>CM069073.1:39454247-41854247 GCA_035220775.1 Malus fusca | reverse complement strand
AGGTATTGAGTCATCCACTCACATGTCATGGTTAACTAAGCATTGCATCATCCACTCATATGTCATGGTTAGCTAAGCATTGCATCATCCACTCACATGTCATGGTGAGATAGGCATTGCATCATTACTAAAAAATCTGGTGGAAGTGAAACAAAGGGAAGGCCACGACATTGATGAATTTTATGAGGTATGCATGGTTTTGAGTGAAGTTTTGGCCAATCCTTCTAGAAATTTATCTCTTCTTGCACTTTGTATTTGTTTCACCACATTTTTAGCATGTTTCTATCCTCATTTGACTTCAAATTTGTCCATCCATCTTGCTCATAACATATGTAATCCATTCCAAGCTCAAAACTGCTCCAAAATGCACCAAAATGCACTTTCTTGCTACCTTAGCCCTTTGGACCTACAAACACAAGAAAATAGCTTAAAGTACTAAAATAACTAAGAACTAATAACGTAAATGCAAGAAAACTAGTTAACCTCGCATAAATATGCGTCTATCAGTTACTCAGCCTGCGCGCCACGTAGGCTTAGTAGTTTTTAGGGTCAACATTTTGGCACGCCCAGTGGAACCCAATGCTAAAACTACGAAGTTCATGACCATCGAGACACAATCAGTCAAAAAGAAAACAACCATGGAAAAATCAGCGACCGATCTGCCCGTTCAGAGTCCTGGACAAGAAGTGTCACATCCGCGAAATCCTATCGTTGATGTGACCCCTGAGGCTGCAAGTGTGACACACCCATAAAATGAAGTTTGCCTCGGTACCCAGCCTCGAAACACAGAAGTACCCAACCGAACAGCAGGCGTTTTCATTGAATGAATAATGGAGGACTGCGACGAAGATGGTGGTGAAGGCTCTGACCCTCCAACTAGGTCGTTTATTCGAAGATGACTTGATGAGCAATATCGACAAGTTGAACAGACAGTTGTTCAAAAAATGAACAATTTGCTCGAGGTGATACGAAGCAATGGTGAGACCCGCACCAAATTGCTCGAATTATTAGTTAGCAAAGTCTTCGAAGAATGACCTGTTGATCAGGCTCGGCAGCTTCCACTTAAAAGTCATCCGCTACATGCCGAAGTAGTGTCTACTCAGCCCAAAACGATTGACTTAGGAAAAAGAGGAGGATCAAGTAGTAGGTCAGATGGATTCGACCAGAGAATGGAAGCAACATCCGTCGATATGATCGAGGTCCAACGGATGATCAATTCGGCCATGAAAAAGGGGCCGAAGTTCCCGAAATTCATCCACCCATATCCAACTTATGTGGAAAAGTTTGAATATCCTAAAGGTTTCAAGATTCCAGATTTCAGCCTTTTTGCTAGAAAATCGTCTTTATCCTTGTTAGAACATGTGGCCCGTTTCACTGCGCAATGCGGAGATGTCAATAGTGATTTCCATAAACTACGACTATTCAATTTTTCGTTAACAGGCTCAACATTCGCATGGTATATCAACCTCCCACCTAATTATATCCAAAGCTGGGAAGAGTTGGTCGAGAAGTTTCACGAGCAGTTTTATCGGCCGGGGATAGAAATGTCAGTTTCTTCATTGGCTAGGATGGCTCAAGCGTCTGATGAGTCACCGATGAACTATCTTACAAGGTTTAAATCGACCAGGAATTGGTGCCGAATACCTCTCCTCGAAGTCGAATTTGTTAGGCTTGCTCTGAATGGGCTCGACGTGGAGTACAAAAAGAAATTCTTGGGGGCAAACTTTCGGGATATGTATGAATTAGCCCCGCATGTCGAGCAATATGATTATTTGCTCCAAGAAGAAAAGATCTCGAAATCCCCATCCCGAGGAACGCTTTACAAAAATCCCACGGTCAGTTACGCATTGGCCGAAGGCGAAGATTCCCAATACGTCAGTGTGGACAAGGCCGAGATAGTAATAGATAAACCATATGTTTGCAAGGCATTGACTCAAATTAATGCCAAGGATGCCAAAACCTGCTCGACCATTAAAGAGACGGCGAAAACATCGAAAGTTTACACTTTTGATATCACAAAGGCCGAGGTAATTTTCAACCAATTGTTGTTAGCAAAGATTATCAAACTTCAGCCAGGACATAACATTCCCAAGGCCGAAGAGCTTAAAGGGAAGAGTTATTGCAAATATCATAACTCGATTAAGCATGCCACGAACAACTGTGTCGTATTCCGTGATGATATCCAGAGCTAGATTGACAAAGGCAAGCTAAAGCTTCCCGAAAAACGAATGACGGTCGACGCTGACCCATTCCCTTCGGCAACAGTTGGCATGGTAGACGCCTGTTTACCTAAGAGCAAATGGAAAGGGAAGGACAAGTTTGTCCCAGTACAACACGTCCTAAGGAAAAACTCCCAGCCACGACTCAAGATCGACCTATTTTCCAATAAACCACCCACCGAGTTTTCGGGACCAGCTGTAGTCGAATCCATGTCAGATTCCAGTGCAAAAGAAAGTGACGGGCCGATAGTTTTGTGCAGCAATTGTAGGGCACGCGTCGAATTAATTGAACCCAAGGAGAAACCGCCTCAGACTCAGACTCCAACATCACGGCAACCATCTGCGGCCGCGGCGACACCTCCAAGGGAACTTAGTGAAAGCCAGCGCCAGAAAGTGTTCGATAGGCTCGGCCCCCAGAAACGGACAGACAGCCCTACCTCGGTCAGACAACATCTTGATTTCGACATGCCTTTTTATAACGAGGATTATTATTCGCGTAATTCTAGCAGCTCAAGCTCATTAGCGAATCCAAAAATCTTCAGGCCCCCTGAACCACGCGACCAACGTTGGTACAGTTACAATTCTCCCACTGGCATGTATACTGCGCTATCCAAATCTAAAAAACATCGACGTCAGCGTGTAGACTGCATGGCTCGACGACAGGCGGCCAAGACTGTTTCGGCCATTAAATGGCAGCCGAAAAAGGCTGTAAGGGGCGGAGATGACCGGCCAACCCTAACAATCATGGCTGAATTACAGGGGCAGAAGGAAACCAATCGCGGCTTCGAAACTACCATTGAAGAGTCCGAAAAGTGCATCAAACTCCTCATTCGGCCCGGGGAGATGAAAGCTCAATTCGAGCAGTTTAAGAAATAGGCCGAAAGCCAACTCCCCCGTTACCCCTGAAAGAGCCGCTAATAAGAGTTCGGCGGAATCTACACCCCCATTCCTCGACGAATCCTTGGAATACATGAAAGAGTTTCACAAGAAATATTCTGCTAACGTTTTGTATGGATTACCCAAGGCGTGTCAAGAAGCTTTCGACCTAGCACTAACTTGCCCCGATGCTGAACAGATCATCCAAAAAACCACTGATCCAGCAATAAAAGCTAGATTCCAGCACATACGAGAGGCTAGGGTTCTTGGCTTTGAAGTCGACCCATACACGGACATTGATATAGCCGAGCTTCATTTTTCTCTCGAATACCTTCAACACCTACGATATCACTTCGAAGTCTTCTCAGCCGTATCCTTATTCGATCTAACGGCTGATGAGAAAGATCGGGTGGCACGTTTGGACGCCTACCTAGACACAAGGGATGCCTGGATCACCTATGAGGAACGAGCTCGTAAGGCAATGCAGGGGCAAAATCAGACACCAGACGCGAGTGGGCCCGACGACAACAGTCAGAAGGAAACAAGGTCGGGTTACATGGCGCAAGAGCAAGAACGTGTTGAGACACACGATAATCAGGCGGAGGATGTTCTAACGAACGATGTTGCAGTCCTCGTAACCCGGAAGACGACGACCAAGATCCAATAGGCACTTCAGTCATTGAGAACATGGAAATCAGCATGGTCCATGTTCTACTTGCTGAATTTCAGCCAACTACACACCAGCCAAATTTCTTGGATGGAGATGTGGTGGCCGAGGAAGCAACATAAGTTGATTTCGTCATCAACACCGAAGAAGAGCAAGCAAATAATGACGACAAACTTAAAACAGCCCTGGCCATATTGTTTCCTCACTCATCCTCGGATAATCTTCAACATTTAAAGCCGTTGTATATCACGGCCCACATTGAAGGTTACCCAATCTCTAAAATTTTCATCGATTGCGGGGTGACGATCAATATCATGCCCGTATCCGTCATGAAAGCATTACGAAGATCCAACAATGAACTCATCCCATCAGGGATAACCATGAGCAGCTTCGTCGGTGAAAAGTCTCAAACAAAATAAGTGATCCTTTTAGAGGTAAACATTGCAAGTCGCAATCACATGACCACATTTTTTATCGTCGACTTCAAGACCGAGTATAATGCTTTGCTAGGTCGGGATTGGATTCATCAAACAAATTGCATTCCCTCTTCCTTACACCAAGTTCTCATTTTTGGGACGACAAATCGGTCGTGGTCCACCTAGCCGATAATCAGCCATTCGAAACCAACATGATTCAGGCCCGCTACTATGACTATCATGTCGGTTACATTACTCTACAAGGTTTTAATGAAGATGGACGGCCGACTAGGATCTCAGTTCAGAAAACCATCGAGGTAGGCGCCGAGACTGTCCACCAGGATTTGGCAAGACTCAGCTTGGTCGACTTAATAACCAACACTGATGACTGACGCCACAAGAGAAAGGCGTCGGGCCGCGATTTCATCCACGATGGAACGTCTGCTGGCTCATTGGTATGCTATTTCCCAGCATCCACGATCAGGCATCAACTTAATCGAATTTTTGGCCGAGGACAATAACGGCCCAGTACTATCGTTGGATAAAGTTCAGGCCGCACCGTCCAAACTCGAAGACAGTCGACCCCAAGTTAAGGACCCCTTAGAAGAATAGATGTTGGAACGACCGATGACCCTCGACCGTTATTTATTAGTGCATTGTTACCCCATGCCTTGAAAATCAAACTCTGTAAATTACTCAACGAGTTTAACGATTGTTTTGCTTGGAGTTATCATGAGATGTCGGGCCTTGATCGGACCCTTGTTGAACATGAATTACGCATCAAAGCTGGTTGTAAGCCTTTCCGCCAGCCCCATCGCCGATTCTCGACCGAAGTGCAGCTCGGCATAAAAGACGAACTAGTTCGACCTTTAAAAGTCGGGTTTATTCGGACCGCTCGATACATCGAGTGGCTGGCCAATATCGTCCCGGTGCTAAAGAAAAATGGCGATCTCCGCATCTGTATCAATTTTCGTAATCTGAACTTGGCAACGCCCAAAGATGAATACCTGATGCCGATCTTCGACTTGTTAATTGACGCTGCAGCACATCACGAGATCTTATCCTTTATGGATGGGCATGCTGGTTATAACCAAAGTTTCATTGCCGAAGCTGATGTCTATAAAACCGCTTTTCGTTGCCCCAGGGCACTCGGCACATACGAATGGGTCGTCATGCTCTTCGGCCTCAAGAACTACATACCAACGAGCTATGAACACTATTTTCCATGATTTAATTGGTACTATAGTCGAAGTTTACATCGACGATGTGGTCATCAAATCAGCACGTCGGCATACGCATTTGGATGACCTCCGTCAGGCGTTCATGTGCATGCGCCGGCACAATCTTAAGATGAATCCCGCCAAATGTGTTTTCGGCGTATCAGCCAAATTTTTTTTAGGCTTCCTCGTACATCATCGTGGTATTGAGGTGGACGACAACAAGGCTCGTACAATCATTAATGCTCCACCCCGACGACTAAGAAACAGTTACAATCGTTGCTCAACAATTTCAACTTTCTCCGACGATTTATTGCTAATTCGGCCGTGAAAATGAAAGCCTTATCCATGCTTTTGAAACTTAAGGACTCTGACACCTTCGAATGGCGTGCCGAGCACCAAGAGGCATTTACGCAGATCAATGTCTCTTTAACGACTCCACTCGTCCTCGTCCCACCACGACGAGGCCTACCTCTTAAGCTATATATCTCGGCGGCAGAAGAATCCATTGGATATCTTCTTGCACAAGATAATGACGCTGGGCGTGAACAAGCCATTTTTACCTTAGCCGAAACATCAACCCACCAAAGATTAACTACTTCGTTGTCGATAAGCTTTGTCTCGCCTTATTTTTCACCGTGTTGAAACTCAGACATTACATGCTCCCGTCAGTCACTCAGGTCATCGCCCAGACCAATGTCATTCGTTACATGCTCACTCAGCCGATTGTTAAGGGCCGAAATGGCAAGTGGACGATGGCCCTTTTTGAGTTCAGCTTGCAATCCGTACCCCAGAAAGCTGTCAAAGGCCAAACTCTGGCCGATTTTTTGGCCCAACACTCTTCCCTGTATGAGTTCGGGGGTAATGACTTTGACATCAGCCTGGTACAAACACTTGATAATTACTAGACGATGTACTTTGATGGATCCAGTACTTCAGTCTCGGTTGGCGTTGGGATTGTTATTTAATCCCCCACTCATAATCGTTGGTATTTTTCTCTCAATCTCGATTTTGATAGTACGAATAATCAGGACGAATACGAAGCCTTTGTTATTGGTCTCGGCGTGCTACACGATTTGCGGGCAACTCGTGTCCTTGTTCTTGGTGACTCCGAACTTGTCATTAACCAACTCAACGGGACTTTTTGTTGCCTGAGTTGTACTCTGGCGCCTTACCACATGGTTGTCAGCTATTTGGCTGAATATTTCGAAGGCGTTACTTTCAAACACATTTCACGAGCTCAGAACACTGACGTCGACGAATTAGCTCAAATAGCCTCCGGAGCCCAACTCATGGGGGCAAATTAGGCCGAGAAATACTTGTGTCACGACAAGCATATTCAGCCTTGATTAATCAGTAAGTTCTTCAACGTGATAGCGTGATCAGTACACGGGTCATGTCTTTGCTTTCGTTGTTAGAACAAAAGGACACTATTGAGGTTTGTGTCGTCGAGGCATTACCGGACGATTAGAGAAGGATGATTATGCGATATATTGATAATCCTAATGAAAAACACGACCGACGGACAAGGGTTCATGCCACAAACTACGTATTATACCAGAATGAGTTGTATCGAAAAGGCGAGGATGGGTTATTGTTGATGTGCCTCGGCCCGCATGAAGCTACTCAAGCAATGGCAGAAGTACACGAAGGAATTTACGAAGCCCACCAATCTAAACGAAAAATACGTTGGCTATTTTGGCGCACGGCTATTTCTGGCCGAGTATTCTGAAGGATTGTATTGAGTACACAAAAGGTTGTGTACATTGTCAAATTCATGGGCCTATACAGAGAGTATCAACCGAATCATTACATTCGATCACCAAACCATGGTCGTTCCGAGGATGGCCATAGATGTTATCGGTAAAATCACACCATCTTCAGGTGCAGCCAAACATGTGTGGATACTCGTTGCAACGGACTACTTCACCAAATGGGTCGAAGCCAAGTTATATGATGAGCTGACGTCTAAAAAAGTTTGTAATTTCGTTAAGAAAACATTGTGACTAGGTTCGGCGTGCCAGAAACAATCATAACAGACAACGGTACGATCTTTACATCCGACAGATTTAAGGAATATACGACAAATCTAAAGATTCGACTCGAGCAATCTACGCCGTATTACCCGCAGGCGAATGGACAGGCCGAAGCAAGTAATAAGGTTCTAATCGGTATTCTTGAAAAGATGATACAAGAAAGGCCGGGTATGTGGCATTTAAAGATAAACGAAGCGTTATGGGCTTATCAAACTTCTCTACGGACAGCGACTAGAACAACTCCTTACGCGTTGACTTACGGACACGACGCAATGTTGGTGGTCGAGCTAAGTATAAACTCGTTGCGAGTAATTGAACAAAGTAGTTTGTTCAGCGCCGAGTACGATTTGGCCATGAAGCAAGAGTTAGAAGATTTAGAAGAACCTCGGCTCGATGCTTATAACCTATTAGTAGCACAAAAGAAGATCGCCGAGCGAGCTTATAATCAACGAGTCAGAAAGCAAATGTTCGACGAATAAGAGTTGGTTTGGCAAACCGTACTACCCGTAGGAATCAAAGACCCCAAGTTCGGCAAGTGGTCGCCGAATTAGGAAGGGCCATTCGTTATTCATAAAATTCTCGGCAATGGGGCATACCATCTTAGGGACCAAACAGGTGTAGTTCACAAGTTGCCAATCAACGAGAGCTTTTTAAAGAAATACTATCCAATCACATGGGAAATGCGGGAATAAAAATTCATTTCATTAAAATCGCAAAATGAGTACAAATGGAATTGATCAATCAGTTACAATCAGATAATTCTAGGGTGATGAAGGTAGGAGAGATTCAAGAACGACCTTTAACTCCAATCACCGCACATCGCCCATCGTGACCTCAGCTTGCCAATTCCTCTTATCCATCTTTAGCTGCTCGACCCGCCAGCCATGTATTCGGTTAAGCAAGATTTGCCGCTCGACTCAAAATCCTTTGCAAGCTCGGAAGCAATTACCGACCTTTGATGTTGGAGTTCGACAATTTGACGGTCAAGGTCGGCTAGGGCCTCATTTTTCACCTTTAAGACTTTGACTTTTGGATGAAGAGTGTCTCGAGCGACTGTTGCAGTTTTCAAGTCGTCTTCAGCCCGAAGAGCTTTCTCGAAAATACCAAAATATTCTCGGGTCCGTTCTAAGGTAGAAGACGCTTGAGTAACAGCCTCGGTGCTCAAGAGACCATCAACTGCGATAGCGTTCAGACATACACCCACCGAATCAAGGCCCTGGCATTTGAGAATTTGAGAAGCTAAGAGTGACGAGAGCTCCTGCAACCTAACAAAAGCAGACGATTCGGCCAGCTCGGTTGTAGCTGCCGAAGGGCCAGCCGCTCCCGAAGTACTCGATAGGATAGCGTCAAACTCGACTTCCCATGAAGACTGCACACGAAAAGAATTTATGCAAAAGGAAAATCACAATATAGCATATCAAAGAGAATTTGTGTTAGACCTGCCGAGATGAGACTTCGGCCATGTCTCCTGGTTCATTGCTCGAACCAATAGAGCTTAATGGCCGAGCCCAATGTTTTAGACTGCTTCTTAATTCACGCGGCCGATGAAGGCTTTCTATGTTCGATGGCCACTGAGGTGGCCAAGAAATATAGATAACACCCCTCGACGCGTAGAATTTTAGATGAAATGAATGACTGGGTACCTGACATTTAATATGTTTTCGTTTTAGACTCATTATAGCATAATTAACAAGAGAAAGTAGTCGAGCCTTACAAAAGTTGAAGTCGCTTATTAGAAGGGAATGCCGAGATCTTGATCTTGCGGGTGAATTGGGGTTTCTAGCGTCGCTTCAGGCTCGACGAGAGGTTTTTTTTCACTATCGGTTGCGGGAAGATCAGCTTGATCAGTCACCTCAACCATAGGGGGAGGGTCGATGGAAGAAGGTTCATTTGGTCGAGGACGACTCGTTGGCGGAATCTCATCACTCTCGTCGTCCTAAAACAAAAGAGTCGATTAATACTTTTGAATTTAATAAGAAAAAGAAGTTATCAACAACATAATCATACCTCTTCTAAGATGATTGCAGATGATTTTCGATTCATGGGGAGATTTTTCCCTACGGAATGGGTTGCCTCCCTCAGGACGGGTGCTACGGTCGGCCCCGGGGCTGCAGGCGTCTAGACCAGCGGTACGACAACTGGTTCGACCGTGATCTCGGGGACCTCAGTGGCCGGGTGAACTTGGGGCATCGGGCTAGTGGAAGTTGGCAGTTTCTCCGGTGAGGCCTGGACAGCAGAAGCATGACGATAGGCACTCGATGCAGTCGTTCCAGTGGTGTGGCTGGAGATAACTTGAATCTCCCGTGCTCCCTTCTTCGCCAATTTCTTGACGCGCTTTGTGGGACGAGGGGCTTCACCCGCCGTCTCAGTGTCTTGGCGAGGCCTTTTGCTCTGTGTGTTTTGCGTGGCGGTTTTGGATTTCTTGGAATAAGGATCCAATTTTTTTGCCGCAGCCGGGGCTATCACGTCTGCCTATTTCAATACCCGACCGCCTGAGAAAGCGAATTCTAATTAGTAAAATTATTTAAGTGTTTCAAAAAATAATGGTAAGATAGTCATATACCTTGGGGCATTTCCTTAGATTGAGGGGAATAAGTTTTTCTGGGCCGATCACCAAAAATTTTGTTGACTGCGTCCTCGACTGAAGCGCTAAAGAAGTCGTAGGTATACACTTCCTACCAGTCGCCGAAGGGATCAATACCGAGAGATTCAGGAACAGTTGGTCGAAGGCAGAATTTCTTACACCGTTCCTGAAACTCTTTCTCGGTGTCTCTGCATTCCCTTTCTGAGGAACCAAATAGGCGTCATCGGCTTAGAAGGGAGCGGGAAGTAAGTAGAGGCATTGGGCAACTTTGGAGGTAGACAAGTTGTCGGGCAGCAAAGTGGGGATGGTATATTTCCCAACTTGCTCGGCAAGCGTCGCAACCGAGGGGAAGGTCACAAGTTAACATGAACGACCCCCAATGTTAACGAAAATCAGCGTCTTCGTTTTCGTTCCAGGTTGATGTGGGAAGCCTGATGGAGTGGGGGTATTCCTGACGACGACATACCAAAAATTCATCGTCGAAAATGGCGTCTAGGCCAAAGAAATGTTTGAATATTTCTTCAGCTCGGTGATGAGGCACTGGTCGGGAGGCCAACTGAAGGTCGAGTGCTGCAATAGACTGAAGGTTGGAGATTTCTGGCCGAATGGTGGAGAAATAAACTTACAGCCAGAGTTGGAACATCCAGAGTGGTCCATTCTGGTGCAGGTCAATCTTATTGACGGTCGTCTCAGCCAGGCAGCATAGAAGATTGGCAAGGATAGCCGGACTGAGCGCCCGAGAGTGACCACTGGCCAGGGCTTCCGCCATCAGCATATTTTCGACTAGACACTTATTCGACTTGGTATAACAGATAAACTTATTGTACCAGTAAAATAGGAAGGCCTCATGTTCGCCCATCCGCAGATTCGTCTCCCCTCGACCGGCAAAATGGAGGATGAGGGTGTTGTAGTTCAGAAAATTCTTATGCAACTTATGAACTTCCTCTTTTGAAGGCTCTTGACCTTCTTGGCTCAACGCCTCGACGGCCTGTTCGTCGAACACCGCTTTGAGGTCGAGGTTTGATGGGCATCCAATAAGGGTGGTGTCTATTAGAGTGCCAGAATGAGGGGTTCCGAGGATAGCCGAGATGTCGAGGATTATGGGGGTCATAGGGTCGAACGGAAAAACCATGGTGTTGGTGGCCGAGCACCATAAGCTTATAGCTGCCATAAGGAGTTCTTTATCCATGGTAATCTCCATGGTCGAGAGCTTAATGGCGTCATGGATGCCAAGAGCCTCTCACTCTTTGCCAAAGAATTTTTCCATTCGTACAACCCAGGCCGCCCAGTTCACGTTGGTCGAGGGCCAGGCTCCTTGAGGCTTTGTCTGGCTCCACTTTGACCAGTCGAATCCTTGCAGCAAATGTGACGGCAGTGTTTTTTGAATAGGTTGATGATGGATGATGGCACTGTGTCCTTGAAGAGTGGGCCCAGGATTTGGTGAGTAATGTTTAGGTCACTCTCGAAACGCAGAGTCTTGATGGCGTTCTGATCTATGAAGTCCTTGCACTTATTACACTCGTTGGAGAACTCTGAGATGAAGGGGGCCATTGATGAAGATTTCTAAGATGAAAGCTTGGGATTTTCTGATTTTTGAAGGTTTTGGAAACAAAGTGACAGGAAAATTTCAAGGGTTTTGGAAAACGTAAGCTACGAACGGAAAGGATACGGGTATTTATAGGCATTTGGGATGGAAGGCTAACCGTTTGATTTTCAAAATCAAGGGTAGAATTGAGCGGGAGAGTTGCTAATCATTGTACATGCTCAGAGAATCAAGGTGAAAAGACCGAGGTTTTCACGGTTTGAGGATGCACGATGGCGTGTTACGGCGGGTTTAGTGCAAGAGAGACCTTTCAGCGGTCGCATGTTTTCGAGGATCATGAATGAGGGCTGATAGGTTAACCAGGGGACTGACATGTGGCAGGACAATTGAGAAATCGAGATCGTGGGGTTATGTCTCATAAATACGCATGGTGGTATTTCTCAAGAGGATTCAATGATTGTCTTTAGGTCGGTTTCACTTCTTCAAGGTTGAGGCTCGAACCAAGGAGTACAGGTTGATACCTCAGAAGCGAGGGGGCAATGTTTGGGCCCAAAAATATTGGTTTGGGCCGAGTTTAGATTTGTTCTCGGCCTAGAGGCCATGCTTAGGAGTCGTTGGGGGCCATCCGGCTTATAGGCCACATAGCCAAGGTCGGCCATGTCCTATTAGGAATCCATGAGTGGTGGAATCCTAATACGAGAAGGAGTTTCGGCAGGATAAGAATGTAGAAGTTTGGGATCGAATGCGGCTTGATAAGCGGGTTGAGTTCAAAGTCCTAATAGGAGTAGGATTGGCCGAGATAAGGTTAGATCGAGGGAAGGAGTTCTAGTCCGAGTATGGTTGTGATTCGAGCGGAAGCAGGTTGACTACTATAAATAGAGGGAGGAGTGTTGGAAATGTGCCCTAAAGCCATTCATATGATGATACTTTACGGATATTTCACATGTTAAACTAATCTAGTTTACATATAAAGGGCAAACATTATTGTTTGAGACGTCTCATATAAATGTTATATGCTTAAACGATAAAGTCCAAGGAATATGTGATTGGGAGAATGCAATCTAATGAAGTTAGATTAATGAGACCATTCTTTCGTAGACACATCCTAAACGTTCCTGATCATAGGATTGCCAATTGGGCATTGACAGTCCGATAAGATCAGTACGTAATATGCCTTCTCTCAGGGAGAGTGACTAGTCTCAAGTCATTGGTGTGTGTGACATCAAGACAAGTACGTAGGTGCTCAATAGAGAATGAGTCCACTGAACACGATCAACGAGGAGTTCTCATACTCATGTCGCATGAGAACTCATGGTTGGGATAATGCAAATTAGTCTTTTGACCTGAGGCATCACAGTTGTCTTGTGGTTAAGTCCTTGATCTTTGATTATGTCAAAGTCACCCCATCGGGATGTCCACGACATCATTGGGGTTAAGCCACTTAGTTATGGAGACAAGTGAATGTGCAACAAGGGATCTCTAACCTTCAAATGGTTTGAGGGAGAATACTCTATGATATGATTAAAATCTCTGGCCAGAGTATGAATGAGATTTGGGAATGCGTTCCAATTCACATTCAAGGTAATCATATAAGCAAACGAATCACATTGGATAGTAGACATGAATAAATAAACTATCAAACCAAACAATGTGGTCAAGAGTATTAGATTAGAGAAAGACCGTATTGCATTTGTAATCCTAAACTGAATAGGTTCTCTACCTCTTTTGATTAGCTTGGGTAGCCATGATATGCTGCTAGGTGTCACTCATGGTTTGTGGAAGCCCTAAACGTGTGTAATCACTAAAGGGAGAATTGAAAGTAAGTTTCAATTCACAATCGATGTAAAATGGTTTTAATCGCCCACTGCCTCGCTAAAAGGAACCTAATGTATCGTACACCGTGTAAGGTGGAGATTGAAGAAACAAAGGAGATGAGTAAGAATAATTAAATGGTTTAATTATTTATGGCAATGATTAATTAATATGTTAATTAATCAAACGAATAAGTTCGTTAAAGACCTCGGGATAGTTTTGGACCTTAAGGCCCAATGGGCTTCGAACGTCAAAGCCCATTGACTTAAGTTGTATGACAACTTAATGAATAATGATTCACAAAGGCCCAATTAGCCCAATTAGCCCATAATTAAGGAGGGTAGTGAACTTGGCTTAATTGCAAGTTTGCCACTCCATTGTGAGGTGGTATAAAGGCAACTTTATAGCCATTTCATCCTTAGGGTTTTTGTGGAGAAAAGATGAGAACAAAAGCTCTCTTTGCTCTCAAAAATTCAGCCACCCTAGAGGAAATTATCTAGCAATTTTACTTCCTCTAGGTCACTCATTTCTTCTTCAATTTAACCTTGGTGTAGAATCTTTAGAGGTTCTCAATTTTGGGAACTTGGAGAACCTTTTCTTCTAACCAAATCCATGGAGCTAAGAAGCAAGGAATGAAGGCCCTATCTCTTGGGTGATTATCCTTTGCATATGCAAAGAGGAATCTACAAAGGTAAATATTTCTCAACTAACAAATGTTGATTTAAAAGTTGAGTCAAGGTTCACCAATCTACTAGGCTTTGAATTTCATGGTTGATGTTTTGTTTTTGAGTGCATGCAAGCATGATTCCGCCTTTAATTTGTTAATTGCATGCTATTGATGTTGCTCAAATAAACATGTTTTTCACAAAATTTCCTTCAAGGAGTACATTATTAAAGCTCTCAAATTCAACATACAAACTGCCCTGCGCAAACCCTCGCTTTAGCGAAACCTCTTAACAACCTTGAGATTTTTTATTTTCTTTTTTCGCCAACACATCTTCAGTTTGGATAAATAGCAATGTGAAGGCAACCGGCGAACATCTTCAGTTTAGATAAACAGTACTATTACCGTAGAATCAGCCGACCGTGAAGCACTTTCAGTTTGGATAAACAGCACTGCGTTGAGGCAGACTGGCTATCTATCCAAGTCTCGGCCGAGAAGGATTTTCGAATCCTTATTAGCAGAAGTCATCTCATCAGCCTTCTCGGCGAAGTGAGGTGTTACAGTTTACTAGGGCTCGGCACATTGAACGCCGAGTTGTTTTATGATTGGATACTCACAGGTAGGCTTTAGAGTTCGACATTCTGACGGCCGAACCATGTTTACCATCAAGACATATGTTTTGAGTATCTATGCCCCTATACTCTGGTGTCGATTCGGCGTGCTTATACTCTTACGAATATAATCACCGTGATCGAATCTGGCCCCAACGGTTTGTGAACTTCGCAAAACTAGCAGTCTTGTCTTCAGGCTCTAGAACCCGAGGGCATAGAGTGTTCCTTCCTCGGCCGTAGTCGCAAGATCAAGAAGTCAGTCACGCGCTCAACGTAACATCAACACATTTTACTCTTCGGTCGAGCTCGGCCGAGGAGTTGGCACGCCCCTCATCAACCGACGGAAGTAGTTAGCTCATTAGTTAATCGGTCTGCGCGCCACGTAGGCTTGGTAGTTTTTAGGGTCAACAACGGTTATACCCATACCCATAACCATTTATAAACGGTTAACCATACCCATAACCATGTACGCATTTAACCATAACCATTTACCCATTTAACCATAACCGTTTACCCGTTTTTGAACCCGTTTATCCTTTTTTTACCCATTTACCCATTTTTTCACCCGTCTACATGTTTTTTTTTTAACAACTTGAAAATTACAAAAGAAAATTTTGTCATAATTTTCATTTTCTGACAATTAAACACCGTTATGGGTACATTTTAGCATGCATTTCCCTATTTTAATCATTTAAGTCCTCATATAATTCCAATAATTGAAATAATAGTTTACGAACGATATTTTTCTGCTACACGCAAGCATGTTGTTGATGCACAAAATCAGTGAGGACTTTGGTACAACAGAAAGTGTTAAGTTTGTGACCTTCGCAAGATTGCTCTAATCACTAGTGTGGAAAAGTATGTAAATGGATAGAGACAGGGAAGCAAACACAAGATGTACGTGGTTCACCCAGATTGGCTACGTCCACAGAGTAGAGGAGTTCTCATTAATTGTGAAGGGTTTACACAAGTACATAGGTTCAAGCTCTCCTTTAGTGAATACTAGTGAATAATTTAGTACACATGACATTAAGGGGCTCACATCCAGAGAGGAAACAGTCTCACACTCAATCCTCACTGTAATAGAGGGCAATACTCTCTCAGCAAAACAGAGAGCAAAATGGCAAGGGCTGCATCCACAGAGAGCTCCCTTGCTGATCTATTGTAATCCATACATACATACATAATCAACATCAGTGTGGACGTAGCCCAAACATTGGTGTGAACCACGATACATCTTTGTGTTCTTTAGCATTTGTGTGATTCACGGCCGGATTTACGTTGGTCCAAGATCCTCCGGATTTTGTGCATCAACACATGTCTTTAATTATAATCCATATGATTACAAAGTAAAACTTCTAAAACAAAAAGTAGTCATTATCTTGAATACTAGATTATTCAAAACTCCAAAATATTCCGAAACTAAACACTTTCAAACACTAATGCTTTAGCATGTTCAATCACAAAGTCTCATTCACTCGTTGTCACCAAAAGAGGCCTACAAAAGAAATGTATAAATTGAATTAGTATCCCATTTAGGAACACCGACACCAATTGTGCGGGTGCAGTTGGTTTCCTCCGTTCGTTTTGGTATTGACTTCATTTTTCTGTGCAAATATATGTAGTTGATTTTGGGTGAGAATGACTCTTTTGTTTAACATTGTGTAATTGTAGTAAGAAATTACTCTTTTTTTTTTCTTTTTTTTTTCTGCTTTCATTAGATTTCATCATCAAAATCATTCAACTTTCCTGGATCAATTAGACAACATCACAGTTATGTTTTTAAATTCTGTTTTTTTTTTTGTTGGATACTTTGCATTATCTATTGTTTATAAACTGAAAGTTTCAATCTGTGAAGGTTTGTGTCAAAGAGGGCATCATGGTTTGGACTTATGCTTCAAGAAAACTCATGACTCATTTGTAATCGAAAAATTTAGGGTTTTTAATTTATTTATTTTTTTAATTTTAAATATATTAAATTAAATGGATACCCATTATAACCGTGAGTAATATCCATAACCAATGGATACCCGTTATAACCGCGGGTAATACCCATAACCGCCCATTTAAATTTCACGGATAAATTGTTATATCTATAACCGTTTGTTCGTCTAAACGGTTACCCATAACCGTAACCGTGAACTTTAAATGGGCGAGTAACCGCGGTTACCCAAACGTATGAGTATTTTGCCCATCCCTAATCTAGTCCTCTTGCTGGAAAGCACCGTAGGGGAGAAGGAGGAGAGAATTTAGGGATGTGAAACAGTGAGAAAAATGGTTGGTGTCTTGTTTTGCTCATGGCCGCAAGATATAATTTCAACATCCAAGATTAATTGATCCTGAGGATCCGCAGAAAACTGCTCCAGAGAGGATCCTTGTCTCCCTCCACACCTCTATTTTCTCTCGTTGTCAGTTATCAGTAATAGATTTTTTTTTTTTTTGCTTAGAATAAGAAAAAGACTTCAAATTGAATTACTATTTATGAAACTAGATAAAAAAATTAGACACTCTTTATGAAACATGACAAATAACTAGGCACTATTTATGAAAGTGACCAATAACTAGGCACTATTTATGAAATTGGACCTAGAAAGAGTCACTATTTATGAAAATGTACAAATTATTATACACTATTTATGAAACTAGACCCAATAACTAAATACTATTTATGAAACATGACCAAGAACTAGACACTATTTATGAAAGTGAACCAAGAACTAGACATTATTTATGAAAGTGGACCAAGAACTAATGTAATACTGTTCAGTTTCATAAATAATGTTTAGTTTTATAAACAATGTCTGTGATGGACCCACCGGTCTTGCGCGTCAGATTTGTTTTTTAACTTTTTTATATTAAAATAGTGTCTTTTTTTCATTAAAATTGTAGTTCTTTTGTCATTTTTATTAAAATTTAAGAGTTTTTCATTAATATTTAATTATTTTCATTAAATAAAGTTATAGTATGATTTTTGGTTAAAATAAACTTAGCTCAAGCCCTTTTCATGAAAGCTCCATTTATTATTTGCTATAGTTGGTTTTGGTATAGAGCAAATGGCACGGTCATATGATGTTTACATTGTTAGGACTCTGGTTTATTAGGTAGTGAGGGGTTTATCTAATGGTAATATGGTCCTTTGAATTGTTAAAATGTTGGCTTCATCCAACGGTCTGAATAAAGTTATAGTATGATTTTTGGTTAAAATAAACTTAGCTCAAGCCCTTTTCATGAAAACTCCATTTATTATTTGCTATAATTGGTTTTGGTATAGTGCAAATGGCACGTTCATATGATGTTTACGACTCTAGTTTATTAGGTAGTGAGGGGTTTATCTGATGGTAATATGGTCATTTAAATTGTTAAAATGTTGGCTTCATCTAACGATCTGAGAATGGTGATGTATTTTAAGTGTCCACACTCTTACCCTAGGGTTGTATAAGAACCAACTTTCACTATTTGAGAAAGTATGAATGAAATCAAAATGTTTTAGTCTTTTACTTTTTCCTCTTTCTTATTTCGATTTGCTTCCTCATCGATTGGTCCCTATCAGCTGGTATCCAGAGCTAGGTGTTGCTTCTATGGGCAAGAACAAGGCCTCTGTGGTAGTTGTCGACGTCACGGAGGATGACCTGGAGTTAGAATACCAACAACACCAAATTCTTGGGCAACTTAATGGATTTCATGATTTCGTCTCCCTGTTAGCCACTCGTCAGGAAACTTTCTAGTCTCATCTGATGGACATCCAATATTCCTTGGCAAACATCAGCCTCGTTCAATCCCATTTGATGGAGGAACTCTGTTCATCTGGTCCGCCGCCACTGCTGCACACCTAGGTTTCCCAAATTTTGATCAACTCCTTTTAGATTCTGATTGGACCAGTGGCAACTCCACAAACCCACCTATCCAACGTTATCCCTTCTCTTGCATGGGGCTCTCAGTTTTCGAGATCTTCACCTGTTTGGACCAAAACTTGACTTTGGGCCTAAGCGAATCTGGCCCAAAAGGAAGCCTGAAGGAAGGGTCGGCCAAAGCCCAGTCGAAACCCAGAAAAGCAGGAAGGGGCCTCCTCTGACTTGGTGCAGCTCATGAAGACCACTTGCCCACCTACCCAAAGACCAAGTGGTGTAGACTGACCAGCTACACAGCCCATAAAGTACTTTATGGTGGCATTACATGTAAAAAAGCTGATGAGTCATCACCCTCAAACCGCATTCGGGCAATGTTGCTGCTACAGGAGGACTTGCTAGTTTGTCTATAAAAGAAGAAAGAGAAATCAGGATTAGAGACACTCAAACAAACAAACAAAGCACAAACTCTGCACAAAGCCAGATTTGCCTTCAAACGATAGTTGTAGTCAGCCAAAGCCTTTATCCCTCTCGGGATCAACTCCCCCCTAAACCCTTTTTGTAAGCTCTGCTACCTTGTCCAAAACACTTGCTGTAGTATCGATCTCCTTCTGAAAACTTACCTCTCCAACCTCTTTTCTTCTAAACTCTCAGCGTACTGATAAACCCCGAATCCCAAGAAGTTGCAAGACGCCCAGTTTTGCCCGACAAGGTGAAAACCTTGCCTGTCCCTTCTTGGTTTTGTCTTTTCATTTATTAAACTAGCAGTATGTTGTGTACTTGCATTTGTATTCAAGTTGTTTCTAGGAAAATGATGATTAAGAAATTCTCTCAGTTCTTGAATCCGATTTAAAGATGTATCCACTATTTAAATCAGATCTAAGTTGTAATCTCCTGGATATATAAGAGTGATCATGTAAAAGTCCTTGATCTCAAGGCATAAAAAAGAACTTTATGTGGACTTAACCCATCCACGACAATCCTTGATAAACAAAGAAGTCCGAAGTTACTTGGGGCGCAAGTAATCGACTGATCTAGTAGTTTTACCACTGTTATATTATGATTATACTAGAACGTTGGAGTATGGAATGAATTCTAATAGGAAGCCTCAAGGCCTACACCTAAGGCCCCACAAAGGCACCTATTTGGATTCGTTCTAAGCTCTGCGGGCTAGAACGTTGAAGTATGGAGTGAATTCTAATAGGAAGCCTCAAGGCCTATACCTAAGGCCCCACAAAGGCACCTATTTGGATTCGTTCTAAGCTCTGCGGGCTAGAACGTTGGAGTATGGAATGAATTCTAATAGGAAGCCTTAAGGCCTACACCTAAGGCCCCACAAAGGCACCTATTTGGTTTCATTCTAAGCTCTGTGGGCTAGCTGGTCAGAAGTATAACGGTGGTAATACTATATGCTACAAATGGAACCAGCAGTATATATGTCCAAGAGCTGGATTGGTTATGGATTGGAAGCCTCAAGGCCTATATCTAAAGGCCCCACGAAGGCACCTGTCATAATCAATACGGTCCCGTGGATATATATATATATATGTATGTACATAATCGGATTCGACATCCATTCGACATCTGCCATACTAAAGATGGCAGTGGCACGCCTGAGCATCCCAAAGTTAACCTTGATTGCGAGCCTTAAGGCCTACACCTAAGGCCCCATGAAGGCACCTTTCAGAGTTAACTCTGTCCTTCTCTTTCAGCCTTGCCCGACGAGCCCGACAGTGAAAGCAGAAGCCCGAGAGCAAGCTCTCCGCCGACGCCAGAACCTCTCCCGGGGAGTTGTGTGCTCGTCGGCCAGGAAGCCTCCCCGACGGGAATTCCTGACGCGAACATAGTTTTGGCACGCCCGGTGGGATTCCCCTGATCAAAGCAATATGTCAGGATTATCAGAAGATCTGCAAACTACCCTGCTGCAAATACTGCAGAGGTTGGAAGGTGTCTCCACAGATTTCAAAAAGGAAGCTGGTATGGTCCCAAGTTCAACTATTCCTACATCTTTACCTCATCCTGGGGAAAGAGATGATAGGGAGAAGAAGAGACTCAAAACTAGCCAGTCAGAAGAAGCAGTGGTGAACAGACTCGCAGAGCCCTTCTCAGAAGCCCCAATAAATATGATCAATATGACATGGGCTGAGAAAGGAAAGGAAAAAGTCACGGAGCCGGAGGATGAAGAAAAATTGGCTGACAAATGGGTAATTAAGTTGCCCGAGTATCCAAAAGCTGCCATAATCAAAGGTTTGGTTTTATGCAGCAAATGCCAATGCGAGTGCGAGCTCGAAATACCACCCTCAGAAGTTCTCATTGATCAGGAGTTGATCAAAAGAAATGAGGCCCGTGAAAAATCTAGACGGACTACAGGGAAATGTGCTTCTCGAAGTATCTTTCAAAACCATGACGCTTTATCAGAAGTGTTTCGAAACCATGAAGCTTCTGAAGAAGTAGAAGACATAGAGGCCAATATACGAAGGAGTGCGGATCATCCTCAATATGGCCATATGGGGAAAGAAGTTAAGAAGAATGATGGGACAGCAAATCCTGTTAGGAGAAATGACCCTGCCCACCTCGGACGGAAATGGTACGTGGTTGGAAAAAACGGACAGCCTACCAAACCGATGGGAGCTTCTATGATCAGGAGAGTTCAAAGACAGCACAAAGCCCACATGAATTCCGTGAAGATCCCCGCAACATCAGAAGCCTCCCAGAACAAAAAACTGGAGAAGACATCATCTGACCGAAGTAATCAACTCCGGTGGAAAAGTAAGAAAGAGGTGGAGAAGGCCAGTAGCCAAAAAGAAGGCGAGGGGAATCACGTGCCGCAGAACCAGCACCTTGGGAAGTATAGGATCTTGCGGCGGGCTCAGGAAGATTTAATCATGGTGCCAACCCCGGGTTGGAAGACGGAGCAGACAAAGCCTATTTGTTTTGGAACTCTTTCACCCGAAAGAAAATCACCTTTTCTGCCATTGGTGGATCCTTTTGGTGAAGTTCCAAAACAAACGTTGGATGCGGGCAGAAATCAATTGGAGGGGGTACCAGAACCACTACTACCACCCGATGCCATGGCCTGGTTGGATGAATTCATGGACCAAATCGAGAGCAAGAAATGAGAAATGCTCAAGCCTAATGATTTTCATATCAACATGACATATATATTATCTGCCACCTTTGGCGCCCAACCGGATCAGTCTGCTACTATGGAGGGTGATTACTTGACAAATGAGCCAATGATGGCACATGTCAATGTAGAGGAAGTCGAATGAGGAGGATCGGACAACGCTGAAACTTCTGAAGCGTCCAAAAGAGCTCATGTAAGGATTTATACCAACGAAATGGTGTTCAGCCGCCCGAACATCTCGATGGCTAATCATCTGAAGCCCATATATGTCACCGCTCATCTGGAAGGGGTGCCTTTCAAGAGAATTTTAATAGATGGCGGAGCAGCTGTTAATGTGTTACCAGCCAAGCAGATGAGGAAAATGGGAAGAAGTACGGAGGATCTTATTCCTACAGACCTCACAGTCTCTAGCTTCTCAGGCGCTATCACCAAGACTCATGAGATATTGCCTTTAGAAGTGGATTTGGGGTCTAAACAAATCATGCTGGCATTCTTTGTGGTAGATTGCACTTCCACTTATGGAGCATTACTTGGAAGAGACTGGATCCACCAAAGTCTCGCCATACCCTCCACCCTGCATCAACAAGTCGCTGTCTACCATGAAGAAGGACCAATAGGACCAGGTTTTTGGGAAATGGTGGAGGCCGAATCACGGCCATTCCTTCCCACAGCCAACGTTGCGGAAGCAAGTTTCTACAACCCCAATGTATGAAGCTTGAAATGTTCAGGAGCTGACGAGAACGGCCGCCCTACCAAGGTGACGGCCCAAAAGCTTTTGGAACAAGGAATACTCCTTACTAAAGAAGAGTGGGATAGACCTTGTATCATCCCAAATCCCCTACGCCATCAATGACTGGACAAAAGAAGAAGGACCAGGTAATGGCAGTCAGATCCCTGATTAAAAGACTGTTGGTGTATGGGAAAGAGAAGAAGCAAGAAAGAGAGCTTTTAGGAGAAGAAGAGCAGGAAGGGCAACCAGAAACTTCAACCAGCCAAGATGAAAGCAGGGAAGAGCATTGTAAAGAAGAGTTGGAGAGGGCCATACAAATGGCCGAATGCATTTATGACCTGGATGGGCCAGACGACTTGCCCGAAAACCCGGAGTTAGTTGAATTTTTATGTGCAGAACCTGATAAGCCACCACCAGGGGTGCAGGATCCTTTGGAGGTTATTGATCTGGGGACAGAGGTAGATCCAAGACCAATACAAATCAGTGGCTTATTAGAGACTCAGGATCGGGCAAAGATTATTTGTCTCTTGCAAGAATTTAAGGATTGCTTTGCTTGGCATTACACTGAGATGCCAGGTTTAGATTCAACCTTGGTGGAACACAGAATGCCTATCAAGGAAGGATATAAACCTGTTAAGCAAGCACCACGAAGGATGTCCAAAGAGATAGAAGAGAAAGTTAAAGAAGAAATTGAAAGGCTGGTAAAAGCTGGATTCATTAGGCCAGCCAAGTATGTGGAGTGGTTAGCCAACATTGTACCCGTTTTAAAGGCTATAACAAAAGCGGTGCGATGTTGTGTTGATTACAGAAATATTAATGGCGCTACACCAAAAGATGAATATCCTATGCCCATGGCTGATCTATCCATAGATGCAGTAGCGAAGCACAAAGTTCTATCTTTTATGGATGGAAATGCCGGGTATAATCAGATAAAAATGGCCCCTGAGGATGTACATAAAACCGCTTTCAGATGTCCCGGACATGTGGGGGCATATGAATATCTGGTTATGCCATTCAGGCTCAAGAACGCCGGTGCGACTTACCAAAGGGCGATGAATGCCATTTTTCATGATCTGATTGGGCAGAATATGGAGGTATACATCGATGATATTGTGATAAAGTCCAAAACTGAAGGACAGCACTTGGTAGACCTCAGACAAGCCTTGACAAGAATGAGGGTCCACAAGTTGAAGATGAATCCGAAGAAATGTGTGTTCGGAGTAAGAGCGGGCAACTTCCTAGGATTCCTGGTTCATCAAAGAGGTGTGGAGGTGGATAAAAACAAAGCTCGGGCTATAATGGAGTCACCTTCACCTACTAACAAAGTGCAACTTCAAAGGCTGCTGGGAAAGATTAATTTCCTACGGAGATTCATTGCTAATTTGGCGGGCAAGATCCAGCCACTGACTCATCTGCTAAGATTGAAAGATAAAGAGAATTTTGAGTGGGGACCACCACACCAACAGGCCTTCGACAACATTAAAACCTATTTGACTTCACCATCAGTGTTGGTGCCACCTCAAAGGGGAAAACCCTTGAAGCTATATATCTCTGCTTCAAAAAAGTCAATTGGGAGTTTGTTAGCTCAGAACAATGAAGGAGGAAAAGAGCAAGCAGTGTACTACCTCAGTTGGATTCTGACTGAGATAGAAACCAGATATTCCCCAGTGGAGAGATTATGCTTGGCTCTATATTTCACTGCCAGCAAGCTGAGGCATTACATGTTGCCTTGTCACGTGCACATCATCGCCAAGACAGACGTGATAAAGTACATGTTGTCAAAGCCAATGCTAACAGGGAGGATCGGGAAGTGGATTCTAGCATTATCGGAATTCAGTTTCCAGTATGTACCCCAGAGGGCGGTCAAAGGCCAAGCGATTGCTGACTTTCTGGCCGAGCATCAGGAATCTCAAGACGAGGTAATCAATATACCAGGAAGCCTGTAGGTCACTAGCGTTTGGATCCCGCCAAGAGGAGATATCTCGGGCAGAGAGGATTGGGTCCAACAAGAGATAAGAAGAGTGTCTGGTCTCTGGATCACTCCTTGGAAGTTATATTTTGATGGATCTTACACTCAGAAGGCTTCAGGAGCAGGAATTGTGATTATAAGCCCTCATGGGGTCTATCATTATTATTCATTTCTCCTAGATTACCAAGGAAATACTAATAATCGGGCAGAGTATGAGGCTTTGATAATTGGTCTGCAAATCTTAATAGAGTTGGGGGCAGCAGAGGTGGAGATCTGTGGAGATTCAGAGTTAGTAATAAACCAGCTCAACGGGGAGTTCAAGTGCAGACATATTACCATGGCAGGATATTACTTGGCAGCCACGCAATTACTGAGTTTATGGGATTCTGAGATATCAGTCAACCATGTTCCCAGGGGATCCAACTTAGCAGCCAACGAGATGGCACAACTAGCCTCAGGGGTGCCAATACAGGAGAGAAGATATGGAGTAGATGTCGAGATCCAAAGAAGGAACCTCCCTTCTATCTTAGAAAGGGGATTCAGCCTGGATATAATGAAACTAGAGACTGCAATAGAAGATTGGAGGTCCCCTATCATTCATCATTTGAAGGATCCCTCTTCACCCACGAGCAGAAAGAACAGACAGCAAGCAACCAAGTATGTCTTGTGGGTGAGGGACTTGCTAAGGAAAACTCCAGATGGATTACTATTGAAGTGCTTGGGCCAAGAAGAATCCATGAGGGTAATGGCCGAAGTACATGAAGGGGTATGTGGAGCACATCAGGCGGGAACCAAGATGAGGTGGTTGCTTAGAAGATATGGTTATTTCTGGCCCGACATGGAAAAAGATTGCAAGTCTTACGCTAAAGGTTGTGAAGAATGTCAGCGGCATGGACCTCTCCAGCATGTACCCTCAGTACCTTTAAATCCAGTGGTCAAGCCTTGGCCCTTCAGAGGATGGGCGATGGACTTCATTGGGAAAATCTATCCAGCTTCTAGTAAAGGGCATACTTTCATAATTGTGGCAACGGATTACTTCACCAAGTGGGTGGAAGCATCGGCAGTAAAATCCATAACTTCAGCCGCGGTCAAGAATTTTATCGAGACTAAGATTTTGCACAGGTATGGGGTGCCCGAAACTATAGTAACAGATCGTAGGCCATCTTTTATCTCAAAAGAAGTTGAGGAGTTTGCAAGCAAGTACAAAATAAAGATGATCCAGTCCAGTCCATACTACCTCAATCAAATGGCCAAGCAGAGGCCAGCAACAAGATCTTGGTCAACATCATCAAAAGAATGGTGATAGATAGTCCAGAAAAGTGGCATGAAAGACTGGGAAACACTTTGTGGGCATACAGGACTTCCAAAAGGGCTGGGACAGGGACAACTCCTTATGCTTTAACTTTCGGGCAAGATGCGGTGCTCCCCATGGAAATAAATGTAAGTTCAGTCAGAATTCAAAACCAATTTGGGTTACATAGTGAAGAATATATCGAAGTCATGTGTCAAGGAGTTGAAGACTTGGATGTAGCCCGAATTGAAGCCTTGAACCAGATTCAAGAAGGAAAGAAAGATGTCGCCCGAGCTTACAACAAAAAGGTGAAAATAAAGTCTTTCAAAGAAGGAGATTTGGTATGGAAAACAGTCATCCCTCTAGGGGCTCAGCTCAGGGGCTTTGGAAAGTGGAGCCCGACGTGGGAAGGGCCTTTCATTATTAGTCGAGTTTTGGATAAAGGAGGATACTATCTAGCAGACCTTGAAGGAAATGGGCAGAAACATCCCATTAATGTTAAGTTCTTGAAAACATAATGTCCTACATTATGGGATGTTAGAGATTGCTACATTGAAGAGGAAGCAAAGTGAAAGCAGGCGTCGGGAGTTTCATATACAGTGTTTGTTCATCAACCGTTCAAAAAAGACAAAAGTTGCTGAAATAAAATTTATTTCATGTCGACAAATTGATAAAACATACGAGAGGTTCATTTCCTACATATTACATTTGATTTTCTCTGAGTATAGTAAAAATCTTCAGCTGGTTTTCCGGTGTCTTCATGGATGAGACCCAATCAGGTGATCGGGTTGTGCGGCCAACATGAGCCTGGTAGAGGATCCTCCGACATAGCCACCACCATATGTGATGGTGAAGCCTGATTTATAACGGCAGCAAGCGGGAGAGCAAGCCTTCGTGAGGAAACCGCCTGACCAAGGGTGTTGGGGATAGCGGGATGTTTGACCAAAGGTGTTGGAGATAGCAATCATTTGATGAAACCTCTTTTTCTCACGAAATGGGAGTTTTAGGAAGCTCCACTCAAAACCTGAAGAACCCATTTCTCAGTTTTCTCTCGAGGAGAATGGATGAAAGGACCAAGGAGGATTGGATGGCTTGAGAAAAATGGTCTAAGCCAGAATTTATAAGGCCCAGAGGACATTTCAAAGGTCGTGGGAAGATCAATGGACTCCAGGTACTATTAATTTCATCCAGGAGGCACAAGTTCCAAGGGCAAAGATGTGGTCGCATGAAAACTTTTCAATTGATATTGGCGCCTGGAATTCCAAGCTAAAAATCAATTGAAGGGGGCACTGTTTGGACCAAAACTTGACTTTGGGCCTAAGCGAATCTGGCCCAAAAGGAAGCCTGAACGAAGGGTCGGCCGAAGCCCAGTCGAAACCCAGAAAAGCAGGAAGGGGCCTCATCTGACTTGGTGCAGCTCATGAAGACCACTTGCCCACCTACCCAAAGACCAAGTGGTGTAGACTGACTAGCTACACAGCCCATAAAGTACTTTATGGTGGCATTACATGTAAAAAAGCTGATGCGTCATCACCCTCAAACCGCATTCGGGCAAGGTTGCTGCTACAGGAGGACTTGCTAGTTTGTCTATAAAAGACGAAAGAGAAATCAGGATTAGAGACACTCAAACAAACAAACAAAGCACAAACTCTGCACAAAGCCAGATTTGCCTTCAAACGATAGTTGTAGTCAGCCAAAGCCTTCATCCCTCTCAGGATCAACTCCCCCTTCAACCCTTTTTGTAAGCTCTGCTACCTTGTCCAAAACACTTGCTGTAGTATCGATCTCCTTCTGAAAACTTACCTCTCCAACCTCTTTTCTTCTAAACTCTCAGCCTACTGATAAACCCCGAATCCCAAGAAGTTGCAAGACGCCCAGTTTTGCCCGACAAGGTGAAAACCTTGCCTGTCCCTTCTTGGTTTTGTCTTTTCATTTATTAAACTAGCAGTATGTTGTGTACTTGCATTTGTATTCAAGTTGTTTCTAGGAAAATGATGATTAAGAAATTCTCTCAGTTCTTGAATCCGATTTAAAGATGTATCCACTATTTAAATCAGATCTAATTTCTAATCTCCTGGATATATAAGAGTGATCATGTAAAAGTCCTTGATCTCAAGGCATAAAAAAGAACTTTATGTGGACTTAACCCATCCACGACAATCCTTGATAAACAAAGAAGTCCGAAGTTACTTGGGGCGCAAGTAATCGACTGATCTAGTAGTTTTACCACTGTTATATTATGATTATACTAGAACGTTGGAGTATGGAATGAATTCTAATAGGAAGCCTCAAGGCCTACACCTAAGGCCCCACAAAGGCACCTATTTGGATTCGTTCTAAGCTCTGCGGGCTAGAACGTTGGAGTATGGAGTGAATTCTAATAGGAAGCCTCAAGGCCTACACCTAAGGCCCCACAAAGGCACCTATTTGGATTCGTTCTAAGCTCTGCGGGCTAGAACGTTGGAGTATGGAATGAATTCTAATAGGAAGCCTCAAGGCCTACACCTAAGGCCCCACAAAGGCACCTATTTGGATTCGTTCTAAGCTCTGCGGGCTAGCTGGTCAGAAGTATAACGGTGGTAATACTATATGCTACAAATGGAACCAGCAGTATATATGTCCAAGAGTTGGATTGGTTATGGATTGGAAGCCTCAAGGCCTATATCTAAAGGCCCCACGAAGGCATCTGTCATAATCAATACGGTCCCGTGGATATATATATATATATATATATATATATATATGTACATAATCGGATTCGACATCCATTCGACATCTGCCATACTAAAGATGGCAGTGGCACGCCTGAGCTTCCCAAAGTTAACCTTGATTGCGAGCCTTAAGGCCTACACCTAAGGCCCCATAAAGGCACCTTTCAGAGTTAACTCTGTCCTTCTCTTTCAGCCTTGCCCGACGAGCCTTGCCCGACGAGCCCGACAGTGAAAGCAGAAGCCCGACAGCAAGCTCTCCGCCGACGCCAGAACCTCTCCCGGGGAGCTGTGTGCTCGTCGGCCAGGAAGCCTCCCCGACGGGAATTCCTGACGCGAACATCACCCATACCTTACTCCATGCCATCAGTTATAGGCTACCTGCAGGCGGCACCGCAACTCTCGATATCCACCACCACCCTCCGCCCCCACCCACCGCCTACATCGTTTCCTCTTAATCAGCTACCTTCTTATCCACATGTCCTAAATACATGAAAATCGAGTTACCCTAATTTTTCGGTGACAATCCGTATAGCTGGTTGACGTTGGCATAGGAATATTTGGACTACCATAGGGTTAACACTAACAACCGAGTCACTATTGCAGCTCTTCATTTTAGGGACGGTGCGGTTTTATGGTTTAAGCGGTACAAGTTACATGTTGGGTCTGCGTTATAGGCCACTTTCACAGAATGTCTTCTACAACGATTTACGACAGGTGACCAATTGGACTTTAACATGTATTTCTCTCATGTTTACCAAAATTGACCTCTCGAGGTCTACATTAACTACTTCATTTGCTTGTCTTGCCGGGCCCAGGGCTGGAGTGATACACAACTCTTAAGGGTGTTTCTTGGTGGGCTTAAGATGGAACTCCAGGATGATGTTTTAGCCCAAAACCCTCGCCTATTAACTCGTGCCATTGAACTTGCACGTATCTACGATCACAAACAGCAACGTCGATGGAGTACTTTTTGCCTTTACCCTTCTCGTTCTTCTATAACTTCGCTTTCACAATTGTCGCACATCGTTCCTATTCCTCATTCTAAGCCAGCTCGACCACCCTTGCGCCTATTTTCGGTAGACATCTGTGAGCGTCGTTCTCGGGGCCAATGCCTGTATTGCCCAGAGAAATACTTTTCTGGCCATACTTGTGCGACCTCTCATCTGTTATTATTAGATGTGACATCGGTCTCTGAAGTTGCCTCTGACCTGACTCCTGATGATTCCCCGCATACACCAGACTGGCCCTTGGTAGACGAGATCGTCCCAATCGCTCTCAACGTTCTGACTTTTCCAAAACGCACGTAAGGGCGTGCTATGTGCGTTGTTGATTACATTGACACCTTGCTTATTTAGGTATTTGTGCATTCCGGCGCTGACCTCAATTTTCTCAACCCCTCTGTAGCGATTCATCTTAGCCTCTGCATTGATCGTTCCTTCGTTAAACCGGTGGATGTGGTTAATGGTTGTCTCTGCTATACTATAAGACTCACTTACGATCTCACAGTGAACTTACAGGGGTATAAGTTTTCCTCTGATATTCGCCTCCTACCGGTAATGGGCTGTGATTTGGTTCTCGGGGCCTACTGGTTAGAAACCTTGGCTTTCATTGGATGGCACTTCAAAAACAAGGCAATGGAGTTCCAAATTGAGGGCCATAGTTATTGCTTGGTGTGACTCCAATCATTTGATCCTCCTTCCACCCTGTCTTCCACAACTTCCGCCTCTTCCCTGTCGGATATTAACTCCCTGATAGCTATTGAGAAATGATTTCATTCACTTTATAATTAGTTACACTGAGGTATTTACATAAACTAGATTTACACAGGTAAAGAGAATAGTTACAGTGGTAACTATTTGTAACTATTCTAACAACTAACTAACTTGACTAACACTAATGTTTTACAATGGTAACTTGCTCTTCACACCCCCTCAAGCTGAACGGAGAAGGTTGAAGTGAAAGCTTGGATCGAAGATGAAGAAAACGTGGTCTTGGCAGAGATTTGGTGTGAATATCCGCTAATTGATCCGCACTGCAAACAAATTTGACAGTAAGAAGCTTAGCCAAAACAAGCTCACGGATGTAATGATAATCGATTTCAACATGCTTTGTTCGAGCATGAAAAACCGGATTTGAAGCCAAGGCAATTGCAGAAACATTGTCACACCAAATTTGTGGCAAGGAAGACAATTTGAATCCAATATCAGAGAAGAGTTGACAGATCCAAGTGATCTTAGCAGCGGTACTCAGCTTCGGTAGAGGATCGGGCAACTGTGTGCTGTTTCTTTGCACTCCAACTAACTAGACAAGGACCAAGAAAGATGCAAAAGCCACCAGTGGAACGTCTATCCCACGAACATCTGGCCCAGTCAGCATCGGAGTAGGCGTTTAGAAGTAGGGGAGATGTGGTTTTGGGAAACCATAAGCCAAATCCAAGTGTCCCTTTTAGATACCGGATGATGCGTTTCACGGCTTGAAAGTGAGGCTCCCGGGGAGAGTGCATGAACTGACACACCAGATTAACCGCAAAGGATAAATCAGGCTGGGTCCATGTAAGATATTGGAGGGCGCCAACAATAGAGCGATAGTCCTCGGGATTCGATAACAAGGAACCAGTGTGATCAAGCTTGACAGAACTAAGGGGAGTGGCACATGGCTTTGCCCCATCCATTTTGGTACGCTTGAGAAGATCCAATATGTATTTGGATTGATGAATGAAGGCTCCTGAGGTGGATTTCTGAACTTCCAGACCTAGAAAGTAATGAAGATCGCCGAGATCCTTGATTGGAAATTTATAGCTCAACTGAGAAATGATGGTGTTGCAGACACTAGAAGAAGGTCCGGTCACTATGATATCATCTACATACACAAGAACCAAAACCAAGGTAGGTTTATGCAGCACAAACAGACTATGATCAGAGTGTGAAGCTTGAAATCCCATGGAGAAAAGAGCAGATTGAAGTTTTTCATACCAAGCACGAGGGGCTTGCTTTAAGCCATATAAGGATTTCTTCAAGTGACAGATATGAGTAGGATGATCCTGATCAATGAACCCAGGTGGTTGAGCCATATATACATTCTCTTTCAAAGAACCATGTAGAAAAGCATTACTTACATCCAGCTGGTGTAAAAACCAGTGTGATTGGACGGCGAGGGTGAGAATGATGCGTATAGTCACAGGTTTAGCAACCGGGCTAAAAGTATCACCATAATCAATGCCCTCTTGCTGATTGTAACCTTTTGCAACGAGTCTAGCCTTATAACGATCCACAGAGCCATCTGGTTTCCTCTTAATCCGGAAAACCCATTTACAGCCAACCAAATTATGAGTAGAGGTAGAAGGAACAAGCTGCCAAGTGCCTGTACTTTGTAAAGCATTGAATTCATCCTGCATAGCAGCCCTCTACTGTGAATGTTTGGAAGCCTGGAGATATGTAGTAGGTATAAACTCACTGTCAAAATGAGAAGGCAGAGGATGTGTTGTGGCAGTAAGGGCCTTAGGTTTGTATATTCCTGACTTAGAGCGGGTTTGCATTGGGTGAACAGAGGAAATAGGAGGTACATGATGTGATGCAGGGTGTAGAGAATGAGAGGCTGGTAGAGAAGAAGAGGGAGGTGAGGGAGGTTGCAGAGGTGCAGGACAATGAGCAGGAGAATTAACGTGCTCAGGTTGAGTAACTGGCGCAGGTTGAGTAGGTGAGGAAGATATGGGTGGTGGAACACGGGAAGTGAAAGAATTAGGAGAATAAAGATTGGGAAAGGTAAGGGAAAATGTGAGTAAGTTTCTGGGGTATGGGGAGTGGAGGACTTTAGAAGGTGGGGATCATGAAAGGGAAATGTATGTTCATCAAAATGAACATGTCTAGAGAGATAAACCCGATTAGTGAAGGGATCTAGACATCTATACCCCTTGTGAGCTAAGCTGTAGCCAATGAAAACACACATCTTGCTCTTGGGATCTAATTTGGAATTGGTGTATGGTTTTAACCAAGGAAAACATTGACATCCAAAGACCCGAAGAGACTTGTAATCTGGAACTTTCTTGAAAAATTGTTCCCAAGGGGAAGACTTGTTGACTGGAGGTAGGCGATTGATAAGATAGACGGCAGTAAGAAAACCTTCAACCCAGAATTTGTGAGAAACTTGTGAGGCAATAAGGAGGGTTCGAGCAGTCTCAACAATATGTCTGTGCTTCCTTTCAGCACAACCGTTTTGCTGAGGAGTGTAAGGACAACTGAATTGTTGCTGAATGCCATGGAAAGACAAATGATGCTTGAAGTTAGAACTTGTAAACTCACCCCCTGAGTCTGATCTTAAAGTGCCAATTTTGTAAACAGACAGATTCTCAACAAGAGCTTGGAATTGTACAAAAATGTGAAACACTTCCGATTTATGTTTGAGAGGATACAGCCAAGTATATTTGGTAAAATCATCTACAAATATGACATAAAAGCGATAGCCACTAACAGAACATACTGGAGCTGGCCCCCAAACATCCGCATGAACTAATTCAAGAGATCTAGAAGTAGTACAGAGAGATTCTTGAAATGGTAACTTGGCACATTTGCCTAAAACACAATTGGAGCAGAAGAATTGTTGAACATTATGAGAAACAGGCAGTATAGACTGTGATAACAGTGATCGAAAAGTCTTGAACGTTGGATGACCCAAACGTTGATGCCACACATGAGAAGAGGTCCTTATTGCAGAATGAGCATGAACCTTCGGTGCAGTTGAAGAAGAAGCATAAAATGGATAGAGACCATTGTTGACAGGAGCTCTAAAAAGCATCTTCCCCGTAGTAAGATCCTTGACATGGAAGTCAAAAGGATTGAGGGTTAATGAACACCAATTATCACGCAAGAACATATTGGCAGAAAGAAGATCATGCTTCAAGTGGGGAACATGTAACACATTCTTTAATTGAAAATCTACAGAAGGTGTTTTAAGTAAAGTAGAACCAGTATGGAGAATTGGCAAACCTTGGCCATCTCCAATGTAGACTTTATCTGGACCAGTATAGGGCTGTGGATTCTGAAGATGATGAATATTATTGGTCATATGTGAGCTTGCGCCGGAATCCAGTAGCCATGGTGGTGGAGAAGAAGTACTAGAAGATGCATACATCGCAAGTTTGGCTGGCGGAACACGGCCTTGAAAATTTGGATTCATGCGGTGGGAACAGTCAATGGCAAGATGTCCAGTGTCCTCACAAATTTGACACGGAATGACTGCAGAGGTGAAAGAACGGAAGCCACGATTTCCACCGCGATTTCCACCACGATTAGTTGAGGAATTATTAAACCGATTGGAACGATTACGGTTGTTGTAGGTCCTTTGAGAAGTGTTCCGCTGAAAATTACCGCGATTATTGCTAGGGTAATAATTCTGAGAACCATTAGACTGAGCATTGTAGGCCTGATGTGGTGGAGGTGTAGGAAGCAAAGGATGAGCATTGGAAGCTGCTGGAATGGAGGTGAATGCCTGATACGGTTTAGAGGAACCTTGAGATTGCTTGCGACGAGCAAGAGCCATTTCTTTGCTGAGAAGAAATCCATGTAGATCATCAACAGTAGTATCAGCAAGACGAAATTGAATTGAATCCACGAAGGAATCATAGTCATCAGGCAAGCCATTAAGAATGAGGTGAAGGAGATCTGACTCGTCAACTGGGGCACCGGCAGCAGCGAGAGCATCAGAAACTTCTTTGATGCGTTGCAAATATTCAGATATTGTGGAAGTGCCTTTCGACATCAATTACAAATTCGATCGCAACTGATGAATGTGAGAACGAGAGACTCCACCGAATCGCTTCTCAAGATTTTGCCAAAGTTCACGGGAGGATTGAACACCAACAGTAAAGGGAATCAAATCCTCAGAGAGAGTGGAATTGATCCAAATGAGGATGTTTTGATCCTTTTCGTACCAGATCTCGAAGGCTGGATTCGGAATCGAGGACAAATTTCCAAAAAGATCAGCAAGAAATTGAGGCGGTGGCGGTTCAGATCCATCAACCATGCCGGTGAGCTTGTAGCGGCGGAATATCGGTTCGAACAGAGAACGCCAAACAAGGTAATTATGACGCTTGAGTTTTGTTTGAATCATACTCCCAATGTTTTGGATCGTGATGGAGTTGATTGAAGCTTGAAATGAGGAGTTAGGGTTGAGATGTGGAGGCAGCGAAGAGGAAGGATCCGCGATCGCCGGAGAAGAAGGATGCGCAGCCACAGGAGAGGAAGAATTCGAAGAATTTGCCGCCATTGATGAACAAGATCGAAGATCTGCAGACAGAAGCTATGGTGTTTGGTAGGTAAGAAAATAAGCAAGAAAGTAGCAGAAAGAGGATCGAAGTCGGTGGACTTAAGCGAGTGATACCATATTGAGAAATGATTTCATTCACTTTATAATTAGTTACACTGAGGTATTTATATAAACTAGATTTACACAGGTAAAGAGAATAGTTACAGTGGTAACTATTTGTAACTATTCTAACAACTAACTAACTTGACTAACACTAATGTTTTACAATGGTAACTTGCTCTTCACTAGCATCTATATTGAGTGCCAGTTCCACTATTGAGGCAGTTACTCTATTCGCCCACCACTCGCCTCCTTTATGGACGACTATTTGGACCTTTTCACTGCTCCAACATGCCTTATTCCTAAACAAGCAATCAACCACAGAATTACCTTGTTGCTGGGAACTCAGCCGGTGAAAGTGCGCCATTATCGTTACGCCCATGTTCAGAAGAAGGAAATGGAAAAAAAGGTTGATGAAATGCTTGTTGCAGGCATAATTTGCCCAAGTTCAAGTCCCTTTTCTTCCCCCGCATTCTTGGTTCACAAAGATGACACTACTTGGCGTTTTTTGTGTGAATTACAAGGGCCTAAATCTAATGACGGTCAAATTTCCTTTTTCGGTTCCAATTATTGATGAGCTACTTGGCGACTGTGAGGCTAAGATCTTTTCCAAATTAGATCTCCGATTCGGGTTTCACCAAATCCGTATGCATGAACCTGACATTCCGAAAACGACTTTTCGCACACATGATGGGCATTTTGAATTTGTGGTCATACCTTTTGGACTTTGCAATGGCCCTTCCACATTTCAGGCACTAATTAATGAACTCCATCTTCAAGCCATTTTTACCTAAGTTTGTCCTGATTTTTTTCGATGATATACTCATCTTCGGCTTGGATTTACCTACCCACCTTAATCATTTGACATTTGTCTTTGATGTTCTGCGAGCGAATGAATTAAAGGTGAAGGCGTCTAAATGCTCATTTGGACAACCCACTGTGGCGTACCTTGGTCATATCATTTCTGCAGAGGGTGTCATCATGGAGTGGCCTCAACCGCGTACACTCAGCCTTACGTGGATTCTTGGGTCTAGCCGACTATAATCGGAAATTTGTGCGTAACTTTGTTCTTCTCGCTCGGCCTTTAGTTGATCTTCTGAAAATGGATAACTTCAAACGAACTCCAGCAGCGACATAAGCATTTGTGGCTCCTAAGCAGGTTCTCTCTTTTACCTCTGTCTTGGCCTCCCCGACTTTTCTAGGCCATTTACATTGCAGTGTGATGCCTCCAACATGGGCATTGGTGTTGGGCTTTCTCAGGACTAGAAATGGCGACCGTACCTGCTCGGGCATCCTTCAAGATTCTTACGGACCACCAAACCTTGAAACATTTTCTCAATCAGCGCATCTCCACGCCTACTCAACAAAAATGGCTTCTTGAGTACCGTCCAGGTTCCGCGAATACCGTAGCTGATGCTTTGTCAAGGCAACATGAATGTTTGAAGAGGAGTCCTCGAATTGACTGATAATATAGGTCCCGACCACTGACCACTTGAGACAAAAGATCTCCTCAAATTGGAAAGTATGAATGAAATCAAAATGTTTTTCTTTTACTTTTTCCTCTTTCTTCTTTCGATTTGCTTCCTTACTGATTGGTCCCTGTCATACACCAATGGCAGAGGAGACAAACAAGGTCGTTGATGCTAAGCATGGAAGGGAGAGCCGTCGGTGGGAAGAAAGGACAACATATCTGGAGATATTCAAGTTCGACGGTGGCGTACTAGGTGAGAGGTGCAAGTGGAGTTGTCGACGACACGCGCCATTTTTACTCGGTGGTGGTGATTTAGTGGCAATGGGCTCGAAATTGTAGGGTTCCTGGGCAATGTTCATCCACGGAAACAGACTATCCCGTCCTGCATTCCCATCTTGACAAAGCCATAAACCCCAAGATCAAGGTTATTCAAGAATCGGGCTTTTCGAAATCTCCGACATTGCCAAGATTATATGCCATGATCCCTGGATTTTTTATGGCGGAGCGCCGATGGTTGGATTGCCCCTTCTGTTCTGGTGTTGAGGAGATTTTTCGGTTCTAAGAAACAGAAGTTTTATGGGTGGTATCTCAGACATGATGCGGTGAAGATTTTGATGTCCATTTTTGAGTTTCTAAAGAGTTTGGGTATAGGCTCTATATGGTATTTCCAAAATTATGTTCCACTTTCGGAGATTTGTTCTGTTTAAGAAGGAAAAGATTAGGGAATTTGTTAGAAGGGTTGATGAGATTAGGTGTGGTAGGAACTCCAGAAGCTACATATATAGAATTGAGGCCATGAGTTGGATGAAAGTGGAGACCTGGGAACAGAAGATGAAGACTTTCCGGTGTTTGGGGTTTTCGGATAATGACAAACTGGCCTAACTCACGTCTGCCGCAAATGAAATTGGTTTGACAATAAAACTACCAAATAAATTCTATTGAAACTGGAAATAATATGTCAAATAGAGCGCCGGCGACATAATTTTGTTATGAGTGAATGATCTGGTTGTAATAGTTGGGAATTGAACAACCAAAAAACAGGATTTCATTCCCTCATAATATTAGCAGGTACATAGTCAGAAAATCATGGCAACACAAAATACAGAGAGAATGTACAAAAAACAAGCGATTCCAATGCAAATACATTTTTACCATTTACCATGGTTAACTAGAAAGAGTTCATTTCCAGTAAATAACTCTTGGCCTTGAGCAGCTCCACTACAACCTCCCCGTACATCCCATCATTCCCGAACACCTCCATCGCCAAATCCCCATCCTCCACGTCATCCCCCAAACTCGGCCTCACCACAACAAGTGTGGCCCCCTCCACCCATACCCCGCCCCTCAGCTCCACCCTCGCCACGTGCCTCATCCTCATCCTCACGCTCGGCACTTTGCTCCTCCCTCGATCCCATCCCTCTTCCTCCTCCGCCTCCCCACACGCGTCCTCCCTCCTGCACTCTCTCAGCCCCTCCTTCCTCATCACCACCGTGCCTTCTCCTTCTCTGTCCCTCAGAACCAGCGATTCCAGCCCTCTCTGCTCCCTCACCACCTCCTTCAGCAGGTAGTGCCTCGCCGACGCCGCAATCAGCGCGCTAATCGTCCACACCACCCTCACCTTCAGACCTCCGGCGAAGTCCGCTTCCTCTCCGGCCACAGGATTTTCCCCGCTGGCGACGACGGATCGGAACCCTAGGATCACGCACGTCTTCAGAGTTTTCCCGAATTCAGCTCGCCATTTCAGCACCGTCCCCTTCTCTAACCGGAGATCGCCCGACGGGAGCTCGATCGAGAGGCTTCGGACGCGGTGGAAGGAGCGGAGGATCTGGGCGGGGGAATTCTGAGAGCGGGTCTGGGTCGGGTCGGGCTTGGCCGAGACTAGGTCCTGGAGCGATTTGAGGATGGATTTGAGGAAGGCGACGAGGAGGTGCGAAACGTCGTCAGTTTCCGAGTCGGAGTCTGAATCGGAGGATATGACGCGGTCGACGGTTAGGATGAGCGAGTCTGTGTGGGGGACGAGCGAGTTGAATCGCTTGGAAACGGCGCGGCAGCGAATGAGGGTCTTGATGTCGGAGACCGAGTCGAAGATCTGGAGGATGAGCGAGTCGGGGAGGCGATCGAAACCGTCCATTTGAACGATCAGAGAGTGGTCGTTGGGATGCCCTCTGAGCTCAGAGAGAGAGAGTCTAGTGGATTTTGCTCGATTTGGGAGAAATGAGGAGCGACTGCGTTCTTTTTAGAAGAAATCGGGCGTGGGGGGAGCCCATATTTGACCAATTTGATCAATTTGATGGGGGTATGGAGGGCCCCACGCAATTTGCTTAACGCCGGCTCCGGTTTTCGGTCCAGATATTTTTTTTTTCCCCTCAACATATAACTTTATAAAGAGAAACCTCGATTACAACTGAAAATTTATCCTTAGCATTAGCATTAGGGCCCCAAACACAGGTACCGTATCAACTTTCTTGCTCGTGTAAAGGTAAAGGTAAAAGGTAAAGGAATAGCACAAATTTTATGAATAACTCTATCCTTCTGAAAAATCTATTGATTTCTTGAATCAAATTCTTAGGGCATTTGAAACAAGGCTTAATATGATTTGGCATGCCCATTGGGTTAGAGTTGATAAATGTTAATATTGATTACCTCACCGCATGTTTCAGTTTAACTTTTAAAATTAAATCTTTGGAATTCAACGGATCCTTCCAGAAAACTATATTATGAATGTCCAAGTATTTACCAATTGTAGTTTTATATTGGATATGTAAAATGTTAACTATTTCATTTCTCATCACACCAGCAGTATTGTTTGAAAAATAAAGTGAGGATTTTGGTCTAACAAAACGGACAAAACTATGGTTAACTCGATTTTGAACTTCTACATAAGTATTTTTTGAGATCACTGACTCAATTTTGACAAATCATTTTATTCATAAGTTAAAAATACCTTATTGCCTAATGTGTTACCAAGCTATATGAAAAGATAAATTAATTTGACATCAATATACGATAAAATACATCTTATATTACCGGAAAAAGAATTCCTCATTTTTTAAGTGTCTTCGGTCCTTTGTTTTTCACATTATAAAAATTCCCGACTGCCGAGCCGGGTTACCCACCGTTGATCGTAGATGACCATCTCAATGTACATTGCAACGGACAACAAATTACCATCGTCTACACGTAAATTAAATGACTTTCGGTTACGGTCAACAAACGGACGATATTGTGTGCAGAACCGTTTAGATCGAATAATTGTACGGCCAACAGTAAGACTTGTCAAAAGAGGATGTAGTCTTTTACTAGCTAATGTAGGCCCCACTGATATTTGTTTCCTTTTCTTTTTGTATAATTATATTTTACTTGTTAGGTCCCAACTAATCTATTTGCTTCTGAGCAACTCCACCCTTAGAGCCCTCCCCCTGGCAATCCACTATTGAATTCACCTTATTGAACAGTAACTGCCTTTAATGAATAGTAACTGCCATTAATGAACAGTAATTACCTTTTGCATCTCCACCCTTGGAGCCCTCCCCCTAGCAATAGGTAATAAAATATTAGTTTTTTTTGTTTGTTTAAATAATATATAATAAAAAAAACATGGAAATGGGGCTGCAGGCCCTCGGGCTGACACAAAAAAAATAAAAAAATGTCTGGCCCTCTGGCTGCAGGCCTGTCAATTCCCCACCCCCCTTGTGCTCGGGCTCCCACCCTCACTCGGGCTCTCCAAGGCTGGAGGGTTGTCCACCGGGCCTCGAGCCCTTTCCTGGTGCCTGTCCCCCGAGCAATCCACAAGGGTGGACTTGCTCTCATATTATAAAAAGAGAAACAAATTTATTATATTAGTTCATAGTTAAAACCTATTTTAGTCATGCCAGACAATTCATTCTAATTTTTTTTTTTTTTTTTTACTTAAAAATGGAATTCTCTTGTTGGTTTCATTTTCATACTTATCTGCTAAGCAACTTGTCATTTTCATTTTTTTTAATAAACGATATATTTACATTAAAGGATGAGAAGTTGGCTAAGCTTCATAATGGGTGAGCAAATGTGTTTAAATTCGCATTTGACGAGAATCAAATCTAAAACCTCTCACTTACAAGTGAAGAGGAATATTATTAGACCGTAGTACTAAGTAACAATTTGTTAAGAGCAACTAGTGATTTTCATTTTTAAGTGAGAATTTAGACCAGAAAAAATGCTAGTCGTACTACATTTTTACGTGAATGTGGCACCGGTAACAATTATTTTATTGCAATTAAATGTTGAGTTTATCTCTTTAAATGTGATCAATATATTGTATGCTTGCCTACTTGATATTAAAATGTGTTGCAAATATGTGATAAGTCTTATATTACTTATCGAAGGATTAAACTAACAAAAGAGAAGAAATGTGTTTAATTAACAAAATAAATAATTTATTTACAACCATTGTGGATAGCCTTCCAACCAAGCAATCATGGTTTAGTAAAAATTATTCGTGCGACGCTAGAATATTATTGTCACATTTTGTAATTTTCTAGTCATGTATGAGTTATACACTAATATTATATTTCAAAGAAAATTTCATCGTTTAACTTTATAACACAACAATTAATTATACCGCGTGTTGAGATTCCACTACCACATTATAAGTTTTCCTAGTAAGTGATCACCTAACCTTCTAGCACGCAGTAAGTTCATTCAAACCAAAAACATATGTCCAAAAATGTATTTTCTAAAATTGGACATAGAGTAATCCTTTACGCTTATCCTTAAAAAATTAGAATTGGAGATTAAAAAGTTAAATGGTGATGAAGAAAGGTACGAAAGAAAAACCTGAATAGAACAGTTTTTTAATCAAAACAAGCGGGAAAAAATGTAGGGAATTTTAATTCCTTTTTTTTTATTCCTCTTTCAGTAATTTAAATTAATTTAAATTAAATAAAGAATGAAAATTTGTCTAACATAGTCGACGTTTTGGAGGAAATACCACGACAACCCACTACCAAAGTTCAAAGAAAACTGCCAAGTCTGCATCCGTAAACGACAGTCAAAACGCTCTCTGCCATCATGCCCCCACTATAGTGACCTGGGGCGGCATCAACAGTTGGTGTACAACCAGATCAATAGGCGGATCCGACAAAAATTATTTGGAGTTCATGTCAAAAATTTAACAAATATTTTTTTGACAAATAAATAGCCTTATAAATTAAAGGGTAAATTACATTTTATCCCCTCAAGTTTGGGGTAGATTTCAATTCTTTACAACATCTTTAAAACATTTCACTTTCATACCTCAAGTACTATTTTATTTCAATTTCATACATCCGTTACATTTTCCATCCATTGATCCGTTAAGAGCTGACGTGGCTGCCACATTTGTGCCATGTGGCTGCCAAATGTGTGCCATGTGGCAAAAATAATAATTTTTTATGCATTTAAAATATTATAATAATTTATCCTATTAAAAAAAAAGAAAAAAACCCTGAAACCCAGAAACCCATTCACATCTCACACCCGGAATCCAAACCGTTTCAGGACTTCGATTGAAGCTGCGGTGCTTCTATACAAAAACCCTAAGCTCACCCAACTAAAGGTAAATTGCTCTCTTCAAATCCCTAATTTCAAGCCCTTTTCTCTCTCGGACTCGAAGCTCCGGGAAACTGTCTACGAGGTCTTAGTCGGAGCCTGCCGGATCTCCAAGCCCAAACCGCTCACCTCATCCCACAGTCCGAGAAGACCGACCGGAGTGCTCTGACTTCGCTCCTGTCGTTGGTGGCGAGCCGAGTCAAAAAGGCGTTGGGTTTGAAGTCGTCGTTTGGGAGGAGACTCGGTGGTGGTGACTCAGTGAGCCAGGGGAGGAGTTAGCGGACCAAGACGATTTGGGAGGTCGTGAGAGTTCAGATGAAGGTTTCGGAGCAAACTGATACTAGGGTTCAGATAGCACTTTTGAGGATTGCTGCTGGTGAATTTTGATTTGAAAGACTTTTTTTTTAATTGGGATTCTGGGTTGTGTTTGGTTGCTGAGAAAATGATAGAGGGTGAGGGGAAATTTTTGGATATTTTAGTTTTTTGGTTTTTTAGTTTTGCTGGGTTTTTTAGGATTTGAAATTGAATGGGTAGGCTTTACATATTCTTTCGAAAGACAACTGCGTGTGTTTGGTTAGAGGGAAATTGAGAGAAAACGGGTAGGAAATGTTTGGATTTCTTTGTGTTTTGTTGAGTGTGGGAAAATTTGGAACTTTTCCAATTTTTGGCTTCTGGGATGGAGATTGACGGATTTGGAGCAAGATGGAGATTGAAGGTTACGGGGGAGGCTCGGGTGATGGGGGATGGGAGAAGGGGGTGGGTGTTGGGGGGATGGGCTCTGGTGGGGGGAAAGGGTGGGGAAGATGAAGGGAATTTTTGGGTTTTTTTTTTTAATTTTTTTTTATTTATAAATTTTATATTTTTCTTTAATTAATTATTCTAATATTTTAAAATTTTTATTAAGTGTTTATCCACGTGGCATAAATGTGTCAGCCACATTAGCACAACTGGGGACCTCATATTTGCCACGTCATCACTTAACGGTTAACTTAACAGAATTTTTAACGGTTGTATGAAATTGAAATAAAATAGTACTTGAGGTATGAAAGTGAAATGTTTTAAAGATGTTGTAAAGAATTGAAATCGACTCCAAACCTGAAGGGGAAAATGTAATTTACCCTAAATTAAATCATAACCCATCGTTCATAATTCATGAAATAAATAATTACAAACTACAATTGTTCATAACAAAGAGACAATTGTTCACTACTCGATTTCATACTTGAAACTGTTGTATTTTTGCTTCATTATCAATAAAAGAAAAATTAGAATTTTAAAGATTTGGAATTTGGGTTGAAATTTGGTAAAAATAAAGACTTTATATATGTCTAGACCGCTCATGCCCTTTGGTGAATCCGCCCCCACACAACACAAGACTAAGTTTGATAGCTCAAGTTCAACTGCTAATGACACACCCTGACTGGAGTCGAGACGTGCTGGCCGTCACGTGAGAGTGACGTAGCCATGAGCGCAAAGCGGAAGAGATAAAGAGTAAGAGAAAATACGAACAAATTTAAACCAAGCGACTAACAATCCCAAATAAGAAAGGATGCTAGTGAGAGTTTAAGTGTATAAATACGCTTTCAGAGCAATAAGAAAGTCTAGTTGCAGTCAAGTAGGACAATTACTAAGATACAACACCAAAGGGTGAATCCTACTTTCTCGGATTCTGTCAGAACACCGTTGAATTCCTCGTGGCCACCAAACTCCGCTAACTAAAACCTGGAGGGGCGAAAAACAAAGTTGAGTGGGTCAGTAAAACACATTTACATGAAAATCTTATTTTCCTTTGAATATACTAACCCCTCGCCGTAAAACAAGTATAATTTTTCCCAGAATTAAAATATAAGAATATACATAAATATATATATATGTAATTATATCATTTCAATCATGCTTCACATAATCATAAACATATGTATGCCATGCCACGATATAATAGAGTAAGCAAATCAGGTAAGAATAATTTCATAGAAATATAACATGTTAGCCGGAACCCCTGTGGTAGTCTGTACTGCTGAATTCATAGCTCAAACATCAATCTAGCCGGAGTCACTACAATGACCTATAGGGCAACATACTGCACAATAGTCGGAACCAAATGCAAAGGTCTGTACGACGATAATGGGTGTAATATAATTATGCTCAATACTTCTCTCACATAATAGCTGGGCGATAAATCGCTAGTCACCTACGAGTCGGAACCATAAATAAGGTCTGTACGACAAGACTGTGCACCTAAATTGGATCCAATGTGAGCATATGGTGCGGGATGTGACATAATAAACAGGCCTGTATCATATCTCTGGCTAAATCACAATCACCCTAGGTGCAATTTTATAAGCTCAACATTATTCAATCACATATCACATCATTGACAATTCACATAATCAAAACATAACTCACATGAGCTTACCTGAGCTTACCTGAGCCTCCACAACACCATGCGACAATATGCATAATTATGATAATGCATATACTAAAATAAAATATAGGCATTGGCATAGCATGGCATTTAAATCACATTTCCTTTAAATACGTTTTCCGGGAAAAAACATCAAGTGTATATATATATATATATATATATATATACTGAAAATAACTGCCCACTCACAGATATGTCGATGGGTCGTAGCCCCCGAGCCTTGATTGATTACGCTCGTCCTGAGAATAGGCCTCACCTATAGGCGTAATAACTGAATAAACGTTATTTAACGCACATAACCAACAATAGGTAATAACTTCTCATATATAGCTCAATTTGGGTATATGAATATACCACAGTGACCTACACAATCTCAGGATCATCCCCAAAATTTTAGAATATTTTTCCGAGCTCCCACGCGCTGGCCAAGGCACGGCCAGACGCGCCCCCCACGCGCGCCCATGTGCCAGGCACACTGACGATGTCAACTGACGCCGTCAGGTATATTCTAGAATATTATGTTTATTCCTTAACAAAACTTAACGGCGTGACCTAACGCCGTTAGAATATTCCGTTAAACTTAACAAAATATCCTCTCGTCTTCTACCTTCAGCTCCGACGACCGTTGCCGTCGCCGGAAAACTAGGTAATTTTCAAAACTCTATAACTCATTCGTTTTTCATCTATTTTCTACGAAATTACCACCAAAATGAAGCTTAGGACATAAGGAAGAGAAATATACCACTTTAAAGCCCCAAAGTCGACTGAATCACGCCGGAGAAATTCCACAAAAACCGGCCAACCCTTGAACTCATGATCCCGACGTCCAAAACACTCCAACGATACACCCCGAGCTTCGTGACAACCTTCTAAAGCTCCCTGTGAGCTTGAAATCCCCTAAAAACCTCACAATAATTAGTGCATGAACAGTACCTCATTCGGGGTTAAGGTTTTCACGTGATTTTGAAGTATTTCTTACCTGAAAATGGTATAGATGAACTCAGGAGGTTACAAGGATTCCAAATCTCACATTTTTACCTTCGATCCGTGCTTGAAAGTTTGGTTTCTAGATCGTCCGTACGTTTTGTACGGAAAAGAAACAGAAAATCGAGAGGGAAGAGAGAGAGAGAAGACACGGGGAAGAAAGAGAGAGCTGATGTGTGTGTGTGGTCCTAAAGTCACTAACCAAAACTAAGAAAATCTTAGTTCTAATTGGGTCACCAATCCCAAATAATTAAACCAATACATATCACACACACATTATTCAACGTCCGAGGGTATTTCCGTCTTTTCACAATTTCAAAAATAACTTCCCGGGACGGGCTGTGACAGCTACGGCCATCTCCAACCGAATGAGGGCCAGATGGCTCGTTTTAGCCCTATAGCCCTCCAAAAAATTAATATTTTAATGAACAGTGTTAGGCCATATTTTTTATCATCTCCAACCGAGGGGCCAAAGGACCATATGCCAAACGTAACCTGTGACAAAAAACCATCTCCAACCGAGGGGCCAAAAGGCCATAGGGCCAAACATAATTTATTATTTTAATTTAAAAACTACAACAACTTAAATTTAAAATCTACAACTTAAATTTTAAAACTACAAGCATTGGATGATAGTCATTGTTCATAGAGCTAAATTTATGTCTTTTATAGTAACCTAAATATTTGAGTTTGGGTTCAAGCATTGGAGTTGGTATAACCAAATATCGTTTGTATAACCATCGTTTTGAGGTATTTAGTTTTTCAAAAGCAACCTTTTTAGAAGCACGTCAATATTTTAATCAAAATGCAATGTTTTTTTTTTCTTTCTAAAAGCACTTAAGTGCTTTTGGCACAAGACCACTTTTAACTTTTTCTTCCAAATATTATTAGAAACACTTTTAAGATGCATTTGTTGTATCGGATTACGTCAGACTAGACTAGCTTTAGAATTAAGCTAATTTGATTTAGTGAAACGTTTAGTGCAATGTCAGACTAAAAAAACAAAATAGTAACAAATTCAAATATTATATTATTAAAGTCATATTTATTAATACTTATGTTTTTCTCTTCATTCTAGTACACCACTTCTTCCTAGTTTTCTTGTCCACCTCCCTCATGTTCTTCCTGGACTAGCTTCCATCCCTCTCCCTCTTTTGCCTTATCGATTTCAAATCACGAAAAAGGAAAAACCTTTCCTTCCTATTTTTCTTCGTCCATCTCCCTCTTTTTCTTCCTGAACTAGCTTCCGTCCCTCTCCCTCTTTTTCTCCCTTCTCCCTATTTGCCTTCTCGATCTCAAATCACAAAAAAGGGAAAAAGCTTGCTTTGTTTTGCTGCAACAAGAAAAGAGCTTCTCCATTGAATCACCAACGGGATAACGCACAGTAACATGGAGGAACTTGAGACTTGGAAAGAAAAAGAATTATAAAGGAGGTTAATTTTAAAGAAAGAAAAAGAAAATACAGTCTGTTTGGTTGTTGAGAAACAAGAGGAGGGTTGGCTGGCTGGCTGATCTTGGCCAGCCCGCTGGCCTGTTTTGAGATTTTTGGCCGGTGGGGTCCACAAACTCTTTGGTCTAATCCTCAGTTGGAGACGGTTTTCTTGTCAAAACAGGCTATTTTTAACCCTATAACATTTTGGTCGAATCGGTTGGAAATTGCCTAAGAACAGAAAATTAGAGCACGTAACACGTTTTTTTCTTCTCACCGACTTTTCCATAAACACACAATTGAAACAACAATAAGATTGATATAGTATCATATGAAGATCTCACCTCCCATTTTTTAAGTTAATGCCCAAGCCTAACAAATTGGAATAGTGAAGCCTTTTAACCAGCTGGACATTTGAATGCCTCCCCTTCCAACACAGAATGTTGGAAACAGATATTTCATCCACGAAATTAAGTTTTTTGGTCCCTTTTCTGCTTCCTACTGAAACTTCTTGATCTTTATAACAACGAATCCCTCGAAACTCTCCACTATTAATGCAGAACAAAAAAAAATTCATTGTGCTAGTTAAAGTAAAAGAATCAAATTTAAGATGAATATTAAAGGTACGCAGAGACATACAATAGGGAAAAAAGGGCAACTCCTCTTTGAGGCATTTTATCAAGTAATTGAAGGGCATGTATGAAGGCCAACTCCAACCTTCAAAAGGGTAGTACTCAAGTTATTCATGGAGATTCATTGGAGTCCGTAGGGTTAGTTGACCCCCTTTGCCCCTTAATGCATATGCCCCTATGTACATTAAATGTTGTTTGAAAATTCTCCTATTTTTTAACTAGAGGTTATTGGAGCTAGTCTCTGAATTGTAGCTCAATTAGAGTTTAGGTCTCTAAACTGAAATTTTGTGAGTATTGTTCTCTAAACTTGTATAATATGGATAAATTGTCTTTTTGGCTAAATCTGATAGAACTTCCATCCAAAATAAAAGATTTAAAAATGGATGGAAATTGTTATGAAGTTAGCCAACATGACTATTGGTCCACATTATAACCACTCAGAGACCAATACTCGAGAAATTTTAGTTCAAAAACTAAAAATCAAATTGGATCAAAGTTCTAGAACTGTTGCTCTAATTTTCTATTTTAACTAATAGTTTCGGTTGGTTTGATTTAAACAAAATTATTGATGGAAATCGGGAAGCACAATCTACAGCATACAAATCGCAAGTTGCCATCTTTGTATTGACTTGACTAATTCACCAATTTTATTTATTTTTTATTTTCCCCATCATATCAGGTTAAGGGGTTGTTGAATTTTGTATTCATGTAATTAATAGTATTTTCTAATCCAGTTGTTGACCAGGTTTGGGATATTGTAAAATTCAATGGATTGTCCTCTGATAAAAATTGAAATAAAATTTTGAAGCTGTGTGCGCAGAGAAAGGGGTTGGGTGTCAATAGATTATTTGAAAGGCCTTCTGGCCCAATGCTTATTTGTAAGTAGTTTGTTTGTTTGGCCCATTGGCCTCTGTTGTAACTATATATGCTCATGTAAAACGCAATAAGAAGGCGTATGAAATTACATACAAGATTTCTTAAGCATGTGTGTGTAGTTTTTGTAGAATCATCCTTGTACTTGTGTTTTCCCTCTTCATAATTGAATGCACGAAACTCTCAAATGTTGAGCCTTTAAGAGTATTCATACTGATAAACTAACGGATGATGCGTGAGGAATTTGATTGTGCTAGCTAGATCAGTCACATGGTTATGGTGGACAGTAGGGTTGGTTATGGAGCTTCTCTTTTTTCCTTTGAGAGACAAATATGATCAGTGGGACTTATGAGAGAACATGAGATAGCCGAAACCCTAAGGGCTTGATGCCAACTCAAAATTTAACAAGCAAAATTTACAATAGCATGTGACGATGTACACGTTTAAGATTAAGACAAGCGTATCAATTAATAGTTGTTATGTGTGATTAGTGAATGGATAGTATTCCCTTGTGGTATGCTCAAGTGCTCTTCATGTCATGACCTGAGCCGAATATTTTCTTTTGTGAATTAGGCGTCTGTAGCTAAACTCATTAGTTTACGATTGAATTGACAAAGAATAAAAAGTTGATTGTAAAGACTAAAGTTTTGCTAAGCAAGTGATGATTAGAGTAAAATCTACTAGATGCTCGTATTTCCTTATTTAGGGAGAGCTAGAAATCATCATGAATAATCCTTAAGCGAGTATTAGGAGATGTAAATTGACCTAGTAAACAACCTCTAATAATAGCCTTAATTTGGACAAAAGCCTCACTTTTGCATGCAAATTGCAAACCCCTCCTTAGTTTGCTTCTCCCCCACCTCACAGCCTCCCATTTGTCCCATGCAATCCACGTCCCCTTCTTCTCCAATTGCGCTTACACACCACCTTCCATCTCCTCCCCACCGCTCCCCATATTCCCATGGCGGAGCGGTCCCCACCTGATCTCCTCGGCAACAAAAACCACTCTCCTCCTTCTGTCCTTGCAATTCCCGAATACCCCCAATTCCCACCTCCAACACTGCCCCCGTCGACGTCCCGACAGTTGGTCATCTCCCAACCCCAAAATCCTTCCGTCGCCACCTTCCGCTCAGGTACCTACGTTGTCCAAGTCCCCAAGGACCAAATCTACCACGTGCCCCCGCCCGAAAACGCCTACATTGTCGAACGCCACCAGGACCCGTCCCGCAAAAGAAAAAGGCCGTTATGTTGCAACGTTTACTGCATTGGCATCTTGGCTTTCATTGTCCTCCTTGTTGTCATGCTCATAACGATTTTTTCTGTTATGTTCGCCAAGTCCGAAAATCCCAAATTCAGCGTAGAACGTGTTGTTGTACATAGCAAGAGTAATGGACGGCCGGACTACAGCTTGACGTTGAGGGTTCGAAATCCGAATTCGAGAGTGGCAATTGTGTACAATGGTGGTGGTACTAGCCTTCATTTCAAGCAAAAAACAATAGCTAACGGAAAATACCCATCTCTTACGCAAGGGACGGGCAAATCAAAAGAGGTTACTATCGTCGTCCACGGTGCAAACGTTATTTTGCCTAAAGAGATTAAGAAAAGCTTGGGAGTTAGTGAGAGCAGCAGCAGCACGAAGAAAGTGCAGGTTAGTTTGTCCCTCAACATGAACATTCCGGCGAGGTTGAGAATTGGGACGTTGAAAAGTAGAAGCATGAAATTTCATGTGACATGTGATATAACGGTGGATGAATTGTCGAAACGGACTAAAGTATTGAAGCAGGAATGCGAAACCCAGCGGAAGTAGCAATCAACGTTGGTGTTGGTGTTGGTGTTGTTGTTGTATGACGATTAGGAACAAGTTTGGAAGCCATGTAGCGGTGGTAGTTGGTGCTAATTCAAACTCATCTGTACTGTATTTTTTGTTCATTAATTATACATATTTATATTTTGCCCTTATGTATCTAGAATTTATACCCATTCGCATTTTTTTCCCTTCCTCTGTCTTGCTCGATTTAGTTCTATTAGTTTTAAGCCTGCAGGTGATGAAGGGATCAATGGAGAGTCTGTCATGCATGATATAGTTATGTAGACCAATTTTTCAGACTACATTTGTGATTCATGTGATGTATCACAAATAGAAAATTATAAATACGTTAATCAAGACTCCTACAAATATATTCCACATTAGGACAAAAAAGGTCAGCAGAATTTCACTCTAACATATATATTCTAAGTAAGATTTCCAATGAAGTTAGGTCAAGACTCCTACAAATATATATGAAGCCTAAACGCACCAATCAACAAACAAGCCTATGACCTATATATAATCTAGTATTTAACTTGTTTTATTATTATTCCAATCAGTGATGAAGCTGTGAATTGTCAAAAGAGGGACGAAATTTAAGACGAGTGCATCCGTACCCTATTACTTGATCAACAACTTGCACATTTGAGTCATGGAGAGACGCTTCGACAGTGAAAATCCCACCTTCATGACCTTGCCATGCTTGATATGTTTCTTTACTTGCAATAACAGAGTAATTGTTCAGCAGCAACCAAAATCCACATAATTCATTAGAAGATCTTCCAACTGTAAAAGATATTTATAGTAAATAAGCATACTGTCTGGCTAGCTTATTGTGAGACGTAGCTCACCTCCTTCTCCTTGTAGATAATATCATTTGTTCCAAATAAAAAAAAAAAAAAAATCTCTCTGCAGACTATCAACCACATTACACTGGCCAATTCCACTTGCTCAATGGTAAGCGTGAGAAAAGAGCATAAGCCGAAAAACATGATCGAACATTTTTGTCGTGATAATCATAGAGACCATCTACAATCTCAATCGGATTGTTGTGACCAGATTGTTAAGGTCTAAACTGATTAATTAATCTTTAATTTGAGTAGTGTTGATGTGGCAAAAGTTTGTTAGAGATTAAGGGTTGAGATTGGTCTATTAGCTCTTTGGCTCAGATGTAAGCAAGTGGCAAAATTTTATAGGGCATTGCTCGTACACCGTTGGATGAGCTCATAGGCTCACTTCTTATCTCTCTAGCCTAACGGCTATTTTGTACTGTTGCGAATGAATGAAATGAAATGCACGATGAGCATGACTTGTGCTATGTGATCTTTGGATTCTTACCATCATCATTTTAATTTTCTTCTTCCTCTGAGCTCAGTAAAACTATCATAAAATTCATACACAAGTACCATATTCTAATATGGTATCGAGAGCTTAGTTCAAGTATCAACCGATTTCTATGAAAAATTTGAGAGAAATCCAACGAGAATACTCTCGGATTTGAATCGATTCAGTTCGAAATGGCTGGATCTTGAGGTGGTGAACTGTGAGCTCCTGTATTTGATGGTATCGAGTTCAAGTTTTGGAAAGCCAGGATGGTCACAATTTTTAAATCATATGGGACTTGGAAACTTGTCGACAAAGGGATAGTGATCCCAGAATCATAGAAGAAGAAAGATAAGGTGTTGACCCTAAAAACTATCTAGCCTACGTGGCGCGCATACTGAGTAATTAATAAGCTAACTACGTCATTCGGTTACCGAGTTCGGCTGGGAGTAAAATGTATGTTGATGTGGCGTTGGGCGCATTGCTGACTCCTGCGTCTTGCGACTGGGGCCGAGGAAGGAACTCGTCTTGACCTTTGGGTTCTAGAGCCTGAAGACAAGGCTGCTAGCTTCTTCGAAGTTTACAAATCATCGGCATTGGGTTTGGTCTCAATAATTATATTTGTGCAAATAAAAGTATGCCGAACTGGTACCAGACTGTACGGACATAAATATTCAAAAGAGATAAGTGTCTTGATTGTAAATGTGGTTCGACCGTCTGAATGCTGAACTCTAAAATGTACTTGCGAATATCCAATCATAAAATAAACTCGACTCTCAATGAGCCGAGCGTGGTAATTCCTCACTTCGCTGAAAATGCTGATGAGACGACCTCTTCCAACAAGGATTCGTAAATCCTCGTTGACCGAGACTTGGATAGATAACCAGTCGGTCTCGAAGCAGTGCTGTTTATCCAAACTAAAAGTGCTCATCGGTTAGCTGATTCTACGGCTCTAGTGCTGTTTATCCAAACTGAAGATGTTGCCGGTTTCCTCCACAGTGTTTTTTATCCAAACTGAAGATGTGTTGGCAGGTAAAAAGAAAATAAAAATCTCAAGATGTCTGAGAGGTTCGCGCAGGGCAGTTGTGTGTTGAATTGGAGAGGCTTTGAATGATGCACTCCTCTCTTTATTTATAGTAGTAATTTCCCTAATGGTCGAGGTAAGATTTCACTCGGACTAGAATTCCTCAACCCAATCTGATTAGGTTTTGACTAATCCTAACTCCCATAGGATTCTGAACCAAGCTCTTTAATCACTCATATTTAATCCCTTGATTCTCGGCATCTTTTCTGATTCGAAACATCCTTAACTTCTGAAGAATCCTTATTGCACTAGGATTTGACCACTTCACCCTTATCCAAGAAAAACCATCTTTTAATAGGATTCGGCCGAACTCTACTGGACTCAGCCCATGGCAAAGAATATTCCCGATATTCCTTATTGGACCGAGAACAATTCTAGGCTCGGCCCAAAGTGTTATTTTGGGCCCAAACAGAAGGATAAATTGAAGAAGAAGGAGGATGGATCTTCGTCTATTAATGATGAAGAAGATGATGGTGAGGAGGCTGCCTATTTAGAGGAGCAACTCATGTGGAGTGCTGATTCAAGGGAAAAGTGAAGTGCCATAATTGTAGTAAGTTTGGGCACTTGATGAGAAATTGTCATAAGCCAAAGACGGGTCAAATGACAAGTTAAGCCAATCAGGTGTAGGACACTGCAATGATGTTTTATGCATGCCATAAAGCTTATGTTCAAGTGAACTATGAGAAATGGTATCTAGATAGTGGTTGCAACAACCGCATGACTAACAATGAATCACTCCTAATTAACATTGATAGGAGTGTGAAATGCAAAGTGAAGATGGGCAGTGGTGATCTTTTGGAGTTGATTGGCAAGGGAACCTTGATTATAGAAACCAAGATGGGTACTAGATACATTCCTGAGGTTATGATAGTGCCTGGGTTAGATGAAAACTTGCTTAATGTAGGGTAAATGGTAGAGCACGACTATTCATCAGAAGAAATATGCATTGAGTTTGCTTGAGAAATTTGGACTGAAGACCTGTAAGCCAGTTCAATTCCTTTAGCTCATACTGATAAGCTAAGAAAGGATGATGTCAATGAAGCAGCTGATGGTGACTTGTATAGCAAAATTGTTGGCAATAACCTCTTGTAGTTGATTGCAACAAGACCTGATGTTATGTTCTCATCTTGTATGCTTGCAAGGTTCATGCATTGTCCTACAACCAAGCATCTTGGCACTGCAAAGAGGGTTATGAGGTATATTCAGGGTACCATTGACTATGGAATTAACTATAAGAAGGGGGATTTTGCACTGCTAATTGGTTTTCGTGACAGTGACTAGAGTGGGGATGAAGATGATATGAAATCCACTTCTGGTTATACTTTCACTTTTGGCAATGGAGCATTCTCTTGGGCATTTGTAAAACAACAAAGTGTGGCACTTCCATAGCTGAGGCTGAATACATGAGTGCATCTGAGGCCACAACACAGGCCATTTGACTCAGATATTTTCACCAAGCCTTTGGGAAAGGACAAGTTTTGTTGCTTGAGGAAGCTAGGAGTGATTCAGTTAAGACCTTAGAAGGAAGTGTTGGTTGTTAAGGTCTAAACTGATTAATTAATCTTTAATTAGAGTGTTGTTGATGTAGCAAAAGTTTGTTAGAGATTAAGGGTTGAGATTGGTATATTAGCTCTTAGGTTCAGATGTGAGCAAGTGACAAAGTCTTATAGGGCATTGCTTGTAGACCTTTGGATGAGCTCATAGGCTCACTCCTTCTCTCTCTAGCCTAATTACTATTTTGTACCGTTGTGAGTGAATGGAATGAAATGCATGATGAGCATAACTTGTGCTCTGTGATCTTTGGATTCTTACCATCATCATTTTCATTTTCTTTTTCCTCTGAGCTCAGTAAAACTATCATAAAATTTATACACAAATACCAGATTCTAACACGAATTTGTAACATGTTTTCTCAAGAAATAAAATGCTATAATACTGAATGAAACAATATATAAAGTTGCTCAAAGAACTGCAAGACAAAATCAGATAAACCAGAACAGTATACCAAATTACAAATAATAGGGCTAGACTAATACCAGATTTTTGCCTTCCACGATGACACAATTCTGAGAGCGAATGACTCGCTTGATGACACCTGCCTCGCCCTTGTCTTTGCCTCTTGTTATCGTCACCTGCAAATGAGATTAGAAAACTGTTAGTTAATAAATAATAGATAAAGAGAGAGGCACAAAGAAAATGATATACATTCCTGCCTTCCCCCACATGATCTCCTCTGAGAATCTTTCAGTGCCTAATGAGTTTATCAGCCACTTTCTAACCCAGTTCGAATTAAACTCAGATATATCCTGCAGAAGCTTTACAACAAACATTACGACCAAAATTTGTGGTATTTTAATGGCTGATTAACATCACACTCACATCAAATCTCATAACATAAGAAACAACCCCATTTCCTAAAATCAGCACGTTAGTTCATCGAATTGTTCCTGATAAATACAATTTTTCATAAAAAAATTTGGATTTACAAGTAAAGAAGCAAAGAGCCCAGCCACTCCAACTTGTCAACACTCTTTGAGACATTTCGTTAGAGGGCGGATTCTCGCTCTTAGGGTCGATTTTCGATAATCAGAAGTGCGGCCATACCTCATTGCACTTCTGTAGCTTCGTAGTGGTTCGAACCACAAACTCAGATTCCCAACTGAGATTTAGGGAGGAGGATGAGCCACAGCCTAATTAGCTACTCTCATAGGTGGTTGTTTAATTAGTTGTTAATGAGTAGCAGGTTAGCTAGATCACTGTAGTAACTGTTTGGACCAAAACTTAAACTTTGGGCTCCAGAAAGGGGCTGGCCCAAAGGGAGGCCTGAAGGGAGAGTCGGTCGAGGCCCAGCAACTTGGCCGAAGCCCAACCGGAACCCAGAAAAGCAGGAAATGGCCTCTTCTGACTTAATGCAGCTCATGAAGACCACTTGCCCACCTACCCAAGGGCCAAGTGGTATAGACTGACCAGCTACACAGCCCATAAAGTACTTTATGGTGGCATTACATGTAAAAAAGCTGATGAGTCATCACCCTCAAACCGCATTCGGGCAAGGCTGCTGCTACAGGAGGACATGCTAGGTTGTCTATAAAAGAAGAAAGAGAAATCAGGATTAAGGACACTCAAACAAACAGACACTCAAACAAACAAACAAAGCACAAACTCTGCTCAAAGCCAGATTTGCCTTTAAACGATAGCTGTAGTCAGCCAAAGCCTTCATCCCTCTCGGGATCGACTCCCTCTCAACCCTTTTTGTAAGCTCTGCTACCTTGTCTAAAACACTTGCCGTAGTATCGATATCCCTCTGAAAATTCACCTCTCAAACCCCTTTTCTTCTAAAAACTCTCAGACCCCCTGACAAACCTCAAAGATAGGAAATTGCAAGACGCCTAGTTTTGCCCGACAAGGTGAAAACATTGCCTGCCCCTATTTGGTTCTGTCTTTTCATTTATTAAACTAGCAATATGTTATGTACTTTCAGTTGTATTCAAGTTGTTTCTAGTAAAATGATGATTAAGAAACTCTCTCAGTTCTTGAATCCCATTTAAAGATGTCTTCACTATTTAAATCAGATCTAAGTTCTAATCTCCCGGACATATAAGAGTGATCATGTAAAAGTCCTTGGTCTCAAGGCATAAAAAAGAACTTTATGTGGACTTAACCCATCCACGACAATCCTTGATAAACAAAAGAAGTCCGAAGTTACTTGGGGCGCAAGTAATCGACTGATCTAGTAGTTTAGCATTGTTATATTATGATTATGCTAGAACGTTTGAGTACAGAATGAGTTCTGATAGGAAGCCTCAATGCCTACACCTAAGGCCCCACAAAGGCACCTATTTGGACTCGTTCTAAGCTCTGCGGGCTAGAACGTTTGAGTACAGAATGAGTTCTGATAGGAAGCCTCAAGGCCTACACCTAAGGCCCCACAAAGGCACCTATTTGGACTCGTTCTAAGCTCTGCGGGCTAGAACGTTTGAGTACGGAATGAGTTCTGATAGGAAGCCTCAAGGCCTACACCTAAGGCCTCATAAAGGCACCTATTTGTACTCATTCTAAGCTCTGCGTGCTAGCTAATCAGAAGTATAACGGTGGTTATACTATGTGCGACAATGGAACCAATAGTATATATTTGTCCAAAGCTGGATTGGTTATAGATTGGAAGCCTCAAGGCCTATACCTAAGGCCACACAAAGGCACCTGTCATAATTAATACGGTCTATTGGATACATATATATATATATCTGTGTACATAATTGGACCCAACATCCGTTCGACGTCTGCCATGCTAAAGATGGCAGTGGCACGCCTGAGCATCCAAAAGTTAACCTGGATTGTGAGCCTTAAGGCCTATACCTAAGGCCCCACGAAGGCACATTTCAGAGTTAACTCTGTCCTTCTCTTTCAGCCTTGCCCGACAAGCCGTGCCCGACGAGACTTGCCCGACAAGCCGTGCACGATGAGCTTTGCCCGACAAGCCCGACAGTAAAAGCAGAAGCCCGACAGCAGCCCTCAACGGACGCCAAACCTCTCCCGGGGAGCTGTGTGCTCGTCGGCCAGGAAGCATCCCCGACGGAAATTCCTGACGCGAACATAGTTTTGGCACGCCCGGTGGGATTCCCCTGATCAAAGCAATATGTCAGGATTATCAGAAGATCTGCAAACTACCCTGCTGCAAATGCTGCAAAGATTGGAAGGTGTCTCCACAGATTTCAAAAAGGAAGCTGGTATGGTCCCAAGACCAACTATTCCTACATCTTTACCTCATCCTGGGGAAAAAGATAATAGGGAAAAGAAGAGGCTCAAAACTAGCCAGTTAGAAGAAGCAGTGATGAACAGACCCGCAGAGCCTTTCTCAGAAGCCCCAATAAATATGATCAATATGGCATGGGCGGAGAAGGGGAAGGAAAAAGTCACGGAGCAAATGGATGAAGAAAAATTGGCTGACAAAACTATAAAAGGGGTAATTAAGTTGCCCGAGTATCCAAAAGCTGCCATAATCAAAGGGATGGTTTTATGCAGCAAGTGCCAATGTGTGTGCGAGCTCGAAATACCACCCTCAGGAGTTCTCATTGATCAGGAGTTGATCAGAAGAAAGGAGGCCCGTGAGAAATCTAGACGAACTGCAGGAAAATGTGCTTCTCGAAGTATCTTTCAAAACCATGAAGCTTTATCAGAAGTTTTTCGAAACCATGAAGCTTCTGAAGAGTCAGAAGACATAGAGGCCAAAATACGAAGGAGTACGGATCATCCTCAATATGGCCATATGGGGAGAGAAGCTAAGGAGAATGATGGGATAGCAAATCCTGTCAAGAGAAATAACCCTGCCCACCTCGGACGAAAATGGTACGTGGTTGGAAAGAATGGACACCCTACCAAACCGATGGGAGCCTCTATGATAAGGAGAGTTCAAAGACAGCACAAAGCCTACATGAATTCCCTGAAGACCCCCGCAACATCAGAAGCCTCCCAGAATAAAAAACTGGAGAAGACATCATCTAGCGGAAGTAATCAACCCCGTTGGAAAAGTAAGAAAGAGGTGGAGAAGGCCAGTAGCCAAAAAGAAGGCGAGGGGAATCACGTGCCGCAGAACCAGCACCCTGGGAAGTATAGGATCTTGAGGCGGGCTCAAGAAGATTTAATCATGGTACCAACCCCGGGGTGGAAGACGGAGCAGACAAAGCCTATTTGTTTTGGAACTGTTTCACCCGAAAGAAAACCACCTTTTCTGCCATTGGTGGATCATTTTGGTGAGGTTCCAAAGCAAACGTTGGATGCGGGCAGGAATCAATTGGAAGGGGCACCAGAACCACTACTACCACCCGATGCCATGGCCTGGTTGGATGAATTCATGGACCAGATCGAGAGCAAGAAAGAAGATTTGCTCAAGCCTAATGATTTTCATATCAACATGGCATACATATTATCTGCCACATTTGGTGCCCAACCTGATCAGCCCGCTACTATGGAGGGTGATTACTTAACAACTGAGCCAATGATGGCACATGTCAATGTAGATGAAGTCGAAGAAGGAGAATCGGGCAACGCTGAAACTTCTGAAGCGTCCAAGAGAGGTCCTGTAAGGATTTATACCAACGAAATGGTGTTTAGCCGCCCGAACATCTCGATGGCCAATCATCTGAAGCCCATATATGTCACGGCTCATTTGGAAGGGGTGCCTTTCAAAAGAATTTTAATAGATGGCGGAGCAGCTGTTAATGTGTTACCAGCCAAGCAGATAAGGAAAATGGGAAGAAGTACGGAGGATCTTATTCCTACAGACCTCACAGTCTCTAGCTTCTCAGGCGCTATCACCAGGACCCATGGGAAATTGCCCTTAGAAGTGGATTTGGGGTCTAAACAAATCATGCTGGCATTCTTTGTGGTTGACTGCACTTCCACTTATGGAGCATTACTTGGAAGAGACTGGATCCACCAAAGTCTTGCCATACCCTCCACCCTGCATCAGCAAGTCGCTATCTACCATGAAGAGGGACCAACAAGACCAGGTTTCTGGGAAATGGTGGAGGTCGAATCACGGCCATTCCTCCCCACAGCCAACGTTGCGGAAGCAAGTTTCTACAACCCCAACGTAGGAATCTTGAAATGTTCAGGAGCTGACGAGAACGGCCGCCCTACCAAGGTGACGGCCCAAAAGCTTTTGGAACAAGGAATGCTCCTTACTAGAGAGGAGTGGGATAGACCTTGTATCATCCCAAATCCCCTACGCCATCAATGACTGGACAAAAGAAAAAGGATCAGGTAATGGCAGTCAGATCCCTGATTAAAAGACTGTTGGTATATGGGAAAGAGAAGAAGCAAGAAAGTGAGCTTTTAGGAGAAGAAGAGCAGGAATGGCAACCAGGAACTTCAACTAGCCAAGATGAAAGCAGGGAAGAGCTTTGTAAAAAAGAGTTGGAGAGGGCCATACAAATGGCCGAATGCATTTATGACCTGGATGGGCCAGACGACTTGCCCGAAAGCCCGGAGTTAGTTGAATTTTTATGTGCAGAACCTGATAAGCCACCACCAGAAGTGCAGGATCCTTTGGAAGTTATTGATCTAGGGACAGAGGTAGATCCAAGACCAATACAAATCAGTGGCTTATTGGAGATTCATGATCGGGCAAAGATTATTTGTCTCTTGCAAGAATTTAAAGATTGCTTTGCTTGGCATTATACTGAGATGCCAGGTTTAGATTCAACCTTGGTGGAACACAAGATGCCTATCAAGGAAGGATATAAACCTGTTAAGCAAGCACCACGAAGGATGTCCAAAGAGATAGAAGAGAAAGTTAAAGAAGAAATTGAAAGGCTTGTAAAAGCTGGATTCATTAGGCCATCCAAGTATGTGGAGTGGTTAGCCAACATTGTACCCGTTTTAAAAGCTATAACAAAAGCAGTGCGCTGTTGTGTTGACTACAGAAATATTAATGGCGCTACACCGAAAGATGAATATCCCATGCCCATGGCCGATCTATCCATAGATGCAGTAGCAAAGCACAAAGTTCTATCTTTTATGGATGGAAATGCCGGGTATAATCAGATAAAAATGGCCCCTGAAGATATACATAAAACAGCTTTCAGGTGCCCCAGACATGTGGGGCATATGAATATTTGGTTATGCCATTCGGGCTCAAGAACGCTGGTGCAACATACCAAAGGGCAATGAATGCCATTTTTCATGATCTAATTGGACAGAATATGGAGGTATACATCGATGACATCGTGGTAAAATCCAAAACAGAAGGACAACATCTGGTAGACCTCAGACAAGCTTTGACAAGGATGAGGATCCACAAGTTGAAGATGAATCCGAAGAAATGTGCGTTTGGAGTAAGAGCGGGCAACTTCTTGGGATTCCTGGTTCATCAAAGAGGTGTGGAGGTGGATAAAAACAAAGCTCGGGCTATAATGGAGTCACCTTCACGTACCAACAAAGTGCAACTTCAAAGGCTGCTGGGAAAAATTAATTTCTTACGGAGATTCATTGCTAATTTGGCGGGCAAGATCCAGCCACTGACTCCTCTGCTAAGACTGAAAGATAAAGATAATTTCGAGTGGGGACCACCATACCAACAGGCATTCGACAGCATTAAAACCTATTTGACTTCTCCACCAGTGTTGGTGCCACCTCAAAGGGGAAAACCCTTGAAGCTATATATCTCTGCTTCAGAAAAGTCAATTGGCAGTTTGTTAGCTCAGAACAATGAAGGAGGAAAAGAGCAAGCAGTATACTACCTCAGTAGGATTCTGACCGAGATAGAAACTAGAAATTCCCCAGTAGAGAGATTATGCTTGGCTCTATATTTCACTGCCAGCAAGCTAAGGCATTACATGTTACCTTGTCACGTACACATCATCGCCAAGACAGATGTGATAAAGTACATGTTGTCAAAACGAATGCTAACAGGGAGGATTGGGAAGTGGATTCTAGCATTATCAGAATTCAGTTTCCAGTATGTACCCCAGATGGCGGTCAAAGGCCAAGCGATTGCTGACTTTCTGGCCGAGCATCAGGAATCTCAAGACGAGGTAATCAATATCCCAGGAAGCCTGGAGGTCACTAGCATTTGGATCCCGCCGAGAGAAGATATCTCGGGCAGAGATGATTGGGTCCAACAAGAGATAAGAATAGTGACTGGTCTCTGGATCACTCCTTGGAGGTTATATTTTGATGGATCTCACACCCAGAAGGCTTCAGGAGCAGGAATTGTGATTATAAACCCTCATGGGGTCTATCATTATTGTTCATTCCTCCTAGACTACCAAGGAAATACTAATAATCGGGCAGAGTATGAGGCTTTGATAATTGGTCTGGAAATCTTAATGGAGCTGAGGGCAGCAGAGGTGGAGATATTTGGAGATTCAGAGTTAGTAATAAACCAGCTAAACGGGGAGTTCAAGTGCAGACATATTACCATGGCAGGATATTACTTGGCGGCTATGCAATTACTGAGTTTCTGGGATTTTGAGATATCAGTCAATCATGTTCCCAGGGGATCCAACTTAGCGGCCAACGAGATGGCACAACTAGCCTCAGGGGTGCCAATACAGGAGAGAAGATATGGAGTAGATGTCGAGATCCAAAGAAGAAACCTCCCTTCTATCTTAGAAAGGGGATTCAGCCTGGATGTAATGAATCTAGAAACTGAAATAGAAGATTGGAGGTCCCCTATCATTCATCATTTGAAGGATCCCTCTTCGCCTACGAGCAGAAAGAACAGACAGCAAGCGACCAAGTATGTCTTGTGGGTGAAGGACTTGCTAAGGAAAACTCCAGATGGATTACTATTGAAATGCTTGGGCCAAGAAGAATCCATTAGGGTAATGGCCGAAGTACATGAAGGGGTATGTGGAGCACATCAAGCGGGAACCAAGATGAGGTGGTTGCTTAGAAGATATGGTTATTTCTGGCCCGACATGGAAAAAGATTGCAAGTCTTACGCTAAAGGTTGTGAAGAATGTCAGCGACATGGACCTCTCCAGCATGTACCCTCAGTACCTTTAAATCCAGTGGTCAAGCCTTGGCCCTTCAGAGGATGGGCGATGGACTTCATCGGGCAAATCTATCCAGCTTCTAGTAAAGGGCACACTTTCATAATTGTGGCAACGGATTACTTCACCAAGTGGGTGGAAGCATCAGCAGTAAAATCCATAACTTCAGCCGCGGTTAAGAATTTTATCGAGACTAAGATTTTGCACAGGTATGGGGTGCCCGAAACTATAGTAACGGATCGTGGGCCATCTTTTATCTCAAAAGAAGTTGAGGAGTTTGCAAGCAAGTACAAAATAAAGATGATCCAGTCCAGTCCATACTACCCTCAATCAAATGGCCAAGCAGAGGCCAGCAACAAGATCTTGGTCAACATCATCAAAAGAATGGTGATGGATAGTCCAGAAAAGTGGCATGAAAGGCTGGGGAACACTTTGTGGGCATACAGAACTTCCAAAAGGGCTGGGACAGGAACAACTCCTTATGCTTTAACTTTCGGGCAGGATGCGGTGCTCCCCATGGAGATAAATGTAAGTTCGGTCAGAATTCAAAACCAATTTGGGTTACATAGTGAAGAATACATCGAAGCCATGTGTCAAGGAATTGAAGACTTGGATGTAGCCCGAATTGAAGCCTTGAACCAGATTCAAGAAGGAAAGAAAGCTGTCGCTCGAGCTTATAACAAAAAGGTGAAGATAAAGTCTTTCAAAGAGGGAGACTTAGTATGGAAAACAGTCCTCCCTCTAGGGGCTCAGCTCAGGGGCTTTGGAAAGTGGAGCCCGACATGGGAATGGCCTTTCATTACTAGTCGAGTTTTGGATAAAGGAGGATACTATCTAGCGGACCTCAAAGGAAATGGGCAGAAACATCCCATTAATGCTAAGTTCTTGAAAAAATACTGTCCTACATTATGGGATGTTAGAGATTGTTACATTGAAGAGGAGGCAAAGTAAAGCAGGGGCCGGAAGTTTCAGATACAGTCTTTATTCATCAATCATTCAAGCAGAAAAACAAAATTGCTAAACAATATTCATTTCATTTCGACAAATTGATGAAGATTACAACGATTCAAAACCAACATACTACATTCAATTCTGTTGGAATACAATGGTGTCTCAACTGGTTTTTCCGATGTCTTCACGGATGGAGCCCGATTAGATGATCGGGTTGTGCGGCCAACATGTGCTTGGTAGAGGATCCTCAAACCAAGTCACCACCATTTGTGATGGTGAAACTTGACTTATGACGGCAGCAAGCAGGAAAACATACCTTCATGAGGAAACCGCCTAACCAAGGGTGTTGGAGATAGCGGGATGTTCGACCAAGGGTGTTGGAGATAGCAGTCGTTTGATGAAAGTTTTTTTCTTTTCTACGGAAAGGAAGTTTTAGGAAACTCCACTCAAAACCTGAGGAACCCATTTCTCAGTTTTCTCTCAAGAAGGATTGGATGACTTGATAGAAGGGGTTCCAAGCCAGAATTTATAAGGCCCAGAGGACAGCTCAAAGGTCGTGGGAAGATCAAGAGACTACATGTGCCATTAATTTCATCCAGAAAACACAAGTTCCAAGGGCAAGGATGCGGCCGCATGAAGCTTTTCAATCGATATTGGCGCCTGGAATTCCAGGCTGAATATCAATTGAAGGGGGCACTGTTTGGACCAAAGGGAGAGTCGGTCGAGGCCCAGCAACTTGGCCGAAGCCCAAAGGGAGGCCTGAAGGGAGAGTCGGTCGAGGCCCAGCAACTTGGCCGAAGCCCAACCGGAACCTAGAAAAGCAGGAAAGGGCCTCTTCTGACTTAATGCAGCTCATGAAGACCACTTGCCCACCTACCCAAGGGCCAAGTGGTATAGACTGACCAGCTACACAGCCCATAAAGTACTTTATGGTGGCATTACATGTAAAAAAGCTGATGAGTCATCACCCTCAAACCGCATTCGGGCAAGGCTGCTGCTACATGAGGACATGCTAGGTTGTCTATAAAAGAAGAAAGAGAAATCAGGATTAAGGACACTCAAACAAACAGACACTCAAACAAATAGACACTCAAACAAACAAACAAAGCACAAACTCTGCTCAAAGCCAGATTTGCCTTCAAACGATAGCTGTAGTCAGCCAAAGCCTTCATCCCTCTCGGGATCGACTCCCTCTCAACCCTTTTTGTAAGCTCTGCTATCTTGTCTAAAACACTTGCCGTAGTATCGATATCCCTCTGAAAACTCACCTCTCAAACCCCTTTTCTTCTAAAAACTCTCAGACCCCCTGACAAACCTTAAAGATAGGAAATTGCAAGACGCCCAGTTTTGCCCGACAAGGTGAAAACCTTGCCTGCCCCTCTTTGGTTCTGTCTTTTCATTTATTAAACTAGCAATATGTTGTGTACTTTCAGTTGTATTCAAGTTGTTTCTAGTAAAATGATGATTAAGAAACTCTCTCAGTTCTTGAATCCGATTTAAAGATGTCTTCACTATTTAAATCAGATCTAAGTTCTAATCTTCCGGACATATAAGAGTGATCATGTAAAAGTCCTTGGTCTCAAGGCATAAAAAAGAACTTTATGTGGACTTAACCCATCCACGACAATCCTTGATAAACAAAAGAAGTCCGAAGTTACTTGGGGCGCAAGTAATCGACTGATCTAGTAGTTTTACCATTGTTATATTATGATTATGCTAGAACGTTTGAGTACGGAATGAGTTCTGATAGGAAGCCTCAAGGCCTACACCTAAGGCCCCACAAAGGCACCTATTTGGACTCGTTCTAAGCTCTGCGGGCTAGAACGTTTGAGTACGGAATGAGTTCTGATAGGAAGCCTCAAGGCCTACACCTAAGGCCCCATAAAGGCACCTATTTGGACTCGTTCTAAGCTCTGCGGGCTAGAACGTTTGAGTACGGAATGAGTTCTGATAGGAAGCCTCAAGGCCTACACCTAAGGCCTCACAAAGGCACCTATTTGTACTCATTCTAAGCTCTGCGTGCTAGCTAATCAGAAGTATAACGGTGGTTATACTATGTGCGACAATGGAACCAATAGTATATATTTGTCCAAAGCTGGATTGGTTATAGATTGGAAGCCTCAAGGCCTATACCTAAGGCCACACAAAGGCACATGTCATAATTAATACGGTCTCTTGGATACATATATATATATATATATATATATATATATATATGTGTACATAATTGGACCCAACATTCGTTCGACGTCTGCCATGCTAAAGATGGCAGTGGCACGCCTGAGCATCCAAAAGTTAACCTGGATTGTGAGCCTTAAGGCCTACACCTAAGGCCCCACGAAGGCACCTTTCAGAGTTAACTCTGTCCTTCTTTTTCAGCCTTGCCCGACAAGCCGTGCCCGACGAGACTTGCCCGACAAGCCGTGCCCGATGAGCTTTGCCCGACAAGCCCGATAGTAAAAGCAGAAGCCCGACAGCAGCCCTCAACCGACGCCAAACCTCTCCCGGGGAGCTGTGTGCTCGTCGGCCAGGAAGCATCCCTGACGGAAATTCCTGACGCGAACAGTAACCACAAATATAGGCATGAAGCCCAATGGATCACAAGGAAATATCCTTTATTTTGGACATCTCAATCTTTAAGCCTAGCTAGGGTTTGTTAAAGCATGTAGTCATTCTTTATAAGCGAGTCGTTACATTCTTATACCATATTCATGAATGAATATTTGAAAGCTTGTGAAAGCTAAAACTTTTTCTCCTCTCTGATATTTCTCTTCACACTCTGCTAAGCATATAAACTCCTTTTTTTGTCTGTTTTTGCTTTTGGTAATTAAGCATATAATTACTTGGAATTTCTTGTGCTACAATGGATTATAAATACTTGAAATTTCTTGTAAACCCCATGCCTTCAAGAAATACATAAATGTAGCAAAATTCTGTTAGCTCGCTCCAGTAAGCATATAAATACACTATATGACTTTAGAGATAGAGTAATCGAAACAGCCTGACCAAGGGTGTTCGAGATAGAGTAACGATTCTTTGTTCGGAGTTTTCAATGAAGGTTCTATACTATATGACTTTAGGGCATGGTTATGTAGAAACTAAGCCCTATATGTATGATGCATACTATTTAGAGCATATATTTCCTCCTGCCTTCCCATGGATTTGACTTCAGTTACACTTGCCTCTTGGGTCTGCCCAGAGGTCGTGTTACCTGCACCTCACAATTTGCTACTCATCACCATTTAAATCAAGTTTTGCTCTAGTTTTAGAATGAGGATCCTTTCGGGTGCGTTTGGTACGTGGGATGAAATGGAACAGAGTGGGACGGACGCGTTCCGTCCCACGTTTGGTGCGCTAAAATGATGTGGAATGCGTGTCCCATGGAACGAAAATGGGTCAATTTTGGTTCTCCCTCCACCCCCTGGAACGGGGGTTTCCATCCAGTGGAACACAAAAATGATAAATTTTAAGACAAAAATACCCCTTAGCTTTTTCAATATTTACACCTTTTAAATTATACAACAAACCCTAATCCTTCCTTTCCTCTTCTCTGTGCCGCTGAAGTTCCTCTTCTCTGCTGCTGAAGTTCTTCATCCTGCATCTCCCCTTTGCAAACTTCCTCCTCATCCTCTTCCGTGTGCCTCTCCGTGAACTTCAGCTCTGCATCTCCGTTCCAGGTTCGATCTGGATTCATTTTTTTTCAGTGTTCAAGTTTCGATTTTTATGTGCTGAAATGTACAAATCTGATGTCTTTGGGTTTTGTTGGATTGGATTATGTTTTGGATTTTCCTCTGTTGGATTGGGTTCTGTTGGATTAAATATAAACTAGAACCTTTGATGAATTTATCGGGGTTAATGTCAACACCAATAATTTTAGATGCTCCTCTGGCTCTTGCTCCTTCTCAGCGACCTGATCCAGATTGCAAGCCGCATCTAGTTGAGTAATTTGGGGATTAAGAAACCCCAGTTGAGCATGAAAAAGGAATAATTAAATTAAATATTATAAAGCAAAATCATTCAAATTTAATTTAAGTTCATATTCGTGTTAATGTAGTAGAAAATATTGGGTTAAGCATCGACATATTTTGTATAAGTTAATACCTGGTGAATCGTGTATGTTAAAAAATAACTGGTGAACATGCAGTGCTTACAACTAATCTGAGAATTTGACTTCACATTTCCTTCTTTTTAAAGTGAAAAAGTGTATTTACTAACACCTAAAAAATCATCATTAATAAGCAAACTCTAGGCAACTCAACAAAAAGGTTAAGAAACTCACAGCAAGTCCCACAGATCCTAAACCGAGGATCGATCATATAGCAGATACAGGACATGGAACTATCAATTAGCTACAAATTTAGTTATACGAGAGTTTGAAAAATGTGGAGTGATTTTGAAACATGTTCCTAGTCCAAGAGATGCCAACTGGATGCACATTCTATATCAAGTTCTTTTTTCTCCATTATTTTGAGTTTGATGAATCAAATTTCTTATATCAAGCATTGATCTTCTCTTCATTTCTTCACCTCTTTGAACTGGTAATGTTACCATGAATTCGTCAATTGGAGAGTTTGCGAGTCAAACTCATTGACTCTCTGTAAGAAATGCCCTTGAAATTGGGAGTAAAACTAACCAAAACTAGCCATGTATGTCAAAAGTAAGATCGCTTATTGGCCTTGGTTGCAGACATAGCCTCACGGAGGCATAATATTGATTAAGATTATCAGTAATACTTATGTCTAAGAAGTAATCACAGGATCACATGATAATTATTTGCTACTGCTGTTGGCTTGTGGCATGGAAGGAATTTGTAACACCATTATGTGTGCGTCGTGCGTATATGAGGGAAAATGGATGTAGACCATGTTTGTCTCTGTGTTTTGGTTGCCAAAGACTTACCTGTATTCCATCTTTCTACTCTCCGTTTGCTCAGTTTGGCTAGGTATCCTACAAGAATGCAACTGCTATTGAAAATGGTTAACCATTCACTTTGCTGGTGGTGCAGAGTTACTCTGATGCTCAGAAGGCTCTTAGCAAGAATGGGATGCAAATTAACGGGGCACTAATTATAGGCGTGAAGCCGCTGGATCCAATGCAACGCCATGCATTAAATGAAAGGGTCAACAATCAGGGTTTCATGACATTTCCCCCTCAACCGTCCATGAAACATGCAGAGATGAATGCTTCAAGAGCCCCCCCTCGTCCTTACTATCTTCAAAACGGTAATACCAGCGGGCATAAATCTGGAGGCGCAATTGCTTCCCCAGCAAAGTCATTGGTGTCCAAAGTCATGGATTTAATGTTTGGTATGTAGAATTTTGTGGTTAAGAAAATGTAATTGTTGGTTAAAATTTTCAGTTAAAACGTGAAAGAGGTGTCGATCCTCCACAGAAGCTGAGTACCAATGTTTAATTGTATTATAGCTTATTTAAGTTCTAAATGTTTAAACCCTAAAACGTTTACGACATGCATGCTCATTAAACTTATATATTTTTCAACATTTCATGGCAACCATGAACAGAACCATCTTAGCCATCTTATTCATGCTAACGATCTCATTACTTCCAATATTCACTGGCTCGATGAAGTTTGACTTCATCAACAAATCATAGAAGACATAAATTACAAATTTTAAAGGGGTTTGCATGTGGAACACAACATATACCGAATAAAATTTGGACCAAGAAAAACAAATAATGGATAATAGTGTTCAAATTTGAACAACTTAAAAAAAATAAAAAAATAAAGTCTTGTCCCGTTCCACTCATAAAATTGTACCAAACAACAGACGGAACATGGGTATTTTAGTCATTTTAAGCTTTTGGTTCCGTTATGTCCATGCGCTACCAAACGCAGAATGGAACAACCATCTTGTTCCGTCCTGCGCGTACCAAACATACACAAAACATCCGTTCTGTCCCGTTCCGTCCCGTCTGCGTACCAAACGCTACCTTCCGGATCCTCTTTGTGAGAATCCTCTCTAGATCCTATTTGTGAGGATTCCATAGATCATCTAATCATGTCTGTTCATCGTACATCGTGCGGTCAGTTTTCATTAGGTACTATTTATGTTCAAATTTAAATAAAAAAATTTCAGACCGCATAACATACAATGAATGGACAAGATTAGAAAATCTTCGGAATTCTCATAAAGATGATCTAGAAAGGATCCTCATTCCTAGTTTTATATAAGGAAAACTAACGAAAAGTCCAAAAAAACTTTAGTTTTAATGAAAAAGGACAAATAAAGGTGTAGTGAATAATACCAGGAAAAGGTAAAAATGTGGTTTTTCGTTAAAAGTGAACAGTACCGGTAGTGTTTTGTTAAAACTCCCTTTTATATATGGGAAGAGGATCTGGTCTAGATCTCTCCCATTAAAGGCCCAGGATTAAGTGATCCGGATTGTTGAAATTTGATCAAATGGCTACAATTATTATAACTTTTAGAGGGACCCCCTGTTTGTAGCCGTTGAATCAAATTTCAACGGTCCGGATCACTTGATTCTGAACCTTTGATGGGAGAGATCCGGACTGGATCCTCTTCCTTATATATGTTCATAGAGAAAGCCAACTTTGTGCTAAGGCGCTACCTTGCTGAGTTGGGCCACTCTACCCTTTTTTCTCTTTCAGCTTTGGATTGGCGATCTTGGTTTGGGTTTACGAAGGGGTTACAAAGCTTGGGCTATTTATAACCCAAACTAAATGATCATTCAGAACTTGATTAAACAAGGTCATGAGTAGTCTAAAGTCTATGAGCCTTAATACCGGTCGCACGGATTGGTGGCGTGACCCAATTTCGAATGTGATCATGTAATAGAAAAGGATGAATTTTATTTTTAGTTAATGAAAAAAATGATGAATAAAATGGTGGGAGCTTAGAACTCCACTGGTGCAGAGTCTGTTCTCCCACACCTATTAATCAGATTTCAAATTGTTAATTTACCTTCATCAGTAATTCCTCTATCATCCCCATCATCACCATTCATTGTCCTCATCATCTCTTTAACTTTTATCCGTTTTGAATACCTTTGATAAAATTTTGATCGAAGAATAGTGCCAAATAGCACTGTATTTTTCCGCATATCTTAGACGTACGTAACACAAATCGTCTTCCTTGTAAAAAAAAAGATGTAACAATTAAATTAATGATCAATCACGAGCCTGACGTCCAGACTCAAGTGCCTCAACTGTATTTTAATTCTTCTTTCAAACCCAGCTCTTAGTCCATGATTAAGTATTATAATGTGGATTAAATTATAATTATTAGCACAAACACTCGATGAATTAGGTCCAAGCTACCTCCTATGTGAACACCTTATGCATCTGCTCCCTCTACCAAGATCATTTAGCTAATCACATGGGCAATAAAAAAAAGATCACTTTATCCAAATCTTGAACACATGCATGCATATACTCAGATTTACTGGCCAAATATATGTCGACAATTATATTGCACCACCCTCTATGGAGGAGGGGAAAAGGGACCAGTTTTCCTAAAGGCTAGAGCTGACACGTTCATATACATATAGTACCATAGTCAAATACCCAACGCCACAAACCATGTTAAAAACTCAAAAAAAAACAAAAAAAAAAGACATCCTTTTGGTCCCAATAATATTCAGTTTTCAGAGATCCCTTTTTATTCTTCTCTTTCTTTTGAAGACTTTGTCTAACCACATGGAGACCTCCCACCTTGCAAACTCTGTTCACATAACACGTGGACACTTCTTTCTAATACACTTTTTATTGAGGTTTGGTCTTTGTACTTTATTTTTTTTTTTTACTTTTAGCTTTCATTTTTAATTCCCCCCAGGTGTTGTTTGTTGCCACTTCTTTCTAATAAAATTAGTTGTTTATTAGAATTATTTTTTCTTTTCTTTATTATTTTGAACAAATTGAACAACGAGAATCCTCAAAGAATCTTTACAGACATATAATTATCACACATATATCTTATAATTGTGAATGCCAAACATAATTATGGTTATATAGATCTTAAGCACATATATCTTATAATTGTGAATGCCAAACATATATAATTATGGTTATATAGATCTTAAGCTCAATCATTGAATTGACTGTCACGTTAGTTATATAAAAATTTAAATAAACTACATAGAAGTTTTTGGTTAGAGATACATCATATATTATAAGGAAATTTAATAAAAAAAAGCTTGAAAACTTCGAGTTTTAACGATAAGGACAAAATAAAAGGTAAAGTGAATAGTATCATGATTGACTTTTTAGTGTAAAAATGTGATTTTTCGTTAAAGTGAACAATACCGGTAGTTTTTCGTTAAAGTTCCCTGTATTATATCATGGATGATGATTTGAGTGAAATGAAATGGAAAAGCTGCAGGAGCTAAAGTGTGATACAGGGAGTTTTAGTTGGTTGAAACGTCCTCGATGAAGCTTTTTCCTAATTCCACCAATAATTGGGGACTCTAGCCTATATAAATATAGAGGGGTTATACTTTTTAAATTTCTGTTTAAGGAGCCAATAATGGGTTGAAGTTAAATCTAAGTGGGAACCTTGCTTTACACGTCTGAAAAGAAGCTTAGGTTTTTCATGGCTTGGAAGCATGCTTGGTGTCCCAATAGAAACTTAAATAAAACCCCATGGCTTCTGCAAATATATCAAGCATTTTAAGTGGATGCCAACTCCTCTTCAACCATATTGGGATCCCCCTAGGCCACTTAGCTCTTTAAGTTAAACTTATATATATACATAGCTAGTGGGTTTCCCTCTCATCACCTAACTCGATGAAAATAACACATTAATATTCCAATGAAAAATTGGATCCATTAAAAATACTACTTTCTATGATTCTTCCAATAATCTTTTGATGTGGGCTCTCCCAAATCCTGGTGCCCAATAGCTTAGGTCCTTCCTTCGAAAGCCAATGCGCTCCTCTTCACTCATTTAAACCCTTCATAATATCATAAACTAGTTAGGAACTAGCTACTTGGAGTTGGATCTTTTACCCATAAATTTGTTTTATAAGGATAACATATAAATATATTTGTTTTTAAGGATCATATACAGATATATATATATATATCTGTATTATATAATCCGTCACCCGAATGAACCTATTATTTTGTGCGTTCGGTTTAAAAAGCAAAGGCTCTTTAATTTTCTTTAGCTGCCTAAAGTTGCATAAAAAAAATACGATCATGGTAAATACTGTGCATTTGCACCCTAATAGTGGTGCATCCATATCTTTTTTAGAAATTAATTAAACTTAAAAATATGAGCTCTCGTACGTGCCTCTTCCATGGTCTCTTGTCTGAGACAAGGATGAAGAAGAAATGGTATCTGTGAAAGGAAGCAAACAACATGGCGCTAGCTAAAAGATTTAGTAGTTGGCTAGCTAGCTACAAACACATCAATTATTTTGTTATTTAAAACACATCAATGACCAGGATAACTTCATTCTTCTTTTTATCGCCTCAATTATTGGTAACTTGATCATGTACTGGATGAAAAGTTTTCTTTGCACGCTGTAATGGATAAAATGTTTACTTTTAGGTCGGATAGGTAAAATGTTTGCTAGATTTGTATCATGCGCGCATGGTTGTTAGCCATTGCACAAATAACTTTATTACATAATATGGGATCATGATGGAGAGGGACTTTATAACAGCATAGATAAACATCTGTCATATGCCTACCAGTAATATTATTTAGATATGCAGAACTGACATATTGCTGAGACTCTCTCTAGTATGGATGAATCTCACATACAATAGTATATCCACTTGTATTAGAGACAATATCGGTAGTGAAATTATTATGTGTTTCTAAATAACATTATTGTACACATATTATTTAGCTATATATGCTAATGGGAATTGTTTTTTTTTTTGTTTTTTGTTTTTTGGGTCAAACGATAGATTTTGTTAGATTAGCTATCGACAAAGTTCGAACCCACGCTGTCATGCAAGGGCTCAACACCTTTCCACCACTGTGGTAAAGGACCACTTACTGCTAACAAGAATTTTTGATTAAGAACAATTGTTCTACATCAGAGAAGTTATGTCTATTAAGAAGTATACTATTTGGTAATTTTCTATGAATTACAACGAGATCTTTTGAAATGAAACATTTTATCTATCTGATCACGACACCTTAGTGGACCTAAGTGGTGAGGTAACTAATCGACTTACACTGAGTAAAGATAATGTGTATTGACACGCTCCTTCCCGATGTTCATAGGACAACGGGATGGCCATGTGCTGGCCGACACCCGAGGTAACACAAACCATTTTATGAATGCATATGACGAGAACATCTGAAACATGCATATAAATTTCGTACATAACTACGCAATATAATATTCAAATACAACCTTAACAAAATAATATAACAAGTTCAACTGCCAACAAAATTATAGTGATAATGCATGACATATTCAGAGCATACTACTAATTCAGAATACAAGCGGAAGTGTAACAGAAGTGCTATTACAAGAATGTCCAAGCGGAGAGAAGGACACAAAGTCACTGGTATGTGAATGCCTCGTAGCTTGGATCGTATGCCTCGTTCTTAGGTCTTGAGGGGGTGCAAAACAAAACATGAGTGGACCAAATTGATATATAAGTAATACTAAAACATTTATTCATCAACGTACTAACCCCTAAAGATTAGGAAGGATCAATAGTATAATATGTAATAGGTTTTCTGAAAACTCTAGCGTGCCATAAAACCTTTCATAAAACATATATCATATAAAGTGTGCTTAGTAGTGGTATCAAAATCACCCGAAGGCAGTATCCTTCACCCGTTGGCCTTACATCACCTGACAGAAGCCATATAAGGATATCAATCGCCCGTAGGCAGGACTAAATCTTCATTTGCCTGAAGGCAGTATCACGCCCGTAGGCAATATCATTTGCCCGTAGGCAAATCGTATGAGTAACCACTAAATAAGCACAATAAAAACATGAACATAATATTTCCAAAATATATGTATATATCTCAACAGAGCTCAATAGCTCAAACATCATATCTTAAATCATATTCATGAATATCTCAATAAGCATAAATCCAGTGAAGCATGATATTTCATAAATCGTAAAACCAATTTACTCATAAACATTTCATAAAACGTAGCACGGAAACGACACTAACAAATGCACCTAAGCACATAAAGGGACCAATTAATAAAACTATACAAAAACGATTGAATTTCAAGAAACAGACGTCATAAACGGAATCAAGATGTCGAAAAAGTCGCTAGAAAGTTGGCCGGAAAAGTTTTTGGCGCCGCCGTCCACGACGACGAAGCATAATACCTTCGGTGGAGACACATGTGCTCCACGCGCTGGCCAAGATAGGCACCCACGTGTAGGCCCACGCGCTAATTGGAATTTGGGTTGGGCTTGGTTTATGGGCTTGGGCCAATGGTTTGGGTTCTGGGCTTGGGTAGCATAGCTAAGCTGGGTTGCATTTGGGTTTGGATCCGGGTTTAGGGAAATCGGGTCGGGTTGACTCGGTTTCAGGCTGTGGGTTGGTCGGTTTCTTGGTAGAACTTCAAACGCTCATAACTTCTTCATTACTCAACCAAATCGAGTGATTAAAAAATGAAAATCATAGTTCTCAATGAGGTGAAGAGAATGGTACCTTGCACGATGGCTAACTCACCATGATTTGGCAGAAAAATGCCTCGAAAGTGACGGTGTTCGCTGGAAAACTAGGAAAAGCTTACTTCGAGTTATTTCTGCGTTTAACACGCATGTACAACTTAAAACAAGCTTCGATCTAACCTTAAAACATATCCCAAGGGTTTCTAGAAGCTTACCTACGTCGGAAAGTCACGAAAGTCATCGGAATTCGTTAGGGGAGGGTGCACCGTAACTGTTAGGGTTGAAGTATCGAGTATGGCTGGGGGTTTTGAGGTCCAACGTCCAAGCCTTGAGTCTTAGGGTTGTTGTTTTTGTGAGAGTGAACTCAAAGAGAGAGAAGAGAGAGATCGCAGAGAGAGGGCACAAGAGAGTTTTAAAAGAGAAAAAGAGAAAATGATGGGTAAAGAGAGAGAAAGAGTGTTATAAAAGGAAAATCTGGAAAGGTGGGGAGGCGGTATCCGGATAGGGCAAGGTTAAGGGGACAAAAATCCCAAGTGGGTCCCTTTGGTTCGTAATTTAAGAATGCATAAGACGAAACATAAAATATCAGAAAACGTTCAACTGTTCGAATGTAAAATCTTCTTTATACATCTGAATTCGAATTCGTTCGCGCCTATGCGTTCGTGACGATGATTACAATACAAATAAATTAATTAAATTAAGACTACGCATTTCGATGAGACGGTTAACGAAAGTCAACTCAAGGGTACAATGGTAATTTCATAAATCCGATAGTATAAAATACGATAAATCAAGGACAAGGTTTCACAATCTTCCCCCTTAAAAGAATTTCGTCCTTGAAATTTACAACCTCAAATAAACAAGTACGGATACTGGCTCCTCATTAGTTTTTCCATTTTCCACTTGCTTCCTCGACTGCGTGGTTCTTCCACAACATCTTTACTAACGGAATGACTTTGTTTCTCAGCGCGTTTTATCCTGTTTGTCGATGATCGCCACTGGTTCCTCAACCTAACTCACGTCTTGAATCACTTATAACGGTTCCTGTTGAATAACGTGAGAGGGATCCGGTACAGACTTCCGAAGCATCGAAACATGAAACACATTGTGTATCTGCGACAACTCTGGTGGTAGCTCCAATCTATAAGCAACTGTGCTAATTCTTTCTGTGATCCGGTAGGGACCAACATATCGAGGACTTAACTTTCCTCGCTTACCAAAATGAACCACACTTTTCCAGGGCGACAACTTTAGGAAGACAAAATCACCAATCTCATAGTCACGATCCCTGGAATGTCGGTTCATAATGCTCTTCTGTCGATCTTGCGCTGTCTTTAAATTCCTTTTAATCAACTAGATGTTAGTATTAATGGCGTCGACAATTTCTGGCCCCATTAACACCGCTCACTGACCTCAGTCCAACACAATGGCGTCTGACACACATTCCCATACAGTGCCTCGAACGGTGCCATGCCGATAATAGAGTGGTAACTGTTGTTGTAGGCAAACTCGATCAATGGAAAATACCTATCCCAACTACCATTCCACTGGAGAACACACACCCTCAATATGTCCTCCAAAGTTTGAATCGTCATCTCAGACTGACCATCAGTCTGTGGATGATAGACAATGCTATACAACAATTGAGTATTCATGGCATCATGGAATGCTCTCCAAAATTTGGAGGTGAATCTTGGATCTCTGTTTGAAACAATGGTGACGGGTACACTGTGGAGTTTAACAATATTATCGATGAACAACTGTGCTAACGTCTCTAGTTGTAAGTCTGTCGAACTGGTAAGAAATGAGCAGTCTTAGTGAGTCGGTCCACAGTCACCCAGATGCCATCAAATCTTGACCGCGTGCTCGACAAACCATACACAAAATCCATGGTAATATCCTCCCACTTTCAAGCTAGTATAGGGAGATTCTGCATTAGCCCTTCAGGTTTTTGCTTGTCCGCCTTCACCTGCTGGCAAATTATACATCTCTTCACATACTCTGCCACATCTCGTTTCATCTCATACCAGTAGTAAAATGGACAAATAGTGTGATACAATTTAGTACTCCCCGAATGCATGGCATACGCTGAAATGTGGGCTTCATCCAGAATTTCCTTCTTCACCACTTCGTTGTCCTTAGGCACAAACAACCTGTTTCCCATCATCAAGGCTCAATCTCTCTAGATCTTCAAATCTCGCCTCGTACCAGTCTGCACCTGTTCCTTTAGGTCTGTACACTGCTGATTAAGCTCTTGAGCTGCCCGAACCAAATCCACCAAAACAAGCTTAATTTGGAAGTGTGCCAACAATGCTCCATATGAGTCTAGCGTCACTACAACGCCAGTTTCTCAAAGAGAAAACAATAGCGGAACATGGATAGCTCAGTACGTCCGCTACGACGTTAGCGTGACCAGAATGATACTCAATAGTGCAATCATAGTCACTAATGAGTTCCATCCACAATCTCTGCCTAAAATTCAACTCATTCTGAGTGAAGACATACTTCAAACTTTTGTGATTTGTAAAGATGCGGCACTTCTTGTTGCATAAGTAATGTTGCCAGATTTTTAGAGCAAAGACTACTGCTCCGAGTTCCAGATCATGAGTGAGGTAGTTTCTCTCGTGAGTTTTGAGTTGCCTGGAACCATAGGCGATGACTTTCCTATGATGCATCAGAACACAACCTAAACCTGACAAGAATGCATCACTGTAGATTTCAAACTCACCATTATTGTCCGGAAAAGTAAGGATGAAGGCATTAGTAAGATGATGTTTAAGCTTCTGAAAACTCCGTTCACAATTCTCATCCTAGTCGAATTTGACCCCTTTTGGATCAATTTAGTAAGAGGCAGGGCAATCACCGAGAAATCCTCCACAAAACGTCGGTAATAGCCAGCCAGTCCCAGAAAACTCCTCACTTCAGTAACATTCCTTGGCTGTTCCCACATATATACTGCATAAATCTTTTGAGGGTCCACACAAATTCCCTCAGCAGAAACCACATGCCCGAGGAAACTGATCTGGTCCAGCCAAAACTGACACTTACTAAACTTCGCATACAACTGATGCTTCCTCAATCTCTCCACACCAACTTCAAATGTTTCCTATGCTCAACAATACTCTTGGAGTAGATTAAGATGTCATTAATGAACACAATCACAAATCGATCAAGATACGAGCTGAAAACTCTATTCATCTAATCCATGAAAGTTGCAGGTGTATTTGTTTACCCAAAAAAGCAGGACACAAAATTCATAGTGTCCATACCTAGTGCGAAAAACAGTCTTCAGTACATCTTCATCCCGGATCAGTAGCTGATGGTAACCCGAACAAAGATCAATCTTAAAGAACACCTGAGCACTCTTCAATTGATCAAACAAGTCATTAATCCGATGCAAGGGATAATAGTTCTTCATCGTTACCCCGATTGAGCTGCCTGTAGTCGATGCAAAGTCTTATTGACCCATATTTCTTTCTGACAATCAGTACATGAGCGCCCTAGGGAGACATGTTGGGTTGGATATAACCTTTGTCCACAAGCTCCTGAAATTGAATATTCAATTCCCTTAACTTAGCTGATGCCATTTGGTATGGTGCCAAGGAAATAGGGTTTGTACCTGGAAGTAAATCAACGGTGAATTCGATTTCCCTCACATGTGGTAACCCCGACAAATCCTCAGGAAATACATCAGTGAATTCATTCACCATTGGCACATCTCTAGCACACAGAGAAGGTTCACCCTGCATAACTACATGAGCTAAGAATCCCACACAACCCTTCTGTAGTAACTTTGTCGTCCGGATGGCGGAAATAATACTATAATGAATGCTTTATCGCTCACCCTGAAATGTGATTGCTGGTCGTCCAGGCTGATCAAATGTCGCCAGTTTCTCTCTATATCTGACATAAGCATTGTGCTTAGATAGCCAATCCATTCCCAGAATGATATCGAATTCCACAAGTTTGAAGGGAATTAAATTGGCCTCCAAAAGTTCTCCCTCGACAATAATTGGGCAATCCCTAAACTCCTACTATGCACAAAATAAATCTCTAGGAGGCAATTGTATAAACATATCATACCTAATTGTTGTATGTTGCGGGTTCACCACCAACGCAAATTGTGGAGACATGGAAGAAAAAGTAGCACCTGGATCTATCAAAACATTAGCCCAATGACCAAAAAACAAGTAACATACCAGTGATAACTCTAGGATCTTGCTCTGCTTCCCGCTGAGTCATGGCATTGATACGTCTATGGGCCCGACGTCCCGAACCACCACTACGGGCTCTATAAGTCCTAACACCCTGGTTATTGCGATCCGCACGGTTCTCCTGAGCATGATTGCCCGAAGCTGTTCCAAAATACTACGGCTGCTTCTGAGCAGAAAACTGAGTACTCAGATTACTACTCCCACCGTAACCCGAACCAGAAGCATAATCATCAAATGAACGCGCATTAGCGTAATTACGGGCTATATGTCTAGAGCTGCCACACCTGAAACATATGGCTGGACAAGCAATGCAATCTCCCCAATGAAGCTTACCACAACGCGCACAAGCCTCAACTGCTAGATTAGAATGGCTGAAAGACTGCCTCGTCATCTCACTGCCTGAGCCTTCACTGGATGATCCCAAACCCTGACTGTGTCGTTTGAACGACTGAGAGTGTCTAGGGCCGAAGGAAGAAGAAGTAGAAAGTTCATTCATGTTTCGATATCGAAATCCACAACCCCACTGATTCTGGTTCCGAGACTGGTTCTGGTCCTGGTTAAGTCTGTTCCACCGCGATTGCTCGACTCTCAAAGCTGCCTTAATCATCTCCTCGTAGGAGGCATAAGTTTGTGGTGCCAAAAGCTCGCATATGTCATCGTTCATAGCAATCTCAAATTGTACTATCATCTCCCAAAGGTTATCATAGACTATGATGTGGTGTCTCGCCAACCGCCGAAATATGTTATCAAACTGCATGATAGTCAAGTTGCCTTGGTGAAAATTTAGGGATTCCTATCTCTTCCTCAGCTGATACTCAGGGCTCAAAAAGTGTTTGCTAAAAAGTTTCCTGAACGTAACCCAAGTCATGAAAGAGTTACGTGGGCGAGAGTCATTCACTGACTTCCACCAAAATCTCACGTTACCCTGAAGGAAGTAACCAACGGTATTCGCCCACTCAGCCGCTAGGCACTTCATACCCTCCATCATATCCTCCATCTTCTTTAGCCAATCTTTGGCCTCCTCACAGGCTCCAACTACACACAACTCGATAACACTGCGACTCCTAGCAATCTTTATATACGTACGATTGTGCCCGCTATTCCTAGGGAACGCATGTCACAGAGCGGCGGTCAACTGCTGAATTCTACCCATTAAACCAGAATGAGGTCACTGAGGTACATTCCCACCAGGAGGATCCATGATTCTGATAAGAGATAAACAAGATTTAGAAGGATGAAAGAATGTGGCCACGAGAAAGATTATGATTACCAAATGGAAGAATGAAGTCCTAAGTATGCTCTGATACCAATCTGACACGCCCAGATCCCGATGTCCAAAAGACAACGGGATGGCCATGTGTTGGCTGACACCTAAGGTGATGTAAGCCATTTTATGAACACATATGCCGAGAACATGTGAAACATGCATATAAATTTTGCGCATAAGCACGCAATGTTATATTCAAATACAACCTTAACAAAATAATATAATAAGTTCAATTGCCAACAAAATAATAATGATAATGCATGAAATGTTTGGAGCATACTACTAATTTAGAATACAAGCAAAAAATGTAACAGAAAGTGCAATTACAAGAATGTCCAAGCGGAGAGAAGGACACAAAGTCACTAATATGGGAATGCCTCGTTGCTCGGATCGTATCTCGTTCCTAGGTCCTGAAGGGGTTCAAAACAAAACTTGGGTGGACCAAGTTGATATATAAGTAATATTGAAACAGTTATTCATCAACGTACTAACCCCTAAAGTTTAGGAAAACTCAATAGTATAATATGTAATAGGTTTTATGAAAACCCTACTGTGCCATAAAACCTTTCATAAAACATATATCATATAAAGTGTGCTTAGTAGTGGTATCAAAATCGCTCGAAGGCAGTATCCTCCACCCATAGGCCCTACATCACCTGACTGAAGCCATATAAGGATATCAATCGCCCGTAGGTAGGACTAAATCTTCATTCGCTCAAAGGCAGTATCATTCACCCGTAGGCAGATCGTATGAGTAACCACTAAATAAGCACAATAAAAACATGAACATAATATTTTCAAAATATATGTATATATCTCAACGAAGCTCAATAACTCAAACATCATATCTTAAATCATATTCGTGAATATCTCAATAAGCATAAATTCAGCGAAGCATGATATTTCATAAAGCGTAAAACCAATTACTCATAAACATTTCATAAAACTTTTCACTTACAAGTGAAGAGGAATATCACTAGACGGTAGTACTAAGTGGCATTATTTTATTATTTTTAAACCAACAACAACCCAACTTTTATTATTTTTGTTAAAAAAAAATATGGCATATCAGGTGGAAGGAAAATATTGACAATATGTCAAATAGACAAGTCAGCCATCAAATTTAAATTTGATGTTTTGAATTTGACATCTCATTTGGAGATGCTCTTCATCACCTCATTTATTAAATTTTCCTTTTTCTTCCTAATTTTAATCATTTCATTCATCATAATATATTTTGTTGTAACCATTTAGATAAACTAATTTTTGTTATACAATATATTTCAATATACTTTGTCTTCATTATTTAGGTACATTAATTCGATGTAATACATTTCGGTGCATACATTTTGGTACATACATTTCGGTACTAACATTTAGGTACTAATATTTAGGTGTATTAGTTCAATATAATATATTTTGGTACTAACATTTATGTACATTATTTGAGTCTTTGAAGTATGAAGAATGTTAAATAAAATTAATAAATTTAAAAAACATTTTTGGGTCAAAAATAATAATTAAAATGTGCATATTAATAAGTTCAAATATTTAATTGGAGACATTGAATAAAATACTCATTAATTAATTTGAGTTAAGGACACATCAAATGACTATAATCAATATGTAATCTCACACTAGGTTTTTATTAAAATTCAATCTTTTTCAAGGATTAAAGTTTAAAAAAAAAAACCCTAAAAAAATGTAAAATAAACTCTACCTTGGTAAATTAGATTGTAGTTTAAGCTTAATGATTGATGCACAAATTCATTTTAGAAATCATTAAATTAAAGATTCGATAATTGGAAATGATGTTAACGGTAAACTCACAGTACCATGTTTTTTTTTTTTTAGTACATCGATATTTTTATACTAGGGGGAGGGGGTTCGGCTGAGCCACACAATGGGCAGTCTAATTTGATATCGAATTCGCGATTCACGTGATTCGAACCTAAGACCTCTCACTTTTAAGCGAAGAGGAATACCACCAGACGGTAGTATTGAGTGGCTCACAGTACATATTAAATCAAAGTTTATGCAAGAATGATTACCATAATTTAGGATTTTCTTTAGGATCATATGAGTCCTTATAACAACCTAGATGGTCACCAACATCTATCTTTTGATCGTGCCAATTGGGTTTTATAGTCCTTTCTCATACAATCATGCATAGAGCCATAGACTGATGGATGAAGGAAAAATGATTGACACTAATGGAAAACCCATATGAAAGTGGTAATCAATTGGGACTTCCCATGTTTTGGTTTGGATTATGTTCTTGTTGACTTATGTTGACTAATGCCACATCAGATGCCACATCATCAAGGAAACAGTTAAGAATTAGTTGAGTTGGTTATAAGAAAACTTACTGTGTAAGAGAGTTAGTTAGAGGATGTAGTGTATAAAAAGGCTGTGAGCAGCTCATTGTAATCAACTACAATTACCATCAATATGAAAATTTTCATTGCTTTTCTCTCAATTTCTCTAAATTCTTCTTAGTGTTCTTAGTTTTCTGGTATATTCTTTCATATGATTCTCGGTGCTATTACTTCCGCTGATGATTTCGTTGACGTTCTTGGAAGCTTGTTGCAGTTCTTGGAGGTTTACTGATTGAGTTTCTTCGATTCTTGGGTTGCTGATTTGAGTATCAGGTTTTGTAATTTCTGTCTCTAATTTCTACACATGAAGTGTTTGTATTTTTTCGTCAGTAAAGAAATATGATGATTTTGGGTGTTTTGCTTAGTGTTTTGTATATGGGTTTCTCTCTGTACATGATTATGGCTAATGATAAGGGTTGTTGATGGTAGACGAAGTATGTGTACGATTGTGATAAGGGTTGGAGTCAAAGATTTGGGTCATTGTTGAGATATATGAAGTTTTTAGTGGGTAATTCAAGAAAGTCGATGCCAAGATAGTTGAATGTTAATGTCTGCATTTGCTAATTTAAGAAGTTGATAATTGTTAAAGATTAAAGGTGAAAGATTACTGAAAGATTGGTGTTCTGTGATTTACAAATTGTGTAATTCTTGAAAGATTGGTGTTTGTGATCAACTGCTAAAGCTTGTTAGTTGTTGTGAAAAGAATTAAGTAATCAAAATGGGTGATAAATCAGTACGAATTGAAAATTTGCTTGGCATGTTGACTGTAAAGTTGTAAGATGATAATTTTGTTAAGTGGAACTATCAGTTTTTGTCAGTTTTAAGAGGGTATAATTTCTTGGAATTCTTTACTGGTGAAGCTCATTGTCCACCAAAGTTTGTGATAGATACTAAGAGTGGAGTAACTAAAGAAATAACAGAGGCTTATAAGTCTTGGGTTCAAAAGGATATGACACTGTTGAGTTTGTTAATTGCTACCTTATCAGATGATGCTATGGAATATGTAATAGGGTGTAAGACATCACATGAGGCCTGGACAAATTTACAAGAAAGATACACTTCTATGTCATGGGCTAGAATTAATCAGCTCAAAACTGAATTTCATACAATTCAAAAGGGGAATGACTCTATTGATAAGTATATGCTCAGGTTGAAAGCTATTCGTTATCAATTGTTGTCTGCAGGAGAAAGAGTTACTGAAAATGATTTGGTTATAACTGCCTTATCTGGATTACCACTTGAATTTGATATGGTTAAGACTGTTGTTCTAGCAAGAGAGACCTCTATTCATCTGAAAAAGTTTAGAGCATAGTTGATTGGTGCTGAATTTGCTATAGAGGCAAAAACTACTACTTCGGTAAGTGGTATGGTTGTGATGTATGTTCAAGGTGATCAGTCCAAAAGTGGGAATCAAAGTTCAGGGTATACACAAAGAGAAAGTTCAAGTGTAGGATCAAGGTTTGGTGATAACTAAGGGTATAACAGATTTTAGAACATAAATGGCTTTAATTTTTCCCAATTTAATAACAAGAATGGTTATGGTTCATTCAATAATTCAAGGCCTTATTACAATGTCAATAGACAGAGAGGGGGCAATAACTATAATGACTACTTCAATACTGGAAATCGAAACTCTTAGAATGGTAATACAAATTTCAAAGTTAATGTTGTGGTTGAATGCCAGATTTGTTCTCGCAAGGGTCATACGGCTCCAAACTGTTCAAATAGAAGTGATAATGGCTATCAGGTTACAATGTGTCAAATCTATGGGAAAAAGGGTCACAGTGCCTTGGAATGCAGACGTAGGAATAATTATTCTTATCAAGATGCTCTTCTACCTCATTCTCTAACTGCCTATGCAGATCAAGCTCCATCACAGGTGTCTGCAGCTGAATTTGGACAACATGCACAAAGTTTTTTTGCTGCTGATACTTAGGTACTGGACACTGCTGCTTCCCATCACATGACACCAAACCTTGGAAATTTGAATCAACCAATGCAATATAATGGCGATGAGAAGATCACTATTGGTAATGGTGAAGGTTTTACTGTTAAATACATTGGTTATGCAATTATTTCCACTTCACAACATTCATTGTCTTTAAGAAATGTACTATATGTTCCAACAATTACAATCAATCTTTTATCTGTAAAGAAGCTTTGCAAGGATAATGGTTGCTGGTTCATTTGTGATGAAATTATATTTTTCATACTGGACAAAGTAACAGGAATGATATTGTACCAAGGCAGAAGTAGAGGAGAGCTATATGAGATTCCAGTGAAAGTGTTTTCAAGAAGGCTTGTTGCTGATTCAACTAAGGCAGTTGCATTACTTGGGAAAGCTGTGAGAACTTCAATATGGCACAAGAGACTTGGGCACCCACCTAAAGAAATACTTTCTGCAATGCTTAGGAACTTTAGACATTCTGTTAGTGAGGATCCTTCACTCATGGTGTGTTCTTCATTTTTGTTTGGGAAAATGTGTAGACAACCATTTTCTGTAAAAGAAACTAGAGCTAGTGTTTTGTTTGAGAAAGTACACTCTAATATATGGGGGCCAGCTCCAACTAAGTCTCTAGAAGGTTTTAGGTACTATGTAAGCTTCATTGATGAGTTTTCAAGATTTCTGTGGATCTTCCCTGTTATCAATAAATCAGATGTGTTTCAAGTATTCATAAATTTCATTCGTTTATTGCAACTCAGTTTAATGCTCAAATTAAGTGTTTACAAACTGATGGTGGATCTGAGTATTGGAGTAACAAATTAAAGCTTTTTTAGCATAAAAAGGCATTGTACATTCTATATTATGTCCTTATACCCCTCAGTAAAATGGACTTGCTGAGAGGAAACACATGCATTTGGTTTAAACAACAATCACATTGTTGACAGATGCTAATATTCCATCACAGTTTTGGAATTTTGCTTGTAATCATGCTGCTTTTCTAACGGAATGCCATGTAAGAACCTAGGCATGAAGTCACCTTACCAGTTGCTATTTCATAAAGATCCAGTCTTCATCTGATTTTTTTTTGGATCTCGTGTATATCCATTCTTAAGGCCCTATAATCACAACAAGCTTCAACCAAGGTCTAAACTATGTGTGTTTTTGGGATTTGCTGCTGGATATAAAGGGGTTGTGTGTTATGACAGAGGCAGTAGCAAGTTAATTCTTTCAAGACATGTGATTCTTGATGAAAGTTTGTTTCCTTATAAGCTTCAAGGGCTAACAATTACTGGGAATACAAGTAAGGCTCAGCATACAAGAATATCACCTATTGTTGTTCAAGTGTCTAATTCTGTTACAAATTCACATGTTGGGTTATCTTAATCTAAAGAGCAACAAACTACAGATCCAGAAACTATTGAAGAAGGGTTAAGGCACAATACACATGAGTCTAGTTCTTTGGTTCAAGACATACCATATACCATTCATGATGAAACACATAGTTCTTCTTCCTATCTTTCTCCAGTCTCTACTCAAGTTCCAATAGCAATGTCACATGTACATGAGGCCTCACAATTGGAGGTCATACTTCCAATTTCTTTTCCTCCATCCTCATCTGATATTCATAAAGAAGCAGGTCATCCTATGGTTACCAAAATAAAGTCAAGAGCAATTCCAAAGAGGTCATATACTGGTTTTCTTGCTCACCTTGATACTGACTATCACTTTGTTAGGGAGAGGGTACATAAAGGTGATTTGGTGATTGAATATTTGCCTACAGATGAATAGACTGGGGATGTTCTTACAAAAGGGTTGCACAGTCCTACATTCACTCGTCATTGTTTCAATCTCAAACTAGGATACCCAGTTGAGATGGGGGGGGGGGATGTTGACTTATGTTGACTGATGCCACATCATCAAGGAAATAGTTAAGAATTAGTTGAGGTGGTTATAAGAAAACTTATTGTGTAAGAGAGTTAGAGGATGTAGTGTGTAAAGAGGTTGTAAGCAGCTCATTGTAATCAACTACAATTTCCATCAATACGAAAACTTTCATTGCTTTTCTCTTAGTTTCTCTAAATTCTTCTTAGTGTTCTTAGTTTTCTGGGATATTCTTTCATACTGTTAAGACTTCTGTGATATATGCCAACTTTGCCAAATTAAGAAGATACTTAACAGCTTGTTTGTGTATAGCGATGATGAATATATTCCTGCTAATTATATAGGAAAACTATGTCAATTTAGCAGCAATGAACAATGCCACTGACTGGTGCAGGTACGTCCTCTCAACCCAAGACTTAAAATAATGAATATGGCATGGATCAAAATATGTAACCGTCGTCAACTTACATATTTTGGGCAATGGACGCAGTAATTCGTATAAACATACATTATAGAATTCATTGGGTTCTTTGATTATAAAAATATTAGAAAGTTCAAACTTAATTCTAGAAAAAGTGTGTATTTTAAGCATTCTGCCTAACCATTTGGGCATTTTGCCAACTGTGAATAGATGCTTCCTATTATTGAGGTTTTAACATTGAGTTTGTGTGTAGATGCTTCCTATTATTGAGGTTTTAACATAGAGTTTTGTGTGGACAGAAGTCACCCAATAACATTGGTGGTTTGAAACACACAGTTCAAGAATTCGTATTGTGCCCTTTGACTGCTGCATGCATATTTTTCCATGCTTTGTTTAGGTTAATTAGTAATAAGTATAAGTATTAACAACAGACCCCTATGGATATCCATGAGGGTTTCCGAGCAATGCTTCCAACACCACGTTAGTATTTTAATACCATATATAATTATCAACTTATTATATATAGTCTGGGCAATGTGCACAAAACTTGGTCCCCAAGTTCTCTTGGATTCCTAGTGCACGCAAGATAGCTTATATATAGGCTGCCATTTTCGAAAATTAAAAGGAAATATCCATAAAAAAATTAGCAAAGATAAAAGTAAAATTTTGGAACATGTAACTCAATAATGCTCATCTTCATTTACATAATCATACATGTAGATTCTCCCTTTCAATTGTTATTGGAACAAAATAAGTAGGACAATAGTTAAGCCCAAAGGTCCCCAATTATTATATATGGAGTAGGGTCTAATAATCAGTAGTGCCCCTCCAAAGAGACATGTCTTGGTTCCATAATACAACTGGAACCAAGTTAATTCTACAGGATATGCTTAAAAAAAAAAAAAGTAAAAATAAATGAAAAGTAAATAGTTCAATCCCGGTATACCCGTACCATGCAAGTCATTTTTCGCAAAAATAATGATGGTTGCATGCGTGTGGAAAGTTGACTCCAAGTATATAACTCCGTGATTGTTCCTTGTTTTTCTTTGCAAATGTACTTGGCTTGGAGACGAAAACAATTGCTTAAATTTCTTTTATCATATATATAATGGGAAAAAACAAATTTTACATTATATGACCAAATGATAAAAAAAGTGACTATGGGACAAAATTATAACCTTTAGACATCTGAATTAAATTCGAATTCCTCAATTGTACAAAATTTCTTGTGTTTACATCCATGTATTCAAGTTTCACTTTTAAGTCCTTATTTTTAGAAGTAAACTCTACATTGAGAACGTGAAGCATTGTGTTACAGTACTATGTAATGTCAAGGGTTTTTTTTGTTTTAGTTTGGATGCTATTTGGCCGATTACTTATTGTTGTTATGATAGTGATCGGAATTGGTAACATTCAAATGAGAAACCAATTACTTAATTCATCTGCCAATGTACCCTAAAGGACTAGGGAAATACTGCTTTATTTGCGTTTGGTCCTAATGCATATTTAATTGCGGTTTGAAAGTTTATTATTTGTTTAATTGTGAAAGTCGGTTTTCAGTTTGAAAAACACAACTGGAAGAGTGTACTCATATTGCATCATGATTAATTAAACAATGGCCATGCAAATACATGTGGTTGATAGAACAAATAGACCGCAAGACAATGAGAGATCTTGAGAGGGGCCATTATATACAATTTCCAAAATTAATTATCCATAATTAATAATCACTTAACAATAAATTAAACTTCATATTTCAATCCACCCTTGACAAAATTTTGGGGTGGGTTTCAGTCAATTGTGCGCTCCCCATCCTCTACTGGTCGACCTAGCTAGTTACTTTGCTGGTTTGACAATCTTTTCCATTTCACCAAACGCCGCAAAAAATCCTTAACCTGTAAAAGTAATGCAATAATATGAAACTTTATGGTTAAAACCAAAGAAAATATCAGATATATATCGAATAGCATAAATTCCATTGAATAATATTGTTCTTACCTCTGCTGGTTCTTGTAAAGTGTAAGACGCATTTGTTTCTTTTGGAACTTTAGAAACTAGAATACCAAATCCTTGTCCTCTATTGCGTAGCACCTGATCATTTTTAGGATGTGAAAATATGTCAAAGATGTAAGAAAATATCGATACTTTTAGCAAATTAAAGAAATGTAGGGAGGGCATTTCATACCTTGAAGGCGTCCTCGTCTGTTCGATCATCTCCAATATAGACTGGTAGTACTTCGTTTGAGTTCGCATATCCTAAAGAGACAATAATTCAACATCTTCAGAAAAATTATTTAACTAACATATGATTTTGTTAATCAGGAATAATCCCTGACACGTGCATAGATACTTGTGAACATTAATTAATGTGAGTTCTACTTTAGGAATTGCACCATTCAGACTGACTCACGGAAACATTTCTTCAAATACAAATCATAGACTTTAGAAGAAAATATTTGACTCCGAGACTCACCTAATGACTCTAGCAGGAATTCAAGAGCTTTGCCTTTGTCCCATTTGATGGTTGGGCGGATCTCTAATACCTGTTTAAAACCAGCATACCACTGTTAGGCATGCAGTTGCTAATGTACAAAATATAACCATGGCCATGCAAAAAATTCACTGAAAATTTTAAAGATATTGACATGATGAGTTACCTTCCTCCCTTGAGTCAACCTGAGCTTCGGATACTCATTGAGAACAAGTCTAACTTGCTCTGCTAAAGCTGCCCAACTCTGCCAAATTAACAAAAATACAAAAGAAAAAAAAATTGTTATTCTAAAAAATTGTGTTATTTATCAGATTACATGACTAAAACATGATAAAATTAAGAAAAATAAATGAAAACTAATAGGTGGGACTTGTTTGCTTACCTTCTCATCAACACAACGGAAGTGTACAGATAAACAAAACTTATTATCTTCCACCCTAGCTCCTGAGATGGATCTGGTTTTCTCCAATAAAATTTTGTACACCTATTAAAAGATTTACACAAATTTAATTAGTCCTCCCAACACACTTTTGAATATCCTCAATTTTCTTGTTCTTAAAATTGATATCAGTGAACTAACCTCATCAATCATTGGTACAAACTCACTGGCCGGTTGGAAGAGAACTGCTTGATTACCCTAAATAATCCAACCATGCAAAATATTATATTAGTCATAACAAAAAGTGATACAGTAATGAAATAAAAACAAAGATAAAGAACTTTTTATTGTGGTATCACACTAGAGCTCACATTCTTATATTTGCTACTTTTGGATGGTCCCTTGATGTCCATCCCATGGCTGCCTGCATAATAAAGCTCTCCTAATTTTACAAAGCTGTAAACCTGCAAATTTATCAGAAACAAAATTACCACTATTTATATAATTCCACTAATCATGAAGTAGAAGAAGAAAAACAAAAAGAAACAAAATTACCACTATTTATATAATTATTTATATTTCTTTGTATAGAAAGAAAAACTGTACCTTGTCCCTGCACCTCCCGCTAACTATTGCTGTAGGAAAGTATCCAGCAGCGGCCTTCACTGCCCTTCTCATCTGACCAAAATTACCATAGTAATTCAGAATCTAAGAAAGGCATATACACATACATATACGTATATATGGATACGGTGTACTGTATAAATATGTATTTTCTGAAGAAAGTTGAGCAGAATTAGATGGGAGAAAGAATAAACCTCATTGGACATGAAAGCACGATCTGGGTCTTCCACAATTGGGGAGAGGGTGCCATCGTAGTCAAGAAACATTACAATCTGCTTGCCCTTCGAAGCATTTGTTATCTGCTCGAACATGCTCATAGCTGATGGATGGCGACTCTATATATTTAACCCGAAAAAGAAAAAAGATTACTCTAAATTTAATATTAAAACACCCATAATGATTGATTTAAGTTATTGTTTAGGGCAATGCTTACACTCCAAGAGTTATTATCCACGGTTTCAGAAAGAGACTGAGGAGTGGCAGCGGGTTTGACACGAGGCGGAGAAGAAGCTCTCAAGGAGTCAACCCAAGCATTGACTCGGGCTGCTCCCCCTTCTGTGTCAACATTCAAAACCTTGATGTTCATGGGAATGGTGAAGCATCCTCCTCCTCTTCCTGCCTCAGTTATCTGTTTTGGCACCGATTGTGAAAACATATTCTGCTTTGCAGCAACCGTGACTGTAATAGCCACGCCTTTGGCATCAGAAACAACCACATTTTGGTTGGTCATTTTTCTGCCTGCACACACAAGAAAACACCACAAACTTTCACACTCTAAATACATCAAAGCATGCAAAATTTGTTCAATGGGTTGAAACGAGAAAACCCATTTGAAGGATTGTGATTATACCTCGAAGGTTTCGAAGAAATTGAGGAAGAGAAAAAACAGAGGAAGAGAAGAACAGAGGAGGTTTGTGGGTTGTTTGGGGGATGATGAAACAGAAGGCAGGGAGGGAGGGTTTAAATAGAAACAAAAAACCTGAGGGAAAGAGAGAAGAAGTCGAGAATCGAACCACACGCGCAGTCGAGTCGGCTGCTCGCTCGCTCACAAGTATTTTCAAATGGGGTCGCTTGTCAATTTAGGACAAAAGTAATGCTAAGTAGACTAAAATTTTAAAACAAATGATGTATTACCAATAAAAAATAAGCACGTTAATCAACGGTAAAATAATAATTTAATTATCAATAACCACATCATTTAGTTTACAAGATTTAATTTTAATCTCTGTAGCTCAATTTATAATAGTGATTCTACAGCACAAGGCCACGAAATTATCACTCTTGTTCTTGCCTGTACTTTTCGGCCTCAATATTGTAATAGAATAGGGAGGGACGTATCACTGTGACCCCAATGCACCCAACAATAACACCCTTCAGACCTTGTCAATAGTTGATCAACCAAAAGAAAAAAAGAAAATAGTCATAATGTTAACTACGAAATCGACAAATTGAGAAGATTTTCGCACACATTTTTTTATCCATATACTCACCTTTGATCATTTATGATATTTGAATTGGATAAACCAGAGTGAAATGAAGAGACAGAAATAAACACAGGTATACAAAAAAAGAAAAGAATGTGCGTGAATCAGTTCTCTCATTAATTTTCATAAGATACTAAATAAAACAACTAAAATTATTTATAGTTGTAGTCGGTGTTTATTTGATACGTTGCCCAAAGATTTGCTGCTTTAATATTTTTACGGACCACCTAACTAATTATTTAGTAGTATTTTTCTCCCTCAATATTGAAAGAGATATCAGATTTGACTCATCTTCCTCCAAGAGATTTATAACAAAAAAAAAAAAGAAAAAAAGAAAAAAAAAGAAATCATGTGGGAAACTCTTATTACGTTTGACTGTCAAAGATTTAGGAGCACCTTCAATTTAATTCTTTTTGTAAGATGCATGTCCTAATGGCTATCGGTATTCATGCTATGAAATCTTCAGTAGAGATTCTCAGCGGATCAAGCCCCTTTTGCAAATTAGATTTTCATTAGTGCGATCGCAAGTAAAAATATTGCTATCCCCCTTTAATTAGAATAATAAATACTATAAATTAAGCTTTACAAAAGAAATCCTATTTAGCAGTAGCCCATCGAATTCTCTGAATATTAAGGAACTCATTGGTAAGAAAAATAACTTTAATTGTAATTTGTTCTTAATTTCGGTAAACAACAAATTTTGATAGTTCCAAATTTGCCAACAAAGAATTAAAAAATATAAAATTGGCAAAAGAATTAAAAATTATAAAACTGGCAACTTAATTAGTAGGCTTCATATTTTGTTGCAATCTTTGCTTTCATTTGAGTACACATTTTTCTTAATTCCGGAAAGAAATGGAGGAAGAGTCGGATTCTAGTCGTAAGTATACGAGATTAAGGTACTCTACCACTAAAACTATAAGCCTTCGCTTCATCAAGTACTCTCAGTAGTGAGCAAACAATCCTTCAAACATAATCTAGGATATGCCAATTCCATCCTTCACCAAACAAAATTTTAAACTTTAGACACTTCATTGGGTTTCTACAACTTATTGAGAAATGTGTCTTCAATTTTTCTATCAGAAGCATAACTCCAAATAAATTCAGGTTCTACGTCCGGAAAAGTGCTGGGAATTTTTTTGCACACCACCTCTCAAGTGATGGTGATGTTCACTCTTTATTTATTACTGTTAGATAAGTTTAAATTTCGAGATTTGTGTAATTGATAGACACAAATTTAAAATTTAAAGTCATCCAATAATAATAAGGTGGTGAACATTACTACCACTTAAGGGCAGTGACCTTTTGCAGTTGCCGGTACAAGTTTGTTATACATATCGTCTTATGACAGTTTTGTATGGGTGGCGTGCAAACTTTTCGTATATGTGGTAGCCGTCTAGGTTTACTATTGTTGTCTTGGTTGTGCAAATTCACCTCCAGTCATTTTCTTGGTTACTGAAGTTTTATACCCAATTGGCACCTATGTATTGTTTGAGATGATTAATGAAATACCAATCTATCGTTGCTTGTAAAAAAAAGATGGTGAGCAAAAATGTACCAATAAATCCAAAAAATAAAAAGTGCCAAATCAAAGACGTGTAATATAGTGAATGCATTAGTAGTTTAGTACATATAGCTAGATATTATTTTTACCAAGCAATGGTCTCACGATTCACATTATTGCATGCATATAATACACATTATTATGCAGAATTTGAGTAGAAGGGGTCCACTATGTGGCCCCATTGTAGTAAAACGTTTTCGCGATCGATGCAAGAAAAAATACACTATGTTATAGCACTATCTTGGAGCACTGATCAGAAAATGGCGAAGGACCACCTTCATGTCCAATACTCTCCATGTTTTACTTTCAATAGTGAACTAGAAGTAATCCAAGTGTACATTAAGAAATAATGGTGCTTCTTGCAAGGTAAATAATATATAAATAAATCATGTACAAACACAATTTACACATTGATTTTTTTTACATAATGCATTTATTATTATACGATCAATGAATTAATTTTGAATCCAAAAAAGCCAAACTAACATGTTTTTTTAGGTTAGTGCTGTCTACAGACCCATTTTTACTCCTCAAGCACTCAGTCCCTCTCAATTTTTGGTAGTCTGATCAATTGAAGAAGATCAATAACCGAAAATTAACAAGGGTGCATGGGAGATAAAAATGAGTATGTGGATAACACTATCTGTTATTTTATTTGGTAAGCAATGGAATATGAAGTATCGAAACTTGAGGAATGCAATGGTGCTAGTTATAACTTGTGACTTGTTTTGAGTACAAGTGACACTACTACACTAAATTACAGATTATGAAAAATGGAAGAGTTTGAATTCAAAACATAGTGAGTTGATAAAAATAACCCTCACTACCAGGTCAAATCATCACTTGCAACTTGTGACTTGTTAGCAATGAAATGATATATGGTAAGTCAGTTTATGATGCGACTCATGTTTCTAAAGTTTCAAACTATTGATAGGTGGTCTAAGTAAGGAAGATACCTAAATCTATTAAAAAAAAAAAAAATTACAAAAATATTATTTACTTTTTCTCAAAGAAAAACTTCAAAACTAATATTAATTCCATTTTACATTTTTGTTATCAAAATTTGTTTTTCTATAAACCAACTCTCCAACCGGGTTTATACTTCTTTAATTTATGGGGATATGCTTATTGAGGACACGAAGGAGCTATTGAAACAGGTCGGTGGACGCTTTGGTATCAAGCTAATTCCATATCACATCATTTGACTCGTTTTGCTTTGCAGATTGGGGTGGCTCGTTCTCGGTTTGAAGAGACACTTCACTTCATTCTTCATTTACTAGCTTGAGGATTTGGTACTCCTTCATAAATGATATTATTTAGGGTATGTTAACCTCCTCCTCCCAATTGTAATCTCATACCTGGACTTTTCAAGCATGAGACCCAAATTAATACATTTATTTTTATCATTCCTTGATTAGTAAACACATGAATGTGAATCGCTCTCATTCCTTTTAAATCATTGGTTTTTAGTTAACAAAGAATGTGAATTATAGTTAGTTCTCTAGAAGCTTTTGTCTTGTATAAATCTATTTTATTTCCAGAATATATCATTTCTTATACCAAACCAAAAAGAGTTGTGGATATTGTATGGACATCGAATGTTGGATATCTTAGTGATACTCATTCTTTATAAATTTATTTCTTTTAAGTAAACATGCCCTTAGTTTGGTAATATTTTTCCTTCGTCGGGATTAAAAGTTCCAACAAAGTTTTAATAAAGTCACGTTTACGCACCTTTTCTCCTATATGATTGCCTATAAGTAATTAATATTGCACATTTTCTCCACAAAAAGTAAAGAACTATATGATGGAGTATCAAAGAAAACTAAATTCAATAATTAGGAGAAAATAAAGATTCATGTTGAATATAAATCATGTAAAAAAATTCTTTTGTTTCATAAACACGTGAAGAACAAGGAACACTAAATACATCTTGTTTACACATAACATAACTACACAAAACCTAAATATTTTGATGCCATGTGTCTACCTAGACTTGGTAATTTCTGACACGACCCGTTAATCCGACATAAAACGATACGAACTTAACAGGTTATCGGGTCGACACGATAACGAATTGGGTCATTATCGGGTAACCCGATAAGCATCAGTTAAGATATCGTGGTTTGTCTAGGTATACACGTGGGTAACCCGATACACGATAAGCAAAATATTAATTTAATAATTTTATACTCCTAAAAATACTATATTATATTTATATATGATTACATATAATATTATAATAATTATATATATATTAAATTAAATTTAGAAATTTTGGAAAAAGAGGTAATATAGTTTTAGATGGTATAATACTATTGTTTTATTTTTTTTCATAATTATTTGGTAAACTTATCATAATTTGAATGGTTTATAATGTTTGGTTTTTCTATATTTAGTTTATGCGGAAGTGAGTTCTGATGTGGAAAACCTTACTGAAAACATCATTAACATAACTCTTGAAGGCAATAGATCAAGCCAAAGTTCAATTACAATTTTCCCATTATGATCGATGAAAATTGGATAATTTTGTAAAAGGAGTAACATGCAAGCTTTGAGTTTCACTGACAAGGTTTTAACTTCTAAGAAAGGCTTCACATCCTTGAAAAAAAAACTCCTTCGTTTTGCATATCCTTGCACATTTGATATTTTGTAGTAGACTAGTAGTGTATTGGTGCTTTTTTATTAGGCTCTTGTTTTGGAGTGTAGATATAGTACTCAACGAAAAATGTGTTTTTATGTTTTGAAGTAATATTTGGCAATGTGGTATGTGCAAATTTAAGAAAAAAAATTATTTTTCTTAACGGGTCATAACGGGTTGGGGTTATTTTACCTGTTGGGTAAAGTGACCCGACCTGTTAAGGAAAATAGTACTGGCTAAATAATTAGAGAATCGACTAGGTTGCCGTTGAAAGTATTTATTTTGACGTAACAAGGAAAAGGTTAATTTCAAACTTGGAAAACAAGAAAGACCTGCTTAATTTTGATTAATTAAGGATGTACACCTGAGAAAGAGAAAGCATCAATTCTACTACTTAATTCCACACTGCGCCCCTTGTAAGCTAAATCAGTGCACTTGTTTGTACTAAACTGAAAAAAACAACCAGCCGCTCCAACCAAAACCTGCGTATGCTGTTTGAATCTAAACCATTTGCTACGTACCTGTATAACCTTTAATTTATAATTGTCCCCCTTACTTTGATGGGGATGCGCTTCCTTTTTTCTACATTACAGAACATCACCGTTTGGATTTTTCAATGGATCTTGCATTTCATACATGTAATTGTCTCCAAATGGAAGCTATGATTTTATTTAGTTAACATGTTTTTTTTTTCCTATCATTTTCTTAACAATTTATTTAATTAGATGCATGAACTGGTTGGATTGTTTCCAACTTGTTATTTTCATATAGAAAAAGCATCTATACCGTAAGGTCGACAATGTTGAATTTGTTAGTACATTCTGCATTCATATATAAAGAGTGAGATGTATATTATACGGTTGCACTTTCGGCTTTTGAAAGTTAAGCCTTTTGTTTTGGCCTGAAAGTTTGAAAACTAATACTTTTTGTTCCTCTTTATTCCTCTCCGTGATTAGATTTTGTTGCAAAATATGCTTGATCAGCTGCAGATTGAAAGATGGTGGAAGTTTCCTAACAATTGTTCTGCTATGTACTACTTTACTTTCATTAATATTTCTTGGACAAATTTTTGCACGGGGACTTACAAATGCATTCCGCAAGAAGTGACGTGAGCCTTTAATTTGACTTAAGTCACGGTGTTTAATTTGTATTTGAATGATATTTTAATTTCTGAACTACAAAGAAGAGAATTTAAACTTTTTTTTTTGAACAAAAGATGGTATCTAACTATCTACACTAACAGAGAGGGAGTGGACTTAGTGTTACAATGTGTTAACAATAATATGGTCCAAATTCTCCTTTAGCGAGAATCGAACCTAAGACATCTCACTGACAAGTGAAGAGGAATACCACTAGACCATAGTACTGAATACACGACATAAGAAAGCAGTAAAGTCCCAATTGAAGAGTTTTTTTTTTTTTTTTTTTTTCTTTCTTAATTCACATAAAAGAGGCAAGGGCTATACTCAAGTGTCATGTGTACTTAGGTTATAAATTAATTAATAAATCACCAATTAGCTATTGGTTAAGTGATATTTCTTCTCTTAAAACTTCACTCACTTATATTCTCAGCAAAGAATCTGATATTAAGGACTTGGATCCACTACATTGCTTTTAGGCATTGAAATTTGTCACAATTATTTACCCAAAATAAACTTTTACCACATTATTTGGTCATATAAAATTTGATAAAAATTTTATGTTGGCATCTGTAAAATGTTGTTAATTTATAAATGTCTTTATATTCGGTTCCTGAAAAATGAAATTGTCCTCTCATTCACTAATTTCACTTGATGACTTTTAAGAATGCAGTGATTATTCATGCATGGTATTGAGATCTCAATCAAATGGTTCAACCTTGTCGCAAATAGAAAATAGAACCTTCATTGTCATTTTCGATACTTAGTTCTCTTGTACCACAAAAAGAAAGAGGATCTCTTGATTTAAAAATGCTATAGCTAGCTAGATCTTTCTGATTCTGTCTACGAACTTGTTTGGCCATTTGTATGTCATTAGTCAAAGTCGGTGGCAGAGATGCTTTGATGTTTGAAGCCGAACGTGATAGAGAAGTATAGCAAAATTCTGGTAGCTACAGAGAGATTGTCAAAAAGAGAGAGAGTTAGGCAAGCAAAAGGAAGATTAAAGCCATAAAAACTTTGAATTAGGCCCCTTAAAAACGGAATAACGTTTTGATTAAGCAAGTCCCTTCACCATCTCTAGCATGCTCTCAAACATTGAATACTACTCTATTCCTCTAATATATATTCTAATTCTGACTTGCGTAATTAAGGAACAATAATAATGCAAGGAATAATATCCTATTGCTAAATTCCTATCCCTGTTCATGGAGAAAATGAGATTCTATACATGTATTACGTATGATATTATTCTTTTTTGACAAATGAATGATATATAAGATTCTACAAAGATTATTTTAGCAAAATCACACTATCACAACAAAGTTACATCATTAATACAGTGTTGCAAGCAACAAGTATGTATCAAACTCATCACATATATTCAACCTGAGACTTCCTTTCAACAAAATAAAGACAAATACCACTAAACCAGAGGCTAATCATCATATGATATTATTCACATGCAATTGTTCTAGTCGATAACAAAATCATTCAATACTTTTATATTTTGGGTGGAAGACTATTTGGATACTTGTAGTGCAACCTACGTGCCATATTACCTTAACATAAACGTGTGGTTTCATTACTATTAAAAATTAATTTAATTTATTAGTTAGAAGTAATGATGGAATATGCAAAGTGGTAAACTTAGAGTTTTATTCCAATTCCACCCACATTCATCTGGATTTGAGTAATTTTTCTAGCCTTGATTCTTGGATAAGAATCTTCTTTTGGTATCATTGCTTTGTTTTTCCTTTGGGTTAATCGAACTCTGAATGTGACATGTGAGTAAGCAATCATAAAACACCTCAATTCGCCGAGAAAGCTGATGAAATGATCTCTTTAGGCGAAAGAATCTGACTGAGACTTAAGATAAATAATCAGTTGCACTTGAGTGAACCCCGGTTTAACTAGATAGCCAGGACTCCTAAGGCAAACTGATTTTTTAACTCTAGCTCCGTATATCCAATTGATTGTCATTGTCGGCTGCAAACCCAAACTCTTTTATCTAGTCAGAATTTGTGTTGACGGATGGTGAACAAGTTAGTTTTCTCTAAAAGATGAGAGGTTTCACAAAGTGTTAATTTGTGTGTTGAGTTGAAGGTCCCTTCTACATTGCAAATCCTCTTGTATTTATAGGAACTAATTCCTTGATGCCCAAGTTTGAGTTATAGAATTCTAATAGTACTGAAACTCTTCGACACATCCCCATACTGATCCTCACAGTCCTACTTTGTGCAGGACTCGACCGAACCATAATCAAATCCTAATCTTTTAAGCAATCTCGATTCACCTAGAACTCAAATGAACTACTACTTCTCTACTACTGGGCCAAGACTCATGATAAGTCGATATTATACTATATATTTTACCCTAATCTTAGTATTAATTTATTGGTTATTTTGGTAGAATTTTGATACCTTATTATATATTTTCAACTTAGGACATTCGACTTCCTCTGGAGAAAAACATGACCAAACGGACGAATTTTGGAGTGATTCAAATTGGAGGACATTTGTGTGTTCCTTAGCTTGTTCGTGTCAAAATCTCAGAAATTTCTACCAAGCGGTTATTTTCTGGAGATTAAATGAAGGAGCAGTGCGCGTTGCTGGAAAGTGACGTTTCTGAGCTTAAACTGCATTTTTGGAGCCCGAGATGAATTCGGATGGGTTCGTGGCCTTCTGGAGAAGTGTTCAGAATAGTCCAAACTTTAAGTCCAGCTATTTTGGGCCAGTTTTGGAGCTGATTTGGGTCTAAAACGTGGCTGTGCAAATTTTTGGGCGAATTTACCAAGTTAAATTAGGATTATGTGTCCTATTTTATTTCTATTTATTAGGTTTCCTAGTTTTATTCTAAGACCTTTTAGGGTTTTACTTTGTAGTAGTATAAATAAGGCTTGTTAGCCATTAGGGTTCGGTACACAACATAGGGGGAGAACGCACGCATTATGGCTTTAGAGAGCTTTTGATGATTCAAGTTTATTTTCAAGGTGTTTTCTATCCATGTTTTTAAATAATATTTTGTTTTATGATTATTCGTAACTAGTTTCATTTGCTAGGGCGAGACCACGAGCCTTAGCAAGAATATGTAGTTTCTTTTCAATTTACTTATGATATTATGCATGCAGGTTTTGAATTATTAATCACTGTGCTTTAAACTATCTAATTGTCTTAGTGATTGGCCACCATTAGGATATTTAAAAAAGTAATTTGATGCAATTTTGGCGGAGGGTTGTCCCTGGAATTGACTAAGGCTTCTTGTGGTTAATATGTGTAACCTCTTAGGATGGACGACACGTCTTAAGGGTTGTATGATTTTTCAAAAGGATTTCACAAAACTTAATGAGTCTTGCATGTTCACCTTCAATCTGGAAGCCACAGACGGATTGCATGTTAGATATACGTTATATGTTGGAGGTTCCAAGTAGGGCATACTTTAGGAAAACCTAACCTTCAAAATATGCATGTGTAATTCATAAGTAATTGGAAGAACTACGTAGGATTGTTAAGGTGACGGCGGAACCCTAGTGCTCAAATTTATTTTCAAAATTATTTTCTTTTGTTTTATTTATTTTCCCAATTTATTTAATTGTTTTTAATTAAATTCGTTTTCAATATTTTAGGTCATAAAACCACCCTTTTCCAAACTTTGTTTTCAAATAATTAATTAAGATTTGGTTTTAACATAAATTATTCATTCAATCCCTGTGGAGATCGACCTTGCTTGAGCTGCTATACTAAGAACCATCCCTGTTGAGATCGACCTTTCTTGAGCTGCTATACTAAGATAACCTTGTACTCTTGCAAGTATTTTAAAGTGTTTTAATCCCTACTTTTGCAGGTGGTAAAATCCCTATCAACTCATAACCTCATATATGGGCTGACAATAATCAACTCAACCCGAACATCAACTCGGCCGAAATGTAGAATTCAGGCTGAAACAACGTGTTTATAGGTTATTTACTGTTGCCATATTACGAAAGTGAATATTTTAGGCTTTTCGAATTATCCGTATTGACGCAACTTGGTTTGGCATGTCTGTTTTGGGCCTGTAATATATGGATTCAAAGAGAACGACGAGATCTACAAAAACAAGATTTTAATTTTTTAGGATCTTTTTAATATTTTGTTATTTGTTTAATTCCTTTTTTATTTGGTTTCCAAGGGTTTGTAGGCTAAGAACATTATAAATAGGTAATCTTGGCCTTAGGTTTGTAATCTTATTCATATTAACAATCAAATTGGAGTTTCTTATCTCTTTCTTCCTAGAGAATTCTAGGGTTTGCTAGGTGTTTTCTAGCCAATGAATAATGGTCGAGCTTCCTTGTTATATTTGATGAGTCAGACCATAGAAGATTAACATGGTTCGGCATAAAGCTTGTGTCCAAGGGCAAAGCACGGTGAGGAATTTCACTAAATAAACGGATATTACAAATGAGTGTTTAACTTCCACAAACCGAGTCTTACGAATTGCAAACCCTATACCAAACGGATAGATAACCTAAAACAAATGGAGTAGTCTCTTCCAAATTACTCTCTAACTCATAAACTCACAAATTGACTCAAACCAAATTGACACACGAATGAGTCATAATCTGTGACGTCCACCCAAAAACCAAAAGAGAGAAAACTCTCTAAACAAATGGTGACTACACGCACCAATAATCTAACCCTAAGTTCATGTTTATAGATTAACAAAGGGTAAATTACATAGTAGCCCCTTAGGTTTGAGATCTATTATAACCCCATACATCATCTTTAAAACATTTCACTTTCATACCTCACGTACTATTTTATTTCAAAATAATGCATCCGTTACATTTTCCATCCATTGTTCTATTAAGCACTGACGTGGCTGCCAAATGTGTGCCACATAATTATTTTTTTTTTTAAAAAACCTAAATCTTCAACAAAAAAAAAAAAACTTAGAAAACCCAGATCCCATCACCCCATCCCTCCCCCCCCACCACTAGGCCGCTCGCCGAAACCCCATCCCCTTCATCATCTTCCTCATCCGTCGTCCTTCCCTGCAACCCAAATCCAAAACCACTCCCACCCATCCTCCACATCCTCCTCCGCACCCATCCTCTACCTACTTTGCGAACCCATCTTCCCATCTCCCCCCCACCTGAGCCCAACCTTCAACCCAGAAAAAAAAAAAACCCATCTTCAACTTCCCGACCCCCATTCCCTGCAACCCACCCCTTTCTTCACCCTCCCGTCTTCCCCAAACCCACCGTGCACCCATCATCCTCTTCCTCCTCCGCACCCACTACCTGCAACCTAGAAAAGAGAAAAAAAAAAAAAAACTCATCTCCCTTTCCTACAACCCAGATCCCGTCTTCCTCAATGAGTGTGGATTTAAGGAGTGAGGTGTGTAGAGGAGGGAAGAGGGTGGGTGCGGAGGGTAGGTGCGAGGGTGGGTGCGGAGGAGGACGTGCAGGATGGGTGCGGTGGGTTTGGGGAAGACGGGAGGGGGAAGAAAGGGGTGGGTTGCAAGGAAGGGGGGTCGGGGAAGATGAAGATGGTTTTTTTTTCTTCTTCTTCTTCTTTTGGGTTGCAGTTTGGGTGGGGGAAAGAGGGAGGGAAGACAAAGTGGGGGTTGCGGGGAGGTGTGTTTCAGGTTTTGTTTTTGGTTTTTGGTTTTTTTTAAGATTCAGGTTTAAAAAAAAAAAAAATATTTTGCCACGTGACACACATTTGGCAGCCACGTCAGCGCTTAACGGATCAATGGATGGAAAATGTAACGGAGGTATTATTTTGAAATAAAATAGTACATGAGGTATGAAAGTGAAATGTTTTAAAGATGTTGTATGAGGTTGTAATAGACCTCAAACCTGAGGGGTTATTATGTAATTTACCCATTAACAAAACTTCTCCACCAAGCAGAAAATATAGCGAAGTGTGAAGCCCATCCCAAATAGGAATCCAAAACAAAAAAGGAAGCACGAGCCAAGAAACCTTAATCTTTCTGTCCATACAGGCAGGTCGAAACACCACCGAATGTTCGCTACTGCCAGAAACTCCCCATGTTGCTTCTTTGCTTCTTCCGATCGGTTGTTCAGTCGATCACCACTTCCAGATTCGTATCCAACACTCTAATTATAAGCTATAAATCACAATAAGAAAAGCAACAAAATAAAAGAACGAAACACAATAATTTGGGAAGCACAAAATTTATCGTTTGACAAAAAAAAAAAAAAAAAAACACACAATAATTTGAGAGAACAATTATTGGCACTCTGAAATCTGATTGTGCATTCCTCCTTAGAGTATTTTTTTTTTCTAAATATAAAAATTTTAAAGTGTCAATAACAATTCCCTAATTTAAAGGCTAGTTGGTCTTCACTCTATTTTTTCTTTTTTTCTCTGTCAATGTGGCCATGAAATGAGGGTTAGTGTGGCCATATAAACAAAAACCATCAGAGATAACAACTGAAATCTAGGAAAACAAACATTCTAATCATACTGTCGAAACGTATTATATGGTTGACATTAATTAGTTACCATAGTTTAGACCATTTAAAGTTCATTTTACATGTTTTTTCTTTGCAGTGTGCAATGGGTAATTCACCTAAACTGTTTTAGACTTTTTTTAGATCCCCTAATAACCAAAGTAAGTCAAGTGATTTCCTTGTTTGGAAGCTAGTGAAGTACAATAATTACTACAGGAAATAATCGAGTTGGAGCCATAGCTATGAGTGCTATTTGTCAAGGTTTCTGTTTCTCTATTTTAAGGAATTTGGCTCATATATTCCCACCTTTCGCATTCGCATGGGACTCAATTAAGGAGCAGTGAAAGAAACTTCCACTCAGTGACGGAAAAATATATATGAAAGAAGTTCCACTCACAAAGCTCCCCTTTACTACTTGGCCACTTGTCCAAGTTATTATCTTTGTTAGAGTCCCACATGTGTTTATGTTGCTTTACTAAGAATATAAGCCAAAGTTTCGATCACTTTCTGGTTAGCTAATGTCTACAATTGGAATTTTGGTCAAGAATGAAAACCACGACAGCAAGAAGTTGACGGAATCTATCTATTCGACCAAAAACCACAATTGGGTTCCATATAATCTTGAGTCTTATCTTTATATTTTGTGCATTTACTCTCATTTTGTCAAATGTACACGACTACACCATTACGGGTTCTTATTTACAGTACAGAAGATTTTAAGCCTAAGTGGGACGTACGACTGGTATTTTTTTTGGCACAAATCTTCAGTACAGAAGATTTTAAGCCTAAATGTTGTGGCTCGAGATCCAATTTATTATATAGTATATTTTTTCTAGTTTTATGGTAGTTGGCTCCTTTAATAAAAATAATAATAAAATTTATTTACTGCAAATAAAAAGAACAACACCTCTATAATCTTTTTTTGTAGGTATCACCTTTAGTCAATTATTTATAAGTGCTAGTCACTATTTTAAACTTTTGCATTTTCTTTTAGGTTCGGCTTGTACCATTTAGTAATACAAATTTTATACAAGATTTAACTGTTGCAAAAATGTATTGAATTCACAGATGCAAGATCTAACTATTAATTTTTCAGACTAGTCAGTAATACATACCATGGAAGAAAATTTGGTTTCTTTTCTTCTTTCTCCACCAATGTGGTCTCATGATTAGAAGCATCCCTTATATTTTCATTCTTCGAAGGTCATTGCTACAAATTTAGCCCTTGAGTTACCTGACTAAATGATTTTCTATTAGATTTTATGTTGATAAAGTCAAAAAGCGACATACAAACTGAAACGGTTGAAAAGAATACCTTTAGTTAGCTTGATCATACATCAGATTGCGTAGTGAGAAAATAAATAAGGTACAAACTAAATTTATAGAGAAAGATAGTGGCTAAAGATTTTTGGTATTCAATGTAAAAACAAAAATGATAAATGTGACTAAATCACTTAGTTCTCATTAGCTTAAAAAACAAAAATTAGATTCAAGAAAAATATGTCAAACAACGCCTAACATTCATTTACTCTACAGTTTTTTCACAGGAGGAAATGAACTTTAATTTTACCTTTGAAAAGACTTTGATATTCTTCATAGTTATATTCCTCGATCGACCTTATGGTTCAAACGTTGTATTATTGAAGCCAAAATCACCAGAAACATTGTATTATTGAAAATGATGGGTCAAAGATTCTTTTAAACATTGAAAATGATCATGCGTGGAGACATATGTTTGTTGTGGTATCTTCGATAATAAAGCCAATGCTGAACATCTTAGGCTGTGACAACAAGATATCAGATGGACCAAACATTGGATTGTGACCAAAACATTTTACTTATAGATTAAGAAAGCTTAAAGCTTAGTTTTTACTTTTTTGTCGTCATGGGTAAAGGAAAGTAGGTATGTTTCAAAGGTGAAAATATTGTTTACACTCGTAGAAAAAAGAGCTTGTGCGACGAAAAAATATATTCGTTGCGCAAAAAAGGCAGGAAAGAAAAAAAAAACATTTTATGTGACGAAAGTATTTGTCGCGCAAGAATACTCATTGTAGTAGCACAAGAAAACGCAGGAATTTCTTTTTTTTCCGCCGAATGTTTGCGCGACAAAAATTTCCACATATTCGTCGCACAAAGTTTCACTGAAACGGTCAAATGCCTTCCAACCGCTCCCATTTACTGCACATTTGTGACACATTTTGCGTGACAAATAAACCAATTTGCACGACGAAGTGTTCCACGTGCTATATAAACACAATTTCATAACCCTAATTTCCAAAGATTTTGTTTCAAAGGTAATGGTTGATTCGGGAAAAGGCTCTCACAAAAGGAAGATTGTATTGCGAGTAGAGAGGTACCAACGTAAGCAAGTGCCCTACTTTGAAGACAAAAGTATGGATGATGCGTACGCCGAACTTAGGTTTGATATTGGGGGTTTGGTGCGGAGGGAATGTTTTGCCTAGTTTGAGTCTTGGAAAAAGGTCCCTGAGGAGTTGAAGAAGTCCATGCTAGGGGAGTTATCCGTAAGTTTGTATTAAATAATGTATAATTATTTTTGTTAAAAAGTAGTATTTTTTAAATTACTAATTTATTGTTAAATAATGTATAATTTTTTTTTTTTTAAAGTAGTATTTTTTAAATTACTAATTTATTGTTATTGGCATTAATCTAGGTTCATTGGGATGTTGATGAAACCAATGAGAAGTTGTGGAAGTATCTGGATGACCTTTTCAAGAAGCATTTCCGGCAGTGGAAGTTTGATGTGCTGCGGGATGCGGAGCAAGGTGCTGCTGCCCTAGAGGAGGATGATTGAAGTTGAATTGTACTTTTTTTTTTTTTACGAAATAGATTTTTAGGACTTTATATTTGATTTTAATTAATAAATTTATGTTATGTGGATGACTATTGTTGTAGCCTATTTTATCTAACAGGGGAAGGGGGCTGGCGGGACAGAGAGAGAAAATAGAGAGATGTGTTTGTAGGGTTGTGTACAGGAATGTGTGTAGAGGATGTTGTTATTCTCCCTACATAGTGCCATTATTTATAGTAATAAGAGAGAGAAGAAATCATTCTCTTCCAAGGAATACAAGTCCATAAAGGAAAGAATAGTATAATCAAATCTAATATAGGATTTACACAATCACACTTAAACAAGAAGTTTACAACACTCCCCCTTGAGTGTGTAAATACTTAAGTAGATTCGGCATCATGTAGAGGTTGAGGAAGTCGACCCGAGTAGGGACAAAGCCCATAGTCTAAGGAAAAATGCATGAGAAATACGAAGTTAAATGAAACGTCTACGGGACGTCATTAGGGATATGATCAACCTAAGGCGGGTGCCTCGTCAAAACCTCATTAGGTAGCAAAAACCTAGTGGAAAAAATGCTCCCAATCGTAGGGAAAAAGAGTACATTAAGATCAAGCAAGTATACTTTAAGTACTCTCCCTGAGTTTGACACAATTCCAAAGAGAACTAGCAATGTTACAACTCAAAAAGTTTACACTTACCAATTCCATGAACAACCTTCTAAAACATCGCCTTCGATAATGATTTAGTGAAAAGGTCGGCTAGATTGTCTTATGAACGGATTTGTGTGACTTCAATCTTCTGATGCTTTTGTTATTGATGTGAGAAGAAGAACTTCGACGCAATGTGCTTGGTGTTGTCTCCTTTGATGTAACCCTTCTTGAGCTGTTCGATGCATGTTGCGTTGTCTTCAAAGATCGTCGTCGGGACATCCACGACAGGGTAAAAGATCGCATGAGCTTTGAATATGGCCCACAACTACTCTCAACCAAAAGCATTCCCAAGTTGCTTCATGTAAGGCGAGAATTTCAGCATGGTTAGACGAAGTGGCAACTAAGGTCTGTTTTGTTAACATCCAAGAGATTGTGGTGCTTTAAACTGTAAAGACATAACCCATTTGAGAACGCGCCTTGTGTGAATCAGATAAGCATCAAGTGTTGGCATAACCAACAAGGCGAGAATCGGCTCGAGAAGCGGGGGTGCGGCATCACTTGAGGATCCGTAGGGATAGAACAAACCCAAATCCATTGTACCTTTAAGGTAGAGGAAGATGTTGAAGGAAATTTTGTGAAAAATATGTTCATTTGAGCAACATCTATGGCATGCAATTAACATTTAAAGGTGGAATCATGCTTGTATGCACTAAAAACAAAACATTACCCATGAAATTCAAAGCCTAGTAGTTATGTGAACCAAGACTCAACTCAAGAACAAAGTGAGTTGAGAAATTTTATACCTTTGTTGATTCCTCTTTGCATAAGCAAAGGCTAATCACCCAAGGAGATGGCCTTCATTCCTTGCTTCTTAGCTCCATGGATTTCTTGGATGAGGATGGTTGAAAGGATTCTCCAAGTTCCCAAAGTTGAGAACCTCTAAGTCTCCATACCAAGGTAGGACTTAAAGAAGAGATGAGTGACATAGAAGAAGTAAGATTGCTAGCTAAAATCCTCTAGGGTGGCCGGCCTCTTAGAGAGAAAAGGGAGCTTGTGTTCTCATCTTTTCTCCAAAAGAAACCCTAATGAAGAAAAGGCTATAAAGTCACATTTATACCTACCTTCATTGGAGTGGCAAACTTGTAATAAGTCCAAAACCCACTCCTTTATCAATATGGCCAGCCATAGGGTTTTATTGGGCTGTTTGAGCCTTTGTGAATTATTAGTCATTAAATTGTCATACAACTTAAGTCAATGGGCTTGACGTTCGAAGCCCATTGGGCCTTGAGGCCCAAAACTAACCTGATGTCTTTAACAAACTTTATTCGTTTGATTAATTAACATATTAATTAATCTTTGCCATAAATAATTAAACCATTTAATTATCCTTACTCATCTCCGTTGTTTCTTCAATCTCTACCTTACACGGTGTACGATCCATTATGTTCCTTTTAGCGAGGCAGTGGGCGATTAGAACTCTTTCAAATCGATTGTGAATTGAAACTTACTTTCAATTCTCCCTTTAGTGATTATACACGTTTAGGGCTTCCACAAACCATGAGTGACACCTAGCATTATGTCATGGTTACCCAAGCTAATCAGAAGAGGTGGAGAACCTATTCAGTTTAGGATTACAATGCAATATGGTCTTTCTCTAATACAATATTCTTGACCACATTGTTTGGTTTGATAGTTTATTCATGTCTACTATCCAATGTGATTCTCTTACTTATATGATTACCTTGAATGTGATTTGGAACGATTTCCTAAATCTCATTCATACTCTGGCCAGAGATTCTTAATCATATCATAGAGTATTCTCCCTCAAACGGTTTAAAGGTTAGAGATCCCTTGTTGCGCATTCACTTGCCTCCATGGCTAAGTGGCTTAACCCCAACTATGTCGTGGACACCCTCGGATGGAGTGACTTTGACATAGTCAAAGATCAAGGACCTAACCACAAGACAACTATGATGCCTCAGGTCAAAGGACTACTTTGCATTATCCCAACCATGAGTTCTCATGTAACATGAGTATGAGAACTTCTTGTTGATTGCGTTCAGTGAACTCATTCTCTATTGAGCACCTACGTACTTGTCTTGGTATTAGTCAAACCAATGACTCGAGACCAGTCACTCTCCCTAAGAGAAGACATAGCACGTACTAATCTTAACTGACTGTCAATGCCCAATTGGCAATCCTATGATCAGGAACGTTTAGGATATGTATACGAAAGAGAATGGTCTCATGAATCTAACTTCTTTAGATCGCATTCTCCCAATTACATATTCCTTGGACTTATCGTTTAAGCGTATAACATTTATATGAGACGGCTTCATACAATAATCTTTGCCCTTTATATTAAACTATATTAGTTTAACATGTGAAATGTCCGTAAAGTATCATCATATGATTGGTTTTAGGGCACATTTCCAACAATCTCCCACTTGCACTAGAGCCAATCAACTTGGTCATCAATGATGATACCTCTTATGTAGTCATTTCAAAATTGGCTGAGTAGTAGGCCTAGACAATGAATATCTATATGTTATCCATAGAAGCAACCTTGAGAATAACGACGTCACCATTATACATGATTCTTAATCATGTGGTTTAGTCTTTCATTTGAGTTCAGATCTTGATGAGACCTTGATTCCCTGGCTTGAGCTATCGCCCCATTAGTGTCATAGTGTCGGTACACTGGAGACACTTTCTGGTTGGAACCGAATAGAGAGTTCATAAATGAACTTTCCCATCCAAACAACATTGTTGTAAGCTTCTATATGGCAATATATTTTGCATTCACAATGGAACACACTAAAGTCATTACTTTTAATGTTTCCATCTAAATATCTCTTTAGTCATAATAAAGAGATAACTGATTATCTCTTCATTTATAATGAAGAAACATCCAATGATGGATTAGATTCATAATCTAATACATTTACGCTTCCATTACGTTACTCTAATTCTTCTTCATTCTTGAGGAATCCATCCTTTATTATTTCTCAAATACTTAAGGATTCACTTGACAGTTGCCATGGTTCTGATCCTGGGCTTGCATTGATATCGTCTTGTACCGATCTTGGTACAACTCATATCAACATTTTTCATACAATATGAAATACATAAATCACCTTTTTGCGTACACATAAAGGATTCTATTTACGCATTATTTCTTTGGGAGTCAAAGGGTACGTTCCCTTTGAGAAGAGCTACCTCCTAGTCTCACTAGAGTTGTTCTTCTGATTGAAGTTTATCATCATATGAGAAACTTCCTAGCATCTTTTGTCTATCATTAGGGCTTGATATAATCCAATTATATCCTGAAATCTATCATTATAGATTTTCATCCCATGTTTATAGACTATGTCTCCCATATACATTCTATCGTTATAGAATGTTTAAAGCCATAAATTTAACGAAGAAGTATTCTTTTCATTTCCGAAATTAATATATCATATATGTATGTATATATATATATATATATATATTCAAATTTAGGAACATGATTAACTCCACTAATCTTTTGTAAACCTAGTAAACAAAAGATTCATTTACATCTTTATGAGAAATCAAACGATTTGATCCTTTTCTCATAAGACGCTTATAGCTCCCACTAGCTTGCTAAGATTCATGATGGATGGATCTCTACAACTTACATGTCTTGTGATTCATAGTTTTAGACATATATTATCAAGACTATCTAATGGTTTCGGAAACCCATATTATGTCCAAACATTGAATCACCATTTAGTTGTAACTAGCAATCTTTGAATTAATTGAAACCAAGACTACGTCAAAGATGGTTTCTTCCAAGTCAACCAATCTCTTTGATTGTAGTCACCTTAAGCTACCAATTAGCTACTAAAGGTTTCACTATTTCGGGTCAAATGGTACTTTACCATTTCCTTGAGTATATGTCGTATGTACACTCAATGTAGTCATAAGGATTTTCATTCTTATTTCTTTCGAATTAAGAGGTGTAACTCTATGACATAGTCATAAAGTTCAAACCATTCAAATGAGACGATTTATAAATCCTTCTCGACTACCATGGAGCTTGTGGTGTAGGAACTAGGTTGTTATATTTGTTGATTACCATCTTGTCTCTCAAAGAACCCATTCTTTGAGTTCTATCTCTCGCTCATTTGCTCTATCTTAGGCAAATCCTATGGTAGGATTATAATGAACTATCCAACAATCAACATTTGTTAGTTGGTTTATAGAAGTGATATCCAAAAGTTAATTTAAGGATATCCCACAAGATTGTTCTAAAACAAATATTGCTTATTAGCACACAACCCCAAATCTTAACACGATTAAGACTTATCTTTCTTTCCAACTACATCATATGGAGTCATGAAAAATTTGGAAGATCTTCTAATTGACAATCATATTGTCTTAGAAGTATATATCCTATATATGGGTAAATTGATAACATCCAACGAACTAAATCTTATTCAAGTTCGTTCTTCTCCTAATGGAGAAATCCATTTTCTTATGATGCTTTTTTCCTTGATATCTTTCAAGGAAACTGTTCTAAAGTGTTACCTTTCCTTGGATCAAATCTAAGGAGGTAAATACTTTAGACGTCTTACTCATCAAATTACATTCTTGAATCTTTTGAAACCTTTTGCAAAGTATTCGGACTTGTGTTTATTCAAAATAAACGATAGTCCAACCGAGAGCGATCTTCGGTGAATGTCATACAACATGAGTAGTATTATGTTGTGGACAAGTGCCACTAACATCTAAGTGAATTAACCTCAACAACTTTGTGATTCTTTCTTCCTTTCCAAAAGAATAAAGATTCAAACATTTTGCCTCTATAGAATTTTAACAAGAAGACATTGGATCCGGATCTAACGATCCAAAGCATCCATCTATGACCAACTCGTAATTTATGTTTTTGGAGGTATCACAACTCAGTTGGGATTAGTCACTACCTTGTAACCTTTTGGGTTTTAAGCATCGTTATATTCTAAACAGTTAACACTACCATATCATCTCTACTATAGAGATAATCAATTAGATTACAATAATCTAATCATTCATTAATAAAGAACAATGTTTTGTCAAACAAAACATTCATCCATTTCTCATATGGAATTAAGTTCCTTTATTCAAATTGGAATGTAAAGACAATCTTTGTTTTTTCCATTTTCTTTGGTAGTTCATATGAGGAAGTAAGTACTACCTGCTTTCGCAGACATCTACATTTGATTCACGTTCCGAATGTGAAGTACTTTATCTTCTCTCATTAATCTTCTACTTCTTATTAGCCACACTTTTACAACGATTGTAAAACATAATTACTAATATGGAATCAAGCATTCAAGTAGAAGAACCAACTGTTTTGAACTATTCAAGAACAATTTACAACACCTTCGAAATGTGTGTTCTTGACACTTGCAAGACATTTCTTGCAAATACCCCTTCCAATGTCCATCCTTTCATAAAGAAAGTTTGTTCCCTTGGAGTTATTTCGCCTTCATCATTTGACTTCTCCTTTGACTACAATAGTCATGGTCCCTAAACTCCCACTATCTATCTTGAAACTTATTTCAATTGTGTTATACACATCAAACAATTTGGAGAGCTTGTGGTTATTGTTCACTATATAATAAACTTAGTGAACCATTTGGATAGGGACACAAAAGTGAAGTCCTTGCCTAGTTTCCGTTTGGTGAAGTGGTTTAACACTTCAACACTCAATGATTCAAAATCATCATAAGTCCATGTTGATGGACTATTTTTGTCAACCAACCATTATGTTCTAAACATAATTACAAACTTTCAAGAGTTGTTCAAGGCAACTCTCATTTCTTCATACAACAATTTGTAAGTGAAGAATCATGGCACATAAAGTGTCCATGCCCTTGTGCTTACTTCTCAAGTTCCTTGTTCATGTAACAAAGAAACAAGCACTAATTTTTGCGTTAACTAAGAGTTGTTCAAAGCAACTCTTATTTCTTCATACAACAATTTGTAATTGAAGAATTATGACATTAAAAGTGTTGTCCTCTTTATGATAGACTTATCTAACATGTTCTTCCAATGATACATTATCAATAGGAAGTTTGTGAGGATGAGACTACTTAGGTACATATACAAGCCATTAAAGACAATCTATGGGATTGTAGTACCAAGTCCGGAAACTGAAGCTTTCGGCTTTTTCTTTGTCAAGTTTTGGATAGCGTTTGCAAATATATTGGTAAATAAATACATAATGAATATAAATTGATTGGTTTTAAGCCATTTGATCTGGGTCTTTAAATCAAATAGCACCACCCACTATTTTTGGCAAATTCCATATCCCTCATCGGAATTCGAGAGTTTTGGAGGAAACTCTTAGTAGGGTATGGGAGACTCATCATTACCAAGCCCACCTCACAATGATATGATGTTGGCTAACATCAATAATAATGAGAGAGTACGCTTACTCATTTGCATCTCTTGCAAGTACCCATCTTATTTGGCCTCTAGAGAATGAAGCCTCACAATGATATGATGTTGGCTCCGTTGCACTTAGTTAAGTCATTCCCACCATGCAAGTTCGAGTAGGGGTTCAAGAACAACCTCACAATGATATGATGTTGATCATTCTCGTTGCCTACCTTCACAACATCATGTATGCATATAGAACTCCTCCTGAGTGTAAGCACGCACTTTGTACTCCCCCATGATAGGGTGAAGTCGGTGTACGAGTCACAAACGATCGGAGCCTACCACGGTGGAAGGCCATGAAAGAGTGTTCAAAGCACTCTCACGCTTATCAACTTAATAATGGTTTGGTTGAGGGTTTTAGGTCTCATCACATATAAGCATGCATTTTAATCTTATTAAAACAATTTGGTCCTATTACAACTATTGGTCCATTTGACTGATTTAGTTGTATATGATACTCCCACTATGCTTGTAAAACGGTTTTTTTAAGCAAGAGTATATGGTACTACTAACATAAGGTTTGCATTCATTGATGGACTATATAGTTGCCTTAGGGCCTTAGGATGATTATGAACCTTTGATTCGATCCAACACGAGCCTAGTGTTGAATCTCGGTCTAGGGATGGTGATTGATTTTAGTTACGCGTTTAATCACATTAAGGCGTGTTTTATTATTGGGCATTGGACCCTCTACTTCATTTTCATGCATATCAAATAAAGCAAAAAAGAAGTACTTCAAAGTAAAGAAGAGCTTATGCTCTTTTACAACATTTGATCAAAATAAATTACTTTAAAGTAAAGAAGTGCTTATGCTCTTTTACAATATTTGATCATATCAAATTACAACCAAAATCAAATGTACACATTCCCATGGTTCAAACAATTTGAGACGGCCTTTCACATAGCTCAATTATCGTAGGCTTAGGTTCATAATCACCCTTTCTTTAATTAATTAACGCTTTAACAAATTAAACTTGAAAGCAACATTTTCATTTGGTTTTTGTATCCATAGAATTGATTTAAATGGAGCTAAATGAAATGAAAATCCAATTCTCATTTAAAGATACAAAACTATTTTGTTCTCAACTAATTTGGGCCGAAAAACAATAACCTCAACCATTGGGCTATATTGCAAAACACAAACTTTTGAGGTCACTTTGTAAAAACACAAAAGTCCACTACTTCATGTAATTACAACTAGAAGCCAAAACTTTCATCAAAAAACAAAAACTTCATTAAAGGAGCAAAACATTTTGTCCTTTAGTGATTTTGGGCCTTTACGTAAAAACGTAAACTTTCGGGTCAAAGTACAAATACACAAAAGTATCAAAACTTTATGTAATTACATAAAAGCCCCAAAAATACCCTATTTAATAGGGTGGCCGGTTTTGGATGAGAGATGGTGTCATAAAACTTTTGAATTTTTCAACAAAAGTGAAAGGTGATGGGTAGGTTTGAAAAACTGATTTCCATAAAACATGGTTCCTTGAAACAAGGAAAATGTGTAAGTGATTGATATGGTGTGAATAGTAGAAAATATATGGTATTGATTGAAAATTCAAACCATCCATCACTAACAAAAACTTTATGTAAACAACCAAAAACTTTGAATCAAAATACCCAACCTTTTTGTTCTTGCCAAAAACATAACAAGAACAATGAAGAACATCCATGAAAACCCATAATAGCTCCATGAACATTTTTCACCCAAAGACACCCCAAAAACTCTCAAACTTAAGGGAAAAAACATATTACTATACTAGGGTACTTAGGGGTTCCTATTAACACTTTAAAACACTTTTAACAAGACAAACATGAACCCAAAAATCCACCCTTTGGATTTGGCCGAATTTCCCCAAAAACATGGCACCAAATTTTTGCTCCAAAATTCATGCTCATATGAATTACATCTACAACATTTGAGATGAAAAATTTTCTAACAAAATTTACATTCAAAGAAGCAAGAATAAAGCTTGTAACAATTACAACATTCAAATCATAAACTATGAAAATACAAAACCCAAAAGGATTCACCAACTACTAGACCTAGGCTCTTGATACCACTTGAAGGAAATTTTGTGAAAAACATGTTCATTTGAGCAACATCTATGGCATGCAATTAACATTTAAAGGCGGAATCATGCTTGTATGCACTCAAAACAAAACATTACCCATGAAATTCAAAGCCTAGTAGTTATGTGAACCAAGACTCAACTCAATAACATAGTGAGTTGAGAAATTTTATACCTTTGTTGATTCCTCTTTGCATAAGCAAAGGCTAATCACCCAAGGAGAGGGCCTTCATTCCTTGCTTTTTAGCTCCATGGATTTCTTGGATGAGGATGGTTGAAAGGATTCTCCAACTTCCCAAAGTTGAGAACCTCTAAGTCTCCATACCAAGGTAGGACTTGAAGAAGAGATGAGTGACCTAGAGGAAGTAAGATTGCTAGCTAAAATCCTCTAGGGTGGCCGGCCTCTTAGAGATAAAAGGGAGCTTGTGTTCTCATCTTTTCTCCAAAAGAAACCCTAATGAAGAAAAGGCTATAAAGTCACATTTATACCTACCTTCATTGGAGTGGCAAACTTGTAATAAGTCCAAAACCCACTCCTTTATCAATATGGCCGGCCATAGGGTTTTATTGGGCTGTTTGGGCCTTTGTGAATTATTAGTCATTAAGTTGTCATACAACTTAAGTCAATAGACTTGACGTTCGAAGCCCATTGGGCCTTGAGGCCCAAAACTAACCCGACGTCTTTAACGAACCTTATTCGTTTGATTAATTAACATATTAATTAATCTTTGCCATAAATAATTAAACCATTTAATTATCCTTACTCATCTCCGTTGTTTCTTCAATCTCTACCTTACACGGTGTACGATCCATTAGGTTCCTTTTAGAGAGGCAGTGGGCGATTAGAACTCTTTCAAATCGATTGTGAATTGAAACTTACTTTCAATTCTCCCTTTAGTGATTATACACGTTTAAGGCTTCCACAAACCATGAGTGACACCTAGCAGTATGTCATGGTTACCCAAGCTAATCAGAAGAGGTGGAGAACCTATTCAGTTTAGGATTACAATGCAATACGGTATTTCTCTAATACAATACTCTTGACCACATTGTTTGGTTTGATAGTTTATTCATGTCTACTATCCAATGTGATTCTCTTACTTATATGATTACCTTGAATGTGATTTGGAACGATTTCCTAAATCTCATTCATACTCTGGCTAGAGATTCTTAATCATATCATAGAGTATTCTCCCTCAAACGGTTTAAAGGTTAGAGATCCCTTGTTGCGCATTCACTTACCTCCATGGCTAAGTGGCTTAACCCCAACTATGTCGTGGACACCCTCGGATGGAGTGACTTTGACATAGTCAAAGATCAATGACCTAACAACAAGACAATTATGATGCCTCAGGTCAAATGACTACTTTGCATTATCCCAACCATGAGTTCTCATGTGACATGAGTATGAGAACTTCTTGTTGATCGCGTTCAGTGAACTCATTCTCTATTGAGCACCTACGTACTTGTCTTGGTGTTAGTCAAACCAATGACTCGAGACCAGTCACTCTCCCTAAGAGAAGACATAGCACGTACTGATCTTAACGGACTGTCAATGCCCAATTGGCAATCTTATGATCAGGAACGTTTATGATATGTATACGAAAGAGAATGGTCTCATGAATCTAACTTCTTTAGGTCGCATTCTCCCAATTACATATTCCTTGGACTTATCGTTTAAGCATATAACATTTATATGAGACGGCTTCAAACAATAATTTTTGCCCTTTATATTAAACTATATTAGTTTAACATGTGAAATGTCCGTAAAGTATCATCATATGATTGGTTTTAGGGCACATTTCCAACAGATGTCTTTAACACCAGTTCAGAGTTTGTGTGCTGGTGCATTACTGTATATTGCTAAAAGATTAACAACGAAGGAGATGTTGGGTTTAGTGCATGGAGCTAAGTACAATAAAGGCCTTATCGCACTTAGATAAGGAACTTTAGGCTCCAAAATCTCTTCATCATTCTCCTTCGGACGAAAGGGATCTTGTTTTGCATCTAGCGATCGAACGACTATAGGAGTACTCTAAGGCTTCGCTTTATCCTTGTTAAAGCAGCGCAACACCTTATGGGTGTAGTTCGTTTGATGTACTAAGATTCCATCTGAATGATGCTCTATCTCAAGACCGAGACAATATCGAGTCTTTCCTAGATCTTTCATCTTAAATTCTGACTTCAGGTGCACGGTAGTTCTCACGAGACATATACTGCAACTATCGCAAAATTGGAATGTGACTTCTTAATGAACACACAAGGGCATAGTTCGTTGTTCACATATCCTTGACTAGTCAAATACTCACTTAGACGGTTATATCACATTCTTCCGGATTGCTTTAAACCATAGAGTGAATGCCTCAGTCTAATTGAGAGCGTGTTCCGGGGTTTGGAAATACTTGATCCAGTCAATGTAAGTCCTTCGGGAACTTTCATATAAATTTTCGTATCAAGATCCCCATAGAGATACGCAGTTACTACGTCCTGAAGGAAATATTTGTGAAAACTAGTTCATTTGAGCAACATCTATGCATGCAATTAACAATTAAAAGGTGGAATCATGCTTGTATGCACTTAAAAACAAAACTTTACCCATGAAATTCAGGGCCTAGTAGTTGTGATGAACCAAGACTCAACTCAAGAACAAAGTGAGTTGAGAAATATTATACCTTTGTAGATTCCTATTTGCATAAGCAAAGGCTAATCACCTAAGAGAGAGGGCCTTCATTCCTTACTACTTAGCTCTATGGTTTTCTTGGAGAAAGATGGATGAATGGATTCTCCAAGTTCCCAAAATAGGGAACCTCTAAGTCTCCACACCAAGGAAAGAACTGAGGAAGAGATGAGTGACCTAGGAAGAAATAGATGCTAGTAATTTCTCCCTAGGGTGGCCGGCCTCTTAGAGAGAAAATGAGAGCTTGTGTTCTCTCCAATTTCCTCAAAGAAAACCCTTAGGATGAAATGGCTATAAAGTTGCCTTTATACCACCTCACAATAGAGTGGAAAACTTGCAATTAACACAAGTTTGCCTACCCTTCACCCTATGGCCGGCCTTAATGGGTTTATTGGGCTTTGAGGCCCTTTATGTTTTCAAGTTGTCATACAACTTGAGTTAATGGGCTTGACATTCAAATCCCATTGGGCCTTGCGGCCCAAAACTAACCCAAGGTCTATAACGAACTTATTCGTTTGATTAATTAACATATTAATTAATCCTAGCCATAAATAATTAAACCATTTAATTATCCTTACTCATCTCTGTTGTTTCTTCAATCTCTACCTTACTCTGTGTATGATCCAGTAGGTTCTTTTTAGCGGGGCAGTGGGCGATTAGAACTCTTCAATTTGATTGTGAATTGAAACATACCTTTAATTCTCCCTTTAGTGATTATACACGTTTAGGGCTTCCAAAAATCATGAGTGACACCTAGCAGTATATTGTGGCTACCCAAGCTAATCAGAAGTGGTGGAGAACCTATTCAGTTTAGGATTACAATGCAATACGGTCTTTTTCTAATACAATACTTTTGACCACATTGTTTGGTTTGATAGTTTATTCATGTTTACTATCTAATGTGATTCTCTTATTTATATGATTACCTTGAATGTGATTTGGATTGACTTCCTAAATCTCATTCATACTCTCGCAAGAGATTCTTAATCATATCATAGAGTATTCTCCTTCAAACGATTTGAAGGCTAAGGATCCCTTGTTGCGCATTCACTTGCATTCGTGGCAAAGTGGCTTAACCCCAACTATGTTGTGGACACCCTCTAACGGAGTGACTTTGACATAGTCAAAGATCAAGGACCTAACCACAAGACAACTATGACGGCTTAGGTCAAATGACTACTTTGCATTATCCCAACCATGAGTTCTCATGTGACATGAGCATGAGAACTCCTCGTTGATCGTGTTCAGTGGACTCATTCTCTATTGAGAACCTACATGCTTGTCTTGGTGTCAGTCACACCAATGACTCGAGACCAGTCACTCTCTCTAAGAGATGACATAGCACGTACTGATCTTAACGGACTGTCAATGCCCAATTGGTAATCCTATGATCAGGACCGTTTATGATATGTATACAAAAGAGAATGGTCTCATGAGTCTAACTTCTTTAGATCACATTCTCCCAATTACATATTCCTTGGACTTATCGTTTAAGCATATAACATTTATATGAGACAGCTTTACACAATTATCTTTGCCCTTTATATTAAACTAGATTAGTTTAACATGTGAAATGTTTGTAAAGTATCATCATATGATTGGCTTTAAGGGACATTTCCAACACGTCCATCAGCTGCATACTCAGTTTTTCGGAAACTACCAAACTGAGAAGGTATCGAAAAGTAATCACATCCATAATGGGTGAATAAGTTTCGTCACAGTCAATCCTTGGGCGTTGTGAGAAACATTGGGCAGCAAGACGATCTTTGTAAGGCACAATTTTGTTCTTTTCATTATGCTTCCGAACGAAAACTCACTTGTAGCCAACGAGATTCACATGTAGAAGAGTAGGAGCTACAGGTCTAAACACCTTATGTTTCGCAAGTGAATCAAGTTTGACTTGGATTGCTTGTTTCCAGTTTGACCAATCGATTCTATGTTGAAATTGATCAATGGAATGGGGTTCAATGTTATCGCTCAAAATGATCTCAGTAACTACTGCATATGTTAATGCATCGTCTATGATCATCTCATTTCTACGCCAAACATCATCTAAGCTAGCATAATAGATCGAAATCTCATGATTCTCAAGAGGTGGATTCATCTTTTCAAGGACGCTTCTGTAATCTAGAATTTCCTCATGAGTTAAATAGAATGAGTAAGCGATAGTTGGATTCACGGTAGGCTCTTTAGGTGCATGTGTCGTGGGTTTCCTTTTTCGGGGGTGTGAATCCTTTGAACCAAGAGGTCTGCCACACTTTTGTGTAGGGGCAGATGATTAGCTAGCCACTAATGTACGTGGATCACCAAAATTGGCATCCCAAGCCTCTAGGAGGGAAGTCCGTCGTACATTTGGTACATCTATCTTTGCAGGCACATTCGCAGTTGGAATATATGATCTTGTCACTCGCGTTAGATTGGTGAAAACATCTAGCATGCTCTGAGCTATGCTCTGTACTTCAGTTTCAGATTGAGCGGTGTGGGGATGTAAATGAGACAAAGTGGCAGTCGTCCACGATAATTCGCGTCGTTTTTCAGGAACGTTGACGTTCTTATCTCCCCCCCTAACGAGGGGAATATTGTCTCATAGAAGTGACAATCCGTGAAACAAGTGGTAAACAGATCACCTGTCCAAAGTCCTAAGTAAAGAATAATCGAAGGAGAATCATATCCGACATAGATTCTCATCCTTAGCTGAGACCTCATTTTTGTACGTAAGGGCGGCAAAATTGCACATAGACTGCACAACCAAAAACGCGCAGATGAGATATGTCAAGTTCGTAACCGGTAACTAATTGAAGGGCGTTATATGGTTGGGAAACAACATGCCTCAGGTGGACCAACATGGATGCCTGCAATATTGCATAACCCCAAGCAACGATCGGGAGCTTGGTACATATGACCAACAATCGAGCAATCATTTGTAAGTGCTTAATGAATGCCTTTGCCAGCCTACTCTGGGTGTGAACATCGGGTACTAGATGTTCAACTTCAATCCCAACCGACGTTCAATAGTCATCAAAACTTTTAGATGTGAATTCTCTAGTTCCAATCAAATAGATTTGATCGGATAATCAGGGTGGTGAACCCTGAGCTTGATAACCTGAGCCAATAGTTTGGAGAATGCAACGTTCCTTGTGGACAACAAGTACACGTGTGATCAATGTGTGGAAGCATTAACCAAAACCATAAAATATCTAAATGTTCTGCATGAAGGGTGAATCGGTCTACAAATGTCCCCCTTGAATCCTTTGTAGAAAAAATGGGAGGATTCAAACGAATCTTATCATAAGAAGGCTTAGTAATAAGCTTTCTCATAGAACAAGTTTAACATGCGATTCCTTGAATCAAACCTAAACTTCGGGTTAGTGGATGCCCGTGTGATGATTTGAGGATACGGCGCATCGCTATTCGGCCAGGGTGTCCCAAACAATCATGCCAAAGTTTAATTTCGTGCGTGGTCCCAGAGGTAGGGCCGGCCACGTAGTGGCTCTCTATGGGGCATATGGTCGTAGTATATAGACCACTCGGGATACGCTCCATCTTCTTTAGAATACGCTTCTGGTTATATTCGTAGGAAGTTATGAACAGAAATTCAACTCCGTTTTTGATGTGGTAATTATTATCTCTAATGTCCTTAAAACTCAACAATGTTCTTCCAGAACGCGGAGAATAAAGTGCCTCATCAATGGTCAAAGTTGTACCATTGGACAACATTATACGTGCCTTACCGTATCCTTCGTTCAGGTTCGATGGACTTAAGAGGGTTGTCAAAGGTGCATTCTTAAGTACAAAGTTAGTGAAATTGACGTGTTCACGCAAAACGATGTGAGTGGTTGCACTATCGGCCAAACAACTAACTTTCCCACTAGTCATACCTAGAGTAAAAAATTAATTTGAATCGGTCACATGCATAAAAGTTCTAAAACAAATATCCATTCAAAATAATTTAAGTATTCAAGGACGAAAATTAATTAAAACTTAATATCCAAAAAAAAAAATCACCAACAAATAATCCAAACATAAAGGAAAATTGTTCAAAATTAACCAAAAAACATAAGAGGGTTCGGCCACTACTGTGGAATTCGGCCCCATTGTCTCATTTCAACTAAAAAAAATAGTTTATGTCTAAGATTCTAATCTTCCATAGGTGTAGTATCCTCTTGAAAGTCAGAAACCTCCATCTTGGTACTCTCTGATTCGTCTACTTGCACAAAGTTTGATTCAAATTTCCTGCGATGAGAATGATAGCTACAACATTCTGAGAGCTAGGCAAACATGGGACCAATGGTCCTTTGAACCACAATGATAGCACATATCCGCATCCATGGTTTCAGGTGCTTTGCCCTTATTCTTGAAGTTTGGGGCCTTGAGAGCGAGGTTAGGGCACTTCTGGGCTTTATTTCCTCTCTTAGATGGGCCTTGGCTCTATTAACCTTGATGGGGTGGTTTCTAGCCTCCCCTACCATGCCTCTTTTGGTGTTTTGGGCGTTGGTTCATGCTATAATGTGCTTCAGGCACAACAGTTGCCTCAATAGGTCGAGCTTGATGATTTTTCATCAACAACTAATTCTGCTTTTCAGGGAGAAGTAAAACAGAGATCAAAACTGAGAACTTAGTGAACTTCTGAGCTCTATATTTTTGCCGTAGGACAATATTAGTAGTAGAAAAGGTCGAATAGGTCTTTTCCAGGAGATCCTCTTCGGTCAAAGTTTCGTTACAAAACTTGAAAAATGATCGGATTCGACAAACTTCGGAATTATATTCATTGACAAACTTAAAGTCTTGGAAGCACAAATGCTACCAGTCATGTCTTGATTCAGGCAAGAAAATGTCCTTTTGGTGATCAAAGCGATTAGCTCGTGGATCCTCCTCAGCAAGGTACTCAGTTTGCAGTGCATCATGAATATGTCTTCAGATGAAGATCATGGCAGTGGCTTTTTTAGCTTCGCCAACTGGGTTGTCCGTCTCATCTTCAATGGTGGGATGCAAATTCTTTGCAGTGAGGTGGAGCTTCACATTTTGGACCCACTTGAGGTAGTTCCTTCCAGAAACCTCCAAACCAGTGAAGTCGAGTTTTTTCAAATTCGACATGTTCCTATCACAAAATAAAGGACAAGATGTGATTAGTGTAATGGAGAAAAATATCAATCCATTCACATAGGAGTAGAACATTCAGGTTCTAATAGACATGTATTGTTTAAAATTCGCATGAAAAAAACTTCGGGTTTTCATGAGTGATACTTTTAAGGAAAACTTCGGGTTTTCATGGGTGATGCTTTTAAGGAAAACTTCGGGTTTTCATGGGTGATGCTTTTAAGGAAAACTTCAGGTTTTCAAACAAGACATGTTTATAGAAACTTTAGGTTTTGAAATAATTATGAACTTCAGGTTCATATGTTCCTGCAGACAAACACAAATATTTATACAAAAATATGCAACAAGAAAATATGCAAATAGAACTTCAGGTCTATAATTATAATTGAATTAATTATTTGGACTTCAGGCCAAATTAAAAGTGTGGGTGAAAAAAATATAAAACCCAAATTGTCTAAAAATAAACAATTAAGCTCGGGTCCCAAAAACATGGGTCAAAGCCCACGGGTGGGCTGAACAAATTTATATTGTGTGGTCCAGGCCTAAAACTGGGCTTGGGTAGGCACGGGTTGATCATGCCCCAATTAGTATTTGGGCTGCAAGCCCAGTAGCACCAAACGGGCTGCAGCAATAAGCCAAAAAATGAGAGGCCATATAAGCACTGATATGATGCGGCAAGAAGCAAACTGGGGCTGTAAGCCGACTCGGAGGCTTGCTCCAGTGCTTAGCGGTGCAGTGTACCGGTGTTCTAGTTTCGGGCTGGAATCTAGTGTAACGCAGACGCAGGGATACCATAGCCCTACGAGCTGGTGTCACGTTGTGGGCCGAACCATGGCTTGGGCCATATCAAGCGAGCCCAGTCACGAAAAAAAATCCCTCAATTTGGGCTTGGGTTTCAGCCATAAATACCCAGCCGAAGCTGGGTGCACTTGCTGGGGAAGAATATCAATCGTGTTTTGGAAGATGGTTCTCGGTGCATGGCCATGGGTTTGACAGCGAGCAAATTCCTAGTGATGGCAGGAGTACCTCGACATCGGAGGGAAGAAAAAAAAGGAAACCCATGAAATTCAAACTAGAATTTCACCCAAATTCAATGGAATTCTTCTGGAATTTCAATGATAATGGTTCAAAAATCACGACACCATGTCGGATTTTGCCTGAAAATTGCATGGCAAGGCCGTGGTCTTGCTGCATGCAAGTTGGTTTTTCTGGGTTGGATGTCATAGGTGTCGGGTTTCAGTGGAGCTTGATGCTCCGTGTTTGCTCGGTGTTACGAGTTCAAAAAATCCTAAGAGTTTTCGATATATATGTATATATATATATATATATATATTTATTTATTTATATTTAGATTATAAAATTCAATTGTATGCATAATCAATTCAATAATGTAATGCATGGACATATATTTGATGAAATTCATGGCAATATCAAAGTCACATAATTCAACAATTATGGATGTAATGCATACACAATTTATGTAGAATCTAAAATTCGAAAAGCGTAAAGTTGGGTCATGCATTATGGTGAATGTTTATGCTATCAAGGCTACAAAAATATCGAGATAAAAACCGTTGTTTTGCAAGAACCTTATTGCCTGATGATATTGATGATCTGGTTTGATGCATAAAAGTTTTCTTCAATTTTGGCTTTCCATCTACAAAGCTTGTATCACGTTCAACACAAAAAATTTAAATTAAATCAATAAAAGTATATGAATCAATAAATCAAAATTTAATCAATTAAAAATAATTGAAACATAATACTCCCCTGATTGAAGACAAATAGTTTTCACGTCAAATTCCTAAGCGCAGCGGTAGGAGCGTGCTAATAACGTGTTGTATTTTATCTGACAGGGAAAGGGGGTCGGCAGCACAGAGAGAGAAAATATATGTGTTTGTAGGGTTGTGTAGAGGATGTTGTTATCCCCCCTACGCAGTGCCTTTATTTATAGTAATAAAAGAGAAGAAATCCTTCTCCTCTAAGAAATACAAGTCCATATAGGATAGAATAACTAGAATCAAATCTAATCTAGGATTTACACAATCACACTTAAACTAGAAGTTCACAACAACTATTAATATTTACATTAATTATAATATGTATTTGGGATAATAAATTAGTTTTGTTAATTAATTTGGTAATGTTTAATTAGGTTTGATTTTTTTTATTTAGATTAAAATAAAAATTTATATTAGATAAAAAGAAAATGGAAAAAAATTAAAAAATATGCATTTTGCGTGATGAAATCAGTATTTGTCGCGCAACTTGTTTACATTAATAAATTATAAAGTAAACGAAAAAAAAGAAAAAATGTAGACTTGCATGACGAATGATATATTAGTCGTACAAAGTGTATTTGCGCAATGAACACAATGTTCGTCGCGTAAAATCATTCATCCAAAAGTTAACTTTATAATCTAGATTCAGCTGCAGAGGCATAACTGCAGTAAAACTGCAGATTCAGCCTCTCCACTCCTCCCCTTCGTTTTTCTTCAATCCAACATTCGTCACTTCCATTTTCTCTCACTTTCATCATCTAATACACCCTTCATCTTATTCTCTAGGTTGATCAAGCTATCTTAGTGTGTCTGGTAAGGGGTTTTTTTTTTTGTGAGGGTAAAAGTATTAATGTAAATTCATACTAATTGTAACATCCCACATCGCCCAGGGGAGTGGATCCTCTAAGCCTTATATGTATATTCCCATCTCTACCTAGCACGAGGTCTTTTGGGAGCTCACTGCTTTGGATTCCATCGGAACTCCAAAGTTAAGCGAGTTTGCGCGAGAGCAATCCCATGATGGATGACCCATTGGGAAGTTCTCATATAAGTTCCCAGAAACAAAACCGTGAGGGCATGGTTGGGGCCCAAAGCAGACAATAACATGTTACGGTGGATTCAAGCCCCGGATGTGGTGGGGACCCAGGTCGGGATGTGACAATTTGGTATCAGGGCCAATCCCTGGCTGGAAGTGCCGACGAGGACATCGTGCCCCTAATGGGGGTGGATTATAACATCGCACATTGCCCAGGGGAGTGAATCATCTAAGCCTTATATGTATATTCCCATCTCTACCTAGCACGAGGCATTTTTAGAGCTTACTGGCTTGGAACTCCAAAGTTAAGCGAGTTCACGCGAGAACAATCCCATGATGGGTGACCCACTGGGAAGTTCTCGTGTGAGTTCCCAGAAACAAAACCGTGAGGGCGTGGTTGGGGCCCAAAGCAGACACAATCGTGCTACGGTGGAGTCGAGCCCGGGATGTGGCTGGGGCCCGGGCCGGGGTGGCACTAACGTCATGAAATTCGTTGTCTATAGGGATATTGTGTGTTATTAGCGATTGGTGGAGAATGATTTAGAAGGTTTTTTCTTCATTTTATTTTTTTAAAATATAAAATTAATTAAATTATGTTGAAATTATGTTGTTATGCTTATATTGTGTTGTGAAATTATATTTATATTATGTTGTTAAATTTGTATGTGACACACAAATATGTGTTGTGATGTACGGAGTAAATTGTAATTAACTTCGTACTTGTTTTTTTTTTTTGGTTAAACTTAGTTTCCCGTTCGAGGATTAGTTGGATTTCTCGCATGGATGCGAAAGCATGACTGCGGTCCAATTGATTCTTGAATTGTCCCATTATTTGGACAGTTTGGGAATGCACAATTATGGCGCGTAGTTTATGGTTGAAGGATTAGGTTTCGGTTGTGGGGATTTCGGTGTCATCTCTGTATGTTCTTCGGGTGGCACATAGGTATTTCATATCTACGTCGTCCATCTGAAGAACTGTACCGAGATGCTGCCGAAATTCCTCCACATCGAAATCTAATATGATGTAGCTGTAAATTACGTGACATAACTTTGTATTCCTGAATGGGATAAGGCCCTTGCTGAAGGCATAAGGTGACAATATCATTTGTATGAAGTTGTTGTGATTGTTGTACTGTTATTGTGGTAGCCGAAATTATGGACAAAATGTGGATATAGAACCCAAATAGATGCGCGGATGAATACTTGGATGGAATTAAGGATTGCATTGACTTTGCACGTACACACAACCCGGGCGCAACTAGAATCCGGTGTCCTCGTAGGAGGTGTAACAATATGTTAAGGGACACAATTGAAAATGTTCGATTTCATTTAGTAAGGAATGGAATGGTTAAGACCTATAATACTTGGAACCATCATGGGGAACACTTAAACAATGCTTCATCTTCAAACACCACAAGAATGGGCAATGTTGAACCTATTGTGGATCATAATGAACAAGTCATGGATATTATAAATGATGCTTTTCCATTTGCATCAACAAACACTAATCAGGAAGGGGAAGATGACGTGCCTACACCAATGGACAATGCAGAGTTCGAACAATATGAAAAACTATTAAAAAATGCCAACCAAGAGTTATACCCAGGGTGCGAGAGCTTTTCGGTTCTCACGGTTATTGTGGAACTAATGCAAAGAAAAATAAAGCATCGTATGTCGAACCAGTGTTTCGATTACTTTTTGGGGGTTTTCAAGAGAATGCTTCCAAAGCACAATTGTTTGCCGAAAGGCCATAGGCAAGCGCAAAAGGTGTTGAATGGTCTGGGATTAGGTTATGAAAAAATTCACTCTTGCAAAAACAATTGTATTTTATTCTTCAAAGAGAATAAAACATTGGATAAATGCCTTGTATGCAATGAGTCGAGTTTCAAAATGACATCTCAGAATAAAACGACTAAGATCCCACAAAAAGTCATGCGTTATCTGCCTGTGAAACCTAGGTTGCAACGATTGTATATGTCGACGCATACTACCAATGACATGAAATGGCATAAGGAAAAATGGGTAGACGACGATGTGATGAGGCATCCTGTAGATGAAGAGGCATAGAAAGAGTTCGATCGAACATTCCCCGAGTTTGCTGCTGATTCTCAGAATGTTAGATTGGGACTTGCCACTGACAGATTCAATTCATTTGGGGTTCTAAACCAGCACCACAGCACTTGGTCGATTTTCGTATTTCCATATAATTTCCCGACTTGGAAATGCATGAAAAAAGAATACATGATGATAACTGATGATCCTGGTAAGTCAATCAATGTTTACTTAAGGTCGTTGGTTGATGAGCTGAATGATTTATGGACAAACGGTGTGCGTGTTGGAAATGTGCCCTAAAGCCATTCATATGATGATACTTTACGGATATTTCACATGTTAAACTAATCTAGTTTAACATATAAAAGGCAAACATTATTGTTTGAGGCGTCTCATATAAATGTTATATGCTTAAACGATAAAGTCCAAGGAATATGTGATTGGAAGAATGCAATCTAATGTAGTTAGATTAATGAGACCATTCTTTCGTAGACACATCCTAAACGTTCCTGATCATAGGATTGCCAATTGGGCATTGACAGTCCGATAAGATCAGTACGTGCTATGTCTTCTCTCAGGGAGAGTGACTAGTCTCGAGTCATTGGTGTGTGTGACATCAAGACAAGTACGTAGGTGCTCAATAGAGAATGAGTTCACTGAACACGATCAACGAGGAGTTCTCATACTCATGTCACATGAGAACTCATGTTTGGGATAATGCAAATTAGTCCTTTGACCTGAGGCATCACAGTTGTTGTCTTGTGGTTAAGTCCTTGATCTTTGATTATGTCAAAGTCACCCCATCGGGGTGTCCACGACATCATTGGGGTTAAGCCACTTAGTCATGGAGACAAGTGAATGCGCAACAAGGGATCTCTAACCTTCAATTGGCTTGAGGGAGAATACTCTATGATATGATTAAAATCTCTGGCCAGAGTATGAATGAGATTGGGGAATGCGTTCCAAATCACATTCAAGGTAATCATAAAATGCAAATGAATCACATTGGATAGTAGACATGAATAAATAAACTATCAAACCAAACAATGTGGTCAAGAGTATTAGATTAGAGAAAGACCGTATTGCATTTGTAATCCTAAACTGAATAGGTTCTCTACCTCTTCTGATTAGCTTGGGTAGCCATGATATGCTGCTAGGTGTCACTCATGGTTTGTGGAAGCCCTAAACGTGTGTAATCACTAAAGGGAGAATTGAAAGTAAGTTTCAATTCACAATCGATGTAAAATGGTTTTAATCGCCCACTGCCTCGCTAAAAGGAACCTAATGTATCGTACACCAAATAAGGTGGAGATTGAAGAAACAAAGGAGATGAATTAAATGGTTTAATTATTTATGGCAAGGATTAATTAATATGTTAATTAATCAAACGAATAAGTTCGTTAAAGACCTCGGGATAGTTTTGGACCTTAAGGCCCAATGGGCTTCGAACGTCAAAGCCCATTGACTTAAGTTGTATGACAACTTAATGAATAAAGATTCACAAAGGCCCAAAAGCCCATATCCATTTAGTGTTGAATTAGGGTTTTTGGTTCTTTAGGTCATTTAAAGAAGTGACTATACAAAGAACTTAATAACCTAAAATTCAATAGTTGTTGATTTTAGAGAAAATTGGTGAGAACACAAAGCTTCCATTTCTCTCTAAGAGGCCAACCACCTTGGGGGATATTGTCTAGCAATTCTATTTCCTCAAGGTCACTCATTTCCTCTCCAATCCAACCTTGGTGTAGAATCTTTAGAGGTTCTCAATTTTGGGAACTTGGAGAACCTATTCTTCTAACCAAATCCATGGAGCTAAGAAGCAAGGAATGAAGGCCCTATCTCTTGGGTGATTATCCTTTGCATATGCAAAGAGGAATCTACAAAGGTAAATATTTCTCAACTAACAAATTGGTGTTTTTAAGTTGAGTCAAGGTTCACCAATCTACTAGGCTTTGAATTTCATGGTAGATGTTTTGTTTTTGAATGCATGAAAGCATGATTCCGCCTTTAATTGTTAATTGCATGCTATATGATGTTATTCAAATGAACATGTTTTTCACAAAAATTCCTTCAGTGCGCACGTACAGTAAGTGTACTGGGAAGATGTTCACTTTATGGGTAGCAGTATGTGGACTGTGAACGATTTTCCTTCATATGCAATGGTTTCTGGGTGAAGCACTAAGGGTTATATGGCATGTCATGTATGCAAGGATGATGTAACATCTGGTTGGCATGCCGAAAAAGTTTGTTACCTCGGTCATCGGAGATGGTTGCCACAGGACCACGAGTGGAGGTAAAAGGATAAAGAGTTCGACGGGAAAACATAGCATCGCCTCAGACCTAAAGAATGGTCCGGTGATTAGATTTTGGAACAGCTTCATCGTTTGGATTTTACTTTATTCGGGAAAACAGTGAGTAGGACCAGACCTTCTACACATATGAACTGGACGCACAAGTCTATGTTTTTTGAGCTCCCGTATTGGTCGAAACTAAAATTGAGACACAACCTCGATGTTATGCATGTTGAGAAAAATGTATTTGACACATTGGTGGGCACCATTCTAGATATCGAGGGCAAGACAAAGGACACGATCAAAGCTCATCTTGATTTGGAAAGAATGGGCATACGAAGGGGTTTATGGATGAATAGGGTCAGTGATAAAGCCATAAGGGATCTTACGTTTTTGTCCATGAAATCGAATGTCAAAAAAGAGTTTTTAAAGTTTGTATCGTCTGTCAAGTTTCCCGATGGGTATGCTTATAATATCGCGCGTTGCGTGAATGTTGATGAGGGTAAATTTACTGGACTAAAGAGCCATGACTACCATATTGTTATGCAACACCTACTTCATGTGGGTATTCGACATCTATTGCCGGAAGATGTTGTGAAACCAATCATGTTGTTGTCCAGATTTTTTCCCAACTGATAGCAAGAACATTGCGAAAGATGGACGTTAATAAGTTGCACCATAACATTGTCCAAGTCCTATGCAAGTTTGAGATGATATTCCTTCCAGCTTTCTTCACAAGTATGATCCATGTGATGGTTCACTTGCCGGTCCCGTCAACTATCGCTGAATCTATCCAATAGAAAGGTATATAATCGTCATCATTTTTTTATTCATCATTAACCTATGCTTACTAATTTGTATCGTATTGTTTTATTTTGGCAGGCTTCTCGGGGAGTTGAAAAAAATGTACGCAACAGGGCGAAGCCCGAATGATCAATTATAGAGGCTTAGGTTCAATATGAGGCCCTTACATTTGGTGGAATGTATTTAAAATATATGGAGTCAACTTTCAATCATCCTCAGCGCAATAATGACAAGGGTTTGAGAAAAGAGAAACTTTTTGTTTTTGCCCAATGCGCACGACCCTTTGGAGATCTTGTACGAGGTGAGTCGTTTTCCAAAAATGACATGGAGGTAGCGCATTGGTTCGTACTGAACAATTATGACGAGACAATGGCATGCCTAGATGAGGATGAAGAGATGATGAAGCGAAAGCATCCATTACATTTGTATGCCAAGAAACATCGAGAATTGTTTCCACAGTGGTTTCTCGAATATGTAAGTTATAAGTGTTTTGTATTTGACATATATATTGTAGTATTTAATTTTCTCAAACTAACAGGTGTACGTTTTTGTATAATGTTAGGTGAATAAATTGAAAGCATCGAATTCCCCCATTTACAGTGAAGAGTTATATAACTTAGCATTCGGCCCGATTCGTGTTGAATTGTTCTCAGGTAACGACGTCAAGTTTTTGGGTGCTGTACGAGATGACAAGTTATGTATGCAAAACAGCGGTGTCCATGTCCCAAGTGGAGGCGAAAGTACAGACATTGATTTCTATGGCAAACTAACAAGTGTCTTGCAATTGTTTTACACAGATTAAAGCCAAGTGATCATGTTTAAGTGTCGATGGTTTGATACAAACCAAAATAGGCAGGGAAGTGTTAAAATCGACCATGGATTACTATCTGTGAACACTAACAAAACTTGGTACGATGACGACCCTTACATTTTGGCAAACATGGCAAAACAGATTGTGTATCTAGATTACCCTAAAGTCGGGATATGTTGGAAAGTTGTTCAGAAGATGGATCAGAGGAATGTGTATGCTATACCAAAACAAAACCCTACTAACGACGACGTCGACAACGTCGACAACGTCGCTGACCAACATTTAGAATCTTCAATGGAAAATGATGCGGAAACACTTCGAGATACAAATCTTATCCAAGAACCGTTTCAGATACAAGGAGTGGCTTCAATCGAAATACCGATTCAGTCAATTACAATTGACCTCGATAATCTTCTGTGATACGATGGTGCAGTGGGCCTGAACACGACGGTGACAAAAGTGATGATAGCAACGATAGTGAAAGTTATTATAGTTCGGATGATGAATAATGCACTTTATTTGTGACTTGCTCTGTAAAACATATTAAATGAATTTTTTTTTGTAATTTATTTATCTTATGTTATAAATAAATTGTTTTTGTTTGAATAAATTTAAATTAAAAAATTATTTGACCTGGGTAAATTAAATTTTCTGCTCATTGCGTGACGACCAAGAAGATTTCCGTTGTGCAAATTTTCTTTGCGTGACGAGTACATTCATGTTTGTTGCACAATGAGCTGAAAATTTGACTTCTTGTGAGGGCACGAAAATAATTTCATGAAAATTTGAATTTTTTGCGCGACGAATACCTTTCTCTTCGTCACGCAAGAGTCTCAGGATTTAACTGAAATCACAAACACTTTCCCATCATCTCTTCCTCTCTGTAAACTCTCCCTTCGATAGCCATCTCCCTCAGTTTTCCCTCGCATTCTTTCTTCCTCCTCCAACAGCCCTTTCTCTTCTTCCTCCGATAGCCCTCTCTCTTCCTCATCCAGCAACCGTCTCTCTCTGAGGTAATTTTCCATTTACTTAACTCTAGTGAAGTTAGGAATTAGGGTTCTAGAATTAGGGTTCTAATGTCCTTTGATTTTTATAATTAATTGCTTTTTGGTTGCTCAAAATCTAATGCTTTGAATATGGGCTCTAATCTGCTTTGATAATTACTTTGATTTGTATAATTGATGTTTATACACATAATATGTCGAGTGCAAATTCATGGTAGGAGGGAGAGAGTAGTATTACAAATTCAATGCCATTGATGGGTAGTGCTTGTTGAAGAGCTACACTCTGTTGTTTGTAAATTTAAATTAATGGGTTGCGCTTGTTGAAGAGTTGTGCTCTGTTACTATCGAAAGAGGGTGTGACAAGTTTATGGATTGAATACCAGCAACAGTTTAATTAGTTACCAGCGGCATGCTTGGTTTTAGCGGCATGCTTGTTGAAGAGCTATTTTATGTCAGTTGTTGTCTTCTGATACCCCAAATCTCGCATACCTATTGCAGAGGGAAGACAGTGGCTGCTCTAGTAAGGCCTAGGAGTCCAATAGTTAACTTCAACTAGCACTTTTGGATGTGCATTGGGTTGTGACAGTAGACTTGAATTACTGTTGTCTTCCCAAATATTGAGCTAAATATATATGGTTGGTGTTTATTTTACTGTGTTTACTCTTTATTACAAAATCATTGTTGCTGAAGTCTGTTCATATTGTTGTTATACCGACTGTTCATATTGTCCTGTTTAATGATTGTAATTTTTTTTTTGTTGAATAAGGCAGTGGGCTTATTTTGTTTTACTTAAAACCTCTGTCTTCCAAGAATTATTATCTTTCCCTAGCACGTCTTTGTCTTTGTCTCTTTCTATCTTCGTATCTCTCAAATGGCATTTTGTTCATAAATCACCCTCCCTATGTATGAGGTGAAGGGGGAAATAGATTGGTGGGATAAAAACTTCTTCCGTGCTTGGCTTTTATTACTAGAAAAATAAAATAAGAGGAAGTGGCAGTGGCAGTTGACCTCTTATGGTATCACTTTGCAACCTTATGGTTTAAGATATGATTCTTTGTCTTCGTGTTGCTTTCTTTAATAAGGTTTGCTATCCTGTCAAGAAGGATGAAATGCATGTTTTACAAGCTGTCATATTCGTGCATTGTTATATTTTCAATTTAACTGATTCAACACTTAGGTAAAGAATACTACTCATATGGTCACACCCACCGGTGTTATGCACATTTTCCCCTAACAAAAAAAGATAATAAGTATAAACTGAGCTTTCTTTTTTCTCACTTGTGTTTTTTAGGTATGTCTAGTTAAGTGGAACTCTCCCAATTATATATGAATTTCATCTTGAGGCTTCAGAACTAGAATTGTAATCAGAGCACCAATACTTATATCAACTTTATCCAACTTATTGTCATACATGAAGCATACTTCTCTACACTGAGAATAAAGGGAAGCCCTTGCTACTTTTTGTTGGCGATTTTCCAGTTAATATGGTCATTTTACTTGGCAATCTAACATTCCATCATTCTTATGCTAAGATTCAAACTACTATGCTAATTTTAATTTAATGAGTTGATGGTTTAGTCTGGTTGTTTTTACTATTGTAATTGCTTGATTTTAATTCAAACTACTATGATGCTAGGTTTCAAAGTCTTGTGAAAGCATTTCCCCTGAAAACCTCCTCAAGGTATAAATGGTTGATTTACTTGGATGCATCTAGTAAGTAGGCTTTTGTGGCTTAAATCCTATGTGCCTGCTTTCTTTCCTAATCGATACACTGCTTTTCTTCTTTAACACAAAACTTTATTGCACAAATTTCCATTAGAAATAGAAGTTTTCTTATGTCCTTGATTCAGTGTTATTCTTTTTATTTATTATTTTTTAAAGGTTCTAAGATAAATGGGAGAAGTTTTACAAGGATTATGATTGGTTGCTTGTACAACCAACAGTCCAGAGAGCAATTTATTATTTCCTAATTGTGCAGATGTCGTAGCTTATTAGAAGTCGTAAGGTAGTGACGACTGCACCCCGTTCGATTCCCCCACCCCTACTTCAGCCGCCACTGCTCCAGCAGAAATGGACCCCAGGCTGGTTAATCCGGTTGATCAGGTTGGTCCCCGGGTCTCCCAGGCGCCGGCGTCATCAACCTATAGATGCCTCGAGGTCACACCAAGGTAAAGTTAAATACCTCTCTTTATTACCTTGTGAATTTAGTTATTCATATATTAAGTGCAATCAAAGTTTTTACATACTGCAACTGTGCGTTAGGTCCAAATTTGGCTTATTCAACTTTTGTGATTGTTGTTAGATATCATATATTATTCATTCCAATGTCCAGGGTTTGGGAATTGTTATAACTTTAGGGGAGGTTCTGCAAAAAATTTGGTATAATTTGTAGTGTTTGTTTGACTGTTTTTATTTTTTTCAGCAAAGAAAAATACCCGAGGACCTTGTCGCCAGTTGAAGACGGCGAAGGTCACCTGGGTGACCAACAGACGTATCACGATCAGATACGATGACCGGCATCAAGCTGCACCAACGTCGGAGCAACATAGCGCATTGGCCCACGACATTGGTTACATTGTTCGGACCTATTGCCCTATGCAATGGAAGTCTTGGAAGGCTATGCCAGATAAGGTGAGGACAAAGGTGAGCGCTTATTTGTCGATAAGTATCCTGCATTTTTATTGATTTTCCTTTAAATTTTATATATTTATATTACTTAATGTATGTAATTAATTTGTTACATTGCAGATGAACTACGATTTTGACAACATCAACGACAGTATGTTTGCGTACGTCAACAGGCTCTTCGTTGAACAGTACAAGTAGTGGAAGAGCGACCTGCACCAATATTTTCAGACATTTGATGATCCGCAGGTCGCTCTTGAGGAGGGTTGCCCAAAGGAGTTTGAGGACCGGGAAGATAATGGGGTGTGGCTCTACAGTCATTTTCAGAAGCCCGGCTATGTGGTACGTTTTTTATATTAAGTCTAAAAGTATTATATGTTTCTTACTAATGTTTATTGATTTTTTTTATATTTCATTTAAATTAGAACTAATACGTTTATTTTTTGTATAACAAAAGAAGGCGAAAGCTAACAAGATCAATCTGGAAGAGAAGATTTTTCTCCACCATTCGGGTTCGAGGCCCTTCTCGTATAGGATGGGAGGCATGACGGCAAGTAATAATAAAACTTTTCATATTCAATTTTTAATATGTCAGTAATATTAATTTTTTTCATACTAACATTTTTCTTATCTTGTTCTATTCCGGGAGGTTCAAAATTCCCAGACATCGATGTCTTTGGAAACGTTTATGTTCGACCCGGGGATGAGTTTGAATGTTATTAGTAATATTTCATGTTATATTACAAAAGTGATGATGATGGTTATTATTTGAATGTTATTATTAATATTTCATGTTATATTGCAGAGGCAACGATGATGGAGAATAGGCAGTTGGTTCTTCAGAAGTCTGTCTCCCAGCTTCCTCCAGAGACTCCACTCAAGTCTGTGGATCCCCCGAGGATGCAGGGTTTCGGATCCTTACAGACATCTTGGATCAGACTCTCAGGCGGAGGCCGGGGACGTATTGTAGGGGGATGGGGAATCCCTGGTGGCGGGAACCTAGAGTCTATTCATCCTCGCAGTCAAAGGGCAAGGTGACAACTTTGACAGCAGAGGTGGCCGACCTTAGGACTGGGCTCACCTCGTATAAGAACCAGATGTCACTGATTGTATAGGTCTTCAGTCAATCCGGCATTCGTCTCCCTGATATTACTCGAGCATGCCCAAAACTCCGCCCCTTCGACTTCTAAGCATGTCCTCAACCTCGAGCCCTTCTTGCCCCAATCTTTTCAGCTGCATGCGAACGACAACCCCGTAGATTATTCCACCTTTTTTTTAGTTGTTTAGTGCCTTACTTTTAAAACTTTTTCCTTGTAAATACATTTTATTTTTATTTTAAATAAATTATTTTTCTCTTCATTACATTTTTTTATTTCAATTTTATTTTATTATTTTATTACAAAATTAAACCCAAAACAAAAAATATAATTTAAAAAAAAAATTTATGCGACAAATAGTTTCATCGTGCATAGTTTTTTCGCTATAACTAACCTTCATCGCGCAAGAACAACATGTCGTCGCTCAAAGTTTTTAGAGACGAATATTAGTTGTCCCAAGTTTGAATCCTGACATTTTGTGAGGCGAACATATTTGTTCCTCAAAATTTGGTGCGATGAATGAGAAACCGTCGCGCCTTATTTGCCGCGACCAATGTGTTTGTTTGTCACGCAAAGTCTTTCTTCACGATCTTTGTGCGACAGATTCTGCGGAACGAAGTTTTCATCGCGCATACGTTTGTGAGATGCTATTAAGCTTTGCGCGACCAATTTTTGTTCGTCACGCTAAATGTTAAACGCAGTAGTGTGAACAAACCGACGTACGTACTCTTTTTAGTTCCTGTTGTTTATATCTGTATAGGTAAAGGAAGCTGGCATTTGCACATCTTTGTCATCCCTGGCCAATTAATCTTTACGTTAATGAGATGATGATTTGTTAACCAAAACAAAATCACATGAATATTTGGTTATTATATAACCATCATTTGAACCAATGTAGAGGTATAAAATGAAAAATAGATTTATTTACGTTTATAAGCAAGCTAGAGAGGAAAAAATAAACCAGAAAGTAGAAACCCTTATACATGTAATGCATATATGAGAATGCCATTATTTTATTTTTTATGATTGGTCTGCCCCCATTGACAACTTAAAATGCCTATTGTATCCCGAGAAAATGGGAAACTTTTGGGAAATGACCCTTTTTCTGAGCTCATAAATTTGGACTCACCATTTTAAAATCCTTATAAATTTTCCATTTTTTAGGTGTAAAAGTACTTAATTTGTTATTCACAACTATTTTTTTTTAATAAACGATATCATCTACACTAAGAGGGTGGGAGATGCCCACGATAGGCTATCAATAATGTGGTTCAAATTTGCAGTTGGCGAAAATCGAACCTAAGACCTCTTACTTATAAATAAAGAAGAATATCACTAGACCATAATACTAAGTGGCGTCCATCATAACTATTTAGCCTAAACATAAATTCAAGTTTTTAAATTCTTTTATTCAAGATTTGCCTTATAATTGCTACTTAGTACTATGGTCTAATGGTATTCCTCTTCACTTGTAAGTAAGAGGTCTTAGGTTCGATTCTCGCCAAAGGCGAATTTGAATCACATTATTGCTAGCCCATTGTGAGGCTAAGCTCATCATCTCCCCCTTAGCATAGATAATATCTTTTGTTCAAAAGAAAAAAAAATTTCCTTATAAGCTGAAGCTTTCATTATGAACAGCATGATGGTTTGAAAAGCTCAGAATGTCTAACCAAAAAAAAAAACACGTAGACACACTACCAGAAAATATAATTGGCCCGCCTAACTACAAGTCATATTAAATCGAGTCAAGTTAATTTACCCAAAAATATACATTGGCCGGGTAAAGCTGGTCAACATTTAGAATTTTGCCAAAGGCTTTGCGTGATTAAAGTATTTCAAAGGGCAAGATATAATTTATCGGGCAAACTTTCGACACCAAGAAAAAAATATGGCGCGTATTGTGTAAAGCTTTTGCCGACAAAAACTCAATTCCTCAACTTAAGGACTTTTGCCCTCGTCCGATCAAGTGTCTACACCGCTAGGCAAAGGTCAACAATGACTTGTCAAAAAATAACACTGACAAATTTTTGCTCAACGTCTTGCTTATATTTTCCGTCGTCAAGTCCAGTGCCTACCCTTTGGGGAAAGGTCCACAATGACATGTCAAAAAATATCACCGACAAAAGTTTTGCTCTATGTCTTGCTTATATTTACCAACGAAAATATTTGTCCGACAAAATGGTTCGTCTATGTCAGAGCAATTTTGAGATTAACCTAGAAGTGTTAGGTATGTCTAACTACATAACTCGGTTGTGGAATGATTGATTCAAGGAGTGGAAGTACAAGCTGCGCAGCCACTATAGGACGATGAAGCTCTGACCCATCCACCCTAGGGTTTTGAGCATAGGATGGACAACTGGCACTGCTCTACTGTTATGTTTTGAATTTATAATTTCTGGAGACGGACGTCTTCCAGGATGAAACAGTTGGACGAGTGAAGCAGTCTCCCACCGATATAAATTTGTTTTTGAATTTAAATATAATTGCACAAACATTTTGGTTTTAAAAATAAAATAAATTTTTAAATATTATGGTATTAATATAATAAAAATTAATTAATTAAATTTAAACATAACTTTTTAATACTAAAGAACGTTTGCCCGACGAAGTAAGTCGTAGGGTAAGAACTTTACGTTTTTAATCTTTTTGTTTATAAAGCTTACCCGATGAAATTTTCTTCGCTTTAAATATAGTTTATCATTTTTTTTCATAAATTTTAACTTTGGTCACGCATGTGTAGACCCGACAGTTTTTGACACGACACGAAATCGATACGAAAATAACGGGTTTCGGGTCAACACGATAACTTATCGGGTCATTATCGGGTGACCCGTTAAGAACCCGTTAATAACGGGTTCTTAACGGGTATACACGTGGGTAACTCGTTTCGACCCGTTAAGAAAAAATTTATTTTGATAATTTTAAAGTTTAATTACTAAAAGATTTATTATAAAATACAATAGCCATATTAATATATACAATATATTCTATATTAATATTTTTATTATGAGAGTTCCTTATTATCATTACTAGGATAAATTTTACTTAACATGTTGTTGTCCAAAATTAAAATAAACTAATATAGTATTTGTATAGGTAAGAACTAAGAAGACATACATACAAGTATGAAAATTGTGAAAGAATATATAAACACTCATGATTCATCATTATTCCTCCACGAGGAGATAATGGTTACACTTACATTATCGTTTAGATTTTTAAAATCCTCCAAACCTTCATGAATAATGTTTTTTATTTGAGGGAAAAATTAATAAAATTAATAATAATTATTGTAGAAGTGTAAAAAATGTAAAAAAAATATACGATCACTCATAGTGACAAACTTTACAACTTTCATGAAGGGGTCAACTTCGAAATCCAACACTATAATTCATAAACCTTAAATGTATATTTAACCGTCGATTGCCATTTACGCTTTATTCTTCTTACTGAATTTCATTTTTTAAATTTTCGTTTTTGAAAACATGATCATCTGGTGGATGTAAGAAGATGAACGGGTCAAATCTTTGATATCACGTTTCGATATTTACGGTTAACTGAAATATGAGTCGATGTCATATAGTTTGTAGAAACTTTATAAACATCAAACAATATTTTCACTAGCCTTAAAACTCTGAATATAATATCAACGATCATAACCGTTCATCTTTTTACATCCTCTAATAGATCAAGTTTTCAAAAAAGAAAATATGAAAAAACAAAATTTGATGAGAACAAGGAAACATAAATGTAAACAACAATCAACGGTTAAATTTTGATCTATGATTTATATAATTATAGTGGCGAATTTCGAAGTTAAGCTCTTCATGAAAGTTGTAAAGCTTGTCATTACGAGCATTTATATATATTTTTTCTATATTTTTTTACACTTCTACATTAATTAAAAAATTATTAAAAACTTTAGATAAGTGAAAATATACTTAAAAGAAAAATGCGTGTTTATGTTTTGGATGTGACAATATGGTATGTATATACTTATTTTCCTTAACGGGTAACGGGTCGGGTCATATTACCTGTTAATATTATCGAGTCGATTTCGAGTCGGATCATTTTACCCGTTTATTTTAACGGGTGTTACACAACACAACCCGTTAAGATATCGGGTATGATAAGAAAACGACACGAACACGGAAAACACGACATAAATGCCAGGTCTAGGCATGTGTAGTTCATCGAGCGTAGTTTGTTTAAGTTGTTTTGCACAACAAATAGTCGTCGAAAACTCTGTCGGGCAAAATACAGTTGCCTGATGGTGGATAAGTTTCGGCAGGTAAACCTTTGAGTGACCCACTTTGCTCAATAAAGTTTCATTGGTTAAAAGTTTAGGCGACGAAACCGTATTTTGATTGACAAAAATATTTCATTTGTCAAGGGATTTTTTTTTTTTTTTTTTTTTTTTAACAATGACAAACTAGGCTGAGGTGCGAGTATATCTTTTGACTTATCCCCTCCATGATACAACAGTCCAATTGAATCATTGTGTGACTTAAACCTATCTACAGAAAAGGAAGAGACCAAAGCTCCACCACACGAACACCCTTGTTTGGCCAATAAGTAAAAATAGAAAGAAAAAAATAGAGGAAATGGAGATAATAATAGTTGTAGAAGAGATTAGGTAGTGAATAATGAATAAAAGAATGATGGAGAAAATGCTATTGATTATAGGTCTCTCATCACCATAATTGAATAGGGTAATACATAGAAATTAACAAGAAAAGAGTTGCAACCGTTACATAAGAAGAAGGTTAAAAGATTCCATCTTAATTTCCCACTAATAAAAGATAATGACAACCATCTGAATTTCTCCCTAACACCAAATAATTAATGTATTTAATATTCAAAATGCATTAACATCCCCCACTCATTTTTAATATTAATTGAAAAGAAAAGAAGAAAATTAAGATTGGCAAAAGACGAATCGTTATGCATCATGAAGGAGTGACTCTGCATTGAACCTCCATTAGTGAAACAATAATTTCTAGGGGTGGTTCGGTATGGGATCCCATACCGAAACCCTTGTCCTGATTCCCAAACCGAAATTTTTGGGAATCCCAATTTCAATACCAATCCCAAACCAAATTTTCAGGAATCCCAATTTTTGGGAATCCCGAAATAGTTTCGGGATTTCGGGACAAATCGGGAATCCCGAAATGGTTTTGGGCTTTTGGGCTTTTGGACAAAAATTTGACATATTATGCTTTTGGGCTAAAATTCAACATTTTATATTGAAAATTTGACATATAGGCAGGCCCAATCTGCCAATTCAAAAGCATCTATGCACAATCTGCCTATTCAAAAGCAATATGCCTAATATGTGCACAAATCTGCCTATATGTGGCTCATCTAGAAATAGCTTGCTTAAACTTTGATTTGTTCCCGATTAAAAATGCATTCAACCAATCGTCTCAACTAAATTCAAAATGGGCGATAAACTATGCATTTTACCCTTCAAGTTCTTGATGGTAAGCTTAAACGAGAATATATACAACAGAAAGTAAAAGAAACGCTACAAAGAAGATGGAGACAGAATTTGTTCAACTATGCATTTTACCCTTCAAGTTTGAAGAATCTTGTCGAGCATGCTCACCACACAAACAAGAAATTGTGATGGGCCAAGTTGACATAGCAAATCGACAGTACATGTACATTACATCTCAGATTTAATCCATATAGGATGTTTATACAGTGATTCATAACGGTAAATATGGAGAAGCTGGACAAGGCTAGAAAGGAGATGAATCCAACTCGGTAGAGGCAAACAGAATTACCTTGTCCTTGATGTCCTTGTGGCATTGGTTTGTACACCTTCTCTGTTAACAATAACACACCAACAAAACAACATTTGAAACACCATCAGTAATGTTGTCTGCCTAATACCCCAAGTGATTCTCATAAAAATACAAAAGTTTTGATCTTGCTTAAGCTTTGATCAACATTGGTAAATATGGGTCGCTAATGTGACATCCATTTTATTAATAATGGCTTCCTACTAGAAGAGAATAACCTCCACATATGCTATTAAACCAGAATCTGAGAAAGGATTAAATCGGAATCTGATAGAGTATTAAACCACAGCCTATTAAATCAGAATCGAGAGAGTATTAAACAGTTTGCATCGAGAGAGTATTAAATTAAGCCACAACCTATTGCAAAAGGTCAACCAATGACTAATGTAAATATACCAAAGCTCCAAAAGCTTAGATTCCTTAAAGCAACAATTAAATCAAAGGAGCATAAAATTAAATAAAACTCATCTGAGAAATTTACCTGTTGTTGTTGGCAAATAAAACTCCTGCACAGTAGCAAAGCAAAAGAGCCCAGTTCCTTCGGACCTTCACCAATCTGCAAAAACCCAAGAACCTGAACCATTAGATCAATTAAATAGAATCTGATCTGTGAAACCAAACAAACCCTAAATTTACAAACCCTAACCTAGAATTCGAAAATTAAATTTCAAAAACCCTAAAATTACAAACCCTAACCTAGAATTCGAAAATTAAATTTCAAAAACCCTAAAATTACAAACCCTAATCTAGAATTCGTAAACTAAATTTCACAAACTCTAAATTAAATTTCAAACCCTAAATTAATTCCCATATTTATTTACCTGTGTCTGAATCTGAGAGATAGAATCGCGTGAGAAAGTCAGAGACTCCTGAGAGAGAGAATCGCAAGAGAGAGTCGCGATAGAGAGAATCGTGAGAGAGAGACCTCAGACCGGTGGTGGCGGTGACTCTGTATCGTGAAGGAAGGGAGAGACAGCGGTGGATGATCCGCGTGTGGTGGTGGGCCGGTGAATGGCTGGTCGGAGTTGGATTTGAGTGAGACTGAGCTGAGAGAGAGAGACTGAGAAATGAAATGAAAGTTAGAAACTGGAATGGAGTCAGTTCAGTCCTCGACGGAGAGAAACAAAGCTGAAACCTGAAAGCCTAACAAGGAATAGATGGACAAAAATTTTGAAACAATCCAACGGTTCAAATTAATTCTAATTATAATTAAAAAAATAATATATATATATAATAATAATTAAAAATATACATTTTCGGTTCGGTATGGGAATACCGAAATATTGGAAAGGCAATCCCGATTCCCATACCGAAATTTCGGTATTTTTTCAGTTTGGGAATACCCAAATTTTGGGAAAATCGGTTTGGGACATTTTTTGTTTGGGATTGGTATTTTTTTGGTTTGGTTTGGGAATTTTGGGAATTTTTTCCACCTCAAATAATTCCTACTCTAGAGTTGATAGTGGTCTCAGACTAGAAATACAACTGCTTAAGGGAAAATAAGAATTTTTTCCACATATAATAATTCAAGTGTTAATTTGAGCTTTAATAGCTAGCACGTTATCGACTTGTGCTAATCCTAGTTTTCATGAGTATATTTGAGAACAAGCACTATTCTCATAGAAAGCAGCCCCACTTTCACACTCATATAGGTAAAATCTGTCAAGGATGCTTCTTTAATTGTGACATCCCACTCAAAAACGAGCTACATATTTTATTAAGAGTTTAAATAAACTCAACCTCCAAAAACATTAAAGGACAAATGCACTTACACCATAGAGATGAGAAAAACTAGTAGTGCATCTCTTGTAGACATTTTATGATTCATTTTTCCCATTGAAACCAGTTCTTATGATATCCAATGACTAGGTTGGGTGTCCTTATACATGGCTCATGATTGTAAGAGCTTTAATTCCATCCCCCTCGATGTACTCTATACACTTTCTCTTGTCAAGGCCTTGGTTAATGGATCTACAAGATTATCACCAGATTTAATATAATTCATATTAATAGTACCATTGCTCAAATGAGATCTCATAACATTTTGTTTTCTTCTTATGCATCTGATTTGCTGTTGTAATAACGATTTTTCACCATATCGATAGCAGCAGTACTAACATAGGTGGAATTATTTTTCACAAAGTGGGATCTGATATAAAAAATCTCTCAACCATTCTGCTTCTTGAGTGGCTAATGTCAAAGCAATAAGTTCAGCCTCCATGATTGAATTAGCAATAAATTGTTTCTTTTTCCAAAAAAAATCAGGACCACCTAACACTACTAAATTAAACAGTTTGCGCGACGAGGAAGATTTTGTCACGCAAATCATTAGGTCGCACAAAAACTATGGCGACCAGAAAATCGTCGCGCGTATTTTGTCGCGCAAAGGTCGTGAAAAAAGACATTGGGCAATGAACAATTTCAAACTCCTCGCGCAAAAAAATGGCGTGATGCTTTACTACTCATCGCGCTAAAGTTATACGGACGAAGGTTTTCGTCATACGATATAAAAGGGTACAAGTGCGCTTTGTGACTAGTTCGTCTCGAAAAGTTTGCGCGACGAAAAATGCTAGAGGCGCTTGGTAATGCGCGACGAAGTTATAAGACACGCTTAATTTTGAGCGACGACTGGTCGGCGTCGCGCAAATGTAATTTTTATCAAAAAAAAATAGAATAAAAGGAAAATTAAAAAAAAAAAAAAGATTTCATACTAATGACAAAAAAAAAGTAAATTAATGAATAAAAAAACAATTTTTATTTATAATATAAATAAAAATGTACGTACAATTGTAAAGTTTTAAAAGAAAGCAGGAACAAAACTATGAAAAAAAAAGCGGAAAAATCTATAAAAATATCGTTCGAAGGATCTTGCTGCTGGTTGGGGACGGGGTTTGAGGGCGATGGTGCAAAAAAACTGGGGAGATGTATTCCGGAGGAACTGAGGGCTTGTACAAGCGTCGACATTTGAGACTTGTACAATGCCAGCTCACTCCTTAGGCCAGCGACTTCTTGCATCAAAGCCGTAACCTAGCCCTTTGACTGCCAGGATGACGAGGCTTTACTCTCCCGCCGCCTGGCATTTCTCATCCCCCGACAATAAGTCCCTAGCCTCCGACCAAAAGTTTGGTCCAACGTCTCTGTCATGATGTGAAACCCTGCATCCTTAGGGGGATCCACAGACTCAATTAGCGTCTCCAAGGGAAGCTGGGAGGCAGACTCTTGAAGCACCGACTGACTCTTCTCCATCATAGTCGCCTGGGAAAAAAAACATGGATTATTAATAGAAAACAATTTGAAATAATTAGTATAAATGTTGAATGCATAAGAAATTACTTACATGAAGGGACTCCATCAACTCATTCCCAGGCCAAACATAAACGTCAGCAAAGACGTCGATCTCTGGAAACTTTGAACCCTCCTGAAATCGAAACAGATAAGGAAAATGTTAGTAAGAAAAAAAAATTATTAGCAGCATTTTAAAATTGGAAATGAAAGATGTAATATATACCTTTTGTTGCGCCTCCTTCCTATAAGAGAAAGGCCTCGAACCCGAATGGTGGAGAAGAGTCTTCTTCTCCCGATTGATCTTGTTCACCTTCGCCTTCTTCTGTTATAAAAAAAATAAACGTATTAGTTGTAATACTTAAAGAAAATAAAAAATAATAATAATAAACATTAGTAAAAATTAAAAAAAGTAAAATGAAAGAAGTCGTAATTAAAAACGCACCACATAGCCCTACTCCTGAAAATGACCGCAAAGCCAAACCCAACTATCTTCGGACAACCCTCCTCGAGAGCGACCTGCAGATCATCAAATTGCTGGAAACATTGGTGCATGTCACTCTTCCATTGCTTGTAGCGTTAGGAGAAGAGCCGATTGAGGTACGCGAACATGTCCTCGTCCATGTCCTCCAAATTGTAGTTTGTCTGCAATGTAACAAATATTTTGAAAGTATTAGTAATAAAACAAAGTAATAAATATAAATATATAAATTTTACATGAAAAGCATTAAAAAGGCAACGCTGCTTACGAACAATTGGTTCCGCACCGTGTTCTTCGTTTCCTCCGGCATCACTTTCCAAGACTTCCACCGCATAGGGCAAAAGGTTCGTACGACATGCCCAATGTCATGGGACAATGCACTATGCTACTCCGCCTGCCTGATGTCGCTCATCGTATCCAATTGGGATACGACGGTTGGTCACCCGGATGACCTTGGCCGTCTTTAATTGCCGACAAGGTCCCCGGGTGTTTTTCTTCGTTGCAAAGAGATGAAAAATAAATCATTAACCCAAAACTAATAACAAATCCAACTAAAATTTTGGCATAACCTCCCCTATAATTAAAACATTTGCCAAAACCCTGAAAATAACATAAACAATATACGCATCCAACACAATGATCACAACAATTTAATAAAAGGTTCAGAACAATGACAACTTTTTAATCCTTACATGACATAACTTAACAAATTGAACCTAAAATAACAAAATTCGTTAACATGGGAATGAGGGAGTGAATTAGGATTGTATACATGGCCGTGTACCCGAGGCATCGGTTGAGGATCCCGATGATGACATCTGGTCCGTCGTGCGAGGGCGCCGGTGAGTACGTCAGGCGCTAACAGGCAACACCACCAAAGAAGTCGACGATGCCTGCGCCTGTGGGACTGGAGGACCAACTGGGTCAACCGGATTGACAAGCCTATGGTCCATCTCTGCCCGAGCAGTGGCGACAATAGTAGGTGTAGTCGTCGGACTAGGTGTAGAAGTCATCGCCCTCCGGGTTCTAATGAGGTTTGACATCTACAAAATTAGAAATCAATTTGTTTCGTACACAAAGATTTAACTTATCGTACACATGCTAATAATTTCAACTTAAATTTAAAACGAAATTTAAAAACCCTAATTCTAAACCCAATTCAAGTTTGGCAGAAACAAAACTTAAAACTGATATACTATACATAAACTAATCAATTCAGATAGGATATAGACCCAACAATTATAATTTATAAGAAGAAACTAGCATAAAGGAGTAGTTGGAGGCAAAATCTAGTATGTACATGCTCTATGTGTGTCAGGGAATTCAAGTGACAAATAAGCCACAAGCTAGCAATTTGGCTCCTCGAGGGTAGGCAGAAACCAAGAACATGAACCCAAGTTGATGGATGGAAACAAAAAAGTATGGCACATATTCAACAATAACCAGGGATACAAGCATCATAGCCAGAAAAAGAAAGCATTAGGCATCTTAGGAGTTACAAAGTCCAATATATCACACCAATACACACAACAGGTGCTATAACACAATTAAAACAAAGGGAAGCAAAGGGATAACTGATAACCTTCTTTGCATCTCCCTAGAAGCAAAGATGATAACCTTCTATTTTCAAAAATCGAAGCACAGTATTGGTCAATGAATACAATCAGAAAACCAATGAAAAGAGAGTAACCAAAACATCTAATTCTGATATGTAAGCTCTCATCAAATGAACCTTAAAAAAGCAAGTCAACCACAACAATATCAAAATCCATGGGACTACTTTCGAGCAGACCACTTGAACTTGAAGTCAAACAACAATACTAGAAAGCAATGGAAGGTAACAAAATTATGGAAATAGTAATTAAAATTACCATAAAGTAATGCAGGTGACCAAAGTGTACGTCCAAAACCTAGTGGATTTTTCTCCTGAAAATTGAAAAAATCAAGAATGACAATCTTATCATATGAAAGTATTTTCGTTAAAGAAAGATATTATTAGCAATGAAAGTATTCGTTGACAAAAAACCTCACCCGGTATCCAAAAAAGATAAATAAATTTCTTCAAGAGAGCAAATAAATACCCATCTAGAATATAAGAACTCATAACACAATGTCATTCTCCAGGAAACACAAATTTGGATGAAAAAAAATCCCAAATTCCTGAACCCTTTCTCCAGAAAACGAAATTTTGAAATATGAAAAATGCCAACTCGCTGAACCTATGTTCTAGATGTGTTCATGTCTGCATATTTTATGAAGAGAGCAATGTGCAATCACAGAGAAAACAAAAACAAAGGGAAGCACATGGAAGTTTACAGAACTAATCTCCGCATGTGCACTTTCTATCCTCAAACCTATGAAACCTATTGTTATCCCTCACTATGATAACCATTCCTGAGCACTTGGACATAAACTTGATTGCAGTATGACAATCGCCACCAATTTAAGAACCCCTAATTTAAGAACCCTAAATCTAACCCCCAATTTAAGAAAACCTAATCTAACCTCACTGACCAAAATCGTTCCCCTAATTTAAGACCTAAATCTAACCCCAATTAAGAACCCTAAAAACTCTAATTTAAGAACCTAAATGTAACCCCCAATTTACGAACCCTAAATCTAACCCGACTGCCCTAATTCTAACCCCCAATTTGAAAAAAAAAAAACCAAAAAAACCCTAATTCTAACCCCCAATTTGTAAATAAAGAAAATTGAAAATAAAAACTAAAGAGGAAATTACCTCTTAGAGACGAAGTCGCGACGGCCGAAGAGAGAGACGGAGAGAAAGATAGAAATACAAAGGAATGAGAGAGAGGGTATCGCGCAGGGAAAAAGGAAGAAGAGGGAAGTGAGGGGAAGAAGGAGGTGGGGTTAAAATATAGAATCTTGCGTGGCAGAGTCTTTTTCTCACAAGGCTAAACAATCGTCGCGCAATTTTTTAAAATTTCCTCTAAAAAAAGTGCCTTCATTGAAATCTCAGACACTTGCGCGACGAATAAATATATTTCGCCGCTCAAATACACTTTGTAAGATGAAATATATGTATTCGTCACGCAATATTCCCGCCTAAATTTAAAATAACTGTTAAATCGTGATTTTTTGTTTATAACCGTTGAAAAGTTTTGTCCCGTTACTTGATCTCTGATGTTTATTTTCTGCGATTTTGAACCATATACAAACAAGTTTGACGGTTGGATCGTTGAAATTAGTTTCGTACAATGCGTATCCCATCAAAAAGATAGATTCACTAACACTTAGAGTTTATTTATACTTTCATTAAGTATAACATTAGATTTTGTGGTATCCACTAGTGTAAATAGTTGAAATTGAAGATCGAATTCATTCATTGTAATCATATAGGGTAAAGGAGTGTAGCTGTAAAAAATCATCAAAATCGGAGTTAAAATAACCGTTAAATCGTGATTTTTCGTTTCTAACCGTCGAAAAGTTTTGTACTGTTACTTGATCTTTGAATGTTTGTTTTTTGCGATTTTTGGCGTGTACGATTTTGAACCATATACAAACAAGTTTGACGGTTGGATCATTAAAATTAGTTTTGTACAATGTGTATCCCATCAAAAAGATAGATTCACTAACACTTTTCATTAAGTATAACATAAGATTTTGTGGTATCCACTAGTGTAAATAGTTGAAATTGAAGATCGAATTCATTCATTGTATTCATATAGGGTCAAGGAGTGTAGCTGTAAAAAATCATCAAAATCGGAGTTAAAATAACCGTTAAATCGTGATTTTTCGTTTCTAACCGTCGAAAAGTTTTGTACCGTTACTTGATCTTTGAATGTTTGTTTTCTGCCATTTTTGGCGTATGCGATCTCGAACCATATACAAACAAGTTTGACGGTTGGATCGTTGAAATTAGTTTCGTACAATGCGTATCCCATCAAAAAGATAGATTCACTAACACTTAGAGTTTATTTATACTTTGATTAAGTATAACATAAGATTTTGTGGTATCCATTAGTTTAGTAGATTTAAATTTATTTATTTTGTACGTATAACACTTAAGAAGTTGAATGGTATGTATATTTAAGCCGACCCAATGGTCGCCAATTTTTTAAATTTAATTTAATATATATATATATAATTTTTATAGTTTTTAGGGGTATAAAATTGTTAAATTAATATATATAATTATTATAGTAATTTCTTTTAGGGTTATAAAATTATAAAATTAATATTTTGCTTGTCGTGTCGGGTTATCGGATTGTGTCAAGAATTGCCAGGCCTAGCTTGCGCGACCAAAAATTGTTATGTGCCACGCAATTATGATTTAAAATGGTTTTTTAAATTTTTTTATTTTGTTTACAATTTATTATAAAATACAAACATACCAAATTTATTTACAAAGTAATTTAGATATAAAATGGGAATCATTCATACCATTTTTTCAATCACTCTATATAATGCATTAACCATTTCATGTGTTTTACAAAAAAGTTACAAATATATTGCCTTAAACTTCATCCGAACTATAATAACTTTCACTTTCGTCGCTATCATCATTTTCAGTGTCCCATTCCTCATCATCGATAGGTACGTCACCATCGTCGTTTATGCGCACTGGACCATTGTATCGTGGAATATTACCGAGGTCAATTGTGATCGACTGAATTGGTATTTCGATTGAAGATACTCCTTCTATCTGAAATGGTTCTTGGATAAGATTCGTATCTCGGAGTGTTTCCGCACCACTTTCCATCGAAGATTCAAGACGTTGGTCAGCAACATTGTCGATGTCGTCGTCAGTACGGTCTTGTTCTAGTATAGCATACACGCTCCTATGATCCATCTTCTGAACAACTTTCCAACCCCTCCCGGCTTTAGGGTCATCTAGATACACAATTTGTTTTGCCATGGTTGCTAAGATGTAAGGGTCGTCATCGTACCAAGTTTTGGTAGTGTTCACTGATAGTAATCCATGATCTCTTTTCACACTTCCATGCCTATTTGGGTTTGTATCAAACCATCGACACTTAAATAGGATCACTTGGCACTGGTCTTTGTAAAGCAATTGCACGACACTTGTTAGTTTACCATAAAATTCAATGTCTGTACTTTCGCCTCCCCCGGGGACATGAACACCGATGTTTTGCGTACACAACTTGTCATCTTGTGCACCCGCTAAGAACTTGACGCCGTTGACATGGCAACCTGAGTATAATTCAACACGAATTGGTCTGAACGCCAAGTTATATAACTCTTCAGTGTACACGGGGGAATTCGATGCTTTCAGTTGATTCACCTAATATTAGACAAACATTTAAATTTGTTAGTTTGAGCAACTTAATTGGTACACTATGTATGTCCAATACAAAACACTTCAAACTTACATACTCGAGAAACCACTGCGGAAACAATTCACGTTGTTTCTTGGCATATAAATGTGAAGGATATGCCTGCTTCATCATATTTTCATGCTCGTCTAGGTATGACAGTGTCTCATCACAGTTGTTGAGTACGAACCAATGTGCTACCTCTATGTCCTTGGAAAATGACTCGCCACAAATCAGATCTTCGAATGATAGAGCGATTTGGGCAAAACCTGAAAGTTTCTCCTTTCTCATACCCCTATCATTATTGGGAGGATGACGATTGCAAGTTGTCTCAACATCCTTTAAATACATTCCACAAAATGCAAGCACCTCATATGCCACCCAAGCTTGTATAATGGATCATTCAGGCTTTGCTTTGTTTCGTACACTTTTCTTCAAGTCTCCGAGAAGCCTGCCAAAAGAAAACGATACGATACACATATTACTAATCGTAATATATTTAATACTGATTAATAAAAAAGACGAGGAATATATACCTTTCTATTGGATACATCCATCGAAAGTTGACTGGTCCAGCAAGCAATGCCTCATCTGGTAAGTGAACCATCACGTGTATCATACTTGTGAAGAAAGCTGGAGGAAATATCATCTCAAACTTGTATAGAACTTGCACAATGTCATGGCACAATTGATTAACGCTCGTTTTTCGCAACGTTCTTAACGTCAATTGCAAAAAAAAACTGGACAACAACATGATTGGTTTCACTACATCGGCTGGCAAGAGATGTCGAATACCCACAGGAAGTAGGCATTGCAGAACCATATGGCAGTCATGACTCTTTAGGCCAGTTAATTTACCCCCGTCAACGTTCATGCATCGCGCGATATTTGAAGCATACCCATCGGGAAACTTTACAGACGATAAAAACTTTATAAATTCTTTCTTGTCATTTGGTTTCATTGAAAAAAATGCAAGATCCCTTATGGCTTTATCATTGTCCCTATTCATCCATAAACCTCGTCGTATTCCCATTCGTTCCAAATCAAGACGAGCTTTGATCGTGTCTTTTGTCTTGCCCTCAATATCTAGAATTGTGCCGACCAATGTGTCAAATACATTTTTCTCAACATGCATAACATCGAGGTTGTGTCTTAATTTTAGTTTGGACCAATACGGGAGCTCAAAAAACATAGACTTGTGCGTCCAGTTCATATGTGTAGAAGGTCTTGTCCTACTGACATTGGTCCCGCAAAATCCAAACGGTTAAGCTGTTCCAAAATCTGAGCACCGGTCCATTCTCTAGGACTAAGGCGATGCTCTTTCTCCCCGTCAAACTCTTTATCCTTATCTCGCCACTGGTGGTCCCAAGGCAACCATCTTCGATGACCAAGGTAACAAACTTTTTCGGCGTGCCAACTAGATGTTACGTCTTCCTTGCATACAGGGCATGCCATATAACCCTTAGTGTTCCACCCGGAAACCATTGCATATGCGGGGAAATCGTTCACAGTCCACATCACCGCAACCCACAAAGCAAACATCATGCCAGTACATTTATCGTATGTGTGCAGACCGTGTGTCCATAAATCTTTTAGCTCATCCACCAACGGTCGTAAGTATACATTGACTGACCTACCAGGATCCTCAGTTATCAATAGAGTCATCATCATGTATTCTTTTTTCATACATTTCCATGGCGGCAAATTATACGAAAACCCCAAATGGATTAAATCCGTCAGTGGCAAGTCCCAATCTAACGTTACGAGAATCAGCAACAAACTCGGGGAACTTTCGATCGAACTCTTTCCATGCTTCCCCATCTGCTAGATGCCGCATCATATCGTCGTCTACCTATTTTTCCTTATGCCATCTCATGTATGTGGCAGTATGCGTCAACATATACAATCACTCCAACCTAGGTTTTAGGGGCAGCTAACGCATAACTTTTTGTGGGATCTTAGTCGTTCTATTCTGAGATGTCATTTTGAACCTCGACTCATTGCATACAGGGCATTTATCCAATGCTTTATTCTCTTTGTAGAATAAAATACAATTGTTTTTGCAAGCGTGAATCTTTTTCATAACCCAATCCAAAACCATTCAACACCTTTTGCGCGTGTCTATGGTATTTCGGTAAACAATTTCCTTCGGAAGCATTCTCTTGAAAACCCCCAAAAAGTAATCGAAACACTGGTTTGACATACGATACTTTATTTTTTCATGCATTAGTTCCACAATGGCCATGAGAGCGGAAAAGCTCTCGCACCCCGGGTATAACTCTTGGTTGGCATTTTTTAATAGTTTTTCATATTGTTCGAACTCTGCACTGTCCATTGGTGTAGGCACGCCATCTTCCCCTTCCTGATTGGTGTTTGTCAATGCAAATGGAAAAGCATCATTTATAATATTCATGACTTGTTCATTAGGATCCACAATAGGTTCAACATTATCCACTCTTGTGGCGTTTGAAGACGAAGCATTGTCTAATTGTTCCCCATGATGGTTACAAGTATTATCTGTCTCAATCATTCCATTCCTTACTAAATGAAATCGAACATTTTCAATTGTCTCCCTTAACGTGTTGTTACACCTCCTACAAGGACACCGGATTCTAGATGCACCCGGGTTCTGTGTACGTGCAAAGTCAATAAAATCCTTGATTCCATCCAAGTATTCGTCGGCGCATCTATTCGGGTTCTGTATCCATATCTTGTCCATAATTCCTAGAACCACAATAACAATACAACAATCACAACAACTTCATACAAAATGATAATGTCACCTTATGCCTCCGGTAAGGGCCCTATCCCATTCGGGAATGCATAGTCATGTCACGTAATTTACGGCTACATTAGATTAGATTTAGACGTGGATGAATTTCGGCAGCATCTCGATACAATTCTTCAGGTGTACAACCCGAAGAACGTACAGAGATGTCACTGAAATCTCCACAATCAAAACCTAATCCTTTAACCATAAACTACGCGTCATAACTGTGCATTCACAAACTGTCCAAATAATGGGACAATTCAAGAATTAATTAGACCGCAGTCATGCTTTCGCATCCATGCGCGAAATCCAACTAATCCTCAAACGGGAAACTAAGTTTTACTAAAAATAAAAAACAATTACGAAGTTAATTTCAATTAACTCCGTACATCACAACACATATTTGTATGTCACGTACAAATTTAACAACATAATATAAATATAATTTCACAACACAATATAAACAATACAAACTAAGTTCAACATAATTTAATTAGTTTTATATTTTTTTAAAATAAAACGAAGAAAATACCTTCTCAATCGTTCTCCACCAATCGCTAATCACACACAAAATCCCTATAGACAACGAAATTAATGGCGTTAGTATGAATTTACATTAATACTTTTACCGTAACAACAAAAAACGATTACCAGACACACCAAGATAACTTGATCAACCAAAAGAAGAAAATGGAGGGAGTATTAGATGATGAAATTGAGAGAAAATGAAAATGACGGATGACGGATTGAGCAAAGTTGAAGGGATAAGTGCAGAGGCACAATCTGCAATTATTTTTGCAGTTTTCCTTTGCACATGGTTGAATCCAGATTAAAAAGTTCACTTTTGGACAAACGATTTTGCGCAACGAAACAGGTATTCGTCTCGCAAACACCATTGCACGACGAAGATGGTGTTCGTCGCACAAATGTCATTTGCGCAACAAAAAAAGAAGTATCTGTCGCGCAAGTTTACCATTTATTTATTTTATGTCCTTTACTTTACAATTTATTCTTTTCAACACATTGTTGACGAATGAATGTATCGTCGCGCAATGCATATTTTTTTATTTTTTTCTATTTTTTTTATTTGTATATATTGTAAAATTTTATTTTATTATAAATCAAAAACTCAAACCTAATTAAACATTAAATTAATTAACAAAACTAATTTACTATCCCAAATAGAAATTATAATTAATGCAAATATTAATACTCATCCCCATAACATATATTTATTCATTAAATTAAATATAAAGTCCACAAAATCCTATTTATAAAAATTTAAAAAAAAAAAAAACAACCCTCATCAATTTTAATCCTCCGCCCGCAACACATCAAACTTCCAATGTCGAAAACTCTGCTTAAATCCGTTGCTTCTCATTGGTTTCATCAACATCCCAATGAACCTACATTAATGCCAGTAACAACAAATTAGTAATTTAAAAAATATTACCTTTTAACAAAAATAATTGTTCATTATTTACCAAACCTATCGATAACTCTCCCAGCATGGACTTCTTCAACTCCTCAGGGACTTTTTTCCAAGACTCAAACTCGGCAGAACAATCCCTCCACACCAAATTCCCAATGTCATACTTAAATTCGGCGTACGCCTCATCCAAATTTTTACCTTCAAAGTACGGCACTTGCTTCGGTCGATACCTCTCTATTTGCACTACAAGTTTTTTTTTTTGCCATAACCTTCTCCAAAATCAGCCATCATTTTTTAAACAAATTTTTTTTTAAAACTATGGCTCTGAAACTGTGTGTATATAGCACTAGGACACCTTTGTGCGACGAAAATATTCGTCGCGCAAATTATAAGTTCGTCGCGCAAAATGCGTCATCAATGCGCAATTAATTGGAAGGTTTGAACGCATGTTGACCGTACTTTGCGCGACAAATACTTGTATTCATCGCACAAAGATTCCTTACGCGACGAAGTTATTGTCGCTCAGAATATTGCGCGACAAATAAAATATTAATTATTTTTAGAATAAATATTTAAGGTATTAATATAATACCTTAAATATTTATTCTAAAAATAATTAATACTTTAAATATTTATTCTATAAATAATTAATACCTGAAATATTATTCTATAAATAATTAATGCCTTAAATATTTAGTCTATATATAATTAATTACTTAATCCATACAATTATTTTCAGCATAAGTACGATATTCATTGAAGATTGTAAACACATATAAACCGAGGATAGGGTGCTTACATTAGGTTTCAATAAAAAAACCAACATGAATTGAAACCTAATTAAGTCCAAATACATAATTGAAACATAATTAAGTCCGCATACGTAACATAAAAAAACACCTTAAATTTAAATATTGTCATACAAAACATAAATTTAAAACTACTATTTGGATGACCCTGGTCCATTCCGCAAGACTTCATAACGTCATCTGTTGTAACCTCCCTCCAACGCATTATCCATCAACTTCATCAACTGTTCGTTCGTATCATCATCAAGAGTATACTTACACTGTTACACATATATGCAAATAATTAATTTCAACATATAACTAAAAATTTCACAAGCTTAATTATTAATCCATCAAGAATAATATACTCACTAATACTTCATCCATCACAGCCTTCTTCACATTCCCAGGTACATCTTCCCAAGAACACCACTCAGCAGTGGGACAATTATTCCCCATGGCTACAGCGATCGCATGCGGAAACTCAAAATGATCCCTTAAATCATGCGGGTTGGCATCACATACAGTCTCACCCTTGCTCTTATCTACCATCCTAGCACGAACATAATTTTGAAGAATAAGGATAATAGAATTGTGAAGAATCAGGACAGCAGAAACGAATATTTATAGGTGAGTTAGGACCTTTGCACAACGAATGCTTTGTCACGCAAACACCTGTATTAAATGCGGTATTAATTCCTCGGATTCACTTGTAGTAAATGGTCAAAACTAACAGGAACTTGCGCAATGAATTATTGGTCGCGCAAATTCTCCATTTCGTCGGGCAAGTTTTTCGCGCCACCCCGCGTTTTCTTGCCCACTTTACGCGACACCAGAGATTATTCGTCACGCGAAGTGTTCTTGAGTGACGAAACTCTTAGTCGTGCAATTTTTTAAGATTATTCGTCGCGCAAAGTGTTCTTGCGCGACGAAACTATTTGTCACTCTATTTTGTGCGACGAAGTTTATTTTTTGTCGCTCAAGTACGTCTTGCGCGACGAAATATTGTTCGTCGCACAAGCTGTTTTTTCTACTAGTGTAATGTAAAAATAAAACCGGTAATAGAAAGAGAATCAGCTAACATATGTTCCAATCAGCCTCACTTAAACCCTCAAATACTCCAAGATTTTTTTTAATAAAATAACCATAATTCTTAGTGCAAAGTAAATATTTGATTACTCTTTCTATGGCATGCCAATGCTCTTTAAACGGCTTACTGGTAAACTTGATAAGTACTCCAACTGCATATGCAATTTCAGGCCTTGTACAGTCAGTCTCATATCTCACTATCAATTATGCTAGCATATTTCTTTTGATTAATCAAATCATTTTCTTTTTGGCTTTTAGCCAAAATGGCCCCTGAGATTGGCATAACTTTTCACTTTGGTCACTGAGATTGAAAATTGATAGAAGTGCTCTTTGAGTTTGTCCAACGTGAATCATTTTTGTCCTTCCATGAAAAAAATTGTCAACATCATCGTCAAATTGTTACGTGAGTGACCACGTGAGCGACCACGTGACTACATTTTTAAGGGTACTTTTGCCAAACCAGCCTCTTTTAGCCAAAATGGTCCTTGAGATTAACATAACTCTTCATTTTTGGTCCCTGACAATGAAAATCGATAGAAGTGGTCCCTCGGTTTGTCCAACTAAATCATTTTGATCCTTCCGTGAAAAATCTATCAATGTCCTTGTTAAATTGTCACGTGAGCGACCGCATGACTAATTTTTCAAGAGATTCTTTATCAAATCAACCCCTCCACTTAACGAGGATATTGACATATTTTGTTAATAAAACTGTTTAATTTGTTCCTTCCATGAAAAATTGTCAATATCCTCATTAAGTTGAAGGACTGATTTGACAAAAAATAATCTTAAAAAGGTGGTCAGGCGGTCGCTCATTTGACTATTTGACGAGAATATTGACGTATTTTTTCACTGAATGACCAAAATGATTTACAATGGAGAAACTTAGGGACCACTTCTATTGATTTTCATTGTCACATATCAAAGTGAAAAGTTATGTTAATTCCAGGGACCATATTAGCTAAAAGGGTTTGGTTTGAGAAAAATACCCTTAAAGAGGTAGTCATGTGGTCGCTCATGCGACACTTAACGATGATATTAACAATTTTTTTATGGATTGACCATAATGATTTACAATGGACAAACCAGAGACCATTTGCATCAATTTTCAGTCTCAGAGACTAAAGTGAGAAATTATGCTAGTCTTAGGGACCATTTTACCTAAAAAGTCTTTTCTTTTTTGTTTGGGGATAAGTGAACACTTGCATCAAATGGAGGGGAAACATGCTTGCAATCAATGAAATTACATCTTCTCAAAATTTTCTCGATATAGTGTGAATAATCAAGAAAAATACCATCACATGTTTTTGTAATTTTCATGCCCATAATAAAATTAGCCTCACCAATATCTTTCATGTGAAAATCGCTCGTAAGGATATTTATTGTTTCATTAATCACAAATAGATTTGAGCCAAAGATTAATAAAGCATCACCATAGAGGCCAATAATAACAGGTAAATCATTCCATGATTTATAATATATGTGTTTTTCACTCTCATTGCTTTTATAACCATTGTTAATCATGTAGGAATCAAATTCTTCATACCACTATTTAGGTGACTGCTTTAAACCATAAAGAAAGTTAGTAAACTTACTGTTAGAACCAAATATGTGCACCTCCGTGAGCAGTGGTTGAGCACAAATTCATGTAATGTTGAGGAACCTGCACAACAGTGAAACAACTATAAGGAAACCTTAGGCTAAGGGGGGTGTCGGCCAAAGGCTCTCCGACGATCAAGTTAGTGAATGGTTTGAGACTCAAGCAATGGGCAAAATAATTCAAGTGAATAGATTACGTCATCGTAGATGAACCCTAAATGGGTGTATTTATACCATGGGAGAAAAACCTTTTTAAGATAGAATTCTCGTTCTAAGCCGGGATAATCCTACAGGATGTGTAATAAGTAGATATTGCATCCTCTTAAGAGTTGTGATTACTTGCGGCGCACGCCTATCCCTAGATTGTAAGGATTCCAAGACCTATAGGATCTGATTGTGCTCATATCTGGATTAGATCGTATGTCCTACGGAACAAGCATGGTTATCCAGCAGAGTTACTAGGGCTCTGCTTATTACCCCAGAGTAGAGTGATGGTGGTACCCTGCTCCGTTTGATACTATGATATAGCTCTGCTCGTGGCTGGTGAATCCATGACCGGACTTTTGAGGTAACTATCAGTCTTACTCTGGCCCTGGAAAATCATGGTCCCATAATTATCCCTAACTATCAGTCTGAGAAGCAACATGTTCCCCTTGAGGATGTATTGTTATCCAAAGACCATGCCTTTCGGAGTAAGCTGAAATACATACCGTTTAGTCTTCAAATTATTTGCAGTTAGGTCCGGCTGGGTAGTCGATTCGCTTTGATTTTCCATCGCATAATCTTTAGAATTGCGAAAAAAAAAAGATCAACTAGCATAATGATGAACGCCTCCATTTTACGGGGTTGCCTTTTCCACACGTTTTATTAATAAATCTTAATCTTCGTATGTGTCAATCCTGAGAAGAGCGTCCCTTCACTTTCAATGATGAGATCTTCTGGTGATCTTCCTTCAAATAGCCTTACCAGTCACAGTTTTCTTTAATCCCTTCTTATTTTCTGCCATGACGTATGTGTCTTCCTTGCTTAAATCTAATCTTTTTCTAAGTCTTTTGTCGAGAAAAGATTCACTCTAAAAAAACAGCATTGCTTGCCGTAAATAAAAAATATTTTCCTTTTTCTTGCACTTAGTTGATCTCCTTTGAGACTTTGATGATAGATATGTGCTTGTGTAAAGATTTTTCCATCTCATACATCTTTTTCATGTGAAATTCCCAATCCGATAAATATTTCCAAAGTAAACAAACTTTAAACAATAGAATAAGCAACAGAGCAGAATGTGAGTAAGTTTGTAGGCACAGGGACATAGTTTTTTGTGAAAAACCCCCTCGGTAATATTGATTCGGAGAAATATTACCTCTCAAACTTAGCATCCGTAAAATATTCTCATCGTGATAGCCGAATTACCACCTTACTCCGGCACCAGAATGCAAGCATTTAAACCCATGAGAAATCCCTTACTCCGAGCTCATTCGTGGATTTATCGAACTTGAGATAGTTGCATTGTTCTTGAAATAACCTGCAAGAAATAAGATAGCAAAAGATTTGTTCAATATTTTGCCCTGCTTCTGCATTAGGATCTTTAATACATGCAATGTAGTCTGAGAGTGATTTTCCCAGGCTAGATTGTATGTCCACTCCTAGTGAATCTCAAACAAAAATTCTTTGGGGGCATAATTGTCAACATGTGGGTCAAAAACACTTTTTGAATCCTTTTGTCGGACCCTTTGTTTTGGACCTGAGTGTTTCTGATCGAACTACTTTGGTTGGTTTGACTAAAGCATTTCTTCATATCGAAGCTCCGTTAAATAAATTCCTCTTAGGGATTACCTAGTCTGGATGCCCCATTCGAACCTTCTAACACTCGGTGTTGCAGAGCTTACTGATCTTAGTAAGTTCGTCCTGGATAAAAGTAATCGTATTCGAGGTCGGATTTCAGAGCCACCTTCGAATGAGTTCCGGATCGCTTTTATGATTATTCCCACGAATGGCGTAGAGCCTGGGTTTGAATGTTATACCTCATAACCTTGTTGGTTGCATAAAGTTTCAGGAGGCCATATGGTGCATTGGACTTCCGGGGCAATGTGCCATGTGTCCGTGCCTATTGCTCGCCAATCTTTACCATGCTTATTACAATTTGAGTCTCCTTAGTTGCTAACCGTTCTAGACAGATTGGGCTAAATGAGGCTCCTTTGACATTGTAACTTTCAACATTTTTAGACTTGCATTGTTGTGAAGTTTTCAAAATTTGGGCCCTGTTTTGAATAAGTATGGTACTCCATGTATCACCGAAAAAAAAAACACATATTTAAGACAAACATATGCTCTTTATTCATGATCCAAGTAAAGTTGATTTACAAAAGGGTTGTGATTGAATTTGAGAAGGATTGCCTACATATCTCCGGGACGGAGAATTAAATTGCTGGTGTAGTTCTAAGGAAAAGATGATATGACGTAAAAAGTTACATCGGAAATTATTTTTTATGGTAAGCCTATGGTGCAGCGTTAGGAGATGATTTCTCCATGGACTTGTCATAATGTAGACGGCAGCATAGCAATGGGGTCCAAAGATAACTGCCTACATATTCCGGGAATGGAATCAAATCGCGTGTAGTTTGCGTGATGCTTCTATGGATAATACTTTCTGAGCTTGGCGATGTTCCACTTTTTTATTATTAAGATTTTGTCTATGTGTTCCATGTGGTAGGTTATGTTGCCTCCTCCTCTGGCAACCTTGTATAAATCTTTCCAGTTTGCCTGAGTTTACCTTCTCTTGGGATTTTAGTGTTTTCGAAGACTTCTCTTAGGACTAAGGAGCTTATAGATTTATGGGCCTGACGCCCTTGTTGTAATATGATCAAATTTGCTACTGGTACACTAACTTGAGTACATTATCACCATTCTTCCATGAAATCGAGATCTGTCTTTAGGATCCCCGCATTTTCCAAGGCTGTCATTTCTTTAGTATGTAAGTTTGGCATAGTTGTGACTTGAACAGGGATAATAGCCTCAGTTCCATTAGGCGTAGAGAACGGTGTTTCCCTGATGGCTTTTTGGACTATCGGGTGATAAGCCCAAAGCACTATGGGCAATTGCTCTGGCCATTTACTTTTCTTTTCAAGTCTTTTCTTCAAACATTGCAAGATGGTTTTGTTTGAAGCCTCTGCTTGCCCATTTCCTTGCAGATATCTGGGTGTGGAAGTGAGGTGGCAGATCTTGAGTTCTTTGTATCAATCTGTGACTTCGGAGTTGGTAAACTGTAGTTCATTGTCTGCCATTATTGTATGGGGCATCCCAAATCGGCAAATGATGGTTTTCCAAACAAAGGAATTTACGGCCATAACAGTGATTTTCGTTAGAGGTTTTGCTTCTATCCATTTAGAGAAGTAGTTTGTCGCCACTATCAGGTATTGCTTGTTTCCTGTAGCTTCTTTAAGGTGTTTAACCAAGTAGATGCCCCATTGCATGAAAGGCCATGAACCTGTTAGAGTATTAAGTTTTTAGTGTTGATGGTTCATAGAGGCGTACCTTTGAACTTGTAGCAACTTTAAACGCAGCTGGTTGCATCTAATCTCATGTGAGGCCACACTAACCGACAGTTATTGCTTTCTAGTCCAACGATCTTCCTCCAGTATGGTTCCTACATACCCCGAAGTGGATGTCATTCAGAATTTGCAGGTCAACTTATCATGTGACACACAAGTTAAGTTGTCCAAAATAGAAACGTTGGTAGAGTTTTATGCGGATTACTATGTATCTTGATGCCTTTTAATTTAACTTTATGTCCAAGTTGTGATCTTCTGGTAATTTTCCATCCCATATATAGTTGATGATTTCATCCATCCAGTTTTCTCGAACATCAATTACAGCGACTACCGCCAGTTCCATTTCATGAATGCTGGAGACCTTCAAGTATTCAAAAGGAATTGTTCGTCACAAGGAGTAATCTACATTCGAAGTTATCCCAGTGAGTGCATTGGCATTGTTGTTCTCTCCTCTTGGTATTTGCATGATTTCATATCTTTCGAACTTCTTGAATAGTGTCTTTTCCTTGTTTAGGTAGACCCTCATGGTAGGGTGATGAGCGGCATAGACTCTTATGATCTGGTTAACTATGAGCATGGAATTACAGTGAATTAGCAATTCTTTTACCTGGAGTTCTTCTGCGATTCTAAGTCTTGTTAGTAGGGCTTCATACTCGGCCTCGTTATTGCTTGCTATGAATCCTAGCTTAAAAGCTTGTTCAAGTATGGAGCCATCTGGTGTTTGTAGTACCATTCCCGCACTAGCTACGTGTATGTTCGATAACTCGTCTACGTAAAGCTTCCAGAGACTAGGATTTTCTAGGGGTTTTGAGAATTGATTGCCTTATTAGCACTTTGCGCTGCAAGGGTGAACTCCGTTGCGAAATCTGCCATGGCTTGGGCTTTTATTGATGTTCTGGGATGGTATACTATTTCATGTTACCCCAGTTCGATAACCTACTTTGTAACTCTGGATGAAGTGCCAAGGTTGTGTAGGATAGATCTCGGTGGGTATTTTGTGATGTAGACCACTCTGAATAACTGGAAATACGGTTGAAATTTCCTTGATGTTGTTACTAGTGCTAAGATGAGTTTTTCCATCTTCTGATATCATGTTTCTGGTTCAAAAAAACTTTTGATATGTAGTATACCGGTTCATGCTCCCTCGAGTATTCTTGGATCAGAGCTGTACTTACTGCGTTGTCTGATACGGCCAGATAGAAGTATAGATCCTCTCTGTCGATTGGTTTGGACAACAGCGAAGGTTTGAAAAGGTACTCTTTGAGTTTCGTGAAAGCCTCTTCGCATTCGTCTGTCCATATGAAGCCCTTATTTCTTTATTACCATTAAGAATGGTTTGCAATTGTCGGTGGACCTTGAAAGGAATATGATAAAGGATGCTACGGGTGGGTTCGATTCCATTCGGTTCAATTTTTTACCGAAACTGAAATTACAGTTCGGTTCAATTTTTTTTGTTCAATTCAAGTTTGATTTCGACTTTTTCTGGTTCGATTCGAGTTTTTTTTAATTGAATTTTTCTTTTCACAAAAAAAATTGAAAATTGAGAGTGTTAGAAAGAGGTGGTTAAGCTTGAACGACATATATATATATAACACATGAGATAGGTAGGTTTCTGGTATCTGGCACAAGCTAGATGAACCCAGCGTCCATCAGTAGTAGGCTTCATTGCACCCCCTATTAGCGGACAAAGGTAGCAAGGCAGTGGAGGTTCAGGAGCCCATAACCATAATACCCTACCCCCAAGTTCCAATTCCTAATAGCATCTTGCATAGACCATCATTCTGCATTTGTGACACTACAAGAAGCGGTTGTTTCCCATGGCACTTTTGAGGATGATGGGAGAGATGGCAGATAGGTTTTCTTCTTTGTTTTTAGACTTTCTTACTTGGGCTTGAAATTGGGCTAGGATTATGTTAAATTAGAAAAATACTTTACTTTGAATTGAGCTTGAAAATTTAATATCCAATATAAATTAATATATATATATATATATATATATATATATATATATATATATTAATTCAGTTAGGTTCGGTTTGGTTTTAGAACCACTAAAAACTGAAATCGAACCAAAGAATTTTGGTGCGGTTCGGTTTTTTCCATTTGGTTATTTTTTTTTTGTTTGGTTACGTTTCAGCTTCAGTTAGGTGTTCGGTTCAATTTTTTTGATTTTCGGTTTTTCCAACCCACCCCTAAGAGTTGATGCTCATCCGGTCAGACTTTGTACTTCCTTCATAGTTCAAGGTGACCTCATTTCCATGATGGCCTTGATCTGTCTGGGTTGGCTTCAATTCCTCGCTTAATAACCATGTACCTGAGGAATTTTCCCAAAACTACTTTGAAGGTGCATTTCTCCGGATTCAGCTTCATGTTATACTTCTGGAGTATGTCAAATGATTATTGGAGATGCATCATATGGTCATTCTTTTCTTTGCTCTTAACAACTGTATCATCTATGTAAACCTCCATTACATCTTCAATTTTTTCTTTGAAGATTCGATTGACGAGTCGTTGGTACATTGCCCCTGCGTTTTTTAGTTCGAAAGGTTTAACCTTGTAACAATAGGTACCTCGATCGATGACGAAGGACGTCGCTTTCATGTCTGGCATATATATCTTTATTTAGTTGTACCCAGAGTAGGCATCCATGAAGCTTAGGAGTTCATATCCTGTCGTGGAGTCTACTAGTAGGTCGATTTGTGGAAAAGGGTATGGATTTTTTGGACATGCCTTGTTTAAGTCCATAAAGTCCATGCACATTCTCCATTTTATGTTCTTCATTTATACTAACACAATGTTTGCCAGCCAACCCAGATGGTGTACTTCGACGATGAATTAGGCGTCCTTGAGTTTGTCTATTTTTGCCTCTATAATCTTACTACGTTATGTTCCGCAGTTCCATTTGCACTAGATAATTGGTCTGCCAGTTGGGTCTAGGTAGAGATAGTGACAGATTATTGAGGGGTCGATCCTAGGCATATCTTCTTATGACCATGTGAACATGCCTCTATTCGCTCGCAAGAAGTTGGTAAATAGCTCTTTTTTTAGGTTGGTCAGCTTCGAGCCAATCCCAACTTTGCGTTCTGGTTTGTCGGGGTCGAGACTAATGTAGACATCTTTGTCCACTTTGGACTCCGAGGTGATGTTGTTCTGGGGGTTAAGATCCAAGTCAAATTCTTTGTAACTTGTCTATGGACCCCCTAACTGTGATTGTTATGTTAACTCGTCCGCGTGTTTGTTGGAACATCGCTCTCATTTCCTTATCATGTTGATACTTTCTACGGCACAACAGCTTGCCGCTGACTGGTATTCTCTTATCTCTTTTACTTCACCGAGTGCCGGGTAGCAGAGTAACTGGTGATAATTGGAAAGGACGGGTTTCATCTTGCAAGTAACCTTTCTTTCTTTTCTGGTGTTTCCTAGGTATTCTTGTTGCCCATATATGCAGTTAACCTCATAGAGCATTGGACTGGGCGAAGCCCTGGGAGCCTCCTAGATTTTCTGCAGTGTTTTTCTAGAAGGGAACGTCAGAATGTCTCTCCAAAGGTTCGTCCTTCGAGTAGCTAATTTCTTAAAGTAAAAAACTGTTTCTTGAAGATATTTGATGTGGGCCATTATATCAGTGAGTCAGGCGTGTTTTTTAGCCAATGGATTGTGACGAACAACCTCCAAGAATAGACAAATATTCATGACATCTTTTCACATCTCATCAATGGCAGTGATGCCATTGTGCCCTTAGTGTGTGTCGTCTGGGGAGATGGTTGGATTTTCGTTGTTGATTGAGCTCTCTGACATATCAAAGGGTGGAGTGGTCTGGTCGAGAGGAATATGGGTTCTCTCTCAATGAAAGCACCAATTGTTGGAACCAAATCTGTGTACCTTCGTGAGCTGTGGTTGAGCATAAATTCGAGTAATCCTTAGCAACCTGCAAAACAGTGAAACAACAGTAAGCAAACTTAGGCCGGGATGGGGGTATGACGGCCAAAGGCTCTCTGACGATTAACTTAGTGAATGGTTTAAGACTCAATGAGTGGGCAAGAGAATTCAAGTGAATAGATTGCATTACCGTAGATGAACCATAGAGGGGTGCATTTATACAGTGGGGGAAAGATCTTTTTAGGATAAAATCCTCGTTCTAAGCCGGGAGAATACTAAAGGATATCTAGTGAGTAGATATTGCATCTAGCAGTTTTGATTACTTACGGCGCACGTCTATCCCTAGATTGTAGGGACTCCAAGACTTATAGGATTTGATTGTGTCCATATCTGGATTAGATATTGTGTCTTACTGAACAAACATGGTTATCCAGCGAAGTCACTAGGACTTCGCCTATTGCCCCAAAGTAGAGTGATGGTGACACTCTACTCCGTCTGATATAGCTCCGTCCAGAGCTGGTGAGTCCATGACCAAACTTCTTAGGTAATAATATTTGGATTAGTCTTACTCCAACCTTGGAAAATCATGGTCCCACACTTACATACTTTGTTCTCTTGGCCAAGTTCGATAACCTTCGGGTTGGTCTATATAGAGTTTGTTATAACAAAAATCCACCATCTTTGTTCTTGATGAATTTGTACCTACAAAAAAATTAACACCATTGATCAAAAACCAAAGCCTCATGCGCCCGCCCACGAGGTGGGAGGGGAGGTTTGACCAATAGATCTCTGATGCCTAAGTCAGTATTTCTAAAAAGAGTGAGTGTTAAGGGCTTTTATGCATATCAAAAGCTTACCATAATTTAGTGGTGATGGAGGTATTTATAGGGAGTAGTGGCCGGTCATAGCGTTAGGGTTTTGCCTATACATGGTGCCATCCTATTGGCCACAGTGTGTTATCCATTGGATGAATGAGAAAATAATATTCTCAAGATATCAATTAGGAGATAATATGAGATTTTATTACTTGATGGAGTTGATCTTCAATTGGAAATATATTAAAGATGAGATTTAGTAATTAATCCTATCTTTAATGTCGTTGACTTTTCTATGGCACGAGCAGGAGAGCTTTGAGCAGTCGTGTCAGCTGCTTGGACCTCCAGGGATGCTGAACTGCATGTGGGTGTATTTGAGAGCCCTGCCCATTTAATGAGGGCACTCTTGTCTTTCTTGATAAAAAGTTCACAATGTCGTCTTTTGTATTTTTGGGATTATTTTTTGCTCCACAAATGCCCTCAAACCTACTAGGCTACAAGCAGAAATGAGCAGTAGGTGTAGAAATCCCAAGCTGCATAAGTGAGCAAAAAGTTCTTTCGCAATTTGATGTAGATCTATACTTTAACTTGGAGATGGAGTCTTCTAGGAATGGGAAACCGATTGCCACCAAAACCTATTAAGTCTACCTTAAGTAGAGGGTTACATAAATTTAGAGAGCAACTTGTATCCCAACAAGAAAGAGAGAAAACGCTAGAGGATATTGTAAACCCTTCCTAGTTTTTTTCTTTGCTTGCCATTTCGAAGAGTTGGTCGTCGTTGTTTTTTTTTCTTCGTGGCGCACCAAGGTATGAAAAATGTATTTTCCTTCTTCTTTATTTTTATGGAGTGTCAGGGCTTGATGGATTAGCTCGCGAAGGCCGAGGAGGTGAGAAAACGTGGCAGGGCAACGGGTTGCTGCAGGAAGGTTACAGCTCAGCAGAGAGCTGAGGAGCTGGTGATGCGCAGCTGGCTTCCTAAGGCAATGACCTGGATCGTTTCTGGTTGAGGAGACTGGCATTTTAAGGCGCGGAGCTGGGCAACCCATAAGGCTCAACCCCTAGGAACTAGGCTTAGGACTGGCCAGGCATGATGAAGCAAGAGGAAGGCAAGCATGGGCCTGGGACTGCCTTTATAGTGGGTGAAGGCGGTTTGTATGCGTTGCAAAAGCTTACCAAAATTTGGTGGAAATAAAGGTATTTATAGGGAGGAGTGACCAGCCATAGGATTAGGGATTGCTCCACACATGGTGGCATCTGATTGGCCAAGGTGTATCATATGTTGGATGAATGAGGAAATAATATTCCTAAAATATTAATTAGGAGATAATATATTGGGATGATGATGGAAGCATCCATGGTTGATTGTAATTGGGAATGTATTAAAGATATGATTAATTACTAAATCCTATCTTTTTTGCCTTTGACTTTTCCATGACATAAGCATGGGAGCTTTGAGCAGTCGTAGTCAGCTGCTTGAACCTCTAAAGATGTTGAGCTACGCGTGAGAGTATTTGAGAGTTTTGCCCATTTAATGACGGCATTCTTGTCTTTCTTGAGAAAAAATCCACGTGTCGTATTCTGGATTTTTTAGATTACTTTTGGCTCCACAAATTTCTTCATCTAAATCTCCATTCAAAGAAGTTGTTTCACATCCATTTGATGAATAATCTAATCATGAATAGAAGCAATAACAATTAGCAATGTAGTGGATATTACTATAGTAATTAGAGAAAAAGCATCAAAGAAATCTAGATTAGTTTTTTGTTTAAAATCCTTTGCAACAAGACTGCTTTAAATTTATTTATACTTCCATATGGTTTGAGTTTCTTTCTAAGGACCCGTTTACACTCTATAGTTTTACAACCTGGTGGTACTACCACTTTCCAATTATTATTGAAAATAGTAATTCGATTTCATCATTAACAGCAGGCAAGGGTAAAGCACCTTTCAAAGTAAGTGAATTTTCCTCAACATTACAAACAAAAGAATCTGGACCCAAATATTTTAAGTTCTAGCTCTTTTTCTGCTTCTTGGTTCAATCTCTATATTTTCTTATTCCCGAAATTAGGAGTAGAAGAATAACATTCATATAAATTATTATCCCACTACTTTTAGATTTAAAAGGAAAAAAAAATTCATGAAAGATAGCATCACCTAATTCTGTACACATTATTTTCAATACCAAGAAATCTATAAGTTGTGTAATTTAAAGCATATCCAAGAAAGACACAAGTAGTAGCTTTAGCACTCAATTTAGACCTTTTTGAATTAGTTAATCTTACAAAGGCTAAAAAACCTAACACTCTTAAATATTCAAATTTGGTTTATGGCTTTTCCATACCTCAAAAGATGTAATTTTTGTTATTTTGTGTGGCACCCTATTCAACACATAACAAGCATTTAAAACAACTTCACCCAAAGATTAGAAGGAGCACCTAAATTAATTAGCATAGCATTTGTCCAATCAATCAAAGTTCTATTTTTTTTTCTTTCCACTATGCTATTAGATGCAGGAGAATCTGGTGGTTTAGTTTCATGTATTATTCGCAAAGATTGTACAAACGAATTACACTCGAAGACTTATATTATCTCCTTCTATCACTTCAACGTTTTTTTTTTTTCTTCCTAGTTGATTCAACTTCAAGGAGGAACTTTTTAAATTTATTATAAGCATCACTTTTATTTCATCAAATAAACATAAATATATTTGAAATAATCATCAATAAAAGTGATAAAATATCTATCTCCACCACGAGTTAAAATTCTGTCAAATTCACAAATATCAGTATGAATTAATTCCAAAATTTCTTTCAACATTTTTATGAGGCTTTTTAGTGATTTTAGCCTTACTACAACTTTCACATTTTTCAAAGTCTTTTTTCACCATTGTAATTAAATTCAAATTGCTCATGATTCCTACATGTTTTCTATTTATATGACATAAATGTGCATGCCAAAAATTTAAAGAAGAAAGCATATAGATTGAAGTAGAATTGTAAATTTTTTTTTTTTAAGCAACGATATTGGTTCATTGATAAAATGTTCGGTACAAAAGGGTAGGCCGAAGCCAAAACAACAAACAAAGCTAAGACACAGCAAAGCAAAGTTTGGACATTACAATCAGAGATAATAACATCAATGATAATGTCAGGTGGTTCCTCAAACCACGAACAGTTGGTAGAACTAGAAAAAGCATAGCAAGCAAGACGGTAAGCAGCTTCGTTATTCTGGCGAAGTGTATCGGCAGCAGTAGCTCCAGTGATTGTTGACAAAAATGCCTTTGAGTCTTCCACAATGTTACCAATCAAGGAACCATTGGGAAGACCATTGCATAGAGCCGATACAATCTGGAGTGCATCACTCTCAATAATGATATCTTGATAACCCCTCTGAATTGTCAGCAATAACCCCTCCCAAACCGCAAGGGCTTCGATATGGAGAGACGATGAAACAAACTCAAAAACCAATGCTCCAGCAACCACTAAAAGACCGAGATGGTTCCGAATCACAATACCCAGACCTCTAATCTTCTTGGACTCCTAGCAGGGGTCTGGTCCATGAAGAGACAATATGAGAGGAGGAGCAAGAACGCTCCCCTGAGAAAGCCTTCTAGAAATCCAGCCACCAGCTAATTGCTCGGGTAATGATGATATCAGGTCCATCCGACTTGCCATTCCACAATTTGTCATTTCGAGCCCCCCAAATGGCCCACCATACCATCAAGCAAAGTTCGAAATTGTGTTGGTTAAGTATAGAAACCAAATCCAAGCCCCAATCAATGACCGAAAGAATGTGCTCGCTCGAATGAGGCTTACCAAAAATAGTTGACATCCAATCGCAGGATGCGAAGCAGCAATCTCCCAACAGGTGAATGGGAGACTCGTCATGCCCATCGCACAGCACACAGCGAGTCAGCAGGAATATGCCTCCTAATCAGATTTGTCTTGGTTGGGATGATGTCTCTACAGAATTTCCAAGCACAAATCTTGACTTTAGGAGGGACCCTAGCATCCCAGATTGTCACCAATTTTGACAACTTCGAATGTGACTTCCGCTACAATCATTTGGAAATCTTGGACTTGCTCCACAACTGATTTCTCATCCACCATTTGGTAACAGAGAAAAAGGCTCGCTAAGTATTTCTTTGCTCCTCCTCGGTGTCGTATTTACACTGCAAAGCTTTCCAAATCCTTTTTGCTGAAGAGTAAGTGGTCTCATAATAATCATAAAAATATCATCAAGACAATTCAAGAGATAATACCGGCATTTGTACTCATCTTTTTTCATATTGTTGGACTTTTTCTTCTATGGTCATAGAGCTCATCTCCGGTCATGTTGTCCTGCCGTCTTCGTTTGGATTTTTGTCAGTGAGAACGTAGGTAGTTTTGAGAAGATTGAGATAGAAAAGGACTTTCCCCTTCCACCTCTTGAAATGAGTTCCCTTGAAACGGAATGACTTGTTGGAATCTCCAATATTGTCGAACAACTTCTCAAGTACATGCTCCGTGAATTTGAATCTCCTTAAAATTGTTGGGAAAATTACAAGGAAATTATAATATTCTTCTCAAAAGCACATCGACATTTAGGTTGTGGCGCATGTATCTCGCTCTCTTTAGGGAGATTCAAGCTCACAACGGTTTGAAAAGTTCATGAACCAGTGCAGCAGTATATCCATTGACTTGTCTCCTCCAGTCAATGGCGGATCCAAGATTTCAACACCGATGGTCCTAGGATAAAAGATTCGACTTTGTAGACAGAAATAGCACTCAAAATTTTTTCTCTATTTTTTAACTAGTAAATTGATATTTTTTTTCCTAAGATACTAGTAACTTGATACAATCCTTCTTCTTCTTCTTTGTTCAAAAAAAAAAAATCCATCTTCTTCACTTTGACTTTACCCGGCCGGTTTTGTAACTACAAAATTCAAACTCCGGCGAATGAAACCCAGCCGAGGGTGACTCTTATACTGGGGTACTAATTATTATTTTTCACAATGACTTATCCATTCAGTCCTTCATAAAGCTCCATCTAAGGTTTAGGGTGGTCCTCTGAGGTACTTCACAAGCCATTCTCCAATCACCAAAGGGTCCCGGGAGCACCTCGATTCCTATATAAATTTGCCCTTGCTTCCAGAATACAACAGCCCAACTGAATCTTTATGTGACTCAAACTTATTTGCAAACTTATTTGCACAAAATGAAGAGTCCAAAGCCCATCACACGAACATCTTTCTTTGGCCAATAAGTAAAAATAGAAAGAATGAAGAAAATTGAGAGAATAATAGTTGTAGAAGAGATTAGGTAATGGATGATGAATAGAAGGATGATGGAGAAAATGCTACTAATTATAGGTTTATTATCATCTTTAGTGAATAGGGTAATAAACACAAAATAACAAAAAGAGAGTTACAAGTATTATATAAAAAGAAGGTCAAAAGACTCCATCTTAATTTCTCACTAACAAATATTGACTACCATCTTAATTTCTCACTAACAAATATTGACTACCATCTTAATTTCCTACTTTCAACAAATAATTAGTTTATTTAATATCAAAAAATGTACCAATTGGATTTATTTTCATTTATTTAAGGCTTGAGCCTTCTCAAAGGTAATGCGATGGCATCCAAAATGGTTCATTTGATTCAAGCCATCAAATCATAACAATATCCACATCAAAAGGGGCACACGTGCAAAAGTTGGACTAGCTAGCTTTGTAGCTAGAAGGCACATCAAGCGTGCATATATTTGACTGAACTTGAAGCACAGTTGAACACACATAGATCCCTCCCTCGGTCTAGAACGTACGCATAAATTATTTGCTATCAAGCTTGCTCATAGCTATAGAGCACTCATGTCAAAGAGAAATGATAAGGAGACTATTTTAAAAGTGGGGTTTTCTATGAATTCACTATTACCTTATATTTTTGTTGGTACAATATTTTTTATGTTGGCATGAGTATTGGCCTTAAATTATAAAATAGCAGAAAGTTTGTAAAGAATCTTACCTTGAGAGTATCATTAGCATTTCACCATGTCAAAACTAATATCTTTTCAGCTTATAGAAGTTGCTCTTGTTAATTAACAGCATATGTAATCTCAACATGTCTTGTACCAACTCGTTAAACTAACACGTAGATTGCATGCATGAAATGATATGATATTGTGTTAAAGGTAGGAACTAATGACGAGACTAATTGTAATGCAATCTGAAGAAATCCTGAAAGGTTTTTCATATTGTTTCATACGGTCTTTTCAACCCTTTTGTTTGTACAACAATATGCCCTCTGTAACTTACATGTTGATGAAGTTCATTGTAAATTTGTAATTAAGAATCTCTTTTTCAAACCTTAATTTTTTTTTTTCTTTTTTTCTTTTTTTAGAGATAGGTGATCGATCAGTAGCCTAATTTCACCATTAACGTCCCGATCATCATCAATGCGCGTAGTTATAAGGCCTGGTTAAGGTGCATTTGATATCCACTTGTACGTTAAATAGATATTCACTAATGAATCATGATATTGTCGATTATCAAGTATAACGGTGAATATGTAACGTACATTATACAAGCATTTGAGTATAAAATGAAATAGATGACAAATCAAGTAAACAATCACAAAAGAGTATTCCAATAGGTAAAGAAACACAACAATAAGTAAATAAAGTTTCGAACAAAAACCTAGTATAGGGTGTTGGGTTTCTATTGTTCTACCCATGTATATCAGGTTCGAAACTCCCTAGTCTCTCCCCTAAATTATTATAATAGTTTTGAACTCGCGTTAGATTATAGATACAAGAATTTGAGACTTTATGTTATTTTTTTGTCAAATGATAGAGAAATTATTAAATGCGTAATGAAAATGTTTAGATCCTTAGCAAGGGTTTTGAAAAGCCATTCAGGGAAAATCAAATCCCATTTATAGTAACCCCTATTCTTAGACAAAAATGAAGTCAATGAGTGCGGTGTTCCGTTACACTATCGCGAGCTTAAGTAAACTAAGTATGAATTTGTAACTGTGGAGCTAAAAATAATTGAAAAAAATATGGAGGCGACACGTGGATTCTAGGGTAAAAAAGACAAAATTACCCTCGAGACACACCGAAGCTTCTACGCTCAAGCAGTGGGAAATCATCCCTCAATCAAGTCAAAAGTGCCCAAAATAGGTATTTATTTATAACCTATTTCATCCATCCTTCATCATATCTTCTCCACAAGGTAACCCCTAAATCATTCCTTTTTTATTATATTAATTAGCTAATTAATTTATTAATTATTCAATTAATTTGCTAATTAAACACAAATCATGAACTTCACCCACAAAACCATCCAAGTGGCCGGTCCATCTCCTCTCAAGGTGGCTGGCCACATCCCTATATAAACATCCTCATTCTCTCCAAAACTCAATTCCAATTCTCTTGTTAAATTCTCAAAATTCTCCAAACACTTTTCTCTCGAAATTCTAACTATGGCATCAGAGGTTCTTCGGCCAAAGCCGCCCCCCCCCCCCAAAATTCATCATGGGCGCGTGAGGCTCTTGACCTTGACCTAAGGTGTTATTTGTTTTGTAGATGCAATTTTGCCCAAGAACAAGGAGGAAGAAATTTGCGTCCACAAATTGGTGCTTTCATTGAAAGTTGAGTCACACACTCATAGAAAACTCTAGCATCTAAGGTTTTTGTTTCCTTGCTTATTTGTAGATTTTTCGTACGTTCTTATTCTATGAATTTTTATTTCTAAAAATTCTTTGATAAAACGTAAAAGAAAAGTACAATGGCAAGAGATTCGGAAACCTCGACGATGGAAATTCCAAAGTTCAAGGATTAGGATCGCGGCGATCTACAAGGCTCATCACAACAATGAGTGGAGCGGCACCACCCCCACGGAGCACCACCGTGGCAACCACCACGATGGCCACCACAGCGGCCACCCTCGGCAAGGCCCACGGCATTACAATCACGGCCTAAGCCGTGCCATTCAAGCCCACACGAGCCCAAGCCCAAGGTAAGACGGCCCAAGCCACCCAAGCCCTACGTGAACCCAATGCGTTGCCAAGACGAGCCCTAGCTTCTCACCCATGTGTGCCACATGTCAAGCAGCCCATTCCCGTGGCCTAACCTACTCCCGCAGCCCAGCCTGCTCTTGCAGCCCAACCTACTCCCGCAACCCAGCCTGCTCATGTGGCCTTCCAAGTAGCCCAGATCGGTCTAAGATTAGTTCAACCGTCCCGGCTTTAAATTTCTAGGCCGACGATTGAACCGGGGGAATTTTCACCCCATTTCTCCACTGATTTAACATTTCCCAACTCAAATCTCGCACTTGGAGTCCGTTACACTTCTGTTACTCAAGGAGACGCATTCCTTCCAAGCTCTTCCAACCCAAATGGAGAACAACATTTATCTCGACAAGTTATAGAGTTGACAAGCGCCCTCGCACAGCAGATGACCTTGGTAAATCAGCTCTTACAACGCACCGAGATGCAATGTACCTTTGACGAGGTGTCCCGAAGTAGGACAAGGGCAGACGAAGAACCTCTCCAGCAGCTTCTCGACAAGCAGCCCCTCAACCAGAGATGATCTGAGCGTTCTAGCAACTTACACTCCCTCCTGGGTCCTCGGGATAGCGTATACTCTCGTCTTAGCGTGCTAAGGAACGTGCACTCCTGATCAAGCCCACGGACGAGCATATGTTCACGGTTAAGGCCACACTTCGATTATCAACATGGACAACCTTCCAGGCAAAGTGTTCATTCACAATTAGGCTCGCAAAGAGCATTATCCACCTCACATTGGAGTAGATAGCACAGCGGGTGAAGAGAAGCAGTCACTCAATCAGACTCAAGTTCAACCGATAGCCTGCAAACAGCTCGCTAGCTTGCCAGAAACGTGCCACATACACCGCAGCCACGGCATAGACAAGTCGAGCATAAGGAAGAGTGGCCTAAACCAATAGGTCACAACCGGGGGCAGCCGAAAATTCCACTACCCCAGCAGAGGCAAATTCAAGAAGAAGTTGACAAGCTCCTGACTAAATGATTGCGCAATTTCCAACGCAACGAGGCTGCTGACGATGCGCTTCGACGAGACATAACTAACATAAGCATATCACCATTCACAGATGAGATCAAGCAGACAGATCCACCTCGTGGATTCACTATGCCTCACTTCACTCCGTACAAGGGAGACGAAGATCTTAATCGACATCTCAAGCATTATCGTAGTACCATGATCCTCTTCAGGAACGACGATGCGCTTATGTACAAAAATTTTGCCACAACTCTACAAGGTGAGGCCTAAGACTGGTTTCTCACCCTACCGCCACAGTCGATCCGGAGTTTCAATGAACTTTCCTTAGTTTTTAATAAGAAGTATTAGTCTAACAGCTCAATCAAAATGACATCCGACCATCTCTTTAGCATCATAAAAGACCCTTGGGAGACAATTCGCGACTATGTCAACAGGTACAAAGCGGAGAAGGCCAAGATTGTTGGCTAAAACTAGGACATAGCAATAGCAGCATTCAAAAATAGGCTTTCCACCGAACACCCTTTATTCGGAAAGCTAATCATGGGAGAAGAACTAACCCTAGCAGCTTCGTATGCTTTGGCCAAAAAGCACACAATATAGGACTAGGCCAAGCAGTCTAACAAAAATAAGTCAGAAAAGAAGCGCATAGAACGTTCCCCGACCAGAGAACACTCAACGCCCGAAACATTCACCAAGTTCACAGTTCCAATCGGCCAAATTCTCCGCAAGCTCAAGAACGAAGCTTGGTTCGAACTGTCGCCACCCAAGAAAGGCAATCTTACCAGGCTAGATCACACAAAGTATTGCGCATTCCATCAAGGACCGGGCCACACTACCAACGGCTGCCTAAAGTGGAAGCAGTACCCTGAGAAGCTGACAAATGAAGGCCGGTGCAACGAGTATCTTGACAGGTCAACGATACGGCCTGCATAAGCAGGGGAAGTCTCTATCACCCCCTGAACCTCGTTAGGGCTTCTCCAAATAAGTTCGAAGTCTCAAGCAGCTTAACGAACAAGGCCTTGCAAACCGAGGATTATCCAGTTTGTTATACATTTTCAATCTTCCAGCACAGTTGATTCATTTATTTATTCTCAATGAAGATTCAAGAAGTTATTCATAAGCCTGGCTCAACTACTGTCTACAACAACTGTTCAAACCCATATATGGGTCTGCTCTCCAGTGCGAGAGGATAAACTAATTGCTCTCCAGTGCGAGAGGGTAAACCAATTCCCCGACACCCATATGGGTCTGCTCTCCAGTGTGAAAGGTTAAACTAATTGCTCTCTAGTGCAAAAATATAAACCAATTCCATGACACCCATATGGGTAAGCTCTCCAGTGCGAGAGGGTAAACTAATTGCTCTCCCGTGTGAGAGGGTAAACCAATTGCTCTCCAATGCGATAGGGTAAACTAATTGCTCTCATGTGCGAGAGGGTAAACTAATTGCTCTCCTGTGCGAGAGGGTAAACTAATTCCTTGACACCCATCTGGGTAAGCTCTCCAATGAGAGAAGGCCACATAGCTCAAAAGATCGAATACTTGAAGAAAAACTAAGCAGCGAATGGTCAAGGGGCAGCAACCACTTTGCACTCAATAATTCACTCATCTGACATTTCATCTTCAACAGCTCTGATCTTGGCAGTTCCCTCATTGACTGCTCCATCTACAGCAGTTGAGAAATCAAACTCAAGAAGTTTCCTTATTTTTGGCAAGCAGCCCAGACAAGGCAACCCAAACTGTGGCCCATGCCACGCCACCTTTTTGGCCCACGCCAAGCCGACTCCTGGCCCTTGCCAGCCGACGTGCCGCACCACCCTGACAGCTGCCCCATGGCAGCCCCAACCAAGAAGAAGACAATGAGAATTAAGTTTTTCTTACATCGATGCGGCACGAAGAAGACAAAGAAATCAACAGAAGATGGTTCTTTGCACGAACAAGCAAAGAAGAGTGCTAGGGGAGAAGGAACAAATATCCTCTAGTTTTCTCTCTTTCTTGTAGGGACAAATAATTGCCCTCCGAAGTTGATTTAATCCCCTACTTAAGGTAGGCTTAAATAGGCTTTGGAGGCGATTTATTTCCCTTTCCTAGAAGAATCTAATTCAAAGTCCAAGTGAGAAGCTACATCAAAGCTGGAGATCTCTACACTTACTACCCTTTCCTTCGAGCAGTCCAGCAGGTGTGGAGGCATTTGTCGAGCCAAAAATAATCGAGAAAAATAGGGAGGCAACACGTGGAATCTAGGGTAGAAAAAGACAAAATTACCCACGAGGCACACCGAAACTTCTACGCGCAAGCAGTGGGAAATCATTCCTCAATCAAGTCAAAAGTGCCCAAAATAGGTATTTATTTATAACCTATTTCATCCATCCCTCATCATATCTTCTCCACAAAGTAACCCATAAATCATTCTTTTTTTATTATATTAATTAGCTAATTAATTTATTAATTATTCAATTAATTTGCTAATTAAACACAAATCATGAACTTCACCCACAAAACCATCCAAGTGGCAGGTCCATCTTCTCCCAAGGTGGCCGGCCACATCCCTATATAAACACCATCATTCTCTCCAAAACTCAATTCCAATTCTCTTGCTAAATTCTCAAAATTTTCCAAACACTTTTCTCTTGAAATTCTAACTTTGGCATCGGAGGTTCTTCGACCAAAGCCCCCCCCAATTCATCATGGGCGCGTGAGGCTCTTGGCCTTTACCTAAGATGTTGTTTGTTTTGTAGGTGCAATTTTGTCCAAAAACAAGGAAGAAGAAATTTGCATCCACAGTAACCTTTTACGTTTAAATAAATGATAGCCAAAACACTTTTCTGAAAGATAGTATGTCTAGTTTATGAAAACAATATAAAGATGTATCATTTAAGTACAGTTCGCAAGAACATATATCGTAGCATGACGACCAAACAATATGTATGTGTCCACTTTCCATTATTAAGTTATAAACCACTCTTCTCACCCAAATCAACATAAAAAAATTTAAATTGAAAAAAAAAATGTAGCGATCGATTGCTGCTAGCGTCGTGAATCCTTTCCGAAAATTTAGCCAAAAATAGAAATGGCTAGCTAATGGCAACATATAGGATGGGGTAAAGAGCTCCAACTGAAAAAAACTGCCACCACAAAAGAAAACCCTAAGGTACCGTTTGGTACGTGGGACGAGACGGAACAGAGTGGGATGAGATGTTCCGTCCTACGTTTGGTGCGCCTAAAACGGGTGGAACGCGCTGTTCCACAGGACGAATTTTGGGTGAATTTTCGTTTCATCTCACCACCCCTAGAACGACTCGTTCCACATCCGTGGAACACAAAATTATAACCTCTCTGTCTCCTTCTTCTTCCTCCTTGTTTCCATCCGAGGGCATCTTTGCTCCCGTCCTGTCCCGTCCCGTCCAATCCCATTCCGTTCCTTCCCGTCCCGTCTGCATACCAAACGATACCTAAGGGTTTTCCAGTTAACAGAATGGGCCTCCACTTAGGAAGAAAAAAACCAGACGCTGCATATGACATTAATGGACCCACACCCTTCCTTTTCGTGATGTGCCATGTGGAAGTTGGCCTGGCAATGATTCATCGAGGGTCCCACAAATCATGTTGCAGACTTTTAGTGCTAACCCCACTAAATCCCACCACAACCCACTGAAACCCTAAAAAATTTAATCGTTTACCCCCACCAAGCACCTTGCTGAAATCTGAATATCCTCTCCTCTTTCGTTTCGAGATTTTTATGGAGTTCAATATTTTCAAGAGTGGGGGCATTAAGAACTGGTAGAGCAGTAGAGATATTTAGATCAAAAGCTAAGTGTTGTTTTTATTTATGACTTTATGACATTGAATCAAGCATTCAGTGGTAGTTTGGATCCGAGCTGCCTAAGGTGTGGCTTTACATCATTACATGTGTATATGTCGAGGTTTGGAGTAGTGTACGACGTATATAGGACTTATTAGTAAAAATGTCCGTGCGAGGTTGTGAGTTTTGAGACTGTTTAAGATGATATTATTGATTATATATGTAGCTTCATATTTAACCGATTGCAGATGTCTTCGTCTGCTTCTTCTTCATCTCTAATGGACCACTCATTGCCAAGACAAACGAAAAATTCAATTAAATAGCAAAACTGAAAACTAAATTAAATGACTGAAATTTTTAAAGGTCAAGTTTTGTGCAGACACCCACAAATTTTTTTGTTTTCAAATAAATTAAATAACAAACATGAATGTTGCTTGTAAAATTTTAATAATATCTATAAATTTGACACCTTCATCTACAAATAGTTACTTAAGAATTTATACTGACCGTCCAAAAACAAAACTGACATCATAAGATAAAATGATAGTTACATATGAACGATGAAAGAAAGTGAAGTGCAGATGACCAAACATCATTTATACGCTGACTTGTTGGGAAAGTGCACCCAATCTGAAATCAGAAACTTTAAGGTTCCCATATGCATCCAATACCAAATTTTCTGGTTGCAAGAAAAGCAATGAGAATGAAAATTTATTAACATTTTACTATATTTATATTTGTGATATGAACGTTTTCTAAGCATAAGTACCTTCAGATCTCTATGATAGACACCTCTGATATGGCAGTAATCAACTGTAATAATAAGCTGTTGAAAATATATTCGTGCTTCATCTTCTCTTATACATCCACTGTTTACCTTCATATTAAAAGAAGTTCTCGTGAGAAAATAGAAACTCTCTCCCAAATAAATTGAAAAGAAGTTAGGCTAAATGGGAATGTTTGATTGCAGTCTTAATTGCAGTATGTGATTTACTTTTGTAAATTGATAATAAACCATTTATAGAATACAGCTGGAAGAAAATAAGGTCACTAACAATTTTGTCAAAGAGCTGCCCTCCAGTTACGAACTCCATAACTATAAATATCTTTGTCTTACTCCCCATTACCTAAAAATACACACATTATTAATAGAGTTGCATCAAAATGTAGCGCCACTTTTAGTGGTATTAAATGGAGTCATCTTTCCCTTATATGACACTTCTACTTGCTTCATATTGACATAAGGAGGGTAGGAATCCACAGAACTAAGGGAATTTGACACCCTACTCATTAAAAGTTTAACACATACAACAGAAATTGGTAACTAAAGTCTTGTTAACATTTCAGCTGTAAATTATTAACATCTCCTTATAAAGGTACCCGCAACTGTGTTGATGTGGGAGGATATAATTTTACGCAATATAGATCATGAACCCAATGGCGGAGCCACCCACAAGGCTTAGATGGGTTGCAGCCCAGGGAGGTTTATGTTCGGTGGATTTTCAAGCCAAACACGTGAACAACACAAATCGGGTGACGTGGAGTATATGTGGCCGTTAAGCTTCACACGTAGGACAACCTGCTCTGATGTTATTATGAAAATTGAGATTCCATCGTAAAATCAATTGGCAATATGGGTAGTAGCCCAACTACTTACAAGCACATAAAGGTCACTCCTCTCTTTAACGTGGGATTGATTATCAACAATTGCAGAGAAGTTTCTTTCGAGAGTTGTCGTGGACAACACAAATCGGGTGACGTGAAGCATATGTGGCCGTTAAGCTTCGCACGTAGGACAACCTGCTCTGATTATGAAAATTGAGATTTCATCATAAAATCAATTGGCAATATGGGTAGTAGCCCAACTACTTACAAGCACATGAAAGGTCACTCCTCTCTTTAACGAGGTCACTCCTCTCTTTAACGTGGGATTGATTCTCAACAATTGCAGAGAAGTTTCTTTCGAGAGTTGTTGTGGACAACACAAATCGGGTGACGTGGAGCATATGTGGCCGTTAAGCTTCACACGTAGAACAACCTGCTCTGATATTATTATGAAAATTGAGATTCCATCATAAAATCAATTGGCAATATGGGTAATAGCCCAACTACTTAGAAGCACATGAAATGTCACTCCTCTCTTTAACGTGGGATTGATTCTCAACAATTTCATAGAAGTTTCTTCCGAGAGTTGTCTAAAGTTGTTTCGAGGATAGGAAGCTAGAATTTATATGAATCAATAAAAAGAAAAAATACTAATAAAATGAAAAGAGGTGGAAGACGGAGAATATTCCCGCACTAAATGTCCTTGCTACCTCGTGTACCTCGCACTTGATTTTTGGTTGATTCATTTTCGACTTAGTAATTCAATATCTGATACTTGCAAATGCGAAGGTAGTACTTCGAATAGACCTAGTCACAAAGTTGCTAATCGCTTTCAGTATGCTGTGGCCACGAAGGGAATTGGTGTAGGGTTCTCGTCCTGCAAACCCCATTTCGTGGGCTCGCTAGGCTCTCTAGTTTTTTCGATCACAACTCGCAGAATCAGGAAAGAGTTCATAGATCAAAATCATGAAGAAAAATCATAGATCAAAATCATTAAGAATTCAACAAAGAAAATAGGTTACCCAAAGCCAATTTCATGATGTTGTCATTAAGAATGGCGATTTGACCAAGTCAAACCCGTATTTTAGACAATGGACTAGGATTCTCTTCCCTCCTCTTCACATCCCCTTCTATCCCCTCCTCTCACATTCTCTTATTTTATCTTTCTCTTGCTATAAAAAATTAATATAAGATATTGACGTGGCTTAACTGTGATCGTTCAAATAGGAAGGGAGGGAAGGGGAGGAAAAATAAAGAGGGAAGAGAATCCTACTCCTATTTTGGGTGTGGAAGCTTTACCCAAAGCCAATTTCATGTTGTTGTCACCAAAGCCAACTTGATGTGGGTGATTATGGTGGTGGATAACAATTGCTTGCCATCAAACCAAAAACTAACCGTCAGATTTCTGAAAACTCGCTAGAAAAATTCAAAGGTTAGGGTGTCCTTTGATTCACCTTAAAGTGAATTGAAATCAAATATGCAATACCTGAATATTTCTCATGGGAATGAGAGGAGTCGTTCTAGGTAGTGGCAAGGTAAGGTCACAGGCGATCGACCGGAATTGCCTCGTCTGAAAATCAGGTTCCAAAATATAACTCTGCTTACTCAAAAATGACTATGAAATTCTCAAAACTGCTATGAACGTTTGATTAAGTAGAGCAAGATAGATCAATTGGTATTGGTTTTGTGGACTATAGTCGCTAGAAACGAAGAACTTATCGTTGACCACAATGGTGAGTCACAATTGGATGAGAATGGCGAGAGGAAAAAGAAAGAAGGGAAGGAAGAAAAATAATAAAAGAATAAAGAAATACAATATATATATATATATATATATATATATACAGGCCCTTTAAGGGAAGGGATCCCCATTTTTCAAAAAAAATGGGGACACCCTCTTGACCATTAGATCTAGCTTTAATGAAATTCTATGGTTGAGATTAAATCACAAGCCACAGAATTTCATTAAAGCCAAATCTAATGGTTACGAGGGTGTCCCCATTTTTTTTGGAAAATGGGGATCCCTTCCCTTAAAAGGCTTTCTATGTGTGTGTGTGTGTGTGACGGGGGTATAGGGACACAATCAGCATTAGTGTAAAAATGTGAGGGCAAAATTGGAAGCACACTGTGCTTATGAATAATTAGTTCATTTTGAGATTTAGTTTAGATTGAATTTGGATTCACATTCACTCATACTTAGTTTCCTCAATCTTTTTCCTTTATACATGTTATTATCATAACGTATACATTGCCGAATGAGAAGTGTTATTGATAGGAGCATATTTATGCGACTTAGTTAGCTTGTTTCTTGGCATTTATGTTGTTAGTTCGTAGTTATTTTAGTATTTTAAGCTATTTTCGTGTGTTTATAGGTCTAAAGGGTTAATGTGGCAAAGAAGTGCATTTTGGAGCATTTTGGAGCATTTTTTGGCATGGAATGGATAGCATATGCTTCGAGCAAAAGGAATGGACGAAATTTGAAGTTTGTGCATCATCCTCTCCCTATAAATAACCATTTTAGCATACTCATTCCACCCAAAACATCCACCCACTACACCCATTACATCCACTCATTACCTAAACATTCATCCACTACACCCATTACATCCACTCATTACCAAAACATCCACCCACTACACCCATTACATCCACTCATTACCACAACATTCACCCACTACACCCATTACATCCACTCATTTCCTAAACATCCACCCACTACACCCATCCACTCATTTCCTAAACATTCACCCACTACACCCATTACATCCACTCATTTCCTAAACATCCACCCACTACACCCATTACATCCACTCATTACCACAACATTCATCCACTACACCCATTACATCCACTCATTACCACAACATTCACCCATTACACCCATTACATCCACTCATTACCACAACACTCACCCACTACACCCATTACATCCACTCATTACCACAACTCCATACACTCATCTCCCTAGCCTATAAATACATCCACCCTTCACCATAACTAGGGATCCATCAGAAGACACATTATGCCGCAAGGCAGAGTCTTTTCTCCTTAACCATTCATTCACTCATTCACGCCTAAAACAGATTCCCACTTTTTGCCGCACCCTTCCTTCACCATTCTCCATAGTTTCTGACCTTAATCAGCCTTTGTCGCACCATACATCCATCTTAACCATAATCCCATCCTTCTACACCATCCATAATCCCCAAAACCCACCACCAAACCTTGTGTCGCAATGAAGGAAGGGAAGGAAAGTTCTTGGACGTGCTTGCTGTTCAGTTTGGATCGCTTGAGCGTTTAGGTGTTTTCTTTCTTTTGTTTTCAATGTATAAACTTGTTATTCTTTGTTTTGCGATTATGAGGAACTAAACCCCTTTTGGCTAGGGGGAGATTCAAAGCCATGAACATACTTGCAATATGAATTGATTACCTTCAGTTGTGATTTCATAAGTTGTGAATTCAATTTGTTTAACTGCTTGATTGATAACTTATTCGTGTATGTTTATTAAGAGTGCACACTTAGTTTTCATGCATGAATATGATGCTAGAGTATAAGGGAGTTTCACCTAATAGTTACAAACTTATATTCACAAGTAGTGGAGGTCGCTTATAAATGATCGCGTTAAATGAATTCTTGGCAGGAGTTTCATGCTCATCATAGTAACAAATGCCTCGTCAATACTTATAGTTTTCATGATGCTTAAAGATCCTTGATTGTATCTTTATTGTGCTGTTCACGTAAAGGACTTTTGAAGAATGCTTTGAATTGTTGTATGCGCTTTCCCATCCAATTCAATAACTTAAGGAGAACTTGAAGGTTAATTTAAGCGGACCTAATTAACCTGGGGTGTTGAGTTTCATGATTTATCGAAAGAACAACTGAAAATTGGTTTATGTGAAAGTGTATCATGTGTGGAGAAGAACCCTCTAGCTAGCCCATCATCCATAGTTTACCCAAATTCGTCCAAAATCTGTTTTAGTTTACAATCTATTTGTTTTGTTTTCAAATTCGTCAAAAGCAAATCCCCATTTACTTTAAAGTGTTTTATTAGTCAAAATCTGTTTTGATTTGTGTTTTTAAGTGTCTCGAGTCAAGTTAAAACCTAATTTCGTCCAAAACCATCCCTAGAGTCAGTTTAGAGTCTAATTCATTGTTTTAAGTTGTTTTGAGTCTTTTAAACTAGTTTTGAGTCTTTTTAGTTTGTATTGCATCTTTTGAGTCTAGTTTGGTGTTTTAAACTTAATTTTACGTTTTTAAGTCAGTTTCAAGTGTTTTAGCAATCCCTCCTAATCCCCCGGCCTAGAACGATCCCTACTTACATTCTTTACTACAATTGACAACAAGAGGGTTTAATTTGTGTGTTAAGTTAATTTTCGCATCAAATTTTTGGCGCCGTTGCCGGGGATTAGCATTGCTAATCCCTCGTTATTTCTTTTTCGTGTCTTTTGTTTTAGTTACTGACTTTGTTTCTGTTTGTGTCTTTTATTTTTACTTTTGATATTTGATTTAGTTGTGTTTCCTTGATTTCAGATACTAGAGAAGTAAGACATGGATTTTGCTACCGTTCAAGCTCAATTGGCGAAACTTACTTCTCAATTGTCACAAAATGCCGAAAGGACCACAATGCAAAGTGTCACTACATGTGGTGTGTCCTATGGGCAAGGATATCCAACTCATCAATGTTCTCAATTCGCTGCGAATGAAGATGCTTGGGGTTATCAAGGCCATAGCCAATCATGGGACAACATGTTTTCCAATGCTTACAATTCGGATTCGAGAGATTATTCAGATTACATGTGGGGAGAACCTTAACAATTCCAACAAGATGGATATTGGCAACAAGAATAAGAGTTCTATTCAAGACCTATGCAACCACCACAACAATCTGCCCAATTCGATTCAGGTACGTCTTTGGATAATGATATGTTTAATAAGTTACTCACCTCTTTGAACCAGGAAGTAGAAAATCGAAACACAGAGGTGCAAAATCAAGCCAAGAAGACGGGCGAATTAGAGAAGCAAATTGGGCAGATTATGGAGTTCACGGCACAAATTCAAGAGCAAAGTGAACTATCCAACTCAACTATTGAAAATTTGAAGGAAGATTTTGAAATCCATGATGCTATCACTTTGGGAAGTGCTATGGAGGTTGGAGGTGAACCCAAGACATCCAAACCAAGCCAAAACATGGATGAACAACTGCTACTCGAAGAAGAGGAGAATAACAAGGCCACGGCAAGGGAAGAACCACCCTTGCCGCAACCCCATATCCCCTCTATGTCGTCCACTACAACCAAGGTAAGCCTAAATTCAATTTATCCTGACCCCGTTTCACCAAATGTCCTTATTCCTTGCAGGATCATGCAATCCAAGGAAGAAGAGGGTGAGAAAGGCATCTTCGAAACCTTTCCAAAGAATCAAGAGCAAGAAGTGGATGGGGAATGTCTAGAATTCATCAAAGAAGATACACTTGAGACGAAAACTCCCAAATAAGTTGGATTTTATGACACGGGAAAAGTCATAACTCTCAAAACACCAAATCTGACCAAGTCCCATATCCCTGCAACCTTCAAAGATGTGGTGTTCGTAATTGAGTTTGTGTTGGAGCAAGCAAGTAAGCCATCTTCTCCAACTTCGATTTTATTATATACTAACTTACTGATTTTGATGATTCAAACACCTACACTAGAATTTAAACCATTGCCTGATCACGTCAAGTATCACCTTCCATTCAAGGATCAATTCCATGCTATGGGCCTTATCCAAGTTTAGAAGGAAGTTTCGTCCGGCTGGAAGACGTTAAAGAAAGCGCTTCTTGGGAGGCAGCCCATGTATTCAAATAAGGAAGATCTATGAATCGCTTCACAATCAGTTTTGCGTTTCTAAAAACCTTCCCTTTACTGCATTTATTTTGCCTTGTTTGTCATATTTATTTGTTGCTTGTTTGATTGTTTTTTATGTGGATTTATGTTTGAAACATTGACAGGTAAACAAAGTATTTTTACATTAATTTTTGTGGAAGAGGAACATTAGGTAGAAAGGTAGAAAAATACAAGAAAGTGCAAACAAGCAGGAATAAGTCTTCATTGGTTAGGTGGTGCCTCAGCATTCAACGGACCTCCAAAAAGACGAAGCGCCAGAGTCTGATTTTCCGGAGCCTCAACACTTGGTGAAGCGCCAGAAGATGAAGGCAGAAGTTGCCTCTAGAGTAACGCCACAAACCTCTGATGATCACTTTGAATCCGCACTTCGTACTCCTGTAGCTGATCAAGCTTCTTCTTCATGCTTGTTGAGTAATTAGTTGCGAGCATGTGCAACTCTTTATTCTCATGCCTAAGCACTCTGACCTCTTGCCGAAGACTAGCCACTTCAGCCATCAACGACTCAACCTGACGAGATCGAGCAAGAAGGCGCTGGCCCATGTTTGATACTGAGCCTGCACATCGGACGCTGTAGGCCAGAGAGTCCTGAACAGCCAGTTCGTCAGACCGCCTAGAAAGTATCCTAGTGTCTCTAGGAGTGAGAAGATTTCTGGCCACCACCGAAGCAGTTGTATCATTCATCATCATGGAATCCCCAACTGTAAGAGGACCATTTGGGGATACGAAGGACGGCTGCCAAATGTTGTTTGGAGAAGACATATCAATATCTTCCCCAACATTCAAGTTAAGGCGACGGTCAGAAGGGCAAGACATTTTCGAAGGTGTGAAGAAAAAGAAGAGGTCGGACAAATCAAGTTCTTAGAAGTGCAAGTATGAAGCTTCTATAGGCGGAAAATTCAAGTGTGCTTTGGAATGTGATGCGTGCCTCTCTTTAAAAATCAGCACTCAACGGAGCTTCAGAAATTGAAGAGGCAAGCTCAGAGATCGAAGAGACGTCTGCTTTCTCAAAAGCTGGGCTGCTCAGAAACCACGGGCCAATCTTAGAAATCGAAGAGGCACTTGCTTTTTCAGACGTGTCATCACATGTCACATGCACACTCAGCTTTGCGAAAATCACGGATAATTTGTCGAAGCACCGATCTCAGATATCGAAGAGGCGCCAGTCTTTTTCAGCCTCGTCAGCACCTGTCACACGCAAACTCAGCTTTGCAAAAATCACGAGCAGTTTGTCGAAGCGCCGATTCCAGATATCGAAGAGGCATCTGCTTTATCTAGACGTGTCAACATCTGTCACATGCACACTCAGCCTTGTAGAAATTAAGGGCAATCTGTCGAAGATTTCTGGTGAAGTAGAAAGCACGTGAAGTTTACTGTTCAATCATCCAACGGGTGCCGACAAGAGTGAAAGAATAGTACCGATTATTAATTCCTATAAATGTCGTCATTCACCCTCCATAGCAAGGCAGACATACATAATCCTTCTTCATCTCCGAAAATGCATTCCCAACGAAGCATCTCGAGTTACTCTGTGTTTCTCATCCCTTGGGGTACCTCTGCAAACAAGTCATCAAGAGCAAGAGTATTTCATATCATAAAGGTTGAAAGCAAGAGTATCTCATATCATGCTTTCTCCCTGCCATTTTCCTTGTCTTTGTGACAAGGAGAAAGAGAGCAATCAGCCAGCACTTGGTGTCAATCTTCCGATCTAAGAACCGACTGCCTGGAACTCATTCCTGATTGCTTACCTAGCATTGCTCTCGAGTGCTCATCTTCAACTGCTGATGTACTTCCGAAGAAGATGCCACATCTGCCTAGAGAACAGATAAGGCAAGTGAAAATGATACCTTGAAGCATGTGAAGACAACGTGCTAATTCATCTTCAAGATCAAGTCTCATTTTCCTTGCTAAGAAGTTCCCCAGCCCAGTTCAAGAATAAACCTGTGGAAAGATACTTCTTCAAAAGTAAAAGTATCTCATATCATCATAGTCGCAGGCAAAGATATCTCATGGCATGTTTTTCCTTTACCCTTGCTCTTGCCTGCGAGACAATGAGAAAGAAAGCAATCGGTCGGCACTTGGACAGATTGAACAAAGAAACAGACCATCACTTCTACCTCGTGCCTACCAACCGTGCAGAAGAAACAAGCAGAGAATAATGCTGCCTGCACACTCAATCAACCCAACAGAAGGAGTCTGAGTTGAAACCAAGAGCTCGAGAAGCTTCAACAACATATCGACACATCAGTCGCCAAAGAGCAAAGCCTCGCCGTACAAGGCCATCAAATCACCACCACCAATCAAGTCTCATTTTCCTTGATAAGAAGTTCCCTAGCCCAATTCGAGATCAAAGCTGTGGAAAGTCAACAAGATCATCTCTCCATAACCAGATTTGCGTTCTTAAACTCTACTCTGTCTGGTTTTTACTTTGCCATACTTGTCATGTTTATTCGTTGTTTGTTTGTTTGCTTGTTTTTGTGTGAGTTTATGCCTGAAACATTGAGGACAATGTTTGATTTAAGTGTGGGAGGGTAACCAAGTTGTTTTGCATGAAATTCGTGGGAGTTTATCACCCATTACTTCTAGTGTTGTTCCTTGCTGTTTTTAAGTGTTTTTATGCTGTTTTAGTGTGTTTTGACATAAAATCTGAAAATCTCATAAAATTTTGAAAAATTGTTTTGAAAAACCCAAAAAGAGTTGTTTTTGTGTGTTTATTTGTGTCTTAGGATACCTTCCAACACAGTGATGAGGATTTGGTTTTTAATTACATGACTGTTAAAGAGAGTTATAAACATGGATGAAAATTTGATTTACTCTTTGGTGTATGCTTGGTTGTGGTTATAATTTATGAATTCACATGCAATCATAAAGGAAAAATCAGTTTTTGTAACATGCTTGAAAGAAGGAACTCAAATGAACGCTACAACCTTGTGAGACTTGAGCCTAAACGTTTATTTGGAGAGTTAATAATCTGTGCATCATTATTTTCTAAAGTCGTTGCATGATCTCATTATTCTTTGCTTGGTTGCTACTTAGAAGGCGTTTCATCATTGAGTTCCAAATGCTAGAACTCATGCCTATTTCATTCAAAGCATGATATTGATTTGCATAACACATATTCAAGATGAAGTTGTGTAGTGACCACCAAAGCCAAATTGCCGTGCCCCTATTTCATTATGTGTTTAAGTTTAACCCCCTTGAGCCTTGTTAAGCCTATGTTCTTTGTTAACCCACACTATCCTTACCTAGCCTAGTGTTAGGACCATCCATACCCTTGTTCTTGAAGCATAGTAAAGCATGACTTAAAATGAACTCTTTTTTTATCAATGTATTGCAGAAAGCAAGTGTGGGGGAAGTGATTCTTGTGTGTGTGTGTGTGCCAAAGTCCTTAATAAGGCACGGGTAGAAAAGAAAAAAAAAATATTGAAAAAAAAAAAGTATGAAAAAGAGCTCTAAAGTGTTGTTTGTTAAAGAAAGGGTTCAAAACATTGAATGCGGCCCTAAGTGTTGCATAAATCTTCCCTTTGTAATTAAAAGTTGATTTTGCATTCTAAAGTGATTTCCAAGTGTCTATTTCATTGCTTTGCTTGCTATCGCTTTAAGAACGTTTGTTATCCCTATCCTTTCTTTGTTAGCCATTACCCCCAAGCCCTGTTACAACCCTTGACTTCAATCTTGAGTGTTGTGTGTTTCAATTTGTGGAGTTCGAAATTGGTATGAGCATATGGTGTCACTGGTTCTCGCATCTAAGTAGTAGCAATCCATTCATGAGATCATATCTAAACATGCTTAATAACTCCAGAAAATTGCTTTATTTGTTATAACATATGTGAGTCCTAATCTTTCGTGTTTACATCAATCTTCTCACATATACTAGTGTAAGGTGTGTAGTCAGAAAATGTGTGTGAAAATAGAGAGTATCTTGTAAGGAATTGAGCAAATTCTCTAAGGCATGTTACTACATTCAAAACATCGTTTTAATTGGTTAATTGTGAACTAGTAAGTGGTGACTATGATTAAGTATGTGCTCAAGTGTAAGGATGACCAAAATATGTGGGAATGATGATTTTTAACATGTCATGTTTCATTAAAAATCCCTGAGGCAATTGTTGGAAGGTCTAGGTTGTGTTTTGTTTTGTTTGTTTTGTTTTGTTTTGCTCGAGGACTAGCAAAAGCTAAGCGTGGGGGAATTTGATAGGAGCATATTTATGCGACTTAGTTAGCTTGTTTCTTTGCATTTATGTTGTTAGTTCGTAGTTATTTTACTATTGTAAGCTATTTTCGTGTGTTTGTAGGTCCAAAAGATTAATGTGGCAAAGAAGTGAATTTTGAAGCATTTTGGAGCATTTTTGAGCATGGAATGGATAGCATATGCTTGGAGCAAAAGGAATGGACGAAATTTGAAGTTTGTGCATCATCCTCTCCCTATAAATAACCATTTTAGCACACTCATTCCACCCAAAACATCCACCCACTACACCCATTACATCCACTCATTACCTACACATCCATCCACTACACCCATTACATCCACTCATTACCAAAACATCCACCCATTACACCCATTACATCCACTCATTACCACAACATTCACCCACTACACCCATTACATCCACTCATTTCCTAAACATCCACCCACTACACCCATCCACTCATTTCCTAAACATTCACCCACTACACCCATTACATCCACTCATTACCACAACATCCATCCACTACACCCATTACATCCACTCATTACCCATCCACTACACCCATTACATCCACTCATTACCACAACACTCACCCACTACACCCATTACATCCACTCATTACCACAACTCCATACACTCATCTCCCTAGCCTATAAATACATCCACCCTTCACCATAACTAGGGATCCATCATAAGACACATTCTGCCGCAAGGCAGAGTCTTTTCTCCCTAACCATTCATTCACCCATTCACGCCTAAAACAGATTCCCACTTTTTGCCGCACCCTTCCTTCACCATTCTCCATAGTTTCTGACCTTAATCAACCCTTGTCGCACCATACATCCATCCTAACCATAATCCCATCCTTCTACACCATCCATAATCCCCAAAACCCACCACCAAACCTTGTGTCGTAATCAAGGAAGGGAAGGAAAGTTCTTGGACGTGCTTGCTGTTCAGTTTGGATCGCTTGAGCGTTTAGGTGTTTTCTTTCTTTTGTTTTCAATGTATAAACTTGTTATTCTTTGCTTTGCGATTATGAGGAACTAAACCCCTTTTGGCTAGGGGGAGATTCAAAGCCATGAAAATACTTGCAATATGAATTGATTACCTTCAGTTGTGATTTCATAAGTTGTGAATTCAATTTGTTTAACTGCTTGATTGATAACTTATTCGTGTATGTTTATTAAGAGTGCACACTTAGTTTGCATGCATGAATATGATGCTAGAGTATAAGGGAGTTTCACCTAATAGTTACAAACTTATATTCACAAGTAGTGGAGGTCGCTTATAAACGATCGCGTTAAATGAATTCTTGGCAGGAGTTTCATGCTCATCATAGTAACAAATGCCTCGTCAATACTTATAGTTTTCATGATGCTTAAAGATCCTTGATTGTATCTTTATTGTGCTGTTCACGTAAAGGATTTTTGAAGAATGCTTTGAATTGTTGTATGCGCTTTCCCATCCAATTCAATAACTTAAGGAGAACTTGAAGGTTAATTTAAGCGGACCTAATTAACCTGGGGTGTTGAGTTTCATGATTTATCGAAAGAACAACTGAAAATTGGTTTATGTGAAAGTGTATCATGTGTGGAGAAGAACCCTCTAGCTAGCCCATCATCCATAGTTTACCCAAATTCGTCCAAAATCTGTTTTAGTTTACAATCTATTTGTTTTGTTTTCAAATTCGTCAAAAGCAAATCCCCCTTTACTTTAAAGTGTTTTATTAGTCAAAATCTGTTATGATTTGTGTTTTTAAGTGTCTCGAGTCAAGTTAGAACCTAATTTCGTCCAAAACCATCCCTAGAGTCAGTTTAGAGTCTAATTCATTGTTTTAAGCTGTTTTGAGTCTTTTAAACTAGTTTTGAGTCTTTTTAGTTTGTATTGCATCTTTTGAGTCTAGTTTGGTGTTTTAAACTTAATTTTACGTTTTTAAGTCAGTTTCAAGTGTTTTAGCAATCCATCCTAATCCCCGGCCTAGAACGATCCCTACTTACATTCTTTACTACAATTGACAACAAGAGGGTTTAATTTGTGTGTTAAGTTAATTTTCGCATCAGTTATCATGTATTTCCTTAATAGTAAACCCAATAAGCAGTTCTTTTATACATTATTGGATATACATGACACATCAGCAATTGTTATGTCATTTATTGCTTTAGTCTTAAGTCATGTTTGTATAGAGATGTATAAACAAATTTCCCTCTCTAACATGTGGGATATACTTGAATTGTAATAATTGTTTCCTGTTAGAGAAATATACGAGCTTATCTTCTTTCTTCTTCTTCAAGCTTTGTCTCCAAGATTCATCATTCTTCTAATATTCAATCTATGCAATTATACAAGAATGTTAAGATGGTATCCATGAGCCAGTCTTGCTTGCGTGATGGGTTCTGAACGAATTTTGGGGGGTTTTTTCAAATTTAGCTCATTTCTTCTAGATTACAATCTTGGTCTGTCTGAATTAAAGGCCGATGCTGAGACAATTTTATTGGTTTGATTGATTTCAGTTGATTTTGTTCAATTTTCTTGAAGTGATTGATTTCAGTTGATTTTGTTCAATTTTCTTGAAGGCTGATGCCATTGTTCATGTTTTCTTTGATGAATTAAGGTTGATAACCAGTTGTCCATTAAGATGTGATAATGTTGATTGTTAGTTCCTACATTTTTGGAATTTTTCCAAGTTTTTGGCATCCGGGTTTTTCTTCAACAAGTGTTTCTCAAGATCTTAAATTCTTGGTTTGTAATTTGTTGTTTTTTGTTGAAATATTTATTGAGTGATCATGTCTGATTTAGTAAAGTTTGAGAATATTTTTATTGGATATACATGACACATCAACAATTGTCATGTTATCAATTGCTTATGTATCACGTATTTCCAATATACATAAGGTCGCCAATATAATCATGTATATGTTAGGGTTTGGATTAGTGTGCAATATATGTGGGACTATTTTCGATTCAAATCCACTCATATTATTTAGTCTCATCAAGATTTTTCCTCTATACTTCTTGTTGTCATATCTTATGAGATACATTAACAAATGAGAATCGTCATCACCTATTCTCTCAAACATAAACCCTAAAAACACTTATACATAAAGTCGGCAATGTTATATATTATGGATTCTCTTAAGCCTAAACTTTACTAACAACTCTTCTATACACAATGTCAAAGACGAAGCGGTTTGGAGTGCAAAAGAAGAGTAATATATAATAGATAGCACAAAATTATGATGTGATTCCAAATTTGTAGTTTGTGTTATGTTTCTCTTAAAGAACTTGAATAAGTGCCTAGTAGCACACTTGATTCTGATGCGATAATGAGGAAGTTGAAATGAATAATCGTTTTCAAATGATAGCTAGGTTTCCTCTAATATTCTACTGAAAATATCTCTTGGTTTCTCTTTTCATTGATTCTTTTAGTGTACATAAAGTTAAATGTACTTGAAATGAAATGGAAACATCCTAAGACAAATGCATTGCCTCAAAATTATGCAACTTTACAAAGTTAGGCTAGAATAACATATCAATTCCCCTTACTTGCCAAGATCTTATAGTGCCATTTAACTTTTGATTGTGCTAGTGCCTAGGGCACTAACTAGGATGTTCCAAAGTCAAAATAATTGCCACGCAATATTGTCATAGATGTTACATCTAAATCCATTACTCTTCTATGATAAGCCTCGTTGTCCTAATTAGACTTGTCCGACAAATGAAACTTTCGAAAAACATTCTAATTAGTTTACTAGTTTGAATCTACTAAAATTAAATCTTATAACATTGTTGATTTCCTTTATTTTATTTTTTTTATTTTGATTTTTAGCTACCAATTCCACACATGCTATGAATGCAATGGAAAAATGTGAGAGAGAGAGACGTCATAATATATATGAGTATAATTAATATTTTAGTCTCGTTATGTAATTGTTTTTCATTGTAGGTTAGGGTAACAAATGAAAGTTAGGGACATGGTCAATACTCTAAGAAAGAGGTTAACAAACTTTCTTTTCTTAATGTCACTTAGTACTACGGTTTAGTACTATTCTTCTTCACTTGTAAGTGAGAGGTCTTAGGTTCAAATATCAGGAATAACGAGTTCACCACAAATTTATTCCCTCACCCTCGTAATATAAATAATATCGTTGTAATAAAAAAACCTCTCATCCCTAAATAATTTTCATTGGGCCAGTTTCTGCAGTAGGTCGTTATAGTTGTATACACACACACGCACACGCACACACATACAGTCATGTACCCATTATAGTTGTACATATATATTCATGTACCATCTGTAGAATTTTGTTAATCACAAATGTTAAGATGATTGTTATTACAAGGACATTATTTCTTTCTTGTATAGACTTAAATTAACCAAATACATGCTCATTGCATCACTTTCTTGTTTATCATATGTATGCACGTAATTTGTTGTTGGCATAATAAAATTGGATCAAGCATGTTACTGTGAACACGAAATTTTCCTGAAACGAAAGAGACAAGAACAACGTGCACAAAATAATATTTGTGTTTTGATGATTTAGGGTTACAATCTCTCTCAAATTTGATCCTCTGATTCGATCTCCGTAAGGTGTGTATTTGTGGATGTGCGATTGATCCAAGGGCCGTTGAGGCTTGATCTTGGATGACCGTTCTTCAAGGGCCGTGGGCTTGATCTTTGAAGGTGGATTTGGCCGGATCCTCAAGGAGCTGTTGGGGCTTGATCTTGAGGATGAATGTTTCTTCAAGGGCCGTTGAGGCTTGATCTTGAATAACGGTGATGAACGGATCTTCAAGGGCTTTTGGGCTTGATCTTGAAGAACAGTGATGAACGGATCTTCAAGGGCTTTTGGGCTTGATCTTGAAGAACGGTTGGATGTGTGGATTTGTTAATGTTGTTGATCCAAAGGGTCGTTGAGGCTTGATCTTAGGATGAATAGTTGTGTGGATTTGTTGATGTTGTTGATCCAAATGGTCGTTGGGGCTTGATCGTAGGATGAACAGTTGTGTGGATTTGGTGATGTGTTGATCTAAAGGGCCGTTGGGGCTTGATCTTAGGATGAACAGTTGATGAACGATGAACACTTTCTTCAAGGGCCGTCGAGGCTTGATCTTGAATTGGTGGAAGTTCTTCAAGGGCCATTGGGGCTTGATCTTCAATGAGGTTTTGACGAAGAACGAAGATGGCTTTCTTGATCCTTCGGGATTTTCTTGAGAGCTTTAGAGTTTCAAAGCTTCAAGGATTTTGGATGTGTGGGGAGTATTCTCTTCCATTTTGGGAGTAGAGAAATGTATTTGTGAATTTTAGGATGATACCTTGATGTAGAAGCCTATTTATAGGCTTTAAGAATTAATCACCACCACAAAATATTTTTTTCTTTTCCAAGCACCATTGCCTAATTTCCCACTTAATACAATTTTAAACTTGAAGTGGTAATTTTATGGCCTAATTTTCCACTTAATATCATTTTAAACTTGATATGTGCATGCTTTGTCATTAATGAGAAGAAAATACTTGTGTAATCCTCCAAGGGTATTTCTTCTTATTTTGTCGAGTCACACACCATGTGTACAATTTGTATGACACGTGGCATATGCCATGTATGCCCTGACACGTCAAAATTTTAATGCGTTGGTGAACATTTATTTCACCGCAATTTTGATGTCTACAAATGCCCCCACTTCAAGGTGTGTCGTATACATGTGCTTGTCACGTGTAGAAGATCCGTTTTGAAGTACCTCAATGTAGACGTCGATTCAAGGGCCATCAAGCTTTGATCTTGAAATTGACTGGAAATTTCTTCAAAGGCCGTTGAGGCTTGATCTTGAATTGGGCTTGAGATTTCTTCAAGAACCGTCGAGGCTTGATCTTGAAGGTTGAAATTGGACCACAAGGAGCTTCATGTGGTAGATGATCTTTGGCTTTGGTAGTGGATGAATTGGCACGTATTTGTTTTTGCGCTTGTTGACTTTCCACAGCTTATTCTTGAACTGGATTTGATTTAAGGGTGGTGGACACTTGATCTTAAATCGGACTTGTGATTTCTTTCAGGGCCGTCAAGGCTTGATTTTGAATTTGGCTGGAAGCTTTCTTCAAGGGCCGTTGAGGCTTGATCTTGAACTTTGTTTGAAATTCCTTCAAGGGCCGTCGGGGCTTGATCTTGAATTTTGTTTGAAATTTCTTCAAGGGCCATCAGGGCTTGATCTTGAATCGGATTAGAATTGTACGGTGAGGCTTTGCTCTTTGGTAATGTTGTTGAAGCTTCTCGAGTTCTTGGTTTCAACTCAGACTCCTTCTGCTGGGTTGATTGAGTGTGCAGGCAGCATTCTTCTCTGCTTGTTTCTTCTGCACGGCAGGTAGGCACGAGGTAGAGGTGATGGTCTGTTTCTTTGTTCAATCTGTCCACGTGCCGACCGATTGCTTTCTTTCTCCTTGTCTCGTAGGCAAGAGCAAGGGTAAAGGAAAAGCATGCCATGAGATATCTTTGCCTTTGACTCTGATGATATGAGATACTTTTGCTTTTGAAGAAGTATCTTTCCACAGGTTTATTCTTGAACTGGGCTGGGGAACTTATCTGTTCTCCAGGCAGATGTGGCAGCTTCTTGAGTTCCTCAACTCAGACTCTTTCTGCTGAGTTGACTGTGCACGCCGCATTCTTCTCTACTTGTTCCTTCTACACGTTGTCTCCACATGCTGCAAGGTATCATTTTCACTTGCCTTATCTGTTCTCCAGGCAGATGTGGCAGCTTCTTTGGAAGTACAGCAACAGTGGAAGACGAGTACTCGAGACCAGTGCTAGGTAGGCAATCAGGGAAGGGTTCCAAGCAGTCGGTTCCTTACCCGAGTTTGAGTGGAGGTTCCGGCATATTGCTTTATTTATCCTTATCTTTGTAGGTAAGAACAAGGACAAATGAAAGGACAGGGAGAACGCATGATATGAGATACTCTTGCTTTCTACCCTGGTGATATGAGATACTTTTGCTTTGGTGTCATTTGTTTGCAGAGGTACCCCAAGGAATAAGGAACACTGAGTGACTCGAGAGGCTTCGTTGGGAAGGCATTCTCGGAGATGAAGAAAGGTTCTGTATGTCTGCCTTGCTATGGAGGGTGAAGGTGGATAGTTATAGGAAGTTCTTTAATACCTGTAGAGGTACTATTCTTTAACTCGTGTCGGCAACCAATGCGTGATTGATCAGTATGGCTTCATATGCTTTCTTATTTATCAGAAATCTTCGACAAATTGTCTGTAATTTCCGCCAAGCTGAGTGTGCATGTGACAAGTGTTGATGAGGCTGAAAAAGACTGGCGCCTCTTCGATATCTGGGATCAGCGCTTCGACAAATTGCCCGTGATTTCCGCAAAGCTGAGTTTGCGTGTGACAGGTGCTAACGCGTTTGGAAAAGCAAGATACCTCTCCGATTTCTGAGCTTGCCTCTTCGATTTTTTGAATTGGCCTCTTCGAATTCTGAGCTCGCCTCTTCGATCTCTGAAATCCCGTTGAGTGCTGATTTTTATAGAGGCGCGCAGTTCGTTTCAAAGCACACTTGAATTTTCGCTTGTAGAAACTCTCTTCTTGCACTTCTAAGATCTTGATTTGTCCGACCTCTTCTTTCTTCAACACCTTTGAAAATGTCTGGACCCTCCGACCGTCGTTTTGATTTGAACCTTGGTGAAGAGGCAATCCCGCCTTCTCCAGACAACATATGGCGCCCACCCTTCATATCCCCTACTGGTCCTCTTACCGTTGGGGATTCAGTGATGAAGAATGATATGACTGCTGCGGTGGTGGCCCGGAACCTTGTCACTCCCAAAGATAACAGACGACTTTCTAAACGGTCTGATGAGTTGGCTGTTAAGGATTCTCTGGCCTTCAGTGTGCAGTGTGCAGGTTCTGTGTCTAATATGGCTCAACGTCTATTTGCTCGAACCCGTCAAGTTGAATCATTGGCGGCTGAAGTGATGAGTCTCAAACAGGAGATTAGATGGCTCAAGCATGAGAATAAACAGTTGCACAGGCTCGCACATAACTATGCCTCAAACATGAAGAGGAAGATTGACCAGATGCAGGAATCTGATGGTCATATTTTACTTGATCATCAGAGGTTTGTGGGTTTGTTCCAACAACATTTGCCTTCGTCTTCTAGGGCTGTACCGCGTAATGAAGCTCCAAATGATCAACCTTCGGTGCCTCCTCCTCCTGGGGTTCCGCCGAGTGATGAAGTACTAAACAGTCAACCTCTGGCGCCTCTTCTTCCTGGAGCTTCACCGAGTGGTGAGGCTTCACACGAGCAACCTTCGTGAAAGCTCCCTCCTGTTTGTTCTTCTTTTTTCTTTTTTTTCTTTTTTTTGACTGATGTAAAATGTACATTTCTGTAAATTTTCAAAGAAATCAATAAATGAGCCTTATTTCATTCTTTGTGTGTGTGTGTGTATATATATATATATATTTAGTGCCAAAAGCATAAAGAATTTATATATATATATATATATATATATTTTTTTTTTTTTTTTTTTTTTTTTTGGAGATGGTGTCTGATGCAGTTTCAGCTCATGCAGGCAATGAGCTTTGGTGTCGCCTTTTATGCTCGTGCGGACCAGGAGCGTTGGTATCGCCTTTTATGCTCATGCGGATCAGGAGCGTTGTGCCATGCAGTTTAGGCTCGTGTAGGCGAGGAGCCTCGTGTCCTACAGTTTAGGCTCGTGTGGACAAGGAGCTTTGGTTCGTGCAGTTTAGGCTCGTGCAAATAAGGAGCATTTGCGGTTTGTCAAGCGATCCGAGAGAGTTGTTCCTCGCAATCTTCATAGCAAGGAGCCTTGACTGAGTAGTTGAAGAAGTCTTCTGGGAAGATGTCACGCATCGTGATGGGGATGGATGATCTTCGTGTCAAAGTTTCATTATCTCCAACACTTTCACATTGTTCTGGAGTTTGACAAAAGCTGCTTTGCCCCATTTTTCATTGGTGAACTTGTGGAAGAGATGATTGCTGCCTGGAGAGGCGTTCCTCGCAATCTTTATAGCAAGGAGCCTTGACCGAGTAGCTGAATAATTTTCTGAGGAAGAAAAGATCACGCATGGTCGATCTTTGTGTAGAAATTTCCTCATCTTCAACACTTTCACATTGCTTTAGAGGTTGGCGAAAGTTGTTTTGCCCCATTTCCGATTGGTGCACTTGTGGAGAAGACATATGCTTCTTGTGCAGTTTCTTCGGAGTGACATGAGTTCATCCTTCAACTTCACTCGGCTTGACTGGCATGGTTTTGGAGCATGCCCCCAGCGATTGAGGTGAAGATTTTGAGTTGACAGAGCCGGAAGTGACGTCTTCTTCCGAGATTTTGTCTTCTTTGTCTTCTTGGGCCTCCTGTCGGTTGACTAGTGCTACAATTTGCAAGTCTTTTTCTTCCACAGTTCGGGTTAGCCTTGCGATTGCTTCATTCATTTGAGCCAGCTACTAATCGATTGAAGTTGCTCCAGTGGTCATGACTTGTATGGATGAACTGCCGCTTGAATCGGCATCGGAGAGCATGGATTCGGAGTATTTCCTTGGGCTTTCCCCCCTTGGTGCCCTCAGTGAGGCTAAGGTGATCACAAGCTCGTGCCTTGGGTGCTCTTGTTCCCTTGGCATAGTTGATGCAGAGGTGAAAGAGGCGGCAGAAGTAGCTTTTGTCTTGCTTCGAGTCGTGATGCCCAAAGTGACACCACTTGCGACGAGGACGCTCTTGTTCTTTGTGCCAGTTGCGGGAATAGTTTGAGCCTTCCTTGATGCCATTAATTTTGGAAGTGCGCTTGAATTTCTTGAACGGAGAAAGAGATGAGAGGCAGAGATTGTCCCACCGAGCGTGCTAATTTTGTGAACACGAAATTTTCCTGAAACGAAAGAGACAAGAACAACGTGCACAAAATAACATTTGTGTTTTGATGATTTAGGGTTACAATCTCTCTCAAATTTAATCCTCTGATTCGATCTCCGTAAGGTGTGTATTTGTGGATGTGCGATTGATCCAAGGGCCGTTGAGGCTTGATCTTGGATGAACGTTCTTCAAGGGCCGTGGGCTTGATCTTTGAAGGTGGATTTGAGCGGATCCTTAAGGAGCTGTTGGGGCTTGATCTTGAGGATGAATGTTTCTTCAAGGGCCGTTGAGGCTTGATCTTGAATAACAGTGATGAACGGATCTTCAAGGGCTTTTGGGCTTGATCTTGAAGAGCAGTGATGAACGGATCTTCAAGGGCTTTTGGGCTTGATCTTGAAGAACGGTTGGATGTGTGGATTTGTTAATGTTGTTGATCCAAAGGGACGTTGGGGCTTGATCTTAGGATGAACAGTTGTGTGGATTTGGTGAAGTTGTTGATCCAAAGGGCCGTTGGGGCTTGATCTTAGGATGAACAGTTGATGAACGATGAACACTTTCTTCAAGGGCCGTCGAGGCTTGATCTTGAATTGGTGGAAGTTCTTCAAGGGCCATTGTGGCTTGATCTTGAATGAGGTTTTGACGAAGAACGAAGATGGCTTTCTTGATCCTTCGGGATTTGCTTGAGAGCTTTAGAGTTTCAAAGCTTCAAGGATTTTGGATGTGTGGGGAGTATTCTCTTCCATTTTGGGAGTAGAGAAATGTATTTGTGAATTTTAGGATGATACCTTGATGTAGAAGCCTATTTATAGGCTTTGAGAATGAATCACCACCACAAAATATTTTTTTCTTTTCCAAGCACCATTGCCTAATTTCCCACTTAATACAATTTTAAACTTGAAGTGGTAATTTTATGGCCTAATTTTCCACTTAATATCATTTTAAACTTGATATGTGCATCCTTTGTCATTGCCCAAAATGAGGAGAAAATACTTGTGTAATCCTCCAAGGGTATTTCTTCTTATTTTGTCGAGTCACACACCATGTGTACAATTTGTATGACACGTGGCATATGCCATGTATGCCCTGACACGTCAAAATTTTAATGCGTTGGTGAACATTTATTTCACCGCAATTTCGATGTCTACAGTTACATAAAATTATAATAGCACTAGTAGTTGCATGTCGTCTTCATGTGTTTTCCCTACCATTTTCAACCCTAATTATTTCATATCTTTTACTACCTCCATCCATTACTTAATAATTGAGGTTGATGAAAAGAGGTGAAGCTAACAAAGCTAGATTTGATATAAACCAAGCCTTTTTCTATTTTACATTCAATTAAACAAAACTAGTCAATGGGAGTTTGAGGAAACCTTAGGAACTCGTCGTACTGAAAAAAAGTATATGACAGTACAATCATTGCACAATTGAACTTCTTATTTTATATTTATGTTGTGTTATCCTTACCTTTATTTGGAGGAATCAAAGCCAATTCCACTTAACAGAGGTAAATTTTAATTTGATTTGATATCAAATTCACCCATGTATTATGAGATATAATTCGCCCAAAAAAATTGACAAGAACAAGTTAAAGTACAAAATGGATTCCAAAGTTGGATGAGTAGAGTTTCATGTGCTTTTATAAACTAAAATTATGAATCATATCGTAACGAGAAGAATTTTAGATGTTACAGCACCAAGTTGGATGCCTTTAGTCATGATATTCAGTCATGAAGTAGTTAAAGGTGGTGTTGGAAAATTAGTTTATATTATCATTGGCATTTTACTAGGTTTTATTTGGGGCAAAGGATTATGACTTTTTGTCTGTTAAGTTTAGGTTTGTTTTTTATTTCTTTTATAAATTGAAGTCTTGTATTTATTATTTCACAACAAGCTATTATAAGCATTGAACTCTGCCATCTTTTGCCTACATCTAGATTTTTCTTAGTGTCTAGGATTAGTTGTATGCTCTGAACACGTTCCTCAATTGCATAAGCATTGTATTTAAATTTATAAGTTTTATTTATGTTCGTTACTTCACATGCATGTTAGTATGGCTTCGTCGCCTTCGGGTGTCGGCCAGCACGTGCCCACCTCGGGTATTTGGAGGATATCAGGCGTGTCACATATTATTTAGTCTCATCAAGATTTTTCCTCTATACTTCTTGTTGTCATATCTTATGAGATACATTAACAAATGAGAAGCATCATCACCTATTCTCTCAAACATAAACCCTAAAAATACTTATACATAAAGTCGGCAATGTTATATATTATGGATTCTCTGAAGCCTAAACTCTAATAACAACTCTTCTATACACAATGTCGGAGACGAAGAGGTTTGGAGTGCAAAAGAAGAGTAATATATAATAGATATAACAAAATTATGATGTGATTCCAAATTTGTAGTTTGTGTTATGTTTCTCTTAAAGACCTTGAATAAGTGCCAAACAACACACTTGATTCTGATGTGATAATGAGGAAGTTGAAATGAAAAATCGTTATCAAATGATAGCTAGGTTTCCTCTAATATTCTACTAAAAATATCTCATGGTTTCTCTTTTCATTGATTCTATTACTGTAAATCAAGTTAAGTGTACTTGAAATGAAATGGAAACATCCTAAGACAAATGCATTGCCTCAAAATTATGCAGCTTTACAAAGTTAGGCTAGAATAACATATCAATTCCCCTTACTTACCAAGATCTTATAGTGCCACTTAACTCTTGATTGTGCTAGTGCCTAGGGCACTAACTAGGATGTTCCAAAGTCGAAATAATTGCCACGCACATAGATGTTACATCTAAATCCCTTTCTCTTCTATGATAAGCCTCGTTGTCCTAATTAGACTTGTCCGACAAATGAAACTTTCGAAAAACATTCTAATTAGTTTATTAGTTTGAATCTACTGAAAGGGTTGCCTGGGGGTAGACCTGTTAAGAACCCGTTACTAACAGGTTCATAATGGGTGACCCATAACAATTCTATTAGTTAACGTGTTGGCCTGAAACCCGTTATTTTCGTGTCGTTTTATGTCGGGTTAAAGAGTCATGCAAGAAATTGTCAGATCCACAAGGTTTGAAAAATAAGGACATGATTGGTATTTTGAGAAATGAAGCGATTTTCATACACATTTTTTAGCCTCTTACACACCCATGTTTAATCTTGATTTTGTTTGATTTATCCGATCTGATGGCCATAAATAAAAAGAGGTGTGATAAGCTAAAAATGGTGTATGAAAATTACTTCATTTCTCTTTTCTCTTAATAATTCGTATAGATAATATTGACAATTATTTTATAGATTAACAAGGGGTTGAAACCAGTTAATCTTTTAAGGAAGATGACGTTTTATCGTAGTGGCGGAAAACAATCATGTTTATGAACCATGGTGCGGGTTCAATCAACACTGATTCTCTCCCCCCTAACAACTAATTATGTAACACGATTGTTTTCCATAATTTTTTTTTGAACAAACGATATTATTTGCACTAAGGTGGAGCGCGTAGGCTAAGCCTCACAATGAGCTAGCAATAATGTGGTTCAAATTCGCTTTTGGTGAAAATCGAACTTAAGACCTCTCACTTACAAGTGAAGATGAATACTAAACCGTGGTACTAAGTGACCACTGCCGCTATAGTGTTAAAAAAATATTAATGTTCTAAGAGAGCCTCTGATTGATTGCAAGCCTAAACTGGTCTTGAAGTCCAACTATCCAGCCCATAGCCGATATCTATTGAGTAGAGCCTTCCCTCTAAAGCCCAACCCTATCCAATAATTTTCAAAAGGGCCGGTTCTATTTTAGATCCTCCTATGCATTTGAAAAGGTCTAAAATTTTTACAAACGATAAAATAATCTAAACACTGATTCACTTACACTACAAGAAGGGAAGAGATCGAACGAAGGACACATTAGATTAAAGAATAAGACTTTATCTGTCAGTGCAATTCACCATTCGGTCCATCATGCTCATTCAAATCAATTTTTTTTTGTTTTTATAAATCTTAACTTATTTGATGACGCTCATAGTAGGATCCATTTTATATCTTATTTTAATAATTCAACCGTCTGATATTTTTAGTTATTTTCAAAAACTTAGTCAAATCTAAAACCATATGACTGCTATTTAAGTGGTCGTTTCAGTATCTTAATCATTTTAAATTTGCCTAATATTTTTGCAAAAAATAATGTATATATGAGAAATTAAAATACAAACCATTCTTATCATTCAAATGGAGTGGGCTTGATCCAAATTAATGCATATGTATAAAAAGTTTCGTAGAGAATAAGACGGAGTGGGCTTGATCCAAGCCCAAGCTCAAATTGTAGTCGAACAAACTTGACCCAGCCCAAGACAAAAAAGCCCAAACCTAAAGTTTCGGGTTTTATGCCACCCAATGGGAATTTACCGTTTTCTTACAGCCAACGTAAAATCTAGAGACAAGAATTATGACGTCATTCGTTCTCACGTGAAAAAGAAAAAAATTAATAAAGAAAATTAAAATACTTCTAAAGAAAGAAAATTAAAAATTAAAAATAAATAAATATAAAAAATATAAAAAAGCAAATACAAGAAGTTGCAGAAATTCCAGAATCCAAGAAGATCAACTTAGACGCCCCGCCCCGTTCGTAATTTTTTTCTTTTTTTTTTTTCTTCCAATAAAATTCTGTGTCCCTCTTTTGCTTTGGATTTGGAAGAACGGGGTGTTTAAGTTTTGAAATTCAATAAAAAATCTGCAGACTTTGTAATTTTATTTTTATTCCAGAGACATTTAGATGAGATATTATTAGACCAAATCTTAGAGATTATTAGCGAGCGAAGAAAATCAAAGTAAAAAAAATGGAGAATGTAATGAGCAAGCTTCGGAATTTGGATGCTTACCCAAAAATCAACGAAGATTTCTACAGTCGTACACTCTCCGGCGGCGTTATCACTCTCGCTTCCTCCATCGTCATGCTCCTGCTCTTCCTCTCCGAGCTTCGTACGTCTCCTTATTGTTAGATCTCCGCGATTGTTTTGTTAATTTGGGAATGAAGATCTGTTCATTTCTAGGGTTTGTCCTGTAAATTGCGTTTCTTTTTTTCAATGGGTTTAGTAACAGGAAGAACTGAAATGTTTGAATTTCTGAATTCCAAGTCCTGCAAGTCAACGTTCTGTCGATCCTTGTTGATCATCATGGGATTTATTGTTGATATTGTTGTTTATTTTATTTAATTGTGTGAGTGCAGGGTTATATCTCCATGCGGTAACGGAATCAAAGCTTGTGGTAGATACTTCTAGAGGCGAAACCTTACGAATCAATGTAATGTTGTTGTTTTTCCTCTTTAACGACTACCAAGTAGCTTCATATCAATAACCCCTATTTGATATCAAGGGCATTGCTTTGTTCCATTTGTACAAGGATTTTATTACAACTTTTCGGCTAAACTAATGGATGCGTTTGCTTATTGACATTCACAAGTGCAGTTTGATGTAACTTTTGCTGCCCTCCCTTGTTCTATACTAAGTCTCGATGCCATGGACATCAGTGGCGAGCAGCACCTAGATGTAGTATGTATCCCAATTGATCGGTGATGTGCTATAACTTTTTCTCTGAACTCTCTCTCCCTCTACACGGCCACACACAATTGCTCTATGCCCTGCACTTGTTGCCACATTGTGCTTGTTGTTCAAGTTTGACTTGTGTAAAATTTAATTGCTCTTATGTACTGCAGAAACATGACATTATCAAAAAAAGATTAGACTCCCATGGAAATGTGATAGAATCAAGGCCAGATGTTATTGGTGCACCCAAGGTTAGTAACACAATATTTTTCAAAGTACATTTCTTAGGACCAACTCTTTTCATTAATTTATTATCTGCCTTATATCAGCACATTTACATTTGATACATTACCTGGTTAAAGTATTCTTGGAACTACCTGGTGTATGGAGAAAAAGAAAATCAGCAAGATAGTTATCTCCTTTGATTTTGCAATTTCAATTTCGTAAATGAATCACATGAAGGATCTACATATTATCTCTTTGTAATTACTCATCTTCCCTTCCTTCTGCTCATACCTATTTCTCATTGACACAGATTGACAAGCCCTTACAGAGACATGGTGGAAGGCTTGAGCATAATGAGACATACTGTGGTTCCTGTTATGGTGCAGAAGCGGTACGTTTATTTGTCTGGATCCTTATGCTAGATTTTTGTTGAATATAATGTTGGAAGTTGTTTGTGTGCTGTTAGTATAGTACCTTGGGGAATGCTGAACTAGATAGGTGTCATCAGTGCACCCTGTATTTGAGATCCAAGTGGATTGGATGTGCTTCTGTAAATCTATATATTCCAACTATGAAGTAGAAAGATTCTCACCAACATGTGTGTGCATTATAATGGAAGTTACAGGTGGGAAGGGGGGAAATTGGGTCCGGGGAGGTTTTTGAGAGTAAAAACATGAAACTGATCGGAAGTTGGGTAGTGTTGTACTTTTATGCACAAACAGAAGAGAATTGTAACAAAGTACCGAATATCAACATTGTAGGCGAAAGCAAAGAAACAAATAATCTCAAAATGAGAACACAAGAGATTTGACATGGTTTGGCATAAAGCCTATGTCCACGGGCGAAGCACGGTGAGGAATTTCACTAAACAAACAGAGATTACAAAAGAGTGTTTAAACTCTCACAACCCAACTCCCATAAATTACAAACCCTAAACCAAACGAGTAGAGAACCCTAAACAAACATAGAAGATTCTCCAAATTGCTCCCTAACTCACAAACTCACAAATTGACTCTCACCAGATTGCCACACGAATGAGCCACACAAAATAAACTAACCCTAATGTCCTATTTATAGAGCATAGGACTTAGGTTTACATAGGAATCCTAATAGGAAGTAAATCCAAATCCTAATCAAATAGGTAATTAACAAAATCTCTCCACCAAGCAAGGAAACCAACCAGGAAGTCAAAATCCAAACCCAAATAGGACACTAAAACCAAATAGGTAACACACGCCTAATTTGGAGACGCAAAACCCAACAGGTTGTGTTCAGTTATCATGTTATCCTTGTTTCTTAATCTATTATCAAAGTGTTTATAACATTGGAAGTCTATTGGCACCTCATTCTCCTATATGTCCGACAATATAGAGTTTATTTAACAATATAGACATCCCAAGTCAGTGCCTTGATAGACTGTTATAGAATATACAAAATAAATGGCCATTGTGGTATAAGTTTCGATTTCAGTGTGCTCTCTATATAGCTTTCTATGACTTGAGCTTTATCAACAACTTCAACTTGAATACAATCAGCTTCAATGAGGAAATATAATTCCAAATTACATTGGCCTCCCCCACTTTTTTAGTTTCTCCTACGTGTTTCAGTTCTCCTGTGATTATAGCTGAAATCTGGTCCATCTCAATTGATTATCATTTTATATAGAGATGTTCTGAGAGGCATTATGAGTTTCTTATTTTTCCAAATTTTATTGTTTGTTTGCTTATTATTTCAGGCTGATGAGGATTGTTGTAATTCATGTGAAGACGTCCGTGAAGCTTACCGAAAGAAAGGTTGGGCAATATCAAATCCAGATTTGATTGACCAGGTGAGTGAGCTTGAGATCTTGAATCCCAAAAAGCTATGGAAAATGATAAATTTCAGTCCAAATTTAATCACCTAATTCGAGTCATGTTATCATCTGAAACCATATATCCGGAACTTTTCTCTGTGTCATTGTCTACTTTTTACATGTCTCTGAGTTCCCTTAATCATTATTTCATCCCTCCTCTTGTTCTCTCACCTGTAGATGCTTATTGTAACATGTGATAGTAGTTCTATTCTTTTTACGTTTCTAGTGTTCCTTTTTTTTTCCTTATGTTATGTGTTCCACAACAGTGTAAAAGAGAAGGCTTTCTGCAAAGAATTAAAGATGAAGAAGGTGAAGGGTGCAATATTTATGGTTTTTTGGAAGTCAACAAGGTAGCTGGGAACTTCCATTTTGCACCTGGGAAAAGCTTTCAACAATCAAATGTTCATGTGCATGATCTGCTGGCATTTCAAAAGGATAGTTTCAATGTAAGACCCGATCCTTGATCCCTATAAAAAGACTTGAGTGTGATAAAATCATCAAAGTTCCTAGTAAAAAAAAACTTCTTAAAACGTTATCCTACATTGTTAGAAAAGCCTTGTAATCAATATTTATCACATGATACAGATTAGTCACACAATCAACAGATTGTCTTTTGGAGACTATTTCCCTGGTGTTGTAAATCCTCTTGATGGGTATGTTTTCCTCTCTCAATCATAAAGTCTAGTCAACCTTGTTATTTCTAAACTTTACATTCTTCTAGGTTTTTGCTATCTATGACTTCATATGTATTGTGATATGCTTATATATTGGTTTTTTAACCTTCAGTGTGCACTGGACACAAGACAACCCAAGTGGGATGTATCAATACTTTATCAAGGTCAGTTTCCTGCAGTATTGTCACTACGGATTTTCTTACCAATATACCGTAGTCTAATGGAAATAAACCATGGCTCTTATATCTTTTGTGTTCTTTTCCATGTCATTTACCTGCAGTTTATGTACATCATCTCACCATGTCAATACTCTTATAAAATATTATTATGTCCAATACATATTTATATGTTTATACATAGCAACATTTATGAGCATGTACATGCGTGCACACACACGCGCGCACAAACATGTGTAAATGAGTTAGCAGGCAAAAAGGGCAAAACCGTAAAAGGCAAAGAGGAGAAGAAATTTACTCTTCTAAATGCCATGACTTTTTTTGCTTTAGATTTTTGTATTAGAATTAGTGGATTATAGAGGTGTTGTATTTTTGTGAATAAAAGAAAATTAGTTCTTTTTCCCCTTTTTCACTGCAGACCAGTATATAGCATGCTCCAGCAGGAATGTCTTGCATGCTAGTATTAGCATGCTATTGTGAAAAAAAAAATTTAAAAGTTGAGTTATTTCAGAAGTTACACATATTTGGTGTTGAAATGGCTCTGGTTCACCTTGCTGGCTATCTGCTTATCTCATTCCTTTGGCCCAAAACCTTGTGTTCTCTACTTTGAGTTGAATTATATATGAACTTAATTGGGTATGGGTTTCAAACCTTAATAACCTTTTGTTGCATATCATAGATCTTATCTCGAGTTCCCATTCAATCCTGATTACCTTACTCTCATATTTACCTGTGTATGGTAATATAGATTTTGTTTAAAACACATTTATTGCATATCTGCAAATACAATAGATCCAAAGATGAACAGCAAGTGCTTTAGTAAACTTATTTACAGCCACTGTTACTCTTCCATCTGAAATAGTTGCCTTTTATCATTGACCACCTTTACCAGATCATTCTATGTTTCTGTCAAGGAAATCAACCATCGTTTTTTATTTTTTTTCAGGTTGTACCCACTGTGTATACAGATGTGAGTGGGCACACTATCCAGTCAAATCAGGTGCAGTAAATACAAATTAAGAAAAGAATAAAAGGAGCTCAGTTTCTGAGTTTTGCTTTTTAATAGTTGAATATAACATGTTATGTCCTAATAATTGGAATTTGCAGTTCTCTGTAACTGAACATTATAGGGGTACAGAAATGGGCAACCTTCAGTTCCTTCCTGGAGTGTTTTTCTTCTATGATCTTTCTCCCATCAAGGTGGGTTTTGTTTTCTTCCAATCCTACAAGCAAGTTGAAAAATTAATTTAACGATATTCATATAGATATCTTTTGTGCTCCTGCTGTTGTTGAACATACATTGTTATGGGGTTGACTTGCATGTTGCAGGTAACTTTCACAGAGGAGCATATTTCATTCTTGCACTTCCTGACCAACGTTTGTGCCATAGTAGGAGGTAATTTCTAATTACCAATTTCTCCCTCCCATCTTTGATTGATTTTATTGATGAGAGAAATCTCACAGTTTCCATCTTTTTTGGTTTTTCTGGTTACTTTTAATGTTGGTATGGATTTTGAAGTTATGTCATTTCGTTTGTCAATTATTTATGTGCCTCGTTAGCATCCTTGCCACTAATCATAAGTCATCTTGAACTAAACCTATTGCAGATGCTTTTAATCCTATGGCTATAGCTTTTATTTAATTATTATGGTTGTGGGTCTCCTTATAATATTACCGAGTATTGCTCGTGTCATTTCTCTCTCGTTTCATTTAGTATTGATGTCATTAATTCAAAGAAAGTTTTGGTTTCAATTACACAGTTATATTGTCAACTAACTCGAGTCAGCCTCCTGGAAATATGGACTGCTCTCTTATTTGCTATTCCTGATGGTTTTTATTTACCATAACTGTTTTGATGCAGAAACGATGATCTTTTTTTCAATGTTGTTTTCAGGTGTCTTTACAGTTTCGGGAATATTAGATTCGTTTATATACCATGGTCAGAAGGCAATCAAGAAGAAGATGGAGATCGGCAAATTTAGTTGAGTGGTTCTGTTGGCATACGTTGCTGCTCTATTTGTTGGTCCGCCTGTCAACGGCTTTGTGGGACAGAATCGATCTAAGAAAGAGGAAGCATGTAGTGCACTCTCATCATCATGTGGTTGGGCAGAGACACCATTGTTTTAATCAACTGAACTGGGTTTGACATTCCTTAATTTAGACATGCCAAATGCCCACAATGTTAAAAACAGTTTTGTAATCGCTATATCTTGATGTGAATATCTGTTTGAAAGCTAAAGGGGCTTCTTCATTCCCTCCTTACCGAATTAATCTCTCGTTTTCTTCGTTCCCCTCCTTACCGAATTAATCTCTCGTTTTCTTCGTTCCCTCCTTGCCGAATTAATCTCTCGTTTTCTTTTCATTTTTTCTGGCATGCTACTCTCTTTTTTTGGGGTCATGGTTTCTTCTTCTCATTCGTTGGCTACTAATATTTGGTTGGAGCGGATATTCTTGCGTAATGATTACTCTTTGTTTGGTTGACAGATGAAATTAATGAATGAGTTTTTGTGGATTGTCAACTCCTCAAAAACATGGATAGGGTTTGCATCTGGTTAATAAACCAAGACCAATGTACTAAGCTTTTTATAGTGAAACTGCGGTTGAAGCAGACATTTTGAAATGACAGCATCGAAGATATATTTGAAAATTTTCAAAATATAAAATACTCCAAAAAAAAAAAAAATGGCCCTTTTACCGTCAAATTCCAAAACAAATAGACAAGGACAGAAACCGTGTGGACGACACGACTGAAAAGGTGTCCATAATCTCCATGCATCGGAGCTCTTTGCAATTTAGAATGATTTGTTGAAATTCTTCCACACGGCTTAACCGCAGAGGCAATAGATAGCCTCACTTACCTAATCCCCTTCACCTTTTCACCTTTCACTGCAAAATGCCAAAACCATTCCCATTCCCATTCGGATTTTGGGTTACCTAAATCTTGGTTTTCCCATGGCCCAAAACGGCCAAATGATCCTTTCCAGATGCTCTTTGTAGAGATCTAGGAATCAATCAATCATGTATGTTTATCGTATATCTTACAACTAGTTTTTCGTTAGGTACTAATTATATTTAATTTTAAATTAAAAATGTAAAATAATTTTTAACCGTACGATGTAAGATGAACGGACATGATTAATTAATCATTCAAATCCCCACAAAAAAAGATACGAAGAGATCCTATTCCGTCCAAAACAACCTTTGCACTATTTCCACTGCCCCATTCACACCCCTTTTCCACCTTCTTCTATTCATTTCTGCTTTTGCTTTGGAATCATTTGTAAAGGACACAATTATTATATTGGCCTATTACTTTTTTTGTTTTTTGGGGTGTGTACTTCTCACACACCCCTTGATAATTTCTATATGTTGATCTTCTTCAATTCATCTGATCCGACGGTCGAAAATTAAAAAGGTGTGTGAGAAGTAAAATGGGGTGTGTGGATATCACACCCTTTTTTTTTTGGAACAAGGAAACTCTATTAACTACAAAGAAACATAATTACAAACGAAAGACCCAGAAACAGGAAAACATAAACAAGCAAAAAGAAGGGCCAAACACCAAACAAACAAGTGCCCAACCAAACAGTTGAGGCCTAAAAACAGAAAAACAAAAAACAAAAAAAACGAGAAGTCCGCTACTACAGTCTCCGCCAGAACAGTGCATCTCGACCTGCATAAATCCATGCTCACCACCAAACATCGCCTCGCTGATCCCATCATCCAACACCGATCTGCTCCCCGAGCATAGCCATTGAGAAAAGATAACCAGAAACTGAAAGAAATCAATTGGCTATTGATGGAAAGAAGCCCATGGAACACCATGAGCAACACTGCCACACATGACAGACAACAGAGAGAAGGTGGTGGTGTTGGGAACACCCGAGTCGGTCGAAACACCGTAACTCGAAGCACCATCTCGAAAAGTATGGCAAAAGATCGAGTCTTAGATGAAGGAGGAAAAGGGATGTTAACAAAGTAAGGATAAGAGGGCAAATCAAGATGAGGAGGAGGGGAAAAAAGCAGAAGAGAAGGGGAAAAGAGGAGAGAACAAAAGAAAGGGAAAAGTGGCAACCGACCCCAGCCGGAGCTAGAGTCGATGCCAAAGATCTGATGAATCAAGATTAAAACCCTCACCAAAAGGGGGAAGAACTCTCATGCTAGGAGAGAAGCTCTCTCACGGAATGAGAGAATCCCGATAAGAAAGATGGAATTTGATTTATTGGCCAATTACTTTTACACACATTATGAGTGTAATTATTTCGATTTAAAGAAAATTTGAGGTTGGGTTCATAAATTAAAGATTTATGAAGGGTGGTCGTTAAACTTGTACTAATATGGACTTTTTAAGTAGCATCGTTAGAACTTCAGTCTAAAATAAAGGTTTTAAGGGCAAATAAAAAACAAAAGTTCTAACATAGTTGTCCAAAAAGATCACTCCTCTAAATTGTTTTTCTGCCTAAAGTTCAAAAACCAATACTCACATATTTTTAGTTTGGAGATCAAAATTCAAATTGAGTTAAATTCAGAGATTAATACTCCAATTTTATCTTGAACTTAAAAGTTATTTGACATGACATTCAACCCATGTTTTAAATTTTGTAAGAAATTATTCTAATTCCAAGTACCCCACCGACTTTTTCTTTCTTTGTCTCTTTTTACACTTTTCTCTGTGCATTTTTTGACCTTGTAACCTTGTGCAAAATGCACGCTTTGAAGGAAGGATTGGGAGGAAGAATACGAATAAAGATGGATATGGATATGGTGACACCCAAAGAATAAGAACAGATTGTTTTTCTGCCTAAAGTTTTAAGCAGCAGATATATTTTTAAATTATGAAGGCATCAAACATGATTGTGGATTGTTAATTGTGTTGATCGATTGATCTACATGTAAAATGATCAAAGCTTCTCTCTATATTTGTTGCTACAGTCAACCTACATGCAAACATTTGTGTTCATGGGCGAACTAGGGTTTCATATTGGACGAAGATGGAGTTGCCTTATATACTAATTTCAATATAGTATTACGTGTAATTTACGAATAAAATTTACCATAATTGGAGCCGGCCTGCGTGGATTCAATCAAAATATTTTGGGCACCTACTTCAAGACCAGTCCCAATTATGGTAATTTATGCTTTCAAGCATTCAGTAAGGAGTTAAACTTACATGATAATACACAAACATGAGTATGCCACATAAGTGTTGTAGGGTATATTATGCTCTGTCATCTGAAGTATAATTAATTTATCCACGTGAGTATCATACTCATTATGCGACTATTGTGTATGAAATACTCAAACGGATATATGCACCACGAGATAGTTCGTCAAAACTTTCTCGTTCCATAAACACTTATTTGTATACAAGGTTAGTCCAGCTAACAGAATTTATAAACATTGCATCTCTTTGTGATTAGTGCAGGCATAACCAAACATGTGCTAACCTTAACTTAAGGATTAAACACTTGAATCAAGGACTGCAGAGCTCTAATCATCTCTAAACAAATGGTGTGACCAAGAAAAAGAGGGCAATGACATGTTTGCACATCACATGCACTAGTTAATCAGAGTGTTAATTTTCCTAACACCATGTGATTTATTATAATAATCAAACATTTTGTTTTGGTGTAGTATAATTAGCGAACAATTAGCTTAATTACACATTAGTCAAGTTCTCATGTTCGTCCCACGAGGCCATGGACCGTGGAAATATTATTCCACATCTAGGGTTTAGGGTTTAATGTAATAATGACAGGTATTAGTTTTCTAATATAATTATAGTTGAAATGAAGCTTAATTATTCAAACCCTTACACAGTCTGTTGGTATGCTTTAAGAATTAGGAAATACATTATGCGAAATTTTTTTTTTAAAAAAAAAGGGAAAATACAAAACTATTGTGAAGAAAAAAGGGGTGCATTGTCTTCAAATTTATATTGACTTTGTAAAGTTTTTTTATATGTTCGACTTTTATAGATTTTGTAGACTTTTATAGACTATTAGAAACTCTATGAAATAATGAATTGTAACAGATTTTTGTAGAATAAGGATTCTCTCCTGAGCATTCCCTAGGGATCCTAAGGATCCCGCAATCTTGTCCGTTCATCGTGTATCGTGCGGTCAGAAATCATTTAAAATTTAAATTTTAAAATTCAATATGAATAGTAGCTAACGAAAACTGACCGCACGATACACGATGAACGGACAAGATTGTAGGATCCCTAGGGAAATGCTCAGGAGAGAATCCTGATTCATTTTTGTAGAGTTCAAACAGTAATTTATAGACTGTGATTATACCTTTTTTACATTTTTTTTACCGAGAAACCAATTAGGAGAAGACAAGGCTACACTTACGTAATTTTACTTTTTCTTCTAAAATTTTTAGACATGTGAAAGAATATGTAAAGGTGGTGATCATGATGATGGCGGTGTTAGTAGCGGTCATGAGTGGGGGCGGCGGTTGTAAGGCGGCCGTAAGAGGTTGTGGTGACGATGACTGTGACAAGGTGGTGGTAGTGAGATAGTGGTGGGGGTGGACAAGGTAACATTGTAGTTGTGGTCTAAAAATTCCCGCATAGGCGCTAGGCGGCTGGCTACTGCCCCGATTAATATATGGGTATTTGAAAATTAAGAAATGGTGTCTAGACCTGATGAGGCACCCGCCTAGCCCGCTTAGGCATCCACTTTGGTTGCGATTCACTTAGACAGAAAATATATAACTTTCATTTTGTATTTTTTTTTTTTTAATAAATTGTAAGAGACTTGCTGAATAGTTAAATGAACACATTGTATGCTTATTCCCCATGTTTTCATTATGTTCCAATACTTCATAATATATATGTCATTCTATTTTGTAGTTTATGATGAAAAAATATATATTTTAAGTATAAACAGACACTTATTTATACGAAATATAATATATTTACTTAAATATGCCTAGTCCGCCTAGACCCTGTCTAGCAGCCTAGGCGCTAGGCCCCAACCTGCCGCCCGACTAGTGCCTAGCGTCTTTTAAAAGTTTACATTGTAGTACTATAGGTAGATGATGGTTGTGTCGATGGTGGCAGAAAGATGGTTGTAGTATGGTGATGATGAGTATGACAAGGTGGTGGTAGAAGAAGTGATACGATGGTGGTGGCGGCATAAACAATTGTGATGATGGTAGAAATGGTGGTGGTGATGTCTGCAATAGGGTAGTGGGGAAGGTCATGGTTAGATAGTGGTGACAACATGGTGTGGTGTGGTGGAAGTGAAAATAGTGATCCTCGTTACATCATGAGGGGTGGTGAGGTGTCAATCTTAGAGTGAGAGGTTGAATTTGCTATGATAAGAAATATATCATAAAAAGCCTCAAAGTCTATGAAAGTTCATAACCTTTTAAAATCCTTTGAAATCAAATCAATGAACATTTGAATACACCAAAACTTTTGTAAACTTGCAAAAGTAATAACTGAATACCATTGAGATTTTCATAGACTTTTAAGAAGTTATAAAAGTTTTTATTCAATACATGGTGACTTTTATCAACTCCATAAAAGTCTAAGTTGAATATACCTGAATTTGAAAGTCAAGCAAAGTCCATACCCAATACACCCCTGCAAAATGTAAGTGAAACTTCCATGCAACAGTGTATATCGGTTTCTTTTTCCGAATGTCATCTAATGTGAGTTGTCTCGTGAGATTTGTTACCTTTGCATTCTTAACGCTACCTATTGCATGAGAATACTTAATTTGGTGTCGCGAACACGGTTCAGTTACACGAGAGACGCTCATTTTACACAAGTGGTTTAATTATCTCTACAAAGAGGCATACGTTTTGGGTTCTTTATCCGAAAACAGAGGGTAATGTTTTTACTTTCGAGTAAATATGACTAATTATTGATGTTCTTTCACATTTGAGCTCCACTACAAAAACAAAGCTTCAATGATGAAGTTAGTGAGTAAGTCACCTATTCATGTTACTACTATTTTATGTTTCTTACATCGGTCTTTTACCTGGAACCAAAAGCATTGAAAAACTTTCGTAGCATCCGCGAATTACAAATATGACTAGTAATTAATTTCCTTTGCGGTAAATATGGAAGTAAATATTGATGTTGGATCACAAAAGACCCCTAATGGAAACCAAAGCCGAAATGATGAAGTTTACCAGTCACAAATGAGGTCAGGCCCGTGACTCACACACTAGCGAGTGGTCACGACAGCAACCAGAACAAACCCTTTCCAGATTCTTAGCCGCAACGCACCCATCACACAATATGAAGTTCACACAGCTCCATCTAACTCATGACTGCCTACTCACTCAACATCACATGTTCTTCGATTATCTTCCACATTTTGTGCCCACAAAGTCCTTTACGTATCAATCATGCTCAACACAAAATGTACAACTCCAAGCTCCTCCTCAAACACATCCATCACAACGTTATCTCAATGAGACCGGACCACAATGAGTCTGGTGCTTTTGTAAGAAGTGTTGCTTTTGTAAGAAGTGTTTTCCACGAATAATTCTACGATATCGGACAAATCTCACGAGATAATGGCAATTAAATCTTGCCGGATAGTTGCAGAACGTGAGAAGATTATATAACACAAGTTTTAACATAAGAGATTATGAACACCAAGACATGAAAGTACAGAAAAGAGGAATCATACATATATATATATATTGAATCACTCATGGTCTAGCAAGAAAAAAACCAGCCCACCATGGCGGAGATGTTGTACATCATATTAACATACTAAAACCCCAATTGGACCAACTAAAACCCTAATTCAAATGTAGCTCTGCATATCCCAAAAACTTGATTGCAGTAGCCACTAGAACCCCCAATCAACTTAATTACTTAAAACTAAAACATACCCAATTACAATTAAACATGATTAACAACACTAATTAACTGAAGATCGAAGCCCAATCAATCTCGGACGGGTACTTCTCTAACACGGCAGTGCTCTCGGAAGCGCCGCTGTTCTCCCACGGCTCCGTACAGTCGCCGAAAGTCAGATCGGACAGCGGCGAAGACCCGGCAGACCCCTCGCTATCAGTCATCACCGGCGACGCGGTTTCAACCTTGACGGCCAAAGACTCCGGGGCCGGCTGTCGGCTCGCTGCAGCGGATGACCTCTTGGCGGGCTTCGCTGCCTTGCCCTGTTTCTGAGTTTCGGCCAAGCCTTCGCAGATGGCTTGAAGCTTGGCGTCGACAGACGCATGCAGAGGCTTGTACTCGCCGAACTCGCCTCCGACGACCGACCAATTGTGGCGGAGGTGCGGGAAATTGAGCCTGGCGAAGTCGCCTCTGAGCTTGTAAGCTGCCTTGTCGTAGGCCAAAGCAGCTTCCTCCGCCGTGTCGAAAGTTCCTAGCCAGAGCCTGGTGCGGTTCTTGGGGAGCCTAATCTCAGCGACCCATTTGCCCCAGTGGCGTTGCCTGACACCCCTGTAAAGCTTGGTGGGTTTCGGCGGCGAACCGGAGGAGCCCACCTGCTTCATCAGGACGGGTTTGGGGCCGAGGAAGCTGAGAGTATGAGACGACGGCTGAGAAACTTGTTGGTGGTGGTTTTCCCAAGAGATTTGGGTTTGTTGGGGTTGGGATTGGGATTGGGACTGGATCTGGGCTTGGATCTGGTGGATCTGGGAGGGGGTCAGGTGGTTCAGCCCGATTGACGGCAGTTGCTGGTGGTGCTTCTCAAATAACCCATCTGAAAACAATTGGGTCATGGAGTAGGTGGAGCAACCGTAATCGTAGAAACTGGGCTGGTTTGAGGAAGAGAGGAAGTCGTAGGAGGTAGAAGGGAAAGAGGGAAGGAAAGGGGCGAAGGAAGGAGGAGACGTGGCGGTGGTGGGGAGGGAAGACGGCGGCGGCGGCGATGAAGAAGCACTTTTCATAAAAGGCTCAAGTGCTTCCATCAGCTCACCTCCGAAGGGATCGGATGATGATTGAAAAGCTGCTCTGCTACTGTAGAAATCCATTGTAGTTGCCATGCCTTCAAAACACACTCAAATCACGAAAATTTAAAATAATAATAATTAACAACAGAGAAATTAATTAACCTATAAATCAACCTGTTTCTTGTCAAAATTAAAGAACAGGAAGTGGGTTTTTCAGGAAAGAGATTTCAAATAATCAACCTCTTTTACTCCCAGAAAATCAAACAAAAAACCAACCTTGAGGGACCAAAAATTAACCCTCCAAACTGATTTTTTCAAAGGAAAAAAATAATTAAAATTTAGCTAAAAGTAAAAACATAAAACCTGGATCTCGATTCTGAAAATACCTGGCTTTCGAGAGAAAAATCCTTCTAAGTTTGCTTTTTTTATGTTAATTTAGAAAAACAAACCCAAAAATCATAACTTTTTGAAAGACAGATGATTAACAGAAAGGGATTCAGAGAAGTGGGGATTACAGAGAGGGGGGGATGGGATTAAACACAAATTAAACCAGATGATCAATCGCTCTTAAAAACCTCAAAGCTCTCACACTGTTTCTGCTCTTTGTGTTCTTTTTCACTCCTCACTTTGTTTTACCTCTGCGGCCGCGCCCCCTCCTCCCTTATATAGAGGCCCTGGGGGACTAATTATCTTCGTTAATCACCTCGTTAATCCAAATTATCTCACTTTAAGCCCCACTTGCCGCTTTTTTAATTTTTAATTATCTACGTCGCTCTCCAATTTACCGCGCGTTCTGTTCGTGACGTACGCGGTTCTGTGCTTGGAGAAGGACACCTGTCCTTCGCCAACTGCCACCTGTCGGTGGACTTGCGGTGTTCTTAGCATAAATGTGTTGCCTAGCTTGTTGACCATATTAGTACGCGTTCACACCTTCTCGTGGTTTTTGAAATTTTTAAAGCACTGAAGAAAAAATTAAAAAAAACAATGCAGCTGAAAAAATAAAAGTATTATTGAGTGGATTTGTTACTTCTAAACACTCTCTGTCAGTTTACCCAAAAAAAGAAATACACTCTTTGTCATATTATAATTTAACATTAATTTTTTTATTATTGTTATAAGATATTGTATTAAAAATATGAGGTAGCTGAGAATTCATTTCAAATAGTCTCTTTAATATTTCTCTTCGAATTAAGGTTTGTAAGATGCATGCCTACCCCTCTACATCAACAATAAACCAATAACTATGACCTAAACCTAAAATGAAATATTTTATGGGGTGTGCTATCCACACACCCCTTTTTACTTCATACACACCCTTTTAATTTGTGACCGTCGGATCGACTGAATTAAAGAAGATCAAATGGCAGAAATTAATAAAAGGTGTGTGAGAAGTAAAAATGGGTGTGTGAATAGCACACCCCTATTTTATAAGGACGAAGAAAACTTCATTACAAAGATATGATTTAGGCTAATTGATTAAGATATAGAATCGTTTTTCTACATTTGAATTTGAACAATACCTACTCACAAATTAGAATAATTTCGCATAGGCTTATTGATCAGCTTGTATGACACACTCCGACCGAAGTCGAGACGTGCTAGCCGTCACGTGAGGGTGACGTAGTCAAGTGCGCAACAGAAGTGATGATAATAATAAGAAAATGCGACTAAGTAAAAACCAAAACTAAACTTACTGAAACTAGAGTTAATATGTAAGTGCGTGAAAGTGATCAAGTATAAGATACACACATATCGAAGCATAGGTAAACGAAAGTGCAGTCGAACTAACTAAGTATTAATTGTACAAATGGGGAGAAGATCCCTACAGTTATTTAGTAGATCGTCAGAACCACCAAGAAGTCCTTGTGAGCCACCAAGATGTACAGGGAGGGGCGCAAAACAGAAGGGTGAGTGGGCAAAAACAAAACGTTTGAAAACACATCTATCTTTTCTGAACATAATAACCTCTCACTGTAAAACCCGTATAGTTCCAGAAAATAATACTACGTATATTCATATGAATACCAATGCACAAGGCCAGTAAAAACTGAAGTATGCCATGCCATAACGTTTCCGCACTAAAAGATGTAAGCCAGGTGAAATCAATATAAAATAATATGCCAGTCGGAGTCACCTAATGTGACATGTACGATTGAACCTATAACTCATCAATATATGCTAGCACACGAGTTGAAACCACCTATTGTGGTATGTACGACAAGGCTGGGTGTAAATATGTACGCTCAAGTGCTACGATCACGTGAAGACTTTGCGAATAATCGCGAGTCACCTACAAGTCGGAACCACCTATTGTGGTATGTACTACAGGGCTGGCACCAAACTTGGATCCAAGGTGAGCATGCAGTGCGGGAGGTGAACATCACGTGAAGGACTATGCCCTGTCCTCGGGCGAGAGCACTAACACCGGGGTGCAGCAATGATGAGCTATAAATGCATTTATGCATAACAATGTGTCATGTAACCAATACCATCACAATATTCTCACTTGAAGCTTACCTGAGCCTCTGTAGCATCAAACGATATAATTCATGATTTATAATAATGCAATACTTAAAATGCAACTCATTTTCGACATGGCATTTAAAGCGTAAATCATTTTAAAAATGTTCTAGAAACCACGATATATATATATATAAAGAAAATGGCCACTCACTGATAAGTAGCAGGATCGTAGCCCTCCAATCTCGCTTGTCCACGCTCGTCCTCGGGGTATGTTTCACCTATATGCGAAATAACTAATTTTACGTTAATTTTAAAGCACATACACAACCCTAGGAATAACTTCTTATACGTTGCTCAAATGAGGTATTTGGATATACCAAGATGATCTACTCGACAACACGAACACCCTCATATTTTTAGAAAAAAATTTGGACGTCCGACACTTCACCACGCGTCGGCCACGCACATGCACGTGCCTGGCACGCTGACGGAACCCCTAACGGCATTAAGGAATATTTCGTTAAATTAGTAGAATATTCCGTTAAAATTACCTGACGCTGCTAGAATATTCTGTTAAAGTTAATGGAATATGCTCATTCTTCTCCGGTGACTCGCCAGAGTCCACCGCCGGCCGCCGTCTGGTTCGTCAGTTTCTATAATTTTTTCAAAGTTCAATATCTTCTTCAATTCTCAACCAAAATCCATGAAATTTATATGGATTTGAAGATCTTGAAGAGTAGAACACATCCATACCTATTGGAGGTCCTAAACCCAACGAAAAATGGTTGGAATTTCCTTCGATACCTCCAGCCAACTCTGCAACTTCACGAACTTGTGTGTTCCGATGTCTAAACCACTCCAATTTCACTCCAAGATGTTAAGGGAGTTGTTTAGAGCCTATCTCGATGACACACCCCAACCCGGAAAGTTCCATTGGACTCTGAATCGAGTTGTGCTGGCCGACACCTGGAGGGTGACGAAGCCATAAAGTGTAGTGTAGTGGAAAAAGAATGTGAATAAATTTAAACATAAAAGTGCCTAAACAAAGGAGTGCGCGGGTGAGCGGGATTGAACCCTTTTCACACGTGATGTTAGAGCATAAGACAGTAAAGTGAATAGGATAAGGGTTATACCACTGAAGGTAACCATCTCCTGAGATTCGCCAGAATCCTTGTATATACGTAAGCACAGCTATTAAACCTGGAGGGGCGAAAAACAAAGTTGAGTGGGTCAGCAAAACAACGTTTTGTAAAAACCTTATTTTCGAATATACTAACCCCTCGCGGTAAAACAAGTATAGTTTCCTTAAAACATACTACGTAAGTATGTACACAATAATACAACATCATTATAACCAGAAATATGCCAAGTCATGATATATAAATGCCACATTAATAAAATCATGTGATAATCAAGTATTGCCAGGTGCTCATCCATTTAAGCTGACACACGAGTTCGAATAGATAATTTCTGACACGAACAAAATTGGGTGTGATCAATACGCTCTAGTACTACGATCACGTGAAGACTGGTGCAGAAGCACGTCACATACAAGTCAGATTGCCTAATGCAATATGCCCGACAGGACTGGCACTTAACTTGGATCCAAGGCGAGCGAATGGTGCGATGTAAACATACACGTGAAGGACTGGCCATGGCCTTAGGGAAAGTACTAACACCGGTGCAGCAAGATGAGCATGTATAAATATTTATGAATGTCATGACAGTAATATCCCAACCATATAGCAACATATATCACCATTAATATCACAATAACGATACTTGGCAATATAAGCGTAAAAGTGAAGTAAATACGCATTTAGGGAAACTATCACTATGTATAGGTATAAAATAAACTGCCAACTCACTGATACACAGTTGAAACGAAGTCTCCGAACCTTGCTTGACCCCGTACATCCTTGGGATACGTTTCCCCTATATGTGAAATTACTAATTAACTTAGTTTAATAACACATAAACGGAAACTTAAATAAAACATTCGTAGATTGCTTAAACATAGGGTTTGAATATACGAAATCGATCTGCTCGACGTCACGGACCTACACAAATTGACAGGAGGTTAATCGGAGTCTGGACACGCCGCCACGTGCTGCCACAAGTGGCTGCACTAGCATCCACACAGTGCACGCGCCAAGGACCCATATGAGACTACGCGCGCCCACTCGCCTTCATCACGAGTTCCTGCAATTTTTGCAAGTTTTGGTCCAACTTCCCGAGCTTGTATCGAGCTCAATTCTCAACCAAAAACAATTCTACAAAAACCAAATTAAAGTTAGGAATGTAATGAATCGATCCATATTCACAGAAAGTTCAAATGTGGATCATGTTGTCCAGGAATTTAGCCAAAAAGTGGCCAAATGGCCACGGTCAAACTTTTCCAGAATTTTGGGAATTTCTTCCCAACTTTCAGGGTTGAAAAACTAACTCGATAGTTAACCAAACAGAATGATTCAAAAGCCATTTTGAAGTTAGGAATATAGAGAATAAGTTTATACCTAATAAGAGTCCAGTCGTGGTCGAGGTTGACCAGAAAAATGAGCTGAAAGTGACCAAATGGTCACGGTTCCTTTGCTGGAAAACTGAGCAGTCTCCCTCCTCGAGCTTTATGTGCTAAGACGTTCGTTCAAAACATGTACACGAGATCAGAATCAACTCATAGGAATGAAATGAAAGTTCTTAGGATTTCCGAAGGCTTACCTAAGACGTCATGAAAATCGTTGAACCAAAACTCACCGAGTCAGACCTTTCGAGTTGGATGTCCAAAACTCGGTCAACACGTGATCAAATGGTATAGTTGAGTTCGTGGAGTCAAGATGAACACAATGGTGTAGTTTGTTTGTCACGCTTGTGTGTTTTGGTGTGGATTTGAGAAGGTTGCAGAGAAGAAGAGAGAGCTCGGCGAGGAAGAGAGAGAAGAGAGAGAGAGTGATGTGAGGGTTGCTTTCTGATTGGTTGGGCAGAGAGAAAGAGGTGATTGATTGGGTGAAAGAAAATGGGAAGGAAATTGATTGGTGGTGAGTAAACACGGGTTACATTAAAAGAAAAGAAGAGATAGGGTTAATTTTTCAGATTTTCTATAGTACAAAGAAATGAAACATACTTGTAACAGTGTTTCTACACTGGTAGAAATTCTCGTACACTCGTAACGTGTACAATTTAAATGCGATAACGAGAAATAAAATAAAAGTGATATAAGTACGTCCACGTCACTTGCCAATAAGGGCATAATAGTCATTCCACATAGTCGGAAAGAAGTTACATAACTAATATAAGGACGGGTGGTCACACTCGAGCCTTAAAATTGTGCAAATCACCCAAGATCACGAGGTCATAAAAACCCACCGTGTCGGAGCTTCTGGGTTCTTATGTTTCCGACGACTGTTCGATGAACCAAAAGTGTGAATGAGTTCTTGAGGTTGTGAGGAAGATGATGGTAGTGTCCAAGGACTCGATCCGTGATGTTTTAGTATGGTTTGAGTGTGGTCGTCTCACGATTGTACGGACGGGAAGAAGAATCGAGAAAGAATGAGAAGGTGAGGGATTCGTGTGTGTGTGTGGGGTCACGAATTGGCCAGAAATAAAAGAAGTAAAGCCCTGATTGGGCTACCGTGAGAAAGAGAAAGAGAGAGAGTTTTAAGGTCCAATTAGCCCAAGGAAAATAACAATTCAACCTAAAATCTGATTAGGCTAGACATGACAGGAACTAATTGATTGGTGAATAAAATATAGTCAACCCAACAATATTTCTACTAATTGATTGGTGAATAAAATATAGTCAACCCAACAGTATTTATACCCTAACTCGTTCTTTAATCGTCTAACATTTCATTAGGAATCTGATTCGACCCTAACTCGCATCGACGCGCTTGTGACGTCGAGTACGATTTGATTACGACAGCGAGGAATATTATTTAAAACTCCATATGTACATCCAAGTCACTAAGCCACCGAGGGCATAATCGTCATCTCACATACTCGGGAAGAAAATTATAATGACAATTGGGATGGGTCGCCACATTGTATCTTTTAATTCTCTTTTGATAATTTGATATAACAATTCAAAAAGAAAAAGTGTTAGAGAAAAAAAAAGGTGCGAAAATCATTTTAGTACATTTAAGGTCAATATTATCCTATACAATGCTAAAAAGTATAATTAACGACTTCAGAATAGGTCTCGTTAATCAAAATCTCTCGACATTAGATAAAACAACACTACCCTAAATAATACCCGTATAGGCGATTAGCAACAATTAATTACAAAAAAATTTGAAACATATATCATGAATCCATAAAGCAGTATGCATGTTTGACATGGTTACCATGTTATAAAATGATATCCGCAACCAAAATGATGAGGAAAGTGGATGGAGGACAAGTGACCAAAATAATTGGATTGACACAATGCCACTAAACCAACTCCTCTAATTTAACAAGTATTATTTAAATTGTATATGTGATGTTGTAGAATGGTAGCGCAGTTATAATCTGTCTTAATACCATACGTTTCTAATTTTTTAAGGATTAAGACAGCCCACATTCTGCAAATTATGAAAGCCACTCGATCAAGATATTGATGAATAACTCATCTTATCGACTAATTAAATCATTAATCCTCCCCACCATCTCATCTTCAACCATAATTATTTAATTAATTATCATAATAAAGAAGTCGTATGCGCGTGGCAAATGACCAAACCCTGGTTGGAGTGACACGGACTTAAAGGAGCCATGACAGCCGTTGATCTGACATGAAACAGTGTCTTTGACGTCATGATTGCATATCTGATGGTTGAGAGGCTGTCCCTTTCTATGTCTTCCATCAAGAGGAGCTATCCAAATTGACAATTGTGGCAACGCGGAAAGAACGAAGCTTTGAGTTTTAGAGGTCTTAACTTAACCATGGTACATGATTTGATGTTTGCTAACCATGGTTAGGAAAATTATTATTTTTATTTGTATCGATGCACAAATTTTACTGTCAAGTTCAGTAATGTATGTATATATCATCAATACGAGTTTTAATTCATTGATACTTCCATATAGATTCAAACAAGTTTTCAGTTTTCATAAAAATAAAATTTTAAAAATAAAAACTAATAATTGAAAACTGAAACGTTATCAAGCAAACCTTTAATTCAGCGTGCAAGTAGCTAAAAATAATTGTCAAAATCATTTTCCAGGGTACAAACAATTGCCATGGGTGAGTTTGCTACTTCCAACTGGTGTTGTATGTTACGACAAGAACTCACATGCAATTGAAATGTTAAAGTGATGATATTTCACGCTAAGTCTACTATATCATGGGTGGCAGGCTTTCGAAAAGTTAAATTTATTCATATTCACCGTGAAAGCTAACAGTGTGGCACTCCGACTGAATAGCTATGGAAGAGACTACTTGCAAGAGTTTTTATGGTTCGGAGAACCATCCGATGTAATCTAAAATGTTTTATTTGATGATAGTATGTCTATCTAATTAGTAAAGTGTGTTTTTTTTCTTGAACTCGAATGAAAACTCCAACAAAGTTTTTTTTTTTTTTTTTATTTATGAAACCTGCTAAATTCCTTCCATCCTCTTGTACTATTTCAATCGTTATTTCAATGAATATTGTATTTCACTTAAAAAAAATACATTATTTCGTGTGAGTAGATTAAAACACCAAACAGCTCATTTTTAATCGTTATTTTAACGTTTCAATTGCATGTAAGTCATCTATAATGTAGTTAGCTCGATTTTATACGGAGGTGGATTGTCTGCCCTCCCATTTCCATACCCTCTCCTCCATGCCCTCCTGCGATGTGTGGTCACGATTAAGCCACGTTAATATTTTATATTAATTTTTTATATAAATAATAAAACAAAAAGTAATAGAAATATAAAATGTTGACGTGGCTTAACCGTGACCACACAAATAGGAGGGGATGGAGAGAGTATGAAAATGGGAGGGCAGACAATCCACCTCCATTTTATACACCACATACAACATAGAGCGCACCGCATTACGTATAAAATAAGCTCAATATTTTTTTCGTAGTTCAAAGTATGGCGAAGAATACGGCGTAGGCTGGAGTGCGAGCCCATCATGCACGTGCCGCACCATGCGTGTGGGACAGCCTCTTCAATTGCGGCGCCAGACTAGTCTCTAGAAATCCTGACCCACGCGCACCGGCGCGTACCCTATAATGTACAGAAGCTCCCACACATGTTACTTTTCAGTGGAACGTGAAATCCACGCAATATCAAATAGCGTGGGAGCAGAACAACGCAGGCGTGCTACATATGTTAATGATTAAAATTGCAGTAGTAATACTAATTGTAGTGGAAGGAAACGTTGGTTAAGTTAGTTGACCAAATTGGGTTAAGAGAATCGCGAATGCATGGTGCGGCATGTCGGGCGGAACCTGGAGGCCCATCTTTTTTCCCATCGTGTTACGATTTTGTTTTCGATGCTTTTGGATCCATCTGACTCATGCCTTTGTCTTCAAGTTTTCCAAATTCTAACGTAAAGCAATGTCTCTCCCTATTTACTTTTATTTCCATTTTGTATTTTAATTATGTTTAGGGTTTTGTTGGTGGCTGAAAATTGTCTATTTAGCTACAAGATTCGTATGTATTTAATACAATTATCTTTTCGACGGTTAAATATTTTTTAACAGACTCTAATTGAGAAATCATTTTCATGTTTATTTTTTGGCGAATATCAGAGGGGGCGTTGAGGGGGAGCGAAATGTGCAGTCACACAACGCCCCAAATTTGAAGGGGCCCCTAAATTGTTGTCATCTAACATCATGTAATAATGTTCTATATTTAAAAAAAAATTGGTTTTGTTACACTTTAAAACCGCATTGTGTACTCCTTATTAGAGATTTTTTTTTCTTTCCAAATATAAAAATTTGGAGTACAACGATGTAACAGCCCGTTCCAAAAAATTATGATTTATATATTTTTAATAAGTGAATTTACGAAAATGCCCTTAGAGGCAAAAAAAAACGTTGACTTTTGTTGACTGCCTTGTCATTTCACGTCAGACTTGTTTTCTTGGCATATCCTCTTAGTACTCGTCCCTACGAACGCGTGGGCGCAAACGGAACACAATTTAGAGTTATAACGAAGGAAATATTGACGTTTAAAGTCGAGAGCATTTTAGTAAATTAAATAGTTTCAGGAAAACACCAGACTTTGATTGAGAAATCATTTTCATGTTTATTTTTTGCCTATTTCTTTTCTAAACTATTTCACTGGTGCAAACAAACTGCAATAAAAATATAGTTAGTCAATTGATTGTGAAAATTCCAAAAAGCCTTTGTAAAGTTGGGGGCCTAAACATAAAATTTCACGAAATTTGAATGGGCAAAAGGAGAGAGAAGAAATTGAAACGTGAAGAGAGAAGCGTATTTAGATAACTTTCACGTGTATTGAACAACCACATAAGATCTCTATTATCCCATCGAAATACACCATTTTCTTTAAAGACATGAACAACCACCAAATGTGTTGGCTTTTTTAGTAATCAAATTTTGGCTTTAAGTTTTTTATTTTTATTTTCACTTTTTTTTTGGAGAATTATAAGTTGAAAATAGTTAGCAAACAAGTTTTTTTTTTTTGTTACCTATTTTAATTTTTAATATTTTATTAGTAACAAATGGATCGAAATTGACATCATATCAATCATTTATCTGTAAATCTACTCCACTAATGTTACTTTCCATATGGAGCTCTCCGTAACATATGACCCCAATATTCTCCCTCAGCTCGAATAACACAAACTCACTCCAAATATTTTCCTCGCATTCAGTTATTCGTTTCCTAAACAAAACCAAACCACAAAAAAAAAAAAAAAAAAAAAAACCGTGAAGAGTGAGGACAAATCGGTGGTGTAACTGAAAAGAGAGACGCATGAAAGTTGTGGGCCTCTCCTCACTGGGAGCGCTTTTTACGCGGTTTCGCCTTGCCTCTTCTCTGTCACACAACGGTTCTTTCTTGCTCCTGCTTTCAATGCACCAGCCGTTAACTTTGCCGACGTTTTATTTAGACTTATTTTTAGTTAACTGAAACTTCATTTTGATTTTATTTTGTCTCTTATAATTCAAAATTTTAAATTTATTTCATTTTGACTTGTGAACTCAGCTCCCAATAAGATATGCTTTAACATTCAACAATCGTGTATTAATTATTATTTTTTAAATGAAGAGATAAAAGTAATTGATTAGCTTAGCGCACACAAATCAAACTACATAAGAAATTAACAAAAAGATAGTATGGAGCGAATTTTGAATTTCATATAAACGACTTTCGAGTTCAAGGCCAAAATGCTATTAAACTCGAATTTTAGGAGGCAAAATGGAGTGAATTTTGAGTTTTAAGGAGTAAAGTGAAGACTCTTGAGTTACAAGGAGCATAATGAAATTAAAATTGAGTTCCAGAAGTCGTAGCTAAAAATAAGCTTAATAAATTTATGGTTGCATGTGAGTGAGGAAGGAAATGACAAGTTTTTTGTGTAAATTATTTTAACGCCCATAATTTTTTAAATATTTATTTTAATTATGCATGAAGGAATATAATAATTTCATCAGTTTTTTTGTTGAAAAAGAAAAATATTAGTATTCAAAGTTTAGTGGAGCACCGTTTCTTCAATCAAATTCGTGCCAAATTTCGGTTAAGCAAAGGATTCATGAAACGTCCCATGCAGCTCACGTGATACTAGATAACACGGTTTTGGAGTTGCGATGCACGTTATTAACCTTCTTATTTTAATATTCTCTTTTAACCTTTTATCATACTTCGTAATGTTACAAGATAATATGAAGCTTCTATTTTTTTTAAGTATTTTTTAAAAATTATTTATACAAAAAATCAACTAAATTGGACTCATTTAGCAATCTAATTGTTATCAAACAAATAAACAAACCAAGTTTTCTAGTAGACAATAGAATTTTGTCAGCGGTAATTGAATGGTTAACTAATTTTCGACTTGGTTGATTTTCTATAGAGTTAGTCTTTCAAGGTGACATAAAAAAAATAAAGGGGTTTTTGAACATTAATCCTTGCAAAAGATTAAAATTTAAAAAAAACCTGGTGCTAGATTAAATATTCAATTTAATCCCTTGAATGTACTTTTATCAAAATTTACATTCAATTTTTGTTATTTAATGTGTCTTTTTATTTAATCTCTCCATATTAAATTTTAAATTTATTAATTTGCACATATTTAGTTTTTTTTTAATTAGAAATGAATGTAAATGAGAAAATATTTAAAAAAAATTGTGATACAAAAATATATAAATACATAAGTGTTCAGAAATGATTGTGCCAAAATATATAAAATTGACTTTTTGTACCGAAATATTTGTACCTACATGATTGTACCGAAATATATTATAATGAACCTAAATGTATGTACCAAAATGTATTATATTGAATTAATGTTCCTAAATGTCAATACCAAAATGTATGTACCTAAATGTCAATACCGAAAATGTATGTACCTAAATATCAATACCAAAATGTATGTACCTAAATGTATTTACCGAAATATAATAAATGAATTAATGTACCTAAAAGTCAATACTCAAATGTGTGTACCAAAGTGTACGTAACGAAATACATTATATTGACCGAAATGCATTATATTGAATCAATGTAACTACATGTTTGTACCGATGGATATACCAAAATATTCAAATGTATTAATGTACCTAAATAAAGAACATACAAAATTGTTATCGGAATATATATTATAAAAAAATTAGTTGCCTAAATGTAGACATTAAAATATATTATGATGAATGAAATAAAAATTAAATTTAAATGTAATGAATACATTAAAATAAAAATAAAAGGATAATATAAAACATCAAAATACAACTAATAAATGATATGATTAAATGTGCTAGGGACTAAAATTGGATTTTAATCTTACATATGGTTATAATCTAAAACTCATCTTTTTTAAGGATTAAAATGAAGTTTTCTAAAAAATAAATGATTCTAATCATCACATAACATTATAAATTTATAAAGTATAGTAATTTTTGTAAGAAAATTAGAAGGTGAATGTCCATGGTAGAAAGCAGCATTCTTGTAAGAAAATGATGTTTTTCCCCTTCTCCATCTTCTTATTTTCATATTTTATAAACTTATTTACAATTTTTGTAGGAAAAAAAAATATGGTGGTGCTACCCACACATTTATTTTTACCTCTCACACACCTTTCTTAATTTTAGACGGTCGGATCAAATGAATTGAAAAAGATAATGAACAAAATTTAACAAAGTGCGCGAGAAATAAAGATGAATGTAACAAACAAACAAATTGTACCAAAAACAGCTTATTCGTTGTTTTCACAAGAAGGGTTATTTGATTACTTGAAGTAATAACCAAAGATTAATAAAATGAGAGTTTGTGCTTGCAATTGCATGTAACCAAATTCCAAGTAGAGAAGAGATGTTTCTTTCGAGTTCTAAAAGATGCTTCACATTTCGTGACAATAATTTGTCGATTTCTTTTTATTTTAACGTAATTCCTTATTAGGCAATTTCTTTGTCTGTAAAAGTTGAACAATTTCATCACCCAAACTCATCGAATAAGGAAAAACCATTAGTCGACAAGAATTAGCCAACTGTGTTGAGCTCACCACGAAAGCTTTTCACATTTTAGATTAAGGTTAGGTGGATTTTAAATCTAATATTCTGTTACTACTCTACACAAATTTATTAATATGCTAAATTTCTGGTTATTCATTCCAAATTTTAGACGCTAACATATCTTCGTTCGATCTTTTACAAAGTAAGCACAGTACTAACATAAACTTATGGGTTCCACATACTTTAATATGAGCGGTGTCCGCATTACGTGTCGTCTGTAAGTCAAGTTTCGTTGTTGGTTACAGCTAAGCTACTAGAAGAAGACCTTGAGATGACTAACCAAAAAGAAAAACAATCACTTGCATTACTCGGCACGTCCAAATCTATTGACCTTATTCAAAATAAGCTGCCTAGAAATAGCATGAAATTTAAGGTTTCAATTTGGCCACCTGAGCCGCAACCAATACTAACAAAAGATTTGGTTCACACTTACACAACTTTACACCACCTTAAGTCTTAAAGAAGTACAAGTGCAACCACCACCTTTTGTCACAAGGTTCAACCAAGTCAAACTAATTAAAGCTTCTCCTTGAAATTTCATGTACCATGCATGATATATATATATATATATATATGTAAATTCCATTTGGGGATGGAAAGTAATTATTAGAGAAGGCATGTCATAGATGTTTGACAATTGTTCACACGTATAATTTGATCGTAATTATTTAGTTATATGAACTAGTATTATAGTTTATTGATATTCTTTTTCACTTATAAGTAAGAGGTTTTAAATTTATATATCATAAAAATGACAAACCTTAACATAGTTTTGATTTCATTAAAGCTAGAAGCCTAGAAGAATGGGGAAGGGCAATGAGAGCCATTGAATTTGAATTTGTTTTGCGACTAAGCAAAATATTTTTTTTTTAACAAACGATATTATATACATTAAGAAGAATAAGGTAAATTTAGCCTACAATAAATTAGCAATAATACGATTTAAATTGACTTTACGACTAAGCAAGGTTATATGTTGTCATTTTCAAGGTGGTATTATGTCATTATAGCTAAAGATATTTGAAAGGATTTGGTGGGTGTCCTCCAACTCCAATCTAACTTTTTCACGACACTGCTCGATCATGACTATTGACTCCTCCGACAACATGGCTTATTTCTTGAAACTTCTTTTTTCCTATACATGCTTTTTAAGTGCTACTCGACCCTGAGGTACAATTCAAGAGATTTTCATGGTGCAGCGGAGTATATAATATTTTAAAGTTTAATTGCTAATTTCTTTTTTTTCAAAAACATATAAATTAAGATCGAACGGTAAGAAAAAAAAAATGAAATACTTTGTAGCACCGTAAAGATTTTTATGAGACAATACTAAATTTGAATGCATGACCAATTAACCTATCAAAAGTAATGTTAGACTATGAAGGTACCTTGGTTGGAATGTTGCTTAAAAGTGAGCATCTAGAATTCCCCAAAAGTCTTCTATTTTCTTCATGCTTTGCTGTCTTTCTCTTCCTCTTCTTCACTTTTCCCTTCCCACCTTACTTGGACTTGAATTTGAAGTCAGCATGGCGTGCAATACAATACAGGAGAATATATAGTACTAAATTATTAATTTTTTTATCAAATGACGTATGAATACGAACGCATATACATATCAATAACTTAAATATCAAATTATGTATAAAATTATATGATTTATAGTAGTCCGAATTTGAATAAACGAAATATTGTTACATATCGTTACACATTGAACAAGTTTGGTAGCTCTAGCAAGTTTGAAGATGCACTATCCTACAAAGATTGTCCACGATCTTATACGTTAGGGAGTGAATACCAAATTATCAACTAAGTTACATTTTCCCGAACAAAATTCTTCTTCTTGTACAGCTTTCCCCTTTTAGAGTTTAGATGAGTAGATTATTAATTACACCTCTTGATCGTGTTTTAATATCATATAATAATTTGTTGTTAGATTTAGAGTGGTGCTATGCACACTTGCGTAGCAAACGATAAATTTGTGCTGCTGAAATAGATCACTATACACCACTTGACTTGAGTGCTCTTCAATACCATACTCAAGCGGATCACTGCACGTGTTTGGAAACAGAGAGATGATAACATACACACACATCATTAAGTTTTTCACATATTCATTTTTATTTATGACCATCAGATTGAATAAATTAAAAAAAAAATGAACGAAGATAATCAAACATGATGTGTATACCCTTGAGGATTCGATTGACACTTTACCCCCTTAAGTTTATCCTATGATGATATATTTATATACTGTTTTGGATTAGGGGATTCGCTTTGTGTCCACTTTTTTACTAAGCACTCATTACACATCAACTTAATGAAATAAAAAAAATAAAAAAAAATTAAAAAAAAACCCACTAATCCATGTTCTCTTCAAGCATCTAGGGTCAGCATTTAGGTTTTTCACTCCATTTTAATTAGAAAAAAAGAAGTTTAAAGTGATAAACAACCATCAATTGTCACATCATGTGGCCTAACATTTTGTTTATTTAATATCTCCTATGTATGGTGAATTTCTCATTTATTTTTATTTGTGTTTAGTTTGATGACATCTCTCATATGTTTAATTTGGTATCTGACTCTTTATTTTGTTCCAACTCTGTTAGTCACAACATTGATTCTCAACGCACTGCATTTTGAGTTTAAATCTTTTTTTAAATATTTTCTTTTATGCTTTTATAGTCCAATTTACTTTTACAAAAAGGGGCCCAGACTATTGGCCCAACTAAATTAAAATCCACTTTAGGGACTCTTCAGTTCGAAGCCATCGGCCCATATTATGCCCTCTCTACTGCTCCAGATAACCGCAAAAAAGTTTCTTAAATTTAGAGCTTATTTGAGAGTCGGAAAAATTCACAGAGACATTTCAGCTTTTTCATAACCACCACCATCGTATGACAAGATAATAAGAAATTTGAATATATGAATTATATGACCAATTAACCTATCAAAAGTAATGTTAGACAATGGAAAGTTTTAGTGCCTTGGTTGGAATGTTACCTAAAAGTGAGCACGTAGAATTTCCCAGAAGTCTTCTATTTTCTTCATGTTTCTCTCTCTCTTTTCTTCTTCATTTTTCCTTTCACCCTACTTGGACTTGAAATTTGAAATCAGCATGGCGTGCAATACACGAGAATATATAGTACTAAATTATTAAATTTGTTTATTAAATGATGTAAGAATATGAACGCATATACATATTAATAACTTAAATTTCAAATTATATAAAAAGTTAAATTATTTATAGTTAATCCGAATTTGAATAAACGAAATATTGTTACGCATTGAACAACTGTTTGGTAGATCTAGCAGGTTTGAAGAGGCATTATTCTATAAAGATTGTCCACGACCTTACACGTTAGGGAGTGAATACCAAGTTACCAAGTTACATTTTCCGGAACAAAATTCTTCTTCTTGTGTAGTTTTTCCCTTTATGAGTGATGAGTAGATTATTAATATCATACAATAATTTTTTGTTAGATCTAGAGTGTTGTTATGCACACTCACGTAGCAAACAATAAATTTGTGCTGCTGAAATAGATCAGTATACACCACTTTAGTGCTCTTCAGTACCATACTCAAGTGGATCACTGCACGTGTTTGAAAACAGAGAGATGATAACACACATATCATTAAGCTTTTTACATATTTTTTTTTATTTATGAACATATTGAATAAATTAAAAAAAAAACGAACATGTTTAAACATTGATGTGTATACCCTTGAGGTTTGAATTGACACATTATCCCCTTAGGTTTATGTTATGAGGATATATTTAAATACTGTTTTAGATTAGGGGATTCGCCTTTGTGTCCACTTTTTTAGTAAGCACTCATTACATATCAACTTAATAAAACTAAAAAAAACCCACTAACGCATGTTCTCTTCAAGCATCTAGGGTCAGCATTTAGGGTTTTCACTTCAGTTTTTAATTGGAAAAAAGAAAGTTTAAGATAATTAGTCATCAATTGTCACATCATATGCTCTACAATATTTTAAAAGCATGATTTTACTAACATTTTGTTTATTTGTTTATCTGCTATAGGGATGACAATTCTAACCGTTAAACCCGATAACCGTGGATAACCGTTCGAATGGAACGGATTTGGGTATGGAAGTTTGGGTATATTCTGGATATGGAGAAAAACCGTTTATATTATTTGGTTACGGTTTTGGATATGGTTATAGAGGTCCCCAAACAGTATCCATAACCGAATCCGACCCAATTAGTAAATAATATAATTTATATATAATATTATAGTATAATATATATTATTCACCGAATCATTACCTTGATAATACAAAAGTTGCATTTTGTAGAAAAGTAAAGTTTTGAATCAAAATCAATGCGAACTCAATGGTGTTTATGGGAGATATCAAAGATAAGCCAACATCGTTAGTGTTTTAATTTTTATACTCAACAAGATCCATTCATTGGATCATTTTATACATCAATATGTATAGATATAGATATTTTTGTATATGTATTATTCACCGAATCATTATCTTGAGAATACAAAAATTGCATTTTGTAGGAAAGTAAAGTTTTGAATCAAAATCAATGTGAACTCAATGGTGCTTATGGGAGATATCAAAGATAAGCCAACATCATTAGTGTTTTAATTTTTATACTCAACAAGATCCATTTATTGGATCATTTTATACTTCAAATGTTTAATGACGAAATTAATATATACTAACTTATAATGTTTCAACTGAACAAATATATTTTTTGTATTGATGAAGATGGTTATACCCGTTAACCAATGGGGAATCCGTTACTCGGTGGGTATGGTTATGGATAATACCCGATGGTTAATTTACGGTTATGGATATGGTTAATTTTCGTGATTATGGGGATGGATATAGCATTTTTGTCCCCAAACCGAACCGTTGCCATCCCTAATCTCCTATGCGTGGCGTGGTGCATTTCTCAATTTTATTTTATTTTATTTTATTTTTTCTGTTTAGTTTGATGACATCTCTCATATGTTTTATTTGGTATTTATTGTTGCAACTCTAGTAGTCAGGACATTGATTATCGAGTAAATTATAGTAATGGTTCTTCAATTTTAATCAAATTGGAGCTATGGTCCCTTAACTAAAAATTTATTACCATTGGTCCCTCAACTTATCAAAATGTGTAGCTATGGTCATTTTCATCAACTTCGTTAGAATTTTGTCAAAGTTAATCATGTTGGAAAGATTATTGCTACAATTGGGGTCATTCAACTCATCAAAACGTGTAGTTATAGTCCTTTTCGTTAACTTCGTCAAAATTTTGTCAAAATGAATTATGTTGGAAGGATCATTGCTACAATTGGGTTAAAGTTGAGAGACTATTTATCTAGTTGGATTAAAGTTGAGGGACCAATCGTAATAGATTTTTAGTTGAAGGATCATAGCTGTACGTTTTTATAAGTTAAGAGACAAATGATAATAGATTTTTAGTTGAAGAACCATTGCTGCAGTTGAATTAAAGTTAAAGGACCATTGCTACAATTTACTCTTGATTCTCAACACACTGCATTTTGAGTTTAAATCTTGGGAGTTTTAACAAAACACTCCCAGAACTGTTCACTTTTAACTAAAATAACAATTTTACTCTAAAAAATCACCCCTGGTACTATTCACTTACAATACCTTTTTGTCATTTTGATTAAAACTCAAAGTTTTTAAGTTATTTTCATTAGTTTTCCTTCCTCTTGATTTGATTTTTTTTTTGTATAAATATTTTCTTTTATGCTTTTGTGGTCCAATTTACTTTTACCAAAAATCAGGCCAGACTTTTGGCCCAACTAAAATAAAAACCACTTTAGGGACGCTTCTGTTTATTGTCATCGGCCCAAATTATGCTATCTCTACTGCTCCACATTTACAAGCTCGTTTGGAAGTACTTTTAAAATGACTGAAAATGCTTTTGGTGAATTTTTTTTTGAAAATAATCCTTAGTAAAAATCCTAGTAAATCCTAGAAAAATATTTAAAATGCTTCCTAGAAGAAACACATAACCGATGCTTCTTGTAGAAAGCACTTCAAGTGCTTTTGGAACCCCAATAGATTTCTCTTAAAACGCTTTCAGTCATTTTAAAAGTACATCCAAACGTGCCCTACCACAGTGGTGGAAAGGAGTTAAGTCCTTGCATGACGTCGTGGGTTCGAATCTCGTCGACACCTAATCTAACATCTAATACAAGAAAATTTATTGTTTGATTGATAAAAAAAAATTAAAAAAAAGGGGAGAACCGCAAGAAAGTTCTGTTCGTCGCCAAACAAAAACTTATGGTCCTACGTGACGAGCAAAATTGTCTTTCACAAACATTTCTTATCGAAAATATTGAATTTAGAGCTTACTTTGAATGTTTATTATCTTTTTTTGAATAAGGATCAAACCTTTTAAAAAATATTATTTCTTTGGAATATAGGATGACTAGAATTGCTTTTAGATACCCAAAATCACTTATTAAAGTGTTTTACATGCACAATTTTTAAAGGGGAATTGTTATTACCATTCAAAAAACCTCATTCTACACTCTAAACTTTCTATATTGGGAAAGAAAAATACACTGTGAGGAGTGTAGAATGAGATTTTTGGAATGCCAATAATACTTCTCTTTTTAAAGTACTAATATGTTATAGCACTAGAACTACTTTTAGTTAACCAAAATCACTTCTTACAATAGCAGTGCTACGAGCAAAAGTTATGCAGAGTCACTTCCAGACGGGCCCATTTGGATCATTTTGTAACAAAAGGAAAATGAAGCTCAATAGTTGTATGATTGTATCTATTTCTGAATAAGGATCAAACCTTTTAAAAAATATTATTTCTTCGGAACATAGGATGACTAGAATTGCTTTTAGATACCAAAAATCACTTATTAAAGTGTTTTACATGCAAATTTTTAAAGTACTAATATGTTATAGCACTATAGCTGCTTTTAGTTAACCAAAATCACTTCTTACAACAGCAATGCTAGGAGCAAAAGTTGTTCAGAATCACTTCAAGACTGGCCCATTTGGATCCTTTTGTAACAAAAGGAAAATGAAAGCTCAATAGTTGTATGATTGTATCTTCTAAATCCACTATATATTCATTCAACATTTTACACCACTTCCATTTTACTCTTACCAACCGCTCCAAAATCCAACTACCTTCCTACTGTCCTTAAACTAAAGCGAACTTCCAAACCTACTACTCAAGATAAATCAATTCACATAAAATTTGTTTCAAACCGACAACTGATTTTTATTAAATTTGTGGGGCGCTACACGTGCCACCGGATAATCTGCTTGTTATGAAACTGTTGTAGATCTTGTTGGTATCACACTCAGAATTTTCGGCCCACTCTAAAAAGCTTACGAGCATGAGGTCTGGATTGAGCTGCACGCAACTGCATCCGAAGAATTCTCAGGCAGGTCCCTTTCATCAAAGTTTTAATTTCAAATGATACATATTACACATTCCAACTAGTCAAACTTATCAATTTCTGCACCAAACATGACCTACCGTAGAAAGACTGAAGCTTCAATTCAAATCTCATGCATGATACGCTATTGTGTAGAGACAATTTAGAGCAAATAGATATCCATTTCGCTTTTAATTTTTATTTATTTATTTTAAACTAAAATTTGTTTGGTAACTACTTTTTGTTTTAAAAAAATGAAAACTATGAATCAAATTTTAAAAACTCAAGAAAATTATTTTCACATTTTGGTTATCAAAAAGGTTTTCAACTTTCAAATAAAAGCAAACGAAAACTGAAAAATGAAAACGAAATGGTTATCAAACGAATAGCTTGTTTCTCTTCGGCTTTGCTCTCATATAACCGAAAACAAAAAAATATATAACACTTGAGATCAGTCGCCCAAGAATTTATAAGAACGAAAGACTGAACAAACTAGAGCTGTTTATAAATACACACTTGAGACTGAAATGTGCTTTTACAAAACCAAAAAGTTAATTTTCTTCCATTTCTGCTTGCTCAGAAAGCACCTTCACAGACCAAGCTACCCAAAACGCCAAAACCTATATATATATATATATATGTAGAGTATTTGCATGCAGACATGAGGGTATGAACATGGAGGCACTGTACTAGAAGACTGCTTCGAGATATCGGTTGTGATGCCTCTTGTTGAACTCTAACACGCTACCATACGTCCGATCAGCGACCCCAACAAACAGAGCTTCTGTGTCGGGGCTAAACGATATTCCGGCGATTTCACCAAACAGGTCTATCTCTTGTTCCTTGATGTACCCAGATTGGGTGTCAAGGATGTGAACAAAGTCTGCCGGCTCAGCCATGGCCATAAACCGACCATCCGAAGTGAACCTTATGGCCCGTATTGCTCCCATTCTTCCCTTCAACACGGCTAGCGACTCTGAGAGGTTCCTTATGTCCCATAACCTGCAAGTGGTGTCTTGATTCCCGGTAGCCAAAATTTGTCCGTTCGGATGCCATGCTGAGGAAAAGCAATAGTCCAAATGACCTTTGAGGCTTCCGACAGCCTTTGCCAAGTAGGTAGGTAAATCATCAGATCTTTGCATAGGATTTGCATAAACGAAATAAACACACCGCACCACAATAATGCTACTTACTTTTCCAGACTGAGCATCAGCAATCAAGCAGTCCGCACTATCTCCGAGTATTGCAACCAACTTACCATCTGGACTGACAGAGGTGTTCTGCCAAGAACCATAAACAAGAAAATCTAAGACGAGACATAAAAATGACAAATCACTCGCAACGGTTTCAGTAGAGGGTACTCACATTCACGGACCAATCAAAAGAGAAGTGATTGAGGCAAGTGAAATTTTGGACATCAAAAATTCTAACTTGAGCATCATTGTTTGCAGTCATTACCCTCATTGAGCCACTGCAGAAAGAAAGTTCAGTTATAGGTCTTCAAGTGAAGCAACCTACTTCAGTTAAAGGCGGATGACTTACGAAGGGTTTTGGAAAATGTCCACTGCATTTGTGATGGCATTGTCATCTGTTGTTAATTTTGAGCAGAAAGCAACTCCAGGTTGATTAATGTGCTGGGCACATAGACGAAAAACGTTAGAATAGAGAGACAATGGCTATTATGATGGGTTCAGTAGTCACAAAGGAACATGTATTTGAGGAATACCTTGCAGATTAGTTCACCTTGGAATCCCCCAGCAACCAATAAATTTTCCTTCACAGCCATAGTGCTTATTTGCACTCTAGAGAGTGGACGAACCAACAACCCAGCTCGTTTCTGAAAGAATGTACCAACTCAAAATCAGACTGGTCTTTTAGCCAGGATTTCAACAAACCCGATTTCATCAATCAAATCTTTACATACCTCAGTAGGGACAACTGGTTTTGATACGTTCAATACTTCTTTGCCTCTCCTGAGTAGGGAAGACCAATGCATTACTGAAAAGTTCTGCATAAGGTATACATCGTTCTTTGATGTGGCCCATAACAGATTCCTCAGCTGCACAGGGAGAAGCAAACCAAGTTGACGGGCACCTTAGTAACAACATTCAACAATCCAAAAAATCCAGATATGATCATCACAACAATTATGTCTGTTTATGCCAGATGTGAACTAACAGTTAAAATGCTACGACAGATATACAAAAGTTTTAACCAGCCATAAGACAATAGAGAAGTATAAAACCAAAATCATTAAGGACAGTGACCAGTATATAAAAAACCATGCAATGCAGTCGTTACTTTTCAAGGACCCGAAAAACCACCAACCAAGAAATCCAAAACGAATAACGTTTCGTTGCAGACTGTTACAAGAGGATTTTATGAAAAATTGTATGCACAAGGAATGAAAAAGTAGACTATAGTGCCCTGAAGTAATGAGGAGATATTTATGCTACGCATTTTTTTTAGATATGTGACAAAGGAATTTGTTCAGTATTCCACTTAGCTAAGGGTAAGACTACATCTATCCACATCATTAGGCACATGAATATGGAGATTAAAATGATAATGCATCAATACAAGACAAATGGATCCAACCAGGAATAAAGCACATGTAAATGGAACAAAAGGACCACTCTTCGATGTTCAAAGCAAAGACACGTGCACAGAATAGGGCTGAACAACAAAATGATCATGACCAATCCAATGGCATTTCAAGGTCACAAAAAGACGCAAAGTCTCTTGCTTGAAAAGTACCAATCCAAATTATCATGAACAAATATGTAGAGGAGTATGAGCAGATAGTATGCAACCACAACATATACTTTGGATGACAGTTAAAGAATATAAAAGATGTGCAAATTTGAAGTCCCCGGATGCCTACAAAATTCTAGGGAAATTTTGAAGTCTAAGAAAGCAAGAACTGTGTTAGTCAGGCCCCTCATGAACAGAACGCATTGACTTATTAAGAGGCCTCTTAATGCTCAAATATTTTCCTACCATACCATATTAACAATGTCGCGCCAGCAGCTCTAACTTCCACCCTGCTGTAAAAGCTGAAATAAAGAGAGAAATAGCAATCCTAAATGCAACAGATGGGTTAAAGTTATATATTATAGTCAACAGTCAACAGAAGCAATATATTTACCACCACAAACCGCAAATCAAAATGCAAGGACCAGTGACAACATTCAAAAGTAATAATGACCGCGATATGCAAAAGAAATGGCATGCTGAAAAATTCAGAAGGTACAAAAGTGAACTGATTAAAAAATATTTGAATATTATGTGTAACCCATGGTTAACTATGTAAGATCCAACAATTTAAGAGGTCTAGTTTATCTAAAAGCTCAAACACAAGCCTCAAGATGTATGAGACTTGTAAGTTCAGGTGTTCACGACTACTCTTAATCTTACACAAATGCACACTTTGTTAAGGTTTAGTTATTGATTAACTGTTATTCTAACTCCTTTAATACCAAAAGTTAAAACCGGTAAAATACAAATTAATTTCAATTATAGTGGCTGCCTAATGAGAAAATCTATGATGCCAGTAAATGCAAAAATGCAGCAAATTTGTGACAAGAAGGCCGCCTATTGTCTACAGTCTAAGCAGGAACCTTAATTAACTATAGGTTAGGCAAATAAGTTCATTATTACAATTTACTTCTCAATAATACACACGATCTACAATACAGGCCAACAAAGAGAGAACCATTATGAACTCCATACCTTCCTGTGAATGGTTGAGGGACATAACCACAATCATAAAATAAGACACCCTTCATAAAGCATAAAACATATTTTTATAAGACCTGCAAAACTACAACAGAAGCTTATATCTAGCAGCAAGGCACACAGTTCAAACGTAACATAAGCTTTATGAACATGACACACCATCTATGATCAGTGAAAAAATGGGTAAATTATCTTGATGAACAATACCCTAAGAAAAACGAGTGAACTACAAGAAGGGATGAATATTTATATGCATATGATTGCGTACTGAGTACGAAGATGAAAGTTATGCAAATGTTACAACAGTACAAGTGGATGAAGTTTTGAAAAAGAAAAACAAGGGGATTGAAAAATTAAACAAACTCAACAACAAAAGACTCTTATGTTCCTGGCATCCAATAAACTCACAAACAAATTTCTTGTAAAACATTTTCCAAATAGTTTAGAGAAGCAAGAACAAAATATCTACCTGGAAATGCACAATTGTGGACTTGACAATCCTTGTATTGTAGTGAAAGTCATAGAAGGTCTTCCCCATCTCCACTGGCAAGCACTCCTGTCAAGGCAGAAGATTTACAAACAAGTTACAAAACAAAGAAAACGAATCTGGGGCAGCCCTAAAATCACCCCTCTTAAGAATTACATAACAAACATGAAGGGAAGCATCAATACACAAGTAAAGATGAATTCTTTAAGACCAACAAGGCACTTTCCGATATATATCCGAGCGATATTAATCTAATACAAGGAGCACGCTAATCTAGCCAACTTGGTACCGCCGATCTGCACCAGCAATGCAATTCTAAAGCCCATTAATCAGAACCTATAGCAAAAACATAAAGAGCAGGATTCATGCTATGATGGGTAAAAATCATTTTGCTACATATTGCAAAAGATGTAGCCTTTAAGACCAACAAGGCATGTTTTAATATTTATTTGAGCGATCTTCTAATTAGTCTAATTGGAAGCACACTGCTCTAGCCAACTTGGTTACGCCCGGTGCAGACCGGCAATGAAATCCTAAAGCCAATCAATCATTTCTAAATCGTATTAAAACAGTGCACATATGCAGACTCCACAAAAAATAGAGTGAATAAGGGTATAAAATGGACACCTTTTCGAGGTCCTGGCGAGGCAGAGAGAGGCTTTCGTAGTTCTTGTACTGCTTCAATCGGGTCTCACGGTACCTATCTCTGGTGAAGTTAAGCCTCTCCCACGGAATCCCCTGTATGTCCTTCCCATTTCGAGCTTCCATTGCCGAAGTATCAGTCTTCACCTTGCTCTGCAAAAGACCCCAATTATTAAAAAATTCTTCTAAAAAAAACAAAAACCCAAAATTCGACACACGGAAAGTAACAGTGCAGGCGACCTCAGCGAAGTCGTCGTCGTCAAAGTCCGAGTCGGCGCCGTGGATTCCCCGTAGCTGGTTACCGGCAAAAGCGTCGGTGTCTTCGAAGTCGGAGATGTCGAAGTAGTCGTCGACGACGTACTCCAGCTCGTCGTTCTGAAACTGCGCCATTTTCGACTGCGGAAAAACTCAGGTATTAACTGAAATTCACATTGGCCGTTAAATCGAAACCGAAAGTGGGAGAAGTGGCGAAGGAATTTACCTTGAATTTGTTTCCGGGGGCGGGAATTCAGGTGGCGGGTTGAAAAAAACAGAGAGTGTAGAATTTTCCCAAGAAACAAACAGAAAAAGTGAGCGTCTTTTTTTAGGTGGGTGAAAGAAAACGCTCACCTACGGTGCTCTACTTATAGACTTTGGCTGGAGAGAGAGATTACTGGAAAGTGACAGCCAGTAGATTATTTACCCGCATCAATGGAGGATTTATTTCCCATTTTAATTATATTTGATATTTTGTTTTGGTCATTATTATTGGATATGTTATCGTGAAATATGAATGCAACCTTTATTGATTTGATTTAAAACGAAGATTTTCTCATAAAATTTCCTTTCTAAAGCGTAAATAACATCTTTTATTAAAATTTAAATATGGAATGAATGCAAAACTTATTTATTATCAGCAATTCAAGACATTCATCTTTTATAAATTCTTTTAGTAACGATATGACTACATTAAGGATGAATAATAAATTAATTGTGAACTTTTTATTTAGAGTAAATTGTAACAACCGTCTCTTAACTTTAACTCAATTGGAGTAATGGTCATTCAACTAAAAATTCATTACCATTGGTCCTTCAACTCATCAAAATGTGCAAGTATGGTCCTTCAATTAAAAATCCATTACCATTGGTTCCTCAACTTTAATCAAACTGGAGAAATGATCCCTCAACTTTAACCCAATTGGAGCAATGGTCCATTAAACTTTAACCAAATTGTAGCAACGGTTCTTCCAACATAACTCATTTTGACAAAATTCTAATGAAGTTGACAAAAAAAAAAAACCATAGTTATAATGAAATTAAGGTTTTGTCATAAAACCAATTTGCAATATGGGGAGTAGCCCAAGATCATATAAGTACATATGCAAACTTTATCCCTCACCAATGTGGGACAACTCTCAACACGCCCTGCACGTGTGGTGGATTTTCAACCCTACATGTGGACAACAACTGGGTGACGTGGAGCGCGTGTGGCCGTTGGGCTTCATACGTGGACAACCTTGCTCTGATACCATAATGAAATTAAGGTTCCATCATAAAACTAATTGGCAATATGGAGAGTAGCCCAAGATTATATAAGCACATAACAAACCTTGTCCCTCACCAATGTGGGACAACTCTCAACAAGTTACATGTTTTGATGAGTTGAGGGATTCTAATTGTAGCAATGGTCATTTCAACATAACTTATTTTGACAAAATTCTGACGAAGTTGACGAAAATGATCATAGCTACATATTTTGATAAGTTGAGGGACCAATAGTAATGAATTTTTAGTTGAGAGATCATTGCTCCAGTTTGATTAAAGTTCAAAAACCATTGCTACAACTTACTTCTTTATTTAAGATGTTCAAACATAATTTTTTTTTATATAAGTGAAGAAAATAGCAATGCCGTGGTACTTAGGGATTACGGTTAATCTTTCTCAATTCTTGTCCTCAGTTTCTTTTAGTTTTTTTAATTTAATGGTTAAAAAATCAAATTTTAAAAGATAAAAGAAAATGAAAAAACTGAGTCGGAGAAATTGAATTACTTGTTCAGCGGTAAAAACCAAAAACCGCGGTAACAAAGCAACAAAAACCAAAACGACATAACAGAATTTTCATTGACCGTTTGTTCGAGACTTACAAAGACCTGACAGCTGTCAGTTAATCTCCATGGACCCCACGGTATTAAAAAATTCATGTGGGTCCCGGTACCAATGCAAACAAAATGAGGTGCACTCCACCAGGTATATATGGGAAGTCGACGTGGTGAGCTTCTAGTGCGAGCTTGACACACTTGGCAAACGCCGGTCCCAACACGTGGCTTGCGCAAGCTGGCGGGTCCCCCTTACCTCGGATTCCGCGACACATACGATAAAGTCGAACCAGGATCCTCGCCGGATCTTTCCCTAGAGATCCTAGGGATCCCGCAATCTTGTCTGTTCATTTTATATCGTGCGGTCAGTTTTCGTTAGGTACTATTCATATTTGAATTTTAAAATTTAAATTTTAAATGATTTCTGACCGCACGATATACGATGAACGGACAAGATTGCGGGATCCCTAGGATCCCTAGGGAAATGCTCAGGAGACACTCCTGGTTCGATAAAGTCCTCTAACGCGGTTGCCATAACGGTGTTGTATTGTTCATCATCGTTATGGCTGGTTTGGTATTTATACTTTAAAAAAAAAAGATTATGTTATACTGTGAGAATAAATTTATTTTTACTGTTTCACGTTTTCAACTTATTTTCATCCAAAACTGTGAAAATAAGCTATTTTTAAATGTTTACAAAATATATTTTTAAGCGTAAATTTTTTTTATGTTCACATTTTATAAAAGTATCCAATACCAAACCAGTACTAGTGGATAGGTTTGGAATTTTCGTTTAGTTAGCGTACACCGCTTTCTTTTGTTTCGAAGGTCGGAGGCGATGGGTCCCGCTACAACGCAATTCAAATGGGCCCACCATGGGATCTTTCCTAGGTCGGTAAGGTGAACAAGCACTGGATTCAAAGGCTCAAAGTGCCCTATCCGTTGGATAAATTTTCTATTGTTTTCATGGGAGTCTCTTCCCTCGAATCCCTCCTATTACCGTCCACTTCTCTCCCACTCCCAGCACTATATTTTTGTCTGTTTTACGAAAATGTTATTTTTACATTTATTTGTAGTATTTGTTTAATAGAGATGAAATCCACATGTGTTGATAGATCTTACTTCTATTAGAAATATGTGACAAATAATAATATAAATAGATGATAAATGTAACACTACTTTTTTTTTAATATATTTAGAACAAGATATTAACGTAACTTAATTGTAACAATTTATATTAGAAGAGAGGGAAGGAAAAGAGATTAAAAAGAAAGAGAATCTTACTCCGGTTTCATGACCTTCCTTTACAAAGGATAGGTAAGAAATTCGATTGTGTTGTTTTCTTTCGTTCTTTGGTAAGTTTATCTTAAATAAACAACCATTTATCATGAAATGGAAACAAAGACCATGACGTAGTTAACATCAGTCCCCTTCTATTCAGAAAAATATTAGAGGTATCTTTGTGGAGTTCATTTTGTAACATTATACAATAATCCAAACAGATTATATATTTTTTTTATATCGTAATATTTTTTAATGATTCAAACTGTCTATATTTTAATTATATATATATATATATATATATCTTTACAAAAAATTAGGCTATCTAAAATTATTAAAACATTTGTTCAAAAGAATAAAAATTATTAAAACATTATAATTATAGTGAACAAAATAAGCGAATAAGGTGTCTCAAAAAAATACTAAAATGACCATCATTTAATCTAACACTCATAAGATTTATGATTTGAGTGATTTTTTTTTTAAATGAGCTAGCTTCAAGAAAGGAAAATATCAATTGGGATTTAATTGATAAGGTCTAATAAATTTTTTTTTTTTAAACATATATGGTTACAAAATTATTAGGTTCATTAGAGCACCTTCGCTTAGTGAACGTTTACATTAGTAGACACCCAAACCATTAGGGGTGAGTAGCTTATCATTCCAACCGACCTAATTACGTGATTAGTTATTTAATTGAAAACTTATTACCAATAGGACGATGACTCGATAACCAGATAAGCTGTGGTCGTCGCAGTGAAAGGCTTCAATGTCAAACTTTAGCCACCCAGCCAATGAAAGGGCAGCGTATCGCATTAGCCCACCCATGAAAAAAGTAAACTAAATTTTTTTCTTTTGACAATCGATAGCATTCGATGGACAAATTGTTAGTTGTTAAGAAGGAAGATGGGTGAGGATTGAATGCGTATCAGAATGCATAAGTATCATTGTTTTCCGCTAAACATCATCTACGAGTAAAGAGCTATAGCAGCTAGTGTTTTTATATTATTGAGCATATTGATTTAAGCGATTATCCTGAAAATTAATTACTTGGTCCGTAATTTCTCTATTGAAAGGATGGTCGTAACTGTATTTCTCTGCAGGTGAAAGTCGTACTGTTTCTTAGATCTTATCATAAAACAAAGTGGTTCGAAAAGAAGAGAAAACGAGGTGTTGCTCCCGATCAAACTTAATTATGTTAGTTAGGGTTTGTGGTGGTTCAATATGTCCTCTATAGTCTTTTTCACACCAGTTAGGTCTATCACAAAACCCTAAATTAAAACTGTCTGTCTGTCTGTCTCAAAGGGTTTTGCTGTGTAATGAGTGGGGGATTGCTGTCTTTCTGGTTCCTTGGATCTCTATTGTCTCTACTTGGAGTTGGAACCGATCCGTGTAATCCGTCGTACGTGCCCAGGCCAAAGACAAACCTTCAGTATTGCAGCACCGTAACTTAAAAAAGAACTCACCCAGGCGAAAGGTGAATATTTTACTTTTTATTTAAAACTTTTTTTTTTTTGTTTGTTTACAATGCATAACTTTTTACTTTATTGTAATGCCAGATTTTGAACTTGGAACACGAAAAATAGAACATATTTATTGGTTTTCATGTGTGCATAGATCATTGTTTATATATATATGTAGGTTGTTCCTTTCTCGAAATTGTACTTAAATGAATTATTAGATGGTTGGTTCTTCATCACCTATGAAGCGCGGATACGGATATGGCCAATAGATACGGCAATTAAAATTATATAGTAATATACAAAAATAAAAATATATAATTTAAAACATATTTTGATAATGCAAGAATTAGATTTCATCATTCAAATTCAAGTTCATTTGATTTGTTGGAGAATAAAAGTTGGAAATCTAATTCCCTTGTTGTATAGAAGAAGCGTGATAGTCGTATTGTATTCATAGTTTCAATTAGAGGCTAACTCTTTATATTCATCAGATTTCAAATGAAGCTCCGTTTCTTAATAATTGTTTCCTTTTAATTTCTTACATGAAAGTGTAAAAGTATCCTAAAATTATGATACATGGGACACATGCATCCATCATGTCAAAGTCGTATATGTTGACCATGATACGTATCCGATGAGTATCCAAGAATATCGGACAAGTATCGTATCTAATCCGTGCATCATAGTTCATCACTGAATATTTATGTCCCTCATATATTTTATTTTTTTTTCGTTTGAAGTTTTAGATAATACTAGAAATAGTACCCGCGCGTTGCTGTGGGATTAGAAACTGCATGAAAAATTATGATTCAAAGGGATAAAAGATTGTTACAGAAAGTTAACGTTATTTGGATCGAAAGATGTTTAAGCTTTTTGAAAGGAGAAATTGGGTGAATCAAGCTCTTGGAACTTTTCAAACCACTTTCTGAATAGCATGACCTGCAGTGATTGTATAAGAAAAGTTGGTAAAAGATAGTGTAAGAGTATTATAAACAAAATTATATTATTGGAACCACTTTATAGAAGGTTGGTAGTCTTCTGATATATTCACTTGTAGTTTCAAAACCAATAAAAGAATGCAAAACAGAATATATATACACAGAAAACTTAAAAAACTGAAATATGTGAGGATACTAAAAACCGAAAAAGGTTTGAATTCCTATGTTTCAAAATGAAGGAAAATCTAACTGGCTTCTTTGGTTGTTACTTACAACTAAAAGATTTTAGTATTATTAAACAATATTTATTGAGGAAGATGAAAAAGAAGGAAAAAATAATCTGTTACGTAAATTGGTTTGTGAAACATAGACAGATTTCTATCTTTAATGTAGTTGGAGGATTTAAAAGGTCATATTGAACGACCAAAAAAAAAAAAGAAAATACACACACACACACACACACACACATATATGTAGGGGTAGACAGACAATGAGTTCATATGTATCTCATCTTTATATAAACTGATGCAATTTTAGTAAATGCAAACACCAGTATCAACGAAGGAAAATAAAATAAATAAAGAACAAAGAAATTTATGTTAAAATTATACAATAATTTATAGACAAAATTTAAATTGAGAATGCAGGAATTAAAATTAGCAAAAATCTATGGACAAACATCAGTTAAACTACTGAAACAACATAGTAACACAGTGAATATGGAAATTCATGCACCATCTGACAAAACCAATTTGAACTGTTCAGTTTAGTAAGAAAAATAGGGATTTTTGAAAATCAAAATTGGTATAGATTGGTAACTTACTCCTGAGTTTCTCCAGAGTGATACCTTCAGACTTGGAAAAGCTCACAAATTTATAGGTTCTCAACATCTCACACAAACATCTCTCAGGGAAAATCCCTACAACAATTCAGAAAATGGTTAGAGTGGATACCTATGACTTTTCTTATAACAACTTGACAGGTCCAAACCCAAACTGTGTCATTTTCCTAAAGGATATTCCAATTTCTCAAAATCTTGAATCTAACTACATTTCTCCACGCCAAATGGGCACATATGAGAAACCAAAAAAGAGCCTTAAGGGGGAAGAAGAAAGAAAAAAGAAACAAAAGAAAGGTACTGTTCGACTCCTACAGTAATGATTTACCTTTTGTTTTGGCAAAAGTTTCCCATTTTGTTGGAGGTTTTGGCATTGGCAGCTGTAGAAAACAAAAGGATATGTGGCAGTCAGACGTTTATGCTAAGAATACATTAGCAACTCTTAAATCGGTTACAGAAAAATAAATAAATAAATAAAAATAAAAACAGCAGCATCAACAGCCTTCTTGCATACGTTAACATTTTTGTGAACCATGATAGGAACCGTAAATCGGTAGCATGACAAAAGGGGATCACCAAAAATCTCGACAATTACCGGAAACTACCATTCCACTTCTTTTCAATTGTGAAGCATACATGTATTCACTATCAAATGCTTATATACATGATCGAACCTATCAAAAACACGTCGTTGGAAAATCGTAAACTAAGAGGAATGACTTACATGCTTCTGTCTCTGTACTACATGCAATGAATGTATAGCTTGGATACCAGACTTGCTCCTAGCTCAAGCTGTTTCCAAAGAAGGAAAATTTAACATTATTTTGCAATAAATTGCGAAGAGTGCCTTGCACACCTTTCCATGCTGCAGAAGAAAATAAAAACAGCGAACCAATGATGCACGATGTTAAAATCGTGGGACAAAATCAAAAGGTAATATCCAGAGAACCCATGGTGACACTGTTGATCTATAGTGTGCAGACTGAATTGCCCTTCAATTCTTATCAATCACAAACAAAAATCTTTTAAACGACAACCATACAGGAAATGAAGCTGGTACATCACAGACAACTACACATGCATGAATATTCAATCAGTACCCGCATCCAAAACTGTACATGCATGAATATTTTTCCATTCCAGCTAGTACATCACAGACAACCATACAGGAAATACAGAGATGAAAAAAGAAAGCTGATTCCAGTAGATCATGCATTGATTTGTACGTAAGACAACTTTGAAACATTAACCGCAATGAAGCAAAACAAAAAAGTACCACTGCACATCACAGGTTGGCCAAAAAAACACATAAGAATGACATAGAAAGATCCAAAGGCACATTTAATTTGGTTTCTTCAAAACCAGCGAAAAGGACCCTTAAATCAGATTGAATTCAACAAAATCCTAACACAATGAAGCTCCATTTAAAAACCCATCACTGATAAAAATTATCTTTAGGTAAACTGGGTATGAATGAAGCTACTGACCTTCGCCGGACATGTGTTCAAAAGTGGAAGAATTTGAGATGTGATTAGGGTGGAAAATGGGCAGTGCTGTGGAGATAGAAAGCAAAACCAAATTAATCAAAAACAGATCTTCCAATTTTCAGTACTACTAAACTTCACTGTTTTAATTAACATTCTTGTTTTTGCTATGTTTGTTAATGTTAAAATTAAAAGATGATTCAAGCTAAAACCTGCAACATAACTATTTGTTTAATTAGAACATGAATCAAAGCTAACTGTTGCGATTCATGTTTAGATACTTCACCTTGGCGAAGGTCCCTTCCAACCTCAATACTTTCCCACTTTCCTCACCATCATCTCCCAACCTCGCACTCATCGTTCATGTTATGTGAAAAGCTCATTCTAACTTCTGCAGTAAGTCACAAAAAAAATGAAAAAAATAATATTAGACAAAAAAAGTTGGTGAGAATAAAAAAGAACCAATTGGAGAGATGAATAAAAAAAGAACCAATTGGAGAGATGAATAACCATTCTAACCAATCAGGAAAAGATACTTTTAAATCCAAGAAAAAAAAACTTGAGAGAAGTTAAAAAAAATAAATAAATAAAAAATGAAAGAGAACATTATTTCAATAATTTTCCGGTCTTTCAATTGAGAAAATATTATTAAAAATCGCAACTTTCTCAGAAAACTACAACTAATTTACAAATTTCATCCCTAGCACAACAAAGACACCATAATTTTTTTTATTTAAAAAATTCCCACAGATTCAACTTTCACACTATAGAAAACACAACTTTCACAGTATTAAAAAAATATTCTTACAGAAAAGGCTCAAATGAAAAAATCGATTTTTTTTTAACTTGAGCGTGCTTCTGGGTTATGGAGAACTTCGGGAAGCACTTCCAAGTGTTTCTCAGGTTGTTTTTAATAAAAATATAAACTTGTTCACAATAAAAGCACTTCTAGCAAAAGTTTTTCCTAGAGAAACAGTTTTCCAAACGGGCTTCAAGCAACAATATGAGAGAGAGAGAGAGAGAGAGAGAGAGAGAGAGAGATCATACACAGAAGCAAATTCAGGAGGAGTTTTGAGAGAAGGCTCAGGGTACTTTTCCTCAATGATCCCAACAATGACATCAGAATCCGCCACCCATTTATCATCAAAGCTAAGTCAGCCTTGTAATGCTGAATTCACTTCCGTAAACCTACAAATCACCACATGCACCTTCCCCTCTGGATTCACTTCCGTAAACCTACAAATCACCAACAAAAACCCCAAACCCAATTCCTCAGACACTCCAAAAAAAAACACAACAAAATCCGTTAAAAGTACAAAAATCACATATTTCCAAAACCCAGAAATTTAAACGAAAATTTTTACAAAAGCATGAAAAATTACTAAAAACCTAGAAATTTGAACCAGACGTTTACCTGAAATAGGTCTAGAAGTTACTTGATGTGAAGAGTAGCCGTTTGAGACCAACCTCAAGGCCGGCCGTTGCCGGAATCGTCGAAATCGTCGCCGTACGACACTTTCTATTAAGTGTGTCACGGACATAAAAGTGAGAGGAAAGAGAGAGAAGGGAGAAAGAAGAGTTGAGGAGGGTTTGGTTATGGTTGGCTTGTGGTTTGAGAGTTTTAAGGTTGCAGAGAGAAAGCGAAGAGCGAAAGTGAAGAGAGGAGGAAGAAGAACGTACCGGAAGCAAATGGAACGTACGGGGAAGCAAATGGAAAGACCCGACTTTTTCTGTCTCCTTCCTAAAAGCGATGAACGACACGTGCAAATCAGGCAGAAATGAAATAAAAGAACCAAGCAAGGGCAAAAAAGGAAGAACACTGTTAATGAACAGTGTTTTTTGTGTTGGGTTTTAGTATATGTATAATATCGCAGAGCTGGTTAATTGTTATAAGAGGAGGTAGCGATCAATGAAGATTTGTATGAAGACAGGGAAGCATTTGGCTGGAGTAGTTGCTTTGAAAATTAGAAGTTTTCTCGTTATACTTGCAGTTTACCGGCTATCAACAATATTGTTGTTGTGGTTAGCTCTAGATTTTATTAGCCGTGAGCTCACTATGTCCTTTAGAAGGGTTCCAATGGAGACGAGGTTGCCCCTTCCAAGGCTTTCATTGGAGACAAGGAAGAAATTGAGTCTAGTTTTCTCGAAAACTTTTTTGGTTATATTCACATACAATCGCTTCTCAAGAACGTTTGTCATAATGCTCTTCACTCAACATATTATAGGTCATGTCAAGCTCATCAAAATTATGATTCGACATAACGTTCAAGAACTTTATTATTACTTCAACGACGAAGATAACAGGTGGTCCAAGCAACTCCCGGAAGAGATCATGCAGTCGATTCTACAACTGCTTGGCGTGTTGGATTATCCATGATGTGGTGTAGTGTGCCGATCATGGAGAGTCGCTGTTGATAGGGCAATCAAGAGGAAGTGTTGTTGTCCTGTTCCCGAACTCCCTTGGCTCATGCTTTGTTATCATGGGTACTCCCTCAAAGATCATTGCTTTTTAAGAGTAACTGATGAAGAACACCAAGTTTACACATCAACAAATATTAATCTCGACGTTAAGGCTAATTATATAGATAGGCATGAATGCGTTGGGTCCATCGAGGGATGGTTGATCATGATTAATATTTACGTTTTGTGTCCCGAGGGTTTTGTGGATCCTTGGTCGAAATTCTACTATCATGATATGAAGACTCACACTACTATCAACTTCTTCGTGAATCCAATCTCAGCTACCCGAGTGATGCTCCCATCATAATGCACAATTCCATGCTAGTATAACATTTTACCTCAATTCTTAAGAAAAGTGGTAGCCTCTTCAGTACCAACAAACACCAACTCATCCTCATCACCATGTATTGTGGCTAGCCTTTGTTGGGGTGGTAAGTTGGCTTTCTGTAGACCCACTGACAAAACATGGATTCTCATTAATGACAAAGAGGCTAAAGGGCGTACCTTTCTCGATATAGAAACATTCGATGGAAAATTATATGCTGCAACTTGTCGAGCATTCGAGTTTTTAATGGTATTTGACATTCATGACCCTCCGAGTCACAAGGTTGAACGCTTGGTTATGCTTCACCCCAGACCAGTTCGTGTAATGCATCAACATGATACAAGAGATGGAGTCGTGTGCATATATAATGCAGAGTTAACTTACCTAGCAAAGGATCCCACATCAAATGAGGTGCTTGTGATTATTATTGCAAGTTTAATAGTTTTTTCTAAAGAAGAGGATCCAATAATTCCTTATTCAATCAGCGGCGAAAATTTTGTTATCCCACCTCTCGTCGAAGGATTTTGAGTGTTCAAGCTGGACTTTTGTGATGAAGGTGTTGGTTGGTTAGAGGTATCTGACCTGGGTGATAAGATACTATTTTTGAGCAGGGTAAGCAACAAACTCATATTTGTTGGGAGTCATGATTCTGCTCGTTACAATAACATTGAAAGAAACTGCATATATTTTGCTTTCGATAATCTTTGTTTAAGAACACCTTCGTTGGCGCACGATTTTGGGACCTTTTTCTTGGGAAACAAGAGCATCAAACGTTTAGTTCTTCCTGAAGATCATTCTCGCGCCGGATTGCATACTCGAACTGTTTGGTTTGCACCAAATCTTTTGGTAATTTTGTTATTTCTGATTAGCTACTGGTGTTATCTTTGTTACTTGGAGCTTAGTATAAATCTCATATGTAATTCATTTTAAGATGAACAAATATCAATTTTCAGAATTCTTGCATCTCTCTAATTATTTTTTTCCTATTAAAAAGACTATCTAACATAATTATATTCATATATGTTTTTAATATAGAATAAACTTTTTTTCTAGTTTACTTGCAATGCATACATAATCAAAATGAAATTAAAACAGTACATGAAATATACAATAATATTAAGAAATGTAATATTAAATCAAGTATTTTGAATACAACCAACGTTTATACCAAAATTAAATCTGATTGAACCGTAATTTGGACAAGTATTTTAGAACACGAGCTGTAGATATCAAAGATCCTTTATGTCGCCATAGGCTTTCATGTGTCCAGAACAGGTTGCTTTGCATCAATGAAGTAATGAGACAATCAGTTAAGTTTAGGCAATAACATCATTCAAGGCAACATGCATATGGGGGGAGATGGTGGAGGTGAAGCAAAAAGAAAGCAATCAAGCAACTGGAAACATCACCTCCTTTAGCTTCAGTTCAAAATAACAGTCAACAATGACAAGTTTCCGTCACTCACAAGCACTCCAACACTTAAATCCCATAAAAAGTTGGCAAATGGACTACACAAATCAATAAAAATATTGCACGCAATGGTTACAAGTTTATAACGTCCTTCATTAACGTGTTCAGTAGAGAATTTACGCCATTGCTAATTATCCATACAGCAAACAAGGTTTGAAATAAATAGAAAATAAGGGTAGATTTACTTACTGCGTATATCATCAATTAATCATGTATGTAATGTTGGAAACATTATCAACATATCTGATAATCCTAATCACTTGTATATACTAATTAGAACTCTTACCTGAAGAAGACATTGTCTCAAGTTCACATCAATTCTTCTACTCACTCAAGGCCTTAATATTCTTATGGTGATAGAATCCTATGTCGAAGAATGAATGCTTTATGAGCAGGGAATTACACATATATATTGAAAACAATGACAGCTAACTCCCATCTATCGTGGGGTGTTGGTTATAGTTCCACTGTATCAACAACTGAAAGTAGTGGAGTATTGGTGAGGTCTGATTCAAAGCACGATGAATGTGTTTCCACGAATATAGGAGATTAATTTATCCAAGTATTTAACTCTTAATGAATTTGAAATACCAATATATATCTTAACCTTTATCACAACAAGTTGAGTCCACGTAGGATTCTTTCATTCTCCCATATGGACGTTAACTAGTTGTGGTTTACAAGATGTATGTCAATGCAAATTCATTCCTTAGTGATCACAGAGAGTTTACGTCACTAATCATCATATACACATTTGCCAATATTCATTAGAAACTTGAACTTCGGGATATAATACACGTAAAACTACTACATTGACCCTGAAATCACAAGTTTTAAATTTATATCGCATAATGCAAGTGAAATTGCATTTATACACATTATATATTTGTTCACTTTACTGCTCCCAATTATTATCCAAATCCCTTTCATTGATTAAACTCAGAATGCTCAATTACAAAATACTGATTCAATACCATTTCAAGTATCTGCATTATAAAATTCAGTCAACATGCTGTTTGGAACAAGGATTAGACATTTTATTGCATGCTAATAATTAAGAAAAACTTATACTTGCAATGTTAGTGATAAACTTGAAATAACCTAAACTGAAAAGCAATCAGTGAGTACTCTACACTTTTACTCCCACACTTATGCCGAGTAAAACCCATCATGCACTCCCATATTCGAAACATGATCATTGACAATTCCCACAAAAAGTGGCTTAGTCAAGGGGTCTGCAAGCATCAGTCTTGTGTCAGCATGCTCAATTTTGATTTCCCCCTTCTTCACATGTTCCTTCATTGATAGATATTTGACATCCATCAATCGAGTGGCCTCAAATTTCTTGTTGTTTCTTGAAAAAAATACGGTTACTTTGTTGTCACAATGTATGGTTAGTGGTCTTTGAATGGTGTCCACTATTCTAAAAAATGTTATGAGATTTTTCAGCCATAGACCTTTCTTAGTTGCCTCAAACAAAACTATAAATTCAGCTTTCATGGTCAATGTAGCCAGGGCCTTTTGCTTGGCACCTCTCCATGATACTGTAGATCCTGCCAAGAAAAATAAATATCCACTAGTTCATCTTTTATCATCGATGCAACCTGTGAAGTCAGAGTTTGAGTATCCCACAAGCTCCAAGTCTTGCACCCTTTTGTATGTCAACATGAGTGATTTGGTCCTCTACAAATACCTCAGCACTTTTTTGGCAGCAACCCAATGTTGTTCCCCAGGATTCGATTGAGACCTTCCCAATACACTAATCGCAAAAGCAAGGTCCAGTCTCGTACAAACTTGAGCATACATTATACTCCCAACCAATGATGCATAGGGTTTGGTTGTCATACCTTTCTTTTCGAGATCATTCTTGGGACACTGCGACTTGTTCAACCTATATCTCCTTTCCCTATTGGCAATTCCCATTCGAACACCCATGCATTTTAAATTGTTGAAGCACATTCTCTATGTATGATTTCTGCGAGAGTCCAAGCATCCATTTAGCTCCGTCTGATGATTTATATCCCAAGGACAAAAGACGCATTTCCCATGTCTTTCATCTCAAAAGTTTTAGATAGCAAAGCTTTTGTTTCCATCAACAGGTTCATACAATTGCTTCCTAGAAGAATATCATCCACATGCAATATGAGAAAAATGTACCTTGAGCCACAGATCTTGAAGTATATGTAGTCATCTATTATATTCTCATTAAACCCAAAAGCAGTTACTTTCTTGTCGGACTTAAGAAACCATTGCCTCGATGCTTGCTTTAATCCATATATGGATTTGTTGAATTTGCAAACCATTCATTCTTCTCCTTCTTTCACGAAACCAAATGGTTGCTCCATATATATTTCCTCATCGAAATTGCCATTGAGAAAGGCTATTTTGACGTCCATTTGGTGAAGTTCAAGATCATAGTGGGTCATCAGTGCAAGGATAATTCACAGGATGTCTTTTGTTAAGACTGGAGAAAATGTCTCACTGTAATCAACCCCTTCAGCTTGAGTGAATCCTTTCGCCACCAATCTCGCTTTATATCTTTCAATCTTGCCTGTTAAATCTTTCTTCGTTTTAAAGATCCATTTACACCATATTGCCCTTGCGTTCTCTGGTGCTTGTACTAGGGTCCAAACTCTATTAATTTTCATGGAGTTCATTTCTCCATATCTTTGATTATATTGCATGGCTTGATCAAATGTTGTTGGATCCTCAATCATTCCCTCAATCATTCCCCCAGTCATCTCAATCTTTTGATAATAAACAAAATAATCGTCGGGAATCGATGATCTTTTTATTCTTAGTGGCAGCGTTCTTCTCTCAACAATGGCTTGTTGCTCAAGTGACCTGTTTCCTGCTTGCAATGAAGAACCTGCTATTTCCATTGCTTGATTATCACTAACTGCATGATTGTCATCTTCTAGTGGCAACTCATTCAATACTTGCTGCATAGGTAGAGTTTCTTGACTGTGCTGCAAGTCATCGCAATTAATTGTTTGACCACCAAATGGTCCATCAACATTTCCTTTTGGCAACACCACCTTGGTTTCTTCGAACCATGAACTTGAACTATCCCCATTTAAACTCACTGAATTATCATCTTCCTCAATAAATTTTGTTAAGCCAGTCTAAAAAATTATGAGAGGAAGATTTGGAGAATAAAATCTATATCCCTTAGACTTGTCACGGAGCCCCACAAAATTACATGAGACAGTTCTTGGATCAAGTTTCTTCTCCATGGGATTATACATTCTTGCTTCTGCACGACAGCCCTAAACATGCAAATAATTTAGGCTAGGCCTACGTCCAATCCATAGTTCGAACGAAGTTTTGTTCATTGCTTTGGAAGGAAGACAATTTAAGATATGGTTTGCCATCTTCAAAGCTTCACCCCATAAGAATTGTGGTAGTGTCGAACTGGTCATCATGCTTCTAACCATCTCTTTAAGCATTCTATTTCGCCTTTCTGAGACGCCGTTTTGTTGTGGCAAGCTTGGGTTTGTATACTGTGCTTTTATTCCACATTACTCCAGAAATAATGCCAATGGCCACTTAGCTTGACTTGCCTCAGTATACCTGCCATAATATTCTCCTCCTCTATCCGACCTTAACACTTTCATTTTTAAATCCAATTGATTCTCTACTTCAGTTTTAAAAACTTTAAAAAAAATCAAAACGGAAGATTTTTCCGAGATCAAATAAAGATATGCAAATCGTGAAGTCATCTATAAATGTCAAAAAGTATATATTTCCACAAAAAGTTTTAGTGGAAGGGTCCACAAACATCGGTATGGATTATCTTTAAAAGCTTTAGAACTCGTTTGGATGTGCTTTTAAAATGACTGAAAGCGCTTTTGGTGAAAATGTTTTTAGAACCAATCCTTAGTAAAAATGTAAGTAAATTCTGGAAAAGCACTTAAAGTGCTTCTTGAAAGAAACACATAACTAGTTCTTCTTGCAGAAAGCACTTTAAGTGCTTTTGGGACCAAAAAATATTTTCTCTAAAGCGCTTTCAGTCATTTTAAAAGCACATCCAAACAAGCCCTTAGACTCATTGTTGAACCCTTCTTCTTTATTTTTGTCAATTTTCCTTTAAAACAGCCTACGCAATTCACTAGGTAATTGAAATCCAGATTAGGTAAAATATCTTCTTTTATTAACTTTCCATTCTGGCTTTAGAAGTATGACCTAGTCTTTTATGTCATAGCATTGATGAAGATTCATTTGAATTTAATCTTTTCGTTGGCAATGAGGAAATCACATTAAAACAATCCAATTCATTTGCAACTGAGCAAATCAACTGCCAAAGACCATTCATTAGAAAACAAACTCCCATATTTTACAAGTATGACCGGATTTATTTTTCAAGTAAATCCGAATACTTTCATCGTCATCGGTAAAAGCATAACTGGATTTTACAAGTTGTGGAACTAAAATTAAACTCCTTCTTAAAGAAGGTACATATAAAACATTAAATAACTCCAAAATAAAACCACTAGATAGTTTTAACTTGAGGTTGCCTACTGCTTCCACAGCCACTTTATTTCCATTGCCAACGTAGACTTGAAAAACTTCATTTCTTGTTGTTGTAGTTCCTCTTGTGAACCCCTGCAAGGAATTGGTGATATGAACCGAACAACCAGTGTCAAACCACCAAGAATTTGGAGGGACTTCAACAAGATTAATTTCAAAACACACAAAGACATTGACAAAATTTTTACCTTTCTTTGTTTTCCAAAACCTCCTTTTATCACAAATTTTCTTAATGTGACCATTTTCTTGCAAAAAATAGCATTTTATATAGTCCAAATTCTCCTTATGTGTCACAGGTCCATTAAAGGAGGATTCATGTATGGTAGTTGGATAAGGAGAGTTAGTTTTTAGGGACCTTACCAACATGATATGCAACCTTTTTACCCTTATCAGCATGCACGAAGTTCAAAACACCATAAATTTCAGCCCACTTGATTCGTGCTTCCTCCTGCGGATAAATGGAGATCAGTTCATCCATAGTCCACTTCTCCTTTTGTGTGTTGTAGGAAACTTTCAGTTGATCAAACTTGGGAGGTAAGGAATTGAGCGCCATGTGCACAACAAATGCATCATCCACTGGAACCTTTAGGTCCTTGAGCTTGGCAGCAGTTTCCACCCGTTTAAGGATATGTTCCCTCACACTTTTGTTCTCATCTAGCTTGAGAGATGTCAAGGTTGTCATCAAATCTCCTATCTCAGCCTTCTCAGACTACCTAAACTTTGCCCTCACTGCATCCAAGAAGTCCTTAGCTTTGTCACATGTTGCAATGTTGCCCCTCACTGACTCGCCTATGGTTTTCTTCATCACCAGCAAGGGCATTCTGTTAGCTTTCTTCAATTTCTCGACTTTCTGCCTATGATCAGCAGTTGAATCTTCAGTCAATGGTTCCGGTTCATCTTCCCTTAGTGCTAAGTCAAGATCCATAAGACCTATCACTATCTCCACATCTTGTTTCCATCTTTTGAAGTTTCCCCCACTTAAGTGTTCAATGGATGACAAGTTCATGGCTGAAGTATTCACTGAAGAAGACATTGAAATCAAACATTAAATACATAAATGCATGTTCGCATCACATCTCTGGGCAAGAGATACAAACTGCCATTTATTACTTCACTGCATAACCAACACTACATAACCTTTTCATGCATTTATATCATGCCTTTGGACAAATATATAGCATGATCAATGTGATGTTATGTTCTGATTAGAAAACTCGGAACAATTTATGCATGCTCTTCTTTAGAAAAGTACATTAATATTTCATGAGTTTAAGAACCACAATTGTGCATAATGCACACAATCATATCAACATTACAAAAGAACATCGCATATTTAAAAAAAAAAACAAGGATTAGGATCAGGTATGTTGGCTCTGATACCAAATGTTGGAAACATTATCAACATATCTGATAATCCTAATCACTTGTATAGACTAATTAGAACTCTTACTTGAAGAAGACATTGTCTCAAGTTCACATCAATTCTTCTACTCACTCAAGCCCTTAATATTCTTATGGTGATAGAACCCTACGTCCAAGAATGAATGCTTTGTGAGCAAGGAATTACGCATATATTTTGAAAACAATGACAGCCAACTCCCATCTATCGTGGGGTGTTGGCTATAGTCCCACTGTATCAACAATTGAAAGTAGTGGAGTATTGGCAATGTCTGATTCAAGGCACGATGAATGTGTTTCCACGAATATAAGAGATCAGTTTACCTACGTATTTAACTCTTAATGAATTTGAAATACCAACATATATCTTAACCTTTATCACAACAAGTTGAGTCCACGTGAGATTCTTACACGTAAAACATCTTACCATTTACTACCATTAGATGACCATGATTCCCTGAAAAAGTCCAGTCCCAATAAGTATAACCTAAATATACCAAAACCAAACCTATAACTAAAATAGTCCTGGACCACACCCAACCAAGAAATAAAATATTCAGGACTAAAACTGTAGAGTCCGTCACCTCGCGGCATGCTCGCTGAAACTCTTGGTTTATTTCTGAATGGCTGCGTTGATTACTTTTCAGCTAAAGGACATATGCCTATCCAAAACCATGTTGAAAAATTCAGATATGTTTCATGTACGTAGAAGGGCAGAAAGCTCAACAAATAGCAGCATTGCTATACTGGTCAAAAACTTAAAAAAGACATCTTCAGAATGTTCATAAAGGCTAAAAAGCCAAACAAGATTTTCACATTCAATACTTGACTCATATTTCGAACTAGGGAAGTTAACAACTTTTGAAATATATCACAATCCCCAGAAAAGAACGGGCCAAGCAATCACACTAAGAAGGCACACAGCTAGAGCAACAAAATATACCAGAGGAAGTGAGATCATACCTAGCAATTGTAGGGAGATGAAAGAATGATTATTTCCAGGTTTAAGGAAAAATCAAAACCCGCAAAACAAGGACAGTAACATAAATGAATAAATGAAAATAAAAGATTATAAAGAGAAAGCATCGAAAATGAATCAAGCTCATACGAACCCAAGATTAAACACCCATAAAAATAGAGAAAATGAATCTTACTCACATGAACAACGAAATAACAGACCATGTTAAAGTTATCAACAAACCCAAATAGAAATAGCCATTTAAGTTTTGTTACCTAATCCAAATAACCAAAAGGTCAAAGCAGCAACATCCTGCATTAAAGCATCAAAATATATTATAAATTGGAAACCTAACCTACTTTTTGGTAATTTAGTAACTAAAGCACCTGGATCCTAGAATATCACTATGAACATTTTTTAAAACCAAAACCGAGGTTATGGAGGGTGGGGTGAGTTTTTGCGGTATTGGAGATGAAAGAGTCGGTACAGTGAACATCTCAAAACCATGACCATGAATTGAGACCAAAAATCAACACCCAAAACCTATCAACACAATATGTTAAGACCAAAAATCAACTCTTAAAATTGAGAAAATTAAACTCCAAATGAACACCCAAGAAATCAAATTTTCATAAGAAAATATTGGAAAGTTATATCAAAACAAAACAAAAGCTAAAGTTTTCCAATTACCTTGAATGATGGTGGCTCAACGACATGTATACGAGATGGGGTGGTGGTTAGCTTGCTGAGATTGATTAAGAATGATTTTGGGAGTTGAAATTCCAAATGGCATATTGACAGGCAAATGGCAAAATGAGAGAAGTATATAAATCAATTGAGCAAAATACTAGAGTATCTAATTCACCATAACCAATCCAACTTAATTCCTATAGCTAAATATTAACAATCATTCCTCCTAATTAATGGTCAAGTTCCCCTAATTCACATAGTATCCATAACATCTAAGATTGCTACACATATTCTCACGTGCTAGCCATCCATGGCATCTGGATTAGCTAAAACAGATACTAATTCATTAAGAACATCAAAAAATAAATCAACGACCACATGAACCCTAGTGCATGACATCTACATCAAGAAATTCATGGCATCAACTGCAAGAAGCTTAAATTCAAATTGAGCATGGTGATGTGTATGTAAACTAACCTAAACAATATATTCATTTAAGCCAAATTAAACTCGCAAGTGCACGAATCAATTGTAGCAAGATATGCAAATACAAGGCCGAAATAACATGGATTGCTTTAACACCATTTATCTGATTAATCACGCTAGACTTTATTAAACAAACAAAGGATAAATTGAATTGTATAATTGAGTATTTGATTAAGACTAAAATTGTGACAACCCGTCCCAAATTTTACATTTCTATTAATTTTAAAAGCGTGATTTTACGAAAATGCCCTTAGAGGCGGGGGTATTGACTTTCGTTGATCAACGTATAGTGAAGTGTATGAATTAATCCATTAGCGTTTTCGAGAAGTACTTTTATTTTGGTTACTATTTATATATATACTTTTATATGTATATAATGAGAAGTATTATTATTTTATTAATTGTTGTTAGAATTAGGGGAAAAAGGGAGATGAAGGCGTTAGAAGGAGAGGAAAGAAAAACAGAGAAAAAGAAATGGGCAGAGCTGCCCAATCGGAATAGGAGAGAGGGAAGAGTTGGGCCAACCAGAAAGAAGAGAGGAGTGAAGGACCAATGGGAGAGAAGAGAAAGAAGAGAAAGGAGAGGAGGAGAGAAGGAGAGGAACCCGACGGGTTCCCCTTGACCAGGTTACGACCCGCGCCACTACTAGCAATTCCGACGGGTTTTCCGTCCAATTTTCAGTGTTTTACGACCTCCCACCACCTGCAAACATCATCACACATTCCCTTCTTAGTTAACTACCCAAAAAATTCGAAGTAAATGAAGCTATTTCATGGGGTATGGCGGCAGTGGTGCCGTGGAGCTTTTGGCAACAATCCACTCATTTTCGAATGAAATACATTCGATCTTCACCACCAAAATACTCCTCTAGAGACCAGGACCAAAGCCCAAACATGTTTGGAGGCATCAGAGTTGCTATGGAGTCGAATTGAGGACACCTAAATTCTAGGGTTCCGACAGATTTTGATGAAATTTGAGTCTTTCCAGGACAAATTGGCCTTGGTCACAGGTATGAAAGTTGTTCTACTCATTGAGATCTTCAAATCTGCAAATTTTGGTAAATTTTAGAAATAGTTGATTTTTCCGGCGAGTCGGGGCGGCGCGTGGCCAGAGGGCCGCCAATGTTATTTTTAGGCTATATTTGATTCCTTGCATTCAGTTTTGAGAATTTAATGACGTAGATTGATCATTAGAACCAAAATTCTCTAAGATACGTTAATAGGCCATTATATGAATCGACGAACCGACCGTTGGATCATCATCAAACTTTAATAGGTTATTATTCATAATATTTGAGGAATATAGGAACTTACGGATTGGGAATCTGATGTACGGATCTTCTCGAATTGGATTTGTAAGTTCGTAAAATAAAATGTTAACCGCCACTTGGTTTTGGCAATTGGCGGAGATCCGACCGTTGGATCGTTCCGAAACTTTAGTATGTTATTCTAAAAGCATAACGTGTATCCTTGGAAGTTACGGATCAGATATCTGATTTGTAGATCTTCTGGACCGAATTACGACTTATGTGCGATGTAAGTTATGTATTGTATCAACGAGAATTCTGAGATATGGTTTGATAATTGGTCACAGGCGCCGATCGTTTGTGACGCCTCAATATTTGTGCTAGGTAGTTGTAGCGCGGACTCCAGGTGAGTGGATCTTTCCTTGCTTATCATATTTTTCATGATTGATAATTCTATAAATGCTCTTAAATAAAACTGAGAAATCTATGCCATGATATATCCATATGTGTATTACTATAAATGATTATACGAACTACGAATGGCTTGATCCCTGTTTAGGGTACGTAGGCAGTCTAACAAGACGTTAGATACATCCATATAATAAATGAGAACGACTAATCGAGACAATAGTCTAGTTTGGGAAATTGAGTAGTTTGAGGGACATTGGTGGAAAGAGTATAAGAGTTGACCCTATGTTTTAGTGGTTAAATGTTGATCATAAATCATTGCGTGAATAATCAAGAAATTGAAGTAAGGATAGGGAATTAATTGATAGTTAATTTAACTAGTGTTTAATTAGGCTTATCATCGATGATTACTCTCAAAAGTAAATAGTTTGGGAATGGGGCACTACAGTTTAGACTAGGGCTGGGCACGGGCCGGGCCGGGCCCAATTTTGAAGGAACCGGACCGGACCGCAGCTTAAAAGAAACGGGCCGGGCCGAAGTGGGTACACCATATTTTAAAACAGGAATCGGACCTAACCCGGCCGGTTTGGTCCGGGTACACGGGTACGCGTTTTTTTTTTCTGGCACAGATTGAAACTTCCACTATGCCGATCCCATCCCCTCCGACCTCCAGCTCGACCAATAGCTCTACTTCAACGGCTTCAATGGTGTCTCCAACAGCAGCAACACGAGCTTAAACGGCATCGCATCAATCGAGCCCAACGACATGCTAAAGCTCACAAACAAACATTCTCAGAGTCCTCGGCCTGAATAAATTGATCCTCTATTTCAATTGACCGAACAGAAGTTCTCAAATTCGACAACTTTCACCCAAATCACAAAAACACAAACAATCAGAAGATCAAAACTGAGAAAGGAGATCTTGGGAGAGACAAAAACACAATCAGAAGTACAAACACAAACTTTCTCGTATCTGTAGAGGTCGTATCGCTGCAAGGAGATCTTGGATCATTCGCGAGCTTGAACCGAGCTCGAAGCCTCGAGGCTGGAAGGATTTGAAGAACAAGGAGTCTACTGGCGATGAGTAGGCCAGAAATTGAAGGGTTAGAGTTAGGAAGGCGAGGACACCGACGGGCTTCGACATGGCTGGTTGGGTTTGGGGAGGGACTCCAGTGACAGTTGAGCTCGATGAGACCTAAGAGGGGAGGATAGGTGGTGTCGTCGTGTGGGTGGAACCGTGGATAGGAGGATGGGTGGTGCTGTCGTGTTGGTCGTGACAACAGAGGAGAAGATGACTGAGGGTTGGAGTCGAAGGAGTCAGAGGGACGAACGGCGTGAAGTGGACTCGGGAGGAATGATGATTAGGGTAGAAACTAACGGTTGAGATTGGATGATAGTTTATCATTCAATCTCATCCGTCCATTGCAATTACAAACGGGCCGGTCCGGGTACCCGTTTTTCTACACTTCAGGAACCGGCCCGAACCTAAAATTTCAAAGGCCCGGCCCGGCCAGCCCTGTTTCTTTTTTTTTTAAATTAGGAACCGGCCCGTACCCGCCCCGAACCGTGATTACCCGCCCCGACCCGCGGTTCCTGTACCCGTTTGCCCATCCCTAGTTTAGACATTCTAGACCAATTGTTTATATGTTTATATATCTGGAAATATTACGAAATGTTTTAAGTTTAGATTTCATCATGGCATATCCATACGTATATTCCTTGCACATAATTATTGTGAACGCTCTGAAGTGCAAAGGTGAACGCAGGACACACAGGTAAGTTTAGGTAAGTTCAAGTAAGTATACCGTATTAGTTGATTGATGAGATATGTGAAGAGATATGAATATGTCGTATAGGTCACTAGAGGTGACTCTGACTTATATGCTAGCCATGATTGATGAGATATATGATGAGATATGAATATGTCGTATAGGTCACTAGAGGTGACTCCGATTTAGATGCTAGCCTATATGTGATGAAATGCTAGCATATATAATGAATATACATGATGAGCTAGCATGGTGAATATGTGATAAGCTAGCAGACGTGATGAATATGCGATAAGTTAGCATATGATTATAAACATGTGAAGCATGACTTGAACTGATATATATATATATATATATATATGTATATATATGTATATATATGTATATGTATAGATGTATATTTTTATATTCTAATTCTGGAAATTATACAGGTGTTGTAGTGAGGGGTTATAGAAATTTATATGGTTTCTATTAGAATTTTATCTACTGGGCCACTCACATTTGGTATTCACCCTTCAGGTCTTCTTAGCTGAGATTTCTTATCGTCGAAGGTTCGTGGCGATCCTTAGTACTGGAAATTATTTCGAGGGTATGATTCCCAATTCACTCTTCTGTACTTACTCATGCTCTAACATCACGTGTGCAGTGGGTTTATTCCCATTCACCAGTGCACTCTGGTATTTAGGCACTCTTAGGTTTAAATTTATTCACAATTTTTCCACATCATCATATTTTATGGCTTCGTCACCTTCCAGGTGTCGGCCAACACAGCTCGATTCGGAGTCCTAGTGGACATTCCGGGTCGGGGTGTGTCAAAAATTAACAAGAAAAATAAAAGACAATTGATTAAATAAACACACGACACAAGAAAACCTAAGGTTATGAATTCACCAATAACAATTCTATTTACTTTTTCTAAAGACAACTGCTATCCAATTACCATGCCAATGTTAAAGGTTGTTCTTTCTAAGGTATGAATTAATCCATGGCTAGACATCAACTCTTGTATCTCTAAATGATAATTATATCCTATTGATTACACATATAATTAGACCCATAAAAACCCATTAAGCGTTGAAGAATCATGTCAACCAAGTAGGACTAGCTTGTCTACTCTTCTTAATCTTAATTTCAATAAGCCTAATTGATTGGTCATCCTCATAGATTTATCTAAATATCTAGAAGAAAAATTCCTAAAGGTGATCAGTCATTAGAAACTCGAACCTAGAAAAATACACACAAAGATTAAGAATATAACATGGCATATAATGGGATAATAATTAACAAGTACTTGGTAAATATTCATGTCAAGGCTTCATCTACACCTTAGAAAATAATTTAGTTACACATATAAATAAAAATAAAAGAAAGATAGAACCCGGAGTCCATGACAAAGCACCCTAAGCTCTTCTTCATGAAAATGACATAAACTAGGAAAAAATCTTTCTTAGCTTGGGAAACACGTCATATGTCTTGCACGTCAGTTTTGGGGTCGATTTACCTTCTGGAAAATTCTATAAAAATATTAGAAACATAGCTTTATGTCTTATCTTTCTAAGCATATATCGCACGCCACTAAGAAAAACCAGGAAAGGCCCCAAATCTTCATTCTCCCACAACTACACAGTTTTGACGTGAAAGCAACTTCTAAGGGATTAACTTGCAAAACTGGAACGTTTGGCTTCATGGAAGATTATGAAATTCGGACACAATGATCTTCAACCTATTATCTTCCCTCTCCAATTGGTCTTGCATGAAAAATCTTCCGGAAAACTGATTTATCACCGAAAAAGTTCTAAGTGCGCAGATTGGTCGAAATTAAAGAAATGAAAGTAATAAGGCTCTTTTATAATCAATTCCTTAACAAAAGCTAGGGATAATCAAGATAACATACAATCGAAACATAAGGAATATGATAAAAAATTGCATTAGGAAACACATGATTCAACCATTTGTAGGAGAATTGCTAACAATGAAAAGATATTGAATTCTTTCTTCACTATTACTACACAGGGTACAACAGCTGTCAATATTTGGAAGAAATTGAGCTAGAAATGTGAATTCTTTCTAGTTTGCAATATGTTTTCTAACAACAAACTGAGCAAATGTCCTTTGATGATATTGATTACTCTCATTTGCAGATTTAACAAAAGCATAAAATAAAATAAAATAAATTCTCGAAATTTCACATAAACATAAACATATTTGTATCTTGCACTGAATCATATTTGGACATAAACATAAACCGAATTTGCACTGAATTATTATTATATCTCAAGTCAAATATACATTTCTTTAGTCTGTAGAAGTTTAGCACTAGTAAACACATGTATTTATGTTCACTACATAAGAAACCCAAATGGATATATCATATCAGACCTAATACAAGCAAATTCCATATATTGATTTGCAAGTTGACACATTTCTAACTTTCATGCCTCTATGTAACCTCTTTAATCACTATTCTTCACTATCAGAATCAAGAACCACCCACTCACCGAAACTGGAACAACATAATCCGTACAATGACCCATACCACCTAGTGAGTCGTCGACCAGAAGGAGACAGAGGCGGCAAACCTTAGGATGGGCATTCAGTAGCCGCATTAGGTAGGAAACGCAGTGGCAAGTGGGCCATTGGTGGTGGTGGCGGCGATGGTCCTACGCGTGCCAGTTTGACTTTCAGCTGTGGTTGTCGCATTTCTCCCTATAGGTCTCTGAAACAACCAATTGACAAGTATTAATCCAAGAATGGCAGAAGCAACGATGAGAAATTGCATGAGGCTCTAAAGAAGAGAACCATCTTTACTAGTCAAAACTGTTGGAATCCTCAAAATCTTGATCGCCTCCGCTCTGATTTTTCTTCAAGCATTCGATCCCAAAATTCTTCCGAAAGGAAATGTGGGTTTCTGGGAATTCTTCTAAGAGGAAATTTGATGTTTTTCTGGGAAGTGTTGGAGCAATTCTTGGTGGTAGCTTCAATTTAGGAATTCTTTTGAATAGAGATTTGGGATTCTGAAAATTTTTGGAAGACTTCCTATGTGATATGTAACCTCTTTAATCAATATTCACAATCGAATCTAGCACAACCCACTCATCGAAACAAGAAGAACATAATCCATATAACCACCCCTCACCACCAGTGAACCCTCGACAAAAGTAGAGGGTCATAAGGAGGTAGAGGCAACAAGCCTCAAGATGCACGTACATCGGCCTTGTTACGTAGAAAAATGTCGTGGTAGGTGTGGCGTTGATGGTGGTGGTCATGGTGAGGTAAGTGACGTGTCATGTTGACTTTCAGCAATGGTCGTAAGTTTCTCAATGCATGTCAACAGGTTGACGAATATTATTCCACGAATGGCAGAAGCAGCGATGAGAAGTTATACGAGGCTCTGAAGACGAGAACCATCCTCACTGTTGAAATCCTCGATTTCCAACATGATAGAATCATTTTCACTATTGAAATATTGTTCCTCGGAGTGAAATCTTTACTAGAAATTTAGGAAATTGGGGTTTCCGTGAAATCATAAAAGAGTTTTTAGTAGTTTCATCGAAAATAAAACTTTGTTCTTCAATTGATGAATTTTTCTTTGACATAGTGTTCTTGTGAGTGGAATCTTGACTGAAAATTTGCGGATATTGGGGTTTTCCGAAATCTTAGAAGAATTCTTGAAAGTTTCATCGGATACAAAGCTGTGTTCTTTAATTAAGGAATTCTTCTTCGAAGTATTGTTCTTCTGAGTGAATCCTTACTTAAAATTTGTGAAATTTTGGGGTTTTGAGGAATTTGGAAGAATTTTTGAAGATTCATCGAAAACAAAACTTTGTTCTTCAGTTGAGGAATTCTTCTTCAAAATATTATTCTTTTGGGTGGAACCTTAACCTAAAATTTGTGAAATTTTGGGGTTTTGAGGAATTTGGAAGAATTCTTGAAGATTCATCGAAAACAAAACTTTGTTCTTCAGTTGAGGAATTCTTCTTCAAAATATTATTCTTTTGGGTGGAACCTTAACCTAAAATTTGTGTTTTTTGCAAAATCTTTAAAAAGTTTTTTGACGTTTCATTGGAAACAAAGCTTTGTTCTTCAATTGAGAAATTCTTCTTCGAAATATGATTCTTCTAAGTGGAATCTTTACTAAAAATTTGGGAAATTTGTGGCTTTTGAATCTTGGAAGAATTTTTTAGGGTTTCATCATAAACAAAGAATTGTTCTTTAATTGATGAATTCTTCTGTTATTGTTCTTCTAAGTGGAATCTTGACTGCAAATTCCGTATATTGATTTGAAAGTTAACATAATTTTGACTTTCAATATTAGGAAAATAAATACCATTCATGCATCTTACATTTACTCTCAATCAATTAATTTGTGATATGTAACATCTTTAATCAATATTCACAATCGAATCCAACATAACCCACTCATTGAAACAGCAAGAGCATAATCTATGTAACCACCCCTTACCACTAGTGAGTCATCGGCAAAAGTAGAGAGCCACAAGAAGGTAGAGGTGGCAAACCTCAGGATGCACCTCTAATGGCCTCGTTACGTAGAAAAAGACCATGGTAGGTGTGTCGTTGATAGTGGTTATGCCCGTGGTCATGGTGAAGTAACTGGCGTGTTGTGTCGACTTTCAGCAATGATCGTAAGTTTCTCTGTTCAAATATAAACTGAATTTGCACTGAATTATTATTAAATCTCAATGCAAATATACATTTCTTTAGTCTGTAGAAGTCTAGCACTAGTAAACACATGTATTTTTGTTCACTACCTAAGAAACTCAAATGGATATAGCATATCAAACCTAATACAAGCAAATTCCATATACTGATATGAAAGTTGACACATTTCTAACTTTCATGCCTCTATGTAACCTCTTTGATGACTATTCTTCACTATCATAACCAAGAACCACCCACTTATCGAAACTAGAACGACATAATCCATACAATGACCCATACCACCTAGTGAGTCCTCGGCCAAAAGTAGAGGGCCACAAGGAGGCAGAGGCGGCAAACCTCATGATGGGCATTCAATAACCGCATTAAGTAGGAAAATGTAGTGGTAAGTGGGCCGTTGGTGGTGGTGGCGGCGATGGTCCTAGGCATGCCAGTTCGACTTTCAGCTGTGGTCATCGCATTTCTCCGTGTAGGTCTTTGAAACAACCAGTTGATAAGTATTAATTCAAGAACGGCATAAATTGCGATGAGAAATCGCATGAGGCTCTAAAGATGAGAACTATCTTCACTAGTCAAAATTGTTGGAATCCTCATAATCTTGATCACCTACGCTCTGATTTTTCTTCAAGTATTCAAACCCAAAATTCTTCCGAGAGGAAATTTGGGGTTTCTGGGAATTCTTTTAAGAGGAAATTTGGGGTTTTTCTGGGAAAGTGTTGGAGCAATTCTTGGTGGTAGCTTCAATTTAGGAATTCTTTTGAATAGATATTTGGGGTTCTGAGAATTTTTGGAAGACTTCCTATGTGATATGTAACCTCTTTAATCAATATTCACAATCGAATCCAGCACAACCCACTCATCGAAACAGGAAGAACATAATCCATATAACCACCCTTCACCACCAATGAACCCTCGACAAAAGTCACAAGGAGGTAAAAGTAGCAAGCCTCAGGATGCACGTCCAACGGCCTCGTTAAGTAGAAAAAGGTCGTGGTAGATGTGGCGCTGATGGTGGTGGTGGTCATGGTGGGGTAACTGGCGTGTCGTGCCAACTTTCAGCAATGGTCATAAGTTTCTCAGTGCATGTTAACAAGTTGACGAATATTATTCCGCGAATGGCAAAAGCAGCGATGGGAAGTTATACAAGGCTATGAAGACGAGAACCATCTTCACTATTGAAATCCTTGATTTCCAACAGGATAGAATCATTTTCACTGTTGAAATATTGTTCATCGGAGTCAAATATTTACTATAAATTTGGGAAATTGGGGTTTTTGTGAAATCATAGAAGAATTTTTAGTAGTTTCATCGAAAATAAAACCTTCAATTGATGAATCCTTCTTCGACATATTGTTATTGTGAGTGGAACATTGACTGAAAATTTGCGAATATTGGGGTTTTTCGAAATATTAGAAGAATTCTTGAAGGTTTCATCAGAAACAAAGTTGTGTTCTTTAATTAAGGAATTCTTCTTCGAATTATTGTTCTTCTGAGTGAATCTTTATTGGAAAATTGTGAAATTTTGGATTTTTGAGGAATTTGGAAGATTTCTTGAGGATTGATCGAAAACAAAATTTTGTTCTTCAGTTGAGGCATTCTTCTTCAAAATATTATTCTTCTGGGTGGAACCTTTACTAAAAATTTGGGAAATTTGTGGCTATTGAATCTTGGAAGAATTTTTTCAGGTTTCATCGGAAACAAATAATTGTTCTTCAATTGATGAATTCTTCTGTTATTGTTCTTCTAAGTGGAATCTTAACTACAAATTCCGTATATTGATTTGAAAGTTAACATAATTTTGACTTTCAATATTAGGAAAAATAATATCATTCATGATCTTACATTTACTCTCAATCAATTAATTTGTGATATGTAACCTATTTAATCAATATTCACAATCAAATCCACAACCCACTCATTGAAACAAGAAGAGCATAATTCATAGAACCACCCCTCACCACCAGTGAGTCGTCGACAAAAGTAGAGAGCCACAAGGAGGTAGAGGCGACAACCTCAGGATGCATCTTTAGCGGCCTTGTTACGTAGAAAAGGATTATAGTAGTTGTGTCGTTGATGGTGGTTGTGCCAGTGTGTTGGAAATGTGCCCTAAAGCCAATCATATGATGATACTTTACGGACATTTCACATGTTAAACTAATCTAGTTTACATATAAAGGGCAAACATTATTGTTTGAGCCGTCTCATATAAATGTTATATGCTTAAACGATAAAGTCCAAGGAATATGTGATTGGGAGAATGCAATCTAATGAAGTTAGATTCATGAGACCATTCTTTCGTAGACACATCCTAAACGTTCCTGATCATAGGATTGCCAATTGGGCATTGACAGTCCGATAAGATCAGTACGTACTGTGCCTTCTCTCAGGGAGAGTGACTAGTCTCGAGTCATTGGTGTGTGTGACATCAAGACAAGTACGTAGGTGCTCAATAGAGAATGAGTTCACTGAACACGATCAACGAGGAGTTCTCATACTCATGTCACATGAGAACTCAAGGTTGGGATAATGCAAATTAGTCTTTTGACCTGAGGCATCACAGTTGTCTTGTGGTTAAGTCCTTGATCTTTGATTATGTCAAAGTCACCCCATCGGGGTGTCCACGACATCATTGGGGTTAAGCCACTTAGTTATGGAGACAAGTGAATGTGCAACAAGGGATCTCTAACCTTCAAATGGTTTGAGGGAGAATACTCTATGATATGATTAAAATCTCTGGCCAGAGTATGAATGAGATTAGGGAATGCGTTCCAAATCACATTCAAGGTAATCATATAAGCAAACGAATCACATTGGATAGTAGACATGAATAAATAAACTATCAAACCAAACAATGTGGTCAAGAGTATTAGATTAGAGAAATACCGTATTGCATTTGTAATCCTTAACTGAATAGGTTCTCTACCTCTTCTGATTAGCTTGGGTAACCATGATATGCTGCTAGGTGTCACTCATGGTTTGTGGAAGCCCTAAACGTGTGTAATCACTAAAGGGAGAATTGAAAGTAAGTTTCAATTCACAATCGATGTAAAATGGTTTTAATCGCCCACTGCCTCGCTAAAAGGAACCTAATGGATCGTACACCGTGTAAGGTAAAGATTGAAGAAACAAAGGAGATGAGTAAGAATAATTAAATGGTTTAATTATTTATGGCAAGGATTAATTAATATGTTAATTAATCAAACGAATAAGTTCGTTAAAGACCTCGGGATGGTTTTGGACCTTAAGGCCCAATGGGCTTCGAACGTCAAGCCCATTAACTTAAGTTGTATGACAACTTAATGAATAATGATTCACAAATGCCCAATTAGCCCAATGAACCCATATGGTCGGCCATGTTAGAGAGAATGGGCTTTTGGTTCTTTAGGTCACTTATTTGAAGGGACTATATAAAGGACTTTATAGCCAAAATTCAATTAGGGTTTCTTTTGGGAGAATTAGAGAGAACATGTCTCTCATTTTCTCTCTAAAGAGGCCGGCCTCCTTGGGGGGTGCATCTAGCAATCCCACTACTCCTAGGTCACTCATTTCTTCTCCAATCCAACCTTGGTGTAGAATCTTTAGAGGTTCTCTATTTTGGGAACTTGGAGAATCCAATTCTTTCAACCAAATCCATGGAGCTAAGAAGCAAGGAATGAAGGCCCTATCTCTTGGGTGATTATCCTTTGCATATGCAAAGAGGAATCTACAAAGGTAAATATTTCTCAACTAACAAATGTTGATTTAAAAGTTGAGTCAAGGTTCACCAATCTACTAGGCTTTGAATTTCATGGTTGATGTTTTTGTTTTTGAGTGCATACAAGCATGATTCCGCCTTTAATTTGTTAATTGCATGCTATTGATGTTGCTCAAATGAACATGTTTTTCACAAAATTTCTTTCAAGTGGTATCAAGAGCCTAGGTCTAGTAGTTGGTGAATCATTTTGGGTTTTGTAGTTCATAGTTTTTTATTTAAAAGTTGTAATATGTTACAAGCTTTATTCTTGTTTCTTTGAATGTAAATTTTGTTAGAAAATTTGCCATCTCAAATGTTGTAGATGTAGTTCATATGAGCATGAATTTTGGAGCTAAAATTTTGTGCCATGTTTTTTGGGGAAATTCGGCCAAATCCAAAGGGTGATTTTTTGGGTTCATGTTTGTCTTGTTAAAATGGTTTTAAAGTGACTTTTGGAACCCCTAAGTACCCTAGGATGTTAGCCCTCTTTTGAGTGGTGAAAATTTGAGTTTTGGTGAGTGAAAACATTCATGGAGCTATTATGAGTTTTCATGAGTGTTCTTCAATGTTCTTGAAGTTCTTGCCAAGAACAAAAAGTTTTGAAGTTTTGATTCAAAAGTTTTATGTTTTTACATAAAGTTTTGATTTAATTTTAGTGGGTGATGGTTAATGGTAAAGTATTTTTAATGGGAGACAAACTTTTTTAAAGATGTGACATAAATCATTTCTTACAAACTTTTCATTTCATCTTTACCTCACCTAACAAAACCCACTTACAAAAACTTTGTAAAAATCTTTTTTTTTTTAATCATGGCCGGCCACCCTAATAGAATAGGGTATTTTTGGGCCTTTTGTGCAATTACATAAAGTTTTGATACTTTTGTGTATTTGTATTTTAGCCCAAAAGTTTACGTTTTTACGTTAAGGCCCAAAAACGCTAAAGGACAAATTGTTTTGCTCCTTTAATGAAGTTTTTTGTATTTGATGAAATTTTTGGGTTCTAGTTGTAATTACATGAAGTAGTGGACTTTTGTGTTTTTACAAAGTGACCCCAAAAGTTTGTGTTTCGCAATATAGCCCAAAAAGTTGTGGTTATTGCATGATGGCCCAAATTAAGTAGGGAACAAAATTGTTTTGTCTCTTTAAATGAGAATTGGATTTTCATTTCATTTAGCTCCATTTAAATCAATTTTATGGATACAAAAACAAAATGAAAATGTTGCATTCAAGTTTAATTAGTTAAAGTGTTAATTAATTAAAGGGTGATTATGAACCTAAGCCTACGATAATTGAGCTATGTGAAAGGCCGTTTCAAATTTGTTTGAACCATGGGAATGTGTAGATTAATTTTGGTTGTAATTTGATTTGATCAAATGTTGTAAAAGAGCTTAAGCTCTTCTTTACTTTAAAGTAATTTGAATTATGCAAATGTTGTAATGAGCATAAGCTCACCTTTACTTTGAAGTACTTCTTTCTTGCTTTATTTGATATGCATGAAAATGGAGTAGAGGGTCCAACGCCCCTAAGACAACACGGCTTAATGTGATTAAACGCGTAACTAAAATCAATCTCCATCCCTAGTCCGAGATTCAACACTAGGCTCGTGTTGAATCTAAACAAAGGTTCATAGTCATCCTAAGGTCCTAAGGCAACTATATAGTCCATCAAATGAATGCAAACCTTATGTTAGTAGTATCATATACTCTTGCTTTAAAAACCGTTTTATAAGTATAGTGGGAGTATTATATACAACTAAATTGAATCAAATGGACCAATAGTTGTAATAGGACCAAAATTGTTTTAATGAAGATTAAAATGAATACTTATATGTGATGAGACCTAAAACCCTCAACCAAACCATTATTAAGTTGATAAGCGTGAGAGTGCTTAGAACACTCTTTCGTGGCCTTCCACCGTGGTGGGATCCAATCGTTTATGACTTGTACACTGGCTTCACCCTATCATGGGGGAGTACAAAGTGCATGCTTATACTCAGGAGGAATCCATAAACATATGATGAGGTTAGTGTAGGCAACGAGGATGGCCGACATCGTATCATCGTGAGGCTATTCTTGAACCCCTTCACGAACTAAGCATGGTGGGAATAACTTAACTAAGTGCAATGGTGCCGACATCGTATCATCGTGAGGCAACATTCTCTAGAGGCCAAATTGATGGGTACTTGCATTAGTTGCAAATGAGTAAGCGTACTCTCTCATTATTATTAATGCTAGCCAACATCATATCATTGTGAGGTGGGCTTGGTAATAGTGAGTCTCCCATAACCTACTAAGAGTTTCCTCCAAAACTCTCGAATTCCAATGAGGGATATGGAATTTGCCAAAAATAGTGGGTGGTGCTATTTGATTTAAAGACCCGAATCAAATGGCTTAAAATCAATCAATTTATATTCGTTATGTATTCGTTTACCAATATATTTGCAAACGCTATCCAAAACTTGACAAAGAAAATCCGAATGTTTTAGTTTCCGGACTTGGTAACACAAGACCAAAGATTGTCTTAAATGGATTGTGCATGTACCTCAGAAGTCTCATCCTCACAATCTTCCTATTGATAATGTATCATTGGAAGAACATGTTAGAAATGTCTATCATGAAGAGGACAACACAAACAACCAATGCTTATTCCTTCGTTATATGAACAAAGGAACTTACGAAGATTAGCATAAAGACAAGGACACTTTTAGTGTCATAGTTCTTCACTTACAAATTGTTGTATGAAGAAATAAGAGTTGCCTTGAACAACTCTTGAAAGTTTGTAATTATGTTTAGAACATAATGGTTGGTTGACAAAAAAAATAGTCCATCAACATGGACTTATGATGATTTTGAATCATTGAGTGTTGAAGTGATAAACCACTTAACGAGACGGAAACTAAGCTAGGACTTCACCTTTATGTCCCTATCCTAATGGTTCACTAAGTTTATTGTAAACTATGTAGTGAACAATAACCACACACTCTCCAAAATGTTTGATGTGTATAACACAATTGAAAAAGGTTTCAAGAGAGATAGTGGGAGTTTAGGGACCATGACTATTGTAGTCAAAGGAGAAGTCAAATGAAGAAGATAAAATTAACTCCAAAGGAACAAACTTTCTTTATGAAAGGATGGACATTGGAAGGGGTATTTGCAAGAAATGTCTTGCAAGTGTCAAGAACACACTTTTCGAAGGTGTTGTAAATTGTTCTTGAATAGTTCAAAACAGTTGGTTCTTCTACTTGAATGCATGATTCCGTATTAGTAACTATGTTTTACAATCGTTGTAAAAGTGTGGCTAATAAGAAGTAGAAGATTAATGAGAGAAGAGAAAGTACTTCACATTCGGAACGTGAATAAAATATAGATCTCTGCGAAAGCAGATGGTACTAACTTCCTCATATGAACTACCAAAGAAATTGGAAAGACCAAAGATTGTCTTTACATTCCAATTTTAAGGAACTTAATTCCATCACTATAGTAGAGATGGATGAATGTTTTGTTTGACAAAACATTGTTCTTTATTAATCACTGATTGGATTATAGTAATCTAATTGATTGTCTCTATAGTAGAGATGATATGGTAGCGTTAACTGTTTAGAATATAATGATGCTTAAAACCCAAAAGGTTGCAAGATAGTGACTAATCCCAACTGAGTTGTGATACCTCTAAAACATAAATTACGAGTTGGTCATAGATGGATGCTTTGGATCGTTAGATCCGGATCCAATACCTTCTTGTCAAAATTGTATAGAGGCGAAATGTTCGAATCTTTATTCTTTTGGAAAGAAGAAAGAATCACAAAGTTATTGAGGTTAATTCACTTAGATGTTAGTGGCACTTGTCCACAACATAATACTACTCATGTTGTTTGACATTCACCGAAGATCACTCTCGGTTGGACTATAGTTTATTATGAATAAACACAAGTCCGAATACTTTGCAAAAGGTTTCAAAGAATTCAAGAAATGTAAGTTGATGAGTAAGACGTCTAAAGTACTTACCTCCTTAGATTTGATCTAAGGAAAGGTAACACTTTAGATAAGTTTCCTTGAAAGATATCAAGGAAATTAGCATCATAAGATAATGATTTTCTCCATTAGGAGAAGAACGAACTCGAATAAGATTTAGTTCGTTGGATGTTATCAATTACCCATATATATAGGATATATACTTCTAAAACAATATGATTGTCAATTAGAAGATCTTCCAAAATTTTCATAACTCCATAGGATGTAGTTGGAAAGAAAGACAAATCTTAATTGTGTTAAGATTTGGGGTTGTGTGCAAATAAGCAATATTTGTTTAAAAATTATCTTGTGGATATCCTTAAATTAACCTTTGGATATCACTTCTATAAACCAACCAACAAATGTTGTTTGTTGAGTAGTTCATTGTAATCCTACAATGTGATTTGCCTTAGAGCAAATGAACTAGGAATAGAACTCAAAAGAATGGGTTCTTTGAGAGACAAGATGATAATAAACAAATATAACAACCTAGTTCCTATACCACAAGCTCCAAGGTAGTCAAGAAAGATTTTTTAAACCGTCTCAGTTGAATGGTTTGAACTTTATGACTACATTGAGTGTATATACAATATATATACTCAAGGAAATGGTAAAGTACCATTTGACTCGAAATAATGAAACCTTCATAGCTAATTGGTAGCTTAAGGTGACTACAATCAAAGAGAATGGTTGACTTTGAAGGAACCATCTTTGACGTAGTCTTAGTTTCAATTAATTCGAAGATTGCTAGCTACAACTAAATGGTGATTCAATGTTTGGACATGATATAGGTTTCCGAAACCATTATTAAGATAGTCTTGATAATTTATGTCTAAAACTATGAATCACAAGACATGTAAGTTGTAGAGATCCAACCATCATGGATCTTAGCAAGCTAGTGGGAGCCATAAGCGTCTTATGAGGGAAAGATCAAATTGTTTGATTTCTCATAAAGATGTAAATGAATCTTTTGTTTACTAGGTTTACAAAAGATTAGTGGGAGTTAATCATATTCCTAAATTTAAATATATGTATGATATATTAATTTTGGAAATGAAAAGAATACTTCATTGTTAAAGTTATGACTTTAAACATTCTATAAAGATAGAATGTATATGGGAGACATAGTCTATATACATGGGATGGAAATCTATAATGATAGATTTTAGGATATAATTGGATTATATCATGCCCTAATAATAGACATAAAGGATGCTAGGAAGTTTCTCATATGATGATAAACTTCAATCAGAAGAACAACTCTAGTGAGACTAGGAGGTAGCTCTTCTCAAAGGGAACGTACCCTTTGACTCCCAAAGAAATAATGCGTAAATCGAATCCTTTATGCATACACAGAAAGGTGATTTATGTATTTCATATTGTATGAAAAACATTGATATGAGTTGTACCTAGAAAGGTACAAGGCGATATCAGTGCAAGCCCAGGATCAGAACCATGGCAACTGTCAAGTGAATCCTTAAGTATTTAAGAAATACTAAAGGATAGGTTCCTCGAAGAATGAGGAAGAATTAGAGTAACGTAATGGAAGCGTAAATGTATTAGATTATGAATCTAATCCATCATTAGATGTTTCTTCATTATGAATGAAGAGATAAACAGGTATCCCTTTATTATGACTAAAGAGATATTTGGATGGAAACATTAAAGTAATGACTTTAGTGTGTTCCATTATGAATGCAAAATATATTGCCATATAGAAGTTTACAACAATGTTGTTTGGATGGGAAAGTTCATTTATGAACTCTCTATTCGGTTCCAACCAGAAAGTGTATGACACTAATGGGGCGATAGCTCAAGCCAGGGAATCAAGGTCTCATCAAGATCCGAACTCATATGAGAGACTGAACCACATGATTGGGAATCATGTATAATGGTGACGTCGATATTCTCAAGGTTGCTTCTATGGATAACATATAGATATCCATTGCCTACGCCTACTACTCAGCCATTTATGAAATGACTACAGAAGAGGAATCATAACAGATGAACAAGCTGATTGGCTCTAGTGCAAGTGGGAGATTGTTGGAAATGTGCCCTAAAGCCAATCATATGATGATACTTTACGGACATTTCACATGTTAAACTAATCTAGTTTACATATAAAGGGCAAACATTATTGTTTGAGCCGTCTCATATAAATGTTATATGCTTAAACGATAAAGTCCAAGGAATATGTGATTGGGAGAATGCAATCTAATGAAGTTAGATTCATGAGACCATTCTTTCGTAGACACATCCTAAACGTTCCTGATCATAGGATTGCCAATTGGGCATTGACAGTCCGATAAGATCAGTACGTACTGTGCCTTCTCTCAGGGAGAGTGACTAGTCTCGAGTCATTGGTGTGTGTGACATCAAGACAAGTACGTAGGTGCTCAATAGAGAATGAGTTCACTGAACACGATCAACGAGGAGTTCTCATACTCATGTCACATGAGAACTCAAGGTTGGGATAATGCAAATTAGTCTTTTGACCTGAGGCATCACAGTTGTCTTGTGGTTAAGTCCTTGATCTTTGATTATGTCAAAGTCACCCCATCGGGGTGTCCACGACATCATTGGGGTTAAGCCACTTAGTTATGGAGACAAGTGAATGTGCAACAAGGGATCTCTAACCTTCAAATGGTTTGAGGGAGAATACTCTATGATATGATTAAAATCTCTGGCCAGAGTATGAATGAGATTAGGGAATGCGTTCCAAATCACATTCAAGGTAATCATATAAGCAAACGAATCACATTGGATAGTAGACATGAATAAATAAACTATCAAACCAAACAATGTGGTCAAGAGTATTAGATTAGAGAAAGACCGTATTGTATTTGTAATCCTTAACTGAATAGGTTCTCTACCTCTTCTGATTAGCTTGGGTAACCATGATATGCTGCTAGGTGTCACTCATGGTTTGTGGAAGCCCTAAACGTGTGTAATCACTAAAGGGAGAATTGAAAGTAAGTTTCAATTCACAATCGATGTAAAATGGTTTTAATCGCCCACTGCCTCGCTAAAAGGAACCTAATGGATCGTACACCGTGTAAGGTAAAGATTGAAGAAACAAAGGAGATGAGTAAGAATAATTAAATGGTTTAATTATTTATGGCAAGGATTAATTAATATGTTAATTAATCAAACGAATAAGTTCGTTAAAGACCTCGGGATGGTTTTGGACCTTAAGGCCCAATGGGCTTCGAACGTCAAGCCCATTAACTTAAGTTGTATGACAACTTAATGAATAATGATTCACAAATGCCCAATTAGCCCAATGAACCCATATGGTCGGCCATGTTAGAGAGAATGGGCTTTTGGTTCTTTAGGTCACTTATTTGAAGGGACTATATAAAGGACTTTATAGCCAAAATTCAATTAGGGTTTCTTTTGGGAGAATTAGAGAGAACATGTCTCTCATTTTCTCTCTAAAGAGGCCGGCCTCCTTGGGGGGTGCATCTAGCAATCCCACTACTCCAAGGTCACTCATTTCTTCTCCAATCCAACCTTGGTGTAGAATCTTTAGAGGTTCTCTATTTTGGGAACTTGGAGAATCCAATTCTTTCAACCAAATCCATGGAGCTAAGAAGCAAGGAATGAAGGCCCTATCTCTTGGGTGATTATCCTTTGCATATGCAAAGAGGAATCTACAAAGGTAAATATTTCTCAACTAACAAATGTTGATTTAAAAGTTGAGTCAAGGTTCACCAATCTACTAGGCTTTGAATTTCATGGTTGATGTTTTTGTTTTTGAGTGCATACAAGCATGATTCCGCCTTTAATTTGTTAATTGCATGCTATTGATGTTGCTCAAATGAACATGTTTTTCACAAAATTTCCTTCACAGTGGTCATGGTGGGGTAACTGGCATGTTGTGTCCACTTTCAGCAATGATCGTAAGTTTCTCTATGCTTGTCAACAAGTTGACGAATGTCCAGAGAATGGTAGAAGCAGCAATGAGAAGTTGTACGAGGCTCTAAAGACGAAAACCATCTTCACTGTTGAAATCCTTGGTTTCTAACAGGATAGAATCATCTTCATTGTTGGAATCCCTTAATTTTCATGGAATCTTCGTCACTTTACCTTAGTTTTTCTTGAAATTTTCTTCACCACTTCTTTGAGTTTGGTTGCAAACACGCCTGAAAATTCGATACCAAGAATTCTTCTATGAATTATTGTTCTTCTTAGTCGAAATTTGAGGATTTTGCAAAATCATGGAAGAATTCTTGGGGATTTCATCGAAAACAAAGCTTTGAATTTTAATTCAGGAATTCATCTTCAAAATATTGTTCGGGAATTTAGGGTTTGGGTAAGATCTTATAAGCAGTCTTAGAGGTTTTGTCGAAAACAAATCTTTGTTCTTCAATTACGGAATTCTTCTTTAAATTTTTGTTCTTCTAAGTGGAACCTTTACTAGAAATTTGGGTCCCCAAATTCATGGGAGTTTTATCGGAGACAAAGCTTTGTTTATCAATTGAGAAGTTTTTCTTCGAATCATTGTTACTATGAGTGGAAATTTTTACTTGAATTTTAGGGAATTTGGGGTTTTGGTGAAATCTTGGAGGAATTTTTAAGGATTCATCGAAAACGAAGATTTGTTCTTAAATTGAGAAATTCTTCTTGAAATATTGTTCTTCAGAGTGAAATCTTTACTATAAATTTGGGGAATTTGGGGTTTTTGCGAAATCATAGAAATATTTTTAGTAGTTTCATCGAAAATAAAACTTTGTTCTTCAATTGAGGAATTCTTCTTCGACATATTGTTCTTGTGAGTGTGATCTTGATTGGAAATTTGGGGATACTGGGGTTTTTCAAAATCTTAAAAGAATTCTTGAAGGTTTCATTTGAAACAAAGTTGTGTTCTTTAATTGAGGAATTCTTCTTCGAATTATTGTTCTTCTTAATGAAATCTTTACTGAAAATTTGTGAAATTTTGGATTTTTGCTGAATTTGGAAGAATTCTTGAGGGTTCATCAAAAACGAAACTTTGTTCTTCAGTTCTTTATTGAAAATTTGTAGTTTTTGCGAAATAAAGCTTTGTTCTTCACTTGATAAATTCTTTTTCAAATTATTGTTCTTCTAAGTGGAATCTTTACTAAAATTTTGGGGTTTTTAAATCTTTGAAGAATTTTTGGGGTTTCATTAGAAACAAAGATTTGTCCCTCAATTGATAAATTTTTCTGCTATTGTTCTTCTAAGTGGAATCTTGACTGGAAATTTGGCAAAATTGGGGTTTCTGCAAAATCTTAGAAGAATTCTTGGAGCTTCATTGGAAAAAAGCTTTGTTCTTCAATTGAGAAATTCAAGTTCAAATTATTGTTTTTTCTAAGTGAAATCTTTAATGGAAATTTGGGGTTTTTGCAAAATCTTTGAAGAATTCATGGGGTTTCTTTAGGAACTTCCTCAGTTGATAATTCTTCTTTTAAATATTGTTCCTATGAGTGGAATCTTGATGGAAAATTTGGGAAATGTTCGATTTTTTGCGAAATATTACAAAAATTCTTGGAAATTTCACCGGGAACATAACTTTGTTCTTCAATAAAGGTGGAGCCATTGGGAAATTGCTGCTAGATAGGGAGTCTCTGTCGAGGGGAATGTCAAATTCGAAGGTGTGGGGGGCTTAGGCGATGAAGGCGACATGACAAAGGATGAGCATTAACACAAACAACATTTTACTATGGTGAGAGGTATATGGATTTTACACAAAGCGACGAGGTAGAGAATTAGTTATTTTGGGGATTTGAAATTCAAATTGATAGGAAGTGATGGAAAGGAAACATAGAGAGTTGATGAGAGAGAAAAAGAAGATTTCTTTCAAAATTAATTCGTGAGGTGACGAGTGAGGGAAACGAAAAACTAAGATCGAGAGGGTTTTATCGAATATTGAATTTAAATGCCAAGAGACAAGGATGAGAGAGGGAAAGAATATTTCGATATTTCACTCAGATAATGCAAATATAGGTACAACGACAATAGCAACAAAACCTTATGTCACTAAGTCTTATTTTTTGCACGTGTTGATGCTACAAAATAATGATAGAGAAATTAATAAATCATGTCCTTTATCGACATGTTTAAATAAAAAATACCCTTACTTGAGGAATTGGGTTGGTCTATCTTACATGAGCCGAGCCTTTTAAATTTGATGTGTTTAAACGTAGCTCATAATTTGTTTAACAGGTCAACAACGAAGGATTATCTTCATGCAAAATCAAAGGTAAGCAATAAACATTCAAGCTCTAGTTAAGGCCATCTCTAAGAATTTGGGGGCTCTGTACGAAAATTATTAATTTTTTTTAAATAGAATGAAAACTTCATTAAGGAGAGAAACCACGGGTATAACCAATTCCTATATCATCTAAATCAAAGGCTGCCCTAGCAAATAAAGGGTACAAAACTCCCAAAAATAGTTAGTTTGGACGTGAATCTCTAATGAGCAAATGCATCCGCCACAAAGTTTGCCTCTATGAAAATATGCGTCCACCGGATGTCGGTAAGGTTCGAATTTAACCATCTGATGTCTTCAACTATAGAAATGAGGTTCTAAAGGATCTGGCAAGAGCCTTGGGCCACTTGAATAATGAGTCTGACGTCCTCCTTAATATAGTATTTTAAGAAAATACTACTATTTGTTTGAAAAATGGTATTAATATTTGTTTTGGACATTGTACGAATCCAAGCTAATCTATTTTTTTTAAATTATAGAAAACTTCATTCAAATCCTAGAAAAAAGATGACTTTTACAAAAAAAAATCTTGTCTAAGCCTCACATATTGTCCCAAAATTAATCGTATTTTGTTTCCTGGTAGTGAGAAATTACAAAAATGCCCTTGACAGGCTAAGTGAAATCCTAAAAGAAAATCCTAAGTGGATATCTGAGTCTTTTTCAGTCTGTCTCTTTTTTCGTCCTTCTAGATAGTACATGGTCTTACGAACACTTGAGAGAGAATGAGTCGTAAATTGGACGAGGATTTTCGCTTTTTTAGTCTTGGTTGTGCAAATGCTTGCTTCTCGACCTTTGCCCGAGGTATTTGGGCGACAATTTTGCACGACCGTCGCGCAAGTGTATGAACTCCTAATCTTTTTTCTTCTCAAAATATCATTCATTTAAATGCAAGCAAAAACTAACAACCAAAAGAAAGAAAGAAAAATTTGAAAATTAATACACAGGTGATTTACAAACTGTTTACGGATTGTTTTTGGGAATTGTCTTCAATATGGTTTTTGCTTGCACCCTTCTTTTTCTTCTTTGCCCTTTTTTTGTTGCGAGGTATTTTGCCAATCTTGGCTTCGGGTCCCTTCTTTTATTCTTGTTGGGAATTGTCTACTATCCCTCCATTTGCAGTCTCTCATCAAATATGTGATTTGTCTTATTTTCTTACTATTTGCGGTGATTATTTGCTTGTGGGTTTTATTAGCTTAAGTCCCCCTTGCTTGTACATTTTTATTTTTCTTTTTATTAATAAAATTTGATAGGGAGGGGATTTTTCCCTTGACAAAAAAATAGATGCCTCCCTCACACACAACTATTGACGAAAAACTAATCTCACATAATCTTTCGTTTCTTTTAAAAAAAAATTAATTTAGTTTAAACCACAAAACAAAGACGATTTTCCAGAAAATAAATTCGTGATGGATATTTATTAAATGAAAACTTACTCAACAACAATTTTCCATACAAAAGAACATTTTAAGCAATGAATTAAAATTTGAATTAGAGGTCGATCTCAAATTAACACTGTATTTTCAACCAAAAGAGTCGGTTCAGTCATGAGTGAAAGAGACCTTTTGTCCATGCCCAGCGGCTGCCCTTATAAAACTCTCCCTCTCTTTCATTCCTTCTGCATTCATTTCTGCATCTAACCAAACCACTCACAATGAAACTCCATTCACACGCTCCTCCTCTCTCAGCCCTTATCTTCTTCTTCACCACCGCCCTCCTCCTCCTCCTCCACCCTACCGAGTCAACTCAGCCTCCATATTCCTGTGACTCGTCCCAACCCTCCACCAGCTCCTACCCTTTTTGCACAACCACTCTCCCCATCAACCAACGAGTCCAGGACCTCATCTCCCGCCTCACATTGGACGAGAAAATCTCCCAACTCGTCAACTCGGCCCCTCCGATTCCCCGACTCGGTATCCCGAGCTACGAGTGGTGGTCCGAGGCTTTACACGGCGTCGCCGACGTCGGCAAAGGCATTAAACTTTACCCCACCATTCACAACGCCACGAGCTTCCCTCAAGTCATCCTCACCGCCGCTTCTTTCAACGACCATCTCTGGTACCGCATTGGCCAGGTGCGTCCGATTCACCGAGTCAAAAGCCCAACTCGGCTTCGATCAGTTACTTTTTTGGCCGAAATAATTACAACCCAATACGTTTTTTTTTAATGCAGATCAAAACCCAAGTTCTAATTTTGTGCTCTTGTTCAAAAACATTAGAAAATAAATAAAAATGCGCTTCTTTCCCCTTCATTTTTAGGTGATTGGGACTGAAGCTCGAGCGGTGTACAATGCGGGACAAGCAACAGGGATGACATTTTGGGCACCAAACATCAACATCTTCAGGGACCCGAGATGGGGGAGAGGGCAAGAGACCCCTGGCGAAGATCCAACGGTCACAGGGAGATACGCCGTGTCGTATGTGAGAGGGGTTCAAGGTGATTCCTTCTATGGCGGGAAGCATAAGCTTGGTGCCGGTGGACGTCTTCAAGCTTCAGCTTGCTGCAAGCATTTCACAGCTTACGATTTGGACAATTGGAACAATATCACTCGATTTGGCTTCGACGCTCGTGTGAGTTCTTCTCTTTATTTATTTTTTCATCTATTGGTCGATTAATTATCGAAAATATTTATTCTTTTTATCTAAAAGTATTTTTAACCTGGTACTTGCTTGGAATGTTTTTTATTTTTTTTCTTTTATGTTCTTTTAGGTTTTCAGTCGCTCTGTGACTTTATTGGACCAAATTCAAGATTCCTCTACTTGATTGGTGTGTCATGGATCTATATTTTTATTTGTTCTGATAATATAAAAAAAATTAAAAAATTAAAAACTTTATGGGGTTTTGAATTTGTCGGTAAATAATTCGTTTCAATGAATTTTCCTCATGTTCCCGTGCCCTGAGTGGTCGGCCTGAAAACAGAGATGGCAGTCCATAATATCTTGGTGTTCTCCTCTTCTTGGATAAAATAATAACAATCACTTAAATCCGCTTAGCTGCTTAGGCACTAGGCTCCACCTCTCTATCCGACTAGCGCCTAGTGTTTTTTAGGATCTTGATTTAAATCGAAAAATAAAATAAAAATTAACGAAATTATATCTAATTAACTTGTAAATGTGTATTTTTTTTATTGTACTTTTATTAGATTTTAACACCAGTATAACTTTATGTATTTGTTGCATGTGTTGTGCAGGTGACACAGCAAGACCTAGCAGACACATACCAGCCTCCGTTCCAAAAATGCGTGCAGGAAGGCCAAGCAAGTGGCATAATGTGTGCCTATAACCGCATCAATGGGGTTCCAAGCTGTGCAGATCACAATCTCCTAACCAAGGTTGCAAGAGGACAATGGGACTTTCATGGGTACTTCACTATCACTAAACTCCATTTTTCTTCACCCTTTTCCTTTAACTTTAATCTTTTTGTCTTTTTTTGTTTTACTTTTTTCGTCAAATATCGTCACGATAGATATGCTAATACATTAGCCAATCATAGATAGTTGTCGACATGTATGATTCAGTCAGTCGTTCATAGTTGTTGATGTGTATCAAACCATGTGCTAGTCATTAAGGTTTTAGATGACTAGTAGCTAAAATTGCACAACCATAATATTACAAGGTCAGAAATTTGGTACAAAGAGTAACGTTGTCTTGCCAAATTTACAAAGATTCGAGTTCTTAATTTAAATAATGAAGGGAGGAAATGCTAATTAAAGAAAAATGAGGATTTATTGAGCTAAACTGGGAAGTGATCAGGTACATCACTTCGGACTGCGATGCTGTCTCCATCATCCACGATGTGCAAGGATACGCTAAAAGGCCCGAGGATGCAGTCGTTGATGTGCTCAAAGCAGGTATGGACCACCATAGCACCAATCTCCTATCTTATTATCCATTTTTTGTTTTTTTCCTCTTTTTTCTTATATCTTGTTTAGGGTAACACGACATGTGTCTATGTTTCTCACTTTTTTTTTTTTGGCTTTTTGTTGGGTAATTGTAAAATCTCCTCCTGGCTGCAAGTGACATTTTACCAAGTGATGAAAATGTATTATATTTTTATATGACAGTGTGAGTTCAAACTCCGTTAATGACTAATTTAACATTTAACTAGTGGCCTTTTACCACATTGGTAAAAATATGTTATGCATGACATTGTGAGTTTAAACTCCGTCGATGACTAATCTAACATTTAACTTACGGAATTGAACCCTCTCCGAGGCAAAAGCCTCGGGATCCTCCTGACCCACTAACACGGGCCGTTAGATTTTGATCCAACGGTTACAATTATTATAACTTTTAGAGGGATCTCATATTTGTAGCAGTTAGATTTTGATCCAACGGTCCGTGTTATTGAGTCAGGAGGATCATGAAGATTTGCCTCGGAGAGGATCCAATTCCTTAACTTACTTATTGCTCGAATAAAATATTAAAAAAATCCACTCCTAGTTGTCATGGCCCATTTATGAACTCATGTGGGCCCCAATCACCTTAAATCTACCTTTTGGGATTTTCAATTTTTTTTTACTAAAGTCAACAAAAAGGAAACTGGCCCTCCAATCCATTATCAACTTAGAGTGGCCACTTTCTTATAGTTTTGCTTTACGATATTATATGAAGCCCAAAAACTGTGTAAATATAAAAATTTTAAAAATTATTATATATATATGTAAAAGGGAAAAGTTAGGGAGACGTGAAAGAAAGGAGAATTACACTACAACTTATGATTTTATTTTGTAATAGAAGATTAAATTATTTTTTCGTCATCTTTTAGTTGACGAAGAGAATTATATTAATAGTTATTTAGATTTGATATATAATGTATATTGTATAGAGCCAAGGACTAAACAGAAAAAGAAAAAAAGGAATCTTGAATTATGGAGTCTGATTAGTCCAAATTTGATTGAGATATTTCAAAAAACTATAGCTCTAGCCTCTAGCATGCTTATCTACTTTAATTAGTGTTGCAAAAATGAACTTATTCTCTTTTGGGTACACATAGCCTCTAATAGCATGTGAAATAGGTATAGATAAATAATCATCCTTTAGGTCCCCTTATTTTGGCCTGTCGGGATTTACTTTCAAGATTTTGGCAATGCAAACTTCGGCATGTCTACATAGAAAAGAATTTTGTGGCGGATAGTTTAGCGATCAATAATCTTGATTTAGATTTAGGTAATTTTTATTTTGATACTCCTTGTTCAATCAGTTTTATTTGTGAGGATTGACTTGGGCTATCCCGATCTAAATTTATTATTGAGTGAGTTTGTTTGGACTCTTGCTTTTAGCCCCGTTTTTTCAACCAAAAAAGAAATATGTATAGATAGAACCAGTTGAAAACGTGTTCTATTTTGAGATATTTCTAGTATCATTTCCCCTTTTTATGGTAAGAAGTGAACAGAAAATTGGGTAAAGATCTAAAACAAAAATTCAGATTTGAAAGAATTGGTTTCTGATTAGTCCAAGTTTAATTAAGAAACATCAAAAAGCTAGCTCTAACATGATTATATATTTTATACAAATGTTGCAGGCATGGATGTGAACTGTGGATCCTACTTGAAGGATCACACAAAATCAGCAGTGGACCAGAAAAAGCTTAAAGTGTCAAAAATAGACAGAGCGCTCCACAACCTCTTCTCAGTGAGGATGAGGCTAGGCCTGTTTGATGGCAATCCACTCAACCAACCCTATGGCACCATTGGTCCAGACCAAGTGTGCTCCCAACTGCACCAGGCTCTAGCCCTAGAAGCTGCTCAAGATGGAATAGTGCTTTTGAAAAACTCTGGCAGGCTTCTCCCACTCCCAAAAGCAAAAGCCATTTCACTTGCTGTCATTGGTCCCCATGCCAATGCTTTAGAAGCACTTCTGGGAAACTACCATGGTCCTCCATGCAAATCCATCACCCCATTAGAAGCACTTCAAGGCTATGCTAAGAACATAAATTATCACCCGGGTTGTGATTCGGTTAAGTGTCCACAAGCTGCTTTTGATGAAGCTGCTGGAACAGCAAAAGAAGCAGATTATGTGGTTTTGATTATGGGATTGGACCAAAGTCAAGAGAGAGAGGAACTTGATAGATTGCACTTGGGATTGCCTGGGAAGCAGCAGGAGCTAATTAGCAGTGTGGCTAAAGTTGCCAAGAAACCTGTTATTCTTGTGATTCTTAGTGGGGGTCCAGTTGACATTTCTTTTGCTAAACATAACAAAAATATTGGAAGCATCTTGTGGGCTGGATATCCAGGTGAAGCTGGTGGAATTGCCCTTGCTGAAATCATCTTTGGTGAACACAACCCAGGTAAAAGTCGGTTTGATTGACAATTCAAATCTTTGATTAACAGTCGGATAACATAACATGTTAGGTAGAGATGACTTTACTGATAAAATGTTTGACGCGTGCTACGCAGGTGGAAGATTGCCAATGGCTTGGTACACACAAGATTATGTCAAAATGCCAATGACAGACATGAGAATGAGGTGTGAACCCAAAACAGGCTATCCTGGTCGAACTTACAGATTCTACACAGGCAAAAAAGTTTTTGACTTTGGTTATGGCCTCAGCTACTCAAACTATGTTTATAAGTTTTCCTCTGCAGCATCCCAAAACAAGCTCTACTTAAATGAATCATCAATTAGTCCCACGGCTAAGTCATCGGACTCTGGGCGGTATCAGTTAGTCCAAGACCTAGGTGGAGAATTCTGCGAGAAAAAGAAGTTATCGGTCAGAGTGAGGGTTCACAATCACGGGGAGATGGCGGGCAAGCATCCGGTGCTGCTTTTTGTGGGTGAGAAAAAGCCCAAAAATGGAAGGCCAATGAAGCAGTTGGTTGGATTCAAAAGTGTGATACTGAGTGCTGGGGAAAGAGCTGAAATTGAATTTGATTTGAACCCTTGTGAGCACTTGAGCCATGCAAATGAGGAAGGTTTGATGGCGGTTGAAGAAGGTTCTTATTTCTTGGGCGTAGGAGATGCAAAGTACCCTCTTGACATCGTAGTGTGATACATTTAGGTTGATTTTCAGTGCCGTATTCATTCACTACGAAATTATGAATGCAAATCTTAAAATACGGAAGAGCCAACTTTGAGCTGTTTCTGGTTGTCATGTGTTCGTAAATTGCAACGATCAAATCGATTTTTATAATTTTGTCTATAATTTTCGTGATGGATTCGTTTAAGTTTATTCATCAAATGAGACGTCTTGAAGACAAGACCTAAAATTCCGATTGAAGATCCCACAAAACGGAGAAACAACACTTCAACGAACATATCAAAGAAAAAAAATGCAAGTAGGAAGCATCACAATATACCATATTAAGAAAACTGCAGAAAGATTGCAGAAGAAAATGAAGAAAGAAGCAGAGAAAGAGAGAGCTTAAACTTTCAGTAATTGACTGAATGAATTAGCAGTATACAATACGCTGACTTGGCACTTTTTCTATCAACTTAAGCTGACCTGGCACTCCTCCAATCTTTCACTAACATGTCAACAACTTTGTCCGAGTCCAAGATTCACACCTATGTGTTTGGAACCGTTTTTCCGCCATCAACTCATGTGTTCTAGACCGTTGGATTGAAGAATTTTTAAGATAATTTTCATGTATATTATTGAGATATTTATAGCCTCGGTAGTTATCTCTAAGATTTTGTTGAAGTTATCTTGACATCTTGATAATTAATCACTCTAAGAGGACCTCTAAGAGGGCCGGATGAAGATAATGATGAGTTTGGAGATGGTTTATCATCATATTTGAAAAAGGAACCCTGATTTTGCTTATTTTTATTAGCTCTATAGAATTGGGCCGAATGCCTGACTTATGAACTCTATAGAATTGGGGTTACTCCAGGCTTCGCTAAATCGCCTAGTCCAGCATTAATGGTAATACATGAATGTTAAGTAGACAATTGTTTTAAACAACATTTGCAAATTATGTGACGTGTCACCAATTGGAAATAAACACGTTAACCAACACTTTTAATAATTCAAACATCAACAATCACGTCATATAATTTATAAAATATAGTGTAAATAAATGGTAATAGTAATACCGGTGTTTTCGGCTAAGCTGGAGAGTGGCGGAAACTCTGCTTATACAGTTTTTCCAGGATCGAGGGCCATACAATACCTGCAAAACGAAAAAGCCCTAATTTCAGACCCCGTATTTTATAAATACAATTTACCTAAGTTCTCTGTAATCTCTCCCAGTTTTTCCTTTGGTCCAGCAGATAGAATGTAGCAGCAATTAACAGCTTCAGTGCCTCGATTACAAGAGCAAACAAGTAAGGATGGTGAGAGCCAAGGGTACCAAAAAAAAGGCAAAATATGGTCAATAGACTTTACCGATACAGCATTGTACATACAAAATTTTACGATAACTAATGCACAACACAGACTTTAGTACACGCATCGGGTCATCTTTGTCTTAAACATCTCGGAGTAGGTGTTGAGAAAATTATCGTTGATAACAAAAGAATCAGAAGAGATACATAGGCAACAAGAACGTGAGATTCCCTCGCAAGTGAGCAATAGCTGACGCTTACTGCTCCTTTGTTCCCCCGGAAAATGGCAACAACAAATCCAGGATCGTCCCTTGCATTCCACGTCATGGCCGGAACAGTCACCTCGCGAGTTCCATCTGGATGGAAGTGATCATAGAATTCTTGGGTGTGAGCGCTGAAAACAATCCTGCAAACAAGGAATTAAAGATGATTAGCTTACAGCTGAGGATGCAAGCTCGATACTTGAGATACGCTGAGTTTTAAAATGGAAAACACAACCATTTCATGGACCAACCTCAGTAACCTAATTTAAACTTTCATTACGGGAAATGTCCATTTCACTTTTACACTTTAGGCATACACGTCTACGGTAGGATTGATACGGACAAGGATTGTCTGCCCTCCTTGTTCCCGTGCCCTCCTGTTTTGTGTGGTCACGGTTAAGCCACGTCAACATTTTATATTGTTTTTTATAGAGATAATAAGACAAAAATGAATGGTAATATAAAATGTTGACGTGGCTTAACCATGACCATACAAACAGGAGGGCATGGGAGGACACGGGAACAAGGAGGGCAGACAATCTTTGTCCGATTGATACTACACCAACATACTGGGGTGACTCACAAGTCTGACATATGCAGACATCTAGAAGGGAAAGGAATAAGCGTCAAGTTGAGGACTATCAGGCAAATATTAAATCCGTAATTTCAAATGCAAATGGATCGTGAAGCAACTTCTGATTGACACATCGCCAGGAATATTTTAGGGAAAGAAGGAAACAAATGTCAGAAACAAAATATAAAAAGGTGACTCCTGAGGTTTGGAGAACTTATCCCCTTAACATCAAAGCAAAAATATTGTACCATACCCCACCACTATAGCAATGGAAAATCATAAAAGGTTCCAACAAGGAAGCAGCACGGAAACTTCTCTTTTAACCATAAAACCCTATATTTCTTCACAAAAAAAGAGACCATAAAATTCCTAGGGACTGCTACTCTCTTCGTGAGGACTGGTTTAGTGGAGCTTTGAGATGGCCTCTGTTTTTCATCAGCCATTTGGGTTTCTGTTTCCCCGGAGTTCAAAGGAATCTCTTTTTCCTTAACATGGCTAGATTGGAAAGCTGCTATCTCCTAGTCCGTTAGTAGTTTTTTAGTGTTTTGGTGTTGCTTCCTTTTCTGTTTTGTTTCTGGTTCTTTCTTGTTTAATATAACTGTTTCTTCATCACAAGTAAAAAATAAAAAATCTTATATCAACCAGAGAAAAGAGTTATTCTTAATAATATTGAACCAAGATATATGAGATATTAGAATACCCAGAAAACACACATACAACAATACACATAAATTGTGGCATTCAGAGGAGTCAAGAACACACATGTTGTCAGTATATGAGACTGTGGTAAATGGAAAGTCATGGTTCTAATAATCAAGAATCGCAATATCACATGAATTCTTCCGATGAAAGTATCCCTCTTCTGTTTTACATATGAAACACAAATACATAAATGGGTGAGACGAAGGCCATGGCAGCATTATTAAAAAGCAAAGGAAGAACAAGAACTCACCTTGGTTTGAGAGCTTGAAAGATATACTCAGTAGCATTTAGCGGTAGCTTGTGCGACAACTTGTATGGCCCTGTACCAACAGGCCCCCTGGAGTAAAAAGAATAAACATTACGCACTATGTAAAACTGCTATCCATTTTAAAAACTAGAACAAAACAAAATAAACGACACAAGCATGGCAATGAATAGTCCTTTTTCTGTATATAACATCAATCGAATCCATTCAATCAAAGTCTAATTGTATTCACTATCTCTGGTTAAACAACATTTTCTTATCCCAAGGTGATCATGCTCAATAAGATAGTACAGAAATGGGATTAAAATTAAAGACCATAGCTACTACACTAGACTGCTTGTCAAACAACGAACTTCTAAAAATTTCTATGAGATGGAATGTAAAAAACACAGCTGAACTAGGTGTACTTGCATCAACTATCGTTAATAAAACAAGATTTCTCATTCGAAGGCGATCACTATCAACACACAGAAATGGGGATTAAAATGACGATAGCTTTTACACGTAGGTGTTCAAATTCAATAAACAGAAAACCGAAAATGACTATTGCTTAACAAGAAACTGATAGCTACAGATTCGACTACTACTTCTATGAGATCAAACGTAAACCCAAGTTCTACTAATTCCTATCAAACTCTCATAAACCGAAACCGAAACAAAAACAAATGGATTGCACCCACCTGCCATCCAATATGCTTGAACTCCCACCATTGTTAGCGGCATTCACATTACGGTTTAATGGGAAGTGAAGCAAGAGCACAGGACCGGACCCAGATGACATAGTATTCTCTCTCCACCCAAACTCATAAACCCTCTTTCCCAATCGGTCGTTTTCATCCCCTCCCTCATTCACTCTCTCCCTCTCCATCTGAAAATCCATGCTTTCTCTCTCCACCACCTTCTCGACACTGAACCTCAGCTCATTGTTCCCACAAAGCAACGCCACCGCACTAAGCGACACAAAGCTCACATTTCCGATTTCGAAAGCTCCGCAGCCGGCGGAGTCCAGACCCGGCAACCTCCTCGAAACCCAACTCACCGACTCCGCACTCAGCTCATCGCATTCTCCGATATCCCGGTCTCCAAGAACAACGTGGAGCGGCAGCCCCAGAAACGGACCCAGTACCCTGTGGAACTGGTGGATCACCGAAACGTACTTGGTTTTCGGCAAATTGTGACCCCGCGCTGAGATATCGCCCAAAACCAGCAGCATATCGGGCTTCAGAGTGTGGAAAGATTTCTGCTTGGATACAAATTGATTGGATTCAGATGTAAAAAAGGAGGTGGGTTGGGGCAAAATCGGGAATTGGGTTTGTTGGAATTACCGTGAAGAACTTGGAGAGGTAGTAGTCTCGGAAGAGGTGGTTGAAGTAGCCGGAGTCGGAGCCGAGGAGGAGGAGGTCGGCGACGAGCATGACCTTGAGGTCGTCGGGGTGGTGGTGTTCCGGGATGGGTTCGGGAATATTAGGGGTGGGTGTGGTTTTGCAGGAGGGGGTTGAGACCCACTCTTCGTAGACGAGCAGAGCTGAGACTGCGATTAGCGGCAACAATGGCTTCCACGAAACCGCCATTGTTGCTGCAAGTTGAGGGCTTTTGGGAGTTTGGAGGTTGGGGGGTTTGGGCCTTTGGCAGCAAGCATAAATTTGTCAATCAAGAAACGCCTAGCATTGGATTGGACTATTGCCCTTTTTTAATAAGCCAATTAGGTTGCGTTTGTTTGCACTCACTAGCATTCACAAGATTGGACTGGACTAAGTGGCAGTCTAGTCCTGTGTTTGATACAAACGGGGACAAACTTTAATGAGACTCGTCCCGACTAAACGGGACTAAGCACTTCACTAAAGGGTCTTAGCAAGACCCCTCGAAATCGGCCGGACTGCTAAGCCAACTCCTCCTTGCTTCGTCCCTCCTCTCTTCACCACTCCCATCTACTTGTCCTTCGCAAGATTCGAAACCTGCTTCGTCCATATATAAACTATGCCTTGCTTCGCCCCTCTCATCTACCATTTTCAAATCTAGATCCCGCAAAATTCGAAGCAAAATAGGCAAAAAATTCTACAATATTTCCACTTTCAAAACCATATCAAAATCCAAAATTATAAACAAAAAAGCCAAAATTTTTTTTTTACAAAAATCGTTGTGCTTCTGAAACGCATAGCAATCGCTCTAATCACACTGCACTTAGTCCAAACTCCCTGATCGCAGACCTTCGTCATTGACGCCAGAGAAGTAGACCCATGGATACCCAAATGACTTAGACTCTGATTTGGGTTCTGATTCGCCAATTGTGTCCCAAAAAAAATTAGGAAGAAAAGAGGAAGATGAACAGAGAGAAATACGACGAAAAAGATGGAAATGAAGAAGGAGATGGACGAATAAAAATTTGGAAGAAACAGAGGGAGAAGGACGGAGCAAAATAAGGAAGAAAATGGGGGATTAGCAGAAAAGAATTGGGAATAGAGATGGGAGGTTTCTAGAATGAAAAAACCAAACAATAGTAGTAATAAAATATTACTAAATATGTATTAAATAATATAAAATATTAATAAATATGAATTAAATAATATAATATTAGAATTTGTTATTATCCAGCTTTTTATCCGACACTGCACCAAACGCTTCACTAAGTTAGTCTAGCTTAATTTAGTCTAAGTCAATCCAGGTTAGTCCTTAAAGCTAGTCCAGTCCGAGATAGTCCGGTACAACAAACGCATCCTTAAAGATTCCATTGATAAACAAGTGCCAAGTACAAAGATTTAGACTAAATACAAGCACTCCAAAGTAAGGAGGGTTCAAGTAATCTCTACAAATATATCATGGGAGAGAGACACTAGGAGGTAAACTTCTTATTTCTGAAGCAAGACGAAAGGGGTAATGAGTTATTAAAATAAAGCAGTTGAGTGTTTGGTAAACTATATTTTTAAAATATTGTGATTATGAAAAGTAGTGTAGAAGCGTTAAGTAAATTGTGATGTAAAAGTGTTCTAATTGTATATAATGACGAAAATAGATATAGTAGGGTGGTTGCAACAACGACGGTGGCAGAGTAGTGGCGGTTGTTGAATCATATTCTAAGGTCGGAATAAGGTGAATCGGAACATGTATACCTCAGAAGTCTGATCATGGACTCAACAACTCCAATTTGATTGAACTGCTTAAACAAACCAAACATGCCAACGCATCTTGTTGTACTCCGTAAAGGTAGGCGAAGTTTGCTAATTGCATTGAGATTTAGCATTCTTGTTTCCTCAAGACATGAAAACTTGATCTGATTGGGGATCAGACGAGTTTCCTACATCCTTGGAAATTTCTACAATCTAGGGATTGACGTGCGCTGCAAGTAATCACATTTCTAAGAGAAAGCAATATCTATCTCTAGATATCCTCTTAGATTCTCTATGTTTAATACGGATTTGCTGCCACTTAGTAATACGGTTTAGTGGTATTCATCTTCACTTATAAATGAGAGATCTTATGTTCGATTATTGCCAAAGTTGAATTTGAACCACATCATTGCTAGCCCACTATGAGGCTAATCCCACCCCTTCCCTTAGCGTAGATAATATTGTTTGTAAAAAAAAAAATACAGATTCATTATCCTAAAAGAACTCTCTCTTGACTAGTATAAATACCTTCATATAGGGCAAATATTTGGTAACGCAATTCTCGCTTAGTGCATACTTTGCTTCTTCTCTTGTCCACAGCTTGAACCTTAATATTGCTTACTAACTTGATCGTTAGAGAGCTTTTGGCCAATACCCAAGGTTAACCACGATTGTTTTCTTTTTTATGGGTGGCCCATCCACAACGATGCGTGATTTTGGTTCCAACAATTGGTGTTTTAATTGAGAGTGAACTTATATTTTAACGACCAAATCACTTTATCACACTATGTTTGCGGAGGATAGCTCTGTGAATCCTGACACCAACACTCAGGGTGGAAGCAATCAACTCCCATATGTCTTTGTCGTTGCAGGAAACAATGACGCTCATGTTGGCAGAGCTCCCCTTACCATGGATCAGATATGGGAAACCCTGTTGAAGATAAGTGCTTTTTTCAACGATCTCTATAAAATTTTGAAGGCTTCTCAAACTAAGAACCTTTTGAACTTCGTCGACTTTGAAAGGCATATGAAAGCCCCAAAGAATGCTCGCGAAGCTACTATGCAAACCCAAGTCCAAATCTTAGGATTTGGAAATCTGAATCCCATCACTATGAAAGGACATCTGATTGTGACAATGCCTGGTTTTGTCCCTAGCGAACATTGCTGATTCGAACTCGTATTTGGAAGAACATGATAGTAGGACTATCATATGCCTTCCTCTTGAGAAGTTTAGCGCAACTACAAGCGGAATCTGAGTTTAGCGCAACTTCAATTCCTTAGACAGTGCAAAAGCCTCCCGTATGGAGCCTAGGCATCTTTACTTCGACGATCCAAAGTCATATGAAGAGCCTTGAATGACCGTAAACTTAGGGATGCTCTGAGAGACACTTAAAATCGCCTCTCTAGTGAGGTTGTCACCAAGGCCAGAAGCCTTCTTTCTTTAACCATCAAACTTGCGCTTCCTCTTAAGAAGTTCACTCAACCCAGGTTTAACTACTTCCTTGAGGACTCCAATCTATATTATCACATCATGCTCTATCAAAACATTATAGCCATGTACAGCAACAACAACGCTTGGATGTGCAAGATGTTCCCATCCACTTTAGAAGGACATGCTATGAGGTGATTCTCGGAGTTGCCAACCCACTCAATTGACAACTTCGAAATTGCCGGCATCATTGCAAATACATTCTCCATTTATTGTGATGTCGCAAGCGCCACGAGGCCATATTTAACATGGAGTCTCAATTAAAGAGTAAAAGTCTCAAAAATTATTTGAAGCGTTTTCGCGCGAAACTAGTTGAAGTGAGGGACTAGATGACAAGCTTGCTACGATGGCTTTGAAGCAAAGCCTCTACATTCACTTGCTTCTCTCCTAGAAGCTGAATAATATAGGTATGATTGTGCCACCCTGGCAAAATGCTTCGATATAGCCGATGTCATTACCGACTGCGATGACAGAGCTCGAAATAGGAATTCCTTCTCGGATCACTATAGGAGGTCCGTGCAACAGAGAGAGAAAACATGACACTCCGCCTCCTTCTCAATATATTCTCTAAATTCTCATTATATGTCTATGTTAACATGTCATTAACACCAATATATCAATAATAAAGAAATCACCCACCATCTTTGAATTCAATTGAAATCAATAAAATTTTGTAACCTGAAAAGCAAAACGATCCAATTTTTTTTTCTGTTGAAAGTCAACATGCATTTACATGGCTCATCTAACAACAACTTTGATAATACTTGTTCTAGCCTACATTAAGATGTCAATGAACATATACAGAAGTTTTGGTCATTACAAATATAGATGAATATCCAACCACCCCAACAAATGCCATCATGGAATGTAAAGGCTATAGTAGTCTTTTTCTCAGTAATTTTTCTCCAAATTTAGATTTTTGCCCACAATTTCTTATTTTCTATAATTAATTAAAAAAATTTCTCCCCAAAAAATAATTAATTAAAATTTTATGGCTTTTGGCTCTAGTCATGATTCACGGCATTATGCACTAGTCAACTTTAAGTAATTTACCAACAAACGAGGAATACGAGAGGTACTTTTCTTTTTCTAAAATTAGGGACTGCATCCCCACGCGTCTTGGTTACGCGTGTCTCACACTCGATGCCTCACTCCGCTTTAAAAGCACGTGAGACTGTACTCCCTCCATCGTCCGAATGACTTTCCTACCCTCACCATTTCGAAAATATTACACCCGTCCCATCCGCGAGTATTGAAAATAAAATTTAAAAAACCGCACAAAAATCCAAATTAGGAACCAATTGATCGATCAGAAATCTCCTCCGTCAACGTGTCATCTTAGTGGGCCCAAGGCCCGAATCCAAGAGATGTCTTTTGAGAGTAAGATACTTAGGTGTGAGTATGTACACGCAAGTATACACTTGGATCCACCGCTAACAAAATCCCAAATTTACCCTCGTCCTTATTCCTGAAGTCAAATACAAACCCGGATAACAGTGGATGGTCGGTTATAAGCAGAAAGACGGGAGGGCGATTTGGGAATTTCAAGAAAAGATAATAAACTAAAATAATGGGTAGGAAAATAAAATTTGCCGGGAATAAAATAACGGTCACCGGGTGAAAAGCCCGGCCGGCGAAGGCTTTGATATTTTCTATATAAGCCCGTCACCACGCGTTGTAATCTCACATATTTTGTTCTCTCTCTCTCTCCTCGTCTTTCTCTCTCTAGCTAAGGCCGCTGTCTCGCTAACCCTTACCCTACAGAGAGCCCTCCTCCGTCTCCCAAATTTATTTAAATTTGGTTAAATTAAATAATTTTTTTTTCCATCTGATAAATACACGACACGAAAGCTCTAAAAAGAGGTAAAAATTCTGCCCAATATATTTTAAATTTTAATTTTTTTCGAATTTAATTTTTGTTGATGCGGAAGACCAGGAACATGAATAATGGGATTGGATTAAGGACTGAATGTTTAGGTGGGAGTAATTAGATGAATGCAAGAACATTTTGGTGAACAAATTGTGGATCTGTTTGGGTGGGAGTGGGATTTGGGGATGTGGAGTCTTTGGTTGTTGATGATGAAACCCTAGAAACGAAATGCTAGGTCTGCTGGTAGGGATTGGGATTTCAATCTGAGTAGGCAATTTGGAATTTAATTGGATCAAGAACTGGGTTTTGAGATTTGGTTTTTTTTTTATTCTTTCTAGTTTTGTTAGGGTTTCGTGTATGCTTATTCTGCTACGTTGTAAATCTGTAATATATGCTTATTTGACTATAAGTGCTGTTTGGAAAAGCAATTTATGCATTTTGAATTAATAATAAATTTGTGCAATTTATGTGTTAATATGATTTTGTTTCATTTTCTTGTAATCCTTTCGGATAAATGTTAATTTGAGCATGCTGCGTGTGTTGTGTGTGTGTCTTGTGGTTTGGTTATTATTTTTTTGTTACTGGGTCGCTTCTTGTACGAGTCACCTGACTTTTAAAACTCAGTTTGATTAATGCTTTGATATCTTTTGGGTTCCGTTTAATGCGCGTGTTTATCCTGTGGTGTTTTCGTGTTGCCTAACTGGTTGCATTTCATTTGAATTTTTTTCGTACAAGGGAATCACGAATCGTCTAGTACAACCTTCTTGGAAATACGGTTTAGTTTGTATGTATTTACATATGAGATGGGTTCTCGAGGAAAGTTGTTATTTGATCTCAATGAACCCCCTGCTGAGGATAATGAAGAGAGTGATAGTGCCCTCAGCTTCCAGCCGCAAAAGGCACTTCCTTCTACAAATCCCAACACTACTGATACTGAAGTGCTTGCAGTAGCAGCCGTTGCACCAGGAATTGTTAATAATCATGCTTTTTCACATGCATCGTCTGTGTCAGGTTTTCAACCTTTTGTTCGGCCTAAATACGCTCACGGCTCTGAAGGTGATGCTGACGAGAAGTCAAGAGATAATAATCCCAGAAATACATTAGTATCTGAATCAAGTAATGATGAGGACATGAAACCTGTACCATCTTTAGCTTCTGCTTCCGCAAATGCTCCATCTGTGGAAAGAGAAGAAGGAGAGTGGTCTGATGATGCTGAGGGATCTGCTGAAGCAGGTGGAAGTGGCAGTTTGCATGAACAGGGTACCACTTTACAAGTACAAGGAAAATCGGGAGGGATTGCTGGACGTGTTTCTGGTGTTGCTCCAGATAGTAGTTCTTGCGATATTAAAACTTCAGAAGGTCTCAAGGATGAGAATAGCAGCCGTACATCTTTAGGAGTAGATAATGATCAGAATAGTAACAGTAGCCGCAACTCAGACGGCAATGTCAAAGGTCAGGCATCCATGGATTGTCAGGATGAGCCTGGCTTGGTTTTGAAACAAGACAAAGTTAAGGGCATTGAAGCAACCCATGCACTCAAGTGTGCAAATAATCCAATGAAGAGGAAGATGAACCAACAGAATGAAGCAAAGCTGGGAAAGAAACGAAACAGACAGACAATGTTCCTTAATTTGGATGATGTTAAGCAAGCTGGCACTGTCAAAAGTTCAACACCAAGAAGACAGAACTTTCCCACACCCGTTACAACTCGCACTTTGAAGGAGGTTCGTACCATTACTGCACCTGCAGATCGCAATGGGGAAAAGCAGTCACAGTTGATGATTAAGGACCAGAAACAAGTTGATGTTTTATGTAATGGAGGGACTGCTGCAGAGTCCAGTGATTCTAAGTTTGAATCTAATGGGGATGTTAATTATGGATCCCTATCTAGGACGAGAAGGCAAAATGGTGACAATGATCCTTCTGTGGAGGTCTTACCACTAATTCCAAGACAGAGTTCATGGAAGCAGCCCATGGATACAAGGCAACTGAAGAATTCACAGGTTGCTAATAGGAAGCCAGCTTTGATCACTCAAAGCTCCATGGATTCCAAATCTGGAAACAAGAAACTTCTTCTTGCCAAGAAGCAAACGACAGTCAGTAACACATACCAAGACACATCAGTTGAGCGTCTTATACGGGAGGTCACTAATGAGAAGATTTGGCATCACCCAGGTATAATGTAATGTGGGTTTTTCTGTTTATGTTCATTACTGTTGAATAGTTGTTATATGTATCCCAGTTTTTTTTTCTTTGGAACTTTTGGCCATGTGTCTTGACAGCTTTCCTGATTTTCTTATGCCAGTGATCCATGCCCTCGAATTGTTACATTATGAGACTCGTAGCACACAAAAGATTGGAAGGTGATGACAATTATAGCGTGAAATCGAGATTCCAAGTTAACATATTTCATTGATTTTCTCAATTTCACTTTGTAATTCTTATCACCATCTCCTGTGTGCAAATGCTCTCATAGTGTAATGTTCCTTCTATTTTTTTTTTATCTCTTTTGTTTGGTGGAGGGGGTAAATGCTTCAATTGAAGTTTTACATGCTTTGATATATTTCTGCAGGCAATATTTTGGTTTTTATTTTCTAATAAACATGGAATTTGGTAAACTGTGATTCCCTATAGCTTTTAAGTAGTAAAAGTTGATATTGTATTGCTCAGGCCCATATACAGTGGAGAGGATCTCTATAGCTTCATGTGGTGGGTGTGCAATTATCAGGAGGGCATATTGCGAGAATATTCTTCATACTAAATTCATTGTTATTCAGCCAAGATACAATATTTAAATCTACTGCTAGTACAAAGAACAACTTCAAGTTTACTTTTCCAGTGTGGAATTTTACCCGGTTATTGTAGGTTTAAGGAGGTGAAGTTTCAACTGTAATCTGTAATTTTTTTTTGGTAATACTAAAGTGATTATTTGTTTATTTATTTTCTAAAGCTTACATTTGCCGAAAGCTTGTACAACTTCCAGTTTACGTGGAAGTTCTCTTTGGTTGGTAGGCTGCAACCAGGGTACATGTTAATGGTTCTTATATTGTCATTTGCTTTTTATTGCTTTTTATGTGATGTGTTCTCATAGCCTGGAAAATATATATTGGTCTTTTATTCCTTTTGGTTTAACCTTTGTCTCCCCCCTCAATATCATTTATCTTTCCTCTGAATTTATATTTTTTGTGCACCAGGGGAGACTGACCTCCAATGTGTTACTGAAAAGTTTGAATCTGTTGAGGAGTATGTTAGAGTATTTGAACCACTTCTGTTTGAGGAATGCCGGGCACAGCTTTACAGCACCTGGGAGGAATTAACTGAGGGTGTTTCTAGAGATGCTCATATAACTGTTCGTGTAAGAAGCATTGAAAGGAGAGAAAGAGGTACATTGTTCAGTTTGCTTCCACCTACTTTTGTGATACATCTGGGTACAAATTGTAGAAGAAAAAAAAATGAAAATAAAACAGTCCAACCATGTTTAGGGTTGGCCAATATAGCTTCTAGTACCTGTTTTTTTTCGTGGTTCTGTCAACTGACTGAGGTGTAACTTTTTGTGGCATAGGGTGGTATGATGTAATAGTCCTTCCAGTAAGTGAATGCAAGTGGACATTTAAGGAGGGTGATGTTGCAATTCTTTCAACTCCCCGGCCTGGATCAGGTCTGATATGTGAATACATTTCTGTCAAATTATTGCATTCGATATTAGTTCTTTTGATATGTTACTTACATTTACTCTTATTATGTCAAGCAGTCAGATCCAAAAGGAACAATTCTTCAGCTGAGGGTGACGAGGAGCCTGAAATCACTGGGCGTGTGGCTGGTACTGTCCGGCGACATATGCCTATCGATACTCGTGATCCCCCAGGAGCGATCCTTCATTTTTATGTTGGGGATGATTCTAATAGGTAGTCTATTTGTTTTTCTATGATTTTGGATTATTAGTTTGATTTCCTTTTGTATTTTTGTAGCAAATATGCTTACATTTTTTTCTTTTCTCTCTCTCCTTTTGATATTACTTTTCCAGCTTGGTTGATGATGATCATGTTCTAAGAAAGCTACAGCCCAAAGGAATTTGGTATTTAACTGTTCTTGGTTCTCTAGCAACCACCCAGCGAGAGTATGTTGCACTGCATGCATTTCGTCGTCTAAATATGCAGGTGACAAATTTTTGCATCAGCAATGACTATATATTCTGGTTTATTCTGGTTTTTTGTGCAAATCATAATTTGAGCGAACAATTTAACAGATGCAAGCAGCAATTCTTCGGCCCAGTCCTGAACACTTTCCAAAATACGAGCAGCAGTCCCCTGCTATGCCGGAATGCTTCACACCAAATTTCGTTGATCATTTGCATAGGACCTTTAATGGACCCCAGCTATCAGCAATCCAGTGGGCTGCAATGCACACAGCTGCTGGTACAAGTGGTGGAAAGAGGCAAGATCCATGGCCTTTTACACTTGTTCAAGGACCTCCTGGAACTGGTAAGACACACACAGTCTGGGGAATGCTAAATGTCATCCATCTGGTTCAGTATCAGCAGTACTACACTTCTTTGCTTAAGAAACTAGCACCCGAAAGCTATAAGCAAAATAGTGAGAGCAACGTTGATAATGTTGCTACGGGATCAATAGATGAGGTTCTTCAGAACATGGACCAGAATCTCCTTAGAACACTACCCAAGCTCTGTCCAAAGCCTAGAATGTTAGTTTGCGCCCCTTCTAATGCTGCAACTGATGAGCTTCTTGCCCGTGTTCTTGACCGGGGATTCATTGATGGTGAGATGAAAGTTTATCGGCCTGATGTAGCCCGAGTAGGTGTTGACTCACAGACACGTGCTGCCCAGGCAGTATCTGTTGAGCGGAGAACTGAACAGCTTCTGGTCAAGAATCGTGAGGAAGTTTTAGGGTGGATGCATCAGTTGAGACTTCGTGAAGCGCAGTTGTCTGTGCAGATATCGCATCTTCAAAGAGAACTTACTGTTGCAGCAGCTGCTGTCCGTTCACAAGGATCGGTTGGTGTTGATCCTGATGTTTTGGTGGCTCGGGACCAGAATCGAGATGAATTGCTGCAGAATCTTGCTGCTGTGGTTGAAAGCAGGGATAAAACTCTAGTTGAGCTGTCTCGCCTGTTTATTTTAGATAGCAAGTTTCGTGCTGGTGGCAATTTCAACTTGGAAGAAGCTCGAGCGAATCTTGAGGCTAGTTTTGCCAATGAGGCTGAGATTGTTTTCACTACTGTCTCAAGCAGTGGTCGCAAGCTGTTTTCGCGTCTTTCTCATGGGTTTGATATGGTTGTGATTGATGAGGCAGCCCAAGCCAGTGAAGTGGGAGTTCTTCCGCCCCTTTCTCTTGGTGCTGCACGATGTGTTCTTGTTGGGGATCCTCAGCAGCTTCCTGCCACAGTTATTAGCAAGGCTGCTGGAACCTTGTTATACAGTAGAAGTCTGTTCGAAAGATTCCAACAAGCAAAATGTCCAACAATGTTGTTATCTGTGCAGTATAGGATGCACCCTCAAATACGTGATTTTCCTTCAAAGTACTTCTACCAAGGACGCCTTACTGACAGTGAAAGTGTTGCTAATTTACCCGATGAAACCTACCACAAGGACCCTTTACTTAGACCTTACGTTTTTTTTGACATTTCCCATGGGCGGGAATCCCACAGAGGGGGATCAGTCTCTTATCAGAACATACATGAAGCTCAGTTTTGTGTTCGTTTGTATGAGCATCTTCAGAAGTCTTTGAAAGCGTTGGGGTTGGGGAAAGTTTCTGTTGGCATAATCACACCATATAAACTGCAACTCAAATGCCTCCAACGTGAGTTTGAGGATATTTTAAATTCAGAAGAAGGGAAGGATATATATATTAACACCGTAGATGCTTTCCAAGGCCAAGAGCGTGATGTGATTATCATGTCCTGTGTGCGTGCTTCAACTCATGGTGTTGGTTTTGTTGCAGACATCCGCCGTATGAATGTAGCTCTTACTCGTGCAAGAAGGGCTCTTTGGGTATGGATTTCTTCTATTTTGCCATTTTTTTTAGTAATTACACACAAGTTTGCACCATCTACCTGCACATAATTTGCATTTCTAATTTCAGCATGAATCTTTTAACAGGTCATGGGGAATGCAAGTGCCTTAATGCAGTGTGACGATTGGGCTGCATTGATTACTGATGCCAAAGCCAGGAACTGTTTTATGGACATAGAGACTCTTCCCAAAGAATTTCGGGTACCAAGGGTACCTTCTTATGCTCAATTACCAGGAAAGCCTTCTAATATGAGGGGTTTCAGGTCTGCTGGACCAAGGCATAGATCAATGGATATGCACATGGAATCCAGGTCAGGAACACCGGCAGAAGATGATGAGAAGTTGGGTGCATCAGTAGTTTCTAGGAATGGAAGTTACCGGCCTATGAAACCTCCATTTGAGAATTCCTTGGACGACTTTGATCAATCAGGTGATAAATCTAGAGATGCCTGGCAATATGGCATACAGAAGAAGCATGGTCCTGCTGGGGTTATTGGAAGGAGAGACATCTAGCTATTGATTGTTGGTTCTGAATCCTATGTTTGCGTCATTGGAGCTTTTTGGCATTCTTTATTTTTCCAATAGTGCAATTCTTGCTCTTTTGTCTGCCAGAAGGCTCCTGGAGCACTAGCTTCCTGTGCTGATCTCTGAAATGGATGCCATAAATCTGAAAGGCCGAACTTTGTGTCGCATACGCTTTCAGTTACCTGAGGAGGAGTTTGGCAGTAAGGGGGGCTTGGCAGGGGCTGTCGGCCTGTGCATAAAGTTGCTTTTGCAGACGATCCACCACCTTACAGTCTTCAGAGGTAAGACGAGAAAAATCATTTGATGTGCTGAAAGCCTGAAACATGGATTTGTAATTTGAGTAATGCTCTATAGCTCTGTAGTTTTCCTTTTCATATTTTGTATTGAATATCAAATAACTCAGGAATCAAATGGCTCGTGTTTTGATTGAGTTGATGATTTCAGTTGCGGAGATATAAAGAGGAAAGCTTCTGGATGACTCAATAGCTCTGTTCTCTCAAGCATACTCACCGACTCCTCCGTTTTTTGGGACGCGCAAAATGCACGGTGACGAAATAGTAGATGAAGGGCGAATGTAAGGTTGTGGTATGGTTAGGGAAGAATATGTTGTTTTGTCCTCCTGTTGTTTGGAGGTTAGTGACGTACATACATGCCAAAAGCTGGCATTTACTACAATCTTGTGTGTAGAAATGGTGCAAGTACAGAAATTGTATTAGGAAGAAAAACAATCAATTTCTAGTGTCAACTAACATGTACATAACATCTTTCAGCTGTGGAATCAAATATAAATTATGCTTTTACCTTGCAGTTTCCTTTGCATTTCTGTCCAAAGACACCTTAGCAATGATGGAGCACTCATTTTAATTTTGGTTCTATTTCTCGTTTTCGGAATCGCCATGGAGAGGGGGATTTGAACTTGGGACGTATTTTAATATTAGGAAAGCAGTACTACGGACTAAGAACGAATTAGTTGTTTTCGTTGTTTCTCGACTTTAATTAAAAAATGATGCGGTCTTTTTAACATTACTCTATCATAAAGATCATATTTATTTGTACCATATTATAAATGTCTCTAATAGAAATGTGACTACTTGCTTTGGTAGACGCTTCCTCTTCTATAGAGGGGTACACAACGGTGTTTTTTTTCTTTCAAACAACATTATCGACACTAAGATGGTAGATAGTAGGTTAAGCCTTACAATGGACTAACGATAATGTGGTTCAAATTTGTTTTTGTCGAGAATCAAACCTAAAACCTCACTTACAAGTGAAGAGGAATATTACTACTAGACTATTGTACTAAGTAGCTGGCAGTACACAATGTTTTTTTTTTTGAGCAAACAATATTATCTAGGTTAAGGGGGTAGACTTAGCTTTAGCCTTATAATGTGTTAGCAATAATGTGATTCAAATTTGCTGTTGGCGGGAATCAATCTAAGACATCTCTTACAAGTGAAGAAAAATACTATTATACTGTTGTACTAAGTAGCTGGTGGTACACAATGATAGGGAGGCTATATTATGCAACCTCTTGAATAGAGTTACATACCCCATCAATAGAAGTAGGTCTCGCATATTAGAGAGATAATGCAAATATTTTCAGTACAATAATTTGGTCTCCCTGAACAAGGTAAATAACAGTTTCCAGCACCTTACTAAAAAATAACCAAACAAACAATTTTCAGTACAAAAATGTGATTTCCCTAGCACCCGCGTTTGCTTAAACGTCACACGGTCACACCCACCAATATATAGCGCTTCAAATTGAATGAGTATGGGCAATTCAGACTTTTAAGCATGAAATAGTGTGATGCGATCCACACGTAAGTAGATGACAAATGGGTTAGGGCAATGAAAATCCAGAGCAGACCAGCTGTGTCCTTAAAACCCAAGCCACAACATTAACATTACTGTTTCGAAAAGCACGTGTTTTTGGACATTCAACCAGATTTCGATTCGATCCAAATAATATTCTTCAAATATATAATCCAAACCTACCACATCTCCGCCTTCTCTCTCCCTCTCTCTCTCTCTGTTTTTTACACAATCATACTTTCTTGTTTTTCACGGTTGACCATTTCTATGGTTTGGGAGAGCTGAGGAGCTCCGGAATACTAGTTTACCTCACCGCTTCCTGAGAAGCTCCCTCAAAATTTCTCAATCTGTTTGGTCAAGGTGAGATCTTGTCTTTTGTTTCCTAGATTTATGCCCCTAATTTTTGTGGGTCGGTTTCGATTTGCATTCCTAGTACCTGAAAAGGTTGTTTTTCTTTACCCATGATGTTTGTGATTTGGTGTGTTGGGTTGCATGCTTGTGTTGATTAAATATTAAAATGCGGTTTTGTAATATTTAGTTATATATGGAGATAACCCATGATTGATTTTTTATTGTTTTATGAATTATTTTATGTGTAATTTGCTACAGTACGAAAACCCACACGGAATTTTGTGTCAGCAGATCTCCCATTTGTTTGGGTGTTGGTTGAATGTCGATCGAAACATTCTGGTTAGGTTTTTGGATGCTACTGTTAGGAGAGTGGTGATTCCAATTTTGTCACGTAAATTAACAGAAAGGTTTATTAAGTTGATTGGTTGAGTAGATGGACTAGTAATTTGGATGAAGGTAAGACAGTCTATGGGAATTTGGAACTAACTTATGATCCCATGTGTTTCTGCAAAGGAGGGAAATAGAGGACAATCTCGGGAGAACACATCCAAGGAATTTTGTTCTTCTTTCAGCTAATAAAAGGTCCATGATAAGTGAAGTGATGTAATCTTGTTGCAATCCACCATAAGTTTTGTTTTTAAAGAATTAGAAAGGAACTCTCAGGAAGGTTCGGAGTGATTTGTAAATCTGATAACTGGAGAGCCTAATGTGTAGTCCTTGATTCTATTAAGATCATATAAATAGGTACTTGGAAATAAATTTTCCCAATACGAGGAAATGAATTAAAAAACATGACAGATGTAACATACCTCCTGACAGAGCGAAAACATTTATATAGTACTTGTAGTGTAATACGTCCTGACAAAATTAAAACTTTATGTAGCACTTGGATCAGTAATTTCACCCCTCTAAAAATGATTTGAGGGATTGATGTAACTAGCTTGTAAAAATGTGTACCTTCTGATAACTAAAACGTAATATAGGTAAGTTACGACTCATACATGGCGAATTTCTATCAGAATAGATACACGTGAGATGTGCTAGTCATTCTTGATTCTTGAAGCATGCCTTTCGTTTTGCTTTCTGATATATCTGTTTAATTATTTTGATAGATCTTTCTCTAAGCATGATTGCTTAATCAAGTATTTTATAGCTTAACAAAAAAGAATTAAGCCCATTAATTGAGTTGACAGTTTTGAACAACAGTATAAAAAGGTTTGATCTAAATCATGAATGCCATATCCTAGTTTCCATAGTGGTCAACTAAGAATAAGTTTATTCCACGCATGCCTTTGTTTTGATTTTTATAGGATAGAGAACAAGCTTTTTATTACAGATCTTGCACGTTTATTTTATATGTTAAAGAATTGGGGAGGGGATACTAAAATGGGTAATTGACACTAGTACTTACAGAGTCTTTATTGTTGAATTACAGAGTCTTCTTCGAAAATTATGAGTGCGGGAATGAAGAAATCCCCTTCAAATGGTTCTGAGAAGATATTATCATGTGAAGAGCAGCAGGCAAAGGTATCTCCAGTAAAAGTTCTCCTGTTAGCATTCTATAAATGCTTTCTTTAATTTGTGTGAGTCCTATAAGTCGGGGTATGATGATTCTACCATTATCGTGGGGAGAAATTTTACTTACCCTGTAACACTCTTCATGTTTGCAGATTAACGAAGTGAAAAAGCTGATAGGAACATTGCCTGATAAGTTGTCCATCTATTGTTCTGATGCCTCCATCTTAAGGTATCTAAGGGCGAGAAACTGGAATGTCAAGAAGGCAACTAAAATGTTAAAAGATACCTTAAAGTGGAGGGCAGAAAACAAACCAGAAGAGATTCCTTGGGTACGCTTCATTCATAGCCTTATAGTCAGAATTCATCCAGTTTGTACCTTTTCATTATTCTTAGAACAGGATCTGTTACTCCTTAAGTTTCTGTAACATGGTTATTAGCCGCTCTGATGGGGTGCTAGTTGTCAAATGAAGCCTGATAATATTCTGCAGGTTGTTCCTTGAATCTATGTTACAGTTCCATGAAATTTAGGCTAAATTTATTAGGAATGCACTACAGAAATTAGATAGAGGAACTTGAAATTGACTAGATGCAATACATTTGAGAGAAATTTCAGATGACACCTTTCAGTTTGTTATTGTGGAAGTCCCTTGTTTCTTGTTTATTGTCTTTGGAGTGCATATGTTCAGTAGTTTTGTAGTGCTTGAATAGTTCAATGGCGGTGTCCATGTAGTGTATTTTTAACAATTGAGTCTAAATTTCCTTGGCACTATGAAAGTCCCTCATGCAAACATAAGGTTTTTATCTTTGTTCTACAATGCATCCTGAGCTGGCTTATTTGGTTCTCGTTCAATGCACACAACGAGGGCCAGTTGACATCTCTGTATTGTGTAATAGTTCATCCTAGGCTCACCAGCAGTCCTTTCTGAAACCAACCCCACGTATCACTTGACTGTAAAGAATTAATAGACCAATTATCAGACTCCAGCATTGCTATAACTACTTCAAACCCAGAAACCCAGATACTACAATAGTCAAGTGCAGTTCTTATGGTTGAGGTTGTAGTCCCAGTTCAAATTCTTGCAGTATGTGGTTACACTTAAGAGGATGTTCTTACGAATTCATCGTTTCATTTTTAATACAGAAAGAGGTAGCTCGTGAAGCGGAAACAGGGAAGATTTACAGATCGAATTATTTTGACAAGCAAGGGAGACCAGTTCTCGTTATGAGACCACGTTGTCAGGTTTATCTTCCAAACTCTTCTGATACCTCCATGAATATTGTGTATTTTATAAGTTAGGCTACAATTTTAGATCAGAATATGTTGTTGGTCTTGGAGTGGCTACATCTGGAATCTTATCCTGCTGTCAAACTCTTTTTATTTGTCAACTTAATTCATCTCACCTAAACAAAAAATCATTTATTGAAGCAAATACTTTATATGCAAAAAGAACTAGCATGATGGTCCGATAATAAGCATATCGACCACGGTGCACCATTATTGCCAAAGTCATTGCCTATATTCATCTTGCTGAATTCCTGTATGTGGGATCTGCTGTTTTTTAGGCACATTTAATGCTCTAGAGATCCAAGTTTCAGAAGAAAACTAATCTTCCTTGTTAACTTTTTGTATTGTTATTGCAGAACTCAAAGTCAACAAAAGGACAGATTAAATATTTGGTATATTGCATGGAGAATGCTGTTTTAAATCTTCCGCCAGGTCAGGAACAGATGGTTTGGATGATAGACTTTGAAGGTTTCAATATGTCACATATTTCAGTGAAGGTGACACGGGAAACTGCACATGTTTTACAAAACCGTTATCCAGAACGCCTAGGTCTTGCAATACTGTACAATCCACCCAAGTTTTTTGAACCATTCTTTTCGGTAAGTCCTTTTGATGCTTTTTATTCCTCTTGTTTTAACTTTTTCGCTACATCTATACTCCTAGAGGATCATCATATGAAGCTGTAACACTATTGGTGTGCCGTTATACAGCTTTGGTCCTTGTCATAGACGATGTCTTGTTTAGGGAATATGAAGTACAATAACCACCTAACTTTGGAAGCCGGAAGAGTGCCGAAGTTTTAGCCTGATAAATTAATAATAATAACCGGTTTCTTTTTATCTTGTGCCATTCCAATTTCCAAGGAGCTGGCCGTTCCCTTTTCCCGGTATAGAAAAGTTCCAAATAGAGAGGATCCTAGTCACTTGGTGCTTGTAGATTTCCATTAATGTAGGTGAAATCTAGAGCCAAAATGTATCAGCTAGGTTCTTACGATGCGGATAATGTCTTTCTTTGTTACAGATGGTAAAGCCTTTTCTAGAGCCAAAGACTTACAACAAAGTCAGGTTTGTTTACTCGGATGATGTTAACACCAAGAAGATAATGGAGGATCTGTTTGATATGAATAAACTGGAGGCTGTATTCGGGGGAAACGATACTTCAGGTTTTGATATAAATAAATACGCCGAAAGGATGAAAGAGGATGACAAGAAGATGCCCACAATGTGGACGAGAGGAAACCCTTCTTTGGCTGCTTCCGAACCTGCAGTTACCGGTGCTGCTCTTTCATTGGATTCTCTCAAGTTAGAACCAGATTCCGATGCTTCTGATAATGAGAAAACAGACGGCTCTTCATCCCAGGGGATAGAACCAGAAGTTGCCTCAGACCACAATGAGCCGGTGGCTGCTAGTACCGGAAATGCTACCCAAGGTGTACATTAAGAATGGCTCAAGGTGGATGATGGTGACTGAACTGATGTATCTCGCTGACCCTTTTGGCTGTCTGGTTAGGTACTTAAAGTATATGGTTCCTGTCAACTCTAATCGTCAATTTATTTTGAGAAATTTTGGAGACTCAACGAATGAATTCGCCATTTGAAGTTAGCAGTAACTCCTTCACAATTCAAGTAAGAGATTTTTGCACGTATATATTCTTTGTTGGCTTAAATGTTAAAATGGCCCCTCTATTTAAGCTTTCTTTCTTTGTTGTGGTTCATTCTTCTTCCCAAGCATTTTCTTCAGAACATGTGAAAAAAGTTTTAAGAGCAATGATTGAATTTGAGCTTAAACCGGTGAAGGTCGGTTTTCGAGTTGAACTCGTTGAACTCGTTTCCTCCAAAATGCCTTTCGAGTTCGACTCTTACCCGACCTGCACGCATCATAATCAGATGGTTATAGAGTCGAATTAATCTCCTCCAAAGTGCTCCTCATGTTCGACAGATAACCTCACTTTGCGCATCATGACATTTAAATCTCTCGCATCGAAAAAGAGATGCCAAGTATTTTCCGATTGTTGAAAGCGCGTCTGAAAAAAAAGGCTAATAGCACTGCTTTTGAAAGTAGGATTCTCTCCCCTCTTTTTTCTCCTTCCCTTCCCTCCCTTTCTTTTTGAATGGTCACGGTTAAACCACGTTAATATCTTTTATTAATTTTATATAGAAAAAGAAAGACAAAAGAGAGAATGTGAGAGGAGGGGAGGAAAGGGGATGGAAAGAGGAGGGGAGAGAATCCTAGTCCCTGCTTTTGGGAGATCTGACCACCAGAAACTCTTGAATGCGTTTGACATAAAAATTTAGAAGTGCTTGCACTTGAATTTTTAACAAAAAATTCAACGTGTTTATAATAAAAGCACTTCTACGAGAAAATCTTGAGTAAAAGTGCTTTCCAAAGAAGCAATCCATAAGAGGCTTAGGTAATTTGAAATGTAGCCCCTAGATTCTTTTACACGAAGGTTGTCCCTCCATTTAAAATATTTTTATTTGAAAAAAAAAAAGAAAAAAGAAAAACTGAAAATAAAGAATTAACCCAACAAATAAAATGGATCCAAGGAAGACGATTACAAACTGGGAAGACAATAACATACACAACAACTTTCACTCCCATCTAAGACATTAACTTTAACTGAATTTGCTTGCTACACATACACAAAGTATACAGAAACAAGTAGCCAGGTCCGCGAGATTGAGACCCGTAACAACCTATTTCATATACACGTAAAACCTTGAGCTAAAGCGACCGGTACAAGACTGACGAAAGATAAGCCCCCCTGAGGAAAGCAAATGAATGTGCAGAAGCATACTTGAGATTTCGGAAGCATAAGAAAACCCATAATGTAGGTTCCCTGCTTGAGAAAATATTGAGTGGCACACTAATGAACCATCTCATCCAACTTCTGCCTGTAAAGAGCCAAATTCTGCAACAAAATTCAAACAGCAGAAGCGTTACTTCGTTCCTTTTTGGATTACTAATTGTAGAAACTGGAAATAAAGAGAAAAGACGTTGACACTGATTATTCAATAATCGGTGTCTTTGCTCATATATATACTGAGAACTATAAATCCATGCCAATTTGAGATGATTAAGGTCTAATCGAAGCTGTGCATATGTATGTTACAGCCTTCCTTGACGGGAAGAAGTTGAATCTTTAAAGGGAAGAGCAGAATCCAGTTTCTATGACTTGGAAGCTCCCTTTCTTTCCTCACAAAGGGAAGAGCAGGCACATTGTTTTTCTCAGCCGAAGTAATAAGAATTTTTTCAAATTGCACCATCATAACTGGGTTTTATGCCTATACTATATAAAATTGAACTGCAGAAAGGTTGCAACTAATACAAGAGGTTGCTTACCTTAGTGTAGGCATAAACCCCAGCCTCAGCAGGTCCCGCAGGACTTCCCCTCCGAATGAACTTTCCCTCTTTGGAAATGTAAAGCATAGGAATTCCAGTTGATAGTTCCAAACTAATAACCTGCAAAAAATAATAAGACAACATCAGTCTTTCTTTTCTCGTTCTATATAATGATTAGTCCCAAAAACCAGTGCATAGCTCAACCAAAGTGATATATCACCTCTTGAGAAGTCAGTTTGTCAAGATACATGATTATGGATCTCAGCGAATTCCCGTGGGCAGCAATCATAACATTCTTCCCAGCTAACAGTTGGGGTTCAATCTGCAACGTAATATTTTTGCAGTTAGATATTCAGAACGGCATATTGTTACTTGAGTTGAGACTTCAAAAATGATACAAAATCCTTATAGCATACTGGATGTAACAAAAACAGTTAAGAGGACAAAGAGATATAGGTAAGCGCATGGTCATTCTTACTTGATCTTTGAAATAAGCAACAGCTCTTTGAGCGCACATTTCCAAACTCTCGCCATTGGGAGGAGGAATGTCATAACTCCGACGCCACTCATGAACTTGTTCCTTCCCATATCTGTCTGCTGTTTCCTGCTTATTAAGACCCTGTAATTCCCCATACCTAAAAACAAGATCCATGTCATGCAAGTACAGGGAAGAATAACAGATAAGAATAATAATTCAAAAATGCAGAGATGGAATGCTACATTCTTTCATTCAATCGCCAATCTGCTACAACAGGAATGGTTTGCTTTAATGTGTCTTCACTGAAAATCTGACTCCATGCCCTAGCCCGTTCACTCTCGTTATGCATTATAACTGGGACCTGCAGGAAAACTGATATAAAGAGGCTGCCAAATGGATATATAACCAGAAATTATCTGTGTCACGCAGTGGAACATATTTAAGCAAAAAGAGTAAAACCTGGAAAATCAAAGGAGTTCAGACATTATATCAAATTTGAAAATGCAGCTCAAAAAAATAGCTGAATAGTTTTTTTATATTTTAGGGTACAGACAGATGTTTTGTCTGCGTACTTCTGCTTAAATATCACGAATGGTATAAAACCATTTCAATAATCCAAGAACATCATTTTCCACTTTCCAGTCCCACTACCATAAAGCCGCCAAATAGTCATTCAAGTGGTTCCTACTGACACTCAACAAGATATTTTTCTCCAAATTACCTTCTTCCGACGGTGCTGTGTCATGGCAAGCATGGCAGTCATCTGTGCACGAATCAGTGCAGATGTATAGATCATGTCGACAGGTATGTTGCTGATTCTCTTGCCAGCTTCAATTGCCTCTTCTACACCCTTCTTGCTCAGAGGGACATCAACACAGCCTGTGAACAAGTTCTTTTCGTTCCACAGTGACTCACCATGCCTAATCAAAATCAAAGCTGCTTCATCTGAAATGCAGGGGGAAACAGGTGCAAAATTTTACAAACAGAAATTTAAACTTCAAACTCATTAGGATACAGCATATATAAAAAAATAAGTTCAACAACCATTTTGTTTCTAAGAAATTGAATTATATGACCATGTTATTAAAGAATCAACAACAAAGAATTAACATGGGTTATTTACTATTCACCATTCAATCAATCAAAATAGAATGGTTAAAAATGCGTACTAGACTTTTTCCGAGAATCATTGGCTTTGGTATGTGAGGGAGATGAAACTATATCAATCACTGAAGCCTGGGAAGCTGAGGCTCGAATTACACTAACGTTTCTCTTGGAAGAGATGTAGCATCCTCTTTTTGACAGTCCAATATCAATCTCAAAACCCTTTGAAATGAACCTCACTGAGCTTTTTGCAAGCTCTTGATGCAGGCCTGAATTATTAACATGCCCAACAGAGTGAGGAGTCCCAATGCTTTGGTGAAATGCAGCAGCAGCAGCAGCAGCCATTCTGAAAAATCATAACATCCCAGGTGATGACATAAGTACACAAATTATACAATATCTTATAGTACAAACAACTTATCAAAAATTTTGGGACAAAAGAACACTTTGTAGTCTTTATATGGTTAAAAAAGGATGCAAAGTGAAGGAAAACATCATAAACAAATGATGCAATCGATATCAGGGAATGGGGATTTGAACTCAGGACCTCGAATGCAGAGTAAGAGCTTTTAACTTACTGAGCTACAAGCCCCTTGCATGCTTTATAAACAATGGCAAAAACCATTTTGTACTCCAATATCAGATCATACATGAATCGTTATAAAGTTATAGAGCTCAGAAAAACATGTTTATCCATCATAATCAAGCCCATTTGACCGACACATGGAAGATTAATTAGCAGAAAACACTTAGCACTGATTATGTAACAATAATTTTAAATTACCAGAAACAGATGCAAACCCAATACTCTTGCTCAAAACTAATTCTCAATGAAAATTAGAACCAAAAAACCCAGAACAAACTGGTTTTCCCATATTTTCTCAAATATTCAAGCACATTCAAACCAAATCTAAAAAGTGAAAAAAGTAGAGACCTTTGCAGAGACTAAGAGTATCAGAGACAAACCCAGAAGCCAAAATCCGCAGATGGAAATGCAGAAGCAATCAAATTTGAAAACACAGAAAGGGTGGTGGGTGCACTTTGAAAATTACCTGGTTTTATAAATATGAAAAGGCGACGAAACCGAGGGAAATGGGGCGACAGAGTTTATTACGAGAGAGGTTGACGGAGAAGAAGATGGCTGATGAGTTGTTTGCTGAAAGAGAAAGCTAATAGCTACAACATGATATCAATGTCTGTCCATCTCTCATAACATTGACCTCCCAACAAGTTTCAGGAGGAGAAGGAAAGAAAGAAAACTGGTTTTTATTTTACACTAGCATCCATCTAACGCGTGTGTCAATTTACTCTCTTTTAATTTAATAATTATTATTTTCTGGATATTTTAATTTATTTGAAAAAAAATAACTTAATTTACAGTAGTTTATATTTCTAAAAAATTAAAAAAAAAAAAAAGTGGTTAGTCACTCTTCCATGTGGGATTGTTTTCTTTTGATTCTTTTAATAATTTGCCTTTATTTGATAATTTGTTCATTTTAAAAGTTGTAAAAGAGAGAGGCACTTAGGGGCACTTAGGCCATCTCCAACCGAAGGGTCCAGAGGGTCGAAAATAGCCCGAAAACCGTCTCCAATCGAGGGCTAGGTCAGAGGGCTCTGGAATCTGGGAGGGCCCCAAGGAATCGAAGAGGGCTGGAGGGTTGGCTACATGCAGCCAGCCAGCCAGCCCGGGGTTGGCAATTTATTTTATTTTAATGTTTTGTTATTTCTGTCGGTTATAGCCGACTAGAATACATTCTATTACTAACCGACAATAATACATTTATACTAAATAATATAAATGTATTCCTGTCGGTTATAACCAACAAGATTTATTAACAAAAAAATTCAAATGCAACGACTAGCTGACTAACCGTTGCATTTTATTTTTTATTTTTTTACAGTTTTATTATTATTTTTTATTTACAAATTTTTTTATAACTTTTATTTTTTCCTATAACTTTTATTTTACAAAATTTGTTTCATATTTTTTTAAAATTCCATTTTTTCCTATAACTTCTATTTCACAAAATTTGTTTCATTTTATTTTAAGTTGTAGTTTTTAAATAATAAATTATGTTTGGCCTTATGGCCCTCTGACCCTCAGTTGGAGACGGTTTTTTGTGACAGGGCTAAAACGAGCCCTCTGGCCCTTTGGCCCTCGGTTGGAGACGGAGGCAAATATGGCCATGTACTGTTCATTAAAATATTAATATCTTGGAGGGCTAGAGGGCTAAAACGAGCCATCGGGCCAGCCATCGGTTGGAGATGGCCTTAGATCTTGTTCCAAAAAATCAACATAGCTACTAGGTTAAGTCCAGAATATACCTACAAGCAAGATACATTAATCTTTGATACATGTTGATTATAAAAAAGAATATATCATATAGGTAGATAAATGCAATAACCTGTAATATATGTTGATTTTAAGGTACAAAAATATAATATACCAATAACCATAAGCATGACACATTAATCTCTGATATAAGTTGATAATAAAATAATATGTCATGTACGTAGATAAAGACAATTAACCTATGATATAGGTTGATTATAAAAACTAAAATTAAAATCTATGAATGATGTTTAGAGTATGAAGGAGAAGAAGAAATAATAAAAAGAAAATAAAATAAGAAGAAATAAGTAAAGAGATAATTAGGAAGAGATCTAATTTCTATAGTAAATTTTATCGTTAAAGAGAATTTTGATAATAAAATAATTTTAAATTCAAGGAACAGGACCTATTTTAATAAAATGATTTATTCTTTATATTGGCTAAAAATTAAACTTATATCCAAATTTTACTTTAATAGTACGAATGTTTCATCAAATATGTCATATTTTTATATATAGAGATGTATATAATTATTATATATAATAACATATAATCAATATTTATATTTATAGTAGAAATCGTCGTAGTTTGTCTTCGTCATTAAAAGCGTTGTAAAGCAACAGTGTGTATTGACAAAGGATTTGCCAAAGTTGACAGCAGGCTGGTGGGCGTTTCTGCCTCTGACCATGTTCGGTAGGTTTGACTTCAATTCTTTTCCTCTAATATTAGGACAAGTTTATTTTATTTATTTAATTTGGATGATAAAAGTTTTATTTTATTTTAATTTTGTTTTTGTTTTTGTCAATGGATGATAAAAGTTAATTACGTGGTTAATGAGAGGATAAGTAATGGGTAACAGCTAAATCCATATGCTAATGTATGTGTGTTTGTTCCTTTATTTTTGACTTGGATAAGAAGGTTTAGAAAATAATTTGGGCAAAGAGTTAGTTGGAGGAGGTAAGGACCAATGGATTTAATTGATAAATTACAAGTTAACTAACAAGTTTATAGCAAGATTTTGTAGATACATTGGTGTATTATTTCAACATTAACAAACCCTATGTGGGTTTTCGATTATCGTTTAGTTTAATGACTCTAAATACCTTTGCAATGTAGATTCTGACTGACTTTTGAGATCAAATATTATAAACGACACACTAAATTGATTATATATAAAATAAAAGAGTGGTAGATTGTTGTACTTGACATCACGTTCTTTGTAGGATGACCAATTTGGGTTGGCCTCATCACCCACTAGAGGGTTTAATTTTCATGTGGGCATACTTGAAAGGGCCAGATTGTAAATGAGCTAAGTCTATTTTATTCATTTATAAGACAACAAAGACTTTCGAAGGGGCAATAATATAGCCTCCTAATTAAGTATTTTGCTAAAAATACTCCAAACAAAGCAAACTTTTAAGCCACTTAGTACTACGGTTTATTGATATTTCTCTTCATTTGTAAATAAGATGTCTTAAGTTCAATTCTCACTAAAAACGAATTTGAACTATATTATTACTAATTCATTGTAAGTCTTACTTCACTCCATTTTCTTTAATGTAGATAATATCGTTTGTTAAAAAATAAAATAAAAAGTCACCAAAGTTATACCACCTACCTCCAATACTAATACTACCAACCCCCACACACACCACCTTCCTTTTTGGTGGTTTTTTGACAGAACACGTGCTTGTGTTGTTCGTGCACAGCTTATGCATTGATGCGTACCAAATACATGCAACCATGTGACACCTAACTCCTCCCTCTGCATTCACATTTCACATATTTTAATACTCATCGTTTTCAGATTTTGCCACGTGGAAAATCAACGTGAAAGGAAAGGGTTGGTGTGTGATAAGAATATTCTGGCATGAAGTCTCTGATGATAATGGAATATGCTTCTCTTAAACGTGTTGGTTTACGAAAGGTTATAATTTATTGGACGGTCCAGAGTAAAGCTTGGAGCTTCTGATCGTCATGTGATCCTCAACGCTCTGATTTAGGTGACTTTGACTTCAAATTATGCACTTGTGTTAGGCTTAGTTGCCTTTTGCATTATAACACTTTTTTTTTCATCTAAAGTTGAATTCTTACGCTATTTAATACTATAGCGTAGTGATATTATTTTTTATTTGTAAATGAGAGGTCTTAAATTCGATTCTCGTCAAAGACGGATTTAAACAATATTATTGCTTGCTCATTGTGAGGCTAAGTCCACCTCCTATTCCTTAGTATAAATAATATCGTTTGTTAAAAAAAAATCAAATTCTTACAATAAATAAACTATAATCTCCTCCAAATAATATCGTTTGTCAGAAAGGGTTTTCTTTGTAACTTTCTTTCTTTTCCTATAAAAAAACTCTAATCTCCTCCAAATTTAGAGAAATGCAGGTGTTATAGGAAGAAAGCACGTAAACTTTTAATAAAATTATGACACACTTATTCAAATAAAAGTACTTACAAAGCACTTATTAGCAATAGTGCTATCTAGGTAAGTATTTTCATGCTAAGAGTAATTAAGAATAAGAATTGTCTTCCCTTTTTTACCTTCTTGTTTACTGCCTAATTGATTTAGGCTTCAAATGGTTATACATATTAGAATGAAAACCAAATTGCCTTACATGACACGAAACGAACGTGATGGTGTATCCGTATTATGTAGCTGTTATTGTCTTCTTCAACCTATCAATACCTAATGTTTAATGTAAGGGTATATAACTATGGAGTTGAAAATCAAAGTGTGCAACGAACAAACAGAATATAAAACTCCATTAAATTGAAACCAAGAGAACAATCGCTGAGACGGCTACATAACTCGAATACACTACATTGTGAGTAATGCAAATGCAAGATTCCAATGCCAGTACCAATGCAAGATCCCAATGCCAGTACCAATGCAAAATTCCGATGATAGCACCAGTGCAAGATTTCAATGACAGCACCAGTGCAAGATTATAATGTTAGTGCCAGTGCAAGACCAATACCAATGCTAGTGCGAACTTCCCCAATACCAATTGCGAGCTTCCAAACAATAGAAAAATCCAATTCACCACGTATGCAACGTCACTCAAGTGGTCACCAGTACAAGCACTTGAATGACCATTGCAGTGGGCAACGACATGCTTTCCAATACAAGCCAAACAAAAACCTTCTCAAGTCACCCATGTGGACCTTAAAAACAGCCAAATCAACCAATATTTCTTTTTACTTTTCCTTCTTTTTTTTTTTCATTTTTTCTCTTGCTCTCTTCTTTCTTTTTCATTTCTTTTTTTTTTAAGTGCTAACAATTGCAGAACTCCAGTACAAAACGCATGGGTGTGAGATTGCTAGGGATGCAGATCAGACTTTAGAGTACGGGACAGGAACGAATGACGGAGAATGAACAAAGAACAATGAATAACGAACAATGACAACTTTCTTTTTTGGACTACAACGAACAATGATAATTTTCACGATGAATCTAAACTGGAACAATCAAACAGCAGAAGACGACAAACAGAATATAAAACTTCATGAATTGGAACCAAGAGAACACTACAGATTGACGAGGCGGCTATATAACTAGGAAAGACTACGACTTGTTATTTAATAGAGTCATAAAGTACCATATATAGAGAAAAGTAACCTAACACGAATAGGCAAGGAAACAAAACCCTAATGCTAACGAGTTTGACCACAAAAATGAAACATTAAAATAAACCTAAATGCTAATATTTTCCAACATATAGTCCAATTATCTTAGAAAAAATTAAGAGTTATTTTATTAACACCCCGCAATTTATTGAATACACCTCACAAATAAATTTCCCTCAATAATTCTATCTTTATCCTTCTTTTTGTTAAACCTAGCCCATAATTTAAATTTCCCTCGATTTGTTGAAGAGGAATGCTAAGAGGACTCTTGGAAAGTGGGATCTCCATGGACACTCTGTCACCTCACAATTTAACGTCAATTCCTGTGCCAATATTATGAGGTGGCAAAGAGTTTATGGAGAGTCTCATTTTGCGAAATTCCCTTTAGCAATTTTATTTCTTGAACCCTTAGCATTTTTCTTTCTTGAAACCAAGGTTATAAAAGACGCTAAGCGCTAGTCGAACGGCAGGCTGGCGCTTAGCGCCTAGGCTGCTAGGCGAGGGCTCAGGCACACTAGGCGGATTACGCAGATTTAAGTAAATTTATTACATATTGTATACATAAGTGCCTATTTATACTTAAAACACACTGTAGACATCGAAATTTCGGTAAATAAATGTTGACCGATAAATCAAAGTTTCAACGCTCATGTATTACATAAATTTTACACGTAGCGTGTGTCTAAATGAAAAATTGAAATGAGTCGGGAAAGTCATCAAACAGGACACGTGTCAACACCTGGCAGAAACGACTTATTTCATCTGGGATATTATATTCAAAATTAGGCCTTGGAAAATTCTATAAATAGAAGCCAATTTCATTCATTTGAGGGAACCAAAATCATTAGGCAAAATTCTTGAAGCTCTGAAACTCCGAAGCTCTCAAGCATCCAGGTTCCCGAAGAATCAAGAAAGCTCTCTTCGTTATTCGTTCTTCGTTCATCGTTCATCCTAAGATCAAGCCCCAACGGCCCTTTGGATCAACAATCATCCACCAATTCACAAATACATTTCTCTACTCCCAAAATGGAAGAGAATACTCCCCACACATCCAAAATCCTTGAAGCTTTGAAACTCTAAAGCTCTCAAGCAAATCCCGAAGGATCAAGAAAGCGCTATTCGTTCTTCGCCAAATCCTCATTCAAGATCAAGCCCCAACGGCCCTTGAAGAACTTCCACCAATTCAAGATCAAGCCTCGACGGCCCTTGAAGAAAGTGTTCATCGTTCATCCTAAGATCAAGCCCCAATGGCCTTTTGGATCAACAACATCAACAAATCCGCACAATCATTCTTCAAGATCAAGCCCAAAAGCCCTTGAAGATCTATTCATCCGTCAACCTTCAAGATCAAGCCCCAAAGGCCCTTGAAGAACTTCCACCAATTCAAGATCAAGCCCCGACGGCCATTGAAGAAAGTATTCATCGTTCATCAACTATTCATCCTAAGATTAAGCCCCAACGGCCATTTGAATCAACAACATCAACAAATCCACACAACTGTTCATCCCAAGATCAAGCCTCGACGGCCCCTGGATCAACAATCATTCATCTTCAAGATCAAGCCCAAAAGCCCTTGAAGATCCGTTCATCACTGTTCTTCAAGATCAAGCCCAAAAGCCCTTGAAGATCCGTTCATCACCGTTATTCAAGATCAAGCCTCAACAGTTATTGAAGAAACGCTCATCCTCAAGATTAAGCCCCAACGACTCCTTGAAGATCCGCTCAAATCCACCTTCAAGATCAAGCCCACGGCCCTTGAAGAACGTTCATCCTTAGATCAAGCCCAACGGCCCTTTGGATCAATCGCACATCTACAAATACACACCTTACGGAGATCGAATCAGAGGATCAAATTTGAGAGAGATTGTAACCCTAAATCATCAAATACATAATATTTGTTTGTGCACGTTGTTCTTGTCTCTTTCGTTTCAGGAATTTTTCGTGTTCACAAATTTGGCACGCCCGGTGGGATAATCTCTACCTCTCATCTCTTTCTCTGTTCAAGAAATTCAAAGCACACTTCCAAAATCAATGGCATCAAGCAAAGGACAAGCCGTTCTCATAAAGGGAAGAAGCCGGAGCACTTCCGCCATGAACGGAGCATCCATTGGCGCCACAACCGCTCATCAACATGCCACTTCAAAGTTGGTGCCGCTAAAGGAGCAAGGGGAGCATCAAAGGCGCGAGTCCGTCATCAACCTGACCTCGCTGGGGGCACCGAAACATGTTGCTGAGGCACACAAGATGACATCCCAAAGCAGCCAACAACATTCTTCGTCAGCACCCTGGACGTCTGAAGAAAAGTTGCGTCCATTGGTTGCACAAGTCATGACCATCGGCGTTACCTCCATCGAAGAACAACTGGCTCAAATGAATGAAGCGATCGCAAGGCTAACACGGACTGTGGAAGAAAAAGACTTGCAAATCGCTACACTCGTCAGCCGACTAGAGTCACAGGACGACGAGAAACCCGACCCAGAGGATGATCCACTAAAGAGAGGAACTAGCGAAGAAGATGAGCCTCCGGTGAAGAAAATCGATGTGAAGCCGGAGCCAGACCAAGCAGCGGCACTCATGGGATCTCTTTCTATCCAGCAGCTGCAGGAGATGATCACCAACACCATCAAGGCACAGTACGAAGGGAGCTCACATACCTCCTTGTTCTACTCGAAGCCCTACTCCAAGAAGATTGATGCCTTGAAGATGCCAAGGGGTTATCAACCACCAAAGTTCATGCAGTTTGATGGAAAAGGAAACCCGAAACAGCACGTTGCCCACTTTGTTGAAACTTGCAACAACGCATGGACCGAATGGGACTACCTCGCCAAGCAGTTTGTGCGCTCGCTGAAAGGAAACGCCTTTGAGTGGTACACGGACCTAGAGCCTGAGTCCATCAACAGTTGGGAGCAATTGGAGCGGGAATTCCTCAACCGCTTCTATAGCAACCGCCGCACTGTGAGCATGCTAGAGCTAACGAGCACAAAGCAGTGGAAGGACGAGCCTGTCATTGACTACATCAACATATGGCGCATTCTAAGCCTCGACTGTAAAGACAGGCTCTCAGAAACCTCTTCAATCGAGATGTGCATCCAAGGCATGCAATGGGGTTTGCAATACATCATTCAAGGCATTAAACCACGAACCTTCGAGGAATTGGCCACTCGCGCCCATGACATGGAGTTAAGCATCGCCCATCATGGGAAGAAGGAACCGATCGCCGACTACAAGAACGACAAAGTTCTTGAGACAATGGTGGAGAAGGCTGCGTGGAAATCCACCAAGGAAGCGATGACGGTCAACACATCTCCCGTCAAAATCTCCACACGAGGCAAGGCGATTCAAACCGAAGCTTTTCGTGATCAAAAGATGCGTAGACGCACTTTGAAGGAGCTTGAGGAGAAGACTTATCCATTCCCCGACTTTGATGTGGTTGCCATGCTGGATGACCTGTTGGACAAGAAGGTGATCGGTTTGCCTGAGTGCAGACGGTCGGAAGAGATGAATCGTACCGACAGTCCAAGATACTGTAAATTCCACCGCTTCATCAATTATCCGACAGAAAAGTGCTTCGTGCTGAAAGATCTTATCATGAAGCTGGCTCAGAAAGGAATCATCGAGCTAGATCTTGACGATGTGGTGAAATCAAACTATACCACCATCACTTCTGGCTCTTTCGACTCAAAGTTTTTACCTCAACCGCCGGGGGCATCTTCCAAGACAAGCAAAGTTGAAGGATGGACTCAAGTCACTCCTAAGAAATTGCACAAGAAGCATACGTCTCCTCCACAAGTCCGCCAATCGGAAAGGGGGCAAATCAGCTCTTGTCAACCTTCAAAGCAACGTGAACGTGTTGAAGATGATGAAATTTCGACACATAGATCGTCCATCCCCATCACGATGCGTGATTTCTTTCCTGAAGACTTCTTCAATCACTCAATCAAGGCTCATTGCTATAAAGATTACGAGGAACGACTCTCCCAGATCGCTTGATGAACCAACAATGCTCCTTGTCCGCACGAGCCTAAACTGCAGGACACAAGGCTCATTGCCTGCACGAGCATAAACTGCATGGCACTACGCTCCTGGTGTGCACGAGCATAAAAGGCGACACCAAGGCTCATCGCCTGCACGAGCCTAAACTGCATGGCACTAAGCTCCTGGTCTGCATGAGCATAAAAGGCAACACCAATGCTCTTCGTTCGCATGAGCCTAAAAGGCGACAACCAACGCTCCTGGTCCGCACGAGCATAAAAGGCGACAACAAACGCTCATTGCCTGCACGAGTTGAAACTGCAAACGGCACCAAAAGCTCCTGACCAGCAAGAGCATAAATTGCGTACGACAAAAAAAAATGTATTTGAACTACGTTATGACTTGATCTCTTCTTTGGAAGGGTACGTAGGCGGCTCGAACATTTAATTTCGAGTTCAGTCATATCAAAATATAAATAAATACATATGTTATAATGTATTACAAAAAAAAAAAAAAATTACATATGTTACAATGTATTATAAAATAGTGATGGTGGGTTGGATCGTTGAGGATAAAGCCCAATGACATCCTCCTTCCTCGCACCCATACCCAGCAACCTCTCCACCACCATGGAGTGAAGGACCAAGTAAATACTTTGACACCCACCAACACCAAGCTCCAGCACTGCGAGGCTCCTCTACTGATCGCGTCCTCGGTGAACAATGTATGGAGATCCACCACTCCTGAAGAACCTTGCCCAAGCCCACAACTTGGTTCCTGAGCCCACAACTTGATTACTGATATGGCTCATCCATTGCTCTATTGGTTTGGGAATGACTTGGCCCTGGAGCTCACTGAAGACGGCTATGGAGCTAGCAGCAGCAACTAAATCAGAAGCACTCTAAGCTCTCTAGCATTCCGCTGCCAGCCGCGACATCTCCATCATCGCCAAGTCCGTCGTTGAATAGATCATCGCATTCCCCGCCAACAAGCCCACCACGGGCTGGCCCAGTGCCATAATCATCCCCAGCTCGCTCGACGCACCGGATTCCACTAGCCCAAATTCAGGCCCAAGTCTCTCTCTCGAGCGATCACTCTTCCCTCATTCATCTCAGCCATGAAAGGCACCGCAACCTCTCATCCATTATCTCCGTCATCTGAGTCACCATCACGGTCGCCAAACAGCCCTCAACTAGGCTGTAACTCGGTGGGTGAACTCATTGCTTCGAAGCGGACCTCCAAAGGCAGGCTCGGCAGTGTCAGTCACTACTGTGTGCTCCACTGCGTCTGTCCTGTCATTGTCGTGAGGTTTCTCCGATGTGAAGGATGATGAAAGTGACGCTGCAAAGCAAGGTTGCCCCGTCATGTCTGAACAGGAGCTCAAGGAGGACGAGATCAACCTCAAAGATTGCGGGCCCATGGTGCTCGACGCCCTCTCCATGCTTTTCTCGTCAAGATCACCTCAGCAGTACCTGCACCAGTATCTTAAAGCTCCTCGAGGTCCTGCCATGGCCTCTCTGTTCGTCACAGCTGACCTGTCCTCCTCCGTCCACTCCCTCGTCTTCCCTCGATCGCCACCAGCTCTGCATCCTCCTTGCTCCGTGCCGCCTGCATGGCGCATCGTGTCGTCGATCGAAGCAGAAAAATGAAGGTCGGAAGAAAGAGGAACACGTGGCGTTCGTCAAGGGGTACAGATCCAAGGTCGACTCCGAGCTCTCCAATGTCTGTGCCAGTATCTTGAGGCTTCTGGATCCTAATCTCGCGCCGTCTGCATCAGCCAGTAAGTACAAGGTCTTCTGTCTAAAGATGAAGGGCGACTACCACCGTTGCACCAGGTTCAAGCCTACCTGCTGCTCCTCCACCGCAGCGACTATCGAGCATGCGAGCTCTATGCTCTGCTCCCGGCTTCAAGCTTGACTCCAACCCGACTGTGCTCCGGGTCCTAGCTGGATCCGACAGTGCTCCGGGTCCTAGCTGGATCCGACATCAAGGTCACCCTCATCCTTCGTCTTTTCTCGGACTCGGCCTGGGTTTTCACCCACAAACCCAGCCTTGCAGAGCACCATATATATATATAAATGATGGAATCTTGGTGGACAGCACCATGCAAAAAATAAATAAAATAAAGAAAAAAAAAGTTATAAAAGTTTCGGTGCATCAGGCACCATACAAAAGAAACAATAAAAAAAAAAAATTATAATATATATATATATATATATATATATATATATATATATAAATGGATGGTGCATCAGGCACCATGTGCAAAATATATATATATATATATATATAAATATATAATAAATGGATGGTGCATCAGGCACCATGTGCAAAGAAAATATATATATATATATATATATAAATGGATGGTGCATCAGGCACAATGTGCAAAGAAAAAAAAATATATATATATATATAAATGGATGGTGCATCAGGCACCATCTGCAAAAAAAAAAATAATAAAAAAAAAAAAAAAAAAATTTCTTTATGCTTTTGGCACTACACAAAGAATGAAATAAGGCTAATTTATTGATTTCTCTGAAAATTTACAGAAATGTACATTTTATATCAGTCAAAAAAAAAAAAAAAAAAAAGAGCGAACATGAGGGAGCCTACACGAAGGTTGCTCATGTGAAGCCTCATCACTCGGCGGAACCCCAGGAGGAGGAGGCAACGAAGGTTGATCATTTGGAGCTTCATTACGCGGTACAGCTCCAGAAGACGAAGGCAAATGCTGTTGGAACAAACCCACAAACCTTTGATGATCAAGTAAAATCTGACCATCAGATTCCTGCATCTGGTCAATCTTCCTCTTCATGTTTGAGGCATAGTTATGTGCGAGCCTGTGCAACTGTTTATTCTCATGCTTGAGCCCTCTAATCTCCTGTTTGAGACTCATCACTTTAGCCGCCAATGATTCAACTTGACGGGTTCGAGCAAATAGACGTTGGGCCATATTAGACACAGAACCTGCACACTGCACACTGAAGGCCAGAGAATCCTTAACAGCCAATGATGCGAAAATAAATTAACGCACAAATTAAACCCTATTTGTGACAGTTGTAGTAATGATGTAAGTAGGGATCGTTCTAGGCCGGGGATTAACTAGGGATGCTAACCAAAGTAAAATTAAATTAAAAACGTAAAAACAAAATTTAAACACTAAACTAGACTCAAAACACTTAACTAGAATAACTCAAAATAAAACTAACAAATAATCTAAAACAAATCAAAAGACTCAAAATAATTCAAAACTCAAGAAAACACAAACTAAATTGATTTCTAACAAATCTAACACTTAAAATAAATGGGGGATTGATTTTTTTATGAAACGTAAATTAAACTTAAATAAATTACAGAATTGACAAAAACATGAAATTAAGGTGAATGGATGGACGACGGACTGGCTAGAGGATTATTCTCCACACATGACACATATGCAACCTAAATTGATTTTCAGTTGTTCTTTCAATAAATTGTAAATTCTCAACGCCCCAAATTAACCATGAATTGCATAAATTAATTCTCAGATTTTCCTTAAGTTAATGGATTGGATGATTGCATACGACAACCCAAAACATTCCCCACAAGTTCCCTACATGAATTGCATAATAGAGATACAAGCAAGAATCATTAAGTTCTATGAAAATCATAAGCATTGACGAGGCACTTGTTACTATGAATTGCATGAAACTTATGCCAAGAATTTACTTAACACGATTGTGGTCAACAACCTTTACTACTTGTGAATATAAGTTCATAACGATTAGGTGAAATTCACTTATATTCTAGCATCAAATTCATGCATGTAAATTAAGTATGCATCCTTAATCGACATACAAAAATAAGTTATCAATCAAGCAGTTAAGCAAATTAAATCACAACTGAAGGTAATCAATTCATATTACAAATATATCCATGGCTTTGAATTAACCTCTAGCCAAAACAGAATTAGTTACACATTATTAAAATAGAAATAAAAACAAAACGTGAGTTTGGAGGATTAAACCGAGCGAAATTGCAGTGAAACTTTGCTCTCTGCCCTCACTGTCCACGCTGCCTTTTATTCTCTGCAAGAACTGAGGAGTTCCTCTGTCCCAGCGCGCCAGCTCTGTCTCCTCCACCTGTCTGTTGCTTCTCTCCCTACGAGCTGTTGCGTCTCTGGCAGCTTGCACCTGTCCACCTCGAGAGCTGCTTCTGTTGTGCTGACTTGCTAGCTGCACGCCAGCTACCCAAACAGTTGCCAGGTGGCTCTCTGTTTTTCTTCCGCCAGTCCCCCCTCGCGTCAACTGCCAAATGGCAGCTTCCCTGCCTTCCTGTCCTGCGACGTGTCTCGCCAATCTGCCAGCTGCTCTCGCAGCTTCCTTTCCGTTCTTTTGCTGCCAGGAAGGCAGCTCCGCGTGTCCTCCCTCGTTGCGCCTTCCTACTCCCCGAGAGCCCTCATTTTCCAAACCCAAGGCAGCGTGCTGCCTTGTTTTTCTGTTCTCTCCTCTGTCGTGCTCCACGTCCCCCCCCTGATTTCTCCCCGCAGCTTCACGCTCTGCCTGCTGACTTTTCCAAGCTGCCAATGGCAGCTTCCCCCTGCTTTAGGCCCCGTTTGGGATTGAGGTGATTTTAAAAAAAGCCACTGTGAAAAAAAGCTGAGGGTCATTTTTGTGTTTGGTAAACTGAAAAAAATGGCTTATTTTGGAAGCTGCTGTGAGAATAAGCTGAAAATTAAAGGAAAAGCTGAAGCTGCTATTTGCTGCTTTGAAAAAAAGCCAGTTTTTTCAAAGCACACGGAGCTACAGTGCTCCTTTAATGAAAAGACAAACTATCATCCTGCTTTTTTTTCCAAAAGCACTTTCACAAAAAAGTTTACCAAACACTCTACTGGCTTTATTTCACAGCCGCTTATTCTCACAGCACAGCCGCTTATTCTCACAGCAGCTTTTTTTTCAAAGCACAGCAATACCAAACCAGCCCTTAGTCCCCCCGAGCCCGTGCTCAATTTCTCTCCTCTCGTTTATATTAGCTGCAAGGCAGCTTTTACTCCCACCTTCTCACTGTCCCGTACTCACCCCCCCGTGGGAATCTTCTGCACGTCACTTCCCTCAATGCCGAGACCTTTTTGCACGCCAGCTTTTCTTATTTTTCTGCACCCATTCCCTAGTGCTCCTGCTGTCTCCACCAACTCGTCATCAGCATTCTTTCTTATTTTATTTGTTGCACTCACTCAACATCATATATATATATATATATATATATATATATATAATTCTATCTTATTTTTATTAACCAAAAATACTGGGCAATGCAGTTTTGACGATTTTATTACTAAAAATATACACTTAAGCTATTATTAATTTCTTAGCTAGATAAATTATATAAAACACAAAAACAAAGTAAATAACTCAAAAATATAAGAAACTATCTAAGAAAAGACGAGAGAATTTGATGTAAAATATGTATAAATATGAGCTTATCAAATACCCCCACACTTAGCTTTTGCTAGTCCTCGAGCAAAACAACGAAAACATGAAAAAGTAATAACATGAAAAACATTAGTTTCTCCTATGTGACCCTCATAGAACTTCATTCGAGAACACAAATCATCAAGAACCATAGCTAACACCAACAAGCTAATCCACGTTTATTTTCCTTATTCAAATATTAGCAGTAATCTTTGAATCATCCTTGAAGTGTAGTGTGTGAGATAGCCATGCTAATGCAATTTCAAGTTTTTATTTTTAAAAACATCATATGCAAACTAGCGACCTTCTCACGGGATATGCACTCAATCACACATGTGTTTAGTTTTAATGTGTTTCGCTCAAAGAAATCAAATGTGAAAGTTCTACCATAAGCTTGCATAAAGATCACTTCTCCACAGTCATAATTGCAAAACTTAAATCAAGAGGACTTTTATTGGATGTAATGAGGCTTAGGGATAGGGTTATTGAAACGAAAGAATAGGAAAACACAAGTTCCAAGCTACATTGCAAGCAATTCTTTTCTTTAGATTTATAAGAACTCAAGCTCTCCAACGATTCTTCTGACATCTCCAACCACACCCTAAATACTGAAACTTTAAAAACTTTTTATTTTCTTTGTATACAATCTTTCCTTTTCTTTTCCATTTTTTTTTTATTTTTTTTTATTTTTTTATTTTTTATATACAAACATGAAATACCCCCACACTTATTCTTTTGCCAAACACCTTCAAAGTACTTCACAAACGTTTCTCATAAGACAATCTCGCATTGCTCGCTTGGAAAGGGTAAGGAAAAAAAATATTTCAGGCATAAGGGTAGACATATCTGGTGATAAGAAATAAAAGGCTCACAAATACGGCTCAAATTGGCAATCTAATGATATTATTTTTCTTTGGGAAACAAGGTTATTTGGGCCATGGTGGTAAACCTAATGCCTCTATCATTTTCAAGTTCATGCAATCAATGACAAATATTTCGAAAGATCGTTATGCAAGTTCTAGAGAAGTATCTCACATAAGTTCATCACACATGAAAGAATAGGAGTGTATGAAAAATGCACACACTTTCAATAGGCTCAAAAACTCACATAGGATGTATATGGTCACTAAATTCACATATGGAGCTTTAAATCATGCTTTAGTTTCACATCAACAAGGCTATGTGCATTTGGTTTTTCAAAGATAATCAAATATGTACAAAACTAACACGAGAATTAGGAATTTCACAAAACACATGTTAACTAAGTTCTTGATGATCATGGTTCAAATTTTATTCAATTATATCATTGGGTCGGGGAAACTAACAAAAATCTAATTCAAAACAATAAAACAAGGAAATATTTTTAGATTTTTTAAATTTTCCGATTTTTTTTTTTTTTTTTTTTAAATAAAACAAAACTAATTAAGAAAATTAAGCAATAACATGGAAATAAATGAAATCAGTTCAAAGTCGAAGGTACAAAAATTTTCAGTTTGGTCATTACTCTTTACCCCCACACTTAAACTAGACATTGTCCCCAATGTCAGAAAATATAATAAAATGCAAATAAAAATAAAATAAATAAATATAAAGAAACACAATAAAGCAATAAGACTGAAAACTTCCCTAATTTGCAGAAAAATCAAGCGATGACCCCCAAGCTAAAATTCTGCAATCAACTTCAAGGGTGGAAATAACCAAAAGTTCCTGCAAAGAAGAGAAATAAGTCAGTTAAGCACGCAAGAAAATATAAAAAAAAAAAAAAAAAAAAAAAACAAACAAACGAAAAAATGAAAATGAAAATAAAAGACAATGAATAAAACTAATAAGTGATCATTGGTCCTGTTTGGTGACTTTCCACAGCTTCGAACTTGAACTGGCCTCAGGAACTTCTTAGCAAGGAAAATGAGACTTGATTGGTGGTGTTGTTGAAGCTTCTCGAGCTCTTGGTTTCAACTCGGACTCCTTCTGCCAGGTTGATTGAGTCTGCAGGCTACATTCTTCTCTTTTTGTTTTTTCTGCATGACAGGTAGGCACGAGGTAGAGGTGGTGGTCTGATTCTTTGTTCAATCTGTCCAAGTGCCGACCGATTGCCTTCTTTCACCTTGACTCGCAGGCAAGAGCAAGGGTAAAGGAAAAGCATGCCATGAGAAATCTTTGCCTCTGACTCTGATGATATGGGATACTTTTGCTTTTGAAGAAGTATCGTTCCACAGGTGTATGCTTGAACTGGGCTGGGGAACTTCTTAGCAAGGAAAATGAGACTTGATCCTGAAGATGAAGCAGCATCTTGTCTCCACATGCTTCAAGTAACATTTTCACTTGCCTTGGCTGTTCTCCAGGCAGATGTGGCGTCTTCTTCGGAAGTACATCAGCGGTTGAAGATGAGCACTCGAGAGCAATGCTAGGTAAGCAATGCTAGGTAAGCAATCAGGAAGGATTTCCAGGCAGTCGGTTCTTAGATCGGAAGATTGACACCGAATGCTGGCTGATTGCCCGCTTTCTCCTTGTCACAAAGACAAGGACAAGGACATGGAGAAAGCATGATATGAGATACTCTTGCTTTCAACCTTCATGATATGAAATACTATAGCTCTTGATGACTTGTTTGCAAAGGTATCCCAGGGAATGAGAAACACAGAGTAACTCGAGAGGGTTTGTTGGAAAGGAATTTTCGGAGATGAAAAATTTCGGAGATGAAGAAGTGTAGAGGGGGTGTGCCTTTGCTGGATGGCGAAGGTAGACGTTTATAGGACTTTTCTTCACAACCGAAACTATTCCTTTACCCCTGTCGGCAGCCGGTGGATGGATGAACAGTACAGGTTACGCGCTTTCTGAAAAAGCTACCCGTAATTTGCGCAAAGCTGACAGCACGTGACGAGTGACGACAAATCTGGAAAAGCTGCTCGCCTCGTGATTCCTGACTGCTCCGGCTTTTGAGAGAGACGCCCGACTTTTGAGAACGGCGTCCGACTTTTGAGAAAGGAACCCGGCTCTTCGATTTGCGAGAGGACGCCACTTTGATTTCTGATGAGCGCCTCTTGATTTCTTCTTTTTATAGAGGCGCAATTTTGTTCCACAACACACTTGAGCTCCCTCCTGTAAACACTCCCTCCTGTAAACACTCCCTCTTGCACTTCTTTTAATCTTGATCAGTTCGACTCTTCATTCTCAACACCTTCAAATATGTCTTGCCCTTCTGACCGTCGCCTTAACTTGAATGTTGGGGAAGATAGTGATATGTCTTCTCCAACCAACATTTGGCAGCCGTCCTTCATATCCCCAAATGGTCCTCTTACAGTTGGGGATTCCATGATGATGAATGAAACAACCGCATCGGTGGTGGCCAGAAATCTGCTCACTCCTAGAGACACTAGGATACTTTCTAGGCGGTCCGACGAACTAGCTGTCCAGGACTCTATGGCCTACAGCGTCCGAAGTGCAGGCTCAGTATCAAACATGGGCCAGCGCCTTCTTGCACGAACTCGTCAGGTGGAGTCGTTGATGGCTGAAGTGGCTAGTCTTCGGCAAGAGGTCAGAGTGCTTAGGCATAAGAATAGGGAGTTGCACATGCTCGCAACTAATTACTCAACAAGCATGAAGAGGAAGCTGGATCAGATGCAGGAGTCCGAAGTGCGGATTCAAAGTGATCATCAACGGTTTATGGCGTTACTCCCGAGGTTTATGATGCCTTCGTCCTCGGGAGCCGCACCAAGTATTGAGGCTCCGAATGATCCAACTCTGGCGCTTCGTCTTTCCAGGGCTCCGTCAACCTCCGAGGCACCACCTACCAACGACCAATGAAAGCTATTAGTTTTACATTATCGTAAATTCTTGCTTTTAAGTTTATTTAATTAAATATAAGTATTTTTGTTTTGTTTTGTTTTTTTTTTTTTTAATTTTATTTATTATTTTTTTTTATATGGATGTTTATATTATTATTATTATTTTTTTAAGGCAAGAAAAGAAAAAAAATAAAAATAAAAATATCAATGTAAAAATATGTAAATCAAATTAAAAAGACTATTTTTAATCTCTCAAACAAATATCACAACTAAATAAACAAAACAAAATGAAAGCAGTAAAGAGAAGGGATTAGGAATGCAAATCTGATTGTGGGTGATTCCTAGGCCTCCCTTCATTATTCAAATGCATGAGTTTATCCTTGAACGGACGGTGGTACTTGAAATGATCCGACAACGGTCTAAGTTCTAATGACGGTGCCTGAATCATCAAAATTAGAAACAAGTTAGTATAAATTAAAATTAAAAATGGAGAAGATGGCTTACTTTCACGTTCAAACTCAATTACAAACACCACGTCTTTGAACGTTTCAGGGACTTTGAACTTTGCCAAATTTATTATAATGGTTGTGGCCTGTCCCGTGTCCTCAGTCTTAACTCCTTTGGGATTTGTTGTCTCAACTACATCCTCTTTGATGCATTCAACATATTCTCCGGCCACTTCCTTTTCTGGAATCCCTCTTCTTGGTGTGCAAGGTTCTTTAAATGTTTCAACATCATCGGGAACATAATTTGGTGCACCAAAAATTGGGATCTCATTTTGCACCTTGGGAAGAGCTTCCACAACGAATTTTTCATTCACTTCTTCCTTGGGATTTAAAAACCTGCAAGGAAAAAGGACAATTGGTGGAATAATGTTAGAATGAAATGAATTTAGAACCTCCTCACCTGAGTTGGATGACATAAGGACTTGAGGGGTTTGCGATAAGAATTCTTCTAAACTGCCCAAGTCGTCATCCTCATCTTCTTCTTGAAGCGGCAATTCATCCATGTTCGGGCTGTGTTTGGATGGTTCTGGGACAGCTTCATCCTCCCGGTCACCTTCCAAGGTGATGGCTTCATCGATTTCAACTTCTGCCGTTGAATTTTCAAGAGTTGAGTTGGAGACCTCACTTTGCTCTTGAATCTGTGCCATGAATTCCATAATCTGCCCAACATGCATATCCAATTCGTCCACTCTTCTGACTCGGTCTTGCATCTCCTGGTTTTGATTTTCTACTCCCTGATTCAAAGAGGTGAGTAAATTATTAAGTGTATCATTATCCAAGGATGTACCTGAATTGAATTGGGTTGATTGTTGTGGTGGATGTGACGGTTCATATGGCCACTGATAGAACTCTTCCGATGGCGGCAATTGTTCTTCTTTTTGTGAACCCTGTACCGAAGAAATTAATTCTTCAAGCATTTGATTATAATCCACGGGCATACTTTGATTCGATTGGAATTGTTGTGGGGGATGCTGTGGTGGCTGCATAGGTCTTTAATAGAACGCGTCTTCTTGCTGCCAATATCCACCTTGTTGGAATTGTTGAGGTTCCCCCACATGTAATCTGAATAATCTCTCCAATCTGAATTGTAAGCATTGGAAAACATGTTGCCCCTTGATTGGTTATGGCCTTGATATCCCCAAACATCTTCATTTGCAGAAAATTGAGGACCTTGATATCGTTGCCCATAGGGCACATCAAGTGTAGGGACACTTGGCATTGTGGTCCGTTCGGCATTATGAGTTAATTGAGCAGTGAGCTGTGCCAATAGATCTTGAATGCTAGTAGAATCCAGGTCTTGCTCCATTTGTACCTCAATTCAAAGAAAGAAAAATAAATCAAATATCAAAAGTAACTTACACAAACACAAATAAACATAAGCAAAAACAAAAATAAAAGGATTAGCAAATTTGCTAATCCCCGGCAACGGCGCCAAAAATTTGGTGCGAAAATAAATTAACGCACAAATTAAACCCTATTTGTGACAGTTGTAGTAATGATGTAAGTAGGGATCGTTCTAGGCCGGGGATTAACTAGGGATGCTAACCAAAGTAAAATTAAATTAAAAACGTAAAAACAAAATTTAAACACTAAACTAGACTCAAAACACTTAACTAGAATAACTCAAAATAAAACTAACAAATAATCTAAAACAAATCAAAAGACTCAAAATAATTCAAAACTCAAGAAAACACAAACTAAATTGATTTCTAACAAATCTAACACTTAAAATAAATGGGGGATTGATTTTTTTATGAAACGTAAATTAAACTTAAATAAATTACAGAATTGACAAAAACATGAAATTAAGGTGAATGGATGGACGACGGACTGGCTAGAGGATTATTCTCCACACATGACACATATGCAACCTAAATTGATTTTCAGTTGTTCTTTCAATAAATTGTAAATTCTCAACGCCCCAAATTAACCATGAATTGCATAAATTAATTCTCAGATTTTCCTTAAGTTAATGGATTGGATGATTGCATACGACAACCCAAAACATTCCCCACAAGTTCCCTACATGAATTGCATAATAGAGATACAAGCAAGAATCATTAAGTTCTATGAAAATCATAAGCATTGACGAGGCACTTGTTACTATGAATTGCATGAAACTTATGCCAAGAATTTACTTAACACGATTGTGGTCAACAACCTTTACTACTTGTGAATATAAGTTCATAACGATTAGGTGAAATTCACTTATATTCTAGCATCAAATTCATGCATGTAAATTAAGTATGCATCCTTAATCGACATACAAAAATAAGTTATCAATCAAGCAGTTAAGCAAATTAAATCACAACTGAAGGTAATCAATTCATATTACAAATATATCCATGGCTTTGAATTAACCTCTAGCCAAAACAGAATTAGTTACACATTATTAAAATAGAAATAAAAATAAAACGTGAGTTTGGAGGATTAAACCGAGCGAAATTGCAGTGAAACTTTGCTCTCTGCCCTCACTGTCCATGCTGCCTTTTATTCTCTGCAAGAACTGAGGAGTTCCTCTGTCCCAGCGCGCCAGCTCTGTCTCCTCCACCTGTCTGTTGCTTCTCTCCCTGCGAGCTGTTGCGTCTCTGGCAGCTTGCACCTGTCCACCTCGAGAGCTGCTTCTGTTGTGCTGACTTGCTAGCTGCACGCCAGCTACCCAAACAGCTGCCAGGTGGCTCTCTGTTTTTCTTCCGCCAGTCCCCCCTCGCGTCAACTGCCAAATGGCAGCTTCCCTGCCTTCCTGTCCTGCGACGTGTCTCGCCAATCTGCCAGCTGCTCTCGCAGCTTCCTTTCCGTTCTTTTGCTGCCAGGAAGGCAGCTCCGCGTGTCCTCCCTCGTTGCGCCTTCCTACTCCCCGAGAGCCCTCCTTTTCCAAACCCAAGGCAGCGTGCTGCCTTGTTTTTCTGTTCTCTCCTCTGTTGTGCTCCACGTCTCCCCCTGATTTCTCCCCGCAGCTTCACGCTCTGCCTGCTGACTTTTCCAAGCTGCCAATGGCAGCTTCCCCCTGCTTTAGTCCCCCCGAGCCCGTGCTCAATTTCTCTCCTCTCGTTTATATTAGCTGCAAGGCAGCTTTTACTCCCACCTTCTCACTGTCCCGTACTCACCCCCCGTGGGAATCTTCTGCACGTCACTTCCCTCAATGCCGAGACCTTTTTGCACGCCAGCTTTTCTTATTTTTCTGCACCCATTCCCTAGTGCTCCTGCTGTCTCCACCAACTCGTCATCAGCATTCTTTCTTATTTTATTTGTTGCACTCACTCAACATCATATATATATATATATATATATATATATATATAATTCTATCTTATTTTTATTAACCAAAAATACTGGGCAATGCAGTTTTGATGATTTTATTACTAAAAATATACACTTAAGCTATTATTAATTTCTTAGCTAGATAAATTATATAAAACACAAAAACAAAGTAAATAACTCAAAAATATAAGAAACTATCTAAGAAAAGACGAGAGAATTTGATGTAAAATATGTATAAATATGAGCTTATCAGCCAACTCATCAGACCGTTTGGAAAGCAGTCTGTTATCTTTGGGAGTGACAAGGTTCCGGGCCACCACCGCAGCAGTCATATCATTCTTCATCACCGAATCTCCAACGGTAAGAGGACCAGTAGGGGATATGAAAGATGGGCGCCATATGTTGTCTGGAGAAGGCGGGACTGCCTCTTCACCAAGGTTCAAATCAAAACGACGGTCGGAGGGTCCATACATTTTCAAAGGTGTTGAAGAAAAAAGAGGTCGGACAAATCAAGATCTTAGAAGTGCAAGAATGGAGTTTCTACAAGCGAAAATTCAAGTGTGCTTTGAAACGAACTGCGGGCCTCTATAAAAAATCAGCACTCGACGAGATTTCAGAGATCGAAGAGGCGAGCTCAGAATTCGAATAGGCCAATTCAAAAAATTGAAGAGGCAAGCTCAGAAATCGGAGAGGCATCTTGCTTTTCCAAACGCGTTAGCACCTGTCACACGCAAACTCAGCTCTGCGGAAATCACGGGCAATTTTTCGAAGCGCCGATCCCAGATATCGAAGAGGCGCCAGTCTTTTTTAGCCTCGTCAACACCTGTCACATGCACACTCAGCTTGGCGGAAATTACAGATAATTTGTCGAAGATTTCTGATAAAGAAGAAAGCACGTGAAGCCATACTGATCAATCACGCATTGGTTGCCGACACGAGTGAAAGAATAGTACCTCTACAGGTATTAAAGAACTTCCTATAACTGTCCACATTCACCCTCCATAGCAAGGAAGACATACAAAACCTTTCTTCATCTCCGAGAATGCCTTTCCAACGAAGCCTTTCGAGTCACTCAGTGTTCCTTATTCCTTGGGGTACCTCTGCAAACAAATGACACCAAAGCAAAAGTATCTCATATCACTAGGGTAGAAAGTAAGAGTATCTCATATCATGCGTTCTCCCTGTCCTTTCCTTTGTCCTTGTTCTTACCTGCAAAGACAAGAATAAAGAAAACAATATGCCAGAACCTCCACTCAAACTCGGGTAAGGAACCGACTGCTTGGAACCCTTCCCTGATTGCCTACCTAGCACTACTCTCGAGTACTCGTTTTCCACTGCTGCTGTACTTCCAAAGAAGCTGCCACATCTGCCTGGAGAACAGATAAGGCAAGTGAAAATGATACCTTGCAGCATGTGGAGACAACGTGCAAAAGAAACAAGCAGAGAAGAATGCAGCTTGCACAATCAACTCAGCAGAAGGAGTCTGAGCTGAGGAACGCGAGAATATGCCACATCTACATGGAGAACAGATAAGGCAAGTGAAAATGATACCTTGAAACATGTGGAGACAACGTGCTAATTCATCTTCAAGATCAAGTCTCATTTTCCTTGCTAAGAAGTTCCCCAGCCCAGTTCAAGAATAAACCTGTGGAAAAGTACTTCTTCAAAAACAAAAGTATCTCATATCATCAGGGTCAAAGGCAAAGATATCTCATGGCATGCTTTTCCTTTACCCTTGCTCTTGCCTGCGAGACAAGAAGAAAAAAAGCAATCGGTCGGCACTTGGACAGATTGAACAAAGAAACATACCATCACATCTACCTCGTGCCTACCTGCCATGCATAAGAACAAGCAGAGAAGAATGATACCTGCACACTCAATCAACCCAGCAGAAGGAGTCTGAGTTGAAACTAAGAACTCGAGAAGCTGCCACATCTGCCTGGAGAACAAATAAGGAAATGCGGCATGCACAATCAACTCAGCAGAAGGAGTCCGAGTTGAAGAATTAGAGAGAAGAAGGAGTCTGAGTTGAAGAACTCGAGAAGCTTCAACAACATTTTTGAGGGCACCTTCGCCAAAGAGCAAAGTCTCGACGTACAATGCCATCAAATCACCAGCACAAAGAACTCTCTTCTTCCTTGCTCAGAACTACAAACCCAGTTCAAGAATAAGCCTGTGGAAAGTCAAACAATTGGAGGAAACCAGAAAATCCTCCAACCCAGTTCAAGATCAAAGTTGTGGAAAGTCAACAAGCGCAACAAAATACGTGCCGATTCATCCATTACCGAAGCCAAAGATCATCAACCACATGAAGCTCCTTGTGGTCCAAATTTCATTCAAGATCAAGCCTCAACGACCCTTGAAGAAATTTCAAACAAAAGTTCAAGATCAAGCCCCAAAGGCCCTTGAAGAAATTTCAAACAAAGTTCAAGATCAAGCCTCAACGGCATTTGAAGAAATTTCCAGTCCAATTTAAGATCAAGCCCCAACGGCCCTTGGATCGACATCTACAGTAAGGGACTTCAAAACGCATCTCCTACACGTGACAAGCACATGTATACGACGCGCCTTAAAGTGGGGGCATTTGTAGACATCGAAATTTCGGTAAATAAATGTTGACCGATAAATCAAAGTTTCAACGCTCATGTATTACATAAATTTTACACATAGCGTGTGTCTAAACGAAAAATTGAAATGAGTCGGGAAAGTCATCAAACAGGACACATGTCAACACCTGGCAGAAACGACTTATTTCATCTGGGATATTATATTCAAAATTAGGCCTTGGAAAATTCTATAAATAGAAGCCAATTTCATTCATTTGAGGGAACCAAAATCATTAGGCAAAATTCTTGAAGCTCTGAAACTCCGAAGCTCTCAAGCATCCAGGTTCCCGAAGAATCAAGAAAGCTCTCTTCGTTCTTCGTTCTTCGTTCATCGTTCATCCTAAGATCAAGCCCCAACGGCCCTTTGGATCAACAATCATCCACCAATTCACAAATACATTTCTCTACTCCCAAAATGGAAGAGAATACTCCCCACACATCCAAAATCCTTGAAGCTTTGAAACTCTAAAGCTCTCAAGCAAATCCCGAAGGATCGAGAAAGCCCTTTTCGTTCTTCGTCAAATCCTCCTTCAAGATCAAGCCCCAACGGCCCTTGAAGAACTTCCACCAATTCAAGATCAAGCCTCGACGGCCCTTGAAGAAAGTGTTCATCGTTCATCCTAAGATCAAGCCCTAATGGCCCTTTGGATCAACAACATCAACAAATCCACACAATAATTCTTCAAGATCAAGCCCAAAAGCCCTTGAAGATCTATTCATCCGTCAACCTTCAAGATCAAGCCCCAATGGCCCTTGAAGAACTTCCACCAATTCAAGATCAAGCCCCGACGACCCTTGAAGAAAGTATTCATCGTTCATCAACTATTCATCCTAAGATTAAGCCCCAACGGCCCTTTGGATCAACAACATCAACAAATCCACACAACTGTTCATCCCAAGATCAAGCCTCGACGACCCTTGGATCAACAATCATTCATCTTCAAGATCAAGCCCAAAAGCCCTTGAAGATCCGTTCATCACTGTTCTTCAAGATCAAGCCCAAAAGCCCTTGAAGATCCGTTCATCACCGTTATTTAAGATCAAGCCTCAACAGCTCTTGAAGAAACGCTCATCCTCAAGATCAAGCCCCAACGGCTCCTTGAAGATCCGTTCAAATCCACCTTCAAGATCAAGCCCACGACCCTTGAAGAACGTTCATCCTTAGATCAAGCCCAACGACCCTTTGGATCAATCGCACATCTAATACACACCTTACGGAGATCGAATCAGAGGATCAAATTTGAGAGAGATTGTAACCCTAAATCATCAAATACAAAATATTTGTTTATGCACGTTGTTCTTGTCTCTTTCGTTTCAGGAATTTTTCTTGTTCACACACACATAATTATATTGGGATACCTAAATTGTAAAATAAAATGACATAAATTATAATATTATAAAGCATATAATGAGTGTTCAACCAAGTATGCAAGTCTCTTACATCTTATTGAAAAATTAAAATGTAAAATGAAAGTTATCGATTGATAAGCTTCAACTCGAGATGTTTAGAATGCAATGATGTATCTATTTAAGTGAGAGTCGAGAACTAGGCGGGTGCCTAGGCAGGCTAGGTAGACGCCTAAGTAGATCTAGGCGCACTTTTTTAATTTTCAAATGTTTAGGGACTAATCAGGCCGATGGCCAACCGCCTAGCGCCTAGGCACGACGCTAGACGAAGATTTTTAGAATAGTGCTTGAAACTATATTCACATCCTATTATAGTATTTTCCATACGTTGAATTACATGGTTCTTGAACCTTATTCTACATGTTGCAGCACCTCCACATTTCACGCTACTGTATTAGGGTTCTGATATTTTCTTTTGGATAATATTCATATCCCTTCTTAGGAATTTCGGATTGGGACTTGGTATAGTTCTCAATTTGAGAATTAGAACAACAAAAATAACTACAAGGATGAATATAATGATGTTGAGAAAATGGAACATTCTAAAATAAAGCCGAGGATTTGAACAATTAGCCATCGATACTGTTGGTGATTGTGTTAGTGGTTGTGGAAATTTGGGAGTTTTGTTTAACTGAAGGAGGGGTAAATCTAGAATTATGGAAGATTGAGGGTTGTTTTGGTTCGGACCGTTGTTATAAACAACATAAGATGACCCATTTATAAAAGGGACATGGCTTGAGCCTTTGAGAAAAAGGCTTTCTCCTTCCGCTATTTGGGGCTTTGATAAATTCAGCCCCTTCTGCGCTTTCTCATTTTTTGACACAATAATACATTTTCTTGACATTAATATCGAACTTGATTTCATGAGATTTTAATCTAACACCTCTCATTTATAACTGAAGTAGAAATTTCGAATCCTAATATTTTTTCGAAAAATTGGAACAAAAATTGGAATGCATTTAGAGATTTCGGGAATTTTGAGTTTCCGATCCAAATTTTTCTCAAGTGTTCTAAACTTATTCCTTTAAAAAAAAACTTTCGATATATTGTGATTTTTTTAATGAAATGAGTCCCTTTGTGTAAGGGGTTTGGCGGCCTAAAGTGGATGTTCAGATTGTGGCGATCAGCGGAGGGAGGTTTTTGTGTGTTTTCGATATGGATGAAGCCTTTCATTGTGTGCTACGGTGGAGTCCATGGTACTTTGGATGGGCTCTTATGGTTCTCGCTGAAGTTCATAAAGATGCAATTCTAGTAGATGTCCTGTTGTGTGAGCAAGAGTTTTGGATTCGTGTTCATGGCCTACCTTTATCGTTGATGACTAGGGCTATGGGGAAGGAGATTGGTAAGGTTTTGGGGTGGCTTGTAGCAGTGAAGAGTCGAGATGGGTTGTGTTTGGGGGAATTTATGTGTATTAGAGTAGGTGTGGATGTGACGAAGCCTCTATGCAGGGGCTTGTTGTTCCGCCTGCCTCCGTAGGAATGAGGGGATCTAGTTGATGTTCTTGTACAATATGAGCGATTACCCATGTATTGTTATCTGTGTAGGCTTCTGGAGCATTGTGGGGGGGGGGGAGTGTAGGTGCTATAAGAGGGAGAAGATTCATGAAGTATCGTCATTGTACGATGTCTGGTTGCAAGCTAGGAAGCCTTTGCTGGGGTGTGGTGGTAGAAAAGGGGCGTTGAAGGTTCCCGCTAAGGAAGAATGAAGTATGCAAGCCCCGGAGTTGGAAGTAGATGAGAACCTGATGGTGGTTGCAACCAATGATATGGATACCAGAGAGGACATTGGTGGGGGTGATGGAGGCGGAGCTCTCGGTTCACTCAATTTGGATAGGGATAATTATGGGGGTGGTGTTACGGGAGATTGATTGCAACAGATTTCAAGGGAATTACCATCCCAGGATTCCATGGATTTGGCTAATCCCTTCATGTCTACTGTCGTGGTGATTCAGGAGACTGAGATGGAAACTAATTTGAAGGTGGATGTGTCAGAAATTGGGAGTTCAAAGTTGGGTGTTTTGAGTCGGGGGCTCATTCTCTTATTGAGAGGTTATCTTCCTATTGAACCTGAGTATGTGTGTTTTCCCTCTATTGGGCATTCATCTCCAATTGGGTTTGATCATTTTAGGCTTTGGCATTTCATTGTTGAACGTGATGAGGTTAAGGGACGAAACAAACAAGGGGCTTCTAAGTTGATAAATGGGCTAAGGAAGAAGCAGTCATCAGTTATGCGTGCTACTGCCATTCCTGGTTTGGCTCTAAGGGGCGAGCATGTGGAGTTCCTGATGAAAACCGGTGGGAATAAAGGAAGAGAAGTCAATAGCTTAGCTAGAGAGGATGGCTCATCTTCCCTGAAAAAGGTTTGCTCTAGTCTATCGGTGGGTGTTGCTATGGAGAAACCCCGCCGGGAGCAATGAATATTTTAAGTTGGAACTGTAGGGGATTGGGGAAGTCCTCTGCATACTGCAGTTCAAACACTGTTGGATATTATCCAACGGCAACGTCCTCAAATGGTGTTTTTTGTGTGAAACAAAAAGTGATAAAAGAAAGATGGATTGTGTGAAGCGTAGTATTGGTTTTGAGTTTGCGTTTAGTGTCGCGACTTGTGGGCGGTCATGGGGCTTGTGTTTGTTTTGAAGGGATGAGGAGGTGGAGGTCACGATTTTTTCCTTTTTCATTTTTCACATTGATGCCTAAGTTTCCTTCCATGATCACGTTGTATGGCGATTTACAGGATTTTACGGTTGTCCGGTAACATCGAAGCGGTACAGGTCATGCGCTTTGTTGGAAAGTTTGAGTGGTAGTTGTAACCTAGCTTTGTGTTGGGGATTTCAACGAGGTTTTACGATAAGAAGAACAATTTGGGGGTGAAGGAAAAATTTTGTCCTAGCTAAGAACATGTGAGAATATTTGAACACATATGCAAACTATTAACACATTAAAGTAGGCATGCATTCAAAAACAATTATAAAACCCATGACTTTCAAAGCCTAGTGAATGGTGAACCAAGAGACTCTTTAACAACATTAAAGAGAATGAAGGATTTAGAGATTTATTACCCTTGAAGCTCATCCTTGTTTGCACAAGGGATTCACCCAAGTGGAGGGCCTTCAAGTCACCTCCTAGCTCCTTGGATCTTCCTTGTGATTTCCTTCCTTTTGTGCTCCTTTGCTCCTTGAGGATGTGAGGAAAGGATCTCCAAAAACACCAAAGGTTTGGTGTCTCTAAGTCTCCACACCAAGGATGAGGTGTGAAGATGAAATGGATGACTTAGAGAAGAAAAGATTGCTAGCTATTTCTTCACTATGTGGCCGGCCTCCTTGTAGAGAAAAAGAGAGAATAATGTTTCACCTCTTTGCCTCAAGGAAACCCTAATGAGGTAAAAGCTATAAAGATGCTTTTATATCTCATTTCTTAGGTGAGTGGCAAACTTGCAATTAAGCAAAACTTCCCACTACCCTTGCTATTGCCGACCATCTTAAGTGATTGGGCTATTTGCCCATATTTGTTTTAGTTGTCATACGACTTAAACATAATGGGCCTAGTGGACCAAACCCTTTTGGACCCCGAAACCCAAAACCAACTTAAAAGCCCAATACGAACCTTTCGTAAAATTAATTAACTAATTAATTAATCTTGACCATTTTTCAATTAAACCATTTAATTGCATATCCATTTCATTTATATTTCTTCATTTTCATCCTTACTCGGTGTACGATCCATTAGGTTCCAATTAGCAAGGCAGTGGGCGATTGTTACTCTTAACGATCGATTATAAATTGAAACTACATTTCAATTCTCCCTTTGATTAAGATTAGTATTTGCTAATCTTCAGGGCTTCCACAAACCATGAGTGACACCTAGCAGCATGTCATGGTTACCCAAGCTAAGTAGAAGTGGTTGGAGAACCTATCCAGTTACAACTACAACGCAATACGGTCATTCTCTAATACAATACTCTTAATCACATTGTTTGAGTGATAGTTTGTTTCATGTCTACTATCCAATGTGATACTTCTCTATATGATTCAATTGAATATGATTTGGAACAAACTTCTTAAGTCATATTCATATGCTTTGGCCAAAGACTCCCGAATCATATCTTAGAGTATTCTCCTTCCACCATGGAAGGTTAGAGATCCCTTGCTGTGCATTCATATGCCTACATGATTAGATAGCTTGACCCCAACAATGCCGTGGACATTCTCGATGGAATGCCTTTGACATGATCAAAGATCAAGGACCTAACCATTAGACATCTATGATGCCTCAGGTCAAAGGACTAATTTGCATATTGCAACTAACGAGTTCTTACATGACATGTATGTTCGAACTCTCTTTTGATCGTTGTTCAGTGTACTTGATTACTCTTTCAAGCACCTATGTTTGTCTTAGTGTCCAACACTAAGTGACTTGAGATTAGTCATACTCACGCTTGAGTTGACATAACACATACTAACCTTAGCGGATTGTCAATGCCCAATTGGCAATCCTATGGCTAGGAACGTTTTAGGAATGAACATAAGAGAAAGGCCTCGTTAATCTAACTTACTTAAATCACTTCTCTCTTAGATCAAATACATTCCTTGGATTCCCTTATTGCTTAAACACATGATACAATAAATAGTAACAATAAGCTTTGCCCTTCATTAAACATATAATAGTTTAATACAATAAGTATTCCAAAAGCTATTACATCAAATGAGTGGCTTTGTGGGCATACTTCCAACAGGGGGCAACTTGCGAAGGGAAAAGACAAATGGCTATTTTTAGAGATGCAGTGAACTCAATTCAGTTATTTGATCTTGGATTTGTTGGGGAGGAATATACTTGGGGACAGAACAATGAAAACAATGTGAAATGCCACTTGGATAATGGTTTTGCCACGCATGAATGGCGTGATATTTACCCCTGCTCTCAAGGGGTTCACTTGAATCCATCTAAATCGGACCATCTACTAGTTCTCGTGGAGGTTCGTGTCTCTAACCTAGTTGCACTCAGGAAACCTAAACATTTTTGCTTTGAGGAAATGTGGTTGCACGGGGAAGGATGTGAACGTGTGGTCAATGAGGGTTGGAATCGTGAGTTTCTAGGGGTTAAAATATTCCAATTATGTTCCAAGTTTAAGGCTACTAGGGTGGCACTTAGGGATTAGGATTGGTGTACATTTGGGAATATAAAGAAGGAAATTGGCAAGATGAGGGATAAATTAAGGATGTTGTTCGCGCAACTTTATACGGGGTTGACCATTGTACAAAGGAATGATTTGATGGAAAGTTTGGAGGGTTTGCTTTCTCGAGAGGAAACATATTGGTGACAACGGTCATGAGTGACGTGGTTGATGGAAAAAGATAGGAATTCGAAGTGGTTTCACTGTAAGGCTTCGAATAGAAACCGAAAAAAAATGCTATAAAGGGTCTGCGGGATGATGCATAAGTGTGGCAGGAGTCGGCGCAGGGCATTGAGAGGACAATACTTCAGTATTTTCGCCATATTTTCACTTCCTAAAGGGTGCTTCCAAATGCATTTGGGGAGGTTATTGGGAATGTTGCCCCGAGGGTTACTAATGAGATGAACGACACTTTGTTAAGTCCTATTAGGGAGGAGGAAGTGAAGGGTGCTTTGTTTCAAATGCACCCATCTAAATCGCCAGGTCTTGATGGGATGTCCCTTTTGTTCTATCAAAATATTGGCATGTTGTTGGTAGTGATGTGGTGGATGTTGTGCGTTCTTTCTTTGAGTCAGGGTGTCTATTGCAGGAAGTGTGATTTACACACGTGGTATTGATCCCGGAAGTGAAGGAGCCCCAAGATGTCTCACTTACGTCCGAGTAGTCTATGTAATGTTCTTTACAAGATTTGTGCTAAGGTGTTGGCGAACCGTTTGAAGCCTATTTTAACTGCTTTGATTTCTCCATTCCAAAGTGCTTTTGTTCCAGGACGTTTAATATCGGACAACTCTTTGTTGGCGGCGGAGGTAGGTCATTTCCTTCATAATAAGCAGAGTGGACGGGAATGCTATTTTGCACTCAAGTTGAATTTAAGTAAGGCTTATGATCGAGTTGAATGGCGTTTCTTTGAGGAAATGACGCGACACATGGGTTTTGTCGATGCTTGGGTGAAGCTTGTTATGGCATGTGTTTCGTTCGTGTCGTACTTGTTCCGTATCAATGGGGAAACGAATGGGTACTTGATCCCCTCGAGAGGAATGAGACAAGACGATCCACTATCACATCATCTATTTCTATTGTGTGTGGATGTATTATCTACCTTTATCTCATAGAATGAGTGCGAAGGGATTCTTCACGGGGTCCAAATGGCGGAGTCGGCTCCAAGGCTACATCAGTTGTTATTTGCATATGATAGCTTCTTCTTCGCCCAGGCTATGTTGGAGGATTGTGGAGTCGTGCAGAAGGTGTGGGATGTGTAGTCTCAAGCATCTAAGCAAGCTAAAAGTTTCCATAAGAGTAGTGATGTCAAATGTTCCAAAGACTTTACAAGTTCAACTAGTATCTTTCTTGGGAGTACAAAAGGTGGAGTGACATGATATATACTTGGGGCTGGCAACGTTTGTTGGAAAAAATAAGAAACAAACATTTTTGTTCATTAAAGAACGAGTGAATCAGCAGCTCAAAGGGTGGAAGGGCAAATTGTTGAGTAGTGCGGGTAATGAGTTACTTATCAAAGTGGTAACTCAGGCTTTGCCAGTATATGGCATGCAAAGTTTCTTATTGCCTAAAACATTTTGTGAAGAGCTCTAACAACTAATGGCAAAGTTTTTGTGGAGTAGTGATATTGAAACTCGAAAAATTCATTGGATGTCGTGGGAGAAAATGTGTCGCCCAAAGAGTGAATGAGGTATGGGCTTTCGAGACCTTTATGCTTTTAATCTATCTTTCTTGCAAAAAGGATGGTGGCATGTCAGTAATCCGGAGTCTTTGGTGAGTAAGGTGTTAAAGGCAAAGTACTTTAATGAGGAAACTTTTGGAGTGATGTTGCTCTTCCTACGATGTCATATGCTTGGAACAGCATTGTTCAATCATGTGGAGTATTGGAGCTCGGGTCGCAGTGGGATATGGGTAATGGAGAAACTGTTCATGTTTGGAAGGATAAATGGATTCCTAGACCGTTTACTTTCAAAATCTATACTTCGACGCCACCGATGCTCTTGGACTTACAGGTGAAGGACCTAGTTTTAGCTGATGGGATGCGATGGGATGTGGCGCTGTTGCAATAATTATTTTTGGAGAACGAGGTGAGGTTCATTTGTTCATTTCCACTTAGCTTTCGAAGGTCGGCATACATGTTCATGTGACATTATGGTAAGAATGGCGTTTTCTCGGTTAAGAGCACATATCAAGTTGCAAGGCAGATGATTGCTCATTCACATATTGTTTCTTCTTCATCCTCTGATAATGGTGGCGCTTATCGTGGTCTTTGGCAGGCCATTTGGAAGTCGTGGGTGCCACCCAAAGTAAAAATTTGTGGGTGGAATGTGTGTAATGATATCCTCCCCACAAGGAGGAATTTGTCAACCAAAGGTGTTAGGCTCGATGTATCTTACCCACAGTGCAATGCAGTCCTCGAGTAGGCACAACATGTACTTTGGGATTGCCATTTTGCTCGTGCGGTCTGGTTTGCTGCACCATTGGGGTTAGGAGGGATAGGGAGCTTGGAGTTTACATTGAAAGAGTGGCTGTTCCAAATTTGGGACGCTAAGAAGGTGGAGTTTGATGTGGTTCTAATGGTGATTTGGGCTTTATGGAAGGGTCGGAATGATGTGGTATGGGAAGGGCAGTGGTCTGTTTCGTTGAAGGTGGTTCAACACACGACTAGCAGGCTCAATGAGTTCCGGAAGGCTAACCATCAACCCAGTCAGGTGAGAGAACCCGTGCCACTGCGTTGGGCAGCGCTAAGTGATGGCTGGTTTAAATTGAATGTGGATGGAGCAGTGAAGGTGTAGGAAGGAGTAGGGGGAGCGGGATAGGTGGTTCGAGGGGTGGGTGGTTTGTTCAGGGTCGTGGTGGTGAGGCATTTTTAAGGGACTGCTTCGGTCAAATAGGTGGAGCTCCTTGCTGTTTTGGTTGGGTTATAGTTGGCGAAGTTCCTTGGCATCATGCATGTTGCAGTGGGAATTTGACTCCATGGAAACGGTGGCATGTTGCAAGGCGAGCGGGGGAGATCTATCTAGGCTTGGTTTAATAGCCATGGATATCCAAGAGTTGATGTCTCAGTTTCAGGAGTGTAGGGTTTCGTATATTCCTCGTAGTTGTAATGGAGTAGCTCATTGTTTAGCTAAGTCCAGTTTAATTAGTGCGGACTCAAAAGTATGGTTCGAGGAACCCCCATATTTCCTTAGGGCTGTACTCAACCATGATTTAGCCCATTGAGGGTGTTTCCAATAAAATATCGTATTTCCTTAAAAAAAAATTTGGTTACATTTTGTTCATTGTATTTATATTAAGCATACATTTATATATTAAAAAGGATAAGCATACTAGTATACCACAAAATTAATTGAATTGATACATAACCATATACCAAATATTAAGAAAGAATAATAAATTGCATGTACGAAAAAGTTAAAAAAAATTATCAAAAACTTAAATATTATATGAATTTCCGATTTATGTTCCGAAATTTCCGAGATTACCCAGATTCCAAAATTTCTAAATATGCCAAAATTTTTGAATTTGAAAATTGTGATTCAATCCGTCCGATTTCGAAATTTTGATACGAAAATTGGAAACATTGTTTCTGATCCTTTTGAAACACACCTCTAGTCTAGATCCGTAGATAATGATAATTAATGGCCTACATGACATCAATATGAAGTTCGTAACATATGGTCATTGAGTGCCGTTTAACAAAATAGTGGTTGACTTGATGGAATAGCTAATAGCGTAACAATTAATAACTTTAGGATAGTAAAGTGTTAGCTTAGAAAGGGTAGGGACCAAGCGTTTACATGCCCTCAATCACAAGGGTGCAAAATGTAACTTCAAATTCATCTCTCTTGCTTAATATCTCCTTGAGCCTTTCACTTCTCACTCGACAGTCGACACACACATGAAAGCTTTTTGAGTCAATCACAGATGCAGCCTACCAAGTCGCTCATACATTATCTTCTGGACGATTAACCGCTCATCAATGTCAACCTTAACCTCGATGAACCGCTAATAGATCGTCTTCTGAATGATGAACCGCTCAGACCTCATGCCCGAGCACGCATTTGCTCGCACAACTTGGTTAGACGATCAAGAACTTGTTCATACGACTGCTGTACACAATCGAGAAGATTTCGGATCAATGCCTGCATCCGAAGTTGGTCTTTGATGCTGATAAGTTGATGATATGAGATATCAGGGAGCTTCAAATTGTACTCTCCTTTACCAGAAATTTGTAGTCCGAAGATTTGCTTCATGATTTTACCTAGCTTATAAGATTAAATCATCTTTTCTTATTTTTAATCGCGATATTATTTCGATTGGCTCATTGTTCCATGCGTATGGTGCAAGACACTACACGATGATAATTTTGTATAACCTCTAATTTTTCCAAGAAATTTTCTATGCGATGCGATGCATTAAAACAACATTGAGAAAATCAATTTAATCAATTATTAATATATATAACAGAAACCATATTATCCAGTCCAGAAGAGACCATGAAATAAAATTTAAAGAGTACAGCAAATAAATCAAGAAATCACTAGGTGTTGAGATAACAAGCCATCAAACAACAGCAGACATTAGCAGCGTGAACCAAGCAAGGTTTAAAAAGTAGACACAAACTAGGAACTCAAACCGACACCTACACGTCGAGCTCCTGCAGTTCCTTCAGAATCTGGGTGCAACCAGACAAGGCCTCGGTCCTCATGAACCCCATTGCATTGGCAAAACGGGTGTATGAAGCAATGCCATTGTAGCCGGTGAGGATGACCCGTGCACGCTCACGCCCCGGGGAAACTGTTGCACAGTCCTTCTGAGGGCTGCTAACAAGGACTGCATCACAGAACTGGTCCAAATGGTCCTCTGCGACCGGGATCTTATAGCAACCTGCTGAGTCGGTTGTCCCTTCTTTGGTGTACACGAGTGCCATGCTGCTTTTGTCTCTGCATTCCAGTCTAACCTTGGCACCTGTAATTAACATCACCAAACAAAACTTGTTAGAGGAAATCTCCAATCCAATCGAAAGTTGGAAATAGTTTCTAATATTTCCTTCCAAATTGTCAGTTTAAAGAATCAATGATACCGAGGATGAACACAACCAAACCCTGAATTAGTAAACCAAAACGGTTGGCAAATCGTCAAAACCTATGCCAAACATGAACATACGATTCAATAACTATCAAATCACCAAAGTTTTCCTAACAAACTGATGTCACGAGCGACATTAGTTTTAGAAATCAATGCAGCAAAGAGTTGATGCACATATGATCAACGAATCATTACACAATGTTTAGCTTTCTCAAATCGTACGATACTGTACTCCCCAAATGTGTAGACCTACAACAACGCTAATTCTCGAAACAATATCCCCACACCGAAATCTTGTCAAAACATGATCATAAACTAGAACCAACAACCATTGAGCAAACAATATCCCCACACCGAAAACGATGTCACGAACGAAGGACATAACGGTACGTTAGAAATGCATCCATTCAAAGTTGACCTAGATGTGAACAAAATAAAACCCTGCAGATAAGATGTCCTTAATTTTCAATCAAAGATCCGAGATGGGTTCTTTATTTGTGTATTGATGAACGGTTGCAGGGGCCGGATCGTATACTATTATATAAAGTCAATGTCACCATCTATCAATCTAACGTCAAATATTCTTTGGCATGCACTAACACACACACATAAGAAAATAATAAACACAACAAACCCCAACAGCATCATCATTTGACCATACAGTCCACCTTATTCAAACTTCAAACCCAGTCAGATCTGAGATTTAAAAAACCAAATCTTGCAACTAAATTTACAAACAAAAGACGCAACATTTCCAGATCTATCAAATGAGATCCAAATTTCTAAAAGCAAAACTATAGCTAAAACCAAAATCGGAGTTAAAAATTGTTACCGGCAATGTAGGTGATGGCTTTGGTCTCGTACCCAGCGCGGCAAGTGTCGCAGTAGACCTTCCCCTCCACCGTGAACGGGGTCTTCATGGGACGCGTGGCGGCGGCCAGAGCCGGCAGCACGCACAGAGCAATTAGCAGAACCAATTTCGCCATTGATGCCCTTTTCAGTCTTTTCACTTCGTTCTAGCAGAGAAATTTGAGAGAGAAGAAGATTGAAGAAACGAAATGCAGAGGAGCGAGATATATGAAGAGAGAGAGAGAGTGATGATGCCGGTGGGGAAAAAGTTTTGAGTAATAAGCGGAAAACTTGATTGCCCAAATCGCGTAAACGCGGCTTTTGCCTACGCGCTTTGGGCGGTGCACCGTTATGTCAGCGAATTAATGGATGCCACGTGGTGAGGTGTGGGTTTTCGGTCATTGCGGTTGGGTAAGATTGGGGGATTTGTGGGAGGGTGCAAGGGGATGTTGTGGGAACGGGTGCACAGGAAAGAACGCGGGGTGGGGTCTGTGATTGACAGCAGCTGGCGATGTCGGTGCTCACATGGGAGCTCTACAGCTACGGGAAACTTGTGAAAGCAATCAACTGAATCAAGTGCTGGCGATTTGACCAAAAACAAAAATAAAGTGGTGGCGACGATGTAAACCTACGCCGTTCCGGCTGTACTCTGTAGTGTGTTTTATTATTATTTGGGTTGGCTACAATTTATATCCTCCATATTTGTAGTAATTTTTAAAATGAACACTAACCAAAAATTCAAAAAACCTTCACTTTAAAATTAAGGATGGAATTTTTCATTAATACTAAACTTGATGATCCATACAGGCCATAACAAAGCAAGAAATGTAGCACCATGTGAAGGAAAAAAAGTCAAATAGTGACTCTCACATTCAAAAATGATGTGCCAAGTGTCACCCACTTGCACAAACCGTACAATAATTGCAGCTTTTTGTAAACAAGTTTTGTAAGTGTTGACCCTAAAAACTACAAAGCCTACGTGGCGCGCAGGCCGAGTAATCTAAAGCTAACTACGTCCTTCGGTGAATGCGGGCGTGCCAACTCGTCGGCCGAGCTCGGCCGAGGAGTAAATTTGTTGATGTCGCGTTGGGTCGCGCTACTGACTTCTGCGTCTTGCGATTGCGGCCGAGAAAGGAACACGTCTCGGCCTCCTGGATTCTCAAACCTGAAGACAAGGTTGCTATTATCACGAAGCTCACAAATCGAATTCGGCTTTCAATGTGCCGAATGTAATAATTGTAACACCTCACTTCGTCGAGAAGACTAATGAGATGACCTCAACCAAAAAGGATTTAGAAACCCTTCTCGACCGAGACTTGGATAGACAATTGACCGTGCCCGCCGCAGTGCTGTTGATGCCAACGGAAGGTACTGCGAGTTCGGCCAATTCTACGGTGACAGAGCTATCTATGCCGACTTAAGATATCACTGGTTGCTTTCACAGTGCTGTTGATGCCAACGGAAGATGTGTCAGCGAAAAAGAAAAAGAAAAAGTTCTCAAGTTGTTGAGGATTTGCGCAGGGCAATTTTGTATTGATTTTGTGGTCTCTTGAACGTTGCACAATCACCCCTATTTATAGCATTGGATTTCCTCGAATTCGGCTTAAAACCCTACACGGACTAGGATTTTCTCTCCGGATCAACCCTAGTTCGACCAGTCCTATCTTCACTAGGATTGTGAACCTAGTCCCTTATTGAGTCGAATCCATTCCTGGTTATCCAACTTGCCGAGACTCCTTGTTGCATTAGGATTCGGCTTCGCAAATGTAGCACAACCTAGCCGGCCTAGTTTTAGAGGCCCACGAACTGAACGGCCCAAGGCTCCCTTGTTGCCAGGCCTTCCGGGCCGAGAATGGTTCTGTCCTCGGCCCAAATTAATATTTTGGGCCCAAACATTGCCCCCTCGCTTCTGAGGTCTTCGGCCTGACCTTCTTGGCCGAATTTCGACCTTGAAGAAGCGAATCTAATTCACAGAACCCAAGTACTCTATTTTCAAGGCGCATTTATTGAGCACGATCGCACGATCTTGAACCTGCAAACCTCCACCCCACGTGGCAGCCTGCGACTCGGTACACGTCTGAGGCGTGCGGTCACTCAAACCGTCAGGTCATCATGACCTTATGGCTAACCCTAGCCACTCTTATCTCGATCCGCGAGCCACTTTTCAGCGTGCGGACGCCGAAACGTCTTTCGCCATTAATCTTGCCGTCACACGCAATCGTGCGTCCCCAAAATCCGAGACCTTCGGTCTTCTCAACTGCATTCCCTGAATGTTCATCATGATCAGTGATTTCTTCGGTCGATTTTACCCTTTATTTTGAATTTCGGACGATTGCACTTCCTTCCCCAACTCTATAAATACCGGAATTTTCCATTTGCACTTTTACGCTCTCAAAACTTTCTGAACTTTCTTGCTGCTCCTTTCTGCCAAGTCTTTGTTCTTAAATCCCTCTACCCAGAAAACTCTTCTTTTTACACCGTCCCTTTGAATCTCCTAAAATGGCATCCTTCATCTCAAAGCTTTCCAGGGAGTGCGAACAACATCAAAAAATACTCGATCGAAGCTCGATCAAAACCATACGGTTTGAGAGTGACATGAGCACTCCCCACCAAATCCTGGGTCCTATTTTCAAGGCGGCCGTTCCGTCGGCCATTACTGGCCTTCTCCAGGAGCACTGCCTAACACCCTTACTCCAAGGGTTTGAATGGTCGAGATGGGACGCGGCGAAACCCCAAAGCTCCTGGCCCTCGACGACCACAACCTGGGCAGCCTGGGTTGTCCGAATGGAGAAGTTCTTCGGCGATCAATGGAAGGTCCTTGGCATCCACGACGCCATCCTCCTCTCGTCAATGGAAATCGTTCCCGACAAGGAGCTCCTCCAAGCCGCCTTGTGCTTTTGGTGCTCGGCCACCAACACCATGGTGCTTCCACTTGGTCCCATTGGCCCCACCACTCTGGATGTCACCGCCATCCTGGGTACTTCAACGACCGGGCTCTCTATCGACGCGGCCCTCTTTGGGTACCCGTCGAACATTGACCTGAAGACGCTTTTTGATCGACGGGCTTTCGAGACGTTAAACCGTGAAGGCCGAATCCCGTCGAAAGAAGACATTCACAAGCTTCACAAAAACTTCTTCAATTACAACACCCTCTACCTCCACTTCGCTGGCCGAGGAGAAGAGGACATACGAGAAGGGGAACATGAAGCCTTCCTCTTCTACTGGTACAACAAATACATTTGTTGTACCAAATCGAACAAGTGCTTGGTCGAGAATATGCCGGTGGCCGAGGCCCTGGCTAGTGGCCATGTCCTGTCACTGAGCTCCAACATTCTTGCCCACCTCTTCCGCTGCCTGGCCGAGGCGACCCTGCACAAGATCGACCCACACCAGAACGGTCCCCTCTGGGTCTTCCAGCTCTGGTTACAAGTGTATTTCACCTCCCTTCGGCCGGCTATAGCCGACTTCTTACCAACGGAGGCACTTGGTCTTCAGTTGGCCTCCCTACCGACACCCCCTCATCACGCCGAAGAGGTATTTAGGTACCTCTTCGCCCTTGATGACCTCTCCAACGACGAGTTCCTGATATGCCGTCGTCGGGACTACCCTTCCTCCATCAGACTGCCTACATCCATGTGGGGCGCGGGGGAAGACGCCGACCTTCGCCAATCCTGGGGGTCGTTTGTGCTTACTCGCGACCTTCCCCTTGGCTGCGATGGGAAACGAGCGGGTTGGGAAGTGTATCATCCTAACTTCCTTGCCCGACAGCTCGGTTATCTTCAAGGCTGCCCGGTCCCCCTTCTCTCCTCCCGGACAGTCCTAAGCCGCGGACGTGAGCCTCGTTCTTCGGAGAAGGAATGCCGAACTGCTGCGAGGGAGTTTCAAGAGCAGTACCAAAAGTTCCGCCTTCGACCGACCACCCCAGAAACCCTATGCACTGACACCTTCGGTGATTGGTGGGAGGCCTACATCCAGGAATTCTTTGGTGCTCCGGTCGAAGACGTGCTGGACAAACTCTTCGGCGACCGGCCTAAGAAGTCCTCTGCCCCCCAAACTCAAGGTAACTGTTCATTTTTTTTCACTTTTCCTTTAAGTTCTTCGATTTGCCGTGCTAATTTGCTTTTATCTTCCCAGGTAGTCGGCCATTGAGAAAAGTAGGGGCAGTCGCCGCAGCCGGGAAAGAATCGGTTGTGGCGAAGACAGATAAAACTGCTGGCCGGGCCAGGTTGACCAAACGGCCTCGCCAAGAGGCCGCGCCGGCTGTCCAATCTCCACCGCCTGCCAAGCGGGTAAAGAAACTGGCAAATAAAGGCGCACAGGAGATCCACGTCATCTCCAGTCATACTACTGGAACGACGACCCCCAGTGTTTCCCCTCCACCTGCCGTCGGCCACCGCTTGGTCGAGGGGCGACCAGTTCCGGCCGCAGAGACAGTTCAGACGCGACCTGTTTCCGGGGCCGGTACACCAGTTGTACCTCCTTCCGTCGAGGCTGCGCCGATTTTGGAAAAAACGGTTTCTGCGGCCGAGGGAACTTCCCCTGTAAATCCAAAACCCTCTGTCTTCGTTCTGGATGAGAGCGAAGGGAGCGACGAGACTCCGCTGGCAACTCGTCCTCGCACGCGTCGACAACCTCCTCCCACATCCGAGAGGGTTGCTCAAGCAAGTCCCTCCGTGGCTGACTGTGGCAAACGTCCGGCCGAGGAACCAGTCATGGTGGCCGAACCTTCCGCTTCTCTCCAGGACCAGGGCGTCCCCCCCTCGCCCGAAGCTGCTGTCCCAGTCGGCCCTTCCACAGCCGATCGCGGCAAACGACCGGTCGGGGAGCCAGAGGCAACGGCGGAGACGCCCGTGCATCCTCAGGATCAAGACCTCCACATTCCTTCGCAGGAAGCTACTTCGGCCTTCGTAAGTACCCTTTACCACCTTTCTTTGATTACTTTACTGCTTTAGAATTCTAAACCCGAAAAAACTGTCAGGTACCTGTACATTCTTTTCATCGAAAGTTCTACGCGCCGAAGGGCGTTATCTATATTTCGTGGCCGCCTCAGTGGCCATCAAACGTAGATAACCTCCATCGGCCACGAGAACTGAGAAGCAATCTGAGACACTGGGCTCGGCCATTGAGTTCTTTGGGTTCAAGCAACGATCCTGAGGACATGGCCGAAGTCTCCTCTCAGCAGGTTAAAAGAGACGAAACCTTCACACCATTTTTTTTTTATTTTCTGTGAGCTTAACCCGATTTGTGCGTGCAGGCATCATGGGAGGTCGAATTCAAAGCTCTTATGTCCGGTACCACTGGAGGGGCTGGCCCTTCTGCCGCCGTGACCGAACCTGCCGATTCAACTGCTTTGACTCGGCTGCAAGAAATCCTGTCGCTCTCGGCTTCGCAAGTTCTTGAGAGCAAAGGTCTTGATCGGCTGGGTGAGAGTCTGAATGACCTCGGAGCCGACGGTCAACTGAGCGGCGAGGCCGTTGTTCAGGCCTCAACTGCCTTGGAGCGCGTTCGAGAAACTTTCACTGTTTCCGAAAGTGTTTTAAGGGCCGAGCAAGACCTACAGGCTGCCATGGCCGTACAAGAGAACCTTCGCCCGAAGGTTGACGCCCTGAAGGCTAAAGGGGATGTCCTGCCCGACCTCGACCGTCAAATGGCTGAGTTGTCGAAGAGGAGATCGGCCGTTGCTTCTGATCTTGCCAAGGACTTCGAGTCGGGCGGCAAGGATTGCTTAACTGAGTTCACGGCGAATGCGAGGCGGGTCGAGCAATTGAAGCTGGAGAAGAAGAATCGGCAGGCCCAGGTCATTATGGGAGAAGTGCGGTGGTTGGAGCTGAAGGCCTTACTCGGCACCCTTCTACCTGCTTCACCTTGAATGTATCTGGCTGTAAATCGGTCGGCCTACTTATTTGTAAATACTTATCAATCTTTAATGAATTGGTCTTCTATTATTCTTGCATCTCCCATGTGACCGGATAGTATTTCTTCAAAAATTTTCCGTTGATTGGTAACCTATGGACCACACCGGTTCGGTCTTTAAGGTGATACGCCCCCTTGCCATATACTTTATGCACGACAAACGGTCCTTCCCAATTCGGCGACCATTTGCCGAACCTAGGATCCTTTAGTCCAACGGGCAACACCGTTTGCCATACTAACTCACCTTCGCCGAATGTTTTTTGTCGTACATTTTGATTATAGGCTCGCTCGGCAATCCGTTTTTGTGCCACTAGTAAGTTATAAGCGTCAAGTCGTGCTTCTTCCAAGTCTTCTAACTCCTGTCTCATGGACTGATTATATTCGGCACTAAACAAACTACTTTGCTCGATTAATCGCAACGAATTTATGCTTAGCTCGACTGGTAACATTGCATCATGTCCGTAAGTTAATGCGTACGGGGTTGTCGCAGTCGCTGATCGAGGCGATGTTCGATATGCCCATAATGCCTCGTTCAACTTCAAATGCCACATGCCAAGCCTTTCTTTTATTATTTTTTCGAGGATGCCGATCAACACTTTATTACTTGCCTCGGCCTGCCCATTCGCTTGCGGATAATACGGTGTAGACTGTTCGAGCCGAATTTTCAAATTGGCTGTATACTCTTTAAACCTTTCGGCTGTAAAAATTGTTCCATTGTCAGTTATTATCGTTTCTGGTACGCCAAATCGGGTCACGATGTGTTCCTCCACGAAGTCGCAAACCTCTTTAGATGTTAGTTCGGCATATGACTTTGCTTCGACCCACTTGGTGAAGTAATCGGTTGCGACTAGTATCCATGCATGTTTAGCGGCTCCAGAAGACGGCGTGATTTTGCCGATCACGTCCATGGCCCATCCTCTAAACGGCCATGGCTTTATGACCGAATGCAATGATTCGGCCGGGACCCTCTGTATAGGTCCATGTATCTGGCATTGTACACACCCTCGTGCGAACTCAATACAATCCTTTAGTATCCTTGGCCAAAAATAACCGTGCCGTCGAAGTAGCCATCGCATTTTTCGTCCGGATTGATGAGCTCCGCATATCCCTTCGTGGACTTCTGAAATCGCCTGAGCACTTTCTTGGGGACCGAGGCACAGTAATAACAAACCATCTTCGCCTTTCCGATATAACTCACGCTGATACATGACATAGTTCGTGGCGTGAACCCTTGTCTTGCGATCGTGTTTATTATTGGGATTGTCGAGATATTGCATAATCGGCCTCCTCCAATCATCCGGTATTGCCTCGACAGCGCAAACGTCTATGAGGTCGTCTCGATCTAGCAACGAAGGTAGGGACATAACTCGTGTACGTATCACGTTGTCACGCTGGAGGACTTGTTGGTTAACCAAGGCCGGGTATAGCTGTCGCAACACGGGTATTTCTCGGCCTAGCTTGCCCCCCAAGAGTTCTGCGCCGGAGGCGATTTGAGCCAACTCGTCTGCGTCGGTATTACGACTCCGGGAAATATGTTGAAATGTAATACCGTCGAAGGACTCGGCCAAATAGCTGGCGATCATGTGGTAAGGCGCCAGGGTGCAACTCATGCAACGAAAAGAACCATTAAGTTGGTTAATCACAAGTTCGGAGTCGCCGAGGACGAGGGCGCGGGTCGCCCGCAGGTCATGAAGGATCCCAAGGCCGATGATTAGGGCTTCATATTCGGCCTGATTGTTGGTGCATTCGAAATCCAACTTAAGCGAAAAATACCAACGATCGTGGTTGGGGGATTGAACGACAATTCCTACGCCCGCTGAGGATGACGTACTGGAACCGTCAAAGTACATCGTCCAATGATTGTCGCGCGTCGCAACCATGCCGATTTCGACATCGGTATCCCCAAAACCATAAGGGGAAGGGTGTTGAGCAAGGAAGTCGGCCATCGCCTGGCCCTTAACGGCTTTCTAAGGCACGTATTGCAAGCTAAATTCGGACAACGCCATCGTCCACTTCCCAATTCGGCCTTTTACGATTGGTCGGGTAAGCATGTACCGAATAACGTCGGTCTGGGCAATGACTTGGGTGACGGATGGGAGCATGTAATGCCGAAGCTTGGATGCGGCGAAAAATAAGGCCAAACACAGCTTCTCGACGGCGGGATAATTGATCTCTGGATGGCTGAGATGGCGACTTAGATAAAAAATCGCCTGCTCTCGACCGGCGTCGCTGTCTTGTGCGAGGAGGCAGCCGATTGACTCTTCGGCCGCCGAGATATAAAGCTTAAGAGGTTTCCCGCGCCGAGGAGGAACCAGGACAGGTGGTTTCGTGAGGGAGACTTTGATTTGCGTTAACGCCGCCTGATGTTCGTCGTTCCATACGAATTTATCTGAGTCCTTGAGTTTCAAAAGCGTGGAGAATGCTTTCATTTTACCGGCCGAGTTAGAAATAAATCGGCGGAGGAAATTGACCTGACCGAGTAAGGACTGAAGTTGTTTCTTCGTCGTTGGAGATGGGGCATTGATTATTGCGCGTGCTTTATTCGCATCGACTTCAATCCCACGGTGATGCACGAGGAAACCAAGGAAATTTCCGGCCGACACGCCGAAGGCACATTTGGCGGGATTCATCTTGAGATTATGCTGACGCATGAGGAGAAAAGCCTGTCGGAGGTCGTCCAGATGTGTCTGTCGGCGTTTAGATTTGATGACAACATCGTCGATGTAAACTTCGACAATGGTTCCAATTAGATCGTGGAAAATGGTGTTCATCGCCCGTTGGTATGTGGCGCCGGCATTTTTTAGACCGAATGGCATGACAACCCATTCGTAAGTGCCGAGTGCCCCCGGGCAACGGAAAGCAGTTTTGTGCACGTCAGCTTCGGCAATGAATATTTGGTTGTACCCCGCGTGTCCATCCATAAAAGATAAGATTGCATGATTCGCCGCGGCATCGATTAACAGATCTGAAATCGGCATTGTGTATTCATCTTTGGGAGTTGCCAGATTGAGATTTCTGAAATCGATGCAGATGCGCAGGGCACCGTTTTTCTTTAAGACAGGTACGATATTCGCCAACCACTCAACATATCGAGCTGTCCGAATGAACCCGGCTTTCAAAAGCCGAACCAGTTCGTCCTTGATGCTGAGTTGCACTTCTGTTGAGAAACGACGTGGTGGCTGACGGAAAGGTTTACATCCGGGCTTAATACGTAATTCATGCTCGACAAGAGTACGATCTAAACCGGGCATTTCATGGTAGCTCCAAGCAAAACAATCTTTGAACTCCGTGAGCAAGGCACGAAGCTCGTCTTTCATTTGCTGAGGAAGTAAAGCACTAATAAACAAAGGTCGTGGGTCAGCGGTCGTCCCAACATTAACTTCCTCCAGGGGGTCTTTAACTTGGGGCCGATGATCTTCGAGCTCGGCCGGGGCTGCTTGAATTTTATCAAGAGATAAGACAGGACCATTATCCCCTTCGGCCAGGAACTCAACGAGATTAACGGCCGAATTTGGTCGTCTAGATATAGTATACCAATGGGCCAGCAGTCGTTCCATCGTGGATGAAACCGCGGCCCTACGTATTTCCCGATCGATGTCAGACATCGGCGTCGGGGAGGAAGTTAGCTAATCCGAGTCTCGCCGAATCCTGATGGACAGTCTCGGCGCCAACCTCGATAGCTTTCTGTACAGAAATCCGAGTCGGCCGTCCTTCATCATTGAAGCCTTGTAAAGTAATGTAGCCGACGTGGTCATCGTAATACCGTGCTTGGATCATGTTAGCCTCGAAGGGCTGGCTATCGGCCGGATGAACAATGACCGATTTGCCGTCCCAAAAAACAAGCACTTGATATAATGACGAAGGAATACAACTGGTTTGATGAATCCAATCTCGACCGAGCAGTGCGTTATACTCGGTTTTGGAATCAACCACGAAAAAGGCGGTCATGTGAGTGCGACCGGCAATATTCACAGTTAACGGAAGTACACCTTTGGTTTGGGACTTGTCACCGACAAAACTACTCATTGTGATCCCTGACGGAATCAGTTCGTCATTCGAGCGACGCAAGGCCTTCATAATGGTCAGAGGCATGATATTGACGGTAGCCCCACAATCGACAAAAACTTTAGAAACTGGGTATCCCTCGATATGGGCCGTCACATACAATGGCTTTAAATGGTGAAGCGCGGCCGATGATGAACGAGGGAACAATTCGGCTAAGGCGGCCTTTAAGCTCTCATCTTTTGATGCTGACTCACCTTCAACAACAGATACAAAATCCACATGGCCGGCGTCTTCGGCGACGACATCACCATCGAGGAAATTCGGTTGAGCCGTGCTTGATTGAAAATCAGCGGGTAACACATGGACCATACTAATGTCCATGTCATCCAAGATTGACGGGCCCATTGGGTTGGAATTCTCCTCGTTATCCTCATCTTGCGTTTGATCATCAACTACGGACTCCGTTTTTGTCAAAGCCGGACAAAGAGACTTTTCTGTTCCTTCTTCAATGGCTTGCTCCGGCGGTGCTGCTTCGGCCGCTTGTTGGGTCCGTGAAACTGCCTCAGGTGAGGGTGAGCGCGACAGCGTGCTTGGGGCCGAGATCCGAACCCGCTCCTGGTAATGTATCCGGGCATCCCTGGTATCGAGATATGCATCCAAACGCGCAACACATGCCATTTCATCAGTCGTAAGGCCGAAGAGAGAAACAGCCGAAAATACCTCGAAGTGACATCGTAAATACTGAAGGTCCTCCATTGAGAAAGGAAGTTTGGCTGCTTCCATATCAATGTATGGGTCAACTTCAAATCCAAAGACGCGGGCTTCTCGTATGTGCTGGAACCTTGCTTTCAATCTTGGGTCTGAAGTTTTCTGGATAATTCGCTCGGCATCAGGACAAACCTGGACCAGATCAATGGTGTCCTGGCATGCATTCGGCAAACCATACAGGTCGTTGGCCGAATGCTTCTTGTGAAATTCTCGCATATACGCCAAAGCCTCCCCAAGGAACGGTGGATGCAAATTTCGTCGAATTTTGATTAGAGGTTCTTGTATGGCCGACGGGGCTAATTCGCCTTCGGCCTCCTACCTGAAATGTTCAAGGCGTGCCTTTATCTCCCCTGGTCGAATAAGAAGTTTGATCCGTTTATCAGCCTCTTCAAACATGGTTTCGACATCTTGGTCGACCAACTGCTTCCCTTGCTTCGACGTTGTCAGAACAGCTGGATGCGGTTGCTTGTTGTCATTAGCAATTATGTCCTTCGGCCGCCATTTAGGGACCGAAGCCTCTTGGGCTTCCCGTCGGCGTGCCATGCAATCGATCCTTTGGTGCCGGCGTTTCTGGGATTTGGACAGTGCAGTGTAGACACCTTTTGAAGAATGATACGTATACCAACGTTGATCTCTAGGCTCGGGAGGTTTGAAAGTTTTTTGGTTCCGCGATGATTCCGAACTGCCAGAATTACGTTTATAGTAGGCATCGTCGTAAAATGCAGTATCAAAATCGAGGCGCCGCCTGACTGATGATGTCTCCTCTATCCGTGCTTTAGGGCCGAGCCGATCAAAAACCCCCCGATGCCGGCTCACGTTGGCTACTTTTTGCTGGATTGCGACCGTAGGTCGTTCCGTTATCAGCGAAAAGGGCTTCACCTCTGGCTCACTGCCGACCTCGGTTCTACATTTTCTGCACAAAACTGCTGTTCCATTGTCTTCATCGGTGTTATAATCCCTCATAGGTTTAACAATAGCGGGCCCCGTTAAAGCTGTAGGTGGCTTGTTTGCACGAAAATCGGCCATGAAACGAGGCCGAGAATTCTGATTATGAAAATGTTGTGTCTTAACAACTTCGACCTTCCCTTTCCCTTTGTCCTTAGGGAGGCATGCATCGACCATATTTACTGTTGCCGTGGGAAACGGGTCAGTATCGACACTCATCTTTTTCTCTGGAAATTTCAATTTACCATTATCGATCCAGCTTTGGACGTTGTCACGAAAGACGACGCAATTGTTCGTCGTATGTTTGCTTGAATCGTGGTATTTGCAATACACCTTTCCTTTAAGTTCTTCGGCCTTGGGAATGTTGTGGCCAGGCCGAAACTTAATGATTCTTGCTGATAACAGTTGGTCGAAAATTGCGTCAGCCTTTGTAATATCAAAAGTATAAACTTTTGACAGTTTCGATGTTCCTTCAGCGGCTGAACGGCTTTTGACTTCCCTAGAGTCAACTTGAGTCAATGCCTTGCAAACAAAAGGCTTATCTATCACTATCTCGGCTGCATCCACGCTAACGCACTCATCCTCGGTTGACGCATAATTGACAGTAGGATTCTTGTAAATCGTCCCCCGAGATGGAGCTTTCGAAACCTTTTCCTCGCGGAGCAAATAGTCATATTGTTCGACATGTTGGGCTAATTCGTACATATCCCGAAAGTTTGCCCCTAAGAACTTCTTTTTGTATTCGACGTCGAGGCCGTTCAAAGCGAGTCTGACGAATTCAACTTCGGGTAAAGGCACTCGGCACCAGTTCCTGGATGATTTGAACCTGGTGAGATAATCCATTGGTGACTCATCAGATGCCTGAGCCATCCTTGCTAATGAAGAAACCGACACCTCCATCCCCGGCCGATAAAACTGCTCGTGGAATTTCTCGACCAACTCTTCCCAGTTTTGGACAGAATTAGGAGGAAGATTGATATACCAAGCAAATGCCGAACCGGTTAATGAAAAGTTGAACAGCCTTAGCTTATGGAAATCACCATTAACATCTCCGCATTGCGCGGTGAATCGAGCCACGTGCTCCAACGAAGACAGAGACGATTCACCGGCAAAGAGGCTAAAATCTGGAATCTTAAAACCTTTCGGGTATCCGAACGTTTCTACGTAGGCCGGGTACGGATGGATAAACTTAGGAAACTTCGGCCCCTTCTTTATGGCCGAGTCGATCATCCGCTGGACTTCGGTCATATCAACATGTGTTGCTTCGACCCTCTGGTCGATTCCGCCTGACCTACTATTCGACCCTCCTACTTTTTCCAAGTCAATTGGCTTGAGCCGAGATGGAATTGGCTCGGCCTGTACGATTGGTAACGGATTATTTCTTGGTGGCAAGCGCTGGGGAAAATCGAAAGGCCTGCCGTCACTGACTTTACTAACCAGCATTTCGAGCAACCTGGTCTGTTGCTCATTGGAACTGAGTATCACGTCATGTAGCTTGTCAATACCTCGACTAAACGTCTGCTCGACTGACCGAGACTGTTCGTCGAGTCGCTTTCGAAGAAACGACCTTGTTGGTGGGTCGGATCCTTCACCGCCATCCTCATCGCAATCCTCCACTATCCCTTCAATGAGAACGCAGGTGTTCCTGTTAGGGATTTCCAGACCGCGGGGTTGACTGCCGAGATTAATTTCCCTCTCTCGGCGAGTTGCGCTTGTGGACTCGGGTGTCACAGCGCTAAGGGGATTCTGTGCCTGGGGCACATTCTGTCCTGTGTTCTGAATCGGCAAATCGGCTGTTGATTTTCCCATAGCTGTTTTCTTTTTTACCGATCGCGTTTCAATTGGCATGAACTTCGTAGTTTAGCACTAGGTCCCACTGGGCGTGCCAAAATGTTGACCCTAAAAACTACAAAGCCTACGTGGCGCGCAGGCCGAGTAATCTAAAGCTAACTACGTCCTTCGGTGAATGCGGGCGTGCCAACTCGTCGGCCGAGCTCGGCCGAGGAGTAAATTTGTTGATGTCGCGTTGGGTCGCGCTACTGACTTCTGCGTCTTGCGATTGCGGCCGAGAAAGGAACACGTCTCGGCCTCCTGGATTCTCAAACCTGAAGACAAGGTTGCTATTATCACGAAGCTCACAAATCGAATTCGGCTTTCAATGTGCCGAATGTAATAACTGTAACACCTCACTTCGTCGAGAAGACTAATGAGATGACCTCAACCAAAAAGGATTTAGAAACCCTTCTCGACCGAGACTTGGATAGACAATTGACCGTGCCCGCCGCAGTGCTGTTGATGCCAACGGAAGGTACTGCGAGTTCGGCCAATTCTACGGTGACAGAGCTATCTATGCCGACTTAAGATATCACCGGTTGCTTTCACAGTGCTGTTGATGCCAACGGAAGATGTGTCAGCGAAAAAGAAAAAGAAAAAGTTCTCAAGTTGTTGAGGATTTGCGCAGGGCAATTTTGTATTGATTTTGTGGTCTCTTGAACGTTGCACAATCACCCCTATTTATAGCATTGGATTTCCTCGAATTCGGCTTAAAACCCTACACGGACTAGGATTTTCTCTCCGGATCAACCCTAGTTCGACCAGTCCTATCTTCAATAGGATTGTGAACCTAGTCCCTTATTGAGTCGAATCCATTCCTGGTTATCCAACTTGCCGAGACTCCTTGTTGCATTAGGATTCGGCTTCGCAAATGTAGCACAACCTAGCCGGCCTAGTTTTAGAGGCCCACGAACCGAACGGCCCAAGGCTCCCTTGTTGCCAGGCCTTCCGGGCCGAGAATGGTTCTGTCCTCGGCCCAAATTAATATTTTGGGCCCAAACAGTAAGATGGCGCAAATAATTGTACATTTTCTGTGAAGGTATTTTGTAAACTAACAAAGCACCTCAATCTACACAGACAAACACAAGCATACAGAGCAACCTCCAGCTTTCTACCCTTCTTGCAAACATCCTTTGTAAACTTCTATTTCATCCTTTATCTATCAATAAAAGAGTAAGTGTACATATTCAAGTAATTCTCCAGTCTTAAGTAAGTTTTCATTATTTCTTTAGTGTGTTAATTTAATTAGACTTCATGTCCAAAACAAGGAAACACTATCATTGTTATATTATTAATTTGTTAAATTGATGATCATACTTTGTTTGAGCACTCTGTTGTAGTTGAATGCTTGCTATACAAATAACTGGACATTAACTAGTGTACCTCTAAGTTCAGCCTTTATGGTTTTATACTTGCATTGTGAGTGGCCGTCATCTTGAAACATGTTTAGTTTCATGTGCAAGGTTTCATGTCTAATTGTTATAATCGTCATTTGGCTATTTAAACGATCTGCTTCGAATTTGGCATTAGAGCTAAGTTTAGCATTTTAATAGTACATGCCCTTTAAGGGAAGGGATCCACATTTTTCAAAAAAAAAGAAAAAAAAGGACCACAAGATTTCATTAAAGCCAAATCTAACGGTCATGAGGATTTAAAAACAATGGGGATCCCTTCCCTTAAAGGCTTCATTTAATAGTATGCCTATAATAGTATAGTACCTTGAGGACGGAAGTCATCAACACACAGTTGCTTATTCTTGCTTGAACACTGTATATTATTGTCCTCACAAACCCTGTCAACCAAAACCACCAGAAATTTATTGTCTTAGACATCCAACTAAGACTAGCATATATTTACAAGAAAATTAACAAGAATCTGAAGAAACAAAACTTTTATCGTAAGTTATATTGAACACTTGTCATTTACTAGTAAAGGTAAAGAAGTGCAACATAACATATTAGCAGCAAAACGAGCAACTGGTCGTACTTTAGAGATTTTGAGAGAAGAAAGAGAGTTTGTAAGAAATCAAGTAGCAATAACTTTAGAGAAAGCTAAACTATAGTTTATGATAGATAACCTTAATTTTTTAATCACAAATATCCCTAATATAGACCCACCCCATCAAGATGGTCCCTAAAATTAAAAATTGATCAATGTAGTCCTTAAATATGGGTGTCAGAAATCAATGTGGTCCTTCTGTTATATCAGGGTTGTCTGATTCGACTCAACCACTGATCGATTATGACGAGTTAGGACTGAGTCTGGGCGGGAATTGGGTGACGAATCAGTGTTTGAGTTGTCGGTGAGTTCCGGTGAGGAAGAGAAGACGGTGGTGGCGAATGGAGGATGCCGGAGCTGAAGCCTAAGAGATCGTCGGTGACCGAAGAAAAATAGTGACTGGTATTGAGGCAATGAAGGTTTAGAATTGGGGACGGGGAAGAAAAGTTTTTTTTTTCTTTCTTTTTTCCTTGTTAAAGTATAAAAATAAAAATATTTTGCCATTCAGTACTACTGTCTGGTGGTATTCCTCTTTACTTGGAAGTGAGAGGTCTTAGGTTCGAATCTCGTGGATGACGAATTTGATACCAAATTAGGTTGCCCATCGTTTGGTTAGCCGAACCCCCCTTCCCTTAGTGTAAAAATATCGATGTACTCAAATTTTTTTTATATTATTTAATTGAAATATGTAATTAAACTTGTGGGACCTAGTTATGTGACACATCATCACATAACAGAATTTTTGATGGAATTGTGATGGAAATACCACATTGATTTGTGACACCCATTTTAGGGACTACATTGATTGATTTTCAATTTTAGGAATCATCTTGATGGGATGGTTCAATTTCAGAGACCACTTGTGATAAAAACCTTTTAGAAATTAGTGAACAACAAAGGAGAAAAATCACCCTAGACCAAAATGGTTTAGTTTTTTATTTTCCAATAAGGAAGCATAATCATATTTTGTATAGTAAGAACATCCCCGAGCAAATAGTATTGTGGATCTTATTACTAGTTAAGCAAAAAGTATAAAATTAGAAAATAATAAGCAAATATTTATTAAACCAGTTATTGGATTTGAATCAACTTATGCAGCAGAGGAGCTGGGCCTAAGAAAATGGCCTTGGAGGGGCTTCACTTGGCTAACCCGATGCCATTTGGGCCAAATAATGGTTTGTTGGACTCCATAGGAATATGCCACATCCATCTATTAGAGATGAATTTTTGGGCAAATCAGACTATTTTTTTGTTTTTTGATCTTTAGCCTTCTCCAATGAAGATGGCTAATGAGTCTATGCTTAGAATGCTTTGGTAATTATTTTGGTGAAATTTTGATACTTTGATTTTTATTTTTAATGTAGGACATGCGACTTCCTCTTGAGCAAAAAGTTGTAAAGTTGTAATTTTTTATTTTTACATTTTTAACTCTTCTACATTAATTTTGCACTCGAACAATAAACAGTATTCGTGAGGGTTTAGAGGGTTTTAAAAAGCTAAACGATGATGTAACTATCGTCTAAGCATAGACGATCCCATCACGGCATTTGTATATTCTTTTTGTATTTTTCTTCACATTTTTGCATTAATTATTATGAATTTTTATTTACTTTGGACGCCAAACAACGATGTAGTCATCATTAAACGATGATGTAGCCATTATCAAAGTGTAGAGGATCCAATCACGAGCATTTGCATATTTTTTCACACTTGTAAATTAATTATTATGTTTTTTTAATGTGCTTTGGTATTTTTAAATTGCTTTGGTATTTTTAATGTGCTTTGAAATTTTTTAATCCAACTCATTTGAGATTAAATACTATGGCTATTGTAGTAAGGTTTTTATTAGTTTAAAATTTAAACTAATTTTTTTTCGGGTTGAAACGGGTTATCTACGAGTAAACTTGTTAAGAACATGTTATACTATGGTTGTTATTAACAGGTTTTTAACGTGTGGCTCGATAACGACCGATTGGTTAACGTGTTGACTTGAAACCCGTTATTTTCGTATCGTATTGGATCAGGTTTACATGTCGTGAAAGAAATTGTCAGGTGCAATCTGATGTGAAAATTTTGTAATATGAATTGGAAACTTTTTTCTGAATCGATAATTTTGAAAATCAGCCTTAATGCTAAATTTAGTGTTATATAATAAATGAATTAATTAGCATTACTCATTTAAGGCTATTTAAATGTGTGACTTAAAATCACTTAGGTCATCTCCAACCGATCCGGCCATATAGCCAAAAGGTAAAAAATAAAGGAAAACTAATGAAAATGGCTTGAAAACTTTGAGTTTTAATGATAAGGACAAAATAAAGGGTAAAATGAATAGTACCAAGATTGACTTTTTAGTGTAAAAATGTGATTTTTCGTTAAAGTGAACAGTATCAAGAGTTTTTCGTTAAAGTTCCCAAAAAATAATCCGAAATAATACAAAAACTGTCACCAATCAAAAGCTAAGTCAAAAAGCTCGTGGGTTCTACCAGGCCGAAAAAGAGGAATCAGACCAACCGGCTGGCCCGAGCCAGCCAGCTAGCCCCGGGCCGGCCTCTCTTCCTCTCGCAGGCAACACTCAAGCTTCTCTCTTCCTCCTCTTCTTCTTCTTATTCATCTTCTTTCTCTCCCATCGAGCTTTACGTTTTGACGATCTTTAGGGTTTTGAAATCTGAAGCTTCAAAACCATGGAAGACGCTTCAAATTCGAACCCAATCTCTGGAATTCGAACCCAATCCCAGGCCGAGGACCGAGCGGCATCTCCCACTTGTATAAATACCAAACAAACGCAGCCCTTCATTTGCTTGCTTGTCTGACAATCTCACCCGGTTTTCGAGCTTCACACCAGACACAAAGACGCAGAAGCACGAAAAATGGAGAAAGCGATCAACAGGCAGCGTGTTCTGCTCGACCACCTCCGCCCTCCCTCCGCCGACTCTTCTTCTTCTCTCTCCGTAAGCCTCTCTCTTTCTCCTCTTCGTCTTCCCCAAAGTTCGATTCATCCTTAATTTGATTTGATTCAACAAAACACACACACACACATATATATATATATATATATATATATAAAAGATTTGAATTCGATCGAATTCCAGCTCTGTAATTTGATAACACCGATTTCGGATTCAAATGATGATGCTTGTTTACTTTCCCAAATGATATGATATGATGCTTCTCGATCAGGTTCAATTTTGTATATGTATCGATTCCTAGAGATTTTTGAGATGTTTTTGGGTGACAATTCTGAACATTTTTGGTTTGCAGAGCTTATCGGACTCCGATTTGCAAGGCGAAACGCAGCGGCTTCAAGGATACTCATGCTGATGATCTTCTTGCACCTGTTTTGAAGATTTGTTATTACCATTATCTTCGTTTTTGCATTCTCGCTTTTGTTTCTGGTGAAGTTTGATAGGAACAAGTATTATTCCATGAACTATTGTTATCTTGAATTGATAGAAAGAAGTATATTTTTTTCTTACCGGGACGACAATAGCTTGCTGTAGGCAGTAGTGGAAAAGACCAATGTGAACCCAGGTGAAATTGGAGATATCGTCATTTTTGTCCTTTGTTTCCGTTTTAGAAAAATAGTTCCTTGCACAAATGATGTCTTTAACAGGATTGTAAGATTCATAAATTTAAGTAACCATATTAATTCAATTAAAATAATAAATTATATTTAGCCCTAAGATCTTTTGGCTCCTCGGTGGGAGATGATAAGAAATATGCCATGATACTGTTCATTAAAATATAATTTCTTGGAGGGCTATAGGGCTAAAACGAGTTCTTTGGCCATCCTTCTGTTGGAGATGATCTTAGTATTATAGTATAGTGATATTTCTATTCACTGGTAAGTAAAATGTTTTAGATTCGATTAATGCCAAAGGCAAATTTGAATCACATTATTGCTAACTCATTGTGATACTGTTTGGACCCAAATTTACACCATCGGCCTGTGAAATCAAGGCCGTTGAGTGAACATAGCTCTCGACTGTTGGATCAAGAAATAAAGGTCATTATTAAAAGATAATGATTTTTAAAGTTATGATTTTTATCATAATTATCTTTTAATAATGATTTATTATGAAATATGAGATATATATCTTGAAGTATGACAGCACAACTGGCGTGTGAATGTGTGGATGAGATTGGATTTAAGTGACAGTCATCAAGATGCATGCATGGATGAGTTTAAATTATAGGAAACCTAGGTAGACTAGGCTTTTTTGTTTTACTTGGTGATGGATGTCGCAGACTTGTCGTGGGAAAAGCTATCAGATATATATAGATATATATATATATATATATATATATATATTTGGTGGTTGCCGTACATTTTGGCAGTCTGCATGCCATGGGAAAGGTGCAATATATATATATATATATATATATATATATATATATATATATATATATATATATATAATTGGTGGTTATTTAGGTGAAGGTTATCCAAGTCACGTCAGATACATGAGAATTTGAAATAGGACTCTACTTGAGAATCAGGCCGTGCCAAGCAAGTATATCAGTCCTATAAATACAGATGCAATGGCAACGGAAGAGCCCCTCCAATTCAACACACAACTGCCCTGCGTAATTTCTCTCAACAACCTTGAGATTTTTTTTCCTTTTCTCTTTTCGCCGACACACCTTCAGTTTGGATAAACAACACTGTGAAGGCAGCCGGTGATATCTTCAGTCGGCATAGATAACACTGTCACCGTAGAATCAGCCGATCTCGCAGAATCTTCAGTTGGCATAAACAGCACTGCGTTGAGGGCGACTGGTTATCTATCCAAGTCTCGGTCGAGAAGGATTTTCGAATCCTTATTGGTCGAGGTCATCTTATCAGCCTTTTCGGCAAAGTGAGGTGTTACAGTCTACTGGGCTCGGCACATTGCATGCCGAGTTATTTTATGATTGGATACTCTCAAGTGGGATTTAGAGTTCGGCATTTCGACGGTCGAACCACGTTTACTATTAAGACTTATATTCGCTTTGAGTATTTATGCCCTTACACTTTGGTGTCGATTCAACGTGAGTTTACTCTGACGAATACCATCATTGTGACCGAATTCGACGACGACGATTTGTGAACTTTGTAAGAATAGTAGCCTTGCCTTCAGGTTCGAGAACCCAAGAGGCCGAGACGTGTTCCTTCCTCGGTTGCAATCGCAAGACGCAGAAGTCAGTCGCGCATCCAACGTAACGTCAACACATTTTACTCATCGGCCGAGCTCGGCTGTCGAGTTGGCACGCCCCACATTCAACCGAAGGACGTAGTTAGCTCATAGATTACTCGGCATGCGCGCCACGTAGGCTTGGTAGTTTTTAAGGTCAACATTTTGGCACGCCCAGTGGGACACAGTGCTAAAACTACGAAGTTCACATAATCTATCTCGATCAGGCTTCATGGGATGAGTGTTATCGCCTATTAAAGAAGCAAAAACAACTCTTTGAGAGATTGGGAAGAATTTCTAAAGGGCAAGAGGCCGGGGGGCAAATTTCCGCTCCGGCCACAACCAATATTCAGCCTAAGAAAATTGTTAATTTGGCCAAAGAACAAAGGCCACCTATTTTTTCGGTCGAGACTGAAAGTGTGTTAAGCCTGGAAGAAAATGTTCAAGTTTCTGAGCCACAGATTGACTCAGGAAATGATTCGTCAGAGGATTGCTCCAATGACGAACAAGACAAATACACGACTTCAAACCATAAAATCACATCGATTGATATGGTAATTGAAGACATAGGCCTAGCCGAAAAAATCACGCCAATTTATATGATTATTGGTGATAAAGCCGATATGGAGAAATCTCGTTCGGCTAAGTTGTTCGAGATAAAAGCTGAAATTGGCAAAATTATTATGCCTGGGGGGCATAATAATTGTTTAAGCGACCGATAAAAAATCTTTCTTCAGGCCGAACATATTTGGAGATGATCTTTTATTAGGCTTTGGAAAATGTCAAAGTGAAAATTTTGATGTAAAAAGATCTCGGCTTGGAATAAAACATCGTTGGCCTCCTCCTTTTGATAGCTCGACCACTTTTGTTTTCTTTTATTAAGAAAAGGAATAAATTATTTTCTTAATCATCTGGCTAATTAAGCCGATGCATAAGAAAATAAGGGGGGCAATGTCCAAAAGGAATAAATTTCGGCGGTCTAGGCCAAGGCAGATTCAGGTAATCGGCTGTTTAGGCCGAGGTAATTTTTTTTTTGCCAAGCTCGGCGAAATTGGATACGTGCATGTGAAGTTTTTCCTAGTAATGGCAGACTTATTCAACAAAAGTGGATATTTAATTAGATAGGCTTTAGCCTATGGATGTGGCTGATGGGAAATTGTCAGAATACCATTGGAAAGACAAATATATATATATTATATATATATAAGACTAGGCCATGAGGTTTTATAGTGGAAGTTAGGTTGTCAAATCCAAGAGTCAGGATATTTAATGAGCTTCGGCCTTCGATCAGTATATATATATATATATATATATATATATATATATATATAGGCTGGCCGAGCTGCCAAGAAAAATTCTTCTCGACCTTGGTTTAGGTTTTCTCGGCCTCAGCCTGTTTTACCCTTGACCCCAATTCTTCTCTACCCCTTCCCGAATTCTTCTCGACCTTCTAGCGAGTTGCCGAGCCTGGTATGGAGTTGTGGCAGTCGAGGAAGGCCGCAGCGTTGGCAGAACATACATGTTATTGCCGAGGAACAAAGTTTCTTTTTCGACAATACGACGAAATGTTGTTGGCTACGAACAGTTAATTTCCTTAACCATTTGGCTTACGAGCCGAAGCTCAAGGAAACTGGGGGGCAATGTTTGGACCCAAATTTACACCATCGGCCTGTGAAATCAAGGCCGTTGAGTGAACATAGCTCCCGACTGTTGGATCAAGAAATAAAGGTCATTATTAAAAGATAATGATTTTTAAAGTTATGATTTTTATCATAATTATCTTTTAATAATGATTTATTATGAAAGATGAGATATATATATATTGAAGTATGACAACACAACTGGCGTGTGAATGTGTGGATGAGATTGGATTTAAGTGACAACCATCAAGATGCATGCATGGATGAGTTTAAATTATAGGAAACCTAGGTAGACTAGGCTTTTTTGTTTTACTTGGTGATGGATGTCGCAGACTTGTCGTGGGAAAAGCTATCAGATATATATATATGTATATTTGGTGGTTGCCGTACATTTTGGCAGTCTGCATGCCATGGGAAAGGTGCAATATATATATATATATATATATATATATATATTTATACATATATATATATATATAAAATTGGTGGTTGTTTAGGTGAAGGTTATCCAAGTCACGTCAGATACATGAGAATTTGAAATAGGACTTTACTCGAGAATCAGGCCGTGCCAAGCAAGTATATCAGTCCTATAAATACAGATGCAATGGCAACGGAAGAGCCCCTCTAATTCAACACACAACTGCCCTGCGCAATTTCTCTCAACAACCTTAAGATTTTTTTTCTTTTCTCTTTTCACCGACACACCTTCAGTTTGGATAAATAGCACTGTGAAGGCAACCATTGATATCTTCAGTCGGCATAGATAACACTGTCACCGTAGAATCAGCCGATCTCGCAGCATCTTCAGTTGGCATAAACAGCACTGCGTCGAGGGCGACTGGTTATCTATTCAAGTCTAGGTCAAGAAAGATTTCCGAATCCTTGTTGGTCAAGGTCATCTTATCAGCCTTCTCGGCAAAGTGAGGTGTTAGAGTCTACTGGGCTCGGCACATTACACTTCGAGTTATTTTATGATTGGATACTCTCAAGTGGGATTTAGAGTTCGGCATTTCGACGGCCGAACCACGTTTACTATTAAGACTTATATTCGTTGTGAGTATTTATGCCCTTACACTTTGGTGTCGATTCGGCGTGAGTTTACTCTGACGAATACCATCATTGTGACCGAATTCGACGACGACGATTTGTGAACTTCTTAAGAATAGTAGCCTTGTCTTCAGGTTTGAGAACCCAAGAGGTCGAGAAGTGTTCCTTCCTCGGTCGCAATCGCAAGACGCAGAAGTCAGCCGCGCATCCAACGCAATGTCAACACATTTTACTCATCGGCTGAGCTCGGTAGTTAGCTTATAGATTACTCGGCCTGCGCGCCACGTATGCTTGGTAGTTTTAGAAGGCCCTGTGCATGATTTAAAATGAGGGCCCTCTTCTAAACAACTTTGTATGTAAAAAAGTTATTTAAAAAAATAAATGTAAAAGAAAATTATTGGTTGGGATAATGTACATCCATTAATTATAGTAATTAAGAGTAAATTATATATCATTTTCTTTCACTCCCCATTCATCTTTAACGTGGCATTGTATCACTGTACAAATATCGTAATCAGAACCGTACAAATAATTGTAAACATGAAAATTCTGTAACGAATGAAACGAGAACACGTGTACAAAGCAGATTTGTATTGATGAATTTGTAAGGTTACAATCTCTGTTTACAATTTTCCTCTGATTCAGTCTTCAAATTTGATGTAGATGCGTATGTTGTTGATCTAAGGGTCACAATGACTTGATCTCGGACCAATGGTTGAACGATTGCTTCAAGTTTTGAGCTTGAAACAATGTGTGGATAGTCTTCACCTCTAGGTTTGTGTATGACCTGCGACAAAGGTGATGTTGATGTGAGATTTTGTTGATTTAAGGGTCTTGACAACTTGATCTTGAATCGAACGTCGTTACAAGTTTTAAGCTTGCAACAAAGTCTTGAAGGAGTCGGCACAAGTCCTTGTTGATTCTTCAAGGGAATGCTTTGGCTTTGGTCGAAAGAAAGCTTCGGTTTTGGTGTACGTTCTTCGAAGAGAGCTTTGGCAGCGTATTAGTCTTCAAAGATTTGGCAGAGGTTATCATTTTGTGAGAATTTCGGCCCTTCAATGTAGAAATTGTCGACCCCTATATGTGTTTGGGGACCTTATATTTAGAGACTTCCAAAACTATGCCTTTGGATGGATTTGGCTTTGATTTATGTCTTGATTCATCTATGGGAGAATTTAGACATGTTTTGTGTCTTAATTTTAGCCACTTTCCCTTGCTTGGTCAAATTATAGGGCTTTCTTGCCTATTTTGTGAGTAATATTCAATTCTTGCTTGTTTTGTGAAGATGCTTTAGCTTTCTTTTCAGTTTTAGGAGCAATTTTGGCCCCTTGACGATTTTAAGAAGATTTCTTCCCCTTTGCCGCATTTTAGGAATGCTTTTGTGCTTCATTTGCTTGATTTGTGCCACGTATCATTGATGACTTGTCCATTTGTGATGAGTCATATGCCGCGTGGAGCTTTGTTATGCATTATTTGCATGCAACGAAATTTTCATGTCTACAGATGCTCCCACTTCAAGGCGCGTTGTAGGCATGTGCTTGTCACATGCAAGAAACGTGTTTTGAAGTTTTACGATGTGAATGTGCTAATTCAAGAGTCGTCGAGACTTGATCTTGAATTAGTTTGCTTCTTCAAGGGCCATAAATGCTTGATCTTAAACGAAACATTTCTTCAATGGCCGTTGAGGCGTATTTCTTGCATTGAGATGATGAATTTCGTCAAGGGCCGTTCATGCGTATTTCTTGGATGAAACATTTCTTCAAGGACCGTAGAGGCTTGATCTTGAATGAAATAAAATTTTCTTTAACGGCCGTAGAGGCTTGATCTTGAATGAAAATGAAATTTTCCTTCATGAGCCGTAAAGGCTTGATCTTGAAAGAAATGAAATTTTTCTTCAAGGGCTGTAGAAGCTTGATCTTGAAAGAAATTTTGGAAATAGATAAATCGGCACATACTTATTGTGCGTATTGATTTTCCATAATTTTGATAAAATACATTTGGTGTATTTTGAATTTTTTTCCTTGTGGTTGTAGGAGAAAAAAAAAGTTTTTTCCTTCATTAGGTAGGAACCTCCTTCAATTTTGGTAATGAGGGTGATTTCCTTCAAAGTGTTGGAAAGCTTTAGTAATTTCCTTCAAAGCTTTGGAAAGATTTAATGGTTGTCCTTGGGTAAGTAGGATTTGCATTTTTTTCCTTTTCATGGCAAGGAGATGTTTTCCTTCTTAGTTTGGGAAACTTGAAGACGTGTCTTTGCTTTGGAGGGATTCCCTTTAGTATTTTGGCAAGGAAAAGTACTTTCATTTGATGTTTTTGGAAATTTTAAAGCCGTTTCCTTATTTTTTTTGTTACCCTTTCTTCTCTTTGCTGGTTTTTGGTGCAAAAAACAGCATGCTTTTCCCTTGTTGGCTGAAACTACATTGCCCTTTTTGCTTGGAATTTGCTTCCTTCTTGCAGCTGGAATGTGCTTCCTTGTTTTGATTTTCCTTTTGCTATTTGGTATGTATTCTCCTTATAGCATTAGGAAGCAATTGACCTTTAATATAGGGTAATTGGGTGTGTTTTTGTCACAAAACATCCTTGTCGTGCACTGCTTATGTGCATGTCGTGCCTTGTAGCTGCTTGAAGATGTCGTGGGTTTGCTTGTTGCTTGGTGTCGTGGCTTGTAGCTGCTTAGAGTCGTGCCTTTTTCCGCTTAGTGCTTGTTGCAGTGCGTCACTTTTTACCGCGTGGTGCTGTGCAAAAGATTGCAGCGGGGTTTCGCTGTGTAGTGCCTTTTGGTCACAGTTTCTCTCGGTGGTGACGTTGTCGTTCAGTGTAATAAATTGCTTGCGTAATCGCTACAGGGTTGCGTAGTGCGATTACGTAGCATTTTGGTTTTCTTTGCGTAGTGCGATCGCCATCCTTCCGTCCTTCGGTGGTGACGTTGTCGTTCAGTGCAATAATCGTCATCCTTCCGTCCTTCGTGTGTTCATAAGGGGAAATGTCGATTTCACTTTGGGATCTTCACAAGATAGGAGGCTTGCCGATCCATGGTAAGTTTTACGACAAGGTTGTTCCTGGCGTGGAGGAATTTTCTCATCGCAACAACCGAGGATTTCCTGCGAATTGTTGCTATTTGTTTTAGGCGTATCACAAGTTTTACCAGGAGGCTCATGGTAAGTCAGGCGGGATGGATCCGATTTTGGTATTGGGATGTCATGAAGTACAAGAAGCCCTTGAAGAAAAGTGGCCGTAACAAGACCACTAAGCCAAAGGGAGGCTCAGACCCATCATGTGCCATTGGTTCAGCTAGGCGCCGTGCCCCTGTTGAGTTGCAAGCGTTCGAGGATCTTGGCGTAGCGTCATAGCACGTGCAATAATCTTACCTAGCCGTTTTCTTAGCTTGTTGGCTTTGTAAGTTTGTTTTCCCTAAAGATGACGTCAACTTTATCTGCCCTGGAGTCTTCAAAGTGGCTAGCAAGATGGCTGCAGGTGAATCTTTCAGCCTTGCTATTCCGGTTTTAGCCATATTTATGATGGCTTAAATGTTGTTTTGAACTCGGCGAGCATCGAAGATTGTGCTGCAGTACTTCCCTACCACTATGTGTACGATTGGTTGGGTGAGTATTTTGGCACTCATTTTTCTTCGTCGACTTTACAGAAGTCGGGCTCTTCTTCAACAACTTTAGTCAAGTTGGGGCCTTTAATGACAAAGTACTTTTGCGTACTTTCTGCGTAGAGCCTTGATGATTTGCAGGCGCGAGCGTTGTTTAGAAGTTGTGACGGTTTGAGGATGAACCATCTGGCGAGAGTTGGCTCGACGCGGCGAGGTCTTATAGATGATTCACACCTTCATTTCTCAAACTTGTCTTACCTCATAAGTCTTTGCTCGGGGTATGTTTCTTTGCGGCAAGGAGACCGATGTATTGTTCAGCTGTATAATCCTTATTGTTTCAGCAGGCATTTTGGTTTTGTCCAACACATGCCAGGCAAGCTGAAGGAAAATGCACGGTTTGAATCTTTGCAAGCCGTGTATATTCATTGAGAGTCTTGTACCCATGCATGCACAAATGTTTCTATCACCCTGCCGGCCAAGGACGAGTTCAAAAGTAATCTAGTGACTCGTGCCTATGTAGGTTGGTGGTCAAAGGTACACCATGAAGACTTGGGGACGACAAGTGGCACCAATTATTCTCATTCATGCAATGATGCACTGAGAGATGGTTGTTCTGCGGTTTCTATGCAATTGGCACCTTTTGATTGTGTGAGTGCATCTCATTTGCAATGTGGACCTACGACTTTAGCTCCTCAACACCTATCTTTGTCTTATCAACATTTGGATGCTTCTAAAGAGGCATGTGACGAAGTTGATTCGCATGAAGATGAACTTGTTTTGCAGCAGCGTCAACAAGTTTTGAACAAGCGACCGCTTGAAGGCTCTCAGGACGACAGTGACGTCAATTTTCGTCATAAGAAGAAGAAAGTGTTTAGGCATCCTCAGTTTGATGGCCGTGTGTCACTTGAGAAAGATGTATGTATTTCATTATTTCTTGTGATTTCTTCTGCTTTCATTGGTTTAGCTTTTGTTTCTAACATCTTTCTTCATCTTTTTTAGGCTGGGCCCTCTTGTTCTTTTGATTTGGCGAACATGTGCATTCATTCCTTTACGAAGATGTTATTTGGAGGCAACTACCTACAGATGAGGAGATTGGGGATCCGCCCGGTGCAGAGCTTGCTACAAATCCACCAAGTTGCCCAAGTTTGCCGTGTGTAGGTGTAGGTATGCAAGAGCCTGTCATGCGTCCAACACCTTTGCTAGCTAGCTTCAAGATCTCTCTTAAAGGGCTGAACCTTAGTGGCACTGAGCAACTCATCCATTGCATCAACCTTTGCGCGGCTATGGATATCAAGAGAAGAGGATTTCAAAGTGCGCATTGGAGGACCCTGCGTTGCTTAAGGAAGACTTATTGAAGCTTGTTTCTGCGATCAATAACCTTAATGTTGATTCCTCACTCTTGAGAGTCAAGATTATCGAACTTATGGCTACCTCAACGAGTATTCTTCTTTGCATGCTGTTTCTTTGAAGAAGTTGAATCCAGAGGTTAAAGCTCAGCAACTTGCGGCAATGGACATATCAATTGCCCAAGTTCTGTCTTCTCAGCAAGCTGTTTCAGAAGGTTATCAAGCCACAATGGTTTCTTTAGCTTTGGTCCAGGCGTGTCCAGAAGCATTGGCGCGAGAGTGAAATCAGTTAGAAATCGAAGCATCGCGACTTTAAGGTGTTCTTTCGGAGCAGGAAGCTACACTTTCTCAACATCAAGAGGAGATTTCGTGCCTACAGCAAGAGAAAGGCGCGGTCATGGAGGTGCCCACCTTGTCCCCCACCGTCGTCGTAGTTTTACGAACATAGCTTTCAAGTAGTGTCTTCCGTTCTTTGTACTTTAAGCCTTCTTTGTTTTTGCTCATTTTGTAATACGGCTTTGTAGCCAAATTCTTCCTTTAAAGAAAAGTATTCACATTCTTGAATTTGCTCTTTATTCTTCAAAGTGTTTGTGTTTTTGTTGATGATGTGACTGTACTTGAAGTTTTGATGTTTCAAGTTGCCTACGTACCCTCGGCTGAGGAGGGATCAAGTCATGACGTAGTTCAAAGGAAATAATGGATTTTTTTTTTATGGTTTTGCACTGAAGGTAAGAAGGCGCACCATCATCCACACTGGCCAATCTTCACATCAACAAGCTCTAGAGGACGGCACTAAAGAGGAGGTCCAAGACGTCTTCCACATCACGATCCAAGAAGACAAAGAAGACGAAATCCCCGAGGAGGACGTCACTTCGTGCCACCACAGCTTAAGGATGAGGGGCAAGCCACGATTGATGATCTCAAGGAGCTCAACTTAGGCACAAGCAAGGAATCGAAGCCTATCTTCGTAAGTGCACTACTAAGTGCAGATGAGATCGATGAGTACTACCAACTGCTAATGGAGTACAAAGATGTCTTTGCTTGGACTTACAAAGAAATGCCCGACCTTGACCCTACCATCGCCGTTCATCATCTTGTAGTCAAGCCTGGAACGCGACCGATAAAGCAAACTCGAAGATGTTATCGATCCAAGCTCATCCCACAAATTGAGGCTGAGACTGACATGCTAATTGAAGCAGGCTTAATTCGAGATGTGCAATGCCCTAAATGGATCTCCAACATCTTCATTGTCCTTAAGAAATCTGGACAAATACGTGTTTGCGTAGATTTCTGTGACCTCAACGATGCTTACCCGAAGGATGATTTTCCTTTACCAATCATCAAAATCATGGTGGGCGCAACCACTGGTCACAAGGCACCATCACTCATGGACGAGCTCTGTGAGAAATACAATTTCAAGTAGCACAAGTCTTCCATGTATTATGCTCCGGCCAACGATCTCGCGGAAGCTGTGCAACCTCCTAAAGAAGGTAATCGGCCGAACAAAGAGAGACCGGCACGAAAGAACAAGCGAAGCACTTTAGGCATATAGAACGACACATAAGACTCCTACCCAAGTTACGCATTATTCTCCCGTATATGGCGTAGAAGTTGTTCTATTGCTCGAAAGTCAAATCCCATCATTAAGGATGGCTATACAAGAAAGCTTGACTGAAAAGGAAAACACAAAGCTACTACTTCAAGAGTTGGAAGCACTCGATGAAAGAAGGCTCGAGGCTCAACAACACTTGGAATGTTACCAACACGACTATTCAAGGCATTCAACAAGAAGGTCCGCCCAAGGTCTTTCCAAACTGGAGATCTTGTCTTAGCATTACGAAGGCCTATCATCATAACTCACAAAACAAAAAGCAAGTTCACATCAAAGTGAGATGAACCTTACGTAATACAAGAGGTCTACACCAACAACGCTTACTTAATCATGGCGGAAGACGGCTTAAAGATCAGCCCCATCAATGGCAGATTCTTGAAGCGCTACTACCTCTAAACCAAACAAACCAAGCTCCTCGCCTGCATGAGCCTAAACTGCACACGGCAACAATGCTCCTCGCCTGCATGAGCCTAAACTGCATACGGCACAATGCTCATCGCCTGCATGAGCCTAAACTGCATACGGCATAATGCTCCTCACCTGCACGAGCCTAAACTGCATACGAGACAATGTTCCTCGCTTGCACGAGCCTAAATTGCACACGTCACACGAGACAATGTTCCTTGCCTGCACGAGCCTAAATTGCTCACGTCACAAAGCTCATCGCCTGCATGAGCCTAAACTTCACACGGCACAATGCTCATTGTTTGCACGATCCTAAAAAGTGACACCCAATGCTCCAAGCCTAAACTGCACACGGCACAAAGCTCCTCGCCTGCACGAGCATAAATTGCACACGACAACAATGCTCCTTGTTCGCATGAGCTTAAAAGGTGACACCCAATGCTCCTTGTTCGCACCAGTTTAAAAGGTGACATTTAACGTTCCTGGCCTGTAATAGCATAAATTGTGTATAGCAAAATCACCATCAAAACCATCAAAAGCAATCCATCATTCCTTTGAACTACGTCATGACTTGATCCCTCATCAACCGAGGGTACATAGGAAACTTGAAGCTTTAAAACTTCAAGTACAGTCACACCATCAACAAAAACACAAATACTTTGAAGAATAAAAAGAAAATTCAAGAAGGTGAATACTTTATTTCTTTAAAGGAAGAATTTGGCTACAAAGCCTTATTACAAAATAAGGAAAAAAAAAAAACATGGAAAGCTTCAAGCACAAAAATGGAAGACACTACTGAATAGCTATGTCCTTAAAACTACAGCGATGGTCTTCAAGCAAGCCGTCCAAAGTCTTCAAAGTCTCTACATCGGTGAGAGACAAGGTGGGCATTTCCATGGCCGCGCATTTCTCTTACTCTATTTGGGAAACCTCCTCTTGATACTGAGAAAGTGTAGCTTCCTGCTCCAAGAGTACACCTTGAAGTCGTGACGCTTCGGTTTCCAACTGCTCTCGCTCACGCGCCAAAGCTACTAGACGTGCTTGGACGGAAGCCAAAGAAGCCCATATGGCTTGATAACCTTCCGAAGCGGCTTGCTGCGAAGATTGAACTTGGACAATTGATAAGTCTATTGTGGCAAATTGCTGAGCTCTAACCTCTGGATTCAACTTCTTCGAGGAAACAACATGTAAAGAAGAATACTCAGTCGAGGTAGCCATAAGCTCGGCAATCTTGACTCTCAAGAGCGAGGAATCAACGTTAAGGTTGTCAATCGCAGAAACAAGCTTCGACAAGTCCTATTTGAGCAACGCAAGGTCCTTCAATGGGCATTTTGAAATCCTCTTCTCAATATGGCTCTTGATATCCATGCCCGCTTGAAAGTTGATGCGATGGATAAGCTGCTCAGTGCCACTAAGGTTCGGTCCTCTAAAATAGATCTCAGAGCTAACTGGCAAAGGTGTTGGACGTATGACGGGCTCTTGCATACCTTCACCTACACACTGTAAACTTGGGCAACTTGGCGGATTTGGAACAAGCTCTGCATTGGGTGGATCCCCAATCTCCTCGTCTATAGGTAGATTGCCTCCAAATAGCATATTCGTAAAGGAATGAACGCCCATGTTTGCCAAATCAATGGAACAAGAAGGCCTAGCCTAAAGAAGACAAAGAAAGGTGTTAGAAACACAAGCTAAAACAATGAAAGCAGAAGAAATCACAAGAAATAAGGAAATACATACATCTTTCTCAAGTGACACATGGTCATCAAACTGAGGAGGCCTAAACACTTTCTTCTTATGACGAAAATTAACATCATTGTCATCCAGAGCACCTTCATGTGGTCGCTTGTTCAAAACTTGTTGATGTTGTTGCAAAACAAGGTAATCTCCGTGCGAATCAACTTCGTCACCCGCCTCTTTAGAAACATCCGAATGTTGGAAGACAAGCATGGGCGTTGAAGAGCTATAGTCGTAAGTCCATCTTGCAAATGGGCTGTACTCACATAATCAAATGGTGCCAGTTGTGTAGGAACTGCAGAACAACCCTCTCTCGACGCATCATTGCGTGAATGAGAAGAATTGGTGTCACTTGCCGTCTCCAAGTCTTCACGATGTACTTTTGACCACTAACCTATGTAGATACAGGTCACTGGATTACTCTTGAACTCATCCTTGGTCGGCAGAGTGATACAAACATTTGTGCATGAACGGGTACATGACTCCCAATACATATACACGGTTTGGAAGGATTCCGGATGTGTGTTTTCCTTCAGCTTGCCTGGCACATGTTGGACAAAACCAAATTGCCTGATGAAATGGTGAGGGCTGTACGACTGAACAATACATCGGTCTTCTTGCCGTAAAGAAACATACCCCAGCACAAACTTGTAATATAAGACAAGTCTGAGAAACAAAGGTGTGAATCATCTATGAGGCCTCGCCACGTCGAACCAACCCTTGCCAGGTGATCCATTCTCAAACCTTCACAACTTCTAAACAATGTATGCGCCTGTAAATCATCAAAGCTCTTTGCGAAAAACACGCCAGAGTACTTTGTCATCAAAGGCCCAAGCTTGGACGAAGTTGAGGAAGAAGGCTCCGACTTGTCTAAAGTTGACGAAGAAAAATGAGTGCCAAAGTACTCACCTAACCAATCGTACACATAGTGGTAGGGAAGTACTGTAGCACGATCTTCAGTGCTCGCTGAGTTCGAAACAATACTTAAGCCATTGTAAATATTGGCCAAAACCGAAATAGAAAGGCTGAAAGATTCATTCGCAGCCATCTAGCTAGCCACTTTGAAGACTCTGGGACAGATAATGTTGATGTCGTCTTTGGGAAAAACAAACATACAAAGCCAACAAGATAAGAAAACGGCTAAGTAAGATTCTTCCATGTGCTCTGACACTACGCCAAGATCCTCAAACACTTTCAATTCGACAGGGGAACGGTGCCTAGCTGAACCAACAGCACCTGACGGGTTTGAGTCTCCATTTGGCTTGGTAGTCTTTGAAGGCTACTTCATGGCATCCCAATACCAAAATCGGATCTACAAAGAAATCTTCATGCCTGACTTACCTTGAGCCTCCTAGGAAAGCTTGTGATACGCCCAAAACAAATAACAGCAACTCGCAGGCAATCCTCGACTATTGCGATGAGAAAATTCCTCCACACTAGAAACAACCTCATCGTAAAACTTACCCTGGATCGGTAAGCCTCCTATCTTGTGGAGATCCCAAAGTGAAATCGACATCTCCCCTTATGACGTGTGAAGTGTATTGGTCGCTGAACACCAATGCTTAAAGAATGCATACACAACATGATAAAGGCCCGCGTTGGTAAGTACATCTTCGGATTAGCTCAAGACATATTTAAGCCACTCCCAGTAAAACTCCGCGAAGACGGCTTCTCCAATAGTCAACAAGGTGCTATTCCAAGTCATAACTCCGCTACGAATGCGATCACCAAGAAGCTCAAATGAAGCCGGTGAATTGTCATGGTGCGAAGGATTCAAGATAAGAATCCTCGATGTACACGCCTTCTTTTTCATAGTTGGTCGACCAAAATTTGTCACATCCCAAGACACTTCAGAAGACCACGACTTGATATGCATTGAGTTGTCTTTTGTAGGAAGAACAAGAGCCTTAGGGCCAGTCAACGGTACACAAAGCTTCAGCATCATTCCCCTATCTTGTGAATCGCATTCCTTCGCAAGAATATTGATGGTATTGCTTTTAAAACATTTGAAAAATACCATGGCTGCAACAAAATAAACAAAGCAACATAAGCATAAGAGTGGGGTGGCAAATTTATTTATTTTTGCTTCACTAAAGTAAAAGACATGCGGGATAAACCTTGTGAACGTTGAAGAATGACGATGGCAAAGTCACAACAACGAGAAGAAATCAGCCACAAAGCTTGGGCAAACATGGAAAAGAGGGCAGCTACAAGGTGGTCCTTCAAAGCACACTACAGTAGTGAAGAAAGTCAAAATGCTATGCAATCGCACTATGCAACCTCGCAGCGATTACGCAAGTAGTTTCTTGCACTGCACGACAACGTCACCACCGAAGGAAAACTATGACCAAAAGGCACTACATAGCATAACACCGCTGCAGTCTTTTGAACAACACCACATGGTAAAATGTGACGCACTGCAACAAGCTCTAAGTAGCAAAACCCACGGCAAAGCACAACAGTAAGCACACGGTAAAGATGTGAATTGCGAAAAAAACACACACCCAATTGTCCTATGAATAGGGGTCAATTCTTCCTAATTCTATAAGAGAGAGTACATACCAAATATCAAACGAAAATCCAAAGAAGGAAGTACATTCCAACCAAAAGAAAGAAGCTAATTCCAAGCAAAAAATGGCAAGTTTTAGCGAATCTACGCAAGCAGGACGTTTTTGGTGATAATTCAACTTTCCATAGGAGTTTTGATGCAAGGCCAATTGGAGAAGAAAGCTAAGAGGCTGATGATCGTTGTGTCCAAATTTCATAATTTTCCCTAAAGCCAAATATTCCAGTTTTCAAAGTTAATCCAGCAGAAGTTGTTTTCCTGTCAGAACTGCGCAGCTGTGGGAAAATGACGAGTTGAAGGCTTTCCAGATTTTTCCTAGTAGTGTGCGATATATGCCTGAAAAGATAAGAGATAAAGCTAAGTTTCCCATATTTTTACAGAATTGTTCAGAAAATCATATCGACCTCAAAATTGGCATGCAAGTCAGATGACGTGTTTCCCAAACCAAGGAAACATGCTGTTTTTCCTACAAAAAAAAAATGGAAAGGGCTTCAAAATTTCCAAAAGAATAAAGGAAAGAACCCCTTCTTGCCGTGGAAAACAACCCCTCCTTGTCGTGGAAAACAAAAGGGGAAAGGAAAGAGTCCCTCATTGCTGTGGAAAACAAAAAGGTGAAGAAAAAAACACCTTCCTTGCCGTGGAAAAAAGAAATGTACATCCTACTTACCCAAGGACAAGCATTAAATTTTGGGAATTTTAACAAAACGCTCCCGGTACTGTTCACTTTAACGAAAAACCACATTTTTACACTAAAAAGTCAATACTGGTACTATTCACTTTACCCTTTATTTTGTCCTTATCGTTAAAACTCAAAGTTTTCAAGCCCTTTTCATTAGTTTTCCTTTAAATTTTTCCAAAACTTTGAAGGAAATCACCAAAGCTTTCCAATACTTTGAAGGAAATCACCTTCATTACCAAAATTGAAGGAGATTCCTACCTAAGGAAGGAATAACATTTTTTTTTCCTACAACCACAAGGAAAAAATTCAAAAAAATACACAAAAAATTATGGAAAATCAATACGCACAATAAGTATGTGCCGATTTATCAATTTCCAAAATTTCTTTCAAGATCAAGCCTCTACGGCCCTTGAAGAAATGTTTCGTTCAAGAAATACGCCTCATGGTTCTTGACGAAATTCCTCATTTCATTCAAGAAATATGCCTCAACGGCCATTGAAGAAATGTTTCGTTCAAGAAATACGCCTCTACGACACTTGAAGAAGAAAACAAGTTCAAGATAAAGTCTCGACGACCCTTGAGTTAGAACATTCATATTGCATGACTTCAAAACACGTCCCCTACATGTGACAAGCACATGCTTGCAACGCGCCTTGAAGTGGGGGCATTTGTAGACATGTAAATTTCATTGCATACAAATGATGCATCACAAAGCTCCATGTGGCATATGACTCATCACAAATGGACAAGTCATCAATGACATGTGACACAAATCAAGCAAAGGAAGCTCAAAAGCATTCCTAAAATTCGACAAAGGGGAGGGAAGCTTCCTTAAAAACAACAAGGGGTCCAAATTGCTCCCAAAATAGGAAAGAAAGCTAAAACATCTTCACAAATCAAGCAAGAATTGAAGATTGCTCACAAAATAGGCAAGAAAGCCCTATAATTCGGCCAAGTATGGGAAAATGGCTGAAAACAAGACACAAAACATGCCTAAATTCTCCTATGGACGAATCAAGACACAAATCAAAACCAAATCCACCCAAAGGCAAGATTTAAGAAGTCTATAAATACAAGGTCCTCATACACACAAAAGGGTAAACAATTTCTACATTGAAGGGTTGAAATTCTCACAAAAGGATAACCTCTGCCAAATCTTTGAAGAATAATACGCTGCCAAAGTTCTCTTCAAAGAACACACAACCAAAGCCTAAGTTTTCTTTCGACCAAAGCCGAAGCATTCCCTTGAAGAATTAACAAGCACTTGTGCCGATTCCTTCAAGACTTTGTTGCAAGCTCAAAACTTGTAACGACGTTCGATTCAAGATCAAGTCGTCAAGACCTTTGAATCAACAAAATCCTACATCAACCCTACCTTTGCCGCAACTTTGAGGTGAAGACCATCCAAGCATCGTTTCAAGCTCAAAACCTGAAGCAATCGTTCAATCGTTCGTTCGAGATCAAGTCATCGCGACCCTTGGATCAACAACCTACGCACCTACATCAAATTTGAAGACTGAATTAGAGGAAAATTGTAAATAGAGATTGTAACCCTAAAAATTCATCAATACAAATCTATTTTGTACATGTGTTCTCGTTTCATTTGTTACAAAATTTTCATGTTTACAATGTCTTCCTCCATGTAGAACTTGGCGTCCACGAAGTGTGATTCGACTTCGGTGAATGGCTTGGTGTCGCCTTGTATCACCTTTACTCATTCTCGGTAGAACTTTAAGCTTTGATTAAGGGTGGACGACACTACTCCATTCGCGTGGATCCAAGGCCTTTCTAAGAGCAAGTTGTAGGAAGTTCTTGCATTAATCACGTGGAATAGCGTGCTTGATTTGAGTTCGCCAATGATCATCTCTACTCGGATCATGCCCATCACTCTTTGTCTTCCTTGGTTAAAACCTTGGATTAGGAGGCGGCTTCGGGATAGTTCATTCACCTTGATGGTGATTGTGGTTATTGTTGACTTTGGCATGATGTTTATGGCTGATCCACCATCCACAAACATGCTGTTGATTTTGTTCTCTCTCACATACCCAAAGATGAAGAGATGACTGCTGTGAGGCTTTGATCCCAGCAGCAATTTTTCGTTAGTGAAGTTGATTGCATCATGGGGGGCACATCACGTGGCATATTTGTGTGGTCAAAGCTTCAAGCCTCCATCCTTGCTTTCTTGCACTTTGTGGTCGTCGGGACTTGCCAAGATTGCTACTAGTGCTTTTCGTATCTCCTTGGGCAATCGTAGTGATTCCTCAATGCTAAAGTATGTTGGCAAGCCTTCTTTGGGCGTGAGGGTATTCTCTTCCTTGACGACAATAGCTTTGCTTTTTTAAGGCTTTTCTATCTCTATTTCGACCATGTGATAGGCAATGATAGTGCACTGTTGGAATAAATCCTTCGTGAAGTACTCGTGCAAAGAGATGAGAATGTGTGACTCTTGCTCCATAGGTTCCCAAGCGTACGTTGGCTTAACAGCTTATACACTCATTTTGGGCTTCCTATTATTGTGGCAGTGGTGCTTTCTCCCTTGATCCATCTTCGACTTTGTGGCTTGTGGTTTTGGCTTCCTTATCCTTTGGTAGGTCACCAATGTCCATCATTCTTCATCATCGGTAGGCGCATTTTGGTCGCTTGCCCCAGTGATGGTTTTACGGAAGGTGCCGTGTAGCTTGAGCATGGACGAAAATGGTCAGGCGTGACTTGGAGAGGCACGAGATCAAATGATCTAAACGCAATCGTAGTAGTATGTGTTGCGGTTGTGTCTTAAAGGTCAAGCTCAATCTGTCCTTGTTATGCTAACTTCATGATAACCTCATTGAGGATGAAACACTTACTGACAAGATGGCTTACGATACGATGGTATTTGCAGTTTCTAGGATCTTTAACGCGATTCATCTCTTCGGGGCGCTTGCATTCAGGTAGCTCGATCACTTTTTTTTTCCAGCAAGTCGTCTAGCATTACATCCATGTCAGAGTCCGGAAAAGGGTACGTATTTAACGCCAGTTCCCTCAAGGTGTTTTTATACCTATCTTGGGTGCGAGAAGGCTCATTTCTCTTTATTTCCTTCTTTTTGTTCTTGGATGAGATCTTGACGGGCGCGGCGGAGGTCTTAATGGGGGCAGTATGGACGGAAAAAGCTTCATAGGTGGGTTTTTTTTCACAGTTTTGTCTACCTTTGGAGTGAACACCTTATCATTTTTTAAGTTGGTGATCGGCTATTTCTTCCCATGGTTGACAGTACTCAACTTCATGCCATGCGATCGAGTTCCAATTCTTCAAATGTTCTCGGCTTTATGCCTTGAAGGATGTAATGTAACACCCAATGCATGCCTTGAACACACATCTCAATGACAGAGGTTTCAGAAAGCTGATCTTTGCAATCCAGACTTAATGAACGCCATCTATTATGTAGTTGATGACAGGTTCGTCTTTCCATTGCTTCGTACTTGTCAGCTCCAACATGCTTACGATGCGGCAGGTGCTGTAGAAGTGGTTGAGGAATTTCCTTTCAAGCTGATCCCAACTGTTAATAGACTCGGGCTCGAGGTCGGTATACCAGTCGAAGGCGTTACCTTTTAGTGAGCGTACAAACTACTTGACGAGGTAATCTCCATACGTCCCAACATTGTTACAAGTTTCAATGAAATGGGCAATATGTTATTTAGGATTGCCCTTTCCTTCGAACTGCATGAATTTTGGCGGTTGATAACCCCTTGGCATGCTTAAGGCATCAATCTTATTACAGCTTTGAGTACAACACGAAGAAATTTGAGCTCCCTTCGTACTGCGCCTTGATTGTGCTCGTGATCATCTCTTGCAACTGTTGGATAAAGAGATATCCCATGAGCGTCGTAGCTTGGTCCATTTGTTTTATCAACATCTCTTCTTTTTCGCCGTGTTGCACCTCCAGACGGTTGATGAGTGTAGCAATTTGCAAGTTCTTTTCCTCCACGGTCCTTGTCCGCCTTGCGATTGCTTTGCTCATTTGTACCAGTTACTCTTCAATTGAAGTCGCAACAGTAGTCATGACTTGAATGGCTACGGGATACGAGCTGCTGCTTGAGTCGGCGTTGGAAGTCAACGACTCGGAGTACCTCATCGGACTTACTTCCTTTGGCGCCCTTAGCGAGGCCATGCCTTGGATGCTCTTGCTCTTTCGACAAAGTTGATGTAGGGGTGGAAGGCACAGCAGAGAAAGCTATTACCTTGCTTCGAGTTGTGATGCCCAAAGTGCCACCACTTGTGGCAATGATGTTCTTGTTCTTCGAGTTGGTTGCGGGAACAACTTGATCATTTCTTGACGCCATGTGTGTTTCTTGTGGATTTGAAGACAAAGATGACAAACAGAGAGGTTCCACTGGGCGTGCCAAATTTGTAAACACGAAAATTCTGTAACGAATTAAACGAGAACACATGTACAAAATAGATTTGTATTGATGAATTTGTACGGTTACAATCTATGTTTACAATTTTCCTCTGATTCAGTCTTCAAATTTAATGTAGATGCGCATGTTGTTGATCCAAGGGTCGCGATGAGTTGATCTTGGACGAACAGTTGAACGATTGCTTCAAGTTTTGAGCTTGAAACAATGTGTGGATAGTTTTCACCTCTAGGTTTGTGTATGTCCTGCGGCAAATGTGATGTTGATGTGGGATTTTGTTGATTAAAGGGTCTTGGGGACTTGATCTTGAATCGAACGTCGTTACAAGTTTTAATCTTGCAATAAAGTCTTGAAGGAATCCGCACAAGTGCTTGTTGATTCTTCAAAGGAATGCTTCGGCTTTGGTCGAAAGAAAGCTTTGGCTTTGGTTGTACGTTCTTCGAAGAGAGCTTTGGCAGCGTATTGGTCTGGGGACCTTGTATTTGGCAGAGGTTATCATTTTGTGAGAATTTCGGCCCTTCATTGTAGAAATTGTGGGCCCCTATTTGTGTCTGGGGACCTTGTATTTATAGACTTCCAAAGCTATGCCTTTTGATGGATTTGGCTTTAATTTGTGTCTTGATTCATCCATGGGAGAATTTAGGGATGTTTTATGTCTTAATTTCAGCCATTTTCCCTTGCTTGTCCAAATTATAGGGCTTTCTTGCCTATTTTGTGAGCAATCTTCAATTCTTGCTTGTTTTGTGAAGATGCTTTAGCTTTCTTTCCAATTTTGGGAGCAATTTGGGCCCCTTGCTGATTTTAAGAAAATTTCTTCCCCTTTGCCACGTTTTAGGAATGCTTCTGAGCTTTCTTTACTTGATTTGTGCCACATGTCATTGATGACTTGTCCATTTGTGATGAGTCATATGCCATGTGGAGCTTTGTGATGCATTATTTGCATGCAACAAAATTTTCATGTCTACAATAATTCTTTTCTGTCAAATGTTGACAAGTGCTCCTCTTGATGACTCGTTTGATTTTTCTAAGTCACATGTCATGTGTACGATTTGTTAGACACATGGTGCATGACACGTAAGCCCAAACATGTTGAAATTTAATGTTGTTGGTAAACATTTATTGCACCGAAATTTCAATATCTACATATCTCAAGAAAAATTTATCTATCAAACAAATCACTGGTTATGATAATAGTAGCATCACGCAAGGCTACAACGCAAGGCTACAACGCAACCAGGCCCGTAGCCTGCGATGGCTAGCCCATCTTCTTGCAAGGCCTGCAACCTGCATCCCCATGCTTTCCCGAGCCGAGAGCCCGACGCCCATCGCGTCCCCAGCAAACCAACTCCGACACCTTTCATGGTGTCCACTGGCCACGGCATGGCCTGCAGCCATTGCTTTGAACATCTGGTTCACGTCGCCGACGACTAAAAGTCGTCCCACATTTCAAATTGAACTGAGATTCACCGGAACCTCATCGGATTTTTCTTAATTCGATTTCAATTTTTAGGGTTTATAGTTGTTGATACGTTGAGATTTCCTTATCTCTGTGGTTGTCCACGACAACCGTGACTCACTCTGAGCTCCAACAACCTCGACACGACCACCTGCAGTGGCGCCGTCCACCTTTTTTCGGTTTTCTTCCTCGGCCAAGCACACCCAGCGTCATTGGGGTGTCTGATACCTGCAACCCGAGCCCTATTGGGCTCCAGCCTTTCGGCCAGCGCGAAAAAATAAACAAATTTTGTTTGTTTATGGGCTCGCTTGCAGCGGCCCAGTCCGAAAAAAAAAAAGATTTTTTAGTTTTCTTTTGGGCCTGCTTGATGCAGCCCTTTGTGAAAAAAAATTTTGTTTTGGGGGGTCTGCCCGCAGCAGCCCAACCCCCTGCTCTCCCCGTGGGCCAGTAGCCCCACCCGAGGGTTCTCGACCTATATTTTTAAGCACCGAGATTTTAATATTTTTAAATAATATGGGTTTTTATATTTTCACCCACACTTTCATTTGGCCCCGAAGACCAAAATAACATTCATTCAATTATCATTATACAATATTTTTGCATACAATATTTGTTGCATATTTGTTTGCATATATATTTGTGTTTGCCTGCAGGAATATATGAACCTGAAGTTCATAATTACTTTGAAACCCGAAGTTTCTTATAAACATGCCTTGTTTGAAAACCTGAAGTTTTCACTTAAACATATCACCCATGAAACCCGAAGTTTTTCATGCAAAATTAAACCAATACATGTCTATTAGAACCTGTATGTTCTACTCCTATGTGAATGGATTGATTTTTCTCCATTACACTAAACCACATCTTGTCCATCTATTTTGTGATAGGAACATGTCGAATTTGAACAAACTCGACTTCACCGCTTTGGAGGTCTCTGGAAGGAACTACCTCAAGTGGGTTCAAGATGTGAAGCTCCACCTCACTGCAAAGCACTTGCGTCCTGCTATTGAAGAAGCAACAACTGAACATGTTGGCCAAGCTGAAAAAGCCACTACTATGATCTTCATCCGAAGACATATTCATGATGCTCTGCAAACTGAGTACCTTGCTGAGGAGGATCCACGTGCATTATGGGTCGCTTTGGCTGATCGTTTCGATCACCAAAAGGACATATTCTTGCCTGAAGCAAGACACGACTGGCAGCACTTGCGCTTCCAAGACTTTAAGTCTGTGAATGAATATAATTCTGAAGTTTGTCGAATCCGATCACTTCTCAAGTTTTGCAATGAAACTTTGACTGAAGAGGATCTCTTGGAGAAGACCTACTCGACCTTCTCTGCTCTAATATTGTCCTGCAGCAACAATATAGAGCTCAGAAGTTCACTAAGTTCTCGGATTTGATCTCTGTTTTACTTCTTGCTGAAAAGCAGTACCAGCTGTTGATGAAGAATCATCAAGCTCGACCTACTGGGGCTACTGCTGTGCCTGAAGCACATTATAGCACTTATCAGCACCCAAAACGCCAAAAGAGGCGTGGTAAGGGCGGCCAGAAGCCATCCCACCAAGGTCAATAGAGCCAAGGCCCATCCAAGGGAGGAAACAAAGCCCAGAAGCGCCCAAACCTCGCTCCCAAGGCCCTGAACTTCAAGAATAAGGGCAAAGCACCTGCCACAATGAATGACGATATGTGTTATCGTTGTGGTTCAAAGGACCATTGGTCCCGTATTTGCCATGCTCCCAAGAAGGTTGTAGATGAATATCATTCTCGTCGTAAGAAGTTTGAATCAAACTTCATGAAAGTGGACGAACCGGAGACTACAAAGATGGAGGTTTTTGACTTTCAGGAGGATACCACTCCTATGGAAGATTAGAATCTTAGACATAGACTTATTTTTCAGTTGAAATAAGACAATTGGGGCCGAATTCCACCTAGTGGCCGAACCCCACCTTGTTTTTTGGTTGATTTTGAACAATTTTCCTTTATGTTTTGGATTATTAGTTGGCGATTTATTTTGGATATTAAGTTTTTAATCCTTGAATAAATGAAATTATTTTGAATTGATACTTGTTTTTATAAACTTTTATGCATGTGACCGATTCAAATTAATTTTTCATTCTAGGTATGACTAGTGGGAAAGTTAGTTGTCTGGCAGATAGTGCAACCACGCATACTGTTTTGCGTGAACGCATCTATTTCACTAACTTCGTACCTAAGAATGCACCTCTGACAACCCTCTCAGGCCCATCCAACCTGATCGAAGGATACGGTAAGGCACGTATAATGTTGTCCAATGGTACAATCTTGACCATTGTTGAGGCACTCTATTCTCCACGTTCCGGAAGAACGTTACTAAGTTTCAAGGACATTAGAGATAACAATTACCACGCTGAAACCCACGTAGAAAACGAAGTTGAATTTCTGTGCGTAACTTCCTACGAATATGGCCAGAAGCGTATTCTAGAGAAGATGGAGCGTAACTCGAGTGGTCTGTATACTACGACCATACGCCCCATAGAATGCCACTATGTGGCCGGCCCTACCACAGGGACCGCGCACGAAATTACACTTTGGCATGATCGTTTGGGACATCCTGGACGAATAGCGATGCACCGTATCCTCAAAACTTCACACGGGCATCCACTAACCCGAAGCTTAGGTTCGATCCATGAAATTGCATGTCAAACATGTTCTATGGGAAAGCTTATTACTAAGCCTTCTTATGACAAGATTCGTTCGAATCCTCCCATTTTTCTACAACGGATTCAGGGGGACATTTGTGGACCGATTCAACCTCCCTGCGGACCATTTAGATATTTTATGGTTTTGGTTGACGCTTCTACACGTTGGTCACACGTGTGCTTGTTGTCCACAAGGAACGATGCATTCTCCAAACTATTGGCTCAGGTTATCAAGCTCAGGGCTCACTACCCTGATTATCCGATCAAATCTATTCGATTGGATAATGCTGGAGAATTCATATCTAAAACTTTTGATAACTATTGCATGTCGGTTGGGGTTGAAGTTGAACATCTTGTACCCCATGTTCACACCCAGAACGGCTTGGCAGAGGCTTTCATTAAGCGTTTACAAATGATTGCTCGATCGTTGGTCATACGTACCAAGCTCCCGATCGCTGCTTGGGGCCATGCAATATTGCACGCAGCAAAGTTGGTCCGCCTGAGGCCTGTTGCGACACAACCATTTAGTGTCATTCAGTTGGTCACCGGATGCGAACCCGACATATCGCATCTGCGCATTTTTTGTTGTGCGGTCTATGTGCCGATCTCGCCGCCCTTACGTACAAAAATGGGGCCTCAGCGAAGGATGGGAATCTATGTCGGATATGATTCTCCTTCTATTATTCGTTACTTAGAACCTTTGACAGACGATCTGTTTACTGCTCATTTCGCGGATTGTCACTTCTATGAGACAGTCTTCCAGTCGTTAGGGGGAGATAAGAACGTCAACGTTCATAATGAACGACGCGAATTATCGTGGACGACTCCCACTTTGTCTCATTTAGATCCCCGCACCGCTTAGTCTGAAGCTGAAGTGCAGCGCATATTAGATCTCCAGAGCATAGCTCAGAGCATGCCAGATGCTTTCACCGATCTAGCGTGCGTGACAAGATCACATATTCAAGCTGCGAATACGCCTGCAAAGATAGATGTACCAAATGTACGACGGACTACCCTCCTGGAAGCCCGGGACGCCAATTCTGGTGATCCACGTACATTAGCGGCTAGCCAATCCTCTGCCCCTACACAAAAGCGTGGCAGACCCCTTGGTTCAAAGGATTCACACCCCTGGAAGAGGAAAACCACGGCACAAGGTCCTGAAGAGCCTACCGTGAATCCGACTATCATTTACTCATTTTACCCAACTCATGAGGAAATTCTAGATTATGGAAGCGTCCTTGAAGAGACGAATCCTCCTTCTGAGAATCGTGAGATTTCGGTCTATTATGCTAGCTTAGATGATGTGTGGCGTAGAAATGAGATGATTGTCGACGATGCATTAGCATTTGCAGTAGCTACTGAGATCATGTTGAGCGATGACATTGAACCGCGTTCCGTTGATGAATGTCGACGTAGAGCTGATTGGTCAAACTAGAAACAAGCAATCCAAGTCGAACTTGATTCACTTGCGAAACGTAAGGTGTTTGGACCTGTAGTTCCTACTCCTCCACATGTGAAGCCCGTTGGCTACAAGTGGGTTTTCGTTCGGAAGCGTAATGAGAAGAACGAAATTGTGCGTTACAAAGCTCGTCTTGTAGCACAAGGTTTCTCACAACGCCCCGGGATTGACTATGACGAAACTTACTCACCCGTTATGGATGTGATTACTTTTTGATACCTTATCAGTTTGGTAGTTTCCGAAAAACTGGATATGCAGCTGATGGACGTAGTAACCGCGTATCTCTATGGGGATCTTGATACGGAAATTTATATGAAAGTTCCCGAAGGACTTACATTGACTGGTTCAAATATTTCCAAACCCCGGAACACGCTCTCAATTCGGCTGAGGCGTTCACTATACGGTTTGAAACAATCCGGAAGAATGTGGTATAACCGTCTGAGTGAGTATTTGACTAGTCAGGGATATGTGAACAACGAACTATGCCCTTGTGTGTTCATTAAGAAGTCACATTCCGGATTTGCGATTGTTGCAGTATATGTCGATGACATGAATCTCATCGGAACTCCTGAAGAGCTCGCGAGAACTGCTTCGCACCTGAAGTCGGAATTTGAGATGAAAGATCTAGGTAAGACTCGATATTGTCTCGGTCTCGAGATAGAGCATTGTTCGGATGGAATCTTAGTACATCAATCGAACTACACCCAGAAGGTGTTGCGCCGTTTTAATGAGGATAAAACGAAGTCTTCGAGTACTCCTATGGTCGTTCGTACGCTAGATGCAAAGCGAGATCCCTTCCGTCCGAAGGAGGATGATGAAGAGATTTTGGAGCCTGAAGTTCCCTATCTAAGTGCGATAGGCGCTTTATTGTACTTAGCTCAATGCACTAGACCCGACATCTCCTTCGCTGTTAATCTTTTGGCAAGATACAGCAATGCACCAATACGCAGACATTGGACTGGCGTGAAAGACATCTTCCGTTACCTTAAGGGTACTACGGATTTGGGCTTATTCTATCCCTACGAATCCTCAAGTGATGCCGCACCTTATGCTCATCGGGTTGATTCTCGCCTTGTTGGTTATGCCGACGCTGGATACTTATCTGATCCGCACAAGGCGCGTTCTCAAACGGGTTATGTCTTTACCGTTGGAGGCACCGCAATATCTTGGAGGTTAACTAAACAGACCTTAGTTGCCACTTCGTCTAACCATGCTGAAATTCTCACCTTACATGAAGCAACTCGGGAATGCTTTTGGTTGAGAGCAGTAATGGGCCATATTCGAAGCTCCTGTGATCTTCATCCCGCCGTTAATGCCCCGACGACGATTTTTGAAGACAACGCAGCTTGCATCGAACAGCTCAAGAAGGGTTACATCTAAGGAGACAACACCAAGCATATTGCGCCGAAGTTCTTCTTTACACATCAACAACAAGAGCATCAGAAGATTGAAGTCACGCAAATCCGATCACAAGACAATCTGGCTGACCTCTTCACCAAATCACTACTGAAGGCGACGTTTCAGAAGCTTGTTCATGGAATTGGTATGCGTAAACTTTCTGAGTTGTAACTTTGCTATTTCTCTTTGGAATTATGTCAAACTCAGGGGGAGTATCTTTTGGATACTTGCTTGATCTTAATGTATTCTTTTTCCCTACGATTAGGAGCATTTTTCCCACTGGGTTTTTGCTACCTAACTAGGTTTTAACGAGGCACCCACCTTGGGCTGGTCATATCCCTGATGACGTCCTGTAGACGTTTCTTTTGACTTTGCATTTCTCACGCATTTTTCCTTAGACTATGGATTTTGTCCCTACTCGGGTTTTTGCCATAGCCTTAGGGTTTTTTAGTGAGACTTACTACTTATGCAAGTTCCTACCTTATTGAGAATAAGCGTTGTTCCTTGGAATCAATGCCGACGAGTCGACTTCCTCAACTTCTGCATGATGCTGAATCTACCTTAAGTATTTGCACACTCAAGGGGGAGTGTTGTAAACATTCCTAGAATAAGTATGATTGTGTAAATCCTAGATTAGATTTGATTCTAGTTATCCTTTCCTATTACAACTTATATTACTTGGAGGAGAAGGAATATCTCCTCTCCCTTTACTACTATAAATAAAGGCACAATGTAGGAGGGATAACAACACACACATTCCCTTACAATTCTACAAACACACATCTCTCTCCTCTCTCTCTCTGCCGCCGGCCCTAGTCTCTCTGTCAGATAAAAATAGACCACAACAATTTCTACATCAAATAACAATAAAAATTAGTTTAAAAAGAAAATAAACAAACATTATTTGAATATTACATTTGAAAGGCCAAAAATAAAAATATAAAACTCTTATTAGATTTGGTTTCCTAATTGCATTTGAATATCTTTGTTGGGAGTCTTCTGGGCCTTAGTGGGGACAATGAACAATCACTACGCCTTTACCATTACAACATCATGCTTTCCGTACCATCTATCTTACTTTCATAGTATTTATAAGACAAATATATATAATGAAAAACTTTGGGACCATGAAAAATGGGGGGCCCTAGGTAATTGCCTTACCCGGCTACCCTCAGGGCCGGCCCTAATGGTTAGGCTACACAAAAATCTATCCAAGTTGGAGTTGGTTTGGATAGATCAAGTGGGCATTTACCAAATTTAACCACATTAAGTTCTCTTATTTTCTTGGATTCAAAGTAATAAAAAAATGAGTGTACATTGACTTTTACCGATAATCCATGAGTGCAAATTAATAAAAGAATTAAAATTAATGAATGAAATCTTACCTGAGAAAGTAAGTAGGTGCTGGTGCATCGTAAATGGTCTCTAAGTAGGGTTACAAAAATAAGAGGCAGCACTGCCGATAATCACAGATGATGCATGATGAAGTACTTTTAAGTGCTTCCAATGATGTGTTCGTTGTTTGGAACAAAACTTTAACCCCACTAATGGGATATAAGCAACAAACTCAAGTGGTATACGCATTGCCCTAGCAAGTGATAGTAATAAGCAATCAAAAAGTCTCATGCCCAACATGTTGGTGGGAATGAATGACATCTTTTGTTAATCTGAACAAATAAACTTTCAATTTAATCCTGTTTCAAAAGTTTATTAATCTGAACAAATAAACTTTAGGTAAGAATGAAAACTCATACTCCGTCATCTTTCCGTCAAATGTTGGCGATCGTTCCATATATGTACGACCAATATTTATATGTGCGTATGTACTTGAATAATAGAGTTATAGTTTTGGAGATGTCGGTCCCCTACTATTGTTATCTTAGGGAGGATATTTTGGTTGTGATGGTGGAAGCTCTACTCTTATTTACAAGATATTGTAACAGAAGCAACTTATTTGTAAATATCCACTTGAAGATATTTGTACGTAGGTGCTAAGAAATCTCTTTGCTTAATCAAGTTTTTAGGTCAATTATGGAGCAGAAAAATAATAGCATATGGACGTCTCAACTTTATGTGAGCTGTTCACATGCCTAGGCTCCAAAGTCTTGGAAGGACCACTGGTATAATCGGTCCCATTCAGGAGGCCTACATGTATACATAGGTTCATAGTGATTGCTATATATAGCAATGATTATCAATATTGGTCAAATTGGGACACATCCGGCGCTCTGATATTAACAGCCATTGAAAATCTAGGCGGAGAGAGCTCGATAACTTGCATCCACCATGAAGTGATAGTTACCTCTTTTGGCTGCACTGCCTTTCAATTTCCCTCATATAGCCAACTTTCACAAGGATTTGGTAATCTATAAACTATTTTTCACAAGTTGGTTTTCAAACTTTTAAGAGAGAAAGGATCTAACACTTTTCCATTTTTCTGGTTGTCTATAATCCCAAGTATTTTGACAGAAATATAACAAGTTTACTTAAAATTAGGTGAATTCTTTGCCGGTAAATTGTCAAAATTTCATAAAAGTGGTCTAACAACGCTGATTATGTTGGGGACTTGATGAAATTACTTAGTAGTAGAACTATTGACTATATATTCTGCTTTATATTCTCAAGTTTCGATGTGTAATATTGTCAGCACGCCTCCTTACACGTGAAACCAATTCTACATCGGGTTCATGAAGCCAAACATGTGAGTACTATGTACTTGGTAAAGATAGTAAAGACATAATATTTGAGAATAAGCAATCAACCCACACAAATACTTGCAATTTTATAGAAGAGGTCTAGCAGTAGCAATGGACAACTATTCGTGGTATTTCAATTCAATAATCTAATGTTATGAGATAGAGAAACTTGCACGTAATATCATATCATAAACTAGAACAAATAATAAACTCGTTTCGTGTAAATTATGAGAATGTAACCCTCATATAAGTTGAACTAATCAGCGCTTGGATATGGACAGTTCCAATAAGATTTCACTCTTGAACAAAAATCCATTTTTGATTTATTTCATCTATTCCATGACCGGAACATGGGGGATACACGTTACACCACGATTTTGAATCAAAAGAGAGATTTTAAGAAATAACATATCTATTCACTCAATCAATAACCGAGCCGGATCTGGTGTATCATAAAGGATTTGTCTATTGGATTGGATAAAAAAAAACAATTCTTGAGTGAGGTATTCAACTCCAGGGATGAATAAAAAAAGAAATCTTTATTGGTTCTACCTCCTATTTTTTATGAAGAGAATGAATCTTTTTATTGAAGGATAAAAAAAAATGTGTCCAGACCTCCTGCGGGAGTGATTTGGAAGATCCAAAATAAAAAATAGTGGTATTTGCTACCAACAACATAATGGAGGCAGTCAATCAATATAGATTGATCCGAAATCTAATTCAAATTCAATATAGCACCTATGGGTACATAAGAAATGTATTGAATTGATTCTTTCAATCAATATAGATTGATCTGAAATCTGATTCAAATTCAATATGGCACCTTCTGTGTTTCCTGACAGATTATGTGTAAATCTCTTCATAGTCTTGTAGTTGGTTTCCTTCAATTAAGGAGTATGGCTGATATCTAGTGTTTTGTGTAATCTTCTTCAATTAAGGAGTATAGTTGGTCTCTAGGGTTTAGCCTAATGACCGTTGGATGTAATTGGTTCTTCTCTTCTTCTTTTTTCTTTTATATATGTGTATCCTTGTACATTCACATTATAAGAAATACAAGAAAACTTAAACCAAAACTTCAACATGGTATTAGAGCAGTGTCATTTTGACCTGTCTCTGCCCAATTTTTTTCCGATGTTGTTCATCTTCAAGCTCCAGTAATGGCTGAAGAAAGCTCAGTGAATCTTGAAGGAGAAAACTCACAAGTTTCTCCTGGTTTTGTTCCAAACACTGAGATAAATACAAATCAGCGTTTATGCTCAGTTTTGTTGAATGAATTCAACTATCTCACATGGTCTAGAGCAATGTCTCTTGCTCTCGGTGGAAGAGGAAAGCTAGGGTTTATCAATGGAGGAGTTGAAGCACCTGAGCCTTCCACTCAAGCGCATGAAGCATGGTTATGCAAGGACTAACTGGTCATGTCTTTGTTACTCAACAACATGGACAATCATATGGCTGAGATCTTTAGCTACGCTAAATCCTCACAAGATCTATGGAAGTCTATGAAGGACATGTATGGGAACCAGAATAATTATGCTCGTGTGTTCCAGTTGAAGAAAGATATTGCATGTATTTAACAAGAAGGAATGACCTTTGTTCAACATCTTGGTGTCCTTAAAACCATGTGGACTGAGCTGGATATGTATCTTCCTCATACCACTGATCCATCTATTCTTCTCAAACGTGCTGAAGAAGATAAGATATATCAGTTGCTAGGAAGCTTAAGCTCCAAGTACGAAGATCTCAGAAGTCACATTTTAATGAGCATGGAGCTGCCATCTTTTCAAAATGTTTGTGCTACTGTGCAACGTGAAGAAGCAAAAAGAAGGGTGATGAACCAAAAGTCAAGCCACAAACTACCTGAAACTCGAGGGTATGTTGCAAACTATAGGCAAACTGACAACAAAGTGTACAAGGGGAGAAATCCACACTTAAAGTGCAAATACTGCAATGCTACAGGACATGTGGAAGAAAGGTGTTGGGAATTACATCGAGAGTTGAAACCTAAGTTCAATAAGAATATTAGGTCAATCATTCCCAGAGCATCACAGATAACCTTCTACAAAGCACAACATGTTGCAAATCATGCCTCGAGCTTGCTCAACCATGGCTCAGTTGACTTGATTGCCAACCCTTTATCTCTTATCAACGAGTTTGCAGCATATCTTCAAAGAAAAGGGCATGGAGAGGTTGTACCAACTCCTAAGGTGAACAATGACAACCACATTGCACTTCTTGGCCAGTTTGCTGGGTTCCTTGCTGACCATGACCATGTTCATCCTGATAAAGCTTCATGTATATTCAATGCTTTCTCCATTACACTTCAAACTAGTATTGAACTTGATTGTTGGATAATCGACTCAGGTGCCACTGATCACATGACAAATAAAGTTTCAAACTTGCATGACTTTCATCCTTTTTCAAAACCTTCTCAAGTGTCCATTGCAAATGGAAAAAAATGTTTCGGTGATGGGCAGAGGAAAATTAAATTTGATGTAAAAAAATATCGAGTCTAGTACTTTATATGTTCCATCGTTTCCCTTTAAATTACTCTCCATAGGGCAACTCACCTCTACTTTAAAATGCACTGTCACTTTCTCACCAACTAATGTGGTATTTCAAGATTGTATCACCAAGAAGATGATTGGTGAAGGTTTCTTTCTAAATGGCCTATATTATTTTTGCAAGAAGTCCCATCTTCCTAAAGCTCTTCAAGTAAACTCAAGTAAACCCTAGGATCTGTTAGAAATGTGCCCTAAAACCAATCATATGATGATACTTTACGGACATTTCACATGTTAAACTAATCTAGTTTAATATCAAGGGCAAAGATTATTGTTTTAAGCCGTCTCATATAAATGTTATATGCTTAAACAATACATTCCAAGGAATATGTAATTAGGAGAATGTAATTTAAACAAGTTAGATTCTTGAGACCATTCTCTTTCGTATACATATCCTAAACGTTCCTGATCATAGGATTGCCAATTGGGCATTGACAATCCGTTAAGATCAGTACGTGCTATGTCTTCTCTCAGGGAGAGTGACAGGTCTCGAGTCATTGGTGTGATTGACACCAAGACAAACATGTAGGTGCTCAATGGTGAATGAGTCCACTGAACACGATCAACGAGGAGTTCTCATACTCATGTCACATGACAACTCATGGTTGGGATAATGCAAAGTAGTCATTTGACCTGAGGCATCATATTTGTCTTGTGGTTAGGTCCTTGATCTTTGACTATGTCAAAGTCACTCCGTCAGAGGGTGTCCCCGGCATAGTTGGGGTTAAGCCACTTAGCCATGGAGGCAAGTAAATGCGCAACAAGGGATCTCTAACCTTCAAACCGTTTGAGGGAGAATACTCTATGATATGATTAAGAATCTCTGGCCAGAGTATGAATGAGATTTAGGAAGTCGTTCCAAATCACATTCAAAGTAATCATATAAGTAAATGAATCACATTGGATAGTAGACATGAATAAACTATCAAACCAAACAATGTGGTCAAGAGTATTGTATTAGAGAAAGACCGTATTGCATTGTAATCCTAAACTGAATAGGTTCTCCACCTATTCTGATTAGCTTGGGTAACCATGACATACTGCTAGGTGTCACTCATGGGTTGTGGAAGCCCTAAACGTGTATAAACACTAAAGGGAGAATTGAAAGTAAGTTTCAATTCACAATCGATTTGAAAGTGTTCTAATCGCCCACTGCCTCGCTAAAAGGAACCTAATGGATCGTACACCGTGTAAGGTAGAGATTGAAGTAACAATGGAGATGAGTAAGAATAATTAAATGGTTTAATTATTTATGGCAAGGATTAATTAATATGTTAATTAATCAAACGAATAAAGTTCGTTAAAAGACCTCGGGTTAGTTTTGGGCCTCAAGACCCAATGGGCTTCGAACGTCAAGCCCATTGACTTAAGTTGTATGACAACTTAATGACAAATAATTCACAAAGGCCCTAAAAGCCCAATGAAACCCTATGGCCGGCCATTTAGAGAAGGAGTGGGTTTTGGACTTAATTACAAGTTTGCCACTCCAATGAACAAAGGTATAAATATGACTTTATAGCCTTTTCTTCATTAGGGTTTCTTTTAGAGAATTGGAGAGAACATATCTCTCTCTTTTCTCTCTAAGAGGCCGGCCACCTTGGAGGAGATTAGCTAGTAATCTTTCTCCTCCAAGGTCACTCATCTCTTCTTCACATTTTACCTTGGTGTGGAGACTTAGAGGTTCTCTATTTTGAGAACTTGGAGAAACATATTCTTCCATCCAAATCCATGGATCTAAGAAGCAAGGAATGAAGGCCCTCTCATTGGGTGATTAGCCTTTGCTTATGCAAAGAGGAATCAACAAAGGTATAATATTTCTCAACTCACTTTGTTCTTGAGTTGAGTCTTGGTTCACAAATCTACTAGGCTTTGAATTTCATGGTTAATGTTTTGTTTTTAAGTGCATACAAGCATGATTCCGCCTTTAATTGTTAAATGCATGCTAATAGATGTTACTTAAATGAACATGTTTTTCACAAAATTTACTTCAGGATCAACAACTTTGGCATCAAAGACTAGGTCATCCATCCAAAGTTGTTTTGTCAAAACTATTTCCCATGTTTTGTCACCCATCTTTTAAGTGTGATACATGCCATTTTTCCAAATCTGCTAGGCTACCTTTTGGTTCTTCAGTGTCCAAGTCTAGTACACCATTTGAAATGGTACATACTGATGTATGAGGTCATACTTTTGAATCAATAAAAGGTACATACTGATGTATGAGGTCCTACTTTTGAATCAATAAAGGGTTACAAGTATTTTGTTATATTTTTATGATTACACTCGAATCACTTTCCTTTATCTCATGAAATCTAAAGGTGAAGTTCCAACTATTTTTAAAGATTTTCATAAGTTGGTTGTAACACAATTTCACTCAACTATTCAAACCTTAAGATCGGACAATGGCACTGAGTTCTTATCCAATATCATAACTCAATACTTAAGTTCACAAGGAATTATTCACCAAACAAGCTGTGTGGGAACCCCACAACAAAATGGGATAGCCGAGAGGAAGAATAGAGATATACTTGAGAAGACTTGAGCACTCATGTTGCATATGTACCCAAAAAGTTTTGGTCATATGCAATCCTTACAGCCACCTATTTGATCAATAAGCTTCCTAGTCGTGTTCTAGGTTTCAGATCACCATATGAAACCCTTAAAGATAGACCAATAAACCTGTCACACTGGAAAGTTTTCGGTTGCACTTGTTTTGCACACTTGCAAACTCGGCATCGTGACAAATTGGATGCTAGGGCAGTCAAATGTGTGTTTATGGGGTACTCATCCACCCAAAAAGGATATAAATGTTTTAATCCTGTTACTAACAAGTGTGTTGTGTCCAGAGATGTTCGTTTTGAGGAAGAGACTTCATTCTTTAAAAAGGGCTCTACTTCATGTAAGAGGGAGCTTTTGTGTGACTTGTTTCCATTGCCTATATACACTGAGTTTTTGGGTCATGATGATTCCTTAAAAGGCAATGGCAGTCAAAAGCAAGAAGTCATGTTGTAAACGACAACTTCAACAATTTCTCAACCCAACTCATAAAGAAATGGTGATCTTGAGGCTACACCTCAACCCTTCATTCACCAACCTTCTCAAGAGGTTTGGAGGAATCCACCTCGGGAAAGGAAGGCTCCTACCAAGTTTGTAGACTACGTTACTTATGCTTCTAGACATCTAATCTCTGAAGCAATAAGTAATCACAGTTTTTCAAAATCTCATGTGGTGTTTCTTATTGCAGTCTCAAGTCTTGTAGAGCCTAACACTTTTCAAGAGGCCAATCTCATCCCTCATTGGAGGAAAGCCATGTCTGAAGAACTTCAAGCATTGGAGGAAAATTTTACTTTGAGTATCGTTCAATTACCTCCAGGAAAGAAGGCAGTTAGGAGTCGTTGGGTTTACAACACTAAACTCAAGGCTGATGGCTTAATAGAATGACACAAAGCTCGGCTTGTTGCCCATGGTTTCACCCAAACCTTTAGGATTGATTACAAAGAAACCTTCGCTCCAGTTGCAAAAATGAATAGAGTGAGTGTGCTACTTTCAGTTACCGTCAATTATGGTTGGTCGTTATACCAGATGGATGTTAAAAATGCTTTCCTTCATGGAGAGCTTCAGGAGGAAGTTTACATGCAAATTCCCCCAGGTTACTCTCCAACAAAGGATGGGATGGTGTGCAAACTGCACAAGGCTATCTATGGTTTAAAGCAATCACCAAGAGCTTGGTATGCCAAGCTTAGTTCAATGTTGGAAAGAGAAGGTTTTCTCAGAAGTAATGTCGATTCTTCCTTGTTTGTATGGAATGGAACCCGTGGGAAGTTAGTGGTCCTTATTTATGTAGATGATCTTATTATCATAGGTGACAATGCATCTGAAATTGGAACCTTGAAAGCCTCCTGACATGAAACCTTTGTCATCAAAGATCTTGGAAAGTTGAAGTATTTTCTTGGCATTGAGATGGCAACCTCTCAACCGGGTTTATTTCTCAACCAACGTAAGTATGTCATGGATCTACTCGAGGAAGCTAAGTTCACCGATTGTAAGCCAGTTGTCACCCCAATTGACAGTAAACTTAAGCTTACCACTGATGGCACGACATTCAAGAATATCACCTATTATCAAAGATTGGTTGGCAAGTTTATCTATCTTACTATCACCCGTCCTGACATTACCTTTGTTGTGAGCTTAGTTAGTCAATTCATGCATGCACCCACAGTAGAACATCTAAATATTGTTAAAAGGATTCTACGCTATCTCAAAGGGTCCATTGATAAGGGTATCCTCATGCGTAATAACCATTCCACTGAGATTCATGCATACACTGATGCTGACTGGGCAGGCAGTGCAATCGACATAAAATCCACCACTGGTTATTGCACATTTGTTGGAGGCAACATTGTTACTTGGAAAAAGTAAGAAACAACAAGTCATTGCCCGCTCTAGTGCTGAAGCTGAGTATCAAGCAATGCCTGCCACTGCATGTGAATTGATTTGGCTTAAAAGTCTCTTGTTTGACCTAGGGTTCTCGAGTACAACTCCTACGTCTCTCATGTGTGATAATCAAGCAGCCATGCACATTGCTGCAAACCCAATTTTTCATGAAAGAACCAAGCATATTGAAGTTGACTATCACTTCATCTGGGCTCAAATTCAATCACAACTCATCCAAACGGCCTTCACTCGCAGTTATGATCAATTGGCAGACGTGTTCACTAAGGCTTTTTCGTCTGCACATTTTCAACGTCTTCTCGGCAAGCTTGGATCGACTATACTCCTCGATGCAGCTTGATGGGGAGTATTGACTGATGCTGCATATGACTGATGCTGCATCTACTAATGCTGCATAAGACTAATTATGCAATTCCAGAAATCATGGGTGCAGCATGGGCTGCACGACACCTTCTATGTTTCCTAACAAATTATGTGTAAATCTCTTCTTAGTCTTGTAGTTGGTTTCCTTCAATTAAGGAGTATGGCTGATATCTAGTGTTTGGTGTAATCTCTTTCAATTAAGGAGTATAGCTGGTATCTAGGGTTTAGCCTAATGATCGTTGGATGTAACTGGTTCTTCTCTTCTTCTATTTTCTTTTATATATGTGTATCCTTGTACATTCACATTATAAGAAATACAAGAAAACTTAAACCAAAACTTCAACAAGAGTCATTTTCATTTTCAAGTAGTGTTTGATCGATTACGTATTAATCAATATTCGATTGATATTGATTTTGATTGGTCTGAGGTTATCGACAAAAAAGATTTGTCTAAGTCACTTCCTTTCTTTTTGTCCAAGTTACTTCTTTTTTTGTCCAAGTTTCTTCTCTTTTTGTCTAACTCACTTCCTTTTTTCGTTTTGAGTTTTAGGAATATCCTCATTCATAGGTCTGAGATCCACATCTATGAATTGAAAGGTCCGAATGGTCAACTCTACAATTAGTTGTTAGAATCAATACGTCTTCAAATCGTTCATTTGAAAAAAAATTGAAACCCTTCTTATTGGATGATCATGATGCTTCCCAAAAATCAAAATTCTGATCAATAGAGGAACAATATCACCATATTTGTTCAATAAGATACCAAAGTGGATGATTGACTCATTCCATACTAGAAATAATCGCAGGAAATCTTTTGATAACATGGATTCCTATTTCTCAATGATATCCCACGATCAAGACAATTGGCTGAATCCCGTGAAACCATTTCATAGAAGTTCATTGATATCTTCTTTTTGTAAAGCAAATCGACTTCGATTCTTGAATAATCCACATCATTTATGCTTCTATTGTAACAAAGGATTCCCTTTTTATGTGGAAAATGCCCGTATCAATAATTATGATTTTACGTATGGATAATTCCTCAATATCTTGTTCATTCGCAACAAAATATTTTCTTTGTGCGGTGGTAAAAAAAATGTTTTTTTTTTTGGATAGAAATACTATTTCACCAATCGAGTTACAGTGTCTAACATATTCATATTTAACGATTTTCCACAAAATGGTGACGAAAGGGATAACTTGTACAAACCTTTACATTTTCTAATTCGATATGATCCATTTGTTCGTAGAGCTATTTACTCGACCGCAGACATTTTTGGAACACTTCTAACAGAGTGACAAATAGTTAATTTTGAAAGAACTTATTATCAACCTCTTTCAGATATGAATCTGTCTTGTTCAAAAGGGAAGAACTTGCATCAGTATTTCAATTTCAATTCAAACATGGGTTTGATTCACACTCCATGTTTTGAGAAATATTTACCATCTGAAAAGAGCGAGGTCTTTGTCTAAAGAAATGCCTTAAGAAAGGGCGGATGTATAGAACTTTTCAACGCGATAGTGCTTTTTCAACTCTCTCAAAATGGAATATATTCCAAACATATATGCCATTGTTCCTTACTTCGACATGATACAAATATCTAAATTTGATATTTTTCGATACTTTATCAGACCTATTGCCGATGCTAACTAGCAGCAAAAAATTTGTATCCATTTTTCATAATATTATGCATGGATTAGATATATCATGACGAATTCTTCAGAAAAAATTTTGTCTTCCACAATGGAATTTGATAAGTGATATTTCGAGTAAAGTGTTTACATAATCTTCTTCTGTCTGAAGAAATGATTCATCGAAATAATGAGTCACCATTAATATTGACACATCTGAGATCAACATTTGTTCAGGCGTTCCTCTATTCAATCATTTTCCTTCTTGTTGTTGTTGGATATCTCGTTTGTACACATATTCTCTTTGTTTCTCGAGCCTATAGTGAGTCATAGACAGAGTTCGAAATTGTCAAATCTTTGATGATTCCACCATACATAATTGAGTTACGAAAACTTCGAGATATGTATCCTACTCTGAACTAAATTCTTTCTGATTAAAGAATCTCTTTCTAGTTGCTCGAGAACAATTAGGAGATTCTTTAGAAGAAATACGGGCTTCTGGTTACAACATACTATGGGGTGGTGGTCCCGCTTATAAGGTCAAATCAATACGTTCTAAGAAGAAATATTTGAATGTCAATCTTATCGATATCATCGATTTCATAAGTATCACACCAAATCCCATTAATCGAATTGCTTTTTCAAGAAATACGAGACATTTAAGTCATACAAGTAAAAAGATCCATTCATTGATAAGAAAAAGAAAAAATGTGAACGGTGATTGGATTGATGATAAAATAGAATCTTGGGTCTCCTACAGTGATTCAATTGATGATAAAGAAAGAGAATTCTTGATTTAGTTCTCCACCTTAACGATAGAAAAAAGGATTGATCAAATTCTATGGAGTCTGACTCATAGTGATCATTTATCAAAGAATGATTCTGGTTATCAAATGATTGGAACAACCGAGAGTAATTTGTTTACGATACTTGGTTGACATTCATAAAAAGTATCTAATGAATTATGAGTTCAATACATCATGTTTAGCAGAAAGACGGCTATTCCTTGCTCATTATCAGACAATTACTTATTCACAAACCTCATGTGGGGCTAATAGTTTTCATTTTCCATCTCATGGAAAACCCTATTCGCTCCACTTAGCCATCTCTAGGGGTATTTTAGTGATAGGTTCTATAGGAACTAGACGATCCTATTTGGTTAAATACCTAGCGACAAACTCTTATATTCCTTTCATTACAGTATTTCTGAACAAGTTTTTGGCTAACAAACCCAAGAGTTTTCTTGTTGATGATAATGACGATATTGATGATAGTGACGATCGTGACTTTGATACAGAGTTAGCGCTTATTGATGATAGTGACGACCGTGACTTTGATATAGAGTTAGCGCTTCTAACCATGATGAATGCGCTAACTATGGTTATGATGCCAGAAATAAACTCTTCAATTTGAATTAGCAAAAGAAATGTCTCCTTGCATAATATTGATTCCTTGCATAATATTGATTCCAAACATTCATGATCTGGATGTAAATGAGTCGAATTACTTATCCCTCGGTCTATTAGTGAACTATCTCTCCAGGGATCGTGAAAGATGTTCCACTAGAAATATTCTTGTTATTGCTTTGACTTGTATTCCCCAAAAAGTGGATCCCGCTCTAATAGCTCCGAATAAATTAAATACATGCATTAAGATACGAAGGCTTCTTATTCCATAACAACAAAAACACTTTTTCACTCTTTTATATATTAGGGGATTTCACTTGGAAAAGAAAATGTTCCATACTAATGGATTCGGGTCCATAACCATGGGTTCCAATGTACGAGATCTTGTAGCACTTACCAATGAGGCCCTATCGATTAATATTAAACAGAAGAAATCAATTATAGACACTAATATAATTAGATTTGCTCTTCATAGACAAACTTGAGATTTGCCCAAGTAAGATCGGTTCATAATCATGGGATCCTTTTTCTATCAGATAGGAAGGGCTATTACACAAAATGTACTTATAAGTAATTGCTCCATAGATCCTATATCTATCTATATGAAGAAGAAATCGTGTAACGAAGGGGATTCTTATTTGTACAAATGGTACTTTGAACTTGGAATGAGTATGAAGAAATTAACGATACTTCTTTATCTTTTGAGTTGTTCTACCTGATCGGTCGCTTAAGACCTTTGGTTTCTACCCTAACTCGATGAAAAAAATGGGATCACTTCTTATGGACTCGTTGAGAATGATTCTGATCTAGTTCATGGCCTATTAAAAGCAGAAGGCGCTCAGGTGTGATCCTCACGAACAGAAAAAGATTGCAGTCAGTTGGATAATGGTCGAGTGACATTGCTTCTTCGGCCCGAACCAAGGAATCCCTTAGATATGATGCAAAATGGATCTTGTTCTATCGTTGATCAGAGATTTCTCCATGAACAATACGAATCGGAGTTTGAAGAAGGGGAAGGAGTCCTCGACCTGCAACAAATAGAGGATTATTGTCCAATCACATAGTTTAGACTCCTAGAATATGGCGCCCTTGGGGCTTTCCATTTGATTGTATCGAAAGGCCCAATGAATTGAGATTTCCCTATTGGGTCAGGTCATTTCAAGGCAAGCGGATCATTTATGATGAAGAGGATGGACTTCAAGAGAATGATTCAGAGTTCTTGCTGAGTGGAACCATGTAGTACCAGGCACGAGATAAATCTTCCAAAGAACAAGGTTAAAATTTGAAGTGGGTATTGGGGTCAAAATTTGAAGTGAGTATATGGCTAGGTTAAGCAAAACCTTGGACATTAATATAGACGGAGCTAGAATGGAACAATATCTAATTAAAAAGATTGTAATTCCATAAAAAGTGACCATATAGAATCTTTTAATTTCGCATATGTTCCTCCTTAATAATTTATTCCTACCTCGGAACAATTAGCTTTGAGGATGATCTTGATCTATAACAAATAACAAACAAAACCAAATGCATATATAATATTGTGTCAACAACATATTCTCCATATCAAAAGAATTTATTGATCAATTCCCATATAAAGATGCAATGTTATATACGTTCGATATCTTCACTCTTCTAATTAATTGTAATCAAGCACTGGCAGAAATCATCATAAGTCCCAAAAGGAATGCAAAGTTAACTTTGATTTTTTGTCGAGTGACTTATATGACAAGTGCCTGGCGAAAATAATACGTACGTTATTTTGTGTCATTTTGTATCATGTATAGTTCATGCATAGTCACATGCGCATAGGGGTTGAAGCAACTAGCTAAACAAACAAGTTGGGTCCTAATCCTAGACCATATACAAACTTGTACACTCTTTTGGTCCTAAATCTCAAAGATGATACAATGATTCGTGTCCTCAAGAAAAGAAAATGCAACCCTTTGTGAAGACGCATACACGATGTTTTTTTTTAATCATAAGTTTGGATTTCATTCAACCATTCAAGGATGGTTACAAAGGTGGAGTGACAACCGCCGCACTAAAATTTTGCCACAAAAGACCTCTGAATAAAAAGATAATCCAGCAAGGAAAGGGAGCATCCACACTCACTGTATTAAAATCATAAACAAAAGAAATTTTCCCTCTTCTAATTCTGGTACGAAGAATGGAGTTAGCCAAGGAGGTTCATCCTCCGCCTAAGCGTTAAAATTGTTGTCCTTGATAGTGAAATATGCAAGTTCATGAGCTACTAGGATTGCCGCCATTCACAGAAGAAGCTTGAGAATAGCCTGGACAGCTCCATTATGTCCTTGATGGAGGATGTACAACATGTATGCATCTCTTGTTGGTCGGAAAGTTCTTCAATGAGATTTTCTTTAGTAGAGTGATACTGCTAGTATGTTAGATAGTCAGCTGTTACGGGAAAAAGGGACTTTGTGGAGATCAAACCCACACCAGGATGCATAAGTATGATTACTTTCCACCACTGCAGTAAAGCGTCATCTTGTCTTTAATCAAATTTGAAGTGAATGTACAATACAATCTTGACGAGAAGATGTAAATATATATATATATATATGTTTATGTAAACTTACATCCATGTTTACATATTTAAATTTGCATCTGCTTCATTGGAGGGAAAACCATATTTACAACTCCAAGAAATATAAATGGAATATAAATGTAGTTTTTACATCTCAAAATTTTAATTTCCATCGGAATTGCTCTAAATATAATCTATTGTATTAGAAAATTTCCCACACGAAGTAATACAGTTCGCCGTCACTTGTGCATTTGTCAAAGGGACAACATTATCATAGTTCCAAAGATAGTCCAGTTATCTCTATTAATCTAGATTGATTCCCCAATATAATAACTTGTACAATCCAATAGGTGAGATTATATACAAGACATTGACTGCAATTGAGAGTGAAACATATTTTTTTTGGTAAGCAGAGTGAAACCATTTAATATAAAGGCGGACTTAATTTCATGAGTTTTCGATGTGGGACATGCTTCAACATGCTACCTCAAATGGGACCACTCTTTAGTGGGCCACATGTGTAGTCAACATTGGTTACCAGTTTTTTTTTTTTTGGGTTTCGGGTGTGTTCGGGTGTGCCAACTTATAGGATTTCGTGGTTTTCAATTCGTTGTTACAATTCAGGTTCAATTGAGACTAGAGATCGGTTCATTTTGACACCATATCAATCTTCATGGATTGTCTAGTGGTTAACATCAGTATTCTTCCCAACTTAATCACTTATACAATTCAATAGGTGTGGAGTTTTATACAAAATACAACAACACTATTGATAGTAAAACTATTCAATACATGAGGATATATATAATTCGATGAGGTGTCCAATGTGAGATATGTTTCAACAATGAAATATTATGAAACACCGTATCCTAATACTCAAACGGTAATCCTTCCTTTACAGTGAACGATTCAACAGTTAGAGAGGTATAATTTCCAACTAGCTGCTTAATTTGCACATATAAACATGAAATATAACTTATTACATGTTATTTTGTGTTAGTTATCCATTGATCATATAAACATCAAATATGTTAAGAAAAATTCCGGAACAGAAAGAAAGAAGAGAATCACATGCTATGGTGCAAATATAATTTCTTAGGAATAAAACATATTGTTTGGCACGACAACCTACTCTGGGCACTTTCAGAGATAATTTCTTCTATTAAAGAATAAAAATAAGGTGTTAATATATAAATCAATACAGTAGTACTATACGTAAATATACGTTGATGGTGAAAATAAAAAAGTTGATCATCCAAACAGCGTTCTACCCTTCGTTGAAATCAAAGTGGTGATCGGGACCATGCATTTTAACCCATCTCTAGTTAAGAATCAGCACAACTTTGGCTTTTCTTACCCCAAATTTCCTTAAATTTAACCAGTTACATTTTATTGGAGCCTCCTTCAAGATTGGTGCGTGTATTTACTTGAATACCACGATATGAGCAGGCACCTGTATTAAAAAAAGGGAAGCATTAACTGTATTTTAGATGGAGCTACTTGAATATTTATATTGTTTTTACAGAGCATGTCGACAGACCAGGATCAAAGCCAGCCACCACCGCCCCCAACCCGCGTAAATAGTTTAACTGAGCGTGCAAGCTCGGAAAATGATATCATAATAGAGGTGATGTGGTAAGTTTTTACTTTTTATATTTTTGTACGTAATAGAGGTATACTGTATGTATTTGCACTTGGAGCAAAATCAACAGATCATCAAGATATAAAAAGGATAAATTAGGTTTCATCCTTATTTTCCTTTCTCATTGAGTGCTAATATATGCCCATCTGGTAATTTTATTTCTTCACCCATTTTTAATGAAAAATTTAATCACGCAAAAAGACTTTAAAAATCCTATTAAAAATTAATCCTCTTATATATTCTTTGTAATTAAAAAAAGGAAAAAAAAATTAAAAAAACTTAAAATGAAAAACGAATGAAGATGCAAAACAACCTCCCCATTTTCTCTCTTCATCCCTCACCCCCTTCTTACTCTTTCGTCTCCCTCCAATATCTTCTATATCTTCCATCCACCCCACCCTCCCCAAATTCTGTCTCTTATTTTCTCCCCTACTTTTCAATCCTTAGTTCTGAATTGGAATTCGGGAATAAATATGATTCTTGATCTCTTAGCATGAGTTAAAATTTAAAAGTCATATATGTCTTTGTATTCATTGAATATAATTAACATTACACTAAACTTGATGTTAAATATGACTTTATAATTTTTGCTTTCTTTAATTATAATTTGTTTGAATACCTAAGACATTATCTACACTAAGAGATGGGGGAATAGCCAAGCCTGACAATGGGCTAGCCATAATAATTTGCTATGAATCTGCCTTTGACGATAATCAAACTTAAAATCTCTCACTTACAAGTGAAGAATAATATCATTAGACTATAGTATTAAGTGACTCTTTAATTATAAAATTTTAAATTAGGTAAAAAAGCCCTCATCGACAAATAGATAAAGGCATATATCTGCAAGGCCCGATCAATAGGTCAAGTCACACACTGATTTTAGCATGCATATGATTATTTAAAATGTTAAGGAAAAAAACTTAACTAAATTACACTATAGTGTGTTACACATGCAAGTACTAATGATGTGCATATACCATTAATCTTTTTTACTATTTACCATTCTTCTCGAAGATTATCATGATCCTCCAATACATTAGAATATCGAAAATTACGTTGACATTTCATTTATATATCTCAGGTAGGGAGATGTAAGAATGAGTTCTACTCAAACGAGAGAGACATAATTAAATTTCTCTCTATTTTGAATAGGCGAAGCCTACTTTCTCTTAATTTTCAGTTAAAGGACTTCCGGCTGCTTACAATAAAATAAAATAAACATTCTAAGATATTTTGCATCTCTCATTAAAAGAAGTTCTTTAGCCAAAATATGTTGTACTAATATCCAAACACCAAATAGCCAAAATATATTGTACTATTACTGCAATTTTAAACAGTCTCTAAAACTCTTCGTAAGTGACTTCAAGTAGAAGGTAAAATAAAAGTTAAATAAAAAATGACAAAAAAAAAAGCAATTCCGAAGATCAATTTGCATTAAAAATAAACAAATGAAATAAAAATTTACCAAAAAATATCAAATAAAATAATTAAAGTGCTGGCGTGGATTTTCCATTTATGCAAACTACAACTCACTCTCACAAGTCACAGGCCACAGGTCACTAGACTCCACAACCCTCTATCTCTCTTACTCATTGCAATAACCAACGGTCCAGATTCGCTCCTCAGTTTCTGGCTCTTCTTTATCTTCCCCACCTTCACTTCCCCACCTCCCCCCCCCCCCTCCTCCTCCTCCTCTCTGTCTCTCCGTCTTGCTTCTCTCTCTAGATTTTAGAAGTTGTAGCCTTTTTGCGTTGCTAGAAATCTCAGCAGAGAAGAGAAAAATGTCGTTGGGGAAGAGACCAAGGCCTCCGATGAAGAGGACCACAAGCATGTCAGAAATCACCTTTGATCCGAACACCATCAGTACTGAGGCACCTCACTCTCAACCGTCCGATCCCAACAACCCTTATCAGCCTCTGGCCTTATGGGGCGGTGGTGGTAGTGGTGGAGGTGATGGTGGTGGGCTTGATGGGTTGGATCAACGGCTCATGATGAAGTTTCCCTCACCATCATCAGCATCGCCAAGAAACCACAAAAAAAATTCTGCTGATTTTGGAGAAACTGCCCACTTCTTGAAGGCTTGTGGTCTCTGCAAACGCCGCCTTATTCCCGGCCGCGATATTTACATGTACAGGTATTCTTCTTCTCCAATAGAATTTTACTAATTATTGTCTACATATTTTGTTTGCGGTATTAATTCTTTAAATTTACCGTGATTGGTCTAGTAATATTTCTTATTCAATTTCTAGCATGATAGTCAGGTGACTGGTTTTATGAGAGACTTTTGTTGTACCTAACAGTTTTTCCTCTTTGCTCTTAGAAAGAAAATATTTTAGATAATGCTTTAATTTTATGAAAATCCTCTAAATATTTTTTGGACAAATTTAGGGTTATGTCAACTGTATGCCAGACAAGGTTCGTGCATGGTTGACATGAATTTGTTTTCACTTTTCTGTCAAATTAATTATTCTTCATGAACATTTCTTACTTCTTGTTTTTTTTTTTACCATTTTTAGTACTAATACTTCCCAGATTGTTTATTTTTCTTGATTTTCCGGGATATGTAGTAAATATGCCAAAATTAGGAAACCCTACTAATTATATGTCACTATATATATATATATATTTTTTGTGCATGACACGAATCTATTTTCAATTAATTCACTAATTCTTTTTGCCTATAATTTGATTTTCCAGAGGTGACACAGCTTTCTGCAGTCTAGAGTGCCGGCAGCAACAGATAAACCTTGATGAGAGGAAAGACAAGTGTTCTTCCACCGCCGGACACCAAGTCTCTGCCAAAGGTGAAACCGTGTCTGCCTTGTAGGGTTGTCGACCCGAACACAGAACGATCTTTGGGAGCTTTGCTCATATGAATATATAAGTATGGGGAGGGTTGGGTTTGATTAGGTACGTTGCATGAAAAATAGGGAAAGATTTTGAAGCTCTGGAGTCGATTAATATATGTGGATTACTCAAGCAAATTAACTTCAAGTGTGTACTTCATCTTCATGGTTTGCTCCCTCTTGTTTTCATTTAGGTGGTACTGGAAGTAAACTGAAAATCTACAGGGTTAATTTAATCTTCCTTATCTTTTATATCTCTTTTTTTATTTACTGGGTTTTCACTTTCGTGGCGTATATATTATGTTATATGTGAATATATGTGAGTGGTGCCAAAGCCAATTAGTGAGAGAATCGATGCATATGTGGGCTGGTTGAAGGCTGAGTTGGATGGTAATTTTCTTTCTTGGTCACGAGTAGAATGGTATTGGATTCCAATAGATTTTCTTAATATTGTAACTTTTGTTAGAGTACCCCCTCGCTTTTCTAGTTCTTTTTAAGTTTTTTAACTTTTATTTGTAAAAGAGTGATAATTACATTAAATTTAACTAAACTGCAAAAAAGAGAATTCAAACTTAGATGCAGATGATAAATCATATTGTTCAGCTCTCTCAATTTTTCAATTAATTCACTGAATAAGAAAAGAAAGAGTTTTTATTATAAATAATCCCTTAAATGGACTTAACTCGTTATTTTAGTTACTTAATTTAAAAATCGATTAATTTTATTCCTAAAATTGACCTACACGTCAATTTAGTCCCTACTGTTCAAATCTATTAAAATAGAGCCCACAAAATAATGTTATGTGGAGGATAAAAAATCATTCTGCATTTAATTTAAAAGACAACAAGAAATAAAATAAAAAATAAATAAAATCGGAATTTATAAACAACCACTCCGCAAAGTCCTAGCCTTCCTTCGGACGACGACTCCATCAAAATCGCCCCAATCTCCCGCCTCCAAGCTCCTCTCCATGGTCAAGCAGACTTCGAACAAACCCAACTTCGCCGTCCCACAAGCACTCCAATCGCCTCGCCGCCGAGTTCTTGGGGTTTCTGCAAACAACAATGGCAAGGTTCACCATTCCCACTGCAGTTTCCCCTACATTTTCCTCCTCTCTTCCTTCTATTTCCTAAACCCTAACCTTAATTGCAGAACCCATGTCTTCTTGCTCGCCCAAACGCCTAAACAACAGCAGCCCGCAACCCCAACTTCAATTCCAAAATTGCCCTCCTGGCCACGCCGCTCTAGCAGGCGGTGTATAACAGAGCTCTTGGATCTCTCTATGAATTCGTCAACATGCTAAAATCAGACTTAATGGCTATCGTAATTATCCTTGGGGAATATTTTCAACGGATACACTGGCTTTCACTACAGAATGCAATTCACAGAGAGATGCAACGAGTTCTATTATACACAGTTCTATGGTATAACTTAACTAAACTAAATCACGACGTCTGTTCTATTACCCACGGTTGAATCGTTGGATATGAATTGTTCAAATCTGTTAGTATATGATCTTACTAACAGCAATAATCCAATTAATAGTTTGAATTTTCATGCAAAAATGACCTTCTCACCACTAACATATAGATGTAGGGTCATATATGATATTAAGGTCGAGTTTGGGGTATTTTTATTTAGGTCCCAAAATTTGAGTTGTTATTAGATTTAGTCCAGTTTCATATTTTTCTACTTTAATTAAATTTCTTGACTTATACATCTTTATTCAAAATTTTATTTGAATGCTTAAATGTAAATATATAACCAATTTTCTAGAAAATTTGTATCTCATCATATATGATATCTACACCATAGCTAGGTTGATAAAATACATTTAATCTGTATTGGCAGTAGAATATACGAAAATAATCTACCTATCATCCATAAAATGGTTCAAAGAAATTTCATATTCATACATTTATAAATCTATACCAGTATATATACCATCCATAAAATAATTTACCTATAACATAGATTGGTCAATACAATTAATCTGTAATGGAGGAATAAGAAAAAATTGAGATATAAACTGGAAGCACGAAGAAAGAGAAACAATATTTAATTCTTATATTAAATTATAAAATTGATTAAAGGAAAATAATCTAAATAAGGGATAACATTAATCATGATTTAATAAAACATAAATAAAAATGAAAGAGCGATATCGAGGCCAAGCTGTATAAAGGCAAACATCCCTTATAACTATGGTAAACGGCCTACTTATAGCCTTATTTTTTTGCCAAAAAATAAATTGATGTAGATAATCAGTGAGTGGGACTTACCCTAACAAAGTAAACTAAATTTAATAATGCTTTACAAAATTAAACTCATATCAAGTTTACCCTTTTATTTATTTGTAAAGAGAATTGGGTGGAGTTAGGGTAAAATATGATCAACATAATATTGATATTTAAGAAGATTCTTTTGCATGACATAAGAGTCCATGATTAGTGCTTATATATGAAGGGAGGAATCTGTGGCCGAGTCAGCTTTGCATATGGAATGGTCCCACTTTACACATTACAAGTGAATTAACAAATCGAAAGAGAGATTCATTCGAAATTAGTTGGAGACTTTTGTAAGGTGCCCCTTCTGCCTTCTGCTCACTGATTTGATCTGAACTCGAGGAGAGACCCAAGCCAAGGTGGGACCACCCTGTAAATACAGGTGTCCCCACATCTTTTGTCTCGTGGGCCCTAACCATCGGCTCCACATGATTTCTGATCTAACATCACCCATGTGAGCTGAGAGATCCAAACCCTACAGTGCTTTTTCTCGTGATATCTAGGTTTTGCGACTGAATCAAGAGAAATTTACTTACTACGAAATGTCATTACGATAATATATTAAACTAATATCAAGTCCGAAAGACATATTATTCTTGAATTAAATGAATGGGGAATTACAATGATGTGTTGATGTGAACTACTACCCGCAACATAGTTTTCCATGGGGCCATGCACAGCTGTTTTTGTTCTCCAACTCCCTTCTTTTTTTGTTTAATGGAAGGTGGATTATATGAAAATCAGTAGTTTTGGCATTTTCAGCTGCAACAAGAGGGCAACTCTCGGTTGGCAGGTACTAGGGTTTAATGTTATTGTAAGAAAAAGTAAACTCATAAAAAGTAAACTCATGTAAGGGCATTTGTCAAGTTCTAATGAAAAGTGATTTTAAAAAATAAATTAAGCACCTCCGATAAGAAAATAACACAATTTGAATATCTCAATTAACTTGTCTCTCAAGTTCTAAACTATTTATATGGAAGCATACAATTTCCATGGTAAAAGGGCAATGGTCTGGTTCAGGGACAAATGCATACCCATATCCCCCGCGGGGGGGGGGGGGTGGTGGTGGTGGTTGGGTAAAATAATGAGATAGGTATTTAAGGGAAGGGATCCCCACAATTTTTTTTAAATGGATATTAGTTGTTCACCCCACCCCACATCGAATTTCAATCATCCGAATTGTAGGGGGTGGTGGCGGCGGTGGTTGGATAAAATAATGAGAGGTATTTAAGGAAAGGGATCCCCACAATTTTTTTTTTTTAAATGGACATTAGTTGTGTGCCCCACCCCACATCTAATTTCAATCATTCGAATTGTCTATTTTTGAAGTTAGACCTCATAGAGATCATCCTTAAATATTAGCCAAATCGAAAACATTTGAGACATCTAATTGAGTTCAAAGAAACAGACAAACACTTTCTTTTTTTTTTGGTAAAATAAGGGGGTGGATCACCCCAAAAAACTAGCTCAAAGAGTTATTACAGATATTCGAGTCCTAGTGACTCCCATCATATTATCAAATAATCGAGATCCAATCCAATCAGGATGATTCTAAAAAATAATGGTACCCAAGATCCATATTATAGCTCCAATTGGCAATGTCATCTACCACCATGTTCTTCTCCCAATAAACATGCACTAACTCACATTCGGCTATGCATGTCGTGCACTGATCAATGATGTTGGTAAGAGGATGAAAGCTGAATTTTTAGATTGCACTGATCAATGATGTTGACAAACATTTTGTTCTATAAGAAACAATGAAATTTCATCGTGATAATTAAGTAAGCAAATGATTTCGGATTAAATTGATTTTTTCCAAGGATGATCTATGAATTGAGACTTACAAAATACTGAAATAGACGGTTCAAATCATTGAAATTCGACGTGGATTGGACCCTACAACTAGTCCTAATTTTTACCCAAAAATGGGGTTCCCTTCGGATAAATCGCCTGTGTTAATGGGTATCCATTTCATCAATAAAATAACTTATTTTTTCATATTTAATAAATAAACGTTTTAATCACATCATGTCAAGCAACATAAAAAAAACTATGATTAGAAATAAAATACTATCAAATTAAGAATCTAACCATAGTTTACATCCAAAATTAAAAACTAGCTATCATTAGAGAAAAATATGACTTTTTTCTTCTTTTTTTTTGGTGGAAAAGGACTAAAAATATTTATATATAATACATATACAGTTAGTAAACGTATAGGACGGCCCGAATTCATGGACAATTATCGATGCAGTACCCCTATTCTCATAATCGTATCCATAATCGCTCGGAAAGTTTCAGTTCCCCCGTATCTGTCCCATACCCAAATAAGCATATCCAAACATTCCTCAAACATATCTGCGGGAAACGGTATTAGAGGTAAAATTGGCATCTCACACACAGGAGGAGAACTTTTTCTCCCCCCTGTTATGAATAAAAGAACTAGAATTATTTATATAATTATAATTAATACATGTATATTTCATACGCACAGTGCTTTTGCCACAACTTAAGATGATTGTTTTTCCAAACTATAATTAAACTTGAGCTCTGGAGCTCGAACTGTCAGCAGATTCACAAACTACTGCTCGAAAGAAAACATGTATTCAAACATATCTATATATACACATAGTAATTAAATGAATACATATTTGATACAAATGAGCCTGGTATATTCAAAAGTGAAGCCAAGCTCAAACCCCCATTCGCAAAACGATATTCTTTTATTAAAATCTATATAGTATTCAAAGTTTGATCAAGGTCCCTTGACTTTGTACACCTCATTATATTACTATTAATATTTATAGTTTTATAGTTTTGAAATTAATTGTTTGATATTTTATGAGATTTAAAATCCTATAAATTTAAAACCCCTCATTATAATACTATTAGAAACGGTTACAATAAAAAAATTCAAACATTTTGATTGAATAAATGGATAAAAACTATGTAAAAATAAGAAATAATAAATGGCAAAAAATGTATCCATAGTGTTAAAAAAATTGGTACATTTCACATATAACAAAGCGGTACATTAATAAAGAAGAATGGGTACATTATAAATAAATTAGGGTACATATAAAAGATTAAAAATTATGAGTACAAATGAATTTTAAAAAACTAAAAGAAATTAATACATGGGTACAAAATAAAACTAAAAAAAATACTACAAATTAAAAAAAAATGTTGCAAATTAAAAGTGGGTACAAACTAAAAATATAAATATATGATACAAAGTTTAGGCATAAAACATAAATATACCATATGTAATTTTTCTATCATTGATTAAATATACACTGTCACGTGACAGTATACACATGGGTACAAACACAAATAAAACTTTAAAAAATATGGGCACAAAAAGAAACTAATATATGGGTACAAATTAAAAATGAAAAGAAAATTGGTACAAATTAAAAAATATTTTCAAATTAAAAATAGGTACAAACTAAAAATAAAAATATATGATAAAAAAAATTTAGCCATAAATATAAATATACTAATTGTAACATTTTTAACACTAAAGGAATATATTTAAAAATAAAAATATTTTATTATTCAAATAATTAATGATGTTATTAATACCCAAGGACCTTGATCAAAAATTCAAAATGAATAGGATTTTAATCAATGAAGTAACAAAAAGAAGGATTTGAACCTAATTTTCCCTTTGTGATTTCTGTTGAAAATTGGAACCTATATTAAGGGATATATATATTGTTGGAAATGTGCCCTAAAGCCAATCATATGATGATACTTTACGGACATTTCACATGTTAAACTAATCTAGTTTACATATAAAAGGGCAAACATTATTGTTTGAGCCGTCTCATATAAAAGTTATATGCTTAAAAGATAAAGTCCAAGGAATATGTGATTGGAAGAATGCAATCTAATGAAGTTAGATTAATGAGACCATTCTTTCGTAGACACATCCTAAACGTTCCTGATCATAGGATTGCCAATTGGGCATTGACAGTCCGATAAGATCAGTACGTACTATGCCTTCTCTCAGGGAGAGTGACTAGTCTCGAGTCATTGGTGTGTGTGACATCAAGACAAGTACGTAGGTGCTCAATAGAGAATGAGTCCACTGAACACGATCAACGAGGAGTTCTCATACTCATGTCACATGAGAACTCATGGTTGGGATAATGCAAATTAGTCCTTTGACCTGAGGCATCACAGTTGTTGTCTTGTGGTTAAGTCCTTGATCTTTGATTATGTCAAAGTCACCCCATCGGGGTGTCCACGACATCATTGGGGTTAAGCCACTTAGTCATGGAGACAAGTGAATGTGCAACAAGGGATCTCTAACCTTCAAAATGGTTTGAGGGAGAATACTCTATGATATGATTAAAATCTCTGGCCAGAGTATGAATGAGATTAGGGAATGCGTTCCAAATCACATTCAAGGTAATCATATAAGCAAACGAATCACATTGGATAGTAGACATGAATAAATAAACTATCAAACCAAACAATGTGGTCAAGAGTATTAGATTAGAGAAAGACCGTATTGCATTTGTAATCCTAAACTGAATAGGTTCTCTACCTCTTCTGATTAGCTTGGGTAGCCATGATATGCTGCTAGGTGTCACTCATGGTTTGTGGAAGCCCTAAACGTGTGTAATCACTAAAGGGAGAATTGAAAGTAAGTTTCAATTCACAATCGATGTAAAATGGTTTTAATCGCCCACTGCCTCGCTAAAAGGAACCTAATGTATCGTACACCGTGTAAGGTGGAGATTGAAGAAACAAAGGAGATGAATAAGAATAATTAAATGGTTTAATTATTTATGGCAAGGATTAATTAATATGTTAATTAATCAAACGAATAAGTTTGTTAAAGACCTCGGGATAGTTTTGGACCTTAAGGCCCAATGGGCTTCGAACGTCAAAGCCCATTGACTTAAGTTGTATGACAACTTAATGAATAAAGATTCACAAAGGCCCAAAAGCCCAAATCCATTTAGTGTTGAATTAGGGTTTTTGGTTCTTTAGGTCATTTAAAGAAGTGACTATATAAAGAACTTTATAACCTAAAATTCATAAGTTGTTGATTTTAGAGAAAATTGGTGAGAACACAAAGCTTCCATTTCTCTCTAAGAGGCCAACCACCTTGGGGGATATTATCTAGCAATTCTACTTCCTCAAGGTCACTCATTTCTTCTCCAATCCAACCTTGGTGTAGAATCTTTAGAGGTTCTCTATTTTGGGAACTTGGAGAATCTAATTCATTCAACCAAATCCATGGAGCTAAGAAGCAAGGAATGAAGGCCCTATCTCTTGGGTGATTATCCTTTGCATATGCAAAGAGGAATCTACAAAGGTAAATATTTCTCAACTAATAAATGTTGATTTAAAAGTTGAGTCAAGGTTCACCAATCTACTAGGCTTTGAATTTCATGGTTGATGTTTTGTTTTTGAATGCATGAAAGCATGATTCCGCCTTTAATTGTTAATTGCATGCTATATGATGTTATTCAAATGAACATGTTTTTCACAAAATTTCCTTCAAGTGGTATCAGAGCCTAGGTCTAGTAGTTGGTGAATCATTTTGGGTTTTGTAGTTCATAGTTTTTGATTTAAAAGTTGTAATATGTTACAAGCTTTATTCTTGTTTCTTTGAATGTAAATTTTGTTAGAAAATTTGCCATCTCAAATGTTGTAGATGTAGTTCATATGAGCATGAATTTTGGAGCTAAAATTTGGTGCCATGTTTTTGGGGAAATTCGGCCAAATCCAAATGGTTATTTTTTGGGTTCATGTTTGTCTTGTTAAAATGGTTTTAAAGTGACTTTTGGAACCCCTAAGTACCCTAGGATGTTAGCCCTCTTTTGAGTGGTGAAAATTTGAGTTTTGGTGAGTGAAAACATTCATGGAGCTATTATGAGTTTTCATGAGTGTTCTTCAATGTTCTTGAAGTTCTTGCCAAGAACAAAAAGTTTTGAAGTTTTGATTCAAAAAGTTTTATGTTTTTACATAAAGTTTTGGTTTAATTTTAGTGGGTGATTTTAGTGGGTGATGATTATTAGTAAAGTATTATTAATGGTTTTAATGGTAGACAAACTTTTTTAAAAGTTTGACATAAATTCAAAATATTTCATCTTTACCTCACCTAACAAAACCCACTTACAAAAACTTTGTAAAAATCTTATTTTTATTTACTCATGGCCGGCCACCCTACATGTAGGGTATTTTTGGGTCTTTTATTCAATTACATAAAGTTTTGATACTTTTGTGTATTTGCACTTTGGCCCAAGTTTACGTTTTTACGTTAAGGCCCAAAAACGTTAAAGGACAAATTGTTTTGCTCCTTTAATGAAGTTTTTTGTATTTGTTGAAATTTTTGGGTTCTAGTTGTAATTACATGAAGTAGTGGACTTTTGTGTTTTTACAAAGTGACCCCAAAAGTTTGTGTTTCGCAATATAGCCCAAAAAGTTGTGGTTATTGCATGATGGCCCAAATTAAGTAGGGAACAAAAATTGTTTTGTCTCTTTAAATGAGAATTGGATTTTCATTTCATTTAGCTCCATTTAAATCAATTTTATGGATACAAAAACCAAATGAAAATGTTGCATTCAATTTAATTAATTAAAGTGTTGATTAATTAAAGGGTGATTATGAACCTAAGCCTACGATAATTGAGCTATGTGATAGGCCGTTTCAAATTTGTTTGAACCATGGGAATGTGTAGATTAATTTTGGTTGTAATTTGATTTGATCAAATGTTGTAAAAGAGCATAAGCTCTTCTTTACTTTAAAGTAATTTGTTTTATGCAAATGTTGTAAAGAGCATAAGCTCTCTTTTACTTTGAAGTACTTCTTTCTTGCTTTATTTGATATGCATGAAAATGAAGTAGTTGGGTCCAACGCCCCTAAGACAACACGCCTTAATGTGATTAAACGCGTAACTAAAATCAATCTCCATCCCTAGTCCGAGATTCAACACTAGGCTCGTGTTGAGTCTAAACAAAGGTTCATAGTCATCCTAAGGCCCTAAGGCAACTATATAGTCCATCAAATGAATGCAAACCTTATGTTAGTAGTATCATATACTCTTGCTTTAAAAACCGTTTTATAAGTATAGTGGGAGTATTATATACAACTAAATTGAATCAAATGGACCAATAGTTGTAATAGGACCAAAATTGTTTTAATGAAGATTAAAATGAATACTTATATGTGATGAGACCTAAAACCCTCAACCAAACCATTATTAAGTTGATAAGCGTGAGAGTGCTTAGAACACTCTTTCGTGGCCTTCCACCGTGGTGGGATCCAATCGTTTATGACTTGTACACCGGCTTCACCCTATCATGGGGGAGTACAAAGTGCATGCTTATACTCAGGAGGAATCCATAAACATATGATGAGGTTAGTGTAGGCAACGAGGATGGCCGACATCGTATCATCGTGAGGCTATTCTTGAACCCCTTCACGAACTAAGCATGGTGGGAATGACTTAACTAAGTGCAATGGCGCCGACATCGTATCATCGTGAGGCAACATTCTCTAGAGGCCAAATTGATGGGTACTTGCATTAGTTGCAAATGAGTAAGCGTACTCTCTCATTATTATTAATGCTAGCCAACATCATATCATTGTGAGGTGGGCTTGGTAATAGTGAGTCTCCCATAACCTACTAAGAGTTTCCTCCAAAACTCTCGAATTCCAATGAGGGATATGGAATTTGCCAAAAATAGTGGGTGGTGCTATTTGATTTAAAGACCCGAATCAAATGGCTTAAAATCAATCAATTTATATTCGTTACGTATTTGTTTACCAATATATTTGCAAACGCTATCCAAAACTTGACAAAGAAAATCCGAATGTTTTAGTTTCCGGACTTGGTAACACAATCCCAAAGATTGTCTTAAATGGATTGTGCATGTACCTAAGAAGTCTCATCCTCACAATCTTCCTATTGATAATGTATCATTGGAAGAACATGTTAGAAATGTCTATCATGAAGAGGACAACACAAACAACCAATGCTTATTCCTTCGTTATATGAACAAAGGAACTTACGAAGATTAGCATAAAGACAAGGACACTTTTAGTGCCATGATTCTTCACTTACAAATTGTTGTATGAAGAAATAAGAGTTGCCTTGAACAACTCTTGAAAGTTTGTAATTATGTTTAGAACATAATGGTTGGTTGACAAAAATAGTCCATCAACATGGACTTATGATGATTTTGAATCATTGAGTGTTGAAGTGATAAACCACTTAACGAGACGGAAACTAAGCTAGGACTTCACCTTTATGTCCCTATCCTAATGGTTCACTAAGTTTATTGTAAACTATGTAATGAACAATAACCACACACTCTCCAAAATGTTTGATGTGTATAACACAATTGAAAAAGGTTTCAAGAGAGATAGTGGGAGTTTAGGGACCATGACTATTGTAGTCAAAGGAGAAGTCAAATGAAGAAGATAAAATTAACTCCAAGGGAACAAAGTTTCTTTATGAAAGGATGGACATTGGAAGGGGTATTTGCAAGAAATGTCTTGCAAGTGTCAAGAACACACCTTTCGAAGGTGTTGTAAATTGGTCTTGAAAAGTTCAAAACAATTGGTTCTTCTACTTGAATGCTTGATTCCGTATTAGTAACTATGTTTTACAATCGTTGTAAAAGTGTGGCTAATAAGAAGTAGAAGATTAATGAGAGAAGAGAAAGTACTTCACATTCGGAACGTGAATAAAATATAGATCTCTGCGAAAGCAGATGGTACTAACTTCCTCATATGAACTACCAAAGAAATTGGAAAAACCAAAGATTGTCTTTACATTCCAATTTTAAGGAACTTAATTCCGTCACTATAGAAGAGATGGATGAATGTTTTGTTTGACAAAACATTGTTCTTTATTAATCAATGATTGGATTATAGTAAACTAATTGATTGTCTCTATAGTAGAGATGATATGGTAGTGTTAAACTGTTTAGAATATAATGATGCTTAAAACCCAAAAGGTTGCAAGATAGTGACTAATCCCAACTGAGTTGTGATACCTCTAAAACATAAATTACGAGTTGGTCATAGATGGATGCTTTGGATCGTTAGATCCGGATCCAATACCTTCTTGTCAAAATTGTATAGAGGCGAAATGTTCGAATCTTTATTCTTTTGGAAAGAAGAAAGAATCACAAAGTTGTTGAGGTTAATTCACTTAGATGTTAGTGGCACTTGTCCACAACATAATACTACTCATGTTGTTTGACATTCACCGAAGATCACTCTCGGTTGGACTATAGTTTATTAAAATAAACACAAGTCCGAATACTTTGCCAAAGGTTTCAAAGAATTCAAGAAATGTAAGTTGATGAGTAAGACGTCTAAAGTACTTACCTCCTTAGATTTGATCCAAGGAAAGGTAACACTTTAGATGAGTTTCCTTGAAAGATATCAAGGAAATTAGCATCATAAGATAATGATTTTTTCCATTAGGAGAAGAACGAACTTGAATAAGATTTAGTTCGTTGGATATTATCAATTACCCATATATAGGATATATATGCTTCTAAAACAATATGATTGTCAATTAGAAGATCTTCCAAAATTTTCATAACTCCATAGGATGTCGTTGGAAAGAAAGACAAATCTTAATTGTGTTAAGATTTGGGGTTGTGTGCTAATAAGCAATATTTGTTTAAAAATTATCTTGTGGATATCCTTAAATTAACCTCTGGATATCACTTATATAAACCAACCAACAAATGTTGTTTGTTGAGTAGTTCATTGTAATCCTACAATGTGATTTGCCTTAGAGCAAATGAACTAGGAATAGAACTCAAAAGAATGGGTTCTTTGAGAGACAAGATGATAATCAACAAATAAAACAACCTAGTTCCTATACCACAAGCTCCAAGGTAGTCAAGAAGGATTTATAAACCGTCTCAGTTGAATGGTTTGAACTTTATGACTACATTGAGTGTATATACAATATATACTCAAGGAAATGGTAAAGTACCATTTGACCCGAAATAATGAAACCTTCATAGCTAATTGGTAGCTTAAGGTGGCTACAATCAAAGAGAATGGTTGACTTTGAAGGAACCATTTTTGACGTAGTCTTAGTTTCAATTAATTCGAAGATTGCTAGCTACAACTAAATGTTGATTCAATGTTTGGACATCATATAGGTTTCCGAAACCATTATTAAGATAGTCCTAATAATATATGTCTAAAACTATGAATCACAAAAACATGTAAGTTGTAGAAGATCCAACCATCATGGATCTAAGCAAGCTAGTGGGAGCCATAAGCGTTTTATGAGGGAAAGATCAAATTGTTTGATTTCTCATAAAGATGTAAATGAATCTTTTGTTTACTAGGTTTACAAAAGATTAGTGGGAGTTAATCATGTTCCTAAAATTTAGAATATATATATGATATATTAATTTTGGAAATGAAAAGAATACTTCTTCGTTAAAGTTATGACTTTAAACTTTCTATAACGATAGAATGTATATGGGAGATATAGTCTATATACATGGGATGGAAATCTATAATGATAGATTTTAGGATATAATTGGATTATATCATGCCCTAATAATAGACAAAGGATGCTAGGAAGTTTCTCATATGATGATAAACTTCAATAAGAAGAACAACTCTAGTGAGACTAGGAGGTAGCTCTTCTCAAAGGGAACGTACCCTTTGACTCCCAAAGAAATAATGCGTAAATCGAATCCTTTATACATACGCAGAAAGGTGATTTATGTATTTCATATTGTATGAAAAACATTGATATGAGTTGTACCTAGAAAGGTACAAGGCGATATCAATGCAAGCCCAGGATCAGAACCATGGCAACTGTCAAGTGAGTCCTTAAGTATTTAAGAAATACTAAAGGATAGGTTCCTCGAAGAATGAGGAAGAATTAGAGTAACGTAAAGGAAGCGTAAATGTGTTAGATTATGAATCTAATCCATCGTTGAATGTTTCTTCATTATGAATGAAGAGATTAACAGATACTTCTTTATTATGACTAAAGAGATATTTGGATGGAAACATTAAAGTAATGACTTTAGTGTGTTCCATTATGAATGCAAAATATATTGCCATATATAGAAGTTTACAACAATGTTGTTTGGATGAGAAAGTTCATTTATGAACTCTCTATTCGGTTCCAACCAGAAAGTGTATCTAGTGTACTGACACTACGACACTAATGGGGCGATAGCTCAAGCCTGGGAATCAAGGTCTCATCAAGATCTGAACTCATATGAGAGACTGAACCACATGATTGAGAATCATGTATAATGGTGACGTCGATATTCTCAAGGTTGCTTCTATGGATAACATATAGATATCCATTGCCTAGGCCTACTGATTGGCTCTAGTGCAAGTGGGAGATTGTTGGAAATGTGCCCTAAAGCCAATCATATGATGATACTTTACGGACATTTCACATGTTAAACTAATCTAGTTTACATATAAAAGGGCAAACATTATTGTTTGAGCCGTCTCATATAAAAGTTATATGCTTAAACGATAAAGTCCAAGGAATATGTGATTGGAAGAATGCAATCTAATGAAGTTAGATTAATGAGACCATTCTTTCGTAGACACATCCTAAACGTTCCTGATCATAGGATTGCCAATTGGGCATTGACAGTCCGATAAGATCAGTACGTACTATGCCTTCTCTCAGGGAGAGTGACTAGTCTCGAGTCATTGGTGTGTGTGACATTAAGACAAGTACGTAGGTGCTCAATAGAGAATGAGTCCACTGAACACGATCAACGAGGAGTTCTCATACTCATGTCACATGAGAACTCATGGTTGGGATAATGCAAATTAGTCCTTTGACCTGAGGCATCACAGTTGTTGTCTTGTGGTTAAGTCCTTGATCTTTGATTATGTCAAAGTCACCCCATCGGGGTGTCCACGACATCATTGGGGTTAAGCCACTTAGTCATGGAGACAAGTGAATGTGCAACAAGGGATCTCTAACCTTCAAAATGGTTTGAGGAAGAATACTCTATGATATGATTAAAATCTCTGGCCAGAGTATGAATGAGATTAGGGAATGCGTTCCAAATCACATTCAAGGTAATCATATAAGCAAACGAATCACATTGGATAGTAGACATGAATAAATAAACTATCAAACCAAACAATGTGGTCAAGAGTATTAGATTAGAGAAAGACCGTATTGCATTTGTAATCCTAAACTGAATAGGTTCTCTACCTCTTCTGATTAGCTTGGGTAGCCATGATATGCTGCTAGGTGTCACTCATGGTTTGTGGAAGCCCTAAACGTGTGTAATCACTAAAGGGAGAATTGAAAGTAAGTTTCAATTCACAATCGATGTAAAATGGTTTTAATCGCCCACTGCCTCGCTAAAAGGAACCTAATGTATCGTACACCGTGTAAGGTGGAGATTGAAGAAACAAAGGAGATGAATAAGAATAATTAAATGGTTTAATTATTTATGGCAAGGATTAATTAATATGTTAATTAATCAAACGAATAAGTTTGTTAAAGACCTCGGGATAGTTTTGGACCTTAAGGCCCAATGGGCTTCGAACGTCAAAGCCCATTGACTTAAGTTGTATGACAACTTAACGAATAAAGATTCACAAAGGCCCAAAAGCCCAAATCCATTTAGTGTTGAATTAGGGTTTTTGGTTCTTTAGGTCATTTAAAGAAGTGACTATATAAAGAACTTTATAACCTAAAATTCATAAGTTGTTGATTTTAGAGAAAATTGGTGAGAACACAAAGCTTCCATTTCTCTCTAAGAGGCCAACCACCTTGGGGGATATTATCTAGCAATTCTACTTCCTCAAGGTCACTCATTTCTTCTCCAATCCAACCTTGGTGTAGAATCTTTAGAGGTTCTCTATTTTGGGAACTTGGAGAATCTAATTCATTCAACCAAATCCATGGAGCTAAGAAGCAAGGAATGAAGGCCCTATCTCTTGGGTGATTATCCTTTGCATATGCAAAGAGGAATCTACAAAGGTAAATATTTCTCAACTAATAAATGTTGATTTAAAAGTTGAGTCAAGGTTCACCAATCTACTAGGCTTTGAATTTCATGGTTGATGTTTTGTTTTTGAATGCATGAAAGCATGATTCCGCCTTTAATTGTTAATTGCATGCTATATGATGTTATTCAAATGAACATGTTTTTCACAAAATTTCCTTCATATATATATATATATATATGTATATATATATATATATATATATATATATATATATATATATATATGGGATAGGATCAAGGGACAAATATTTTTACAAATACTCTTACACTCTTTTTAAGCCTTTTGATTACATGACATCCAAGGGTTCTTATTTATTCATTAAATGACATGGATGCTTATGTGGATTTTAATTACTATTAAAAATAAATAAAACTGAAAAAAAAAACATAAAATCTGGAAAATTAAAAATATAATTAAAAAAGGAAGATAATTTTACTGAAATTGGTTCTCCCATTCCCATTTCGATCAAGACTTGGATTCAAACTTTGAACCGTAATAAAAATATCATGAAACTTCTTCTTTAAATTCATATGCTTGTGCATTTAAACACATGCCTGATTTCACCCATGTATTGAAGGGTTCTCGCAAACAGACCTGATATTATCAGAGAAGATTATATGAACAAATTGTGCATTCTTCAAGATGACGTTCCTCCCTTCCCCAATCAGGTCAAATCTCAATTTACCAAAAAGTTATTGGTTCCAGTTGCTTGCATTTGTGATGAGACACTTCTACTTTGTGGGGTTTGCTTAATTCATTATAGCATATGGCATGCATTGCTTCAGGTTGCCTTCGACATAATGGAAGAAGAAATGGGGCGACCCCTCGAAGATGTTTTCAGTAAAGTTTCATGATTTTTTTATTAGGATTCAAAGTCTGAATCCAAGTCTTCATCGAAATGGGAATAGGAGAACCAATTTCAGTTAAATTATCTTCCTTTTTTAATTTTCCAGATTTTATTTTTTTTTTCACTTTTATTTTATCTTTAATACTAGTTAAAATCCACATGAGCATCCATGTCATTTAATGAATAAATAAGAACCATTGGATGTCATGTAATCAAAAGGCTTAAAAAGAGTGTAAAAGTATTTGTAAAAATATTTGTCCCTTGATCCTATCCCTATATACCCATGATCAATGGACAAAGATTTTGACAAACATTTTTACATTCCTTTTAAGCCGTTAGATTACATAACATCTAAGGGTCTTCAATCAATCATTCAATGACTTGGATGCTTACGTGGATTATAATTAACATTGAAAAATAATAAAAACTAGAAAAAAAACTGATAGAGAATAAAAACTAGAAAAATAATTAAAATTTAAAAGAGAAATTTTATTTAAACCCATTAATCCTCTTTCGGCACCCAACTTAGAAATTTTGTCCCACAAACTTACCATTTTACCCTCAAATACAAAATTTACATACTTGAAAAAAATTGCACAATCACGTAAACCCACCCAACCACCTACCCTGGCAACAACCAGACTTGATTCTGGTCGTCATTCCAGAAACTTTCACCATCGATCTGCTCTTTATCTCGTCGTTTTTCAATTCTTCGTGCCCAATTCCATGGGCTGGATTTTGGTCTGACTATTATCTCCTTAAACCTTAATGAACTAATTATAAAAACCCAGCAATTGTAGCTCAAAAGACCGGTGCAGTCTTGCAAATCCTAAAATAAAATAACGATGAAGTTCCATATGTGGACAAGTTATAAAGCTATATATGCTTTCATGGATGACCAAGCTCGTAGTCATTTGAAATTGGGTGAAGAGAGAATTGATGAGAAACCAAAATTTGAGAGAGAGAGAGAGTGGTCGGTTTCAACATCACGGCCCCTATATTTCTTCGATGAACCCAACCCAGCTCTGGCGACACATTCTCCTGATGTCGTTGAAGACCACAACCACCCTCCACTATATTTTTGTTGTTCTTCTCCACCCTCCGGCAATCCCTTTTCCAATTTCCAGCAACCCACAATTGTGGCTCTCAGGGCCATTTCGACCCACCCATTCCCCAGTTGATAATATCTTTCTACACCCATTTTTCTTTAGGGCATAATTGGAATATAAAATTTAACAAAAATTTAATGGGTGTAGAAATAGGTTTATTGGGTCCAAATAAAATTTCCCAATTTGAAAAGAGGAAGAAAACCTTGCGCACAAAGGCCTCTATTGATTTGTGCAAAATACCTTCAAGTCTTTTCTCATCTTTCGGTAAAAACCCCAAAAACCTCTTTGATTCTATTTCAAATCCACACTCAGATTTAATTGTATAAAAAAAGATTTGAGGGAGACAATGAGAGTTGTTGATTTAGGGTTTAGTTTTGTCAATTTAATGAAAGAGCGAACAACGAATACTTGAAGCAGATTGATACTTGATCTGCTTTTATATCGGAATTTTGTATCGATCCATTGAAGGAACGATACTAAGTTTGACAGCGTGAGTGATAGGAATTCAAGGTGTTGGGGTTGAACGAAGCAATTCGGATGGTAGTGCTTCTACATTTTCATCCAAGATGGCCATTTTCGCTTCTTCTTATGTCTGCAGGATTATTCCCTCAATTTTTATTATTTTCTTGGTTTTAACTTTTATTAATTTCTTAATTATAAATTTATACCTCATTTAATGTTTAAAATCCTCTACATAACTCTTAATCAAGACTGTTGAATGTTACAAGATCTAAAGGTTGTAAAGGAGTGTAAAAATGTTTGTCAAAATCTTTGTCCCTTGATCCTATATATATATATTAAAATGCTTTGTGGACTTAATTAATCCTTCATATCTAAGCATATGTATACATATATAACGTGGATGTATGTCTTACCTCAGTTCCAAGCAAGAAAACATACAAGTTGGCAATTGCTTAGGATATGAATCATGGTGGTACTTTACAGCACTTACAAAGTCGAACAAAAAGAGGGAAAAAATCCAAACACAGATGCAATCTTTAAATTTAGGGTGTCTATGTAGCTAGTTAGCCAAAATACAAAGGTGTATTGATCTTAAAAGATTATGCAAAGGTATGATTGAAGGCCACACAATATACGTTGGCTTCAGTTGGTTTACATTATGACTCCCTAAAATGGAGAGTATGATTGGAATTGAAATTTTATAGAGAGCCCTATAAGAACTTTCTAGTCATTATATAACTTAAATTTGACTTAAAAATAGAGAGCATGATGGGAGATGCTCTAAGACCTATTATTATGAATAATACTTGTGTTCCCTGAGGAGATGAGTTCGTTCCTCATTTTTATATTAACAAATTATATCTTGATACGTGCTCAATCTCTAAAAAAATAGATAAATAATAAAAGCCCTAAATTTATCCTACAAAGGGATATTTATCAATTTTAAGGAAACATTTGTAATTGTTCCTAGTTCCTACATTCTTCACACTTGCATATAATCACTTCCTGACAGATTGGTCAACCAAGCAAAGCGTACCAAAAATATTAAGGACAAGCGCTAGACCCACTGTTATAAAAATCCCGCTTAGACGTTAGGCGGCTAACCATAGCCCACTTATTCTCTAGACATTTGAAATATAAGACGGTATGCCAAAACCCACTTTATGTTTCCGCCTAGAACCACCTAAGCACCCACCTAGCCCACTAAACCCACTTAGGCACCCGTCTAGATCGCGACTCTCACTTAAATATAAAATCAATAACTTTCATTTTGCATTTTATTTTGTCAATAAAATGTAAGAGACTTGTTGAATACTTAGATGAACACTCACTATATGTGTTGTTCCCCATATTTTGAATATGTTCTAATACTTTATGATCTATATGTCATTTTATTTTGCAATTTATGCATCCCAATACAATTATGTGATTTTTAAGTATAAATAAACACTTATTTATACAATATATACATTTACTTAAATCTGCCTAGTTCGTCTAGACCCCATCTAGCCGCTTAGGTGCTAGACCCCAGCCCGCCGCCCAACTTGTTCTGGTGTCTTTTAGAACCTTGGCTAGACCGGCTTTATTAATTTTGTTTCCACTATTATACAATTTCAGGCCCTTTAACAAAAAAAAAAAGGATCTACATTTTTTTTAAATGAAAATAAAAGGAAATTAGTTGTGGAGCTTACTTCACATTGAACTTCAACTATTCGATTTATCTATTTTTCAAGTTGTAGTTCATAGATCATCCTTACAAAATATTAGCGAAATTGAATATGTTTGAGGCATCTAATTGAGTTCAAAAAAATTGAGGAATATTATGTTCTAAGAAACATTGAAAGTTTAAAATGACAATTAAATGGGTAAGTGGTCTCGAATTAAATTGATTTTTTTTGCAAAAATAATCTATGAATGAAGACTAAAAAGTTAAATACTTCAGATAATTGAAATTCGATGTGCAGTAAACTCTACAACTATTTAAAAAAAAAATATATATATATATATATATAGATTCCTTTGGATAAGTCAATTGGTAAAATTCAAGGGAGTAGACATATAGTTTGTGTACGTACGTACTAACCCTAGCTACGAAAGGGAATAAAATACTAAATTTTACTGCTGGCAATATGAAATGCACAAACATACATAGGTTAATCGGAAAATAGAAAAATATTACTGAACAAGGTTAAAAGATCTACAACGACTGAACAATGTTAATTAAAATTTTACAAAGTTAAGGGAAGATAGAGTACAATAATTATTATAAAGGGTCAGTCAATGGCCCTCAAATTGGCCAAATGGGGAACAAAATTATTGGGATCGAATAATAGCAAACGCCTTTCATAGATATTTTTGTTGTTCTTTCTCTTTCCTTGTAATGTGCGACATACAAATATACATACCTGTACTTTGATAATTAGATTATATTATTTGCTCCCCAAATGTGCGTTTATGCGTGCATCTTCACATGCCAAATCTTGAAAAGCAAAAGTATAGTACTTAATTAACAATGCAAGGTGGCATTGTAATCTATCTGGGCAGGGGATCTCGAGTCTGCATTTAGCATTCATGTATTTACTCGCATTTTGTTAAATTTTTACTATTAAAATAATTCAACGATTTAGGACATGACACATCACTTTTAATTATTTTTAATTTTTATAAAAAAAATTAAATGAGATTTTTGAAGTGCTAATAACAATTTGTAAAAAAAATTCTTAATGTTAACTCTCTTTCTTGTGTATCTTTCTCTACGGCATATTTTCTTGTTTCTGGTCCAATGGAAGACAACCCATGGCTAGATAAAGAAACTTCATTTCCATTAAGGTAAAATTTTAGTTGTTCTCTTTTTATTCAAGTGATACTAAAAATGAAGACTTTGGAACGATCCCTAACTATTAATATTTTTTTGACTAAAATCTTGTTTTTTTTTATAATTTTTTTATTTTTAACAAACGATATTAAATGATATTATCAACACTAAGAGAAATGGTGTTGGCTTAGCCTCACAATGAGTTGACAATAATCCGGTTCAAATTCGTCTTTGACGAGAATCGAACCTAAGACCTCTCACTTACAAGTGAAGAGGAATATCACTAGACCATAGTTCTTGACATTAATGTATAATGTGTTTCTATTAGGTTATTATATTCATTTAAGTTAAAAATTGAAATTTGTAGTTTTTTTATATTAATGAGATTTTAAATAAAACTCATAATTTGTGGGATTGAAAATTGTCACATCCTGACCCGAGGTCCACCACATCCCGGGCTCGACTCCTCTGAGCATGATATTGTTCGTTTTGGGCCTCAACCACGCCCTCACGGTTTTGTTTCTGGGAACTCACACGAGAACTTCCCAATGGGTCCCCCATCCTGGGATTGACCTCGCACGAACTCGCTTAACTTCGGAGTTCCGATGGAACCTGAAGCTAGTGAGCTCCCAAAAGGCTTCGTGCTAATGGAGGTGGGCATGTACATATAAGGCATAGAGGATCCACTCCCCTGTGTGATGTGGGATCTAACAATCCACCCCCCTTAGGGGCCCGACGTCCTCGTTGGCACACTTCTGGCCAGGGATTGGCTCTGATACCAAATTGTCACATCCCGGCCCCGCCTCCACCGTAGCACGATATTGTCCGATTTGGCCCCCGACCACGCCCTCACGGTTTTGTTTCTGGGAACTCACACGAGAACTTCCCAGTGGGTCACCCATCTTGGGATTGCTCTCGTGCGAACTCGCTTAACTTCGGAGTTCCGATGGAACCCGAAGCCAATGAGCTCCCAAAATGCCTCGTGCTAATGGAGGTGGGCATGTACATATAATGCATAAAGGATCCACTCCCCTAGGCTATGTGGGATCTAACAAAAATATTAAAGGATAAATTATATATACTCTCTAATATGTGTTATAAATATATATATATATATATATATATATATGTATGTATGTATGTATATATGTAAACATGGGTACATTCATCAAAATTAACCAAAAATTATTATACCAAAACAAGGGTACATTCTTCAAAACCACAAAAAAAAAAAAAAAAAAAGATATTAGGCTTAATAATATTAGTAAATTTCTCTGATTAAAACTTGTCATAGATACATTCTCAAATCAACCAAAAAGAATGTATCCATATAAGTTTTAAAAAAAAAATTAGAAAAAAAAAATTGAATGGATTTTATATAAAAAATGGATACATTTCATATGTTGTAAACTTTCCGAGTTTAAGTATGATTGTGTAAATCCTAGATTATATTTTATTCTAGTTATCTTTTCCTGTTACAACTTGTATTCCTTGGGGATGAAGGAATTTCTTCTCTCCTTTTACTACTATAAATAAAGGTACTATGTAGGAGGGATAACACACACATTCCCCTACAATTCTACAAACACATCTTTCTCAATCTCTCTACCCTTGCCGCCGGCCCCTTTTAACCTTGTCAGATAAAATAGGCTACAACACGTTATCATGCAACCAGGTTCTTTCAAAACAACGGTTTTTATCTCGATATTTTTGCAGCCCTGATAACATGAACATTTACCATAATGCATGACCCAACTTTACATTTTTCGAATTTTAGATTCTACATAAATTGTGTATGCATTATATTCATAATTGTTTAATTATGTGAAATTGATATTTGCCATGAATTGCATCAAATATATGTACATGCATTAAAATTATTGAATTGCATATGCATCAAATTGAATTATACATGAATTGAATTGAAAAAAAAAATAGAAAAAAAAAAGAAATCAGAAATCACAGTATGGGTTCTTCGAACCCATGACCTCGCGCCTTGAACCAAGCTTGAAGCTTGGATGGCCGTAACAAGCCAAGCATCGAGTCCCCAAACCGGAGTCACGGGTTCCATATTGAAACCTAGAAACCTCGACGCCTTCCACGGTGTCTCCACCATCGCAGGTTGGCCTGCAGTCCATCCTCACACCACGGGTCACCATGTTTGACGGCCTGAAGCTCGTCCCCGACATCGATTGACCGAGATTCGATTGAATATCATCGGATTTTTCTAAAAACCCGATTCGAATTTCTAGGGTTTTACAAGAACGTCGAGATTCTTTCAATCTCCGTTCATATTTGAGGTCTTTGACGACCCATAGACTCGCCCCGAGCACCATTGTCCCAAAGCACGGCTGCTTGAAGCGGTGGTGCCGGTTTTCTTACCCGGCGAACGCACCCAGCTATGGCTGGGGTGACTTTGGACCCAACCCGAGCCCTATTGGGCTTTGTCACTCGGCCTGCTTTCCTTTTTTTTTGGGCTCACTCACATTGACCCAAAAACCTTTGACTTGACCCACGCAAGACACCAGCTTGAGGGCTATGGTGTCCCCAAATGTTGCGACGCACTGGATCGTGTCCTCCCCTGGGCCTAGCTCATTTTTCATTCAAGGTAACCCATTTGTTACCTTGGGCTTGAGCCCCCATATGGGCCACTATCACTTGGGCCCAGTTGTCTCCTCTGGCCCGTGAAAAAAATCCCTTTTTTTTTTTCTCCCGTAGGCCTGCAGCCTGCAGTTGAGACACCCCAGCCCAAATTTTAGGCCTGGGTTACACGGACTTAAATTGCTCAGCCCACCCGTGGGCTTTGGCCTATTTTTGGGCCCTGAGCTTTGATTGTTTAATAACTTTTAAACAATTTGGGTTTTATATTTTTCACCCACACTTTAAATTTGGCCCGAAGTCTAAATAATTAATTTAATTATAATTGTAGACCTGAAGTTCTATTTGCATATTTTTGTTGCATATTTTTGTGTATATATTTGTGTTTGCCTGCAGGAACATATGAACCTGAAGTTCATAAATTATTTTGAAACCTGAAGTTTCTTAAAAAACATGCCTTGTTTGAAAACCTGAAGTTTTCACTTAAAAACATCACCCATGAAAACCCGAAGTTTTTTAAGCAAAATTAAACCAATATATGTCTATTAGAACCTGTATGTTCTACTCCTATGTGAATGGATTGATTTTTCTCCATTACACTAACCACATCTTGTCCATCTATTTTGTGATAGGAACATGTCGAATTTGAAAAAACTCGACTTCACCGCTTTAGAGGTCTATGGAAGGAACTACCTCAAGTGTGTTCAAGATGTGAAGCTCTACCTCACTGCAAAGAACTTGTATGCTGCCATTGAAGAAGAGACGGACAACCCTGTTAGCGAAGCTAAAAGAGCCAACGTTATGATCTTCATCCAAAGACATATCCATGACGCCTTGCAAACTGAATACCTTGCCGATGAGGATCCACGCGCGCTATGGGTCGCTTTGGCTGATCGTTTTGATCACCAAAATGACATATTCTTGCCTGAAGCAAGACATGACTGGCAGCATTTGCGCTTCCAAGACTTTAAGCCTGTGAATGAATATAATTCTGAAGTTTGTCGAATCCAATCACTTCTCAAGTTTTGTAACGAAACTTTGACCGAAGAGAATCTCCTGGAAAAGACCTATTCGACCTTCTATGTTTCTAATATTGTCCTGCAGCAACAATATAGAGCTCAAAAGTTCACTAAGTTCTCGAATGTGATCTCTGTTTTACTTCTCTCTTAAAAGCAGAACTAACTGTTGATGATGAATTATCAAGCTCGACCTACTGGGGCGACTGATGTGCCTGAAGCACATTATAGCACAAATCAACACCCAAAACGCCAAAAGAGGCGTGGTAGAGGCGGCCAGAAGCCATCCCACCAAGGTCAACAAAGTCAAGGCCCATCCAATGGAGGAAACAAAGCCCAAAAGCTCTCAAACCTCGCTCCCAATGCCCCTGAAACCATGGATGCGGACATGTGCTATCGTTGTGGTTCAAAGGACTATTGGTCCCGTGTTTGCTGAGGTCCCCAGAAGGTTGTAGCTGAATATCATTCTCGTCTTAAAAAGTTTGAATCAAACTTCGTGCAAGTAGACGAACTGGAGACTACAAAGATGAAGGTTTTTCACTTTCAAGAGGATACCACCCCTATGGAAGATTAGAATCTTAGACATAAACAATTTTAGTTAGTTAAAATTTCACAATGGGGCCGATTCCACCTAGTGGCCGAACCCCCCTTTGTTTGTTTTGTTTTGTTTTTTTGTTTTTTTGTTGGTTTTTTTTTTTTTTTTGTTTTTTTGTCAAAAGAAACTACGGAAACATTTGATTAAGTGGCCAGTCCATCGGAATTAACCAAAGAAAACGGAAATTAAACCTAGTACCCTCCTTTAAGATCGTTGACGACATCGTAATGAATGGGAGTAACGGTTTCCATGACGGCACCTTCCACCCTGAAACCAGGCTTTGGTCCCTTCGGCTGCCACTTGGTGCTAATGACCTCACCCTTTGCTTTAGCCTCGGCCTTCAGCTGGTCATTCTTAATCTTCCTCAAACGGAATTCTTCGGTGCACCTTGATGGCTGCACATGCTTCACACGCACATGGATCCTCTTCCTGATGATTCTGTTTCCAACCTGCTTGTTGATCTCGACACCGATGGCGCGCTTGGTAACGTTCCAGACGCGACCGGTACGGCCGTGGTAGAACTTGTGGGGCATACCCTTGTGGACGGCGCCGTTAACCTTGACGTCGACATGGTCACCGATCCTGTAGGTCTTGAGGTAGGTGGAGAGTGGGATGTACCCCTTCTTCCTGAAGGCCCTCGAGAACAGATCGCGAGTCCGGGAACGGAGACCGTGTCCAGCCGGCATTTTTCAGAGGCATCTGCGTCTCTAGGGTTTGGGTGTTGGTTTCTCTAGATGAGAGTCTTTTTTTTTGTTGGTTGATTTTTGAACAATTTTTCCTTTATGTTTGGATTATTTGTTGGTGATTTGTTTTTGGATATTAAGCTTTAATTAATTACCATCTTTGAATAAATGAAATTATTTTGAATTGATGTTTGTTTTTTAGAACTTTTATGCATGTGACCAATTCGAATTAATTTTTCATTCTAGGTATGACTAGTGGGGAAGTTAGTTGTCTGACAGATAGTGCAACCACGCACACTGTATTGCGTGAACTCATCTATTTCACTAACTTCATACCTAAGAATGCACCTCTAACAACCCTCTTAGGCCCATCCAACCTGATAGAAGGATATGGTAAGACACGTATAATGTTGTCCAATTGTACAATCTTGACCATTGCTGAGGCACTCTATTCTCCACGTTCCAGAAGAATGTTGTTAAGTTTCAAGGATATTAGAGATAACAATTACCACGTTGAAACCCACGTAGAAAACATAGTTGAATTTATGTGCATAACTTCCTACGAATATGGCTAGAAACGTATTCTAGAGAAGATGGAGCGTATCCCGAGTTGTCTGTATAATACAACCATATGCCTCATAGAATGCCACTATGTGGCCGCCCCTACTACTGGGACTGCGCACGAAATTACACTTTGGCATGATCGTTTGGGACATCCTGGACGAATAATGATGCGCCAAATCCTCAAATCATCACATGGGCATCCACTAACCCGAAGCTTAGGTTCGATCCAAGGAACCGCATGTCAAACATGTTCTATGGGAAAGCTTATTACTAAGCCTTCTTATGACAAGATTTGTTCGAATCCTCCCATTTTTCTACAACGGATTCAGGGAGACATTTGTGGATCGATTCACCCTCCCTGCGGACCATTTAGATACTTCATGGTTTTGGTTTACGCTTCCATATGTTGGTCACACGTGTGCTTGTTGTCCACAAGGAAAGCTGCATTTTCCAAAATGTTGGCTCAGGTTATCAAGCTCAAGGCTTACCACCCTGATTATCCGATCAAATCTATTCGATTGGATAATGATGGAGAATTCACATCTAAAACTTTTGATGACTATTGCATGTCGGTTGGGGTTGAAGTTGAACATCATGTTCCCTATGTTCACACCCAGAACGGCCTGGCAGAGGCTTTCATTAAGTGCTTACAAATGATTGCTCGATCGTTGGTCATACGTACCAAGTTCCTGATCGCTGCTTAGGGCCATGCAATATTGCACGCAACAAAGTTGGTCCTCCTGAGGACTGTTGTGACATAACCATTTAGTGCCCTTAAGTTGGTTACCGAATATGAACCTGACATATCGCATATGCGTGTTTTTGGTTGTACGGTATATGTGCCGATCTCGCCACCCTTACGTACAAAAATGGGGTATCATTGAAGGATGAGAATCAATGTCGGATTTGATTCTCCTTCGATTATTCGTTATTTATAACCTTTGACAGACAATCTGTTTACCGCTTGTTTCATGAATTGTCACTTTTATGAGACAATCTTTCTATCGTTAGGGGGAGATAAGAGCGTTAACGTGCCTGAAGAATGACGCAAATTATCGTGGACGACTCTTACTTTGTCTCATTTAGATCCCTGCACCGCTCAATCTGAAACTGAAGTGCAGTGCATATTAAATCTCCAGAGCATGCCAGATGCTTTCACCGATCTAGCGTGCGTGACAAGATCACATATTCCAGCTGCGAATACGCCTGCAATGATGGATGTACCAAATGTACGACGGACTTCCCACTTGGAATCTCAGGGTGCCAATCTTGGTGATCCACGTACATTAGCATCTAGCCAATCATCTGCCCCTACACAAAAGCGTGGCAGACCCTTTGGTTCAAAGGATTCACACCCCCGAAAAAGGAAATCCATGGCATAAGGTCTCGTAGAGCCTACCGTGAATCCGACTATCGCTTACTCATTCTATACAACTCATGAGGAAATTCTAGATTATGAAAGCGTCATTGAAGAGACGAATCCTCCTCTTGTGAATCGTAAAATTTCTGTCTATTATGCTAGCTTAGATGATGTGTGGTGTAGAAATGAAATGATTGTCGACGATGCATTAGCATTTGCAGTAGTTATTGAGATCATGTTGAGCGATGACATTTAACCGCGTTTGGTTGATGAATATCGACGTAGAACTGATTGGTCAAACTGGAAACAAGCAATCTAAGTCGAACTTGATTCGCTTGCGAAATGTAAGGTGTTTGGACATGTAGCTCATACTCATCCCCATGTGAAGCCCGTTGGCTACCAGTAGGTTTTCGTTCGGAAACGTTATGAGAATAATGAAATTGTGCATTACAAAACTCATCTTATTGTACAAGGCTGCTCACAACGCCCTGGGATTGACTATGACGAAACTTATTCACCCATTATGGATGTGATTACTTTTTGCTACCTTATCAGTTTGGTAGTTTCCGAAAAACTGAGTATGCAACTGATGGACATAGTAATTGTGTATCTCTATGGGGATCTTGATACGGAAATTTACATGAAAGTTCCCGAATTACTTACATTGATTGGTTCAAATATTTCCAAAGCCTGGAACACGCTCTCAATTCGGCTGAGACGTTCAATCTACGGTTTGAAACAATTTGGAAGAATGTGGTATAACTGTCTGAGTGAGTATTTGACTAGTCAGGGATATGTGAACAATGAACTATGCCCTTGTGTGTTCATTAAGAAGTCACATTCCGGATTTGCGATTGTTGCAGTATATGTCGATGACTTGAATCTTATCGAAACTCCTGAAGAGCTCGCAAGAACTGCCACGCACATGAATTTAGAATTTGAGATTAAAGATCTAGGTAAGACTCGATACTGTCTCGGTCTCGAGATAAAGCATTGTTAGGATGGAATCCTAGTACATCAATTGAACTACACCCAAAAGGTGTTGCACCGTTTTAATGAGGATAAAGCAAAACCTTTGAGTACTCCTATGGTCGTTTGATCGCTAGATGCAAAATGAGATCCCTTCCATCCAAAAGAGGATGATAAAGAGATTTTAGAGCCTGAAGTTCCTTATCTAAGTGCGATAGATGCTTTATTGTACTTAACTCAATGCACTAGACCCGACATCTCTTTCACTGTTAATCTTTTGGCAAGATACAGGAATGCACCTACATGCAGACACTGGACTGGCGTGAAAGACATCTTCCGTTACCTTAAGGGTACTACGGATTTGGGCTTGTTCTATCCCTATGGATCCTCTAGTGATGCCACACTCTCTGCTTCTCGAGTCGATTCTCGCCTTGTTGGTTATGCCGACGTAGGATACTCGTCTGATCTTCACAAGGCGCGTTCTCAAACGGGTTATGTCTTTACCGTTAGAGGCACCGCAATCTCTTGGAGGTCAGCTAAACATATCTTAGTTGCCACTTCGTCTAACCATGCTGAAATTCTCGCCTTACATGAAGCAACTCGGGAATGTTTTTGGTTGAGAGCAATTGTGGGCCATATTCGAAGCTTCTGCGATCTTTACCCTGCCGTTGATGTCCCAATGACGATCTTTGAAAACAACGCAACATGCATCGAACAACTCAAGAAGGGTTATATCAAAGAAGACAACACCAAGCACATTGCGCCAAAGTTCTTCTTTTCACATCAACAACAAGAACATCAGAAGATTGAAGTCACGCAAATCCGTTCACAAGAAAATCTGGCCGACCTCTTCACCAAATCACTGCCGAAGACGACGTTTCAGAAGCTTGTTCATGGAATTAGTATGCGTAAACTTTCTGAGTTGTAACATTGCTATTTCTCTTTGGAATTGTGTCAAACTCAGGGGGAGTATCCTGAAGAATACTTGCTTGATCTTAATGTACTCTTTTTCCCTACGATTAGGAGCATTTTTCCCATTGGGTTTTTGCTCCCTAACTAGGTTTTAACGAGGCACCCACCTTGGGCTGGTCATATCCCTGATGATGTCCCGTAGACGTTTCTTTTGACTTTGCATTTCTCACACATTTTTCCTTAGACTATGGATTTTGTCCCTACTAGGGTTTTTGCCATAGCCTTAGGGTTTTTTTAGTGAGACTCACTTACTTATGCAAGTTTCTACCTTATTGAGAATAAGCGTTGTTCCTTATAATCAATGCAGACAAGTCAACTTCCTCAACTTCTGCATGATGCTAAATCTACCTTGAGTATTTACACACTCAAGGGGAAGTGTTGTAAAACTTCCTTGTTTAAGTGTGATTGTGTAAATCCTATATTAGATTTGATTCTAGTTATCATTTCCTATTACAACTTGTATTCCTTGGGGATGAAGGAATTTCTTCTCTCATTTTACTACTATAAATAAAGGCATTATGTAGGAGGGATAACACACACATTCCCATACAATTTTACAACACGTTATCAGCACGCTCCTACCGCTAATAACTAAAGACCGGATACTATTAAGAATTTGCTTTCTTTTTCGTCATGTGCAGTGAGACAGATGACATAATGAGAGTGTTCTAGACAGGTCCATTAACAAGTTTGCTGATTTCATTCCTCATATAGGGATGGAGTTTGACACAATAGATGCTGCATATTTGTTTCGGAAAATATACGGGGGGAGAACTGGTTTTGGTGTCAAAAAGTATATGCAAATAAGAGTTGAGTAGACGTAGACTTCACTTCAACAGGATTTACGAGGCTGGGTCAGGTCTCCCAGAGTTTCGAGCTTTGTATCTACTAAAGAGCATCTCGGCAAGTCCGAGATACTTTTTTCCAAAACCGCAATGCCGGACGATGGAACCAGACCTGGATTGAGGACCTGTATTCCGGCATTGTCGCGCTCGGGGTGGACTCCAGCCGTTGCAGGCGTTTTTCGACATTGCGCGCAGAGGATGCGTGTTTGCGTTCTTCGACCTGGATTAACCTTACCCTCACACCTTCCTCTTAATTTGCCGACTAACAGGAAACCATATGCATGCTTTATTGGTCCATCAAGTGCAGTTCTTACAAAGAAACTAAATACTTTCGGAACAAGTTAAGTGAAAAAGTAATTTGGCTCTCAATTCTTGCATCAAACAGTATCACACTCCAACGTTCAAGCAAAATAATTTAGGGAGTTTTAACGAAAAGCCCACGGTACTGTTTACTTTAACAAAAAACCACATTTTTATACTAAAAAGTCAAACCTGCTACTATTCAGTTTACCCTTTATTTTGTCCTTATCATTAAAACTCAAAGTTTTCAAACCTTTTTCATTAGTTTTCTAATAATTTAAGGCCATTTGTGCAAGTGGGCATGTGTCTCCATCTAAGTATGTAATAATTCGACATATTTAACATCAATGTATACTTTATTAATGTGTTTCTTCAATCAAAGTTTTCCTTTACAAACATTCATCTGTGTGGTGTCGCTGACTCAATAGATTCCTAGCTAATTTGTTTCATAACCAGATGAGTCATTGCCAACGAATTTGTGAACCTCATGATTTTATTTTAAAAAGGAAAAATTAGTATCTGGTCCTTAGTTACTAATGTTCATTGACTGAAACCTTATTAGTTTTCAGATTTTTATCCAAGTCCCTAGCATTAATGTAATAATGAATTTACATGTCAGTTACATAATTTTTTTAAATAAAAATTAATAATTGATTTAGGATTTTAATACTCATACCCTTATTAAACTCCTAACTAATTTTTAATCCAAAACATTTCCAAAATAAATAAAAAATTAGAATAAGTTAGCTTTTTAAAAATGTTTTCAAATTTTAAATCTTATATGTACCCATTCATGTAATTTTTTCAAATTTTTAATCTTAAAATGTACCCATTCTTAAATATACTAATTTGTTATATGTAAAATGTACCATTTTTTGCTAGCAAACAAAATGTACCATTTTTTTTTATATAAAATCTATTCAATTTTTTTCTAATTCATTTTTAAACTTATATGGGTTCATTCTTTTTCTTTGATTTGAGAATGTACTCATGTCAAATTTTATGGAAGAAATTTATCAATGTTATTAAGCCTAGTATCTTTTATTTATTTTTATTTTTTTGTTGTAGTTTTGAAGAATGTACCCATGTTTTGGTACAATAATTTTTTTGTTAATTTTGATGAATGTACCCATGTTTATATATATATACACACACACACACGCACGCACAATAGTATAACTTATATTTTAATATTTTTAATCCCACAAATTATGGATTTTTATTTAAAATCTCATTAACATAAACAACTATAAATTTCAAATTTTAATTTAAAAAATATAGTAATATAAATAGAAATAAATTATCATATTAATTTCAAGGACTTAGATCAAAAATTTAAAACCAACAAGGTTGCAGTCAAATAATATTGATAGATAGGGACTGCATTCAAAGTAATAAAATTAAGGGGAAGGGGAGGATTCAAAAATGTTACAATAATTTAAGGAATGGGAGAGTTTCAAACTCATAACGCATACGTGGAAACTCAACATTCTATCAACTAAAATATTGAACCTCATGATTTGATATCGAGTAACACTACTCATACACAAGAGTTTTTCCAACCTCTTTTCTTCACTTTTTCACATATTTGAAACCTCGTATTTTTATTTGACATCAAGTATCCCGATTGATTAATCCTTAAGGTAATCAACAACATTGAGGCATGTCACACTGATTATTATCGTATATCTTATACATATAAGTACAATCTAACCTTTTAAAGTTTAATGCAACAACTAACTACTAGCTACTTCACACACATTAAGTGGCACTAAATTGAAAGAGGTAAGGGCAGTTTGACAACCATTTCATTTAGTTTTCAATTCTTGTTTTCACTTTTTCAAACTTAAACTGAAATCTCATTTAATAACTACTTTTAGTTTAAAAAAAGAAAACTGAAATTCAAAAATTGAAAACTCAACAAGTCAAACTTTGAAAACTCAAAAAAGTAGTTTTCAGTTTTTTTATTTCAGTTTTCATTTCTTTTAAATTAAAAGTACGTAGTTACCAAATGAGATTTTAGTTTTTTTTTTTATTTTAAAAAACTGAACACAAAAATTAAAAATGAAATAGTTACCCAACAGTCCCTAAGGAAACCAGCAGAGTTATTTGATTGTTCTTCCATTGACATTTATAGAAAAGAAAGAGATGCATTAAAATTTTACTGCTTTTTTGGACCTAGTTTGTTAAACATGTATAACAATCCTAGCTTGCCTAAATCCTAGATTCTAAGAAGAGGAGAAGTGGAAAAGCCGAAAAAGGTTATGACAGTATCCATTGATAAGCATCTATACTTAATGTGTATTTGCAATATAGAAATTTTAGCCAAAAAATTTCATCATCATAAGTGAGTATTTTGGAAAGTTTAATATATATGAGCCTTTATCATTCAGAGAGTTCTAATTTAATTTGTCCTGTTATGACGAGATTATATGGTACGCAGTCAAATGTCATTCTAATGCGTTTTGTGCTAATTACCTCCAGATCAAGAAATTGATCACTAAAGCATATATACTCATTTGGCACCTTTGTAATTGCTCTGTTTGTGATAAAGAAACTCTATCGCTTCAGTAAAAAAAAAAAAAAAAAAAAAAAAAAAAGGGGTCATTCTACTGCCATTTTTCTTGTAGTGTAAGAATGATGGCACAAATAACGTATTGTGTCCTCACAATTATCAAATTGACATTAGTCTCCAAGTACTTAAGCCATGAACCAATACAATTAATGTGCCTCACTTCCATGGAACTATAGAAGTCCTTCTCCTCACTCAACTCCAACGCATTAACATTTTTCTCGCTTGCATGGAAGTCCTTCTCCATACTTGGGAGTGACCACAATCTCATTGGTCCAACCAACTAGGATTAATATTGGAGATTGGTGCTCAACTCTTCAAGTCAAGACACAAGTGCTCTTTTATTTCTCATGCATATAATAAATCAGGAAGTTGATTACCACAGAAAAATTTGGTACAAGCCGCCAAAGTTCTAAATCCCGATCCTTTACGGAGTCCTGACTGTTAGAAAGAAGATGAATGTAAATTTTCCACCCAAATGATTTTTCATTATTGCTCCAAGCCTCCAAGAATGAGTGTGAAAAGGACACTTGGTAGGGCAGAGTACTCGTTGGGCCTTGAGAGTCACAAAACAACCATTCATGGCTTTACACGTAAGCACCGTAGTTGCAAGGGTTGTCGATGGTCAACGTCAACCACTGTTTTCTATTGATATATTTTTGGTTTTAGGGTTTCCTACTTGTTTGGGTGAGGTCCACTTCGCGGACAGCAACAATCCATGGGGGTATGCATGCATGGACTTTCTGAATCCGAAAGAGTGCTCTCACCAGCTTCCACTTGCTTTCCTACTTTTCTTGGCATGAGTCAATTTCTTTCTTTCCATAATTATCAGCTTTTATTAGGAGATAAATGGGGGTGAAAGAAAGTCATTATATTTGGAAGTAGGGTTGGGGACAGGTTGGGGAATTATTGGTTTTGAAACAATAATTTGGGTCCCAACCACATAATAATAAGTTCATGAAGTTTAGCTTAATGCCCATGCTTCGCAGAGAAAAATCAGCCACAAGAAGTGCAGATGAGCTGCAGTTAAGGGTCCTAAAAGATCGACGAACAAATGGATTGACCACACCATGATAATCCCAAAACGCAAAGAAAAAAGTAGGGTTTGTCCTTTACAGTTATATTGATGGGCAATCCATTGGCTTTTACTCGGATTGTATTATAAATATTTGAGTTTCCAGTTGCTTCTCTTCATATAATATGTAAAGAGATTTTTTAGGTTGTGGTTAATCGCATTCAAAGAAAATGCGGCTTTTACTCAGAATTGTATTATAAATATATGAGTTTCCAGTTGCATCTCTTCATATAATATGTAAGGAGATTTTTTAGGTTGTGGTTAATTGCATTCAAAGAAAATGTGGGCACAGTCGATATGCCATTTATATGAAGTACCAAAGAGTTACCGTTTTCGCTACCTAGGATCTATCTGGTAAAAAAAGGGAAAGTTGGATGGAGACCTCAACCATAGAATGCAAGCTGGATGGATGAAGTGGAATAGTGCATCGGGTGTGTTGTGCGACTATCCTATACCACTAAAGCTCAAGAATTTTTTTTATAGGATGGCAATAAGGCCAGCAATGCTTTATGGCATGGAATGTTGAGCGGTGAAGCATCAACACTTACACAAAATGAGTGTAGCGGAGATGAGAATGCTTCGTTGGATGTGTGGGCCCACGAGAAAGGATATGATTAGGAATGAGGATATCCGAGGTAAAGTAGGAGTAGCCGAAATTGAAGGAAAGGTGAGAGAAAATTGGTTAAGGTGGTTTGGACATGTGAAACGAAGGCCTACAGACGCTCTGGTTAGAAGATGCAATTACGAGACAGAGGTTCAGGCCGAAGGGGTAGAAGAAGAGCTAGGAAAACTTGGAAAGAGACTATAAGAAAAGACTTGGAGTACTTGGATCTAACAGAAGACGTGGCACAAAACTGAGCACAATGACGTTCTATGATTCATACAGCCAACCCCACTTAGTGGGATAAGTCTTTGTTGTTGTTGTTGTACCATTGACATAACGAAATTACAGTTGTCAAAATGTGTTCAATATAATTATTAGTATGTCAACGTTGTTGTGTTATAAGTGTAGTTAACTGCAAAGTAGAATGATTAGATACACACACACACATACACATATATACATATTCTTTAAGGGAAGGGATCCCCATTTTATTTTTTTCAAAAAGTAGACGGTTCAGATCATCGATGTGGAATGATTCCCACAACTAAACCCTATTTAAAAACAATTCAGAATCCATTCTCTTAAAGGGCCTGTACACACACACACACACAAAGGGCCTGTACACACACACACACAAAGGGCCTGTACACACACACACACACACACAAAAGATCCTACAAATTTGTGCCCAGAAAGAGAGGGCAAGGCAACTATCTCATAATTCTCATTACATGCTATATTTGAGTTGAGATTTTGAAAGTGAAAAATCATCGGTCGGTACCTTGGGTTTATAGATCATCCTTGCAAAATATTAGCCAAATCGGAAATGTTTAAGACATATAATTGAGTTCAAAGAAATTAACGAATACTTTGTTATATAAGAAACAATGAAATTTTATCTTGATAATTAAATAGGCAAATGGTTTCGGATTGAATTGAATTTTTGCAAGGATGATCTATGAACTGAAACTTACAAAATAGACGGTTCGGATTGTTAAAGTTCGATATGGAGTGGGCCCCACACCTAATCCCCATTTTTTGAAAAAAATACGGATCCCTTTGCATATAAGGCCTATATATATATATATATATATATAGGAGTGGATTTGTTATACTACTTATTTTAGACTTTTTTTTAGGCCCACTCCGTAATGTATTTTAACTAACCGAATCGTCTATCCTTTAGAACGTCATCCATGGATCATGCTAGCAAAAATTAGACAAATCCAAAACCATTAAAACATTCGTTTGTAGTAAAGAAAATGGACACATGTGTTCAACAAAGAAGCCCTAAACCTTAATCCAACGGTTGAGTGATTTTTGGTAGACATGATCTTTGAGGGAAGACTTAAAAGATAGACGGTTCGGATCATTGAATACATTACAAAATTAGCCCCACAAAAAACTTGCCTCAAATTTATGTAAAAAAAGTGGTGTCATGGATTCATTCATAATATTTATGTTTGTGGTATTATGGGGGATTAAAATTTTAGAAAACTACCTCAAGTTTAGGACATTCAAAATTTCAAAGGGATAGGACATTACAACTCAAGACCCTAAAACTTGTCCTTGTATGGTCCATAGATTACAAAGTCCAGCTCTCCTGAGTCCATACCATTCAATGATGATGAGCTTAATGATAAAAGCCCAAGCATAACAGAGGAACATGCGTGTTAGGTAGCTCTCTTTTCTCTTTTTTGTTTTGTTTTGTATTTTTCTGTTATTGGGTAGGGTTCTATTTTTATTTTTTTTATGTTTTCTTTCTGTATATTTGGGTTTGGGTTAGGATTTTCACAAAGAGATTAGCATTATCACAACGGACCCGGCGTGCTTATAAGGGAGTTTCGGAAATTTCAATACATATTCATGTGAGAACATATCTCCTATAAAGTAGTTACATTTGTTAAATTAGAGACATTTAGATGATATGTGTAACGATAAGATCACCTCAAACGCAAGTTATAACTAATCTTCCAATTTCAGTGAAATTCGAACTTTGTTCAAACTCTACGGAGAGAATTTAGGAAATTCAATTCCAAACAACGCTTATCGCCATAAGTTTTAATAAAACTAAAAATACACAACAAAAAAACATTGCTAAACTTGTGCAATTGTTGAAGCTAGGCTCTCTATTGTTCCAGAGAAAAGAATGGAGAGATTGATATTCATTTTGACCACATGTTTTATGTTGGCAAATTGTGCACGAATCCCTGATGTTGATCCACTATCGTATGCAGCATCACCGGACGTACCAACAACAGCAGGCTCACCAAGCGCAGATGGTTGTAACGATGTGATATTCGAAATTGCTGATTGCATTCCCTTTTTAAGCGATGGGAACACGAACACAAAGCCGGAAGGTTCGTGTTGTCCCGGATTGGAGATGGTGCTAAAAGCTAGTGATGGCTGCATATGTGAAGCCATAGAAAGTAGTGCTGATTTGGGTGTTCATATAAATATGACAAAGGCTATGACATTGCCTTCTGCTTGTGGAATCTCTGCACCTTCTTTTCTTAGTGAATGTAACAGTGAGTAATCTCATCTCTCACAAGTATTGCGCACTCTGATTAATTTTTTTTATGAATTGAGAACATGTCGATGTATATTGAACGTCAAAATGTTTTCCTCTTTTGTTTTGCAGTCCCATTGCCTCCTGGTGCAAGTGCTCAGGGTATGTTCTAATTGTTTACTATATGTTTTAGTTTCACTTTTTTCCATATTTAAAAAAATAATAATCCTATACTTGATGAAATGGACCCTTGAATGACCATTCAATAGGTAAAAAATGGATGAGAAAATGGTGATAAAAGTAATTAATCTTTCCTGTTATCTTAGAATTTTTTTTTCTTCGTATAGATACATTTTTATTATTATTTAGTAGAGTGATGTTTCTAGTTTATTTTTAATATTGGAAAAAAATGTCTGAGAGATGAGAAGATGATAGATGTGAACAAGAAAATAGAACTGTGAACTAAATTTATATTAGATTTATGTATTCTCGTTATTTCATTATTGCATGTGTATCAAAGTTACGAGTGATTTAATATTTTTTGGGACAATTTAGCAACACAATATGTCAAAATCTAAGATTTGATCATTGTTCCAAATGTTAAATCTCAAATATCTTTCTGTTGCAGTACCCCACACACATGCTCCAAAATCATCACCAAAGAGTCAATCTCCAGAACCAAGCCAGGCACCAAGAAGTTCCGTTAATGTAGTTCCATCACCGGTCACTGCTCCACACGCCGGAACTTACTCAGTATCTGCATCTCTAGTGCTTACTCTTAGCATGCTTTCTGCATCATTCTACAGTATTTCATCATTTTAACTAAGCCGAAGTTTCATTGCTTGTTTTTATCATCCTACGCAATATTAGTCATGCTTGTAGTTTAGCTTGACTAGACTATGCTTGTTATATAGGGTTTTTATTTCTATTTAGTTTTGATTTCTAATTATTTTTTGTTTCCTTTTCATGAATGAATTAGCATCAATTTTTTTGTCCTTCAGAAGAAAAACCGTACATTAGTAATCATATAAGCAGTTCCAATCATCTTTAGGTCTCACGAATATTTCTCTATTTGTATGTGAGAGGTCGTATACGAATATCGAGAATACAAATTTATTCTTCCACTCTTATAGTGTAAATACATCGTCGTATTAAAAAATAATTAAATTCTCAGATTTCTTTAGGAAACTAACCATTCAGAAAAAAAAATAAAAACCGAGAAACCATCAATTTCTGTAATGACATAACAAGTAATCATTGGATGATCAAAATTGAAGAAAGATTAGGTGCAATTATTTTTGGTAACAGAAGTGAAGTGAGAAACCTAATTCCATGGTTTAGGTTTCCCTCCACCAACAAAAAGACCAAAAACTATTCTACTTTTAGGCTCGTCTTATGATATCGACTAAAAAGATTTGGCCCACTAAAAAGGAAAGGAAAAGAAAAAGGAACAATGTCTTGTTGAGGATTTGAGTGTATTTCCCAACCTCCAACTGCCAAGGCCAGACAAGATATGAGATCATCACTAGCTTCTTCTAATCATCAAATCATGCAGCAAATAGAAAAATGCTAGTCGCGCCAATTAGTTATTAGTAATTAGTTTAGCTTCTGTTTGCACGCATATGAACGATTGTTACTAATTTTTATATCAGTTAACTATTATTGATATAAGAACACGATTTTTCTATTTCAAATCAATCAAAAACACTTGTACAAAAATAACATTTGTATGTATGAAAGCCTTGTTACTTTCTGTTGAACTATAAGTATTTGAGCTGAAAAGTTTTAGAATAAGTTTTGTTTAAATTGGTGTATCCACTTGTGCAGAATGAGGCAAAGTGTAAATGTCTAGTTTTGTAAAAAGGCCATGAGTGCCATGTGTTGATAGATCCATGAAATTAGAAAGATGTGTGTCTAGGATGAGATGTAGTGGTTTATGTGGTCCCAAGTTAAGGACCTTCAGTTAATGTAAAGCACGTTAGTGCTCCTTTCTGAAATGAGAAAAAGGATTCCTCTGCAAAAGTTTCTGCAGAGCGAAGAACAAGAAACCATTCGTTTTCTCCAGTCTTTGTTCATTGTTTGTTTCTCTGTGAAGCTCCATCTACATCAAAACTTTCGTTGATTCAAGTAACACTAACATGGCCTCAGAGCCTGGTTGGGTCTAACAATCTGGGCGTAAATCTGTGAAGCTATTTTTGAGCTCAATCGAAGCTCTCTTGAAGCTCCGTGAAAGTTGTCGATTCAGATCAAAACATGTCTGGATCTGGAGGCTCGGAAGTGAGGACTCCAGTTTTCTCCGGTGAGAACTACGAGTTCTGGAGAATTAAAATGGCAACGATATTCAAATCCCTTGGGTTATGGAATCTGGTAGAGAAGGGGATTGCAACCTCCAATCCGAAGAAGAATGAAGCTGGAGAAGCATCGAATGATGATGAAGAAATGGTAGCTGTTCTGATGAAAGACGCAAAGGCTTTGGGAATCATTCAGAATGCAGTCTCGGATCAGATCTTCCCACGAATCGCCAATGCCGAGTCAGCTAAGATGGCATGGGATTTGTTGTACGGGGAGTATCACGGTGGTGATCAGGTACGATCTGTGAAATTGCAGAATCTTAGGAGAGAGTTTGAATATGCTAGGATGAGAGATGATGAGTCTTTATCTAGCTATCTTACACGGCTGAATGAGCTAATTAATCAAATGAGAACATTTGGTGAATCTCTGTCGAATGAGAGACTTGTGCAGAAGGTTCTGATTAGTCTTAGTAAACCTTATGATTCTATCTGTTTGGTTATAGAAAACACAAAGTGTCTAGAGACTGTAGAGTTGCAGGAAGTAGTTGCAATCTTAAAGAGTCAAGAACAACGGTTTGATCTGCATACTGTTGATACTACTGGGAAAGTATTCTCATCTTTCTCAGTGAGTTCAAAAGAGCAGAATAGGGGTGAAGGTCAATCTGGTTCATCTCAGTTCCAAAAAAAATTGGAATAATAAGGGCAAGAAATGGGGTTCAAAACCTAAGTTTCAGCAGAAATTTCCTGCTAATTCTGCACATAATGCACAGTCAATGGGGCTGATAGGTACAAAACCACAGTGCAGGGTATGTTCTAAGTTTCACTTTGGAGAGTGTAGGTATAAAGGGAAACCTAAATGCTATAACTGTGAAAAGTTTGGTCACTGGGCTAGAGAGTGCACAGTAGGTAAATTAGTGCAAAAGGCAAATAGTGCTAATCAGGTAGAGGTGACAGGGAACCTGTTTTATGCAAATAGCACAATCACTGAATCAAAAGTGAATGGAGAATGGTATGTAGACAGTGGTTGTAGCAACCATATGACAAGGGATTCTAAGTTGTTGATAGACATGAAGACAAATGTGGTTGGCAAGGTTCAAATGCCCACAGGGGAACTCATGAATGTGGCAGGTTTTGGTACACTTGTGATAGACACTAGCAAAGGCAGAAAATATGTCAAAAAAGTAATGTACCTACCTGGGTTGAAGGAAAATCTGTTAAGTGTGGGGCAGATGGATGAACACGGTTACTACCTGTTATTTGGGGGAAAGATGTGTAGTATCTTTGATGGACCTTCATTGGATTGTCTTGTACTCAAAGTTGAAATGAAAAAGAACAGGTGTTATCCTTTGACACTGATACCAAATGATCAGGTTGTACTGAGAGCATGTATTACTAAGTCTACTTGGATATGGCACAAGAGACTAGGCCATCTGCATTTTAGAGGTCTTCAACAGCTTAAGAACAAAGAAATGGTGCATGGTCTCCCAGTTTTAGAAGAAATGGATGAAGTTTGTGAAGGTTGTCAGTTTGGGAAACAACATAGAGAGTGGTTTCCAAAGAATCAAGCGTGGAGAGCAAGTAAACCTCTAGAACTGGTGCATGTGGATCTGTGTGGTCCTATGCAGAATGATTCTCTTGCGGGCAACAAATATTTCATGCTTCTTGTAGATGACTGTACAAGAATGATGTGGGTTTATTTTCTGAAATACAAGTCAGATGCATTGATCTGTTTTAGAAAATTCAAGTCCATGGTGGAATTACAAAGTGGCTTTAAGATAAAATGTTTGAGGAGTGACAGAGGGGGTGAATTCACATCTTGTGAATTCAACAAACTGTGTGAAGATGCAGGGATTCAAAGACAGCTATCTATGGCCTATACTCCACAACATAATGGAGTGGTAGAGAGGAAGAACAGAGCTGTAGTTGAGATGGCAAAAGCTATGCTCCATGACAAAGGACTACCATACTACTTATGGGTAGAATCTGTACTCACAGCTGTCTACATATTGAACAGGTGTCCTACAAGAGCTCTTGGAGAAGTAACTCCATTTGAAGCATTCAGTGGTCGAAAACCTGGAATTGCACATCTTAGAATCTTTGGTTGTCTGTGTTATGTATACACACCAAATGAGTTGAGACAGAAACTAGATGCAAAGAGTGTCAAGGGCATATTTGTAGGTTATGCAACCTGTGAAAAGGGGTACAGAGTGTATGATCCTCTTAGTAAAAAGCTTATACTCTCAAGAGATGTAGTGTTTGATGAAAATGCAGCCTGGAAATGGAAGACAGCTCCTGAGAACTATGTAACTGTGTTTAATCCTAGTGAGTTATCCGTGCTGCCTAAATGTATTTCATCAGAGACAACTCCAGAGGAAAATGATTATGTTTTGTCACCAAATCTGGCATTTTCTCATGAATCTGTAAGTGATGTGGACAGCAGCATGAGAAGGACTCAAGCCTTTGATCACACTCCATTGAAATGGAGGAATCTAGATGATGTCTTGGCACAATGCAATCTTTGTATTATGGAACCTGAAAAGTTTGAAGAGGCAGCCAAAGATGAAGCATGGATGAAGGCTATGAAAGATAAACTGTCAATGATTGAGAAGAATGCAACATGGGATCTGGTGAACAGACCAAGTGATAAACCCATAATTGGGGTTAAGTGGGTGTTCAAGACCAAGCTTAATCTCGATGGGACAGTGCAAAAGCATAAGGCAAGGCTGGTAGCCAAAGGATATGCTCAGAAACCAGGTGTGGATTACAATGAAACGTTTGCACCTGTAGCTAGACTGGATACAATTCGGACTCTAATTGCTTTGGCAGCTCAGAAAAGTTGGAAATTATACCAACTAGATGTGAAATCTGCTTTTCTGAATGGAGTACTCGAAGAAGAAGTTTATGTAGAACAACCAGATGGTTTTGTGATCAAGGGGAGTGAAGACAAGGTGTACAAGCTTTATAAAGCTTTGTATGGTCTAAAACAGGCGCCAAGAGCCTGGTATAGTGAAATTGATACCTATTTTGCTCACTGTGGGTTTGTGAAAAGTCAGAGTGAAGCTACTCTTTACATCAAAGCAAGGGGAGGAGAAATTCTGATTGTTTCAATCTATGTGGATGACATAGTGTATACTGGGAATAGCACTGAGATGTTGAAGGAGTTCAAGGAAGACATGATGACAAAATTTGAGATGACAGATTTGGGGCTCCTTCACCATTTCCTTGGTATGGGAGTGATTCAAACTCACACAAGCATATTTATCCATCAAAGGAAGTATGCTGTTTCTTTGTTAGATAAGTTTGGTTTGAATGAGTGTAAATCTGTGTTTACACCACTGGTTTCATCAGAGAAGCTATGCAAAGATGATGGCAGTGGTTCAGCAAGTGAGGAACAGTATCGAAGAATTGTGGGAAGTTTGTTGTATCTCACAGCAACTCGACCATATATAATGTATGCTGCAAGCCTTCTAGCTCGATTCATGCACTGCCCTACAAATAAACATCTTGGAACAGCCAAAAGAGTGCTTAGGTACATCAAGGGAACTTTAGATTATGGTTTGGAGTATGTAAAGGGAAAGAATGCAATGCTAATCGGATTCTGTGATAGTGATTGGGGAGGATCTGTTGATGATAGCAAGAGTACTTCTGGTTATGCATTTTCTTTTGGCAGTGGAGTGTTCTCATGGGCCTCAGTGAAGCAGAATTGTGTAGCACTCTCTACAGCAGAAGCAGAGTACATCAGTGCCTCTGAAGCAACTGCTCAAGCCATTTGGCTTAGATTTGTTCTTGAAGATTTTGGTGAGATGCAAACTGAAGCGACTCCAGTACACTGTGATAATACAGCAGCAATTGCAATTACTAAAAATCCTGTTTTCCATCAGAAAACCAAGCACATTGACAGAAGGTATCATTTTATCAAGAATGCACTCCAGGAAGGGATAATCAATTTGGTGTACTGTCCCACTGAAAAACAGGTAGCAGATATCTTCACAAAACCTTTGTCTAAGGATCGGTTCAACTATCTTCGAGATATGCTTGGTGTGAAATCAGCTCAAAACTTAAAGGGGAGTGTTGAACTATAAGTATTTGAGCTGAAAAGTTTTAGAATAAGTTTTGTTTAAATTGGTGTATCCACTTGTGCAGAATGAGGCAAAGTGTAAATGTCTAGTTTTGTAAAAAGGCCATGAGTGCCATGTGTTGATAGATCCATGAAATTAGAAAGATGTGTGTCTAGGATGAGATGTAGTGGTTTATGTGGTCCCAAGTTAAGGACCTTCAGTTAATGTAAAGCACGTTAGTGCTCATTTCTGAAATGAGAAAAAGGATTCCTCTGCAAAAGTTTCTGCAGAGCGAAGAACAAGAAACCATTCGTTTTCTCCAGTCTTTGTTCATTGTTTGTTTCTCTGTGAAGCTCCATCTACATCAAAACTTTCGTTGATTCAAGTAACACTAACACTTTCAGTGTGTATCCTCATTATGTTGAGGCAGTAGCAGTAGCAGTAGCATGTTTGGAAGGGTTGCGCTTAGTTAAAACACTACTAATGGACCATGTTCTCTTTGAAAGTGACTCCATTTCACTGGTCAAGGCTCTTAACAGTCGGCACCACGACACTTTAGTATTGAGGAGATTAACTGATGCTTGTTTAGTGTTAAACCAATTTTTATGGGAATGGTTTACCTATATTTGTCGAGATGTCAATGTTGTGGCACAAAGATTAGCTCATTTTGCTTTTTTTTCTCTCTAGATAATGCTATCTTTTGGATTTGGAATTCTCCGAATATTATAGAGGATGCACTACTAGTTGATTCTACGTGCTATTAAGTTTTTCAACTAATAGATTTCGCCATTTATAAAAAAAATAATTTGTTACAATTTATGTGGTTTACTCTTTTATAAGAATGCTTTTTTCTAATTCAATCAGTCTTGGGTTTGATTCAGTGGTGACAAACACTTTTTTTTTCTTGACTTGAATCACAATCACTTTGAACACATCGGTATCATGAGAAGTGTGAAGTGGTGAGTAACCTTCGGATTTGGTATTGATTCTCCATAAACTTAGTGAAAGAACCTAAATGAAATTGGGCAGCTAGGTAGCCACTTATTATGTTTATTCTTGTTATATCCCTTCTTGATGCAAAAACAAAGTGAAAGAATTTTCTTCTTTGTTCAAATTTCAATGTCTACGCTGTCCAACAAATAACATCATCTATCACTTATCGGCATATCAATAAAATATTATTACAACTTTAGAAGTTGGGACCAGTTCTAAAATTTATAAACAAATAGCATCAGCTATCATGGACTTCAAGGGACGGAAGCTGCGACGTCTTTTTTTAATTCTCTAGAAAAGAAAAAAAAAAGAGCAAAAAAATAGAGATTAGATTTTGGAGTTAGGTTGAATATCGTAGGAGGTAGCTGACCAGGAACACAAAAATAGGTCGATAACGAAAATTTGAGGGTTTTTAAGCTAATCTACGTCAAAGACAACTCGAGTTCAGATATATAAGAACAGAAAGTCGACAGAAAAACTGAGTTAATCAACTGACTTAATCGAAAACAGGAGAAGCTTCCTATTTTAATGCGAAAAAATGATCAAAGCGTAGCTATAAGCCATGTATGGGTTGGTGGAAGGCACTCTGTTTACAACCAGCCACCACACATGTATACGTACACAATGAAGTAGGTATGGTAGTTTGACTAGTTCTAACCAAAACCATCGTCCTCCACGTTTTTTTTTTAAAATTTTTACATATAAATAAACAGCAGGGTATGATCTTGTTTTCTGGTTGAACACTATCAGATATTTTTCAGGGCAACTAGGATACGACGTCGTTGACTAGAACTTGAAATATGGTTGGTGAAAAATCATCCATGTAACAAATGATTACGTGCGGCAACTGAAAGGTCATTCGCTATTGGCATAAGCCACATAGCATGAAAGAGACTCCACCCCAATGAAAATTCTTCCAATTGAAGGAGCTTAATTTCTGGGTTTTGAATTTGGGTTATGGATACGACGGAATGGCACAAACGTTGATTTTTGCTTTTGATGATGAGGCATCACAAAAAAGGAATCAGTTGGTGACTTCGTCACAATAAGGGTCGAATAGACTTACGGAAGTATTTCACCATTCCCTAATCACTATAGTGTAATTCACATACACCAAAAATTGAACCCATTGTTGTAGGAAACACAACAATAGGACCCACAAACACTAGTCGGTATTGTTGATATTTCTCCCACTTTCGCCACCGGCGAGAAGCATGTGTGGGGTTTTACCAAAAAACTTCAGCAATATGTGTATGTTGTACCATTGCTTATGAAGCACTAGATGCTCATCTCGCTAGTCGACGTGGGACTCAATTTTGGCTCAAATCAAAGCCACCAAACTCCAACACTTAGAATGTACCTTGTAGAATACAAACTTGAAATTTGTCCAACACTAAGAATCAAAATATATGATATCATATTATTAGTGCGTTTAATGTTGTGTTGAATAGGAAGATAGTAGCCATAAAATGAATCCACCGCTAACATCATTATCTTTCAATTCAAACTATATTATCTTTGATGAAAATAGAGGAGCATACCTGCTCTAGTCAAACATGCATCATTAACGTTTATCAACAACCAATTCTTGAGGTTATCCTATATAGTCAATATTGAATCCTTTTTTTGTTTCTTTTGGTTGTCAAGTGTCGTTATGGAATTCAAAAACCCATTTGGGGCAAATCTCATGTAGTGAATATGGAGGCAAATTCTCATGTAGTCAATATTGTATACTTTCTTTTCTGAATAGTAAATAAGGAATTAAAAAACCATTTGTGATTTCACAAACTAATCTCGATTGGTGTATAGGACCGTGTAGCCAATGCTATGAGTATAAAAACAAAACACAAAAATTATGAAAACATCATACAGATGATGATGTTTTTCCCATTTAATTAAATTTAGAAAATAAGAGGAGAAAGAAAGATAGATAGGGAGGTAAGTATAGCATGAATGAACCTAACCACCAACCAAAACCCATAACCTATACACCATCATCCGATATTATTACAACATGTTTTTTTTTATTAATAAAAGTACCCACCAACACATCTTGGTCTTTTTCTCAATCATTAAACCAATAGGTTGACTACATTTTTCAGCTCAAGATTTGTAGGTCGTAAAATGAGTTAAGATGCTTTAATTTTTTGCATTTTACACTAATGTGATTTCTTAATTTCACTAGTTTAACATTTCCATCAATTTCAAATTTTTAATACTTTACTCTTTTACTTTTTTTAACAATCAATGACGGTATAAAATGTGGGCTCAGTACATATCACATCAACACTTAATGTCTCATTAGATTATGAAATGGACAGAGAGATTAAATTGGTGCATGCAATTTAGAAATCACGTAGTGTAAAATTAAAAATTGAAATCTCGTGACTCATTTTTTGCAAATGATTTCAAACCATATAGTCTAAAATCTAGTTAAATCCTAAATCAATTATTCATTCCGCTCCTATGAGAGACATAACCTTGTATGCTTTCTAAAAACTAGCATTTCTGCACGCGCCTTGAAACTCCTCGAAACTGACGACATACTGCATGCGTCTCCAGCCGTCGTCAATGAATAAGATCATCATCCATCTTGTTTGTACCTTCTTCTCTCTAACAACATCAGAGGTTTTTAATTTCTTATGCAGTTATATGAGTGCTATGCAGCAATTATATGGGTTGCAGCTATCAACTGAACTGGAACCGCTAAGTTTGCAACGTGGGTTCCTTCACTTTCGTGTTTCCATTTTTTTCTTTTTAGTTTATTTTTTATTTACTGTGCTTTCTGCTTTTGTTTTTTTATTTGGACATTTCTATCATTTATCAATATTCCTAACAGTAAATCACGGGAGTTAAATTTTTTTGTTTGAGGGGCTTTATAATCTAATTATTTTTTGTGAAAATTAATAATAATAAAAAAAAAACCTATTTTCAACAAGATTTATGATCTTCCGTCTCAGTCCATCAAACGCAACGCCGTTTACATATTTTTGTCGCAAAATTATTTGTTTTCATTTTATTTTAATCAATAAGGGAAAGTTTTTCAACTTTCAAACTTAGAATATCTTACAACATTAGAATTAAAAAAGGATAAAACCAAGAGTTGGTGAATATAGACCGTTGAGTGAGAAAGAATTGACTTGAGAAAGAGCTGGACGTCAAAATCCAACTTCCTCTTAAAGCTATTACTAAACTAACTAGGAGAGAATTTTTGTGTGCTGAATCAAGTCTTGATACACCAAGTGTAACAATATAATTGGTTGAAAATTTGAAAAAAAAATTTCAACCAATTGTATTATGACATTTGACGTACCAGACTGTGTTTTCGGCACTGTAACATCCCACATCGCCCAGGGGAGTGGATCCTGTATGCCTTATATGTACATGCCCACCTCCAATTCGCGCGAGGGCATTCTCAGGATGGGTGACCCACTGAGAAGTTCTTGTGTGAGTTCCAAAAAACAAAACCGTGAGGGCGTGGTCGGGGCCCAAATCGGACAATATCGTGTTACGGTGGAGTCGAGCCCTGGATGTGATGGGAACCCGAGCTGGGATGTGACAGGCACACTAAAAAAAATTCAATAACTAGAATCAAATTAGGAATAACATTAAATGCTTATATGTATTAATTCCCCATTTCATCTACCAAAAAACAAACAAAAAAATTTCCCCGTTTCATGTGAAAGAAAAGGGTTCATTTTGCTCTTTCTTTGCGTATAATATTGTGAATGTCTCACGTGTATTTCCATTTCTAGCAAGTAAACACATTTGTAATCCATAGTCGTAATATTCTAACCGCTTACGTTTGTTCTTTGTTAAATCTTTCTTGCTAATTTCGTTTGTTATTTTTTAAAAATTTGGAACATATAAAATAAACTTTTAAATTATGGGCTTACATATTATCACACATGATTTTTTTTTAAAGGAAAACTAACGAAAAGTTCAAAAAAACTTTAGTTTTAATGAAAAATGACAAATAAAGGTGTAGTGAATAGTATAAGAGAAATGTAAAAATGTGATTTTTCGTTAAAAGTAAATAGTACTATAAATGTTTCGTTAAAATTCCATTTTTTTAATTAGAAATGAGGACAAAATAAACAGATAGACTGGTGCATCTAAAAAAACGGAAGGAGCAACTCAGTACTACAGTCTGGTAGTATTTCTCTTTATTTGGAAGTGAGAAGTCTTAAGTTTAAATCTCATGAATGACGAATTCGATAACAAATTAGACTGCTCATTGTGTGATTTTGCCAAATTCGCTTTTTTCTTGATATAAAAATATCTATGTAAAAAAAAAAAAATAGGGGTGAAGGTTTGGTCGACTGCACCACCCAACTCACAGTCAAGATACGCCAGGTCCAAAATTTAATTCCTTCATTCATGATTCGTGGTGCAATTTCTGCTTTTATCTATTTGCTCCCCCAAATCCTAAATAAATTTAAAAACCCAGAAAACACAAATTAAAATTTGATTTACCCCAAAAAAATTCACACACGAGAAAAACAGAGAGAGGGAAAATCACTTTGACTGGCAAGAGAGAGCACCTTGATCTTAATTGCATATGGGTAGAGAGAGAAAGGGGGTAGCTGGGAGTTGCTGGAGACGAAGGAAGGAGGTGTAATTGGCAGGTAACACGTGCATTTCTTATTAAAGCCGTTAACTTGTTCGCATACAGATGCAGTCACAACTCTCCTTCTCCAACCCAACCCCAAACCCACACCTACCTCTCTCTCCAATTCCTCCTAAACATAAATACTCCCAATGATCACACTCATAACACACACAGTGAACCAAATACGCGATTCTGGGCTCTCTGTTTTCTCTCCCACCTCTGCCTCTTGATTCATACATAATGCTTGGTGCCCAGATAGCAATTTGAGCAGCTCGATTAAGATTCCAGCTCCTTTTTCTCTTCACCTTTGAGGTTTGTGACCCATTTGCTTTAGACCCTTTAAAGTTATTGGCTTATGGGTGCTTCTGTTATGATTTGCGTTTTGGTGATGTGGGTTTTGTTTGTATTGGATATTGGTTGTTGGGGAGTGGTTTGATTGGAGTTGGAGTTTGTTTTGGAACCTCCAAAGGTTGTATTTTTGGGGGTAGCTTTTAGTTTTTTGAGTGAGGATGTGTTTGCGGTGGATTTGGGATTTTAATTTGTAGTTTCTGGAGTATATGGTTTCACAAAGGTGCATTCTTTTTCTTTCCTTTTTGGTAACCTGAGAACTATATACTTAAGGTGTTCTGTTTCCTTGAGCTGGAATTCAAAGGTTCAATTAGTGTAACATTTTATTTAGTATTGAAATTTAATTTTAATTACACTTAAAACAAGGATAATTTATCAAAATAAAAGTTCATGATGGTATGGAATTAGATATAATAAAAAAACATCAACTCCCTTTCATGCAACCAAAAGCAGCCTTAGTATAACCGGTTAGATGTTCGTAATTGCTATCATGTTGCACTTTGGATCATGAATTTCATTCCTTAACTACTATGAGAAGACAGAGGCAATGGGGAAAAGCCCCATTTGGAATTACTATACCTTTAATCATAATATCATGTTGGTAGCTTATTTGAAAGCTATAGTGAATTTGTTGGACTAAAACTTCTTAAAATTTCACTTACGATGTTGATGGCATAATTTGTTGATCAGCAGCATGTCGGAAGCCCAGAGGAAATTGTTGACAGTACCCAGTTCCCATCGTGGAAATGGGTACGTAAATGGGGTACTCAGGCATCCTTCTATGGCATCTAAAGTTGATGAATTCTGCTATGCCCTTGGTGGGAAGAAGCCAATCCATAGCATTTTAATTGCAAACAATGGAATGGCTGCGGTCAAGTTTATTCGAAGTGTGAGGACATGGTCTTATGAGACATTTGGTACAGAGAAGGCTGTTTTATTGGTGGCAATGGCCACACCAGAGGACATGAGAATCAATGCAGAACACATCAGAATCGCCGATCAGTTTGTGGAGGTTCCTGGTGGAACTAACAATAATAATTATGCCAATGTGCAACTCATTACAGAGGTGCGTATCCAAAGCTCTTAACCTATGTTTTCCACTTTTTTATTTTGTCACCATCAAAAGTGTATGATAACGAAGAAGATATCCAACTCAGTTGCTGAGGAACCTTGTAGCCGAAAGAAGTTTTGAGTGGTTTGATTTTGTCACCATTTGTTTGACTGCAAGAAATGAAATTTGATATAAATAAGAGGAAAATCAGAGAAGTGGATACTAATATCAAAATTATGAACATGCAAATGAAGAGGCTGGAGATCGTTATTTTTCTCAGAAGTCATAGAAGATTTATGAGTGATTATGGGAGGTGTGTTTTGATATTAGTGAGCCGCATTTCATGTGTTAAACTGTCGGCAGAAAATACATGGTGTTTATCATTTGAACAAAGCTTTTGATCTCTAAAGTGGGAGTTGCTTCCTAATAGAGGGTTGCAATCCTGGCACGAACCTTCTGACTCTCTTTGTTCCACTCATTCAGTTGACTTTTTGTTCCACTAACTCAGTAAACTTTGTTTCACTCACTCCCTGGCACTCTCCATGTAGAGTATTTCTACATTTTCATCAAAACTCCATGTCATGGCTTCCTGTAGTTCTTGTTAGCATGGAGCATTACGTTACCTGTAGTTCTGAAGCATGTCATGGCTTCCTGTAGTTCTTGTTAGCATTTCACCTGAATTTTTTGTTCTTTATTACCCAGATGGCAGAGAGAACACATGTTAATGCAGTTTGGCCTGGTTGGGGTCATGCCTCTGAGAACCCTGAGCTTCCAGATGCATTGAATGCAAAGGGAATTGTATTTCTTGGGCCACCATCTATATCTATGGGAGCATTAGGAGATAAAATTGGTTCATCATTAATTGCTCAGGCTGCCAACGTACCTACTCTTCCATGGAGCGGATCACATGTATGAATCCTGAAAACCGTGTCCAATTTTCATTTGGTTGCTTATGCCGGGTAATGCAATCTGATATTTTTAGTGTCTGTTCTCCAGGTGAAAATTCCTTCAGATAGCTGCTTGGTTACAATCCCAGAGGAAGTATATAGGGAAGCGTGTGTTTATACAACAGAGGAAGCTGTTGCAAGTTGTCAGGTTGTAGGTTACCCAGCAATGATTAAGGCTTCATGGGGTGGTGGTGGTAAAGGCATAAGAAAGGTTTGTGTCATACGTGAAAATTTACCCTTGGCTAATATGCCTGTGACTAGTCAGCTGAACTAAGTGGAATTATTTACTTTTCTAGGTCCATAATGATGATGAGGTAAGGGCATTGTTCAAGCAAGTTCAGGGTGAAGTTCCTGGATCTCCAATATTTATAATGAAACTCGCATCCCAGGTCAGATAGTCTATTCCGTTTTGATCTGGATAATCATAATTGCTGAACTTCAGACCAGACATTGCCAATTTTTCTATTTTCTTTTATCAGAGCCGACATTTAGAGGTACAGTTACTGTGTGATCAGTATGGAAATGTTGCAGCTTTGCATAGCCGTGACTGCAGTGTTCAAAGGCGGCACCAGAAGGTAATAATTTTATGGCATACTAATTTAATACTCTTTGTTTTCACATTCACTAGCTTGGTCTTCTAGGGAATTTTGTACTCCTTTCTTAGAATTTCTCCAGTACTCATCAATGCACAGTATCTTCTGCTGGAGATGTTTCACCATCAAAACTTAACTTGTTTATATGTTTTATAGATTATTGAGGAGGGTCCAATTACTGTAGCTCCTATAGAGACCGTAAAAAAGTTGGAGCAATCAGCTCGAAGGTTGGCTAAATCTGTTAATTATGTTGGAGCAGCTACTGTTGAGTACCTCTACGCTATGGAAACTGGCGAGTACTATTTCTTGGAGCTGAACCCTCGATTACAGGTTTGTTATTTCTGTTCAAGTAGTCTTTTCTTCTAACGTATGAACTCGTTTTTTGTTGTTTTCTTTAATTTGTTTTGTTGGTAGCATTGTAGCACTGAATAATGCACTGGTGCAGGAAATGTGTATGCCTGAAGTGAATATAGAAACAAAAATATGCCTTGTTATTGCTAACCAAGCCATTTAATCTTAACGCAACCTCTTACAGAAGGATTAACATCATATTATAACCATTATCATTAGAATTTCATATGGCTTGTTAGCTTCTGGAGTTGCATCTGCTTTTCAAGACAAATAGCTTTACGAGTATAACTAAATGTTTTTTATTTAATTGAATCCGTGTAGGTGGAGCACCCAGTCACTGAGTGGATAGCTGAAATAAATCTTCCAGCAGCCCAAGTTGTTGTTGGGATGGGCATACCTCTCTGGCAAATCCCTGGTATGGTCATAATTGCTGGATTTCTTCTAAGATATCGATATCTTTATCGTTTTAAATTTGTTCACGTTCCCTGTTCATACGATTCATTTGATCAGAGATAAGGCGATTTTATGGAATGGAACATGGTGGTGGGTATGATGCTTGGAGAAAGACCTCAGCCATTGCTACCCCATTCGATTTTGACGAGGCAGAATCTACAAGGCCAAAGGGTCATTGTGTTGCCGTGCGTGTAACAAGTGAGGATCCAGATGATGGCTTTAAGCCTACCAGTGGGAAAGTACAGGTTAGTTATGATCGTTCCTCAGTCTTACTTGAACTTGCTTTCATGCTTTCATGACTATATTGAGTATGTCAAACTATATGCAGGAGTTGAGTTTTAAAAGCAAGCCAAATGTTTGGGCATACTTTTCTGTTAAGGTAAAATATCTTCTAAGTGGATAATGACAAATTCCTCCATAAAAGAAAAAGAAAATTTTAGTTCTCAGATAAATTCTTATTTATGTTGTGATTTGCAGTCTGGAGGGGGCATTCATGAATTCTCAGACTCTCAGTTTGGTGAGTATTAACCTACTTTGACTGTTTTTTTTTTTTTTTTTTAAATAGTTATCACTCTTTGCTGCTGACGTATTAAAACAAATACCTCTTCTTCTAGGACATGTTTTTGCATTTGGAGAGTCTCGACCTCTAGCTATTGCAAATATGGTTCTTGGGCTGAAGGAAATTCAAATTAGAGGAGAAGTTCGTACAAATGTGGATTATTCAATAGATCTTCTACATGTAAACTTCCCAAAATCTATTATATTCTTTACCATCCTTTCAAAAAATAATATAAAGATCATTGAATTTCGATGAATTTTCAAGTAACTCTATGTCGTATGTTCTGTAGGCCTCAGACTATAGAGAGAATAAAATCCACACGGGTTGGTTGGATAGTAGAATTGCCATGCGTGTTAGAGCAGAAAGGCCTCCTTGGTATCTTTCTGTAGTTGGAGGGACTCTGTTTGTAAGTGCAACTATCTTCCTTAATCGTTGATTTCTGAATATTTTACTTGTAAAATGCATCACTTATGTTTCCTATTATGGCCTTTTCAGAAAGCATCTGCTAGTAGTGCAGCAATGGTGTCAGATTATGTGGGTTATCTTGAGAAAGGGCAAATTCCACCCAAGGTACGGTACTAAAACAATGTCCTTCAGAGAAATGTGTTTTATATGCCCTTTCAATTAATTTTTGTGAAATTTTGATTTCAGCACATATCACATGTCCATGCACAAGTATCGTTGAACATTGAAGGGAGCAAATACACGGTATGTTTTTAATGGCATTGCTTCACTCAGGGACTCCTTTTAATGTTTTAGGAATTTTTGGAGATTTTTGGTTGGCAAAATCAATAGTTATATCTAATCAACGTCATGAAACCTGTTTATAGATTGACATGGTGAGGGGGGGTCCAGGAAGCTACAGATTGAGGATGAATCAGTCAGAGGTTGAAGCAGAGATACATACTTTACGCGATGGGGGTTTGTTGATGCAGGCAAGTACAAATCATCTCTTTATTGTTTTCATTCTTGTAACTTCACAGATGATTTGCGCTTGCTCATATTAGTCTATAAGCACATTACAAACTCAATACCAGAGGGAGGTGTGCCATGATGGACCATGCGGATAGATTGGTCTTTCTTATATTTCTTACATGCAGTTTGTGACTGATAACTTCTGTTTCGTTACAGTTGGATGGGAACAGTCACATTATATATGCAGAGGAAGAAGCAGCTGGAACTCGCCTTCTTATTGATGGAAGGACTTGCTTGCTTCAGGTATCCACATTTCTTTGTCTTCTTCCCCTAAATTCCCTTCAGCAAGCTGAGTTGTTGACCATTGTTGAATCCAGAACGACCATGATCCGTCCAAGTTAATAGCAGAGACACCATGCAAGTTGCTGAGGTACTTGGTTACTGATGGTAGTCATGTCGAAGGTGACACACCATATGCCGAGGTTGAGGTTATGAAGATGTGTATGCCTCTTCTTTCACCTGCTTCTGGAGCTATCCACTTTAGAATGTCTGAAGGTCAAGCAATGCAGGTAAGTCTAGATCCAGTTAGGAGTTATACATTCTTCTCTTGATAGAGTTTTAAATAAAATTGGTTTTGTGTAGGCTGGTGAACTTATTGCAAAGCTTGATTTAGATGATCCTTCGGCTGTAAGAAAGGCAGAACCTTTCCATGGAAGCTTCCCAGTTCTGGGGCCTCCAACTGCAATTTCTGGTAAAGTTCACCAGAGATGTGCTGCTAGCATAATTGCAGCCCGAATGATTCTTGCTGGTTATGAGCATAACATTGATGAAGTGAGTTCTCATTCAACATATATAATATTTTGAACACTTTTTCAGTTTGTTATATATTTTTTCAGGTCCTTGGGCTTTGTAAATGTGGGAATACATTCCGCACTATCATGTGTAGATTGAGTTGTTATTCTTAAACTTGTCTTATCTAAGAGTTGTCATCTATCTCAGGTAGTGCAAAACTTGCTCACTTGCCTAGACAGTCCTGAACTCCCTTTCCTTCAATGGCAAGAGTGCTTTGCTGTTCTAGCAACCCGCCTACCCAAAGATCTTAAAAATGAAGTAAGAAAAGTATGGTTGTTTTCTCCTGGATTTATGCTACAAATGAGTCTTTATGCTCATGTGTGATTCTCTTGTATAATTTTACAGTTGGAATCAAAATTTAAGGAGTTTGAGGTGATTTCTAGTTCTCAGAATGTTGAGTTCCCCGCTAAGTTGTTGCGCGGTGTTCTTGAGGTGGGTATTACGTTTTAAATTCCTCTTTTGGGTACTATTTTCTACTTTCTTCTTAAGAATGTTGTATGTTTTTTTTTCTACATATTCTTTGCAGGCCCATCTATTCTCCTGTCCTGATAAAGAGAAAGGAGCCCAAGAAAGGCTTGTTGAGCCTTTGATGAGCCTTGTGAAGTCTTATGAGGGTGGACGAGAAAGTCATGCCCGAGTTATCGTCCAATCCCTTTTTGAAGAGTACCTGTCTGTTGAAGAATTATTCAGTGACAACATTCAGGTTAGACTCTTGTATTGAAAGACAACTTTTCCCTGTAGCCACCTGGTTTGTGTTTTGACTGACTTTTATTTAGATTTTATAAATTTTCTATTCTTAAATCTTTTATTAATATTTGATTAAGTCAGTAATTAAAAGTTGTCTGCAATAATGATCATTGAACTTCGATTGCGATATTTGGCTTCAATAGTTTTACAGTTTAGTATACCCTGATAATTAGGAACTTGGCGCTACAAGATTTTGGATGTTGTATACAAGTGATTTCCTTTTGCTTGTGATAATCTTCGTTCATGATAGACTAATATTTGTTTATCCAGGCTGATGTGATTGAACGCCTTCGACTTCAATATAAAAAAGATCTATTGAAGATTGTGGACATTATGCTTTCTCACCAGGTAATAAAATCAATAACATGCTCTGATGAGTTGCCTTTCCTTGTCTCGTTCAATTTTCTGCTGACATTATTTTACACATGTACTATGCATCTTGTGCTTGCAGGGTGTCAAGAATAAAAATAAGTTGATACTACGACTCATGGAACAACTGGTCTACCCCAACCCTGCTGCGTACAGGGAAAAGCTAATTCGGTTTTCTCAACTTAACCATACAAGCTATTCTGAGGTTTGCCATTGCACTGAGCTTGAACTAATAATTATATTATGTTGACATTTTTCTTTCTCTGTTTTTAAGTATTGCGAAATCCAATTACAGTTCTCGGGTAATCTAATCAACAGCTGTTTACTTTTATTTTTCAATTGTACTGAGCGAATCAAACCAAGCTGAACTATTAGTTTTATTGTGTAGATCTTTCTTCCTCTTAAGTTTTCCAAAACCAATTTAAATTGTCCTCACATAAAATATTAATCATTAATTACTTCTGTATAATAGCCGCAATGTTTTAACAGCGCAAATAAAATTTATGCAGTTGGCACTAAAGGCAAGTCAACTGATGGAGCAAACCAAGTTGAGTGAACTTCGTTCCAGCATTGCCAGAAGTCTTTCTGAGTTAGAGATGTTTACCGAGGATGGTGAAAGCATGGATACTCCCAAGAGGAAAAGTGCCATAAATGAACGAATGGAGGATCTTGTGAGTGCTCCTTTGGCAGTTGAAGATGCCCTTGTAGGTCTATTTGATCACAGTGATCACACACTTCAGAGGCGGGTTGTGGAGAGCTATGTGCGTCGGTTATACCAGGTACAATGGTTTGAACACTTTTGAGTTCCTGCTTACTTTATTTTTCAGTCATTTCGTTGTTTAACTTTGCTTTTTTTTGTTATCAGCCATATCTTGTAAAGGGGAGTGTGAGGATGCAGTGGCAAAGATCTGGTCTTATGGCTTCCTGGGAGTTCTTGGACGAACATACAGGGAGAAAAAATGCAAATGAAGATCAATCTTCTGGTAAATCAATTGAGAAATACAGCGAGAGAAAATGGGGAGTCATGATTATTATCAAATCCCTTCAATTTCTTCCAGCAATTATTAGTGCTGCATTGAAGGAAATGTCTCATCAACTTCATGAATCAATTCCGAATGGATCTAGCGATCCAAGCAGCTTTGGAAATATGATGCATATTGCTTTAGTTGGCATCAACAATCAGATGAGTTTACTTCAGGATAGGTATTGTACCTGCCCTTTATCTTTTCATTGAAGTTTTCAACTTTGATTTAAACATGTGGCGATAATCCGGGATTGATCGTGTATTGAAAAACTTATACATTATGTGGGATCCTTAAGCGATCACTGTATTCTGATTAGTCCATAATCTTACCAAGTCTAAATTTTAAATTAGATCTCTATACACTCCAAATTTACAATGGGTCTATTTCAGATAATAAACAGCTTTACTCATTTCTTTTTATTTGCAACGAAATCCCTAATAGAATCTACAGTTGAAACCTTCCTGACCAGCATTGTTCATGCATGGCAGTGGCGATGAGGATCAGGCTCAAGAAAGAATTAAGAAGTTAGCGAAAATACTAAAAGAGCAAGGAGTAGCCTCCAGTCTGCACAGTGCAGGTGTCAGGGTAATTAGTTGCATCATACAAAGAGATGAAGGGCGAGCTCCTATGAGGCATTCCTTCCACTGGTCGTCAGAGAAACTCTATTACGAGGAAGAGCCATTATTGCGTCATCTGGAACCACCTCTATCCATTTACCTTGAGTTGGTTAGTAATTTTGTGGCTGTAGCTCCAGTCTTTTAAGCAAAGTTCGGGATACACTCTTTTTATGAAGTTACTCATCTTTTGTTCTGATTCAGGACAAGCTTAAAGGTTACGAGAATGTACAGTATACTCCATCCCGGGATCGTCAGTGGCACTTGTACAGTGTTGTAGATAAGCCGCAACCAACCAAAAGGATGTTCCTCAGAACACTTGTAAGGCAGCCCACTTCAAATGATGGGTTTGCTGGATTTCAAGGGCTAGACATGGAAGCAGCTAATAAGCAATGGACTTTGTCATTTACTTCAAGGAGTATTTTGAGGTCGTTATTGACAGCAATGGAAGAGTTGGAACTTAATGCACACAATGCCAGTGTCAAATCTGACCATACTCATATGTACCTTTATATCTTGCGTGAGCAACAAATTGATGATCTACTGCCTTACCCCAAGTAATTTTTTTGCTTCTTCTTATTTAGTATTTTCTTTTTTCTTCTGAGATGAGATGGGGAACTTTTTAGAATCTTACATTGGAGATGTTTTTCCAGGAGAGTTGATTTAGATGCCGGACAAGAAGAAACTGTGGCGGAGGCCATCTTAGAAGAACTTGCACGGGAAATCCATGCGTCTGTTGGTGTAAGGATGCATAGGTTGGGTGTTTGTGAGTGGGAAGTGAAGCTGTGGATTGCATCCTCTCGGCAGGCAAATGTTGCTTGGAGGGTTGTCGTCACGAACGTGACTGGTCATACCTGCACTGTACATGTAAGTTCTTTACCATCAAGTTACATTTTCGAGCTATATAATTGTTGAAGGTCATTTTGCAAAAGCAAACTAGGGTGGCCGGACGAGTAGTAAATTAGTAATGATTCATACCATAGGTTGAACATAGATTGAGCTAGAACAGAATTTTACCAATGCGTCATTTGATTATCTATTTTAGCTAGAAATTTATCATAGCTAGAAATTTATCACTAAGAGACTGATCTTTAGGTGGAAGTCAGATTTATTTATTTTTATTGAAAAGGAAAGTAAGAAAAACCTCGGTGGGTACCTGATACCTATTGTGGTAGACCTGATATATGGTGGTCTACAAACTCTTGCTTGTCTAGGTTGACTGACTAAACAATATGCTGCTTTAGTTTTCTACATATTGTTCACAGGTTAGTGAATAGTTTGTAATGTCAGTCGTAAAGCAAAGTCTCTAATTATTTATATGGATCATGAGTCATGACTTTATAACTGGTGAACATGATAATCAGATATATCGGGAACTAGAAGATACCAGCAAACAGGGGGTGGTATACCATTCAGCCTCTACACAGGCCCCCCTGCATGGTTTACCAGTGAATGCACAGTACCAGCCTCTGGGAGCTATTGACCGCAGACGTCTGTTGGCCAGGAGAACCAGCACCACTTACTGCTATGATTTTCCACTGGTGAGAAGTGATAAGAATTTGTTTTTTCTTATTTTATGTTTCTCCATGATTCACCAAGATATGAAACTTACTGGAGATAAATGTTATTGTTTGCAGGCATTTCAGACGGCCTTGGAACAGGCATGGGCATCCCAGTTGCCAGGTAGTAAAAAACCAAAAGATAAAATTCTTAAAGTCACTGAGCTCAAGTTTTCTGACCAGCATGGCACCTGGGGCACTCCTCTTGTTGAAGTGGTTCGTCCACCTGGGCTCAATGACGTTGGTATGGTAGCCTGGTTTATGGAGATGTCTACCCCTGAGTTCCCTTCAGGAAGGAAGATATTGATTGTTTCAAATGATGTGACCTTCAAAGCTGGATCTTTTGGTCCAAGAGAGGATGCATTCTTCTTTGCAGTAACTGAACTTGCTTGTGCTAAGAAACTGCCCTTAATATACTTGGCAGCAAACTCAGGTGCCCGTATTGGGGTAGCTGAAGAAGTCAAATCCTGCTTTAAAGTTGGTTGGTCTGATGAATCGAGTCCTGAGCGTGGCTTTCAGTATGTATATTTAACCTCTGAGGATTATGCTCGGATTGGATCATCTGTGATAGCACATGAATTAAAGCTGGCAAGTGGAGAAAGCAGATGGGTTATAGATACCATTGTTGGAAAGGAGGATGGCTTGGGAGTTGAAAGCTTGACTGGCAGTGGAGCAATTGCTGGTGCATATTCAAGGGCATACAGGGAAACCTTTACCTTAACATACGTGACCGGCAGAACTGTAGGGATAGGGGCTTATCTTGCTCGGCTTGGGATGCGGTGCATACAGAGGCTTGATCAGCCCATTATTTTAACTGGTTTCTCTGCATTGAACAAACTTCTTGGCCGGGAGGTGTACAGCTCTCATATGCAACTTGGAGGACCTAAAATTATGGGAACAAATGGGGTTGTCCATCTAACGGTTGCTGATGATCTTGAAGGAATATCTGCTATTGTGAAGTGGTTAAGTTATGTTCCTGCCCATGCTGGTGGACCACTCCCCATTTTGAGTCCCTCAGATCCTCCAGAAAGGCCTGTTGAGTACTGCCCTGAGAATTCATGTGATCCTCGTGCTGCTATTAGCGGCGCTTTAAATGGTGATGGAAAGTGGATGGGGGGTATTTTTGACAAAGACAGCTTTATTGAGACACTAGAAGGTTGGGCGAGGACGGTTGTTACTGGAAGGGCAAAGCTTGGAGGAATCCCTGTAGGAATAGTTGCTGTCGAGACCCAGACGGTGATGCAAATTATACCTGCTGATCCAGGCCAGCTTGATTCGCATGAGAGGGTTGTTCCTCAGGCTGGGCAAGTATGGTTTCCTGATTCTGCTAGTAAGACAGCCCAAGCGTTATTAGATTTCAACAGAGAAGAGCTCCCACTTTTCATTCTTGCCAACTGGAGAGGATTTTCTGGTGGGCAGAGGGACCTTTTCGAAGGGATCCTTCAGGCTGGATCAACCATTGTGGAGAACCTTAGGACTTACAAACAGCCCATATTTGTGTTCATCCCCATGATGGGTGAGCTCCGTGGTGGAGCGTGGGTGGTCGTGGATAGTCGAATAAACCCAGACCATATTGAAATGTATGCTGATCGAACTGCTAGAGGTAACGTGCTTGAGCCAGAGGGGATGATCGAGATCAAGTTCAGGAACAAGGAGCTGCTGGAGAGCATGGGCAGGCTTGACCAGCAGCTGATCCAACTGAAGGCAAAACTTCAGGAAGCCAAGAGCAGTGGGGCACATGAGATGGTTGAACCTCTACAGCATCAGATACGATCACGTGAAAAACAGCTTTTGCCTGTCTACACTCAGATAGCCACTAGATTTGCGGAACTGCACGATACTTCTCTCAGGATGGCTGCAAAGGGGGTAATCAGAGAAGTTTTGGACTGGAACAGCTCTCGATCTTTCTTCTATAAAAGATTGCGTCGGAGAATTTCCGAAGAGTCACTCATCAAGACAGTGAGAGATGCTGCTGGTGAACAGCTGTCGCATAAATCTGCTTCAGATTTGATCAAGACCTGGTTTTTGAGTTCTGATATTCCAGGATGCAGAGAAGATGCTTGGGTGGACGACGAAATTTTCTTTAGATGGAAGGAAAATCCAAAAAATTACGAGGATACACTAAAGGAGTTGCGGGTCCAGAAGGTATTGCTTCAATTGGCAAATATTGGTGACTCAGTTTCTGATTTGCAAGCCTTACCCCAAGGTCTTGCTGCCCTTCTAAGCAAGGTAAACGATCATGTTATATTCTTTTCTAAGCATCTTTCCACATCATCTTTTAGCCACCTGGATCTAATGATTTGAATGTAATGCAGGTCGAGCCATCAAAAAGAGCGCTGTTGATTGATGAACTCCGAAAGGTGCTCGGTTAATGGGACGTTGGTGTTTCACACGAGACTACTGTTCCATAAAACGCTTGTGTTGTATCTTGTGCATGCCAATGATCTGCACTTGGCAGACGAAAGATGAAATGGCTGCTTTCCTAACAGATGAATCATTAGATTGAGGTTGCTGATAGAAGCTTTTCAGTGTATATTAGAGGAAGAAGATTTGTAGGGAGCATTAAGTGTAAGTTTTGTAAGTCATAAGTAAAATGTAAGGAAATAGATAGTCAAAAAAGGAACACAACCAGCATTTTCAGGCTCTGTTTCAATATTTTCGACATGGCTGATCGATGCTCGAAAATAAGAAGTTACAACATAGTTTGTAATATTATTCTGTAAGAATTGTTATTTGTTTAACTTATATTGCAGATTCATGCTCATCGCTCTTTATTTCTAAGAACCATGTAATTATTTCCATGACTATTTTTTTTTTGGGTAAAAAATTGGGAACTTTAATGAAAAGGGCTTGGGCTAAGTTTGTTTTAATAAAAAAAATCATGCTATAACTTTATTTCATGAAAAAGAATCAAAATTTAATGAAAAACCCTTAAATTTTAATAAAAAGGACAAAAAAACTTAATTTTTAATGAAAAGGACACAATTAAAAAAAATAAATTCTGACACACGCGCAAGACCTGTGCACTGTTTATGAAACTGAACACTGTTTATGAAATTGAAACTATTTATGAAATTGCACTATTTATGAAACTAAACTATTTATGAGACTAAACGGTACTATACTATTTATTGGTCAAATGTCATAAATAATGCCTATTTTTTTGTCCACTTTCATAAATAGTGTCTAGTTCGTGATCATGTTTCATAAATAATGTATAGTAATTGGTCAACTTTCATAAATAGTGCCCAGTTATTGGTCATGTTTCATAAATATTGTCTAATTCTTACTCCAGTTTCATAAATAGTGTATAGTCCAGTTTCATAAATAGTTTCCACCTATTGGTTTAGTTTTGGAAATAATGCCTAATTCTTGTTTTCGTTTCATAAATAGTGTCTACTTATTAGTCATGTTTCATAAATAGTGTCTACTTATTGGTCTAGTTTCATGAATAGTGTCTACTTATTGGTGATGTTTTATAAATGGTGTTTAATTCTTGATTCAGTTTCATAACGTTTGAAACTTAAAACCTTTTTGGTCCTGTAAAAGCACTCATTGTGCCGAAAACGATGAACCCAAAAGTGACTTTTTAGATCAAAATCTTGAGAAGATTATGTTCTCAGTAATTATATTTAAAAATCTGTTTTCAATTACCAAATTAAAATTTCCTCACTTTTTTCATATACCCACAATAATAAATGTAGCTCTGCATCCAATTTCTTGAGTTTTGGTGTCATCTTGGAGAAATTTTTTCTTGTGTCCGTAACACAAATGGTATACCATGTGTTATTATATAAGTGGTGGACATTTTTAATTTTTTAACATAAGAATCTCACAACTTGTGTTCTGGGCACATTGAAAAGTTTCCCGTCATCATGACTACTATTGGAAAATAACACCACAAAAATAAAATAGGAGAATGTAATTCAATTCGAAGTATTTTTCTTATTCTAAGCGAAAAAAAAAACCCATAAATGTAGCTGACGATGGGACAAAAAAATAGGAGGAAAAAGTAGAGTGTTTGAAGTTGGGGAGAGGAGCGCAAGATGGGTTTGTTAGGTTTATTTATTTATTTTTTATCTTTCTTATTAGTCTTTTGTCCTTATTATTAAAATAAAGCTAGTGAGTGGTTTTTTATTAAAATGTAAAGATTTGAAGTCATTTTCGTTAGTTTTCTTTAAAAAATTTGCACGATAAGTTGGACTGAAAACGATGGAATGATAAGAAGTTGCATCTTGGCAGAAACCTTGGGTTAAAGAGTGTTCCAAGTTGGTTCTCAAAAGTAACAAAGGAAAGTAGTTCATCCAAAAAAATCATACAAATTCAAGTCCAAGGTAAATGTTTAACTTTTTCATTAGAGGTACAATTCACAACCTTAGAACCCCCGTCGTCGACCATACATGGATTAGTAATACCACGATATCAAGTGCAAAGAAATTATAATTTAGTAAGCCCACAATATTGTCAGACATGCAGTATTCTAAATTAGTTGAAGTTTGCACGCGGTTGAAGACCCCTGTCGTTGACCATACATGGATTAGTAATACCACGATATCAAGTGCAAAGAAATTATAATTTAGTAAGACCACAATATTGTCAAACATGCAGTATGCTAAATTAGTTGAAGTTTGCCTGCGGCTGAAGTTTGTTGGCACCGAATGCTGTCACCTCATCCAAATTTCTACTTATTTACCATACTTCCACCGCTCTTTTTTTATTTTTATTTATTATTAATGTTCATTAAGTGTTTTTCATTAACAAAATTGTTATGTGAAGCCACTTTTTAGTTAATTATACCTTTTCTGGTGCATACAAAATGTCCCTGGCCAACTTCAAATCTTTATTTCCATGAAAGGGGAGAAGGAATTGAACACAAAATGAAAACAAAAAAAAAAGTGCAAAAAAAAAACACAATTTGTTCTTCAAAAGTAACTTAGAAGTTGGAGGGGAGCTTGAGGAGAGATTTTTTAGTGTGTTGGGAACACGTTTTGGTACATCAAGTGTTATAATATAATTAGTTGGAAACTTGAAAAAAAAAATTCAAAACAATTATATTATGACACTTAAACTATGTTTGGATGAGGGAAATAAATTTGGAATTTCGATAAAAGTCAGAATTTATAAATTGACATGCATCAATTCCCTTGTTTGGATTCATAAACATAAAAATTTAGAATTTCCGCATGGAAAAAAATTTGGAATTTGGGACCTTCAATTCTCAAGTTTAAATTCCATGTAAATATGTGTCATTTTCTAATTTCTATAATTGAGAGTTTAAAAATAAAAAAACTTCGTGTTCAATTCCATTGTTCTTTTAGGTTAACCAAATAAGAAAATTCACAAATTCTGGAAAATAAAATCCCGTCATTTCAATTTCCGTCATTTTAAAATTCTTTAGTAATCTTAAATTTGTTCATCCAAACATAGTATTAGTAGCAGGCTATGTTCCCGTCGCATTGAAAATTTTCTCGAGCTTGAGATCATCAAGTTGTGAGCTTGCGCCTCAATGCTGCTATCTCTCTTTCTATTTTCTTCTTCTCATCACCTTTCATATACAGTTGATGCTGTGCATTCTTCTTGTCCCTCACTTTCTTCTCCCTTGCTTCTCTCATCTGCCTAACCTTGTTTCTCCTCGCCGCGTCTTCCTTCTCCTTCTTCTCACGCCTCTCTTTCATCATCTTTTCTATAGCTTTCTGTTCCGCAATTGTCAGACTTCTTTGTCTTCTGAAACACATTTTGTTTACTTTTCTGAAGTATATGTGAATGATATAAACATATACATGCACACATGTAGATATATAGAGAGATCGAGGTTGGGTTGGAGGATGTCAGTTGCGTCATTCGTTGTTTTTCTGGGTTGGTTCTAAGGGACAGCCGCCTCTTTTCACTAATGTTAAGAGTATTTTCACTAAATAATTATAAAGAATGACCAATAAAAGCAATGAATTTTGTAATGTGATGCTAAATGATGGTCATTTGTTCTCTGTTGTAATTATTCTTAGTTGAAAGTCACAATAAAAGTACCATTTTGGGATTTAACAGAATTTAAAATCAAAGGACTATACTATGTATGATTTCTTTTCAAATATATAGAACAACCTTTAGATTAGTAATACTCAGACTTAGATTCTCGTCGTCCATCTATGTTTTTATACGTGAATTTGTAAGGTCACTTTTAACATACAAATGGTAATGTATTATTAAATCGGGATGTCACATGACGGTGAACTGTTCCATGTAAGTTTCTCTCATAAATGAGATGTCATCTCTTTTACTAAAAAATTGTATAGAGTTTTATAAAATATAAAACTCCTCAGATAGAACAAATGATCTAATGTTCATTCAATACTCCATTTGCATATATAACCCACTATCCTTTCTGTGGGACCATGATTTTCCGGGGTCGGAGTAAAGATGTTTGGAGTACAGCTACTTTAGAAGTCTGGTTATGGACTCAACAGCTCAGGGGCAATAGGTGAAGTCCGAGTGACACCGCTAGAATAACCATACTTGTTATGCAAGACTCGGGATTTGACCTTGCATGGAATCAACCTGATCTCTCATAAGTCTTCAAGTTCTCACAATCTAGGAATTGACGTGCGCCGCAAGTAATCATAACTCCTAAGAGGGTGTAATATGTACTTCTAGATATCCTCTAGCATTCTCTTGGCTTATAACGAGGATTCTATCCCAAAAAGGTCTCTCTCCTGATGGTATAAATACACACATCTAAGGTTCATCTATGATAATGCAATCTCTTGGAGAGTCAACCCCCCTCCCTCTCGTTGTCTCAAGCTTTCTCACAGTTGTTCTCTATTTTGCATGTTGCTAACGAACTCATATTCCTCTTGACCAGATCACTCAACCCTTAGGAGATTCCCCCCAAGTCATCTTGCTATGGTCATGGCGTCCCTACACACAACACTTACCCCGAGAACAACAGGGTTACTGCCATGGATGAGATAAGGGAAGACATGATGGAGATATTTCTATCTCTAGAAGACATTAGAAAAAGCATGTTGGCAAAAGAACCAGTGAGACTCACCCATCTGAAGGCTCAAGTAAAAATTTGTAAGAGGCCATCTCTCGCTTTAAAGAAGCATTGGCCAAGGCGACGCCCCGCCGGCCTATTCTTGAAACACACCGTAGAAAATCCAGAAGGCTTCAAGGTCTTCATTCTGTCCGATACTTGGAAAAAGAAGCACTTCCTAAAGTGAATTACATATAAGATGAACAAAAATATATGGGAAACACCCAGAAAGAAAGAAGGGCATTCTGCAAGAAGCCTATAATGGTAGCTTAAATCAACAAATCGCTAGCTATCGATCCAACATCTTGATCTTCTCCGATCGAGACCTAGAATAAGTCCACTTGCCCCACGACGATGCTCTTGTTATCAAGATGCAAATCTCAAACGCCATGGTCAACCGAGTCTTGATTGACAATGGATAAGGAGAGAACGTCATCTTCAAAGATACCGTAGAAAAGATAGGGATTCTTGACATCATCAATAAGGCGAAAACCACCATTCACACTTTCAATGGGGCCCCTATCCGATCTCTAGGGACAATAAATTGGCGGTTCAACCAGAACCCTACAACCACTTGGTGACTTTCATGTTATGGACTACCTGACTCCCCACAACATTATTCTTGGCAGGAACTAGTTGCACAAAATGAGTCTTTCTATCGACTATCACCAACTGCTCCACTATTTCACTCCAGATAGGGTAAAAGAGATAAAAGAGGACCAAGCTGTGGTGCACTGTTGCACTGTTGAAAGCATGAAAATGACTCAGAAGGGAGAACGAAGCTCCAACACTCTCATGGACGAGTCAGTGTAGCAATCACAGTTGGGGGGGGGGGGGGGGGGGTCAACAAACAAGTTCGACCTAGATCTTGACCACCAAAATGACAGTACCTCGGAGTCGAAAGCTGACGAGAATGTTGTGTGCATCAGCCTGGACCTCGACAAGCCGGAGTGGAAAGCCTGGATCAGGTCAAAATTGACTGACCGAGAGAAAGTGTTGATCACCAATTTTTTGCGAGCCAATAAAGACGTGTTCACATGGTCCGCATAAGATATGCCTGGAATCAACCCGTCTGTGATTTGCCATCGCCTCCAATTGGACCCAACCGCCAGACCTATTATCCTGCAAGTGAAGTCATGGGACTGAGTGAAGTAAGATCATGAAAGCTGAGATTGACAAGCTCAATGGTTGGCCAATGTTGTCTAGTATAGAAGAAAAACGGCAAATGGAGGGTGTGCGTGGATTTTATGGACCTGAACAAGGCACGCGCAACGGATCCATATCTTCTCCCACTGATCAACCTGTTGGTGGATTCAACTGCGGGCCACGAGTTACTAAGTTTCATGGATGCTTGCTCCATGTACAATCAGATAAAGATGTACGAGCCGAACATGGAGGCAACATTATTTGTCATCGACCGAGGTACATACTGTTACAAATTTATGCTCTTTGGTCTTAAGAATGTAGGGACAACCTATCAAAGACTTGTTAATCGAATCTTCAAAGAAAAAATTGGAGAGACAATGGAAGTCTATATACATGACAAGGTTGTTAAGAGCAAATAAAAGAAGGACCACCTGACCCACAATCATTTGACCTACTCTAGAAGTACAATATGAAGCTAAATCCGAAAAAATGTACCTTCGGAGTAGCCTCAAGCAAGCGTTTGGGATGCCTGGTCACCAAGTGTGGAATTGAAGTCAACCTGGATCAGATCATGAGGATCATGGAGATGAAATCACCCAAAACCATGAAGGAGATACAGAGCTTGACAAGAAGAGCAGTCACTCTCAGCCGATTCTTCTTGCGATTGTCCACCAAGTGTAAACTTTTCTTCACTGCAATAAAGAAAGTAAAGGCTGGATCAACCATTGTGGAGAACCTTAGGACTTACAAACAATTCATATTGTGTTCATCCCCATTATGGGTGAGCTCCGCGGTGGAGCGTGGGTGGAGCGTGGGTGGTCGTGGATAGTCTTATAAATCCAGACCATATTGAAATGTATGCTGATCGTATCTTATGATTGCAGATTCATGCTCATCGCTGTGTCTTTATTTCTAAGAACCATGTCATTGTTTCCATGATTACTTTTTATTTTGGTAAAAAATTTGCATGATAAGTTGGACTTGGATCCATTTGTTTTCAAGCCATCTTTCAGTGCATGTGGTGAAAACGACGGAATGATAGAAGTTCCATCTTGGCAGAAACCTTCGGTTAAAGAGTATTCCAAGTTGGTTCTCAAAAGTAACAAAGCAAAGTACTTCATGTAGAAAAATCTTACAAATTCAAGTCCAAGGTGTATGTTTTCCCTTTTCATTAATAATTCACAACCTTAGATCCCCGTCGTCGAACCATGATATCGTAGTGCAAAGAAATTATCAATTAGTAATACTACAATATCGTTAGACAATATTCTAAATAAGTTGAGGTTTGGAAGCGGTGGCGGTGGCGGTATAGTAATTAAGCTCATAAGTTGAAGTTTGTTGACACCAGACGCTGTCATCGCATCCAAACTTCAAGTTATTTACGATACTACCATCACTCTTTTTTTTTAAAAAAATTATTATTATTAATGTTCATTAAGTATTTTTTTTCATTAAAAAATTGTTATGTGAAGCCACCTTTTAGTTAATTTTACCTTTTTTGGCAAAATGTCCTTGGCCAACTTCAAATCTTTATTTCCATAAAAGGGGAGAAGACATTAAACACAAAATGAAAACAAATTAAAAAGTGCAAAAAACAATTTGTTCTTTAAAAAAGTAACTTGGAAGTTGGGACGGGAACTTGAGTAGAGATTTTTCAGTGTGCTGGAAGTACATTAAGTGTCATAATATAATTAATTAGAAACTTAAATATTTTTTTTAACTAACTGTATTATGACAGTTAATGTGCTGGGCCATATTTCCAGCACAACGAAAAATTTCTTGAGCTTGAGATCATCAAATTGTGGCCTTGCGCCCGAATGCCGCCATCTTTCTCCCTATTTTTTTCTTCTCCTCACCTTTCATATACAACTTATGCTGTGCATTCTTCTTGTCCCTCACTTTCTTCTCCCTTACTTCTCTCATCTGCCTTGCTTCTCTCTGCCTTGTTTCTCTCATCTGCCTATCCTTGTTTCTCCTTGCTCCGTCTTCCTTCTCCTTCTTACGCCTCTCTTCCATCATCTTTTCCATAGCTTTCCTTTCCGCTATTGTCAGACTTCTTTGTCTTCTGAAACACATTTTGTTTCATTTTCTGAAGTTATATGAATGATATAAACATATACATGCACACATGTGTGTGTGTGTGTGTGTGTGTGTGTGTGTGTGTGTGTATAGAGAGAGAGAGAGAGAGAGAGAGAGAGAGAGAGAGAGAGGTTGGTTTGGAGAGATGTCAGTTGCCTCATTCGTTATTTTTCTTGGTTGGTTCTGAGGGACAGCCGCCTCTTTTCACTAATGTTAAAAGTATTTTCACTAAATAATTATAAAGAAGGACCAATAAAAGCAATGAATTTTGTAATGTGATGCTAAATGATAGTCATTTGTTGTCTGTTGTAATAATTCTTTTGGAAAAGAATAATAGCTAGGTACTTAGTAGTACACATTAAAAAACTCAGAATTTCAAATGGTCATTCTTTATAGAATATTTGGGTTGATTTATAGACATAGATAGACATTCCAGATGACAATATGATTCGATCGGCACTGGAAACTTTGATTTTTAATTGGCCATTCTTTATATTTTGTAGAAAGACTGGGAATAAAATATGGCCAATTAAAGTAAAAATTAATACTATAGGCAGACATTATAGACAACAAATGATCATCACTCGGCATCTCATGAAAACCTTGACATTAGAAAATTGAGAATTTTAATTGGTCATTCTTTAAGCTATAGGTAGTCTTCAAGATAAGAAATGATTGGCACCAAAATGAATTTCATTAGAAAATTTAGAACTATAATTGGCTATTCTTAACCAACTGAGATATGAACTTCTTGCAACTAGATTTCACTATTGAGTAATCTACACTTACCACATATTTGTACTATCTTTCTAATAGAGGTAGGGGTACAAATATGTAGTAAGTGTAGCATTTTTGTCCAGTTGAAAGTCGCAATAAAAGTATTGTTGATGCACAAAATCAGTGAGGACTTTGGTACAACAGAAAGTGTTAAGTTTGTGACCTTCGCTAGATTGCTCCGGTCACTAGTGTGGATAAGTATGTAAATGGATAGAGATAGGGAAGCAAACACAAGATGTACGTGGTTCACCCAGATTGGCTACGTCCACGGAGTAGAGGAGTTCTCATTAATTGTGAAGGGTTTACACAAGTACATAGGTTCAAGCTCTCCTTTAGTGAGTACTAGTGAATGATTTAGTACAAATGACATTAGGAAATATTGTGGGAGAATGATCTCCTTTTATAGAAGAGAGTTTCTAGCTTTGTTCTGACATTGACACGTGTCGTGTTGTGATTGGCTTCCGATCACTAGTACAAAAAACACTTTGCGCGACGCAGGTCATTCGTCGCGCAAAGTCAAAAAACGTCGCGCAAAACTTTGCCCAACGAACCTTCGTCGCGCAAAAACCGTCGCGGCAAGGCAGTGACAGAAGGCTTTGTGCGACGAAGGGGTTACATGCGTCGCGCAAAGCCACTTGGCGCGACCCATCCTACGTCGCGCAAAGCCACTTTGCGCGACGCAGCCTACGTCACGCAAAGTGGCTTTGGACGACGCATGTAACCCCTTCGTCGCGCAAAGTGTTTTTGCGCGATGCAACCTACGTCGCGCAAAGTGGCTTTGCGCGACGCATGTAACCCCTTCGTCGCGCAAAGTGAATTAGATCACTTTTTGGTTTTGGTCAAAAATATTATTTTTTTAATTTTTTTAATAATATTGTAATTAAATTCTAAACAATAATTAATTAACCAAAGAAAAGTATTGAATTATAAAATTTATGAAAATGTACATACAAGATGTCCGAATAAAAAAGAAAAAACTACAAATAGTCTTCTAGGTGAAGTGGCTACTGGGTATCGGTAGGGTGAAGTAGCTCGGAGGTCAAAGGTGTAGTAGCAAGATCAGGTACTGGTAGCGAGATTTGGAGGCCTGTCATCTGTATGGCTCGTACCAGACCTCTCATATGCCCGGCATAGGCCTGCAGCTGCTCGCCCTGGGCCCTTATCTGTTCCCTCATCTGCTTGCCATGGACCTCATGTTGACCCTTTAGGGTTGTCACTTCCTCCTTCAATGAATCGACCTCTGCGGTGATCTGACGGAAACATCTAAGTAATCAATTGATTCAATGATCTGACGAAAACAATATGTAGTAGGTAGCAGTTAATTGAAGAGAAAACATCTAAGTAATCAATTGCTTTAGTGAATCTTCTATAGTATGGTTGCAATAATAAGAACTTTGATATAGTTAAGTCTAATCAAACTATTATAAGTAATCAAATTCAAGTCTTATTTTCGGTGATCTAGTTATGTAGTTAAGAACTTTGATATCAAGCAAAGTAGGAAACCCATTAATCCATTTAAAAAGCAGAACTTAAATTACTGATATGGTTAAACTAATCAAACTATTATAAAAATTAAAACAGAATAAGAAATGGAAATTCAAACTTTGATATCTATTATCTAGATGCAGAGATAGACGGAGTTGGACGGAGTTGGAGATGGAGATAGCGTTGACCAAAGTTTTGCTGAGAGTTAGACGGAGTTGGAGATAGCTTTGACCAAAGTTTTTCATTTGAAGCCCAATACCCTGAGCGATGGCAATAAACCAAATTAAAGCCACTAAGACATGAAGACCTAACCCAAATCTTCTTCTCTTTGACCAATGAATAAAAATGGTAACATTACTTTTACATTGGCAGCCAATGAATCATAACTTACCTTACATTTCAAGTTATTAAATTAAATAGCTCTATTTTATTTAAAAACCTATAGGGCGTGTTCGCTTGGGTTAGTTCTAGTTCAAGCCCTCATTTTAACAAGGTCAAAATAAAGAGACTAGGTGAGGCAGTAGTCCCACTTAGTGAGATTGCTAAATAGCACCCTGTTTGATACAACTTAGACTAACTCATACTAGCTCAATCCAGCAAAGTAATGCGGTGTACCAAACATAGCCATAAATGTAATTGGTTTTCTCAAATCATCTTAAACACAAAATACTGAATGTACAATTACAAGGGTTGTCGTACCTATGGAGTATGGACTCCTACAGATGGGTAAGAATGACTTGCAGCAGGACGAGCTCTTTCAAAGGCCAAATGAGGTGAATGCAGCTGCCCTGGAGCTTCAGGCCCCCTATGTTGAAATAAAAATCAATAAGTTTTTACTACATAACGAAACCCAAATGCTCAATGGCTATTCAATTACTTTTAGCCATTTTCTTCTACGCACAATCAATATATATATAACTAAAACCATTAAGTTATTATCCATTAGCTATTCCTTTAGTCTTCATGTGCTTCCAAGTGCAAAGTTATAATCAATCACAAAATCATTAAGCAGGTCAAGGTAATTATAAATTTCGAAGCTCGTAACAAGGAAGATTTGGAACTTGATACAAAGCCAACCACACAAGCAGGGAACAACAAATGCAGCTACAAAGTCAACCAAAATACATAAATATATATATAATTATTCCAAATCGTGAAAAAAAAAAAAAAAAAAAAAAAGCTAATCAGTTAACAAAACTAAATCCATAAAATCACCATATAAACTCCAAAAATCAAAGATCTAGAACAAGCATTCATATGAAAACAAGAAACAGAGCAGAGCAACATAAATTAAAGAGAAGGAGATGCAATAAGCGAAATGTAGCAAATAATTACCAACCAAACTGAGATTAAGCAAATAAAGCTTTGAGAGATTTGTTACGTGTCCCAAACGGTCCGATTGGAGTCTGGACTCTCTCTGCGCCTGCGAAGAAGCTGACTTCTCCAACAAACCTAGCGTCAAATCTCTGCGAACACACAGATTCCAAATCCAAAACCCTAATTGCGATTATTCGGATCAATTTCTAGGAGGAAAAAAAGGGGGAAAGGGAAATTTGTTTGCAGATGGGCGAGAGGGAAGAGCAAGAGACCGAGTGGAATAAGAGAAAAAGGGAAATTTGTTTGCAGATGGGCGAGACTCGAGAGGGAAATTTGTTAGGAGGAAAAAAAATAATTTGGGAAAATTTAAAAATAGCGCCTATTATTAACAATTGTACCGCCAAAATTTTAACACTTTGCGCGACAGAGGTTTAGATTATAACGTCGCGCAAAACAGCTTGGCGCGACGCAGGTGCACCTACGTCACGCAAAGTGCTTTTTTTTTTTTGTCCTTTTGCTATAAGTACAAAATAAATAAATTAAAATCTACTTACTAAATATATATACCATTGAACTTGATGGGAAATGTATTGTACGAAATTAGTTTCAACGATCAAACCGTCAAACTTGTTTGTATATACTGTGAGATCACATACGCCAAAAATATCAAAAAACAAACATTCAGAGATCAAGTAACGGGACAAAACTTTTCGACGGTTATAAACGAAAAATCACGATTTAACGGTAGTTTTAACTCCGATTTTGATGATTTTTTAGAGCTACACTCCTTGACCCTATATGAATACAATGAACTAATTCGATCTTCAATTTAAATATTTACACTAGTGGATACCACAAAATCTTATGTTATACTGGATGAAAGTATTAAATAAACTCTAAGTGTTAGTGAATGTATCATTTTGATGGGAAACGCATTGTACGAAACTAGTTTCAACGATCCAACCGTCAAACTTGTTTGTATATGCTTCGAGACCGCGTACGCCAAAAATGGAAAAAAACAAACATTCAGATATCAAGTAACGGGACAAAACTTTTCGACGGTTATAAACGAAAAATCACGATTTAACGGTAGTTTTAACTCCGATTTTGATGATTTTTAGAGCTACACTCCTTGACCCTATATGAATACAATGAACTAATTTGATCTTCAATTTAAATATTTACACTAGTGGATACCACAAAATCTTATGTTATACTTGATGAAAGTATTAAATAAACTCTAAGTGTTAGTGAATGTATCATTTTGATGGGAAACACATTGTACGAAACTAGTTTCAACGATCCAACCGTCAAACTTGTTTGTATATGCTTCGAGACCGCGTACGCCAAAAATGGCAAAAAACAAACATTCAGAGACCAAGTAACGGGACAAAACTTTTCGACGATTATAAACGAAAAATCACGATTTTATGGTAGTTTTAACTCCGATTTTGATGATTTTTTAGAGCTACACTCCTTGAACCTATATAAATACAATGAACTAATTCGATCTTCAATTTAAAATATTTACACTAGTGGATACCATAAAATTTTATGTTATACTTGATGAAAGTATTAAATAAACTCTAAGTGTTAGTGAATGTATTGTTTTGATGGGAAACGCATTGTACGAAACTAGTTTCAACGATCCAACCGTCAAATTTGTTTGTATATGCTTCGAGATCGCGTACGCCAAAAATGGCAAAAAACAAACATTTAGAGATCAAGTAACGGGACAAAACTTTTCGACGGTTATAAACGAAAAAGCACAATTTAACGATAGTTTTAACTTCGATTTTGTTGATTTTTTAGAGCTACACTCTTTAACCCTATATGAATACAATGAACCAATTTGATCGTCAATTTAAAACATTTACACAAGTAGATACCACAAGAAAAGCAAAGAGAGGAAAAAAATAAAACACTTTGCGCGACGTAGGTGCACCTGCGTCATGCAAAACAGCTTTGAGTGACGCCGGTGCACCTACGTCGCGCAAAGTGATTTTTTTTTTTTTTTGTCCTTTTGCTTATAAGTACAAAATAAATAAATTAAAATCTACTTACTAAATATATATACCATTGAACTTGATGGGAAATGTATTGTACAAAATTAGTTTCAACGATCCAACCGTCAAACTTGTTTGTATATGCTTCTAGATCGCGTACGCCAAAAATGGCAGAAAACAAACATTCAGAGATCACGTAACGGGACAAAACGTTTCGACGGTTATAAACGAAAAATCACGATTTAACGGTAGTTTTAACTCTGATTTTGATGATTTTTTAGAGCTATACTCCTTGACCCTATATGAATACAATGAACTAATTCGATCTTCAATTTAAAATATTTACACCAGTGGATACCACAAAATCTTATGTTATACTTGATGAAAGTATTAAATAAACTATAAGAGTGAATGTATCGTTTTGATGGGAAACGCATTGTACGAAACTAGTCTCAATGATCCAACCGTCAAACTTGTTTGTATATGTTTCGAGATCGCGTACGCCAAAAATGGCAAAAAACAAACATTCAGAGATCAAGTAACGGGACAAAACTTTTCGACGGTTATAAACGAAAAAGCACGATTTAACGATAGTTTTAACTCCGATTTTGATGATTTTTTAGAGCTACACTCATTGACCCTATATGAATATAATGAAATGATTTGATCGTCAATTTAAAATATTTACACAAGTGGATACCACAAAATCTAATATTTAGAGCTGTAAACTGGCTTCTTCTCTAAATCTCTAACATTCTAGTTTCCTCCTCCCAATTTGGTGAGAAATGAAATCTATCCATTTTTTAGCACACATCAATCTATCCCTAAATTAGATCAAGTTAACTGAGCAGTTTGCAGTTTCTTAGCTTTTGTTTCCCTAAACCTATCAAAATTCTTCATACTCCTAGTTATTCATTCTACTCATTCAATTGTTCAAAACCAAAACTCAACTTGTTAAAAATAAGCATTGACAAAGATAATTAAAGAAAAACATAAATACACAAAAATAAAAAAATCCAAACATAAATGTAATCAATAAATAGTTAATTAATTAATCAAATAAATACAAACCTGAAGGTGAAGATGGTGAGGGTTGAGAGAGATAGAGAGTCTGAAACAGAGTGAAAGAGAGAGGTTGAGTGTGAAGAAAAAGGCCCCTGTGTGTGGTTATTTTAGAGGAAAAAGTCGTCCACTTTGCGCGACGCCACCTACGTCGCGCAAAGTAGGGAAAAAAAGCTTGGTTTTGCTTCAAAATCTTGTGCGACGCAACCAACGTCGCGCAAAGCTATTTTGCGCGACGGAACTTTGCGCGACCAAGGCATGCGTCGCGCAAAGGTTTTTTGCGTGACGTAGATGTACCTTCGTCGCGCAAAACAGCTTTGCGCTACGCATGCCTTCGTCGCGCAAAGTGAGATCGCGCAAAATATCTTTGCACAACGTTTTGTGTATAGCGTCGCGCAAACATACTTTGCGCGACGAAATTTGCTGCGTCGCGCAAGTTTCCGTCGCGCAAACATGTTTTTCTACTAGTGGATGTTGACACGTGTCGCACTATGATTGGCTTCTGATGTCGACACGTGTCGCGCTGTGATTGGCCTCCTGGTTGGAGGGAAACTCTTCTGGGTCCTTGACGGTATAACGTTGACTGGTGCTTGGTAGTTTCGGGATTGGTCAAGTATGGTACAAATAGTGCTCCCCTAAGTTCCTGAGTGAGGGAAGCTCCTCGGTTGGGGACTTGCAAGATCCAAGCCGCTGAGTAATCACGAAACTTCTAAGTACTGAAGTGTGGTATCGTCTTCACTTGCCTTATCTGTCTCATAGGTAGATGTGGCATCTTCTCTGAAAGTACTTTTCCTCCATCTAGGGGTGGTATCTTTAACCGGTGGAGATGCACAAGGTAATGTATCAATTTGACTTGCAGCTTACTTGTAGTTTCAGGCTTGGTCAAGCGCGATACAAACCATGTAGTAGGAGTCCCCCAAGTCGCCGAGCTAGGAGATTTGCCGAAAGAGGTGACAGACAAGGTAAGCAATCAGAGTTCCAAGCAATCAGTCCCAGATCAGAAGTTTGATTTCGAGTTTCGGCTGATTGTTCTCATTCTCCCTATCTTGCAGGCAGCAAGAAGGATAAAGAGAAGAAAAAGGAGAAGATATGATATGAGATACTTTTGCTTTTGAAGAAGTAACTTTCCACAGGCTAATTCTTTAACTGGGTTGGAGGGTTTTCTGGTTTCCTCCAGAGTATAAGGCCGACTCAAGAATTTGAGGGTCAAAACAAGTCCATCAAATCTAGAGTACGTTCGACCTTGATGATATGGGATACTTTTGCTGTTGACAAAGTAGTGGATGTATCAGGCAAGGGGTTTCAGGTAGTCAGTTCCTGACTGGAAGCTTGATTCCAAGTGCTGACTGATTGCTCTCTTTCTCCTTGTCTTGCAGGTAAGAACAAGGCTAAAGGAAAAGACATGGAAAAAGCATGATATGGGATACTCTTGCTTGTAACCCTGATGATATAAGATACTCTTGCTCTGGTGTTGCTTGTTTGCAGAGGTATTATCGGGGGGAAAAGAAGTTGAGTATTTGAGAGACTCTGCTGAGAGTGCCCTCTCGGATGTGAAGAAAGGTTGACCATTTTTTTTTATTTGCAGGTCTGCCTGGCTGTGGAGGATGAAGGTCGACATATATAGGAATTGTCCCAACAGCGAGTGGTAACACTGTTCCTTAACCCTTCTCGGTCATAGCAATGTAGTGGGAGCTGCAAGATTCACGTGTTTTAACTTTGTCAGAGCACTTTGAAAAAGTGGTATGTGGTATCTGGAAAGTTGATGTTGCATGTGAAGATTGCAGACAAGCTTTATCCAAGGAAATCTGGCTCTCGAAGTTCGGAGAGCTGTGCCTCTTCGGTTTTCGAATAAGTAATCCTGTCGGGGATCTGGCTCTCGAGATTTGGAGAACGATGCCTCTTCGATTTTTGAGAAAGCAATCTTGTTGAGTCTGGCTCTTGAGATTCGGAGAGCGGTGCCTCTTCGATTTTTGAGAAAGTAATCCTGTTGGGAGTCTGGCTCTCGAGATTCGGAGAGCGGTGTCGCTTCGATTTTTGAGCAAGTAATCCTGTTGTGAGTCTTTTCTCGAATGTGAGTAAAGGTTGGGCACTTTTGCCAGTCTGCCTTGCCACGGAGCACGGAGGTTGACACACATAGGGACTTTCCAGTTATCAAGTAGTGATGCTGTTCCTTTACCCTTGTGGGTAATAGTAGGGTAACTGGACCTTCAAAATTTATGTGTCTAAACTTTGTCAGAGATCTTTGGCAAAGTTATCTGTGGTACCCGAGAAGCTGAGGTTGCGTGTGGAGATTGTCGACATATTTTACTCAAGAAAATCCATTTCTCGAAATCCGGAAAGTGGTGCCTCTTCGACTTTTGAACCAACGGCCATGTTGCCCTTTCTTTTATAGGGGCACCAATTGTGTGCAAGAAGTATATTCAGAGAATTATTGCTTGTAGGAATTTTCCCCTTATTTTTGTACTTCAGAGATTTATTGGACCTCATTTCTCCTTCATCATTTCTGAAAATGTCTGGCTCATCCAACCGTCGTTTTGACTTGAACTTTCGTGAAGAGGCAGCTATGTCTCCTCAAGATAACATATGGCGCCCATCCTTCTTATCCCTTATTGGTCATCTTACCGTTGGGGACTCTGTGATGAAGAATGATATGACCGCTGCGGTGGTAGCGATGAACCTTCTTACTCCCAAAGATAACAGACTACTTTCCAAACGGCTTGATGAGTTGGCGGTTAAGGATTCTCTGGCTTTCAGTGTTCAGTGTGCAGTTTCTGTGTCTAATATGGCCCAACGCCTATTTGCTCGAACCCGCCAAGTTGAATCATTGGCGGCCGAAGTGATAAGTCTCAAACAGGAGATTAGATGGCTCAAGCATGAGAATAAACAGTTGCATAGGCTCGCACATGATTATGCTACAAACATGAAGAGGAAGCTTGACCAGCTGCAGGAAGCTGATGGTCAGATTTTACTTGATCATCAGAGGTTTGTGGGTTTGTTCTAAGGGCCTTTATTGCCCTCGTCTTCTGGGGTTGTACCGCGTAATGAAGCTCCAAATGATCAACCATCGGTGCCTCATCTTTCTGGGGTTCTGCCCAGTACTGAGGCTCCGAATGATTACCCTCTGATGCCTACTCTTTCTGGGGCTCTGCCGACTGCTGAGACTTCTCCTAAGCAACCTTTATGAAGGCTCCCTCTTGTTTGTTTATTTTGATTCATGTATATGTACATATTTGTAACTTATCGGAGATATCAATAAATAAGCTTTGCTTCATTTCAATATATTGTGTTAAATACACCAAAGCCTTCTTCACTAAGTTCTTTGAATTTTTTCTTTTGTTGAAGCTTTGTGAGTGAAGCATGTATGTTGAGGTAGTGCTCCCTTAATTTCCCGAGTGAGGAAAACTTCTCGGTTGGAGACTTGAAAAATCCAAGTCACTGAGTGGTCGTGAGACTTCCAAGTATCAAGGTGCAGTAGCATATGGTAGGAGTCTCCCAAGTCTCCAGTCGAGGGAGTTGACGAATGAGGTATTTCCTTTCTAAGTGGTATCCCAAAACTCATCCTTCATATATATTTGTTATGAAAGTTGTTAGGCCCAAAGAAGAGGAGGCCTAGGCAATTTTTTTTTTCTTTTCGAATTTTCGAATTTCCAAATATATATATATATATATATTTTTTTAAGCTTTGTAAGTGAAGCTTTGTAAGTGAAGCTTTGAGGTTGAAGCTTTGTTGGGTACCATGAATTGATTTTGCTTCACACTATCTTGATCAAGATAGTGTGAAGCTTTTGAGAATTTGTAGTTGTCCTCCATTGATGAGTTGTCCTCCATTGATGAAGCTTTGTTGAATTTCCCAATTTCCTTTTTTTTTTTTTTTTTTTGGGAAACTAGAAATTTGAAAATGTGGGAGAGACAACATATACAAATTTTGCTTCCACATTGTTGAGCAAGAGATTGTGATGCAAGCCACACCTTGTAGTAGTCGAAGGTTTGGATTAACCATATAAATTGAATTTGCTGCGAACAATCTTGATCAAGAGTGTGTGAAGCTTTCTACGAGTTGTAGTTGCCCTTCATTGATGAACCTTTTGTTGGCACCATAAATTGGTTTTGTTTCATGTTGGAAGCATTCATGTTGAAGCTTTGAACCCCGAGTGTTTCATTGCTAGGAATGTAAGAGGATTATGACCGAGTTGTCTAAATCACCTCTTTATTGAATTCATGCTAAATAGTCTTCGTTACATAAGATGCCGAACGGCTGAAGCTTAACACTTGTACAATGTGAGTTTACTTGTACTAGTACTTCAAGTGATCAACGTTCCATGGATGGCCAATGGTCTTGCCATCAGAGCTTCTAAGCTTGTAAGAGCCAGGGCAACTAATGCCAACAACTTCAAACGGTTCATCCCAGTTTGGACTAAGTGTTCCTTCACTCGGGACTCTGTCGTAGAGTAATCTTTTCTTCAATACCCAGTCCCCCACTTTGAAAGAACGATGTTTGACCCTTGAGTCATAGTAGTTGGAGATGCGCTGCTTGTAGGTGACATTCCTCAAGTGAGCCTGGTTTCTGTGTTCCTCGACTAGATCTAAGTTGAGGGTAAGTTGTTTGTCATTTTTGCTTTGCAAGTAGTTCTGGACTCGGAACGTTGCTTGCTCAAGCTTAACTGGGACAACTGCCTTTGTACCAAAGGCAAGTGAGAATGGGGTTTCTCCTGTTGATGTCCGATATGAAGTGCGGTATGACCAAATAACTTGGGGTACAAATTCTGGCCAATAACCTTTAGCCTTGTCCAAGCTGGTTTTCAAAGTTCGCTTGATTATTTTGTTGATGGCTTCGACTTGTCCATTAGACTGGGATGAGCTGGGGAGGCAAATCATAAGTTGATGTTGAACTTGGAGCAGAACATCATGAACTTATTGTTGTCGAACCGTCGCCCGTTGTCAGTGACTATCGCATTGGGAATGCCGAATCTGCAAATGATGTTCTTCCATACGAAGTCTTCTATTTTTGCCTCAGTAATGGTTGCCAAGGGTTCTACTTCGGCCCACTTTGTGAAGTAGTCAACTGCAACGATTGCATAGCGGACCTTGCCCTTCCCTGCAGGCATTCGGCCAATTAAATCAAGTCCCCATTGGGCGAAGGGCCAAGGGCTGATCATAGGATTGAGCGGCTCAGGAGGGGAGTGAGGAATAGTTGCGTAACGTTGACATTTATCACATGAGCGAGATATTCTGATGGCATCTTGGTAGAGTGTTGGCCAATAATATCCTTAGCGAAAAGCCTTATGTGCTAGGGATCGAGATCCAACATGATATCCGCAGACTCCTTCATGTATTTCCCGAATGACAATTTCTGCCTCCGCGGGCGTAAGGCATCTTAGGTATGGTAGGTTAAAACCCCGCTTGTAGAGTTGGTCATTAATGATCAAGTAACGGGTAGCCTTGTATCGAATCTGCTTAGCTTGGACTTTATCATTTGGAAGGGTGCCATGAGCAAGGAATTTATAAATCGGGGTAACCCAACTATCCCCTTGTTGTAAGTTGCACACTTCCGCGACCATGGTGCTTGGTGCTGCCAACAATTCGACCTGAATTTTTCTCCCAATTTTGTCTTCCATTGCTGAGTGATAGGAGCATATTTATGCGACTTAGTTAGCTTGTTCTTGTGCATTTATGTTGTTATTTCTTAGTTAATTAGTGTGTTTGTAGGTCCATAGGCCTTATAAAGCAATAAGGTGCATTTTGGTGCATTTTGGAGCAGTTTTGGGCTTGGAATGAATATCACATGAATGGAGCAAGAGGGATGGACGAAATTGAAGACCAAAGCATGCTAGGAATCAGCTAAAGAGAGGAAGAAAAATTAATTCAAGTCAAGGAAGGAAAATGAATCCAAGAAGAAGAAGGATTGACCAAATCAAAGTTTCCTAATCCTAATCTACAAAGGTTTCAACCATAATTATGGTTCCTAGTCAATTTGGGACACGTTAATCTCAGTCCAAGGGAGAGCCGCACCTCTCCTTTCTCTTTCTTTCTTCCTTGTCGTACAAGGGAGCCAATCCCTTTCCTATTTTCTGCACCATTTCACCTTCATTTCCTTTCTCTACCATGTGCACAATATTCTTGTCCACTCCATGCACTCATTGCTGCGCCATCCCCCACCATTCCCTTCCATGCCGTGTCATCATCATTGTCCCCTCCATTGATCCAGATTTCATGCACCATTGCACTCACTTTCCCTTTCATGCCATGCACTCATTCTTGTCCACTCCATTGAATCATTACTGCACCATCCCTCACCTTTCCTTTCCCATGTCGTGCACACTCATCCATGTTCCCTCATTGCACTCATTTATGCACCATTCCACTAACTTTCCTTTCCCTAGCTGTGCACAATATTCCTTGTCCCCTTCTTTGTATCATTGTTGCACCATCCCTCACCTTTCACCTTCCATACCTTGCACTCATTCATGTCCCCTTCATTGAATCATTGCTGCACCATACCATTCCTTTTTCTTTCCCTAGTTGTGCACTCCTTCTATAAAAGGAAGTGTGTGTAACAACCATAAGGGCAGATTGGGATCCATCATGCACCACCATTCAACACAACCAAAAACACATCCAAACACTCCTTGCCGCAGCCAACCTTCATCCATACACATCCATTCATCTTCTCAGCCATTCTTCCATACAAATCACCACCCAAACCTTACACCAAACCTTGTACCGTGAGTAAAGAAAGAAAAGAGCACTCTTGGATGTTCAAGCTTGATTGTTGAAGCATTCTAGGTGTAATTCGTTCTATATTTACAATGTTTAAATTCTTTTTCTTTCGTTTTTCTGTGAACATGAGTGGTTAAACCCCTCTTGGCTAGGGGTGATTTCAAAGCCATGATTATGTGTGCAATATGAGTTGATAAATTCCGGTTATGAATTCTTGAATCGTGAATGCAATTGGCTTAACTGTTTGATTGATAACTTATTTGTATTTGTTGATTAAGGGTCGACACTTAATTGGCATGCATAAATCTGATGCTAAAGTATAAGGAAGTTTCACATAATCGTTACAAACTTATATTCATATGTAGTGAAGGTCGTTGGTCACGATCGCGTTAAGTTTAATTCCTAGCATAAGTGACATGATGTCATAGTTGCAAGTGCTTTGTCAATGCTTATGATTTTCATTGAACGTAATGATCTTTGATTGTATCTCTATTATGATGTCATGTAGGGAACTTTTGAAGAATACTTTGGGTTGTCAAATGATGTCATCCAATCCAATAAAACAAGGAAAATCTGAGGGTTAACTAGTGATGTCACGGTTAATTTGGGGCATTGTCGTTCATAATTCAATGCAGTAGTAACTGGAAATCGAGTTGTTTGCATACATGTCATGTGTGGAGGAAAAGCCTCTAGCTAGCCAATCTAATTTCCTAAAATTGTTTTGAAACCTGTTTTTAAGTTACAATCTGTTTTGTTATTTTAAATTCGTCCAAAACAAAACCCCCCATTTACTTTCTTGTTTCAAATTGTTTTAAACTTGTTTTGTTTGTGTTTTTAAGTGGTTTGAGTCAAGCCCAAACCTTATTTTCGTCCAAAATTGTGTTTAGTGTCAGAAACTGCCTAGTTGGTGTTTTTAAGCAGTTTTGAGTGTTTTTAGCTTATTTTGAGTCTTGTGAACTAGTTTTGAGTCTTTTGAATTTATCCTATCGTTTTTAAGTTTGTTTTTGTGTCTTTGAGTCAGTTTAGAATCAATTAGCAATCACTCCTAATCCCTGGCCTAGAACGATCCCTACTTATACATATACTACAATTGTCAAAAGAGGGTTTAATTTGTGTGTTAAGTTAATTTTCGCACCACTAAGGCGAGGCGAGCCAAAGCGTCTGCATGACTGTTTGCCGCTCGAGGAATTTGGGTGATCTGGTAGTGGAAGTGCTTGAGCAACAATTGTGTTTGTGCCAGATATGCTGCCATGGAGTTATCCTTAGCGTCAAAGTTGTTGGTGACCTGGTTAACCACCAATTGGGAGTCACTGAAGATGTCAATTCGTTTAACCCCAAGGTGTTTGGCCAAACGTAAGCCTGCTAGGAGGGCTTCATATTCGGCCTCATTGTTCGACGCCTTGAATTTGAAACAAAGAGCATACTCCATTGCCACTTTGTCAGGGGTCGTAAGGATTAGTCCTGCTCCACAACCCTGTTGGTTGGACGAGCCATCAACATATAGACTCCATGTTGGGGTTGTTGGTTCTATTTTCTGAGCTTCCAAGGGTAATGAAACCACTTCTTTAGGCGTAGAAATAATGTCAACATGATATGTGAAGTCGGCGATGAAGTCTGCCACTGCTTGGCCCTTCTCAGCTAGCTTTGGTTGGTAGGAGATGTCAAACTCACCCAATTCTATCGCCCATTTAATCATTCGCCCCGAAGTGTCAGGACTTTAGAGTATCTGTCGAAGAGGATGATTGGTAAGCACGATGATGAAGTGTGCTTAGAAGTAAGGGCGAAGTTTTTAAGCAGACATGACCAATGCTAAAGCCAATTTCTTAATGTTGGAGTATCGTGTCTCCGCATCTTGTAAGGCCTTACTAGCGTAGTAGACAGGCCGTTCGACATTACCATCATTTCAAATGAGAACAGAACTTACTGCTGAAGCCGATACCGATAGATAAATAATGAGAGTGTCACCAACCTTAGGTTTGTAGAGCAGATGGGCTTTACTCATATAGTCCTTGAGGTTCTTGAATGCCTCGGCACATTTGTCAGTCCATGTAATGTATTTCTTACTTCCCTTAAGTGATTTGAATAAATGAGCACATCTGTCTGTGGCCTTAGAGATGAACCTAGTTAAGGCTGCCACCTTGCCAGTAAGGCTATGGATGTCTTTTGAAGTTACCGGTTCCTTCATGTCGAGGATTGCTTTGATCTTCTCGGGATTAGCCTCAATGCCTCGTTGGCTTATCATGAAGCCTAAGAATTTGCCAAAGCCTATGCCGAAGGCACATTTGTTGGGGTTCAACCTCATTCGATACCTTTTCAGAATGGTGAAAGTTTCAGATAGGTTGGTGATGTGTTGGTCAGTATGTTTGCTCTTGACTAGCATATCATCAACGTAAACTTTCATGCTCTTCCCAATCTGTTCGGCGAACATTGAATTGACTAGTCTCTGATAAGTCGCTCCTGCATTCTTTAGGCCGAAGGGCATGACTTTATAGCAATATAGTCCCCTGTCAGTAGTGAGGGCTGTGTGTTCTTGGTCCGGAGGGTTCATGAGGATTTGGTTGTATCTTGAGTATGCATCCATGAAGCTCAAGAGTTAACACGCTGCCGTAGAGTCTATAAGTTTGTCAATGAGAGGAAGAGGAAAGCTATCCTTCGGGCATCCTTTGTTTAGGTCGGTGTAGTCGACACACATTCTCCACAAGACCTTTTGGAGTATGAGACTTTCTTTGGTCGGATTTTTCTTAATAAGGACCACATTTGCTACCCATGTTGGGTAATTGACTTCGCGGACGAAGCCTATGCCTTTGAGTTTTTCAACTTCTGCCTTCATTGCTTCGTATTGTTCAGCGTCATAAGATCTTCGCTTCTGTCTCACCGGCTTGGTTTTAGGGTCAATACTCAAGCGATGGCATATAATATCAGGAGAGATGCCTGGCGTGTCCTCATATAACCAGGTGAAGACCTCAGTGTTCTCTTGCAAAAAAGAGATCAATGCCAACCGAATGGATGGTGACAAGGTGGTGCCAATCTTCACCATGCGATCTAGATAATCTTTTGAGATAGAAACCTTCTCTAACTCTTCAGCGGGTTGTGCTTGCTGGGTGAAAGAGTCGTCTAGAGGATCATCGGGTTGACTTTTGCCATCGTGAAGATCCAAGTTGGCTTCATCTGGACTGGTCTTTATGACTTGGTTATGTATAGAAAGGGTTTCCTTGGGCACAGGCAAGTGTTGTTACTTGACCAAAGTGTTGTAACATGATCGTGCACTAAGTTGATCTCCTCTGATGTAACCATTGCCATAGGGGGTTGGAAATTTCATCAACAACATATGTGTGGATACCATGGCCTTGAGATCATTGATGCTTGTGCGTCCGAATATGACATTGTATGCCGTTGGGCAATCAACCACCAGGAAGTTAGCAGTAATGGTAGTTGTGTAAGGGCATGTACCAATGGTGAAAGGTAAGTGTATGCTCCTTAAAGGTTGCACGATATCACCGGAGAAGCTTATCAGAGGAAAAATCGAGCGATCGAGCAAGTGTTCAGCTACATTAAGTGCCCTGAAAGCTTCAGCAAACATGATATTGACCGAAGCCCCCGTGTCTACCAGGAATCGTCGTACTTCAAAGTTAGCTATGTGAGTTTCCACGAACAGTGGGTCGTTGTGAGGGTAGATGATACCTCTTTCTTCCTCAGGGTAAAAACATATTGGATCCCAGTTAGGCTTTTGATACTTGCCTCCCCTGATGTCTTCCACGTGAAACACTTGGTGGCCGGGCCTTAAAGCTTGTTTGCTGTTTTTCATAGCCCTGTTGGAAGATTTAGACATGGGTGTGCCGCCACTTATGGAATATATCACATTCACCTGGCGTTGGTTACGGTTACCCCTTGGAGGGTGAATGAGGAATTGATCAATTTTCCTTCACGTGCCAAAACTTCAATATGATCACGAAGGGTGATACACTTCTCACCGTCATGGCCGTTATGCTCGTGGTAGCAGCAAAACGTGCCTGTATTCTTCGTGGGCTTGTAATCCGGGTGCCTCGGCTTTGACTTCGGTATCAGGTATGCTATGATGGGGTAAATGGACACACATGTGGCGTTCAAAGGTGTGTATGCCTCATACCTCGGGGTATGGCCTGTCCTGACACGTGCTTGACCCACTGTGTTGACTGCCTGGGATCGGGGATTATCGTGGCAATACCCTGAGATAGAAATCTTGGTTATCGCGGTAGTGTCCCTTACTCCTTTTACTAAAATGAGACTGGTGAGGATGGAAATCTTTCCTTTTGCCCTGAGATTGATATGTCTGTTGACTTGGCAAAGTATTAAGTAAGGTAGGATGAGGCACCGCTGCCGTTTGGAAGGTTGAGGTCTTCTCATTTGGGTGGGTCTAGCTTCCATTCCCCACTTGCTGATAGGGGATGGTTGTTGGGGGTTTCTCTTGGTATGTCATTGCCTCGGCGGAGGCATGGTTATAAGCTTGTGCCATCACCTAAGAGTAAGTCTTCCAAGTGTTGGCATTGATCATGTACTTAAAGAAACAGTCACGTTGTTCTGCCGTGAAGGCTTTGAGGGCAGTCTTGTCGTCTGCCTCGGCACAACGGGAATACTCATGGCTGAAGCGGCCAACATATATACGTAATGACTCGTCAGGCTTCTGGTGAATAGTGTACAAGTCATCCGCAGAGTGCAAGCGATCGGTCTGGAAAATGTGTTGAGAAACAAACAGTTTCCTCAATTCCTCAAATGAGTCTACCGTCTCAGGTGGAAGACGACAATACCAGTTTAGAGCTCTGCCAGAGAGGGTGAATGGGAAGAGAAGACATCGATCTTCATCGGTGTGTATCCGGTATGCCATGGTGGAGTCAAAAAGGTTAAGGTGTTCAATCGGGTCCTCATTTCCAGTATAGAGTTGCAAGCCAAGCTTCTGCTTTGTCTTTGCTTGGAGAGGGGTGTCGAGGATCCTCCTTGTAAGAGGGCCAGGCCTATGTTGGTTCCAATCAGGTATCTCAGCTTGTCGTTCGGCCTTCAACTTGTTTACTTCCTTAAGGAGTTGTAGAACAAGAGGGTCCTGAATGGAGTCATGTACCACTGGAGATTTCTTTCGTAAATCTCCATCTCCTCTTGGAAGTAGGAAGGTTTGATCAAGAGCATGTGATTTTTCCCTGGACTCATCGTACTGACTTCTAAGGTATGTCTGTTGAAACATCTATGAGTCCCCTATACCTTCGTGTTTCTCTAAGACTTGTTGCCCCTTCCCCAAATTGGTAGTCGGCCTGGGACATGGGAGGGGATCGAGTATTTCAGAGACCCTTGGGTTATTGATCTTCGAGCTTACATGGATGGGATTGTCTCGACGTTGCTTTAAAAAGTCTCGACAGTCGCGAAAGACGGCTTTCGATCCTTCCACTCCTTATGTAAGGAGGTGCCTTCCTCCACTCCTTCTGATTTGGGTCGAAGCAGCTGGGTTGAGAGAAGTCTCATGTTGGTCGCCATTTCGATGAGTAGCTCGCTCCTCAACAGGAATACCCATGTCGAGGGCAAATGACCCTTCGTGTTGGGGGGCACCCAGTTGATGGTTGACTTCCACAGGGGTGATAAGCTCGTGTGTTTTAGTATATCTAGCCTCGTGGAACATCTCGAAGACCTTCTCATACTGCTCTTGGAGGATCCCATTCTTCATCGTTATCTTATTGTTCTGAGCGTCCAGCTCATCGACTTTAGCCTGAAGAGCAAACTTCTTTTGTTTCTTCTTTCTTTGATTCGCACCAGGTGCAAGAAGGGTGTCATTCTGTGTGCTGTGGCTTCCTTCGCTCCTCATGTTGGAAAGGGATGCCTGGTCAAAAGAGAGTGTACGAATGGTGGAAACCACCTTAACAAAGCCGAAGAGAATGGGAATAAGTGTCGTTCCCACAGACGGCGCCAAATGTTGATGCACAAAATCAGTGAGGACTTTGGTACAACAGAAAGTGTTAAGTTTGTGACCTTCGCTAGATTGCTCCAGTCACTAGTGTGGATAAATATGTAAATGAATAGAAATAGGGAAGCAAACACAAGATGTACGTGGTTCACCCAGATTGGCTACGTCCACGGAGTATAGGAGTTCTCATTAATTGTGAAGGGTTTACACAAGTACATAGGTTCAAGCTTTCCTTTAGTGAGTACTAGTGAATGATTTAGTACAAATGACATTATGAAATATTGTGGGAGAATGATCTCCTTTTATAGAAGATAGTTTCTAGCTTTGTTCTGACATTGACACGTGTCATGTTGTGATTGGCTTCTGATGTCGACACATTTCGCGCTGTGATTGGCCTCCTGGTTGGAGGGAAACTCTTCTGTGTCCTTGACGGTATAACGTTAACCGGTGCTCGGTAGTTTCGGGATTGGTCAAGTATGGTACAAACAAGTATCATTCCAAGATTTAACAGAATTTAAAATCAAAGGATTATACTATGTAAGATTTTGTTTCTAAATATATAGAACAACCTTTAGATTAGTAAAACTCGACTTAGATTTTCGTCGTCTATCTATGTTATTATACGTGAATTTGTAAGGTTACTTTTAACATACAAATGGTAATGTATTATTAGATCGGGATGTCACATGGCGATGAACCGTTCCATGTAAGTTTCTCTCATAATGAGACGTCATCTCTTTTACTAAAAAGGTGTAGAGTTTTATAAAATATAAAACTCCCCAGATAGAACAAAAAATCTAATGTTCATTCAATACTCGATTTACATATACAACCTACTATCCTCTCTGTGGACCATGATTTTCCAGGGTCAGAGCGGCTAGCTTAGAAGTCTGGTTATGGACTCAACAACTTCGAGTGAAGTTGGATCAGATAGAGTAGTGATGCCACCATCATTCTGCTCTGGTGCAATAGGTGAAGTTAGAGCGACACTGCTAGAATGACCATGTTTTTTTCGCAAGACTCGAGATCTAATCTAGCGTGGAATCAACTAGATCTCTTATAAGTCTTAGAGTTCTACAATATAGGAATTTGCGTGCGTCGCAAGTAATCACAACTCCTAAGAGTGTGTAATATCTACTTCTAAATATCCTCTAGCATTCTCCCAGCTTAGTAAGAGGATTTTATCCTAAAAAGGTCTATCTCTCAATGGTATAAATACACCCATCTAGGGTTCGTCTCTGCTAATGCAATCTCTGTACTAATTTTCTTGCCCACTACTTAAGTCTTAAAACTTGCTTACTAACTTGGCCGTTGGAGAGTCAACCCCCCTCACCCTCGTCTCAGGCTTGCTCACGGTTGTTCTTTGTTTTGAAGGTTGCTAGGATTTATGTATCCACCATCTGCGGCAGTGAAAGTGGATGGCTCCCCGATTGATCACGAGCAACCGGCAGTCTGCTTCATCTTCGGCTCAAAGTAAGTTGTCGACCCCTAGTGCTACTGTGATGGCCAGTGGGATCCAGGCCATGACAACCGAGTCAGCAACAAGGATGAGTCCGACCACCCCATTGCCCCCTGCTCCACAATCTTCCAGGCGACTCAGTAGCACCCGTCACTACCAGTGGCCCTCACCCCCCCCACCACAATCACATCACTCCCGTTTGGCAACGTCGAGGTCGGATCAGCCCTCGTGGAGTGAGGGGAGGCAAAAGGACACCTCCGTATCGAGCCGAGGAATAAAAAGACCCAGGGCATTTTTTGGGGCTTGAAAGATAAACCAGATCACTCGGACCGCCTAGTTCAGGATCCAGATGTATACCTTGCCAACCACCGTCGAGTGTGCGCCAATGTCAATAGTTTGTTGACCCACGACTGCGGGGCCCTCATTCGGAGCAAATGCCTATGGTCGCTGATTTGTGGATTTCGCATCGGTGGCAAGTTCGTGCCGAGATGCACTGCCAACTTATGGTAAGTCTACAACTAAGACATGTTCATAATTTTTTAAATATTTTTTAATATTTTGTTTTTAATTAATTAATTTTTTCTTTATGAAAATTTGCAATCCAACTTCGTATGGAACGAACGGGACAAAGGTTGTGTGGATTACATCAACTGGGTTTGGAATTGACGATACAATGAGTGGAAGTACAAGCTCCACAAGTATTATGACTCATGTCCGACACTAAAGGCAGCATGGGTGGAGCCTCTCAAGGAGTTCCTGGAGAGGGTGGGCGAGTGGCATTGGCTTTGAACTCAATTTGAGAGTGAAACGTTCTAGGTAATATTTTTAGTTTTATTTTTATATTAATTTTATTTTTGTTGTATATTTTTTATTTATCTTAATTTAAACTAATATTTTTTAATATATATAGAAAAATAAGTGGCAAATAAGAGAAACCAGGAGCAGAAGCCGTATGAGCACCACTCATGTTCTTGACCCCTACCTTATCGGGTCGAGGAACAATGAGAGGTTGGAGAGAAGTTCCCAGAGGTGGTGGTCTGGGGGGAAACCCGTGCCAACTATGGCAACGATGTCGCGGATGGGATTATGTAAGTATTCTTGCAAAACTTTGTATTTTATTTTTACTATAATTATGGTTTAAATTCCAACTGTTCTAACTTCGTATTCTTTGTTTTTTCGGCTTCAATGGTATAGAAGAAGGATGAGTACCTCACCACTCTATCCCAGCAGCATCCTAGCGTGCATGTGGATGAGCTGACACCCGACCTAGAGGTGTCTCTCTAGGTGTTGATGGATGGGGTTGGTTGAAGGAAGGGCAAGAAATTTCGCAGCCTCCGAGCAGGTTGGGTCTGGGAAGTCAGGCTATGGTCTTCATCGAGTTCCACTGCAGTGACCGAGACCGACTCTTGACTTCAGCTCACTACTAGAAATTTTGACTTTACCGATAAAATGAATTTGTCGGCAAAAGTCAAAATTTGTCGGTAAAGACTCTTTCACGACGAAAAAATTTGTCGGCCATTTTGTCACGCAAAGCATGTCGTGCAAGACTCTAGCCGACAAAATTCAACATTTCGTCGGCTATGAAGTGGTTCTTTCCCGACAAAACATATTTTGCCGGCATTCTTAAACCCCAACAAAAAATTCTGTCGGAAAAGGATTTTTAAGCCTACAAAATGCACCATTTTGCCAACAAGATGTGTTCGTCGGAAAATATATTTTGTCGGCACTGCCTTACTCTACCGACAAAATTAGCTTTGTCGGGAAAGAATTTTAATTAATTAAAAAAAAATGCTTGAAAACACACAATAATTTCTAATAATGCTGCTTTGATTAGTAATATGTATATGTACAATGGTTATACAAAGTATTATATTATACAATAATCCTATCCTACTCCCATTCCTCAGTATCGGTTTAGCAGTAGCTTCGCAATAATATCCAGCAAAAATAATACAAAATGGTAATTATTATGTATGACAACATAAGAAAGAGCATCCTTAAAACCGAAACAATCAAATTGTAGCTAGGAATCTTTCTATAAGTAATAACATTATGGAGCTGCACTGATTCACACAACATCATGAAAAAGATACATTCAATTGAAGATACTGTAACATAACAATCTGTTAGAAAATGGGGATAGGCTGCAATTAACACCATAGTTACACTAAACAATGAAAACTTAACCAATTTGTCAACAAGAAAGCATGTAATCACGTAATCAAGCATATAGTCAGACTTGAATTTCACTTGCATCTTGGATGATAAAGCATGTACTCATGTAATCAAGCATATAGTAAAAGATATTTCAAACCTTGCAATCAACATCTCAGACCACCTGCCATTTGAGAGGTACTCTTTAATCCCTTAATAAGATGCAAATCAAAATGAATGAAAGAAGGTACAATAAGTTACGCAATAATAATTAAAAGATATTCAACTCTGGGATTAATTAGTAGCCCTCAAGAATACAAAGAAAATCCTCAAACATAAAAAATTTCTCACAACTTGATCAAGTTGTATTAATGACGACAATTGTAACTTATTGGGGAATCAAAATTGCTTACACAATGCTCCTTGCTCATGTCTAGGATAGACATAATCAAACTATTCGTCCATGTACTTGGAATAAACACAAGGCAGAGAAAGCAAAACATACAATATATTCCTAGCACAATCAAACTTACCTGTACAAAGCTCCTTGCTCAGTGTGTTGTGCACAATAGAGGGACAAAATATACAATATATTCTTGTCATCAGCTGAATGGGAGAGTAACACAAGTTAGGAACCCATGAGAAAACATAACAGAGGGATAATTTATACGATATACTTGAGATAAAATTCACCATCACCAGCCTCATAAGCAAGTGCAACTACATTAACTTCAATCACGCGCACCTGGAATAAAAATAACAAGACTAATTTAATAGTATTATTATTATAATTTCGATGAAGAGAAGACTAAGTTAATATAGACTTGCACATGTTACCACATCTACATATGAGTTGTGTAACAACTACATATGTTGGATTATTCAAAAGATTTGCAAACAACATGGAGTTTAGAATGAGATCCTGGCAAATAGCTAACATTGTACATGTTACCTGTCAATTTGAAGAAGGCATCACTTGCATAAACTAAAGGCATGTCTGGTAAGTGCAGATCAGTTCTGCAAGGCAACACAACCATATCAAAGCAAACAAAAAGTACAATCATCAGTAAGATTGTAAGAGATAAAATTAAGGCTGAACTGAGAAGGCCTACCCCTGATAAGCTGGATCTCTTCCCACAGACTAATATGGCCATTAACTCCGGACAAGATGTTATTAACTGCAGTTGCAGCTCTCGTCTTCTCTACATCACTTGCCTTGCACGATTCTTCAATGTCGGATCCTGCATGTTACATAGTAAACTAAGACTCAACCACAACAAAATTTTGGTCACAATCAAAACCAGAAACCACGATCAACATAGCTAGAACACCAAAAAGAATGTAATTTAACATTAACATCACAACCAATCATAGATAACAGGAAGCCACAATTGAAAAAGTTATATATTACAACATTACTTGGAACAAAAGAATTGAGATGTGGCATTACACGAATCTTTACTATCAGCATCATCTAGTGCAGATTCCAAAACCTTCGCCCTGTTCCTCAATCCCTTCCACAAAACATTCGCCCCTCTGTGTTCGGTCGAGTCACAAATAACATGTGGGGATTAGGAAGTGGATCAGCAATCAAAATTAATAATCCAAATTGTCGTATACACCAAGCCCTGCAACTTAAAAGGTTAAATTAAATTTTCCAACTTAAAACCCTATATTAAATCCTACAAATTGAACTGGCAGACATAGAATTAGAGAGGAGAAGGAAGATAATCACTTAAAGAGATCACTGACCTTCGAGTTCTTGGCAGCTTTGATGGTTTTTTTTTTTATCCACCCTAATAAACATAACACACAATAGGCTCGCAACCTAATACAAATTCAAGCCCACAAATTCCATTTCAATTTTGACAAAACAAATCGAAAAAGAAAATTGAAAACCCTAAGAGAATTACAGAGACAACTGATGGGTTTATGCACCAGAACTAGAATTGAAGATGACAATTAGAAGGGAAAGGAAAAAAAAACCCCTTTTTGAGGGCTTTGAATTTGACGGCGGTTTCGATCTCCAGCGGAAGGAGGCAGTCGGTCGGTCTGTGTATTTGCAGCGACGAGGGAGAAGGAGAGGGAGAAGGAGTGGGACGGAGAGAAACAACAGCTTCGTGTTTGACTAAAGCGCTTAATTCTTTTCTTTCTTTTTTTCTAACTCCGCGCTTCTATTTTGAAACCGCGGTTTTATTACGCGCCTCATTTTTGGTTAATAGTTTTACCCTCAGCCGAGGAAATATTTTTTGTTGCCCCGAAATCGTCGTCTAGTATTCTAAGATAGCAGGGAAGGACAGTTTAACCGTCAAAATTAAACTCGTCGGGACATTGCATTTATGCCGACAAAATGATGGTCGGTTAACATTCGAATTTTCTCGGCTAAAATTAATGCTATGAATTGGTTTTGGCTTGAATATTTAGCCGACAAATTAAAATTTTAGTCGGTAGAGGACTCTTGTGCCGATAAAATTTTACTCGGTCGGCTTAGAATTTGTCGGCAAAATAAGATTTTCTAGTAGTGGCTGGTGCATGAGGAGTTGGCATGTTAAATGGAATTAGTCTGCCAGTACTTCATGGTCGTTTCCCAAAGCTTATCAGCTTCTGGCATTACGATTCCACCGCCACTACTTGAGCTTGTGCCGCCATCCCAGGAGCCTCCCATCTAGCCGTCCTATGACTCACCCCAACAGTGATCAAGACCTCCCGTAGTTTACAACTCTTTTTTTTTTTTTGTAATAACGAACAATTTTTTTAGGTTGTATGTATTTAGTTTCAACTTGACAATATATATATATATATATATATATATATATTCATCTTTGTATTTAATATATTTTATCTGCAATTATTTTTTAATTAATCAATGAAGTAATTTTTTTTTTTTAATATCATACAATCCTGCCCGACGGCATTGCCGTCTATCTGGCAACATTATTTTAATATAAAATGGCGATCAGGTACAATCCGTCGGTTAAGACCATCTCTGTAATTTTAGGTCTAACCCGACAAATGTATTCGTCCAGTAATAACTAACTTAACCGATGGAACTTCATGTCTGTAGGGTAAAACTCTGCGACGATCTTGACCCTATGAACTTTGACCGACGACCCTCCATCGTCTAAATATATTGCAGATGAACGTCTTTCGTTCTATGCAGCTTTTTCATCTCGTAATATATTTTTTGCTGTAGTGGATGATCTTTACTGAGATTTATAACACAAACAATTTCAATTATAAGCACAAAGTTCCATGAATCAGTAACATAGCATCTTGAGGAGAAACTCCTTCTCATCTATTGTGAAGCCAGATTAATTCCATTTTAGTATAGAGTAACAGATGATTGTGGCTCTATTTGTCACTAAATTGGGTCCAATGCATCCAAAATCACTAGAAGGATTTGTATGGCACATATATTGTGTCATGGTAATATCTTGTGTCAATAATACAAAGACGTGTGTTAAGTTTTCTTCATATATTCTTGTATATTTGGCACATAATACTATTTTAGCGATATTTCTGTATCATACAAAGTTGTTATCCCAACTCATGTCAACAGTAATTACATGTATATTTGCTTGATCACCAATCGCAATAATCTGCACATATAGTTTAGATGCTGAGTAGCCATATGAAGAGTAATGCTAGGGAGACTAAATTTGCAAACTAAATGATATGTCGCCAAGACGAATAAGCACGTTTATCAATGCTTAAGTAATAAACCAATCATCAACTTTCATGTCCTTTAATTTTCAAAATTTAGTCTCTTTAGCATTACTCTTGAGTCTTATGTGCTCTCTCAAAGATAATTTAGCTATGAATGGTCAAACCATATACATGTTTTGACTCATCCCATAATTTAAGACGTGAAAAGGAATGAAGAAGAATGAAAAGGATAGCGCGGAGTTATTGTGAGAAGTATATGTTGGAATTTTAGGGGGTGTAGTCGACTTAGGGTTTGAAAGGATTTTAATAGATTTTGTTAAGTGATTGATTTCATAGGATTATGAGACTTCTATAAAATCCATATGGATTTTGGAAGATTTGAGAAGATTCATATAACAAATTTCTGTGGATTTTAATTGATTTTTCAGCGTTGAATCTTGACCGTCAAATAAATCAAATGGTGACAAATGTATCTATGTCATAAATCCATTAAAATGAAGCTGAAATAAAAAGTCAAGATTATCACATAAACCCAACTACTCAAAAATCTCCAACTACACCCCTTTCCAATCCTATTTTCCGTTCCAGCTAACATCTCTCTTCCACGACAGATGGCATAACCAAGACCATGGGTTGTGCAATTTTTTTGCAGAAAAACTAAAAGAGAGAAGAATTCCACCGCCACGGAAAAAAGATTGTGCGACCATGGGTTGTGCAATTTTTTTGCAGAAAACAAGCTCGCTTTCTACAATCTTGCGCGACTCTCTTCCAGATAGAGATTGCCTTCCAGTTTACTCCTCTTCCTTCACAACCCAATTCCAATTCCCCTTCTCTGCCATGAAGAAAAAATTGCACAAAATTGCAAAAAGAATTGTAGAAAAATTGCAGAGATGAAATAGAAAAATTGCAGAGATGAAGGAAGAAGATGTGTGAGAGGAAGATGGAGAGGTTCTTGGATTTGAAATCCTAAGGTGTGAGGTAGGATTCTATTTGATCTTGGTTATATATAATTCTTGCTCTCAAATCCCACAAAATCCACAACTTAATGAAATCCTACAAAATCCTTAATTTTTCAATACGCCTACATTTGAATGGACTTTAAAAATGACTATTAAAATCTCAATTGATTACACCCAGATTTTCATGGATTCTAAAAATCCTTTAAAATATTTTGATTGACTACACTATGATTTTAAAGTCTTTTAAAATCCTCTCAAATTTGAGTTTGACTACACCCAGAGTATTTCAAAATACAAAATCGATTTATTTCTTAAAGGTTATGGCTATTAATATTGTCACTTAACGGTTGGTATTCATAACCGTTTCTACAACAGCCATATTATATATATTATCCTTATATTAATAGCTTTAGTAGTCGTTTTGATTGTGCATTCATCAACTTCTTAATTTTTATATAAACTAGCTTTTGCCTATACATTTTATGTGAATGAACACATTTTTTTAGAAAATGAGAAGGAGAGAGGGAGGGAGAGAGAGAGAACATGGGGGGGGGAGAGTGGGAGGTTTTTGTTTTTGGTTTTTTTTTTTATATTTATTTTTAAATATTGAAGGTATTTTAACATCACCTGTAGGTGAGGCTTAAAAAAAATGGTAAAATTTGGACATGTGAAATTACGTTATTTCCCATCATTTTTTTTTTGTGTGATAGAAGACATAAATAGTCTTTTCACCATCTTTGGGTTTACAAATAGGGTTTCATTAATTAATAGAGATTTAACATCACCTGTAGGTGAGGTTTCAATAAAAAATAATAAAATTTGGACCTGTGAAATTACATTATTGCCTATCATTTTTTTGTGTGATAGAAGATTAAATAGTCTTTTCACCCTCTTTGGGTTGACAAAGACGGTTTCATTAATTAATAGAGATAATGTTAATTTCTTTATAATGGTTAGTCATTACTTTTGGTATAAATCTTTAAGCCGCATACTCTATAAAATAGTGTTTTGGGAGCTCTTCTTTTTGTTCATTTTTCCTCGAGGGTTCTCGGGTGTCCCTCATTCTTTAAAGTGTTGCTATCTCATTCAACTATTTTGTACCAAAGGAAAATCGAGTTGTTCACTCGATCCAAGTATTGCGAGTGTACACTTACAAAGATTATAGGTGGTTGTGTTCTAGAGAGCATGGCGCCATAACTTGCTACACCGAGATATTGTCTTAGAGGGGCTAAATCTACTCACTCTTAAGGATAGTAATTACGCGCGTCAACTTAAAATCTTGTTCTAATCAAGTATGGACGAAGAACGGTTTCTACCCTATAAACGATAAGTCTTTTATCTTATTTGGTTTATTTTATTGAATAAATTGTGGTGATAAAATTGTGATAACTAACATTAATTTTATGTGATTTGTTATAGGAGAAATAGCATCTGTATCTGTGACAGCCCGTCCCTGATTTTAAGAGTTTTAAAGTTTTAATAAAGGATTTTACAAAAATGCCCTTTGAGGCACGCGCATTATTCAAGGTTAATCGTTGTGTCGTGCCATCTAAGATTTGTTTTCTTGATATATCCTCGTAGTACTCGTCGCTACGGACGCGTGGGCGTAGACGGTGCGTGATTTGGAGTTATATCGAAGAATTTATTAACGTTTGAAATTTGGGCAGTTTAGGAATTATAATTTAGTAAAATATGGAATTTCTTTTATGAAAGTGGACGGCCCAGATTTAATGAAGAAATAAATGGATGGCTGGGATGAGAAGAAAGAAGGTTTGTGTGTGTGTGCGCCTAAGAAGAAGAAGAAGAAGAAGAGATTGGGCAAAACTGCCCAACCAGAGGAAGAGAGAGCAGGAGCTCCGGGAGAGAAAGGAGAGAGTGCTGGCGAATGGGGAGAAGAGAGAGAGGAGACCGGCCAATCGGAACAGAGAAAGGAGGAAAGGAGAGAGGGCGAGAAGCGGAGGAGAAAAGGAAGAAAAATGGGTCTTCACCCGCGACCCGTTTCGACCCGCGACACCCACACCCAAATTCCAACGATTTTCACCGGAATTCTCACAAATTGGATCAAGGTACCACTTCCAATCAACACCTAGGCCTTCCCTCTTCATGTTGCACCCCAAAAAATCATGAAATTTGATGGTGAATTGGTGAAGAACGCACCCGTGGGTGCCGCGACTTTCTTGTTCAAATTCTTCAAATCTTGAAATGTTTTCTTTCAATTACTAACACCTTTAGCATTCCCTTAGGACCTAGATCAAAGCCCAAGAATTGGTTGGGACGACGAAGTTGACTTGAAGACGAATTGGAACTCACCCAATTCTAGGGTTCCGCACGGATTTTGGTGAAATTGAAGTGTTTCCAGGCCAAATTGGCATTGGCCTCAGGTATAAAGTTTACTCTACTCATTGAGATCTTCAATTCTGTATTTTTTGAGAATTTTTGGAAATAGTCGGATTTTCCGGCGAGCCGGGGCGGCCAACCGCCACCCGCGGCGGCCAGTGCGGCGGCATGTGGCCAATGGCCCGCCAATGTCATTCTTAGCATGTGTTTAAGGTTCTAGGTTCAGTTTTGATAATTAATGGACGTAAATTGAGTAATTGAACCTAAGTTCGTTACGATTCGTGGTTAGGCCAAAAGGTGAATCGACGATCCAACCGTCTGATCGTCACCAAACTTTGATACATTGTAATACATAATATTTGAGGATTATAGGAACTTACGGATCGGGAATCCGATGTACGGATCTTTCGGAATTGGAGTTGTAAGTTCATAAAATAGAATATTAACCGTCACTTGGTTTTGGAAATTGACGGAGATCCGACCGTTGAATGGTAATGAAATTTTAGGATGTTGTCCTAGAGGTATATTGTGTACCTCTGGAAGTTATGGATTTGAAATCTGAGTTGTAGATCTTCCGGATCGAACTGCGTAGTGACGTGTTTTATATAAGTTATATATTCTATCGATATGATTTCTGAGGTTGGATTTGATTATTGTTCTAGGCGCCGATCGTCTTGACGCCTTTATGTGTTGTGCTAGGGAGTTGTTGGGCGAACTCCAGGTGAGTGGGCAGTATTTTTGTTTATACCTATATACTATTGATATTTTTCCCAGAAATTGAGTTTAAATGAAAGTACGTTTTAAAATGCCATGCATGCATATTATGAGATATATGAATTGATAATTGATGCATATATATATGTGAATTGGTGTTGTGGACGCACAGGTGAGTATCAGGTGAGTTTTATGTTATTCATGTGAATCATTGATGATGTGAATTGTGTTGAGAGCTCATAACATGCACCCCTGGTGTTAGTGCTTATATTATTCACCGCACCGCACGCTCACCTTGGATCCAAGTAGGTGCATGTCGTACAGACCACTAGAGGTGGTTCCGACTGGTAGGTGACCTTAGATTATGTGCACAGATGATTGATGAGAGAAGCACTAGAGCGTATTATTACACCATTCTTGTCATACAGACTATTTCAGGTAGTTTCGACTTATGTGCAGAGTAGCGCCGTACAGGTCAATTCCATGCCCAATTCCATGGGGCTGGATTTTGGTCTGACTATTGTCTCCTTAAACCTTAATGAACTAATTATAAAAACCCAGCAAATTGTAGCTCAAAAGAAGAACAGCATGGAGGACGAAGGGATTGCCAGAATTCTACACCCATCTTTTCCTTGATGGAATTGTTGGGTCCACGGTGGCATATTGAATCCAAGCAAGGATGTGATCAACCTAAACTCCATCTCCATGCTTAAACCGGAATTTAACCCTTGAATTGTGAGGAATGGCTGAATTTCCACCAGAATCTGGTATCTTGATACTCCAAACCCCAAACTGGTTCTTGTCCATCTTGTGCTTGGGGCCATCCCATCCATGTGCCTCCCTAAGTTATTTAAGAAACATAACATGTATTAAAGCAATTAAGACAAATCCATGCCTCAGAAAGTTATGGAATTTGAGAAGCTAATGAACTCACTGAGCGGCAGGGGCCCATTCATGGTACACAATTCCGCCTTCTTCTTTGTTAAATCCAAATTTCAAATAACCTAGAGATGAACTAATTATATATATGTTGTTAAGAAGATTGTATTTCCTTGATGGAATTGACGAGCAGCCACCCACTAATTATATTTTTGATGTTCTTCTCCGACCCACCCATTCTTCAGTTGATAATATCTTTCTACACCCATCTTTTCTTTAGGGCATAATTGGAATATAAAATTTAACAAAAATTTAATGGGTGGAGAAATAGGTTTATTGGGTCCAAATAAAATTTCCCATATTGTTTTCGTCGATGTTTATATATATAGGTAGTCATCAACTTATTATAAACAACAAATGATATGGGACTACGTATAAAGAATACGCGATTACAAGTTAGTTGGTCATTCTTTGTATATATTTTGTGCAAAGACTTGGAAGTCAGCAAAGGTGGTTCTCATAACCTGACAAATTAGTAGGTCGTTCCTTGCATATATTTTGTGGAAAGACTTGGAAGTCAACAAACGAAGGAACATCGCAGTTCTCAAATCCATTTGTTATAACCTAAAAATTCAAATTAAACCAAGGACTTCAACAAATGATATGTCACCACACCTACTGCGTAAGGCTTATGCATGGTTACACTTTGGATTTTTTTATTAAAAAAAAAATTCAATTGATGGCTTCACCACTGTTATTCACCTTTTTGGAGACGATAAAAACTCACAGAAGCATTTTAGCTTTCTCTTGGCCACCATCGAGTAATTCACCAACACCTGGAATCGAACCCAAGACGTGCTATGTAGAATACATGCAAGAAATTTCAAATTTGTTCCCAACTACTAGGCCATCCTGCGATGGTTAGTTACACTTTGGATGCTACATGGATGTTCCGAAGACACTATTGTTAAAGAATATACATTCATTGCAAGGAAATATTCATGTTAAATGATTGTTGTTATTAGATTACTTTTACATACACTACCAAAAATTTGTACTTGCCCTACGAAACGAAATTTGGCCTGACGAATCAAATCGTCAGGTAAAAGGATTTTACTCGATGAATTTTTCAGTTAGTAGCCCAAAGATGGGCAACATTTAGGGTTTACCCAAAGTCTACATGATCGGATCATATTTATATATATTTTTACTTCAAATTCACTCGTCTTTTCTTAGTTAGTTCCTTATATTTTCGAGCTATTTACGTTATTTTTGTGTTTATAGGATTTGGTATGCAAAGAAAATAAAAATAGCACAAATGAGTTTTAAATAATGTATTAATGTGACTCTTTCTATTTCCTTTTTGGTATTTAACTTTATATTGCTGATAGTTTATGGATTGTTACAATTTCTGTTGTGGTTGTTTATGTAATTAAAAGCTGTTTGAAATGGTTTTGCTGTAATTTGCTGGAAGAATGGTGTGTTTAATTCTATTATTATATGTAATATGTTTAGGTCGACTGAATACTATTCCAATTTTCTAATTACCAGTTTTGTATATTCAAAATATTTATACCGATTATTATCTTCTTTCAGGGTGCCCCAGCAACAATGCTAAAGGATATGGAGTTGCTTTTGTTAAAAAAAATGCTCAAAAGGAACAAAGGAAACGTTCAAATGGCAGTGTGGTTGGTGAAGCAATTGAAAAACAAAAAGAATCTGCTTTGGTGGGTTGGTGAAACAAATAGAAAACAAAAAGAAAACAGCACCAAGGAGGTCAGAAAAAAAAGAGAATAAATTTGAGCTGCATTTGGCAGCAGAGAAGGGGGGCCTCGGGGAGAAAGGGGAAGAACAGAGAGCTGCCTTTGGCAGCTTGAAACCGAGAGGAGAAAAAGAGGCAGCAAGTTCAAGTGAGGTTAGACGGCGTGGAGGGAACGGAAAGAAAGGTACGACTGACAAGGAGGAGGAAGGCTTGGCGCACGCAGGGAGACAGCGCAGGAAATAAGGAGAACGGAGAAAAATATAACGTAGGTGTGTACAGAGAGGAGCTGAGAAACCAGCTGCCTTTGCAGCTGGCAACTTGAAGAGGACACGCGGGTCAGCAAGAAGGCGAGCAGGACAGCTGCCAGCTGGCGCGAGGAAGACTGACGCGGGACGTGGAGAGAGAAGTCAGCGCCTGGAGAAATAAGGTCAGGGGATTGACGCGAGAGCAGCGCAGGAAAAGTGGGACGTGGAGGACTGGCGCTGCTTGGGCAGCGGGACTGTGCAGGAAAGACATGAGGTCAGAAGGGGAAAGCAGGCGCGCAGGGGTGACTGACAGTGCACAGTCTCTTTTCGGCACATCCTCAATTTGGTTAATTCGTTCCAAACTCACGTTTTACTTTCACTTTAATTTATAATAATGTGTAACTAATTTTATTTTGGCTAGAGTTTAATTCAAAACCATGAATATATTTGTAATTTGAATTGATTACCTTCAGTTGTGATTTCTGAGTTGTGATTTAATTTGCTTAACTGCTTGATTGATAACTTATTTTTGTATGTCGATTAAGGATGCATACTTAATTTACATGCATGAATTTGATGCTAGAATATAAGTGAATTTCACCTAATCGTTATGAACTTATATTCACAAGTAGTGAAGGTCGCTTATAAACGATCGCGTTAGGTAAATTCTTGGCATAAGTTTCATGCAATTCATAGTAACAAGTGCCTCGTCAATGCTTATGATTTTCATAAAACTTAATGATTCTTGCTTGTATCTCTATTATGCAATTCATGTAGGGAACTTGTAGGGAATGTTTTGGGTTGTCGTATACAATCATCCAACCTAATAAAAGTAGGAAAATCTGAAGGTTAATTTAAGCGGACCTAATTAACTTGGGGCGTTGAGAATTTACAATTTATTGAAAGAACAACTGAAAATCAATTTAGGTTGCATATGTGTCATGTGTGGAGAATAATCCTCTAGCCAGTCCGTCATTTATCATTTTACCTTAATTTTATGTTTTTGTCAATTCTGTAATTTATTTAAGTTAATTTACTTCTCGTCAAAATCAATCCCCCATTTTATTTTAAAGTGTTAGATTTATTAGAAATCATTTTAGTTTGTGTTTTCTTAAATCTTGAGTTGTTTTGAGTCTTTTGATTTATTTTAGTTTATTTGTTAGTTTTATTTTGAGTTATTCTATTTAAGTGTTTTGAGTCTAGTTTAATATTTTAAATTTTGTTTTTACGTTTTTAATTTAATTTTACTTTGATTAGCATCCCTAGTTAATCCCCGGCCTAGAACGATCCCTACTTACATCATTACTACAACTGTCACAAATAGGGTTTAAATTTGTGCGTTAATTTATTTTCGCATCAAATTTTTGGCGCCGTTGCCGGGGATTAGCAAATTTGCTAATCCTTTTATTTTTGTTTTTGCTTATGTTTAATTGTGTTTGTGTATGTTACTTTTGATATTTGATTTATTTTTCTTTCTTTGAATTGAGGTACAAATGGAGCAAGACCTGGATTCTACTAGCATTCAAGATCTATTGGCACAGCTCACTGCTCAATTAACTCATAATGCCGAACGGACCACAATGCCAAGTGTCCCTACACTTGATGTGCCATATGGGCAACGATATCAAGGTCCTCAATTTTCTGCAAATGAAGATGTTTGGGGATATCAAGGCCATAACCAATCAAGGGGCAACATGTTTTCCAATGCTTACAATTCAGATTGGAGAGATTATTCAGATTACATGTGGGGAGAACCTCAACAATTCCAACAAGGTGGATATTGGCAGCAAGAAGACGCGTTCTATTCAAGACCTATGCAGCTACCACAGCATCCCCCACAGCAATTCCAATCAAATCAAAGTATGCCCGTGGATTATAATCAAAGGCTTGATGAATTAATTTCTTTGGTGCAGGGCTCACAAAACGAAGAACAATTACAGCCATCAGAGGAGTACTATCAATGGCCATGTGCACCACCACATCCACCACAACAATCTCCCCAATTCAATTCAGGTACATCCTTGGATAATGATACACTTAATAATTTACTCACCTCTTTGAATCAGGGAGTAGAAAATCAAAACCAGGAGATGCAAGACCGAGTCAGAAGAGTGGACGAATTGGAGGAGCAAGTTGGGCAGATTTTGGAAATCATGGCACAAATTCAAGATCAAAGAGAACTCTCCAACTCCACATTTGCAAATTCAAGGGGAGAAATGGAAATCGATGAAGCCATCACTTTGGGAAGTGATATGGAGGATGAAGTTGTTCCAGAACCATCCAAACATGGCCCGGACATGGATGAATTGCCGCTTCAAGAAGAAGATGAGGATGACGACTTGGGCAGTTTAGAAGAATTCTTGTCGCAAACCCCTCAAGTCCTTATGGCATCCAACTCAGGTGAGGAGGTTCAAAATTCAATTCATTCTAACATCGTTCCACCAAATGTCCTTTTTCCTTGTAGGTTTTTAAATCTCAAGGAAGAAGTGAATGAAAAAGACGTTGTGGAAGATATTCCAGAAAAGGAGGTGGTCGAAGAATTTGTTGAACTTATCAAAGAGGATGTAGTTGAGACAACCAATGCCAAAGAAATTGAGTTTGATAACAAGGGCCATGTCACAATCATCACATGCAATCTGGCTAAATGCAAAGTTCCTGAAACGTTCAAAGACGTGGTGTTTGTCATTGAGTTTGTGTCGGAAAAAGATAGTAAGCCATCTTCTCCATTTTTAATTTTATGTTATACTAACAATCTAATTTTGATGATTCAGGCACCGTCATTAGAACTTAGACCGTTGTCGGATCATTTCAAGTACCACCGTCCGTTTAATGATAAGCCCATGCATTTGAATAATGAAGGGAGGCCTAGGAATCACCCACAATCAGATTTGCATTCCTAATCCCTTCTCTTTACTGCTTTCATTTTGTTTATTTAGTTGTGATATTTGTTTGAGAGATTAAAAATAGTCTTTTTAATTTGATTTACATATTTTTACATTGATATTTTTATTTTTATTTTTTTTTCTTGCCTTAAATAAATAAATAAAAAAAAAAAAAAACATAAACATTCATATAAATAAAAATACAAAAAATAAATAAATAAATACAAAAAAAAAAAAAAAAAAAAAAAAAAAAAAAAAAAACAAAAAACTTAAATGCATAAATATTTTACAATAAACTAATAACTTTCATTGGTCGTTGGTAGGTGGTGCCTCGGAGGTCGACGGAGCCCCTGAAAGACGAAGCGCCAGAGTTGGATCATTCAGAGCCTCAATATTTGGTGCTGCTCCCGAGGACGAAGGCAACACAAACCTCGGGAGTAACGTCATAAACCGTTGATGATCACTCTGAATCCGCACTTCGGACTCCTGCAGCTGATCAAGCTTCCTCTTCATGCTTGTGGAGTAATTGGTTGCGAGCATGTGCAAATCCCTGTTCTCATGCCTAAGCACTCTGACCTCCTGCCGAAGACTAGCCACTTCAGCCATCAACGACTCCACCTGACGGGTTCGTGCAAGAAGGCGCTGGCCCATGTTTGATACTGAGCCTGCACTTCGGACGCTGTAGGCCATAGAGTCCTGAACAGCCAGTTCGTCGGACCGCCTGGAAAGTATCCTAGTGTCTCTAGGAGTGAGCAGATTTCTGGCCACCACCGATGCTGTTGTTTCGTTCATCATCATGGAATCCCCAACTGTAAGAGGACCATTCGGGGATATGAAGGATGGCTGCCAAATGTTGGTTGGAGAAGATATATCACTATCTTCCCCAACATTCAAGTTAAGGCGACGGTCAGAAGGGCAAGACATATTTGAAGGTGTTGAGAATGAAGAGTTGGACTGATCAAGATTAAAAGAAAATGCAAGAGGGAGTGTTTACAGGAGGGAACGTTTACCAGATGAAGTGTTTACAGGGGGAGTTTAAGTGTGTTGTGGAACAAAAATGAGCGTTCTTATAAGAAGAAGAAATCGTTGAGGCATCACTCAGCAGTCGAAGAGGCGCCCTCTCGCAAATCGAAGAGCCGGGCTCCTTTCTCAAAAGCCGGATTCTTTTCTCAAAAGCGGCGTCTCCGTCTCAAAAGTCGGACTCCGTCTCAAAAGTCGGTTCCTTTCTCAAAAGTCGGACGCCTTTCTCAAAAGTCGGGCGCCTCTCTCAAAAGTCGGAGCAGTCAGGAATCACGAGGCGAGCCGCTCCCTGATTTGTCCAGACGTGTCACATGCAATTCCTTTCTCAAAAGTCGGGATTGCTCAGAAACCACGAGCCGCACCCTGATTTTTCCAATTTTGTCGTCACTCGTCACGCGCTGTCAGCTTTGCGCAAATTACGGGTGGTTTTTTCAGAAAGCGCGTAACCTGTACTGTTCATCCATCCACCGGCTGCCGACAGGGGTAAAGGAATAGTTTCGGTTATGAAGAAAAGTTCTATAAGTTTCTACCTTCGCCTTCAACAGCAAAGGCACACTCTCAACACTTCTTCATCTCCGAAATTTTTCATCTCCCAAAATGCCTTTCCAACAAACCCTCTCGAGTTTCTCTGTGTTTCTCATTCCCTGGGATACCTTTGCAAATAAGTCATCTAGAGCTAGAGTATTTCATATCATGAAGGTTGAAAGCAAGAGTATCTCATATCACGCTTTCTCCCTGTCCTTGTCCTTGTCTTTGTGATAAGGAGAAAGCGGGCAATCAGCCAGCATTCAGTGTCATTCTTCCAATCTAAGAACCGACTGCCTGGAAATCCTTCCTGATTGCTTACCTAGCATTGCTTACCTAGCATTGCTCTCGAGTGCTCATCTTCAACCGCTGATGTACTTCCGAAGAAGACGCCACATCTGCCTGGAGAACAGCCAAGGCAAGTGAAAATGTTACTTGAAGCATGTGGAGACAAGGTGCTGCTTCATCTTCAAGATCAAGTCTCATTTTCCTTGCTAAGAAGTTCCCCAGCCCAGTTCAAGCATACACCTGTGGAACGATACTTCTTCAAAAGCAAAAGTATCCCATATCATCAGAGTCAGAGGCAAAGATTTCTCATGGCATGCTTTTCCTTTACCCTTGCTCTTGGCTACGAGTCAAGGTGAAAGAAAGGAAATCGGTCGGCACTTGGACAGATTGAACAAAGAAGCAGACCACCACCTCTGCCTCGTGCCTACCTGCCATGCAGAAGAACAAAAAGAGAAGAATGTAGCCTGCAGACTCAATCAACCCGGCAGAAGGAGTCCGAGTTGAAACCAAGAGCTCGAGAAGCTTCAACAACACCACCAATCAAGTCTCATTTTCCTTGCTAAGAAGTTCCGAGGCCAGTTCAAGTTCAAAGCTGTGGAAAGTCACCAAACAGGACCAATGATCACTTTTAGTTTTATTCATTGTCTTTTATTTTCATTTTCAATTTTTCGTTTATTTTGTTTGTTATATTTTCTTGCGTGCTTAACTGAATTATTTCTTTTCTTTGCAGGAACTTTTGGTTATTTCCACCCTTGAAGTTGATTGCAGAATTTTAGCTTGGGGGTCATCGCTTGATTTTCTGCAAATTAGGGAAGTTTTCAGTCTTATTGCTTTATTTTGTTTCTTTATATTTATTTATTTTATTTTTATTTGCATTTTATTATATTTTCTGACATTGGGGACAATGTCTAGTTTAAGTGTGGGGGTAAAGAGTATAAAAATGACCAAATTAAAATTTTTTGTACCTTCGACTTTGAACTGGTTTCATTTGTTTCCATGTTATTGCTTTGTGTTTTCTTAATTAAGTTGTTGTTTTAAATATATAAAAAATAAAAAATAAAAAAAAAATTTAAAAAAATCCAAAAATATTTTCTTGTTTTCCTTATTGTTTTGAATTAGATTTTTGTTAGTTCCCCGACCCAATGATATAATCGGATAAAGTTTGAACCATGATCATCAAGAACTTAGTTAACATGTGTTGTGTGAAATTCCTAATTCTCGTGTTAGTTTGTACATATTTGATCATCTTTGAAAAACCAAATGCACATAGCCTTGTTGATGTGAAACTAAAGCATGATTTAAAGCTCCATATGTGAATTTAGTGACCATATACATCCTATGTGAGTTTTTGAGCCTATTGAAAGTGTGTGCATTTTTCATACACTCCTATTCTTTCATGTGTGATGAACTTATGTGAGATACTTCTCTAGAACTTGCATAACGATCTTTCGAAATTTTTGTCATTGATTGCATGAACTTGAAAATGATAGAGGCATTAGGTTTACCACCATGGCCCAAATAACCTTGTTTCCCAAAGAAAAATGATATCATTAGATTGCCAATTTGTGCCGTATATGTGAACCTTTTTATTTCTTATCACCAGATATGTCTCCCCTTATGCCTGAAATAAATATTTTTCCTTACCCTTTCCAAGCGAGCAATGCAAGATTGTCTTATGAGAAACGTTTGTGAAGTACTTTGAAGGTGTTTGGCAAAAGAATAAGTGTGGGGGTATTTCATGTTTATATTAAGAAAAGAAGAAAAGAAAAAAAAAAAAAAAAAAAAAGAAAGATTGTATACAAAGAAAATAAAAAGTTTTTAAAGTTTTAGTTTATGGGTGTGGTTGGAGATGTCAGAAGAATAGTTGGAGAGCTTGAGTTCTTATAAATCTAAAGAAAAGAATTGCTTGTAATGTAGCTTGGAACTTTTGTTTTCCTATTCTTTCGTTTCAATAACCCTATCCCTAAGCCTCATTACATCCAATAAAAGTCCTCTTGATTTAAGTTTTGCAGTTATGATTGTGGAGAAGTGATCTTTATGCAAGCTTATGGTAGAACTTTCACATTTGATTCTTTGAGAGAAACACATTAAAACTAAACACATGTGTGATTGAGTGCAAATCCAGTGAGAAGGTCGCTAGTTTGCATATGGTGATTTTTTTAAAATAAAAATTTGAAATTGCATTAGCATGGCTATCTCACACACTACACTTCAAGGATGTTTCAAAGATTACTGCTAATATTTGAATAAGGAAAATGAACCTGAATTGCTTGTTGGTTTTAGCTATGGTTCTTGATGATCTGTGTTCTCGAATGAAATTCTATGAGGGTCACATAGGGGGAAACTAATGTTTTTTTTATGTTATTACTTTTTCATGTTCTCTTAGTTTTGCTCGAGGACTAGCAAAAGCTAAGTATGGGGGTATTTGATCGGATCATATTTATATATATTTTTACTTCAAATTCACTCGTCTTTTCTTAGTTAGTTCCTTATATTTTCGAGCTATTTACGTTATTTTTGTGTTTATAGGATTTGGTATGCAAAGAAAATAAAAATAGCACAAATGAGTTTTAAATAATGTATTAATGTGACTCTTTCTATTTCCTTTTTGGTATTTAACTTTATATTGCTGATAGTTTATGGATTGTTACAATTTCTGTTGTGGTTGTTTATGTAATTAAAAGCTGTTTGAAATGGTTTTGCTGTAATTTGCTGGAAGAATGGTGTGTTTAATTCTATTATTATATGTAATATGTTTAGGTCGACTGAATACTATTCCAATTTTCTAATTACCAGTTTTGTATATTCAAAATATTTATACCGATTATTATCTTCTTTCAGGGTGCCCCAGCAACAATGCTAAAGGATATGGAGTTGCTTTTGTTAAAAAAAATGCTCAAAAGGAACAAAGGAAACGTTCAAATGGCAGTGTGGTTGGTGAAGCAATTGAAAAACAAAAAGAATCTGCTTTGGTGGGTTGGTGAAACAAATAGAAAACAAAAAGAAAACAGCACCAAGGAGGTCAGAAAAAAAAGAGAATAAATTTGAGCTGCATTTGGCAGCAGAGAAGGGGGGCCTCGGGGAGAAAGGGGAAGAACAGAGAGCTGCCTTTGGCAGCTTGAAACCGAGAGGAGAAAAAGAGGCAGCAAGTTCAAGTGAGGTTAGACGGCGTGGAGGGAACGGAAAGAAAGGTACGACTGACAAGGAGGAGGAAGGCTTGGCGCACGCAGGGAGACAGCGCAGGAAATAAGGAGAACGGAGAAAAATATAACGTAGGTGTGTACAGAGAGGAGCTGAGAAACCAGCTGCCTTTGCAGCTGGCAACTTGAAGAGGACACGCGGGTCAGCAAGAAGGCGAGCAGGACAGCTGCCAGCTGGCGCGAGGAAGACTGACGCGGGACGTGGAGAGAGAAGTCAGCGCCTGGAGAAATAAGGTCAGGGGATTGACGCGAGAGCAGCGCAGGAAAAGTGGGACGTGGAGGACTGGCGCTGCTTGGGCAGCGGGACTGTGCAGGAAAGACATGAGGTCAGAAGGGGAAAGCAGGCGCGCAGGGGTGACTGACAGTGCACAGTCTCTTTTCGGCACATCCTCAATTTGGTTAATTCGTTCCAAACTCACGTTTTACTTTCACTTTAATTTATAATAATGTGTAACTAATTTTATTTTGGCTAGAGTTTAATTCAAAACCATGAATATATTTGTAATTTGAATTGATTACCTTCAGTTGTGATTTCTGAGTTGTGATTTAATTTGCTTAACTGCTTGATTGATAACTTATTTTTGTATGTCGATTAAGGATGCATACTTAATTTACATGCATGAATTTGATGCTAGAATATAAGTGAATTTCACCTAATCGTTATGAACTTATATTCACAAGTAGTGAAGGTCGCTTATAAACGATCGCGTTAGGTAAATTCTTGGCATAAGTTTCATGCAATTCATAGTAACAAGTGCCTCGTCAATGCTTATGATTTTCATAAAACTTAATGATTCTTGCTTGTATCTCTATTATGCAATTCATGTAGGGAACTTGTAGGGAATGTTTTGGGTTGTCGTATACAATCATCCAACCTAATAAAAGTAGGAAAATCTGAAGGTTAATTTAAGCGGACCTAATTAACTTGGGGCGTTGAGAATTTACAATTTATTGAAAGAACAACTGAAAATCAATTTAGGTTGCATATGTGTCATGTGTGGAGAATAATCCTCTAGCCAGTCCGTCATTTATCATTTTACCTTAATTTTATGTTTTTGTCAATTCTGTAATTTATTTAAGTTAATTTACTTCTCGTCAAAATCAATCCCCCATTTTATTTTAAAGTGTTAGATTTATTAGAAATCATTTTAGTTTGTGTTTTCTTAAATCTTGAGTTGTTTTGAGTCTTTTGATTTATTTTAGTTTATTTGTTAGTTTTATTTTGAGTTATTCTATTTAAGTGTTTTGAGTCTAGTTTAATATTTTAAATTTTGTTTTTACGTTTTTAATTTAATTTTACTTTGATTAGCATCCCTAGTTAATCCCCGGCCTAGAACGATCCCTACTTACATCATTACTACAACTGTCACAAATAGGGTTTAAATTTGTGCGTTAATTTATTTTCGCATCAAATTTTTGGCGCCGTTGCCGGGGATTAGCAAATTTGCTAATCCTTTTATTTTTGTTTTTGCTTATGTTTAATTGTGTTTGTGTATGTTACTTTTGATATTTGATTTATTTTTCTTTCTTTGAATTGAGGTACAAATGGAGCAAGACCTGGATTCTACTAGCATTCAAGATCTATTGGCACAGCTCACTGCTCAATTAACTCATAATGCCGAACGGACCACAATGCCAAGTGTCCCTACACTTGATGTGCCATATGGGCAACGATATCAAGGTCCTCAATTTTCTGCAAATGAAGATGTTTGGGGATATCAAGGCCATAACCAATCAAGGGGCAACATGTTTTCCAATGCTTACAATTCAGATTGGAGAGATTATTCAGATTACATGTGGGGAGAACCTCAACAATTCCAACAAGGTGGATATTGGCAGCAAGAAGACGCGTTCTATTCAAGACCTATGCAGCTACCACAGCATCCCCCACAGCAATTCCAATCAAATCAAAGTATGCCCGTGGATTATAATCAAAGGCTTGATGAATTAATTTCTTTGGTGCAGGGCTCACAAAACGAAGAACAATTACAGCCATCAGAGGAGTACTATCAATGGCCATGTGCACCACCACATCCACCACAACAATCTCCCCAATTCAATTCAGGTACATCCTTGGATAATGATACACTTAATAATTTACTCACCTCTTTGAATCAGGGAGTAGAAAATCAAAACCAGGAGATGCAAGACCGAGTCAGAAGAGTGGACGAATTGGAGGAGCAAGTTGGGCAGATTTTGGAAATCATGGCACAAATTCAAGATCAAAGAGAACTCTCCAACTCCACATTTGCAAATTCAAGGGGAGAAATGGAAATCGATGAAGCCATCACTTTGGGAAGTGATATGGAGGATGAAGTTGTTCCAGAACCATCCAAACATGGCCCGGACATGGATGAATTGCCGCTTCAAGAAGAAGATGAGGATGACGACTTGGGCAGTTTAGAAGAATTCTTGTCGCAAACCCCTCAAGTCCTTATGGCATCCAACTCAGGTGAGGAGGTTCAAAATTCAATTCATTCTAACATCGTTCCACCAAATGTCCTTTTTCCTTGTAGGTTTTTAAATCTCAAGGAAGAAGTGAATGAAAAAGACGTTGTGGAAGATATTCCAGAAAAGGAGGTGGTCGAAGAATTTGTTGAACTTATCAAAGAGGATGTAGTTGAGACAACCAATGCCAAAGAAATTGAGTTTGATAACAAGGGCCATGTCACAATCATCACATGCAATCTGGCTAAATGCAAAGTTCCTGAAACGTTCAAAGACGTGGTGTTTGTCATTGAGTTTGTGTCGGAAAAAGATAGTAAGCCATCTTCTCCATTTTTAATTTTATGTTATACTAACAATCTAATTTTGATGATTCAGGCACCGTCATTAGAACTTAGACCGTTGTCGGATCATTTCAAGTACCACCGTCCGTTTAATGATAAGCCCATGCATTTGAATAATGAAGGGAGGCCTAGGAATCACCCACAATCAGATTTGCATTCCTAATCCCTTCTCTTTACTGCTTTCATTTTGTTTATTTAGTTGTGATATTTGTTTGAGAGATTAAAAATAGTCTTTTTAATTTGATTTACATATTTTTACATTGATATTTTTATTTTTATTTTTTTTTCTTGCCTTAAATAAATAAATAAAAAAAAAAAAAAACATAAACATTCATATAAATAAAAATACAAAAAATAAATAAATAAATACAAAAAAAAAAAAAAAAAAAAAAAAAAAAAAAAAAAAAAAACAAAAAACTTAAATGCATAAATATTTTACAATAAACTAATAACTTTCATTGGTCGTTGGTAGGTGGTGCCTCGGAGGTCGACGGAGCCCCTGAAAGACGAAGCGCCAGAGTTGGATCATTCAGAGCCTCAATATTTGGTGCTGCTCCCGAGGACGAAGGCAACACAAACCTCGGGAGTAACGTCATAAACCGTTGATGATCACTCTGAATCCGCACTTCGGACTCCTGCAGCTGATCAAGCTTCCTCTTCATGCTTGTGGAGTAATTGGTTGCGAGCATGTGCAAATCCCTGTTCTCATGCCTAAGCACTCTGACCTCCTGCCGAAGACTAGCCACTTCAGCCATCAACGACTCCACCTGACGGGTTCGTGCAAGAAGGCGCTGGCCCATGTTTGATACTGAGCCTGCACTTCGGACGCTGTAGGCCATAGAGTCCTGAACAGCCAGTTCGTCAGACCGCCTGGAAAGTATCCTAGTGTCTCTAGGAGTGAGCAGATTTCTGGCCACCACCGATGCTGTTGTTTCGTTCATCATCATGGAATCCCCAACTGTAAGAGGACCATTCGGGGATATGAAGGATGGCTGCCAAATGTTGGTTGGAGAAGATATATCACTATCTTCCCCAACATTCAAGTTAAGGCGACGGTCAGAAGGGCAAGACATATTTGAAGGTGTTGAGAATGAAGAGTTGGACTGATCAAGATTAAAAGAAAATGCAAGAGGGAGTGTTTACAGGAGGGAACGTTTACCAGATGAAGTGTTTACAGGGGGAGTTTAAGTGTGTTGTGGAACAAAAATGAGCGTTCTTATAAGAAGAAGAAATCGTTGAGGCATCACTCAGCAGTCGAAGAGGCGCCCTCTCGCAAATCGAAGAGCCGGGCTCCTTTCTCAAAAGCCGGATTCTTTTCTCAAAAGCGGCGTCTCCGTCTCAAAAGTCGGACTCCGTCTCAAAAGTCGGTTCCTTTCTCAAAAGTCGGACGCCTTTCTCAAAAGTCGGGCGCCTCTCTCAAAAGTCGGAGCAGTCAGGAATCACGAGGCGAGCCGCTCCCTGATTTGTCCAGACGTGTCACATGCAATTCCTTTCTCAAAAGTCGGGATTGCTCAGAAACCACGAGCCGCACCCTGATTTTTCCAATTTTGTCGTCACTCGTCACGCGCTGTCAGCTTTGCGCAAATTACGGGTGGTTTTTTCAGAAAGCGCGTAACCTGTACTGTTCATCCATCCACCGGCTGCCGACAGGGGTAAAGGAATAGTTTCGGTTATGAAGAAAAGTTCTATAAGTTTCTACCTTCGCCTTCAACAGCAAAGGCACACTCTCAACACTTCTTCATCTCCGAAATTTTTCATCTCCCAAAATGCCTTTCCAACAAACCCTCTCGAGTTTCTCTGTGTTTCTCATTCCCTGGGATACCTTTGCAAATAAGTCATCTAGAGCTAGAGTATTTCATATCATGAAGGTTGAAAGCAAGAGTATCTCATATCACGCTTTCTCCCTGTCCTTGTCCTTGTCTTTGTGATAAGGAGAAAGCGGGCAATCAGCCAGCATTCAGTGTCATTCTTCCAATCTAAGAACCGACTGCCTGGAAATCCTTCCTGATTGCTTACCTAGCATTGCTTACCTAGCATTGCTCTCGAGTGCTCATCTTCAACCGCTGATGTACTTCCGAAGAAGACGCCACATCTGCCTGGAGAACAGCCAAGGCAAGTGAAAATGTTACTTGAAGCATGTGGAGACAAGGTGCTGCTTCATCTTCAAGATCAAGTCTCATTTTCCTTGCTAAGAAGTTCCCCAGCCCAGTTCAAGCATACACCTGTGGAACGATACTTCTTCAAAAGCAAAAGTATCCCATATCATCAGAGTCAGAGGCAAAGATTTCTCATGGCATGCTTTTCCTTTACCCTTGCTCTTGGCTACGAGTCAAGGTGAAAGAAAGGAAATCGGTCGGCACTTGGACAGATTGAACAAAGAAGCAGACCACCACCTCTGCCTCGTGCCTACCTGCCATGCAGAAGAACAAAAAGAGAAGAATGTAGCCTGCAGACTCAATCAACCCGGCAGAAGGAGTCCGAGTTGAAACCAAGAGCTCGAGAAGCTTCAACAACACCACCAATCAAGTCTCATTTTCCTTGCTAAGAAGTTCCGAGGCCAGTTCAAGTTCAAAGCTGTGGAAAGTCACCAAACAGGACCAATGATCACTTTTAGTTTTATTCATTGTCTTTTATTTTCATTTTCAATTTTTCGTTTATTTTGTTTGTTATATTTTCTTGCGTGCTTAACTGAATTATTTCTTTTCTTTGCAGGAACTTTTGGTTATTTCCACCCTTGAAGTTGATTGCAGAATTTTAGCTTGGGGGTCATCGCTTGATTTTCTGCAAATTAGGGAAGTTTTCAGTCTTATTGCTTTATTTTGTTTCTTTATATTTATTTATTTTATTTTTATTTGCATTTTATTATATTTTCTGACATTGGGGACAATGTCTAGTTTAAGTGTGGGGGTAAAGAGTATAAAAATGACCAAATTAAAATTTTTTGTACCTTCGACTTTGAACTGGTTTCATTTGTTTCCATGTTATTGCTTTGTGTTTTCTTAATTAAGTTGTTGTTTTAAATATATAAAAAATAAAAAATAAAAAAAAAATTTAAAAAAATCCAAAAATATTTTCTTGTTTTCCTTATTGTTTTGAATTAGATTTTTGTTAGTTCCCCGACCCAATGATATAATCGGATAAAGTTTGAACTAGGGGTGGGCAAACGGGTAGAGGAACCGCGGGTCGGGGCGGGTAATGTAGGTTCGGGGCGGGTACGGGCCGGTTCCAAATATTGTAGAAAATAAACGGGGCGGGGCGGGGCGGGTCCATGTCATTTACGGGGCGGGGCGGGTCCTAAACCCTAGAAAAACGGGGCCCCGGACCGACCCGTTTCTAATTATAATCAACGGTCGAGATTGAATGATACCCTATCATCCAATCTTAACCGTTAATTTCTAACCTAGTTCCCGAGCCCTAGAATCAGTCTCACACTCTCACTGTCACTCTCACTCCTAGTCTCCCACCACCTCTCCACCATCTGTCACTCCCTCTCCCTCGACTGCCTCGACTCCGACGACATCCCAAAGAACCCAGCCCATCACCGCCGTCACGACCACCATCACCCCATCACCGACGACATCCCAGGACCCAGAACCGCGATTCTCTCGTCTTTGACAACACCAGCGCCGTCGACGACACTGCTACCGTAAGTCTACTTCTCCAAAAATTGAAAAGCTAGGTCAGCTGGTTAGGATTGGGTCCATTGTGATTGGGATTTCAATATGAGTAGGCAATTTTGAATTTAATTGGAATTTGGATCAAGAACTGAGTTTGCAGATTTGGGTTTTCTTTTCTTCTAGTTTTTGTTAAGGTTTCATGTTAATTGATGCTTAAACCTGCCAAATCTAAACCTATGATGTTAATTGATGCTTAAACGTGCCAAATCTAAACCTATTTCCCAAATTTTGCATTATTTCTTGTGCTAATTGTTATCTGGGATGTATTGGGATGTATGTAGTTTAATCTATTGGGAGGTATGTAATTCTAATGTGGGTTTTCGTTTTGAATTGGACTGTAGTTCTTAAGCTAATTGTTATTTGGATTTAATTCTTCACGCAAGGCATTTTCTCATTCTTTTCATTTGAATGCCAATATTATACTGAAAATGATCTTTTTTATCAAATAATTAGAGTTTCTCTTATAATATATTTAGTGTCAGTAACAAATTATAAGGGAAAAGTAAAGTACTTGTAGAGAATACCCAGAGAAGGCTCCAGGAAATTGCTCAGCCATGGATACATGGCTGCAAGAAATGCCACAACCTTTTCATAATTTCATACCAAACAACGATTAGGATATAGTAGGACAAATCTTAAGCAAACTGAGGTAGACTGTGAGTTCTTGAAGTTCTGTGAAACACTAACAAATTAAACCAACCTTTGTACATGTAATCTGTCACATTTTCCCTTATAAGATGCTTGAACTGGCACTAACAGAGGTAGACTGTGAGTTCTTTACTTTTCCCTTATAATTTGTTACTGTCACATTTTTTTTAGCTCAAGTACCACAGATGCTTGAACTGGCATTGAGACATGGTGCAAAATTGGCTATAGAACTTCATTCATTTACTGGTACATTTAATTTTGCCTTTCTTTTACGATTATATTTATGTTTCGTTAATGAAATCTAGTGTTGTCCATTGAATGCAAAAATGTCATTTGTTTTAGTGGGAGACTAGGCTATGTCGAATCGTACTTCTTCTAGCCTTTTATTTTACAATGATAGGATCAAGGGTATGTGTATCCTCTTGTCAAGGTGCTATTGTAATACCAAATATTGTTATTATTAAAGGAAAATGTTTTGTTTTCATTTTTTCCCTCTTTTCTTAGTCTCTATATGATGCCAAACAATAGTATGGTTGTACTCTTTCACTAGTTGAAGAGATGAAGTTGCTGAGGATTTAGAAATTCAGTGAATTTGTACAGTCCATTACATAAGGATTTATATAGTTTTGAGTTCAGTGCCTTATTGGTGACTGATAATGAAACTTGCCGAGTTCCCACATCCGGTTTATTAATATGTGTGTGTGTGTATAAGAATATATAAGAATTGAGGTGCTGCGCATCCTCAATTTAAAAAAACAGCTCATGTGTGTAGAAGCTTGTGAAACAGATCTTGTAATTTTCTAAAACATGTCTCTGTTGCTGTGCAGTATATAAATTACAAAAAAAAAAAAAAAAAGAGTTGGACCCGTGGACCCGTCCCGAATCGGCCCGTTTGAAACGGGCCGGGTTAGGTCCGGTTCCTAAACTCAAAATCCCTCTACCCGGCCCGTCCCGCCCCGTTACTGTTTAAAACGGGTAAGGTCCGGTTCCTCCAAAATTGGGCCCGGCCCGGCCCGTGCCCACCCCTAGTTTGAACCATGATCATCAAGAACTTAGTTAACATGTGTTGTGTGAAATTCCTAATTCTCGTGTTAGTTTGTACATATTTGATCATCTTTGAAAAACCAAATGCACATAGCCTTGTTGATGTGAAACTAAAGCATGATTTAAAGCTCCATATGTGAATTTAGTGACCATATACATCCTATGTGAGTTTTTGAGCCTATTGAAAGTGTGTGCATTTTTCATACACTCCTATTCTTTCATGTGTGATGAACTTATGTGAGATACTTCTCTAGAACTTGCATAACGATCTTTCGAAATTTTTGTCATTGATTGCATGAACTTGAAAATGATAGAGGCATTAGGTTTACCACCATGGCCCAAATAACCTTGTTTCCCAAAGAAAAATGATATCATTAGATTGCCAATTTGTGCCGTATATGTGAACCTTTTTATTTCTTATCACCAGATATGTCTCCCCTTATGCCTGAAATAAATATTTTTCCTTACCCTTTCCAAGCGAGCAATGCAAGATTGTCTTATGAGAAACGTTTGTGAAGTACTTTGAAGGTGTTTGGCAAAAGAATAAGTGTGGGGGTATTTCATGTTTATATTAAGAAAAGAAGAAAAGAAAAAAAAAAAAAAAAAAAAGAAAGATTGTATACAAAGAAAATAAAAAGTTTTTAAAGTTTTAGTTTATGGGTGTGGTTGGAGATGTCAGAAGAATAGTTGGAGAGCTTGAGTTCTTATAAATCTAAAGAAAAGAATTGCTTGTAATGTAGCTTGGAACTTTTGTTTTCCTATTCTTTCGTTTCAATAACCCTATCCCTAAGCCTCATTACATCCAATAAAAGTCCTCTTGATTTAAGTTTTGCAGTTATGATTGTGGAGAAGTGATCTTTATGCAAGCTTATGGTAGAACTTTCACATTTGATTCTTTGAGAGAAACACATTAAAACTAAACACATGTGTGATTGAGTGCAAATCCAGTGAGAAGGTCGCTAGTTTGCATATGGTGATTTTTTTAAAATAAAAATTTGAAATTGCATTAGCATGGCTATCTCACACACTACACTTCAAGGATGTTTCAAAGATTACTGCTAATATTTGAATAAGGAAAATGAACCTGAATTGCTTGTTGGTTTTAGCTATGGTTCTTGATGATCTGTGTTCTCGAATGAAATTCTATGAGGGTCACATAGGGGGAAACTAATGTTTTTTTTATGTTATTACTTTTTCATGTTCTCTTAGTTTTGCTCGAGGACTAGCAAAAGCTAAGTATGGGGGTATTTGATCGGATCATATTTATATATATTTTTACTTCAAATTCACTCGTCTTTTCTTAGTTAGTTCCTTATATTTTCGAGCTATTTACGTTATTTTTGTGTTTATAGGATTTGGTATGCAAAGAAAATAAAAATAGCACAAATGAGTTTTAAATAATGTATTAATGTGACTCTTTCTATTTCCTTTTTGGTATTTAACTTTATATTGCTGATAGTTTATGGATTGTTACAATTTCTGTTGTGGTTGTTTATGTAATTAAAAGCTGTTTGAAATGGTTTTGCTGTAATTTGCTGGAAGAATGGTGTGTTTAATTCTATTATTATATGTAATATGTTTAGGTCGACTGAATACTATTCCAATTTTCTAATTACCAGTTTTGTATATTCAAAATATTTATACCGATTATTATCTTCTTTCAGGGTGCCCCAGCAACAATGCTAAAGGATATGGAGTTGCTTTTGTTAAAAAAAATGCTCAAAAGGAACAAAGGAAACGTTCAAATGGCAGTGTGGTTGGTGAAGCAATTGAAAAACAAAAAGAATCTGCTTTGGTGGGTTGGTGAAACAAATAGAAAACAAAAAGAAAACAGCACCAAGGAGGTCAGAAAAAAAAGAGAATAAATTTGAGCTGCATTTGGCAGCAGAGAAGGGGGGCCTCGGGGAGAAAGGGGAAGAACAGAGAGCTGCCTTTGGCAGCTTGAAACCGAGAGGAGAAAAAGAGGCAGCAAGTTCAAGTGAGGTTAGACGGCGTGGAGGGAACGGAAAGAAAGGTACGACTGACAAGGAGGAGGAAGGCTTGGCGCACGCAGGGAGACAGCGCAGGAAATAAGGAGAACGGAGAAAAATATAACGTAGGTGTGTACAGAGAGGAGCTGAGAAACCAGCTGCCTTTGCAGCTGGCAACTTGAAGAGGACACGCGGGTCAGCAAGAAGGCGAGCAGGACAGCTGCCAGCTGGCGCGAGGAAGACTGACGCGGGACGTGGAGAGAGAAGTCAGCGCCTGGAGAAATAAGGTCAGGGGATTGACGCGAGAGCAGCGCAGGAAAAGTGGGACGTGGAGGACTGGCGCTGCTTGGGCAGCGGGACTGTGCAGGAAAGACATGAGGTCAGAAGGGGAAAGCAGGCGCGCAGGGGTGACTGACAGTGCACAGTCTCTTTTCGGCACATCCTCAATTTGGTTAATTCGTTCCAAACTCACGTTTTACTTTCACTTTAATTTATAATAATGTGTAACTAATTTTATTTTGGCTAGAGTTTAATTCAAAACCATGAATATATTTGTAATTTGAATTGATTACCTTCAGTTGTGATTTCTGAGTTGTGATTTAATTTGCTTAACTGCTTGATTGATAACTTATTTTTGTATGTCGATTAAGGATGCATACTTAATTTACATGCATGAATTTGATGCTAGAATATAAGTGAATTTCACCTAATCGTTATGAACTTATATTCACAAGTAGTGAAGGTCGCTTATAAACGATCGCGTTAGGTAAATTCTTGGCATAAGTTTCATGCAATTCATAGTAACAAGTGCCTCGTCAATGCTTATGATTTTCATAAAACTTAATGATTCTTGCTTGTATCTCTATTATGCAATTCATGTAGGGAACTTGTAGGGAATGTTTTGGGTTGTCGTATACAATCATCCAACCTAATAAAAGTAGGAAAATCTGAAGGTTAATTTAAGCGGACCTAATTAACTTGGGGCGTTGAGAATTTACAATTTATTGAAAGAACAACTGAAAATCAATTTAGGTTGCATATGTGTCATGTGTGGAGAATAATCCTCTAGCCAGTCCGTCATTTATCATTTTACCTTAATTTTATGTTTTTGTCAATTCTGTAATTTATTTAAGTTAATTTACTTCTCGTCAAAATCAATCCCCCATTTTATTTTAAAGTGTTAGATTTATTAGAAATCATTTTAGTTTGTGTTTTCTTAAATCTTGAGTTGTTTTGAGTCTTTTGATTTATTTTAGTTTATTTGTTAGTTTTATTTTGAGTTATTCTATTTAAGTGTTTTGAGTCTAGTTTAATATTTTAAATTTTGTTTTTACGTTTTTAATTTAATTTTACTTTGATTAGCATCCCTAGTTAATCCCCGGCCTAGAACGATCCCTACTTACATCATTACTACAACTGTCACAAATAGGGTTTAAATTTGTGCGTTAATTTATTTTCGCATCAAATTTTTGGCGCCGTTGCCGGGGATTAGCAAATTTGCTAATCCTTTTATTTTTGTTTTTGCTTATGTTTAATTGTGTTTGTGTATGTTACTTTTGATATTTGATTTATTTTTCTTTCTTTGAATTGAGGTACAAATGGAGCAAGACCTGGATTCTACTAGCATTCAAGATCTATTGGCACAGCTCACTGCTCAATTAACTCATAATGCCGAACGGACCACAATGCCAAGTGTCCCTACACTTGATGTGCCATATGGGCAACGATATCAAGGTCCTCAATTTTCTGCAAATGAAGATGTTTGGGGATATCAAGGCCATAACCAATCAAGGGGCAACATGTTTTCCAATGCTTACAATTCAGATTGGAGAGATTATTCAGATTACATGTGGGGAGAACCTCAACAATTCCAACAAGGTGGATATTGGCAGCAAGAAGACGCGTTCTATTCAAGACCTATGCAGCTACCACAGCATCCCCCACAGCAATTCCAATCAAATCAAAGTATGCCCGTGGATTATAATCAAAGGCTTGATGAATTAATTTCTTTGGTGCAGGGCTCACAAAACGAAGAACAATTACAGCCATCAGAGGAGTACTATCAATGGCCATGTGCACCACCACATCCACCACAACAATCTCCCCAATTCAATTCAGGTACATCCTTGGATAATGATACACTTAATAATTTACTCACCTCTTTGAATCAGGGAGTAGAAAATCAAAACCAGGAGATGCAAGACCGAGTCAGAAGAGTGGACGAATTGGAGGAGCAAGTTGGGCAGATTTTGGAAATCATGGCACAAATTCAAGATCAAAGAGAACTCTCCAACTCCACATTTGCAAATTCAAGGGGAGAAATGGAAATCGATGAAGCCATCACTTTGGGAAGTGATATGGAGGATGAAGTTGTTCCAGAACCATCCAAACATGGCCCGGACATGGATGAATTGCCGCTTCAAGAAGAAGATGAGGATGACGACTTGGGCAGTTTAGAAGAATTCTTGTCGCAAACCCCTCAAGTCCTTATGGCATCCAACTCAGGTGAGGAGGTTCAAAATTCAATTCATTCTAACATCGTTCCACCAAATGTCCTTTTTCCTTGTAGGTTTTTAAATCTCAAGGAAGAAGTGAATGAAAAAGACGTTGTGGAAGATATTCCAGAAAAGGAGGTGGTCGAAGAATTTGTTGAACTTATCAAAGAGGATGTAGTTGAGACAACCAATGCCAAAGAAATTGAGTTTGATAACAAGGGCCATGTCACAATCATCACATGCAATCTGGCTAAATGCAAAGTTCCTGAAACGTTCAAAGACGTGGTGTTTGTCATTGAGTTTGTGTCGGAAAAAGATAGTAAGCCATCTTCTCCATTTTTAATTTTATGTTATACTAACAATCTAATTTTGATGATTCAGGCACCGTCATTAGAACTTAGACCGTTGTCGGATCATTTCAAGTACCACCGTCCGTTTAATGATAAGCCCATGCATTTGAATAATGAAGGGAGGCCTAGGAATCACCCACAATCAGATTTGCATTCCTAATCCCTTCTCTTTACTGCTTTCATTTTGTTTATTTAGTTGTGATATTTGTTTGAGAGATTAAAAATAGTCTTTTTAATTTGATTTACATATTTTTACATTGATATTTTTATTTTTATTTTTTTTTCTTGCCTTAAATAAATAAATAAAAAAAAAAAAAACATAAACATTCATATAAATAAAAATACAAAAAATAAATAAATAAATACAAAAAAAAAAAAAAAAAAAAAAAAAAAAAAAAAAAAAAAACAAAAAACTTAAATGCATAAATATTTTACAATAAACTAATAACTTTCATTGGTCGTTGGTAGGTGGTGCCTCGGAGGTCGACGGAGCCCCTGAAAGACGAAGCGCCAGAGTTGGATCATTCAGAGCCTCAATATTTGGTGCTGCTCCCGAGGACGAAGGCAACACAAACCTCGGGAGTAACGTCATAAACCGTTGATGATCACTCTGAATCCGCACTTCGGACTCCTGCAGCTGATCAAGCTTCCTCTTCATGCTTGTGGAGTAATTGGTTGCGAGCATGTGCAAATCCCTGTTCTCATGCCTAAGCACTCTGACCTCCTGCCGAAGACTAGCCACTTCAGCCATCAACGACTCCACCTGACGGGTTCGTGCAAGAAGGCGCTGGCCCATGTTTGATACTGAGCCTGCACTTCGGACGCTGTAGGCCATAGAGTCCTGAACAGCCAGTTCGTCGGACCGCCTGGAAAGTATCCTAGTGTCTCTAGGAGTGAGCAGATTTCTGGCCACCACCGATGCTGTTGTTTCGTTCATCATCATGGAATCCCCAACTGTAAGAGGACCATTCGGGGATATGAAGGATGGCTGCCAAATGTTGGTTGGAGAAGATATATCACTATCTTCCCCAACATTCAAGTTAAGGCGACGGTCAGAAGGGCAAGACATATTTGAAGGTGTTGAGAATGAAGAGTTGGACTGATCAAGATTAAAAGAAAATGCAAGAGGGAGTGTTTACAGGAGGGAACGTTTACCAGATGAAGTGTTTACAGGGGGAGTTTAAGTGTGTTGTGGAACAAAAATGAGCGTTCTTATAAGAAGAAGAAATCGTTGAGGCATCACTCAGCAGTCGAAGAGGCGCCCTCTCGCAAATCGAAGAGCCGGGCTCCTTTCTCAAAAGCCGGATTCTTTTCTCAAAAGCGGCGTCTCCGTCTCAAAAGTCGGACTCCGTCTCAAAAGTCGGTTCCTTTCTCAAAAGTCGGACGCCTTTCTCAAAAGTCGGGCGCCTCTCTCAAAAGTCGGAGCAGTCAGGAATCACGAGGCGAGCCGCTCCCTGATTTGTCCAGACGTGTCACATGCAATTCCTTTCTCAAAAGTCGGGATTGCTCAGAAACCACGAGCCGCACCCTGATTTTTCCAATTTTGTCGTCACTCGTCACGCGCTGTCAGCTTTGCGCAAATTACGGGTGGTTTTTTCAGAAAGCGCGTAACCTGTACTGTTCATCCATCCACCGGCTGCCGACAGGGGTAAAGGAATAGTTTCGGTTATGAAGAAAAGTTCTATAAGTTTCTACCTTCGCCTTCAACAGCAAAGGCACACTCTCAACACTTCTTCATCTCCGAAATTTTTCATCTCCCAAAATGCCTTTCCAACAAACCCTCTCGAGTTTCTCTGTGTTTCTCATTCCCTGGGATACCTTTGCAAATAAGTCATCTAGAGCTAGAGTATTTCATATCATGAAGGTTGAAAGCAAGAGTATCTCATATCACGCTTTCTCCCTGTCCTTGTCCTTGTCTTTGTGATAAGGAGAAAGCGGGCAATCAGCCAGCATTCAGTGTCATTCTTCCAATCTAAGAACCGACTGCCTGGAAATCCTTCCTGATTGCTTACCTAGCATTGCTTACCTAGCATTGCTCTCGAGTGCTCATCTTCAACCGCTGATGTACTTCCGAAGAAGACGCCACATCTGCCTGGAGAACAGCCAAGGCAAGTGAAAATGTTACTTGAAGCATGTGGAGACAAGGTGCTGCTTCATCTTCAAGATCAAGTCTCATTTTCCTTGCTAAGAAGTTCCCCAGCCCAGTTCAAGCATACACCTGTGGAACGATACTTCTTCAAAAGCAAAAGTATCCCATATCATCAGAGTCAGAGGCAAAGATTTCTCATGGCATGCTTTTCCTTTACCCTTGCTCTTGGCTACGAGTCAAGGTGAAAGAAAGGAAATCGGTCGGCACTTGGACAGATTGAACAAAGAAGCAGACCACCACCTCTGCCTCGTGCCTACCTGCCATGCAGAAGAACAAAAAGAGAAGAATGTAGCCTGCAGACTCAATCAACCCGGCAGAAGGAGTCCGAGTTGAAACCAAGAGCTCGAGAAGCTTCAACAACACCACCAATCAAGTCTCATTTTCCTTGCTAAGAAGTTCCGAGGCCAGTTCAAGTTCAAAGCTGTGGAAAGTCACCAAACAGGACCAATGATCACTTTTAGTTTTATTCATTGTCTTTTATTTTCATTTTCAATTTTTCGTTTATTTTGTTTGTTATATTTTCTTGCGTGCTTAACTGAATTATTTCTTTTCTTTGCAGGAACTTTTGGTTATTTCCACCCTTGAAGTTGATTGCAGAATTTTAGCTTGGGGGTCATCGCTTGATTTTCTGCAAATTAGGGAAGTTTTCAGTCTTATTGCTTTATTTTGTTTCTTTATATTTATTTATTTTATTTTTATTTGCATTTTATTATATTTTCTGACATTGGGGACAATGTCTAGTTTAAGTGTGGGGGTAAAGAGTATAAAAATGACCAAATTAAAATTTTTTGTACCTTCGACTTTGAACTGGTTTCATTTGTTTCCATGTTATTGCTTTGTGTTTTCTTAATTAAGTTGTTGTTTTAAATATATAAAAAAATAAAAATAAAAAAAAAATTTAAAAAAATCCAAAAATATTTTCTTGTTTTCCTTATTGTTTTGAATTAGATTTTTGTTAGTTCCCCGACCCAATGATATAATCGGATAAAGTTTGAACCATGATCATCAAGAACTTAGTTAACATGTGTTGTGTGAAATTCCTAATTCTCGTGTTAGTTTGTACATATTTGATCATCTTTGAAAAACCAAATGCACATAGCCTTGTTGATGTGAAACTAAAGCATGATTTAAAGCTCCATATGTGAATTTAGTGACCATATACATCCTATGTGAGTTTTTGAGCCTATTGAAAGTGTGTGCATTTTTCATACACTCCTATTCTTTCATGTGTGATGAACTTATGTGAGATACTTCTCTAGAACTTGCATAACGATCTTTCGAAATTTTTGTCATTGATTGCATGAACTTGAAAATGATAGAGGCATTAGGTTTACCACCATGGCCCAAATAACCTTGTTTCCCAAAGAAAAATGATATCATTAGATTGCCAATTTGTGCCGTATATGTGAACCTTTTTATTTCTTATCACCAGATATGTCTCCCCTTATGCCTGAAATAAATATTTTTCCTTACCCTTTCCAAGCGAGCAATGCAAGATTGTCTTATGAGAAACGTTTGTGAAGTACTTTGAAGGTGTTTGGCAAAAGAATAAGTGTGGGGGTATTTCATGTTTATATTAAGAAAAGAAGAAAAGAAAAAAAAAAAAAAAAAAAAAGAAAGATTGTATACAAAGAAAATAAAAAGTTTTTAAAGTTTTAGTTTATGGGTGTGGTTGGAGATGTCAGAAGAATAGTTGGAGAGCTTGAGTTCTTATAAATCTAAAGAAAAGAATTGCTTGTAATGTAGCTTGGAACTTTTGTTTTCCTATTCTTTCGTTTCAATAACCCTATCCCTAAGCCTCATTACATCCAATAAAAGTCCTCTTGATTTAAGTTTTGCAGTTATGATTGTGGAGAAGTGATCTTTATGCAAGCTTATGGTAGAACTTTCACATTTGATTCTTTGAGAGAAACACATTAAAACTAAACACATGTGTGATTGAGTGCAAATCCAGTGAGAAGGTCGCTAGTTTGCATATGGTGATTTTTTTAAAATAAAAATTTGAAATTGCATTAGCATGGCTATCTCACACACTACACTTCAAGGATGTTTCAAAGATTACTGCTAATATTTGAATAAGGAAAATGAACCTGAATTGCTTGTTGGTTTTAGCTATGGTTCTTGATGATCTGTGTTCTCGAATGAAATTCTATGAGGGTCACATAGGGGGAAACTAATGTTTTTTTTATGTTATTACTTTTTCATGTTCTCTTAGTTTTGCTCGAGGACTAGCAAAAGCTAAGTATGGGGGTATTTGATCGGATCATATTTATATATATTTTTACTTCAAATTCACTCGTCTTTTCTTAGTTAGTTCCTTATATTTTCGAGCTATTTACGTTATTTTTGTGTTTATAGGATTTGGTATGCAAAGAAAATAAAAATAGCACAAATGAGTTTTAAATAATGTATTAATGTGACTCTTTCTATTTCCTTTTTGGTATTTAACTTTATATTGCTGATAGTTTATGGATTGTTACAATTTCTGTTGTGGTTGTTTATGTAATTAAAAGCTGTTTGAAATGGTTTTGCTGTAATTTGCTGGAAGAATGGTGTGTTTAATTCTATTATTATATGTAATATGTTTAGGTCGACTGAATACTATTCCAATTTTCTAATTACCAGTTTTGTATATTCAAAATATTTATACCGATTATTATCTTCTTTCAGGGTGCCCCAGCAACAATGCTAAAGGATATGGAGTTGCTTTTGTTAAAAAAAATGCTCAAAAGGAACAAAGGAAACGTTCAAATGGCAGTGTGGTTGGTGAAGCAATTGAAAAACAAAAAGAATCTGCTTTGGTGGGTTGGTGAAACAAATAGAAAACAAAAAGAAAACAGCACCAAGGAGGTCAGAAAAAAAAGAGAATAAATTTGAGCTGCATTTGGCAGCAGAGAAGGGGGGCCTCGGGGAGAAAGGGGAAGAACAGAGAGCTGCCTTTGGCAGCTTGAAACCGAGAGGAGAAAAAGAGGCAGCAAGTTCAAGTGAGGTTAGACGGCGTGGAGGGAACGGAAAGAAAGGTACGACTGAATAGGAGGAGGAAGGCTTGGCGCACGCAGGGAGACAGCGCAGGAAATAAGGAGAACGGAGAAAAATATAACGTAGGTGTGTACAGAGAGGAGCTGAGAAACCAGCTGCCTTTGCAGCTGGCAACTTGAAGAGGACACGCGGGTCAGCAAGAAGGCGAGCAGGACAGCTGCCAGCTGGCGCGAGGAAGACTGACGCGGGACGTGGAGAGAGAAGTCAGCGCCTGGAGAAATAAGGTCAGGGGATTGACGCGAGAGCAGCGCAGGAAAAGTGGGACGTGGAGGACTGGCGCTGCTTGGGCAGCGGGACTGTGCAGGAAAGACATGAGGTCAGAAGGGGAAAGCAGGCGCGCAGGGGTGACTGACAGTGCACAGTCTCTTTTCGGCACATCCTCAATTTGGTTAATTCGTTCCAAACTCACGTTTTACTTTCACTTTAATTTATAATAATGTGTAACTAATTTTATTTTGGCTAGAGTTTAATTCAAAACCATGAATATATTTGTAATTTGAATTGATTACCTTCAGTTGTGATTTCTGAGTTGTGATTTAATTTGCTTAACTGCTTGATTGATAACTTATTTTTGTATGTCGATTAAGGATGCATACTTAATTTACATGCATGAATTTGATGCTAGAATATAAGTGAATTTCACCTAATCGTTATGAACTTATATTCACAAGTAGTGAAGGTCGCTTATAAACGATCGCGTTAGGTAAATTCTTGGCATAAGTTTCATGCAATTCATAGTAACAAGTGTCTCGTCAATGCTTATGATTTTCATAAAACTTAATGATTCTTGCTTGTATCTCTATTATGCAATTCATGTAGGGAACTTGTAGGGAATGTTTTGGGTTGTCGTATACAATCATCCAACCTAATAAAAGTAGGAAAATCTGAAGGTTAATTTAAGCGGACCTAATTAACTTGGGGCGTTGAGAATTTACAATTTATTGAAAGAACAACTGAAAATCAATTTAGGTTGCATATGTGTCATGTGTGGAGAATAATCCTCTAGCCAGTCCGTCATTTATCATTTTACCTTAATTTTATGTTTTTGTCAATTCTGTAATTTATTTAAGTTAATTTACTTCTCGTCAAAATCAATCCCCCATTTTATTTTAAAGTGTTAGATTTATTAGAAATCATTTTAGTTTGTGTTTTCTTAAATCTTGAGTTGTTTTGAGTCTTTTGATTTATTTTAGTTTATTTGTTAGTTTTATTTTGAGTTATTCTATTTAAGTGTTTTGAGTCTAGTTTAATATTTTAAATTTTGTTTTTACGTTTTTAATTTAATTTTACTTTGATTAGCATCCCTAGTTAATCCCCGGCCTAGAACGATCCCTACTTACATCATTACTACAACTGTCACAAATAGGGTTTAAATTTGTGCGTTAATTTATTTTCGCATCACTACACGAAGATATGTTTTTTCGTAGCATAAGGACAAAATTGTCAGACAAACTTTAGGCACCAACATGGGAAAAATTACACGTGATTTGTAAGGGTTTGCCCAAAGAAATACAGGTTCGTCGACTTTCCATCTTTACTCAACGACTCATTTCATCGGGCAAAGTCTTCATGCAGTTTGTCAAAGGCTCACAATAACCTGTAAAAAAAATGGAGTTTTAACGAAAAGGGCTTAGCACTATCATTCTTAATCAAAATGACATTTTGTGTATGAAAAGTCCATAATGGATCAAATTGTTTTCTTTATTTACTCTTATGCCATTTTTATTATTATAGCGAGGTCCACAATGATGTTGACATTTCCGTCTGGAAATACATTATTTTACATGATGCTATTCAACTTATGCTATTTTGCTACCAGTTCCTTATGCTTCATCATGTTGTCGATGTTATGCAGCTCTTCTTCTGTCAAATTGTTATAGTATTATTTCATCTCCTTCTACTCTCTTTCTCTATCTTCTTTCACCCTGTAATACATTTATGCTGTTTCTTCTTTGAAATTTTGAGGCTTCCAATAGGGCTGATGACTGATCATTGTCTTGCTGTAAATACACATTTCTTCTTCTTCTGTTACTAATACCATATCATACCTAAAGTCTTCAAACTCATCTAAAGCAAACATTTGGATCCCTCGAAATTTTAGAATACTTTTGTATGAAGGAGTCCACTTGTGTGGAGAGATAGATGATAGTCTAAAAGACTTTTCATTAATCATAGCTATATGCCTAGTTTTCTCCTTATGCATATGTACATACCAATCTGGAGGGCTACTAATAAAACTTATGCAAATTTATTTCCACTTTTCTAGATAATCTTCTGCTACTTTTATAAGCTTTTCAGGAAATGATTCTAATTGGGAAATATAGTTAATGAATATTTTATCAAGATAGCCAAACTCTAATAGTAAGGCAGGGGTAACTTCTACCACATTATGCTTTTTCTAATGCTCATAACTAAAATGCCATGGTCTAAAATCTCTCATGTTAATCTTGGCCACAACTATGTTAACCTCTAGTTTACAAATAAAATTCTCTGTACTATCACAAAGACATGGTGGATACATCTTTGTAATAATATCCATCCCTGGTTTTGGATCAAAGATGGACTGATATAAAGCACATTGTAATTGTAATTGTAACTCCTTCATGGACTGTGATGCTCTGCTTAAGCTCTCATTTTGCATATCTGGTGGCATTATTCTCAATTTTGCTTTTGAAATTTCTTCTAATAAAATATCATCTAATATTAAGTCTGAAGATATATTCCTAAGAAAACTTTCATATTTTTCTTGTTTTTCTTTGTCACTTAGAATCTGATGCTACTCATTATTTTGATGTTGCTCCATTTCAATGTCTTCTTCTAAAAGCTCAATCTTAATTTCTTCTATGGGCCCATTAGCCTCTTGTTCTATGGGTTCAATAACCTCTTTTCCTTTATTCTTATGCTGATCAATTTCTAAACCTATCTTCAATTCTCTTTTCAAGGTGTCACTTGCCTTTTGTTGCATTATAAGAGATTGGAGTTCTTGGTTCATTTTGGTAAACTTACCAAGTAATGACTCATGGTCCCTGGAGATGACTTGAAGGTTGTACTCAAGAGAATGAATATGCTGCTGGCTTTGGTGGAAATTAAAATTAAAGCTATCAAACTCTTGTTCCAAGGCTCTAATTAATTTTTTATGGCCTAATCTCATGTTTGGCTGCTTGATTTGGATATTCCAAAAATTATCTAAGAGAACCTGTTGCCTATCATAAAGCCCTGGTACCCTTGACCTATATCTCAGAGTTGGATTTCTAATTCCTTCAACAATATTGTCATTAAAGTTGAAAGTAGGTACTGGTGGTGATGCTGGTCTGCTTATGCTATTTTGAAATCCATTGAATGGTGGAGGTTGATGGTGCATCACTATGCTATTAAAAGAAGCTCTTTTGCCTTGTGGCCTTGTGCTATTTGCTGATGATGGTCCACAATATTTCATACATGTTCAACAAATTAATCTTGATAAGATATCAGCTAATGTATTGTCATTACCTTTTATATGTTCAACAATTGGTTTAAAACCATTTCCTGTAATTGAATCAACAAAATTAACCCATCTTCGGGCTGCCTGTTTATTAGCATGTATCTTATTATAATGAGAAACTATGTTTTGACAATCTGTTCTAATTGTAAATACTTCATTATGTAAAAATAAAGAAAATGCTTCAAGTGAATTAATTATCCCTAAAATTTCTAAATATGTTGATGGTAATCTTGACTGTATATCACTAAATTTTCTTGATGAATATCTACAAATTTGTTCATTAGGTAATCTTTACTATGTAATACTGCTATTTTCCTTCCTAAATCAGGGATAAAATTTCTTGCATAATTTAACAATCCTAAAAATGCTTGTAACTGTTTTTTGTCTTCTAACTTATCTGGAAATTCTAAGACATTTTTAGCTATATGATCTTGTAATTGTATTGTACCTGACTTGATATACATTCCTAAAAATTCTATATCTTGCTTTTCTAATGCTATTTTATTTTTGCTAATCACAATTCCATTATTAATAAATTCTTGTAAAACTATCTCTAAGTGTTTCCTATGTTCATTTCTATTTTTACTCCAATGTAACTGTGGGTCTTCTCCTATAATTCTAGTTTGTTTTGCTAACTGTAATAATTCTTCTAAACTCCTTGGTTTACTTAACTGTAATATTTCTATACGGTTTCCTTGTTCTAAAATCGGATATTCATGTTCAAATATGTCTTCATCAAACTCTTCTACGTTATTATGCTCATCATTTTCTTTTGAGTTTTCTAAATGATAACTATCTTGGCCACTAGACTCTTCTATACTTATGCTTTTGTATGCTTCTACAACATTACTTTGGTCAGTTATTGTAATACCTCTTTTGAAAAATGTTATGTTAGGGTTCATATATAAAAAACCTTGTAAACTTTTCAAAAAGTTTAAACCTAAAATGAATGGATATGATCATACTAGTGAAACAAATGTTAATGGTAAATTAGATTGTTGTTTTTCTACTTTATTAAACTCATTATTTATACAATGTGTTAAGTAAACTGGTCTCTCATCAAATTGTGTTATTCTCACTGGTTTTGCTAATTTTTGTCTATATTTTTCTGGTATTAACTCTTCTCTTATGACACTTTTTGTACTCTCTGTATCTATCGTAGTTGTTGTTTGTATCTTATGTTCTTTTGCTAATTCTATTTCACAATTTATGGTAATTAAAGAACTATTTTTTTATTTTTCTATACTATGAACAATATTTCCTAATATTTCAGTACTTTCTTGTGATTCTGCTGAATTAACTTCTAATAACCTATTACTATAACATTTTTCACATAATATTGAATATGTATTATAGTATTTATTTGCAACTAATTTACTACACTTATGACATTGTTCTGGCCAACCTAAATTAATGTATTTATATTCTTCTTCATGCTGTTCTTCTATGAATGCACACATATACTCTTCTAGATCACTATTTGTGCTACTTGAATCTTCCGAGTCTGAATCTATCATGTTAACACTCTCTATACTATAAATACTCTCATTATCACTTAAGTCATCTAAACTGTATATTGATTGAATATCCTCATCTTCTTCTAACTTAAACAACTCCATCAAATGTACTTTTTCTTTCGACTGTTTACCTAATTTTGGACATTTAGGTCCAATATGTCCAGCTTCTCCACATGAATAACATTTACAACTACTCTTATCTTTTGGGGCTTTATATTTTCTAATCCAAGGTCTGCCACTTTTTTTCTAAATTGTTTTGGAATATATTTTCTTTTCCTATATGTTCTTGAAGGTCTTATACTGAAATTCTTATGCTGTTTATAAGGTTTATATGACTTATATTTCTTTTTGTATATTTTATTATGCTTATTTTTCTTATGACAACCATACTGTTGTGGTAAATCTATATTTTTACAACTCATGTAAAATTGTTTCCTAATTTGTCTCTTAGCTTTTTTTTATTGCACTCTTGTCTAAGTATATCATATACATGTTGAATTCTAGGTCTTATTGCAATATCATTTTTCTTTGGATGCTTTTGCCATTCATTCCAAATCTTTTCTCCTATTGGTCCTTTTATTTTTGTCATGTAAGTATCTAATAAATTAATATCACTAATTATACATGTTCTTCCTAAATATTTAAAGAAATATGTGGTATATTCAGTTATATACTGTAAATCACAAATTTGTAATTGTTCTAAATTTCTAATTGGTCTTATTTGTTCTTGTTCGCTTCTGCCATCTAACCTATTATGATCTAAAAACTCTTGTTTAATTAAAGTAACAAAATCATCAATATTAAAATGTGTTTTAGCTGCCTGATGATATTTTGGATTTTGGACTTTCCATAACTGTAAATAATAAAAAACTAAATCATCCAAAGTATGCTCAAAGTAATCTAACATGTTTTGTGAATTACTAAAATTTAACATTAATGCTGCATATACGCAACCTTTTTCCCATCTCTCAATCGTTCTTTCCCAATCTTGTGGATTTACATTATCTAAATTTAATATATTACCAGTTATATTGATTTGTTCTAACCCTCTGAAATATGGAATCCTATTTTTTTCTAGGTTTTAACATACTTTCTTCTATATAATCTACTTTTGCTTTTTCATTATATTGTTCATTTGTTGGTCTAAAAAATTGTTGATCAGTTCTACTTGCGTGTCCTGGATTTTCTACTCCTGATGTACTACTTTTTTCTGCTGGATTACATTCTACTTTCAATTCTAATAAATTATTATATTCTTTTGATCCTAAAATATGTTATACTCCTATTTCTAAGATTAATTTTTTCATCTCTTCGTCTGAAATTCTATGTAGTCCTAAATCACATGTCTTATATTTTTCCAAATATTGTTCTTCATCTAAATGATCAATATCTTCTATAAGCTTATCTACAATATGATCAAAGTTTTGCTCAACTAAATTAATATCTAAATTATCAAAAGCCATATGTATACTCTCATTTTCGATCTCACTCTCATCCTCTTCTATTTTTTCTAGTTGCTTATAATTACTAAACCTAATTGTTGCTTGACATGTACTAGTTTCATATATTTGTACTTTATCTGGTTGTCTATTTGTTGCTACTTGTAAATTAGGCAATGTCCACTGAGTTCCTTCTAAAAAGCTATTATCTACGGGTTTCGCTTCTATCATATTTACATGTTTACTACCAAATGTTTGAACTAAATTTTGAAACTCTAAATTAAACTTATGATTATATCTATCAGACACTTTACGTATATACATTAACACAAATTTTTATACTCTCCTTTCATATTATAATTTTTTGTTCTTATACTTACCTTAATATATTTACTAAATTCATTAATCGTCATAACATAATTTGGAATACAACCTATGACTGCTATGTTTGAACTTAAGTCTACTTCAGCTATTGCTATTGCTGCTTGTTGGTGATTATCCCATCTATCATCATATATGTATACTAATGCTTTTGTGCCTACTTGTGCTCTGGTTAATCCTGCTATTCCAATTAATATTGTTCCTATATGAATCTGACTAAAATGTGATTTTCTCAAATGAGTAACTGCTTCTTTACTAATTAAATTAAGTGTGACTTCTTTATCAATAAAGCTAACTTCATATTGACTGATGCTACTTACAATTCTACTTCTATTTTCAAATAAACCTAATTGATACAAGTTATATTTATTTTTCTGTGTTCTCTCAAAACCTCTTCGAATAAATTCTTGTGCTTCTTCTTTCTTTGGATAAATATCTTCAGCTCTAACTACTTCTTTTCCTTTTTTCCTAAAGAGTTCCATTTTCTATTATCAAAAGGATTTAGCTTAGGTCTTCTAATATTATTATTTGCACTTAAAGTTAAATTTTCTAATTTATCTAGCAAAGATGGTGGAAGTGATGAAGATGCGTTATGTAAAACATGGTTTATTTATGCTATTTGTTCTTCAACTTGATATAATTTTTCAGCCAAACTTAAAACTAATTGAATAATCAAATTATTTTGCCTAATGGGAATATTACTACTGGATACTTGTGTTGAAAAATCTGTTAAACCTACTGATTCTTTATCTAGCTTACTAATTTCTTTCAAAGCTTGAATATATTTTCTGCTAGTTCTAGAATCAGTCATTAAACTAATAATTTATCTATTTTATTATGTAACTTATCTACTTGTTCACTTAACTCTTTTTGTACTAATTGAATTTTTTGAACTTCTAATTTTAGCCGCTCAACTATTTATAATGATCTAAGTTCTACTTGCTTCGGCTTACTATCTATGAGATCAACAAGCTCTTTTATCTCTCTTTTGCTAGGAAACCTTTGAATATTTTTATTATTATCTTCTAACTGATTATGCTTATTATTTTCTAATTTTATGTTTTCTGCTTGACTAATGATAAGATCTACAATACTATTGGCTTGTGGATTTTCTTCACTATGCAAAATATGATTATACTTTCTCAATGGAAAATAACAAACTAAACTATTTTGGTCTAAGGTTATTTTTCTTTTTTGAGGTTCACTAATTTCTAAATTAAGATAATCTATCATAAACTATAATCTACATTTATCTAAAGTTACAGCTAATTGGTTTCTTAAAAACTCTCTTTCTTCTCTCAAGGTCTCTAAAACTTGATATGTTGCTCTTTTTGCTTCTAAAACTTTATGCTGAACTTCTGTATTATTATATTTACGAATAAATGAAGGATGTTCAAGATAACCAAGATAAAACTTCCGCTTCTTCAAAGTACTGGTAATTCTTATGGATATATATATATGCTAATCTTCTCTTTATGCTATTTATAGTTGGATGTCTGGGACAATAAATACCTAGTGGTTGTGGCTGACAAGGTCTACAAGGACAATAATATTTGTTGTTCATACAAAATAAACAAGTGTGATATCAGTTGTGTTAATGACTTCCGTCCTCAAGGTACTTTACTATTATAATTATACTATTAAAATGCTAAACTTGGTTCTGATACCAAATTCGCACAGCAAGGCCCGGTTAAATAGTCGGATGGCCATTATAACAACTAGACATAGAACCTTGCACATGGAACTCGACATGTTTCAGCATGACGGCCACTCACATTACAAGTATAAGGCCTTAAAGGCTGAACTCAAAGGTACCCTGGTTAATGTCCAGTTATTTGTATGGCACTATAACAGAGTGCTCGAACAAAGTATGATCGTCAGTTTAGCAGGTTAATAATATAACTACAATAGTGTTTCCTTGTTTTGGACTAAAAGTCTAATTAAACAAACACACTAAAGAAAGAAAAGAAAACTTACTTAGGACTTGGAGATTGCTTGAATATGTACACTTGAACTTTTATCGATATATGGAATGTTTACAAAGATAGTTGTTTACAAGAAAGTGATTACAAGGATGCTATGAAGACTACGGATGTTTGAGAGTATGAAGACGGTGTGAGTATGAGAGTAGGGTGTTCAGATGTTGAGTGGTTGAGGTAGTGGTGTTGAGGTTGAGAGGTGATGAGGTGCCTTTACAATGAATGGAACTCCACTTATATATACTGAATGAGGATACAACGGTATAAAAATTTACAAATGGATGGTGTGGACATCTCCTTGATACTTGTCACTTTGCTTCTACTGTTGCTGAAAATATCAGCACTGTTTCTGAAACGTGTCTGACTCTTGCTTTGTTTGATAAATGCATGTGAATTTGCTTGTCTCCTTTTGCTTTGCATGTGAACTTGCTTGTCTTTTGCTTTGCATGTGAACCTGCTACATAGTTTTTTCTCTTGAAGTTTTTATATTTGCTTTGATGAAGAGCATGTGACTTCTGATGGATGTTGGAGATTGGGATACTTTTGGTTTTTTTTGTCAGAAGGTTTCTATGCATGCAAAAATAGTTATGTATTGTTTTACAATGAATTCGAGAAGCTAGACAATTGTCCCAAATGCAATGAGCCAACCATACTGAAATGACAAGATTATGAACAAGACATTGCGTTAGTTTTCACTTAAGCTAAGATTACAGAGATTGTACATGTCGACACACACTGCATGTAATATGAGGTGGCATAAGGAGGAATAAGTTGACGACAATGTTCTACAGCATCCGCCAGATGGCGAATTGTGGAAAGAAAACCTATACCAATTTTTTTACCACGGAGCCAAGAACTGCCAAATTTGGCCTGTGGTCATTCTTCCTTATAACTTGCCCCTGGAGGTGCATAAAGAAAGAATTTACAATCATGATTCTTTTAATACTCGGGCTCTGAGCACCAGTGACCCCATTGATGTTTATTTATGGTCGTTGTTTAACTAGTTGATATATTTATGGACAAATAATGTACGAACCTACGACAATTCCATTGGGCAAATATTCACTCTACGAGTAGCAGTTATGTGGACAATTAATGATTTCCCAGCTTATTATATGTTTACCTGGATGGAGCACCAAATGTTATATAGCATGTTCAACATGCGGCAAGGACACATCATCCTTTTGGCACGCTAAACAGTATGCTACTTGGGTCACCGAAGATGGCTCACCTGGGATCACGAGTGGCGTAGCAAGCGTCAAGCATTTGATGGGACAACAAAGTATAACTTAGACCAAGAGAATTGTTTGGAGATGAGATATTCTTCAAGTTGAATACTCTCCAATTTATGAAAGGATCAAGACTAGTGGAACATCCAAATTGGACGAAAAACAGTATATTCTTTGACTTGGATTACTAGTCGAAATTAAAAATCATACACATTGTTGATCACCTGGATATTGAGAAGAATGCTTGCAATAATGTGGTGTGAACAACTCTGCCTATAAAGGAAAAATCCTACACTTAGGTTGGCCACTTCTCTATAAATACCTCATCCTCACCAAATTTTAGTTTGTTTTTTTGCAACTCCCTTAGAAAAAGTTTCTAAGCCAAACTAGAAGACTACTCATCAGCAGCTTGTGCAACTCCTGGCTACTCAGTTGATATGCCCTCAGTAGCAACATCTTTCGTCGCTTCATCTTTGACTGCCTCGACCCGAGTAGCCTGATCCTTGACTGCTCATCAATTACAGCTTCGAAGGAGAACTTGAGCAGTTTTGGGAAAAAATGGAGAAATCCTTCTTAGAAAAATCATAATTTGATGACCTACCCTGGAGATGATTAGCATGACCCAACTTGTAGAAGTCGACCTGCACCTAAGCAAGAGCGCTTTCGTGACCTACCTTTTCATTCCTCAACTATTCATTTTCTTCAATAACTGCTCATTCTCTTCAATAAGGCCAGTATATGCGCTTTGCAGTTCTTTTAACTCATTTTTCATGTCCTCACTAGCAGACAGCAAGGCTTGCAACTCTATTTATTTGGACTTAAACTCGCTGGCAATCTTTTGGAGATGACCGATCTCGTTGGCAAAAAGAATTAAGTTCTTGATCCTTGTCGAAGTTAGAAGAACAAAGGTCTAAATTGACACGCTTAAGCTCCTGGATCTTCAGCAGGTTGAGGTCAATATCGTTATCTGTTGCTTCCAGTAACCCTCGAGATGCCGTAAGCTTAAACTTCAGATTCAACTTTCTAGCAATTGGCTTTCAGTTGCATAGAAGTGGGGACAGAGACATCAAACCCCATCAAACCAGTAAGCTTAAACTCCAACTTTTCATTATTTTTATTTTTATTTGCAGCTGGACAAACTTTGGCTGCCATCACCGCTTAGCCTCCATATCAATATGAACTGCATCCTAATCAAGACGAGCCTCAGCAGCCAAGGTCAAGTCTTTTACATAGTGGCAAGCTGAGAGACTCTCCGCTCTACGGCAGGACGCCTTGCGAAATAACCCAAGTGAACTGGCTTTCCAACACTCTCAACAAACACGACGTATAAAAATGGTTCTTGAGTAGATCATCCTTGAGTTGTGCATAAATCTCATGAAACTTTCCATAAGTAGACTCGGTGGATTCTTTACAACTGCATTTGGGAACATTTTCCTTTTCAGTAGGCAGAGTAGGCGCGACGACATGAGGAGAATCAGGCCTAGGTGCCTCCTTAGCAAACAATTTCACCTTCCTATTCTTCATAGTGGTGAGCCTCAAGGAGCAGAACTAGACTTAGATCCAGAAAGACGTCTCGACATGGACCCGGACGTTAGGGGCAACACATAACTTATGTTAGGCGATTTTCTCAACTAAAGTTTTAGCCTCCTTTAGTGTAGCAGGCTTTGCAAACACAGACTCAGTAGTCAAGGTTCTGAAAGACACTGAGCGCTAATCAGGCGGCAGACTGGACCCTAGCACCTAGGCAGGGCATAGGCGGGGGCCTTGGCAGACTAGGCGGATTTAAGCAAACTTATTATATATCATATAAATAAGTGCTTGTTTGTACTTAAAAAATACATAGTTGTATTGGGATATATAAATTGACAAATAGGATGAAATATAGATTAGAAAGTATTAAAACATATTGAAGACATGGGAACCAGAATATAATGAGTGTTCATCCAAGTATTCAACAAGTCTCTTACAATTTATTAAAAAAATGTAAAATGAAATTTACCTATTTTCTTTCTAAATGGGAGTTGAGACCTAAGTGAGTGCCTAAGCGGGTCCAGACCGACGCCTAGACGGACTAGGCGGGTGCCTAGATAGGCTAAGCAGGCGCCTAAGCATGTCTAAGCGTTTTTTCTTAATTTTCAAACATTGATGATTAATGCCTAGCGCCTAACCGTGGCTTAGGCGGTGCTAGCCCAGGATATTTTTTAACAGTGTCAGCAATCTCTTTCTACCCCTTGGGAGAAAACATATCGATGACAAGTTTTTCAACAATGGTCGAGCTCCCACGGGCAACGGAGGAAGTCTTTGACCTCTTGCTAGCTGGTGACTATCGAGCAAGTTGTGAAGACCTCTTATTTCCATTCTCTGGCTCAACAACAGTGATCGAAAGAGCATGCACTTCAACCTTGACCATCTTGACCTTTATCTTCGGTGGCAGCCCATCTCTCTCCTGACTAAAAAAACTGAGCATCCAACGTCACTCATGATACCCAACAGGAATGCACAGGGCGTTATGCACCTTTTTCATATCCGGCGCGACCTTTAGAGTCTAGCGGAATTTCAAATCTACATAAAGAAAGGAGGATATTCAGTATTTGAAGTCAAGTGCAGCTCGACAAAAGCATATGGCAGACTAATGACGAAACAGTTCACTTACCATCAATAAAGGTAGTCGGAATGCGCAACTCAAGCAATGAGTTGAATGCCTACTCCATGCTGATCTTTAAGATGTCTATGGCCCCCTTGCTTGAGAGATCAAAAAGCTTATGATAGGTTCTCAACTGCCTAACTCCTTAAATAAGGTTGATGTCAAAGAAGTATTAGAACTCATCAATGGTTAAGGCCTGGTTTGGTACTGAGGTGATTCTGAAAAAAGCTGGGAGCTTTTTTTTTGTTTGGTAAACATTCACCTTCAGCTTTTTTTCACAGTTTTGGGTGAAAAAAAGCCAAAAACAAGAAGCTGCAAAACCCCAGCTTTGAAAAATCGGTTTTTTTTCACATATGTTTTACATAAAAGTTTACCAAACACTATAATACTGCTTTTTTTTTTCAAAAGCATTTTTACAAAAAAGTTTACCAAACACTCTATAGCTTTATTTCACAGCCGCTTATTCTCATAGCACAGCAGAAGCAGCTTTTTTTAAAAGCATAGCAATACCAAACCAGCCCTAAGTCTAGGTAGAAGAACTTGCTCAGATACAAAAATCCCACTATCATGCGAACCGCATTTGGAGAACACTAATCATAAGCGTACTTCATGGAGTAGATTACCTCTCGAATGAAGCACGACATGAGAAAGGTGAATCCCAACACAAAGTAGTAAGGATGAAACTTGATGGCTCTTTTCCAGCTTTCTTCACTACCCAGTTCATGGCTGCTCCCTTCCTTCACCCGTTTCTCGCAAACGCTAGGCAGGATCGCATACCGATACATCTCAAGGAAGTCTCAGAATAGGTTGTCATAGTTAATCTTGATGTGAGTAGCCTTGAAGTGGCCTACCTTATTAGAAGACCCACCTTGACGATACAATGGCAGTGGATATTCATCACCCTTATGACTGGAGAGAGGCATCTTGAAAAATTTCTACAAAGAAAACACAAGGAAAAGTATTTAGAAGACAATTCGAATGGGAAAAGAAAAAAAAAATATATGAAGCAGGAGCACCAGGACGTAAATCAGCACCCACGGCCCAAAACCATGGGGTGTGCCCAACGTCTTCCCCTTTTATCTCTCTATCTCGGCCTAGAGAGCGGAGGCCCAAACCTCTCTCTCATCCATCTTTTTTTGTCAAAGCAGGCAAGAGGTTTTTGCCACCCGTCTCCCTCGCCAGGTGCACACGTCGTGTTTCTCTTCTTCTCTCTCTTCTCGGCCCCCAAAACAGAGGCCCACGCCTCTTGTCATTTCTCCCAGCCAGGCCGACAGGCCCAGCTCTCTATCAGCCAGGCTCATCTCAGCACCAAGCCCAGCTCGATGGCCTCTAGTCCTCAGCCCGAGCCGAGTCAGCTCTTGGCCCCAGCCAGCCGTGTCACCGAGCCCCAGTCAACACCTCGGCTCAGTCGAGTCGACTTCATGCAGTAGTACCGGGGCTCCCAGCCACGATTTTCACATCCTCGACTCTCTGCTGAGCTATTCTCACAGCCTCGTGGCTCCAAATATTTAAAAAAGTCGAAGAATTAATTTTTTTTCTTACCTCTTTACAACACGGAGAAAAAGAACGACGACAATTCAATTCCTAGTAAGGCAAGCAAAGAAGAAGACCAAGGGATCGGGGTACAATTTTCTATGGTTTTCTCTTTTTTTTGTTGGGATAAAAATTGCTTTTCAAGTTTATTTAATCTTCTACTTAAGGTAAACTTAAATAAGTTTTGGTGGCATTTGGTTTTTGTTTCCTAGAAGACTTTATTTCCAAGTCAAAGTGCATAAACTACAACAAATCAGGAAATAACTTTATTTCCTAGAATACTCTCCTAATTGAAGATGAACTCAAATAAGTAAGGAATCCTCATCACAATCAATCAAGGATAACTACATCATCATCCCAATGTATTATCTCATAATTAACATCTTTAAGATTATTCTTTCTTCATCCATCATGCAGATGACACACCTTGGCTAACAGGAAGCTGCCACATGTATCCCTATAAATACCAAGGCTCTAAAAACGCTAGGTGCTAGTTCGACAGCGGGCTGAGGCCTAGTGCCTAGACGGCTAGGCGGGGCCTAGGTGGACTAGGTAGATTTAATTAAATATATTATATAACATATAAATAAGTGCATACTTACACTCTAAAAAATAAAAATATACTTGTATTGAGAATTTAGGAAAGTTAAAACTTAAAACTTAAGCCATATTGCCATCCTCACTGACAAATGCAGCAAAAAAAATACGAAAAACCAAAAACCAAATTTGAAAATTCACTAATTAAGTAGGTTATTCAGAAAACCCTTTAACTTAATTGAAAAAAAAATTAAAAACAATGGATCCGTGACACACCCCGACCCAAATCGAGGAGTGCTGGCTTTCACGTGAAGGTTACGTAGCCATAAGCGCGGTGCAGAAGTGATAGTGATATGAAAGTGTGAGTAAACAAAAACCAAGATAACTAATTTACACTATACTAATATGCAAGTACAAGCAAAGATATTTAAGTTTAGATACACTTATTCAGAGTGTAGGTAACCTAAGTGCAGTTCAGCAGGTCAAGTACTAATTATACCATACCAGAGATGACACACCCCGTCCCGAAGGAGGGCGTGCTGGCCGTCACGTGAGAGTGACGTAACCATTTACACAGTTCGGAAGCCCCCGAGGGTGAGTCCTACTTTTGTGAATTCTGTCAGAACGCCGTTGGGTTCCTCGTGGCCACCAAAGCTCTGCTAACTTAAACCTGGAGGGGCGAAAAAACAAAATTGAGTGGGTCAGCAAAACAAAGCTTTTCGAAAATCTTTCATGTAAAACATTTCTAACCCCTCGCTGTAAAACCTGTATACTTTCCCAGAAAATAGCATATATGAACATATATATAAGCAAATATCTCAAGTCACTATTCTGTAACATTTTTAAGAAAGGCTATGCCATGCCAAGTGTCCAAAAAACATAATATAGATGTTTTCATAAATCTCAAATCATCAATTTTTCTTTCTCAAAACCCAGAAAGTATGCCATGTTATAAAAACTTTCAAAAACCGAAAGAATGATGCATCAATATAATTCAGGTGAAAATAAATCAACCGGAGACCCTGAAGTGGTCCTGTACGGCTGATTCTAGAGCTCAACATCCAATCCAACCGGAGTCACCTCCTCGGAACTACATAAGGTAGTCTGTACGATGACAGGTGTATAAATACGCTCTAGTGCTTCTCACATCAATCAACTGTGCACATAATCTAAAGTCACCCACCAGTCGGAACCCCTCTAATGGTCTGTACGACTGGCATGTCGGAACCCTCACAGGGTCTGTACGACATCCACCTACTTGGATCCAAGGCGAGCGTGCGGTGTGGTGAATACTAATATAAGCACTAACACCTAGGGGCAGGTTATGAGCTTAAACGTTTCAACATCAATAATTCAATGAATAATGAACTCACCTGACTTACCTGTGCCTCCACAGCACCATGCAACATGTATGCATTATATATCAATTCATGTTTTTCATAAACTTCTATGCTTAGCATTTCAATTCATACTTTTCATAAATTTCTATGCATGGCAACTTAAAACATTTTCTCATATAAAAGCATTTTCTGGGAAAACAATAGTATATAGGTAATACGAAAACAAAACTGCCCACTCACCTGGAGTTTGCCCTACTACTCCCTAGCACAATACACCAAGGCATCATGACGATCGGCGCCTAAAACAATAATCAAATCCAACCTCAGAATCATATCGATAGAATATATAACTTATATAAAATACGTCACTACGTAGTTCGATCCGGAAGATCTGCCACTCAGATCTTGAATCCATAACTTCCAGAGGTCCACAATAAATCTCTAGAACAACATCCTAAAATTTCATTATCATCCAACGGTCGGATCTCCGTCAATTTCCAAAACCAAGTGACGGTTAACATTCTATTTTGTGAACTTGCAACTCCAATTCCGGAAGATCCGTAAATCGGATTCCCAATCCGTAAGTTCCTATAATCCTCAAATATTATGCATTACGATGCATCAAAGTTTGGTGACGATCCAACGGTCGGATCGTCACTTCACATTTTCATCTATATGCGAAATAATTATAAAACGTTATTTAAAGCACCTAACCAACAATTCTTAATAACTTCTCATACGGTGCTCAAATTGGGTATATGAATATACCACATCGACCTACTCGACGTCACGGACGTCGAGAAATTTTTAGAAAAATTTTCTGATGTGGCAAGCGCCCCCACGCGCCGTGGGTGGCACGGACACACGCGCGCCCACGCGCTCTTCTTCTTCCTCGCGTCGCCGGCACAGTGTCGCCGGCGCCGGAAACCTGCAACTCGGGTTTTCTCGGCCATTTCTTCACCATTTTGACTCAAATTTCTTCCTACATGCTCTAAATCAAGAGAGGAAGAAGTCCATACCTTCAAAAACCTTTAAAAACGTCTGAAATTTTGTCGGGAAAATCCTCCAATTCGGCCAACTTCGCCCCCGACGATCCTGACGTCCAAAACTTTCAAAAGAAGCACTCCGAGCTTCCTTAGGACCTCACTAAGCTCACTGTGAGCTTGGATTGTCCTAAAAATCAACCAACAAAAAGTTCATGAATAGTGCCAAACTCGGACCTCGAGTTTTCAACGTGAAAACGAAGGATTCCTTACCTGAAAATGGTGTCTTTGAGTTCGTAGAGTCTTCTCGAGCACACTGGTGCCCTTGGCACCTTCGATCCGTGAAGTTTCGGGGTTTGGGGGGTGTTGGTCCGTACGTTGAGGGTGAGAGAGGGTGAGAGACTGAGAGAGAGTATCGAGAGGGAGGAGAGAGACACGGGGGATTGAGAGAGAGAGGGATCCTGCGTGTGGTCCAACCAAAACCACATAAACATACATACCTAATTAATTTATTCCAACTTAAGTAATTTTCCAAAAACTTAGGAATTATGTGTATTAATCCAAATATATCGTCATACACATACCTTAACACCCGTCGAGGGTACTTCTGTCACTTCACATTCCCTTCAAAAATACCTCCGGGACGGGCTGTGACAATCTTCCCTCCTTATAGAATTTCGTCCTTGAAATTCATACAACCCAACAAGTCACTTAATACTCATAGAACAACCTCGGATACATCTCTCTCATTCGGTATTCCGTCCCCCAAGTAGCTTCTTCCACTGAGTGATTCTCCCACAACACTTCACCAGACTCACTGTCTTATTCCTTAGAACCTTGTCCTTCCAATCCAAGATAGTGACTGGTTCCTCATCTTACGTCAAATCCGGATTAATTCCCAAAGGTTGAGGAGGGACCACATGTGAAGGATCTGAATCATAATGTCGAAGCATCGAGACATGAAGTACATTATGAACCTTAGATAACTCCGGAGGCAACTCCAATCTGTAAGCAACTTTACCAATCCTCTCAGTGATCTCATAAGGTCCTATGTACCTAGGACTTAGCTTGCATCTCTTTCCAAACCGTATTACACCTCTCCAAGGTGACAACTTCAAGAACACCAAATTACCCACACCATAAACTCGATCAGCAGCGTGTCTATCTGCTAAACTCTTCAGCCGATCTTGGTTCACTTCCAGGTTAGACTTAATTACTTGAATATTCCGAGTAGTCTCATCCACTAACTCAGGGCCTTGAATACCATCCGTCCACAATTCTAACAATTCGAAACACAAAACACAGCTTTCCACGACCTTATGGCGTTGCTCTTGGAACAAACTGAAATGACCAACATACTCAAGAAGCTCAACAGATCCGTAAGCCCAAATCTCTTTTCCATAAGACAGATAAATAACTGATGCACTTCTGGAAAGGTTACTGCTCCTTCATTGAAGAATACTGCGCTGTTTTAGTAAGCCAATCAATTATCACCTCAATTTCATCATAACCATCTCATGAACGAGAAAACTTGCACACATAATCTATATTAACATTTTCTCATTCCCACCGTGGAATGGAAAGTGGCTGCATCAATCCAAAAAGTTTCTTCTTTTTAGCTTTAGCTTGTTGACGACTGATACACTGATTCACAAATTCAACAATTTCTCTATTCATATCTGGCCAATAAAAATGGTTGAATGGTAAGATACCTTTTAGTACCTTCAGGATGTATTGCATAAGTTGAACAGTATGCTTCGTCCAAAATTACTTTCTTTAATTCCATATCAATAAGTACATACATCATGTTCTCTTACATAAGCAAGCCATCTGATTCTCTAGCCCTGAGGTCTTTCTTTTCCTCGTCGTTCCTTACCTTAATTAATTCTTAGGTCTCTTCATCTTCTATCTGAGTTTCAAGCACATGACCCACTAAACTTTGGCCTAACTTGAAAATTAGCAAGTACGGCTTCTTCTTTATCTTCCTTCCCTAACTTCACTCCAGTGAACCGTAATCATCAAGAAGAAGACCATAACGATCATAACTGGCATGAAGTCTTGTTACTAAGTGCATCAGTTACCATGGTTGTACGATCAGGATGATACTCAATCATGCGATCCTAATCTTTTAGCAACTCAATCCACCTTCGTTGATGCAGATTAAGATCTCTCTCTGAGTAAACATATACTTGAGACTCTTTGATCGTAAAATCTTGCACTTTTCTTCCTATAAAGACAATGTCTCCAAATCTTCAAAGTACAGATGATAGCTGCTAATTCCAACTCATAATTAGAGTAATTCGTCCTATGAAATTTCAATTGCCGTGAAACATAGGTAATCATCCTGCCATGTTGCATCAGCACACATTCAAGAACATTCAATGAAGCATCACTATAAATCTTATAATTCCGTCATCATCCGGGAGTGCTAAAATACGTGCACGAATGAGGAAATATTTCAACTGTTGAAAACTTTACCCACAATTATCATCCCACTCACTTAACCTCTTTTCTCGTCAATGGTAAAGCAATGACTGAAAATTCTTTCACCAACCGTCCATGATAGCCTGCTAAGTTAAGAAAACTCTGAATCTCAATCACGGTTCGTGGTTGTTCCCAATTCTCCCCAGTTGTCACTCTTTAAGGATCTACTTGAATACCTTGTGCAGATATCACGTGTCCCAAAATGCCACTTGATTCGTCCAAAATTGACATTTGTTAAACTTAGTATATAACCGATGTTCTCTCAATTTCCTTAATACCAAGTTAAAATGTCGAATATGGTCTGCTTTCGACTTAGAATATACTCACAGATCGCCAATGAAAACAATAACAACCTGTTTAGATACTGCTGGAATATTTGATTCATCAAACCCATACGAGCAGCAAGCATATTTGTCATTCCGCATGACGTCACCAAAGACTCATAAAGACCACCTTTCTTCCTCACAAACAACACCGGAGCTCCCCAAGATGAAGTACTAGGTTGAATGAAACCTTTATCAACCAATTCCTGCACACTGAATTTTTAATTCTCGTAACTCGGCAGGAGTCATTCTTTAATATAAGATTTGCACCTCGAAACCAATCAATGGTGAACTCCACATCTCTGCCTGGTGGCAACCCAGGTAACTCATCCAGAATTACAACAGAAAATGTCTAACCACTCTTACGTCATCCACAATACTAGGAGTACGATCCTGCAACACCACCTGAGCTAGGTATCCTTGGCAACCTTTTGATAACATTCTCCTTGCTCTCACAACAAAAATAACGGCATGCCTCACTCCACTTTGCTCACTCACAAAAGTAACCTCTGATAATACAAGACAATGGAAAGTAACTGATTTCCCGTAGTAATCCATATTGGCACGATTATAATGCACCCAATATGTGCCTAAGATCACATCCAAATCCACGATCTCCAACGAAAATAAGATTCCCTGGTATAACTATATCCTCCTCCAACGCTGAACACCCTGAATAACACCATACTAATGTAGGGTAACCTACCTGTTTACTTGCTTAACGGATCCAACGAATAAGTTATTAATATTACGGTCTGCAGCCCGCAATACTAATAAATCATCGTTGTCTCGATAAGTAAGCAACAATTCCCAATAGTGCAATATTACCATCTTACTCTTCATAGGGAAAATACATACATACGCCTCGATCGTGCTTAAACATTACTCTCTTTGGCAACAACGTCAATAACATAAAGATTCTGCATCACGACCAATGAACTCTGGCAAAGTGACCAAAATATCCAACATATCCATAATCAAGTCCGAATGATTCAAAGCATATTGCAGCTCTATGTTCCATTTGTCCACACGTAAAGCATCATCTGCTTTCTTGCCTACACTCTCCAAAGTGTATGCTATTGCACTTACGGTACAAGGGTACATTTCCTCTACCAGAGTCACCTCGTCTCTGTAATCTAGGATCTCCAGTAAATCTATCACTTGCATCTGACCAATGGTACAAAAATCTATGCTGGCAGAACTAGAATTAACCCCACATCTTTTGAAGCTCTAAATCTTGTGAGGTTCTTGAGACACATGACTTTTACCTTGATTATCTTTCCTTTGATTCTCATTCTTTTCCTTGTCTCAAATTATAATACTAAAAACTCTTGTTTCTTACCGTCCATATATGCCGGAGGAATAAACCTTTTCTTAAACAACTCTCATTCAGCTGTTTCCTCAGGTGACATCGTATAAGACTCTTATCTACACCAGGGTGCAATTTCAATACTCAGAAACCAGGTAGTCATCTCGACCTACCCATCCAAAAGAAAGATTTCTTTGACTTTGCATAAACCGAAACGCCTTTCCCAAATGATCAAGCCATCGATCTGCTCCATTCGGTCTTTCATTTCCATAAAGTGATTCAGATTCAACTTATAACCATTCTCAAAAGGAATCCTTTGAGTAATAGACTGAATCACATTAGTAGTAGTTTCCCATAACTAAGTCAAATCGGGGAAACTAAGCTCATCTGAACAAAGTGGCTATCCACGAAGCGGTAACGTTCTGACAGAAGACACTAGGGAATTCTTAAGATGTCCAGGACTGTAACATAGGCTCTGATACCAACTGACACACCCCGTCCCGAAGGAGGGCGTGCTGGCCGTCACGTGAGAGTGACGTAACCATTTACACAGTTCGGAAGCTCTTAAAATACAATTACTAAAAGGAAACCCCCGAGGGTGAGTCCTACTTTTGTGAATTCTGTCAGAACGCCGTTGGGTTCCTCGTGGCCACCAAAGCTCTGCTAACTTAAACCTGGAGGGGCGAAAAAACAAAATTGAGTGGGTCAGCAAAACAAAGCTTTTCGAAAATCTTTCATGTAAAACATTTCTAACCCCTCGCTGTAAAACCTGTATACTTTCCCAGAAAATAGCATATATGAACATATATATAAGCAAATATCTCAAGTCACTATTCTGTAACATTTTTAAGAAAGGCTATGCCATGCCAAGTGTCCAAAAAACATAATATAGATGTTTTCATAAATCTCAAATCATCAATTTTTCTTTCTCAAAACCCAGAAAGTATGCCATGTTATAAAAACTTTCAAAAACCGAAAGAATGATGCATCAATATAATTCAGGTGAAAATAAATCAACCGGAGACCCTGAAGTGGTCCTGTACGGCTGATTCTAGAGCTCAACATCCAATCCAACCGGAGTCACCTCGGTGACCTGTACGGTCTAACTCTGCACGTCACTCGGAACTACATAAGGTAGTCTGTACGATGACAGGTGTATAAATACGCTCTAGTGCTTCTCACATCAATCAACTGTGCACATAATCTAAAGTCACCCACCAGTCGGAACCCCTCTAATGGTCTGTACGACTGGCATGTCGGAACCCTCACAGGGTCTGTACGACATCCACCTACTTGGATCCAAGACGAGTGTGCGGTGTGGTGAATACTAATATAAGCACTAACACCTAGGGGCAGGTTATGAGCTTAAACGTTTCAACATCAATAATTCAATGAATAATGAACTCACCTGACTTACCTGTGCCTCCACAGCACCATGCAACATGTATGCATTATATATCAATTCATGTTTTTCATAAACTTCTATGCTTAGCATTTCAATTCATACTTTTCATAAATTTCTATGCATGGCAACTTAAAACATTTTCTCATATAAAAGCATTTTCTAGGAAAACAATAGTATATAGGTAATACGAAAACAAAACTGCCCACTCACCTGGAGTTTGCCCTACTACTCCCTAGCACAATACACCAAGGCATCATGACGATCGGCGCCTAAAACAATAATCAAATCCAACCTCAGAATCATATCGATAGAATATATAACTTATATAAAATACGTCACTACGTAGTTCGATCCGGAAGATCTGCCACTCAGATCTTGAATCCATAACTTCCAGAGGTCCACAATAAATCTCTAGAACAACATCCTAAAATTTCATTATCATCCAACGGTCGGATCTCCGTCAATTTCCAAAACCAAGTGACGGTTAACATTCTATTTTGTGAACTTGCAACTCCAATTCCGGAAGATCCGTAAATCGGATTCCCAATCCGTAAGTTCCTATAATCCTCAAATATTATGCATTACGATGCATCAAAGTTTGGTGACGATCCAACGGTCGGATCGTCACTTCACATTTTCATCTATATGCGAAATAATTATAAAACGTTATTTAAAGCACCTAACCAACAATTCTTAATAACTTCTCATACGGTGCTCAAATTGGGTATATGAATATACCACATCGACCTACTCGACGTCACGGAAGTCGAGAAATTTTTAGAAAAAATTTCTGATGTGGCACGCGCCCCCACGCGCCGTGGGTGGCACGGACACACGCGCGCCCACGCGCTCTTCTTCTTCCTCGCGTCGCCGGCACAGTGTCGCCGGCGCCGGAAACCTGCAACTCGGGTTTTCTCGGCCATTTCTTCACCATTTTGACTCAAATTTCTTCCTACATGCTCTAAATCAAGAGAGGAAGAAGTCCATACCTTCAAAAACCTTTAAAAACGTCTGAAATTTTGTCGGGAAAATCCTCCAATTCGGCCAACTTCGCCCCCGACGATCCTGACGTCCAAAACTTTCAAAAGAAGCACTCCGAGCTTCCTTAGGACCTCACTAAGCTCACTGTGAGCTTGGATTGTCCTAAAAATCAACCAACAAAAAGTTCATGAATAGTGCCAAACTCGGACCTCGAGTTTTCAACGTGAAAACGAAGGATTCCTTACCTGAAAATGGTGTCTTTGAGTTCGTAGAGTCTTCTCGAGCACACTGGTGCCCTTGGCACCTTCGATCCGTGAAGTTTCGGGGTTTGGGGGGTGTTGGTCCGTACGTTGAGGGTGAGAGAGGGTGAGAGACTGAGAGAGAGTATCGAGAGGGAGGAGAGAGACACGGGGGATTGAGAGAGAGAGGGATCCTGCGTGTGGTCCAACCAAAACCACATAAACATACATACCTAATTAATTTATTCCAACTTAAGTAATTTTCCAAAAACTTAGGAATTATGTGTATTAATCCAAATATATCGTCATACACATACCTTAACACCCGTCGAGGGTACTTCTGTCACTTCACATTCCCTTCAAAAATACCTCCGGGACGGGCTGTGACAAGAGAGATGATCCTACATTATTTATAAACTGTCAGAACCGCCGTCGACTCCTCGTAAGCCACCAAGCATGCCTACCTAAAACTTGGAGGGGCACTGTTTGGGCCGAGTTTAGGACTGTTCTCGGCCCGGGAGCGTTGCTCAGGGGCCGACCGCTTCCTATCAGGATGGGGTAGTTGAGTCCTGATACAATAAGGAGTTTTGGCAGGATAAGGATGCTGAAATTTGGGAATATATACGGCCTGATATGGGGATCAGTTCAAAGTCTTAATAGGAGTAGGACTGGCCGAGATAAGATTGGATCGGGGTAAGGAGTCCTAATCCGAGTATAGTTTTGATTTGATCAGAAACATGTTTACTACTATAAATAGAGGGAGGAGTGCATCATTCAGGCCCCCTCCAATTCAACACACAAACTGCCCTGCGCAAACCCTCGCTCTACGCGAAACCTCTCAATAACCTTGAGATTTTTAGTTTCTTTTTCGCCAACACACCTTCAGTTTGGATAAACAGCACTGTCGCCGTAGATTCAGCCTATCGCGAAACACCTTTAGTTTGGATAAACAACACTGCGTCAAGACCGACTGGTTATCTATCCAAGTCTCGGTCGAGAAAGTTTTTTGAATCCTAATTGGCAGAGGTCATCTCATTAGCCTTCTCGGCAAAGTGAGGTGTTACAGAGGCACGTCGAACGCCGAGTTGTTTTATGATTGGTTATTCACAAGTAGGATCTAGAGTTCGGCATTCTGACGGCCGAACCACGTTTACCATCAAGACATATATATGTTTTGAGTATCTGTGTCCCTATACTCCGGTGTCGATTCGGCGTGCTTATACTCTTACGAATATAATCACTGTGACCGAATCCGGCGCCGAAGATTTATGAACTTCGCAGAACTAGTAGCCTTGTCTTCAGGCTCTAGAACCCGAAGGCCGAGACGTGTTCCTTCCTCGGTCGCAGTCGCAAGATTCAGAAGTCAGCAGTGCACCCAACGCGACATCAACAAATTTTACTCACCGACCGAGCTCAGCGTTCGAGTTGGCACGCCCCGCTCACAACCGAATGACGTAGTTAGCTTATTAATTACTCAGCCTGCATGCCACGTAGGCTTGGTAGTTTTTAGGGTCAACAGGCGCAAAACAGAAAGTGTGAGTGGGCAAAAACAAAGCTTTTCAAAACCGTTTCTATTTCCAAAAATAATAACCCCTCACCGTAAAACCCGTATAATTTCCCAGAAACTAGCATACATACATATACAGAAACCATACTCGAAAATAGTGAAATCCAGATATATACCATGTCAAATACCTCAGCATAATAATTAAGTAAACCAGGTGAAGTAAATCAATGTAAAGTGATATGTCAGCCGGATCCACCTAATGTGGCATGTACAGCTGAACCTATAGCTCATCAAGTATGCCTACACACGAGTTGGAACCACCTAGTATGGTATGTACGACAGGGCTAGGTGTAATAAATACGCTCAAGTGCTACAATCACGTGAAGGCTGTGCGATAAATCGCAGGTCACCTACGAGTCGGAACCACCTAGTGTGGTATGTATGACAGGGTTGTGCACCAAACTTAGATCCAAGGTGAGCGTGTGGTGCGGGAGGTGAACATCACGTGAAGGACTGTGCCCTGGCCACAGGTGGGAGCACTAACACCGGGGTGCAGGTTAATGAGCTCTAAATGCATCTATGTATAACCATCATAACGCAACTCACAATCATCAATACATATACTCACCTGGAACTTACCTGAACGTTCGCAGCGTCAAATACTAACATATATAACTACTAAAGCATATTCTAAATTATAAAGCTTTTGACATGGCATCTAAAACGCAAAATCATTTAAATCAATTTTTCTAGGAAAACGTAAGGCATATATATATATATATATATTGAAAATCAAAAGCCCACTCACTGGTATGTGGCAGGGTCGTAACCCCCGTGTCTCGCCTGACCGCGCTTGTCCTCCGGAAACATCTCACCTGACACCGTTAACTATATTTCGTCAAAATTGACGGAATATTCGCCTTATTCTCCGGTGGTTCGCCAGATTCCGTCGTCGGCCGCCGTCTGCGTCACCGATGTCTGTTTAGAGTCCTAAAACCAACAAAAACTGGTCGGAAAATTCTTCGGTATTCCGGCTAGTTCTGCAACTTGGTAAACCTAAGTATCCCGACGTCCAAAACCTTCCAAAATTTTTCCTAAGGTCCCTATAAAGTTGATTAGAAACTTCCTTAAACCTTGGAACATCGTAAAACATCCATGATCATGATGAAGTGACAGAGCACCCTGTCGGAGCTCGGGTATCTCGGGTTCCACAGGTCTTCTCCTCAAACCAAAGGTACGGCTCGACTCAAGAAGTTGAGGGAAGCAAGATGGTGTCGTCCTTAAACTCGATCTGCGTGTGTGTGATGATGTTTGAAGGTTAGAGGGTTTGGTTGTACGAACGGAGAAGAGAGTTCGAGAGAGAGGGAGAAAGAAGGTGTGCACGTGTGGGTGTATGTGTGAGGCTTACGGAATTGGGCGATTTTAAATTGCCTTAAGTCCTAATTGGGCTGAAATATTTTGGGTTCATACAATTTGGTCCACCCAATTTCCTTTATTCCTTCATCACATTTCCACTACCAACCCAACTCGGCCCTAAATCTTATCAACGCTTTCGTGACAACACATATAATTTAATTATGTCAACGAAAAAAACGATTGAACTATACACATACATCCACGTCACATCGTCTCGAGGGCATAATCGTCATTTCCACGCTTTCGGGGAAAAGATATATTTTAGTTCGGGACAGGTCGTCACAAACCACCTAGCCCCCACCTAGCCCGCCTAGCTCACCTAGCAGAATAGCCCGCCTAACCCCTACCCGATTTTTCTCCCTATTTCGGCCTAAATCGCATCAGTCCTCCACCGTCTAGCGCCTAGGGGGCCGCCTAGGCCGATTTTTTGAACATTGATAAATACCCCATCTCCACCAAATTCTAGCATGCTTTTTGTTACACAATGAAGCCCTAAACACTCAGTCTTTTTCAGAAAAACTAATGTAGGCATCGGAGATGCATTGACCAAATCCTTCCCCCCTCCCCACCTCGTAGAGGCATGAGGCTTTGACCTTAATCAAAGGTGTTTATTATTTTGTAGGTACAGTTTCATCACAACTGAAGACGGCGAAATTTGCTATTACAGTAATCACATGAAAAACCATGTCATTAGAAAATTCAAAAATAATTTTTTTTTTAAATGAACATTCAGAATTTTAAATGGTCATTGTTTATATTTTGTGGAAAGACTTTGGAATTCAAAGCCACTAGGTTAGTCCAGTAATGAGGGTGAGTATGAAGACGACTAGGAGTATGCTAATTTAGAGTTTCAAAGTAACAAAAAGAAAAAAAAAATCCTTGAATTCAATAAAAGAATATAATAGTTCTTTGGGTTTTTATCATAATTGGTTTCTGAAATTAGACATTCCAATTAAAATGGTGCATGAAATAGAAAATTCGTTAATTTGGTCCCTGAAAATGAATCTCACAACTCAATTTGGTCATCTTATTACCTTTCTATTAAATTTCTATTAGTGTGTTTAGGGCTGGTTTGGTATGAGATACCAAACCGAAACTAGTATCCCAAATTCCAAACCGAAATTTTTTGAGACGGGAATCTGAAGACCAATCTTAAACCAAATTTTCGGGATTTCGGAATAAATCGGGAATCCCAAATTGAAATATAAAATTATGAATCTGCAATAGCTTTCTCTAAATCCTAATGAAAAAGCAAGATTGAGAGAGATAAGTGGCAGGAGAAGAAAACAAGACATTGTATGAATTTATAACACAGTTGTATACTGTAGAATTCCAGCTACATGTAATGTTTTCCATATTACTCAAGTCAAGAGCTCTGCTTCTTCTCTCTCTCTCTCTCTCTGGTATATCAATTTAAGATTACACTTTTGACATGAGAATTTAAGCATGAGTTACTACGGATAGATTTAGGAACACAGTTTCAACGTACATATATGTTAATGCATACAGTTGAAGCACGACTGTGATATAAATAAGCAGAAAGGGCTTCCAAAGCTCTCAAATTCAAAGAAATAACAGGGATGCTAGGTCAAAGAAAAAGTTTACACTCTTGTCCAATTAGGAAGGGTAACCATCATATGCCTTTTGCAAAATTAAATGTACACACTTATATGTTGCAGAACATGTATTAATTGTTTACCAACCTCGTCAGAAAATAAGAAACTGACACGAGTGACTAAATTATCCCATGCTTCCTGCAGAGTAGGGAATTTTGTTGGGGGATCAACTCCTAAATGCAAGAAACGGATACAACATTTACTAACCATTATCATAAAATAAGAAAGAAAACAATCTTGCAAAGTTTTTAAAGAGACAGTAAGGTAATATAACCTTCAGTGGTGTAGCAGCATACAACCACTGCAGCAACACTAGTGCAATTCATAGCGTTTCCGATCCTAATTCCTTACCACTGCATCTTATCATCCAAAAATCGCCTAACCTACTGGTAAACATAAATATAGAAATTACATTAGGGCTGTTGGATATATGTCAACAATCTGTGATAATTTATATATGCTAATAAATAATAAATGCAATAGGAATTAATAGAATATAAACTAGAATACGAATTATAAAAACAGACAACTTGAAGATCGAGGCTTGCGTACTGCAATGTCCTTGAAACAGAAATTTCGTCCCTACTCTGTGCTTGTAGTTCTACGGACGTCTGCTTCACCAGGATTCAACGATCAAGTTAAAATTCCAGCACCGGAAAATTTAACTTCTGGCGAATTTAGTGTGGTTCTCTCAGTAAGAAGGTTTAGGAATGTAGAGGATGAAATTGATTATTTTCTGTATTCTAAATGCCATGCAGATGGATGTATATATAGCAGATGGATGCCTGTTTGCAACAGGTATGAGAATGGGATGTGACTGTTGGGAGACATCTCTTCAGAGGGGTGCTTTGCTCTGTGTTCAGAAAGAACTCTCAGACTTCATCTGAAAGGATGAGTCTTTTCATAAAAAATAAATAAATAATTAAATTCGAATTTAATTAAAAATAATTAATTAAATCCGAAAAATAATAAATTAAATAATTTAATTATTGGAGCCCAAGAGCCCAAGGCCCATCTTTTGATAACTAATTATATACTATTTATAATTAATTATATATTAATTACCAATTAATTAATACACCCCAAAGCCCAATCCCAAGGGTGAGCCCAATTTTAGTCTCCAGGCCTATTACTCAAATCACTATCTATAAAGGACAAAACCTTATAAAGTGATAAAAACTTTTGAGAATGGCCAATGTGGGACAAAGAAATTTCTACTCAAACTACTCAAATTTCCAACAAGGGCTGGAATCATGAACATCCAATCCAAAACATGAACAAATTTCACAAACCCTAATCTAGAATTCGAACCCTAAATTAATTCTAAAATTTACCTGATTTGGGGAGAATCGGTGCACAGTGCATTTGTCACGCCCCGGACCCGGAGTCAGTAATAAAAACTCGAACCCGAATCCGAAACGTGAGTTAAAAGCTTAATAAATAGAAGGAAATTGAAACGGGTTGGAAAATAAATTCCTCTTATAAAAATACTCCAAAATCCTTACAGGGTGTACAAAAATAATACATTAAAACTCTTAGATCCCTCGTCTAACACAACCTCAGTTTGTCTATCACATGTCTTGCCAATAACTCATCTGTAAAATAATAGGTGAGGAGTGAGCAACAATCACCGTCGCTCAGTGAGTAGAAATGAAATATGCCAATCAAGCGATGCCATTTTAAACGTACTATAAAATAGGATAATAATATCAAAACTTTAGCCACGTAATTCCATATCACATCATCCCTTTATGTGTTCATTATATCCTTCATAAATTGTAACTCACCACGTGACCCCTAATGATCTTCTTGCCCTAATGTCCCCGTGTGCAGTTTACATTTATCCCTCAGATTAATGCAACACTAAAGTTCTCATGCTCCATGAACATATCCAAATAGTCCACATATCACCATATTAATAATTCCAAAAGCATTTCAACAAATCCAACATGCTTAACTTAAAATAGATAGAGATTTATAAATAGATAAAACCCACAATAGTTCGTGGTTTTCATTTATCAGAAAATAAGAATATTTTGAAACACATTACATAAACCACTCACTTCGATAATCCAAGCTTTGGCAAGACAACCCAACTAACATCTCTGCACACCTCAAACCCTAGCTTTCCCTTTTTCTTTTCTTTCTAAGCTCTCACTCTAACGTATATATAAATATATACGCAATATATACGCACAACACACACATATATATATATATATATATAGTGGGGAAGCTAGAATTTGTTGGGGGAGGGGCGAACTTAAAGAGTGCAAGGTTAAAAAAATCGTAACAATCAAATCCTTTTATGGTAATGTTCTCCATAATTTATCAATACAAACAAATTACAATTGTTGACGAAGACGTTTCATATCATGAAAACTTTGCATATTAGGCTCATTATAGTATCGTTCCATTACGTAACTGTATAATGCGAAGAAAAAAAAGTCTTAGATTCTTAATCTTAGAGTAGAATATACTATATGACTAATAACTAATTAAACCAACAATTTCAATTAATCAATATCAATATCATATAATTTATTCAATAAACAAAAATTCAATTAATCAATTAATCTATAATCAAGAATTAAATTTATACCCTAAATAACAATTTCATTCATCAATAATTATAGAAGTTCTTATCAATAATCAATAATTAATAGTCACTAACCATGTTGATCAATTACTCTATGATTCTATATAAATTAAACAAAATTTCGTATTAAATAATCAATTAGGGTTAGATATATAATATAAATTTAGAAATTAAAGATTTCATCTAAAAATTTGGAGAGAAGTGGCCAACCAAACCAAAGGATGGGGCCTGGAAGCTGGGGCTGGGAGGTGGCTTGAACTTTGGAATCAAGGAAAGCTAACGGGATGTTGCTGGTTGCTGCTGGGATTTGGAGAGCTGCTCCTTTCTGATTGGTTTGACATTGAAAGTGGGAAAGAACGGGGGGTTTGGGATAGTGAAGGCTGCGGGGGACGAGTGGTCTCCCTTTAATTATATAATTTTTTTTTTAAACTCAATATCCCAAACGACGTCGTTCCATTTAAGGAAGTTTTTAAAGTTTTTTAACTAGGACCAAAACGATGTCGTTTTGGCCTGGTTTTTACAGAAAACAAAAATGAGCTTGCGAGCAGCAAGCTGCATAGTAGCAATAAACCCAGCAAACACAGACGAATTCCATCATTTTCGATGGGACCAGAGGGGCGGAACCACCGCTCCTGTGCTTGATTTCCGACGAGGGGAGTGACGGACGTCACTCCTCGCCCCTATGTAGCTTCACCACTGTATATATATACACACGCACACACACACACACACACCAATCTCTACGTAATGCATGCATTGCATGCTATCTCCATCTCTCTGTCCTACGAGAGCTCACAAGCTACACACCGCCTCATTTCCAAAAACAATCGAGTGAGGCTCCTATTTATAGGTTAGGGAAACCGCCAACAACTTAGTTGCAATTGGATGGTTTTGGCGGTCTCAAAGGCAAGGATGGTGTCCTAAAATCTTTCCACGCAGCCACTTTTTGATGAAGACTAAGCAACCTATACTGCTTATTCATCAAACCTATAATCACACGTGTAAGAAATATTAGTGACTAAGCACTTAAACATATCCACCCTTGCCACCTCCAGGTTCCATGTTGCACCATTAATTACCTATAAAATTGTCATCTAAAACTCTAAATAAATATTTATTTTAATTTTAAAATACGGGGTCTCACATCACTATATGAAGAAGATTCTTAGAGAGGAGAGGGCTCGGTGGCTGAGGGAGGAAGGGTACGTGGCTTCAATTGAAATGAATGGAGAAAACTCAGAGAAGGCTGGAACCCTAACAATGAATGGATAGCACATATCAATTTGAGACAATCCAATGGTTGAAATTAACTCTAACTATAATTAAAAAAAAAAAATATATATATATATATAAATAATAATTAATAATATATATTTTCGGTTCAGTATGGGATTACCAAAATATTGAGAAGCCAATCCCGAATCCTGTAGTGAAATTTTGAGATCAGTTCGGGATAGCATTCCAAAAATTTTGGGAATTTCGATTTGGGAAATTTTTGGTTTGGAATTAGGGATTTTTTCGGTTCGGTTCGGGATTTTCGGGAAATTTTCCACCCCTAAATGTGTTGGTATAGCACACAAATAGATCTCAGTTAATCATAAAACCAATTGTTTTAAACATTAAAAAAGTGAAATTGATAAAATAAAAAAAATAAGATAGGAAAAGCACATCGTCTTTTTTTTTGTTTGACAAGAAACGATTGTGGTATTTCATTGATCATCACAAACAATACAAGAGTTCTAACGGGGTACATTGCTCTACTGACGAACACATGAATCTGGAGTGAATTTCCACAAACAAGCAATTAATTGAAACCTCTACACAGTTACCACAAGCACAGGTGCACTAATACAAATTTGTCGTAAGAACGAGGAGCAATAAACCTATACTAGTGCACACACCGATCATCCTTGATGAGGGAGGGCACACAAAGTTGATGCTGGAGAGCAAAACCACATAAAGTCATCGTTGAAAGGCGAGACCTCATCAAGTTGTCACTCAAAGGTGAGACCACATCACCCGCTAATGTGGCACAAACAAAACTTACATTAATTTAAGATGATAATCCACATGTCTGCTAGTCTTAGTGTAGGACTAGGAAACTCTAGGCAAGACCACTTGCAACTTCACCATACTAATGAGATCCATAGTTTCCACAAGGCAAGCAAGTGGAGCCATCATATGGGGCCTAAGGTAGCGCAACCACACAATAGGTCAGGAAGAGTACCACCTGTAGACATGTAAAATTCGTTGCATACAAATGATGCATCACAAAGCTCCACGTGGCATAGTCCATCACAAATGGACAAGTCATCAATGACATGTGGCACAAATCAAGCAAAGGAAGCTAAAAAACATTCATAAAATTTGGCAAAGGGAAAGAAATCTCCTTCAAATCAGCAAGGGGCCTAAATTGCTCCTAAAAAAGAAAAAAAAGCTAAAGCATCTTCGCAATATAGGCAACAAGCCCTATAGATTTCGTCCAAGCAAGGGAACGTGGTTGAAAACAAGACACAAAACATGCCTAAATTCCCCCATGGATGAATCAAAACACAAATCAAAGCTAAATCCATCGAAAGGCATGGCTTTGGAAGTCTATAAATACAAGGTCCCAAGACAAGCATAGAGGTCGACAATTTCTACATTGAAGGGCCGAAGTTCTCACAAAAGAATAACCTCTGCCAAATCTTTGAAGACTAGTACACTGCTAAAGCTTTCTTCGAAGAACGTACAACCAAAGTCGAAGCTTTCTTTCGACCAAAGTTGAAGCATTCCTTTGAAGAATCAACAAGCACTTGTGCCGATTCCCTCAAGACTTTGTTGCAAGCTTAAAACTTGTAACGACGTTTGATTCAAGATTAAGTCGCCAAGACCCTTGAATCAACAAAATCCCACATCAACATTACCTTTTCCGCAAGTCATATGCAAACCTAGAGGTGAAGACTATCCACGCATTGCTTCAAGCTCAAAACTTGAAGCAATCGTTCAATCGTTTGTCCGAGATCAAGTCATCCCGACCCTTGGATCAACAACCTACACATCTACACCAAATTTGAAGACTAAATCAGAGGAAAATTGTAAACAGAGATTGTAACCCTACAAATTCATCAATACAAATCTACTTTGTACACGTGTTCTCGGTTCATTCGTTACAGAATTTTCATGTTTACAAATTTGGCACGCCCGGTGAGATTTCTCTGCTTCTCATCTCTGTGTTCAAATTTGCCTCTCATCTATGTCTTCAAATTTGCAAAAAGTAAAAATGGCATCAAGAAATGATTAAGCTATTCCTGCAACCAACGCAAAGAATAAGAACATCCTTGCCTCAAATGGGGGCACTTTGGGCGTCATAACCCGAAGCAATGCTAGAGCTTTCTTTGCCGTGCCTTTTATCCATACATCAACTCTACCGAATGAGGAAGAGCACCCGAGGAACAAGCCCATGATCACCCTGGCCTGGCTAAGGGCGCCAAGGGAGGAAAACCTGATGAGGTACTCTGAGTCGTTGACTTCTGATGCCAACTCAAGCAGTAGCTCGTATCCCGTAGCCATGCAAGTCATGAGTACTGGTGCAACTTCAATCGAAGAGTAGCTGGCACAAATGGGCGAAGCAATCACAAGGCTAGGACCGTGGAGGAAAAGGGCTTGCATATTACTACACTCGTCAACCGTTTGGAGGCGCAGCACGACGAGAAAACTGACTAGAAGGTTGATCCACCAAAGGAGGAAACTGACGAAAAAGAGAAGCCTCTGGTGGAGAAAGCCGAAGAGAAGCTGGAAGTGGACCGAGCTACCACGCTCAAGGGACCTCTCTCTATCCAACAACTGCAAGAGATAATCACAAACATTATCAAGGTGGAGTATGAAGAGAGCTCACATAACTCTGTGTTGTACTCAAAGCCCTACTTCAAGAAGATTGACGCCTAAGGGGATATCAGCCTCCCAAATTCATGCAATTCGATGAAAAGGGCAATCTTAAGCAACATATTGCCCATTTCATTGAAACTTGCAACAATGCTGGGATGAAGGGAGACTACCTCGTCAAGCAATTTGTACGCTCGCTAAAAGGTAAAGCCTTGGACTGGTACACCGACCTCGAGCCTAAGTCTATCAACAGTTGGGACAATCTTGAAAAGGAATTCCTCAATCTCTTCTACAACACCTGCTCCACCGTAAACATGCTAGAGCTGACAAGTACGAAGCAGTGGAAGGATGAACTTGTCATCGACTACATCAATAAATGGCGTTCATTAAGTCTGGATTGCGAAGATCAGCTTTCTAAAACCTCCGCCATTGAGATGTGCACATTACATCCTCCAAGGCATAAAACCAAGAAATTTTGAAGAATTGGCAACTCGATCCCATGACTTGGAGTTGAGTATTGCTAATCATGGGAAGAAAGAGCCGATCACTGACTTTAAAAAGAATAAGGTGTTCGCTTCAAAGGTAGACATGACTGGGAAAAAGCCCACCAATGAAGCTTTTGCTTTCCATACTACCCTCATTAAGACCTTCTTCGCGCCCGTCAAGTTCTCCTTCAAAAGCAAAACAAAGGAGATGAAAGGTGAACCTTCTCGCACCCAAGATAGGTACAAAAACACCTTGAGGGAACTGGGGCAGAAGACGTACCTTTTTCCTGACTCTGACGTGGCTGCAATGCTAGATGACTTGCTGAAAAAAGAAGGTAATTGAGTTACTTGAATGTAAGCGCCCCGAAGAAATGAATTGCGTTAACGATCCTAGGTACTGCAAGTATAATCGTATCGTGAATCATCCTGTTGGCAAGTGATTCGCCCTCAAGGAGCTCATCATAAAGCTAGCACAAACAAAGGCAAATTAAACTCGACCCGGAAGACACGGGCTGCAACACACACTACTACGGTCGTGTTTTGATTCTTTAATCATGTGCCTCTCCAAGTGATGCATGACCATTCCCGTTCATGCTTAAGCTACACGGCACCTTCTGCACAACCATCGCTAGGGTCAAGCGACCAGGATGCACCTACCAATGATGAAGAAGGGTGGACACTCGTGACCTACAAAAAGATAAGGAATCCAAGACCACAAGCTACAGGGCCAAATGTGGAACAAGGGAGAAAGCATCGCCGCCGCAATAATAGGAAGCCTAAAAGAAGCGTAAGAGCTGCCAAGCCAATATACGTTAGGGAACCTATGGAGCAAGAGCCACGTATTCCTGTCTCCTTGCACGAGTACGTCCCGAAGTATTTCTTCCAACAGTGCACTACCGTTGCCTGTCACATGGTTGAAATAGAGATAGAAGAGCCCTCAAAAGGCAAAGCTATCGTTGTCGAGGAAGAGAAGACCCTCACACCCAAAGAAGGCCTGCCAACATACTTTAGCATCGAGGAAGCACTATTGTTGCCTAAGGAGATGCGAAAAGCATTAGTAGCAGTCTTGGCGAGTCCCGACGACCACGAAGTGCAAGAAAGCAAGGACGAAGGCTTAAAACTTCAACCAAATGAGTATGCCACGTGTTGTGCAGCCTATGACGCAATCAACTTCACTAACGAAGACTTGCTGTTGGGATTAAAGCCTCATAACAGTCATCTCTTCATCTCTGGGTACGTAAGGGAGTATAAAGTCAACCGTATACTTGTGGATGGTAGATCGGCCATAAACATCATGCCAAAGTCAACAATGACCACAATCGGCATCAAGGTGGATGAACTATCTTGAAGCAGCCTCCTAATCTAAGGTTTTAACCAAGGAGGACAAAGAGCGACGGGTATGATCCGAGTGGAGATGACCATTGGCGAACTCAAATCAAGCACATTATTCTATGTGATTGATGCAAGAACTTCCTACAACTTACTCTTAGGAAGACCTTGGATTTACCAGAATGGAGTGGTGCTATCCACCATTCATTAATGCTTGAAGTTCTACCGAGAATGAGTAAAGGTGATACAAGGCAACACCAAGCCATTAACCGAAGCTGAATCACACTTTGCGGATGCCAAGTTCTACATAGATGAAGACATGGTACCCGAAGCTCTTCCAAAGGAGATCAAATCCACAGGCAAAGCCACACCTAAGAAACAAGAGTGGTAAGCCGTGCCCAAGAAGCAAGAAGGGGAAGTCGTGCCATCTTTAAACAAAGATGATGATGAACTTGCCAAACCCACAACAACCAAAGGGAGTGCGACACCCTCAAAAGAACCAAACACACCTATCTTCCGATACATCCCAATATCAAGAAGAAAGAATGGGCAATCCCTGTTCAAAACTGGAACAAGCAAAGTCGACACATAGCTGTACAAGGACGATGTAAAGCTGCTCAAGACAAATGCATTTTTACCTTTGACATAGCTAGGCGACGCTAAAGTTTCAAAACCACCATAAGGTTTCGTAAAACCCTTGCCAAAAGGGGCAGAACCAAGCTTTCTTCCAACCAAGAGGACCGAAGAAGGTTTCGACCCAAACGCCTACAAACTCATGTCACATGCTGGGTATGATTTCGCCTCATCTTCAAATCTTGGAAATAAGACAACAAACACCATCAACGACAAAGAAAGTAACCTCACCGAGACTCAAAAGAAGTTGAAGGAGCATGGTTACAGAGTTGACAACAACAAAGCTGGACTTGGCTTCACAACAAATACACCCGTTAAGATTTCAAGCAAAGTGAAAAACGATAACGCTCAATAGATCAGCGTGAACATTGAACAAAATCAAGAGGAGCCTAAACCTGCCCCTCGAACGATAGTCTTTGATAAGTTGAATCATTCAAACCCCAGAATTTCGGCATTTGATCGCATTGGTAGTCAATATTGAACTTTCGTCTTCAAGCGGCTTAACACACCAACACCCCAAAGCTTTGTTTTTGAAAGGTTGTCAAAACCTAAGAAACAAAGCAACATGGCTAGCTTTCCTCCATGATGGTCGGCATTGGAAAAACTTGAAGAAACCAAGGAGCCTTCTAGAAGGAGGAAGACAACGCCAAAAGAAGAAAGGCTCGACGGTTTAGCAGCAACAGACAACATTTAAAGCTTGATTCTTTCAAGGATGAAGCCCAAGCCATCTTGAAAGTTGACACAAAAGGACAACTGAAGGTAAAGAGGCGCACCATCATCCACACTGGCCAATCTTCACGCCAATAAGCCCAAAAAGACGACACTGAAGATGAGGTCCAAGACGTCTTCCGCATCACAATCTAAGAAGACAAAGAAGATGAAATCCCCGAGGAAGGCGTCACTGTTGCCCCACCACAGCTCGAGGATGGGAGGGCCAAGCCACGGTCGATGATCTCAAGGAGCTTAACTTAGGCATAAGCGAGGAATCGAAGCCTATCTCTTTAAGTGCACTACTAAGTGCGAATGGAGTACTACCAACTGCTAATGGAGTACAAAGACATCTTTGCTTGAACCTACAAAGAAATGCCCGACCTTGACCCTACCATCGTCTTGCAGTCAAGCTTGGAACTTGACTGATAAAGCAAACTCAAAGACACTATCGATCCGAGCTCATCCCACAAATTGAGGCCGAGATTGACAAGCTCATCGAAGAAGGCTTCATTCAAGAGGTGCAATACCCTAAATGGATCTCCAACATCATCATTGTCCTTAAGAAATCCGGACAAATACTTGTTTACATAGATTTTTACGACCTCAACGATGCTTGCCCGAAGGATGACTTTCCCTTGCCAATCATCAAAATCATGGTGGACGCGATCACTGGCCACGAGGCACTATCATTCATGGACGGCTCCTCTAGATGTAATCAAATCCGCATGGCTCCCGAAGACGAGGAATTAACAGCCTTCCACACTTCAAAAGGTATCTACTGCTACAAGGTAATGCCCTTTGGCTTGAAGAACGTTGGGGCTATATATCAACGTGCAATGCAAAAGATCTTCAACGACATGCTACACAAAAATGTAGAATGTTACGTAAACCACGTAGTTGTCAAAACCAAGAAGAGATCTGATCACTTGAAGGATTTACGGATGGTGTTCAACAAACTACGACACTACAACTTCAAAATGAACCTGTTAAAGTGTGCATATGGCGTCACTTTTGGAAAGTTCCTCGGCTTCATTGTCAAGCATCGTGGCATTGAAGTAGACCAATCAAAGATTAAGGCTATCCAAAGCATGCCTGAACCAAGGAACTTACACGAGATGAAAAGTCTACAAGGATGGCTAGCCTTCATCAGACGCTTTATCTCTAACCTCGCTAGATGCTGGCAACCCTTCAGTCGACTTATGAAGAAGGGCGCTCCGTTCATATGGGATGACGTCTGTCACAATGCCTTTGAGAAAATAAAAAGGTAGCTGGCAAGCCCACCTGTCTTAGGAGCTCATGTGCTTGGAAAGCCACTCATCCTATACATTGCAACACAAGAAGGTTCTATTAGAGCACTCTTGGGACAAGAAAATGAAGATTAAAAGGAAAGATCATTCTACTACCTAAGTAGAACTCTCATTGGTGTCGAGCTTAACTACTCACCGATTGAGAAGATGTGCCTTACCCTAGTCTTTACTATCCAAAAGCTAAGACACTACATGCATGCCTACACCATCCACTTCGTTGTTAAAGCCGACCTAGTCAAGTACGTTATTTCCAAACTCGTTCTGACAGGGCGACTAGCTAAATGGGCGTTGCTTCTCAATCAATACGAGATCATCTACATCCCAGCTAAAGCCAACAAGGGACAAGCACTAGTAGACTTCCTTGTCGATCATTCAATCCTAGCCGATTGGAAAATCTCAGACGACTTGCCTGACGAGGAGGCGTTCGACATCTTCCCGACATGGACAATGTTCTTCGACTGATCCGCACGAACAGGCTGAGTGGGGGCATGAGTAGTATTCATGTCACCACAAAGACAAGCACTACCCTATTCCTTCCGACTAAGCGAGCTATGTTCTAACAATGTCGCTGAGTACCAAGCATTGATCATTGGACTCCAAATGGCGATCGACATGGAATTCACAACACTAGAAGTGTATGGCGACTCCAAACTCATAATTAATCAACTCTTGACTGAATATGAAGTAAGGAAAGATAATCTCGTCCCATACTTTCAGCTAGCAACTCAACTGCTACAAAAGTTCGAGGTCGTGATGCTAGACCATGTGCCAAGAAAACAAAATCAAATGCCTGACGCTCTCACTAATTTAGCCTTAAGTATGGTGCTAGGAGAAGAAAAAGTTGTGGACGTGCCAGTTTACCAAAGATGGGTGGTCCCGCTCGTCACTGAAATGCTACTGGATGATACAAACGTCCTTTCAGTACTTCCAGTCGACATTGAAGAGTGGAGACAGCCATTGATCGACTACTTAGAGCATGGAAAGCTTCCAGACAATCCTAGACACCGCTCTAAAATACGTCGACGAGCACCTCGCTTTCTCTACTACAAAAGAACACTCTACCGACGCTCTTTTGATGGAGTACTTCTAAGATGCCTAGGTGAAGACGTAGTCAATCAAGCAATGGAAGTAGCACACTCAGGCATATATGGAACACATCATTTTGGACCAAAACTACACTTCCAGCTCAAGAGAATGGGCTACTACTTGCTGAGCATGGTGAATGATTGCCTGGAATCAACCACTTGAGCCATTACACCCTATAGTTGCTACATGACCGTTTGATGCATGGGGATTGGACATCGTATCACACCAAAGTCTTCTGCAGGACAAGCTTACATCCTAGTTGCAACAAATTACTTCTCCAAGTGGGCTGAAGCCGTTCCCATTAACGAAGTCAAGAAGGAAACTGTCATCCGTTTTATCAAGGAGCATATCATCCACTGATATGGTGTGCCTTTCTACATCATCACTGACAACGAAAAATAGTTCTCCAACCGACTCATGGATGAGCTCTGTGAGAAATACAAGTTCAAGCAGCACAAGTCTTCCATGTATCATGCTCCAGCCAACGATCTCGCGAAAGCATTCAACAAAACGCCGTGCAACCTCCTGAAAAAGGTGATTGGCCAAACAAAGAGAAACTGGCATGAAAGAATAATCGAAGCACTTTGGACATATAGGACGACACATAGAACTCCTACCTAAGCTATGCCTTATTCTCGAGTATATGGCGTGGAAGCTGTTTTGCCACTCGAAAATGTAATCCCCTTACTAAGGATGGTTATACAAGAAACTTGACTGAAGAGGAAAATGCAAAGCTACGACTTCAAGAGTTGGAAGCACTCGACAAAAGGAGGCTTGAAGCTCAACAACACTTGGATTACTACCAAGCACGGCTATCCAAGGCATTCAACAAGAAGGTTCGCCCAAGGTCTTTCCAAACTAGAGATACTGTCTTAGCATTACGAAGGCCTATCATCACAACTCACAAGACAAAAAGCAAGCTCACATCAATTGCAGATTCTTGAAGCATTATTACCCCTAAACCAAACAAGCAATGCTCTTTGCCTACATGAGCCTAAATTGCACACGGTAACAATGTTCTTTGTTCGCACAAGCTTAAAAGGCAACACTTAATGCTCTTTGTTCGCATGAGCTTAAAAGGTAACACCCAATGTTCCTAATCTGCACGAGGCTAAACTGCACACGACAACAATGCTCCTTGTTCGCACGAGCTTTAAAGGTGACACCCAATGCTCATTGTTTGCACAAGCTTAAAATACGACACCCAATGCTCCTTGTTCACACAAGCTTAAAAGGTAACACCCAACGCTCTTGGCCCTAAAGAGCATAAACTATGTACGTCATAACAAAAAAAAAAATCAAAATCAAAAATCAAAATCACCATCAAAACCGTCAAAACAAAACTGCTTGCTGAAACAGTGAAGGCTAAATGGCTAAACAATACATCGGTCTCCTTGCCGCAAAGAAACATACCCCGAGCAAAGACTTGTAAGATAAGACAAGTCTGAGAAACGAAGGTGTGAATCATCTATGAGGCCTCGCTGCACCGAGCCAACCCTTGCTAGCTAGTCCATTCTTAAACCTTCACAGCTTCTAAACAATGCCTACACCTGTAAATCATCAAGGCTCTTTTTAGAAAGCACGACATAGCACTTTTTCATCAAAGGCCCCAACTTGGCCATAGTTGATGAAGAAAGCCCCAACTTGTCTAAAGTCGATGAAGAAAAATGAGTGCCAAAGTACTCACCCAACCAACCATACACATAATAGTAGGAAAATATTGCAACACGATATTCCGTGCTAGCTGAGTTCGAAACAACACTCAAGCCATCATAAATATTGGCTGAAACTGGAATAGTAAGTTGAAAGATTCACCTACAGCCATCTTGCTAGCCATTTTGAAGACTCTAGGGATAATAAAGTTAATGTCGTCTTTGGGGAAAACAAACTTACAAAGCCAACAAGCTAAGACAGCGGCTATGTAAGATTCTTCCATGTGCTCTGACGCTACGCCAAGATCCTCAAATGCTTTCAACTCAGCAGGGGCACAGCGCCTAGCTAAACCAATGGAACTTGACGAGGTTTGAGTCTCCCTTTGGCCTAGTGGTCTTGTTGCGGCCATTTTTCTTTGAAGGCTTCTTGTACTTCATGGCATCCCAATACCAAAATCGGATCCATGAAGAAATCTTCACGCCTGACTTACCCTGAGCCTCATGGGAAAGCTTGTGATACGCCCAAAACAAATAACGGTAACTCGTAGACAATCCTCGACTATTGTGATGAGAAAATTCCTCCACGCTAGGAACAACCTCGTCGTAAAACTTACCCTTGATTGGCAAGCCTCTTATCTTGTGGAGATCCCAAAGTGAAATGGACATCTCCCTTTGTGATGTGTGAAGTGTATTGGTCGCTAAACACCAATGCTGAAATGACACACGATGGACGGAGGGATGGTGATCATAACTAAATAAAGATGCATACACGGCGTGATAAAGGCCCACATTAGTAAGCACATCTTTAAGCCACTTCCAATAAAACTCAGCAAAGACAGCTTCTCCAGTAGTCGACAAGTTGTTATTCCAAGTCATAGCTCCGCTACGGATGCGATAGCCGATAAGCTTAAACGAGCCGATGAATTGTCACGAACATGGTGCGAAGGATTTAAGATAAGAATCCTCGACGTACACGCCTTCTTCTTCGTATTTGGTTGACCAAAATCTAACACCTCCTAAGATACTTCAGAAGACCATGACTTGATATGCATCGAGTTGTCTTTTACAGGAAGAACAAGTGCCTTAGGGCCAGTCAACGGCGCACAAAGCTTCAACGTCGTTCCCCTATCTTGCGAATCGCCTTCCTTCGCAAGAATAGTGATGGTATTGCTCTTAAAGCCCTTGAAAAATACCATGGCTGCAACGAAAAAAAAAAAGACAACATAAGCACAAGGTGGGACGGCAAGAAAAAAGAAAAAAGAAAAAAAGAAGATTGCTTCACTAAAGCAAAAAACATGCGAGACAAACCTCGTGAGTGTTGAAGGATGACGATGACAAAGTCACAACGACGAAAAGAAATCAGCCACAAAGCTTGAGCATCACGGCAAAGAGGGTAGCTACAATATGATCTTCAAAACACACTACAGTAGCAAAGAAAATCAAAATGCTACACAATTGCACTATGCAACCCCGTAGCGATTACGCAAGCAGTTTCTTACACTGCAAGGTCACGTCACCACCGAGGGAAAACTATGACCAAAAGGCACTACACAACAAGGTTTCTTATTTTGAATCCTTGGCACCATGTTCGTGATAATCCACTTGCTTCGTTTGAGCTTCTTGGTGATCACTTTCGTAGTGGAGCTATGACTTGGCATAACACCTTGTTTGTTTTTTGCCCATTCTGTAATACGGCTTTGTAGCCGAATTCTTTCTTTAAAGAAATAAATTTTCATATTCTTGCATTTGCTCTTTATTCTTCAAAGTGTTTATGTTTTTGTTGATGATGTGACTGCACTTGAAATTTTGAAGTTTCAAGTTGCCTACGTACCCTCGGTTGAGGAGGGATCAAGTCATGACGTAGTTCAAATGAGTGATGGATTATTTTTGATGGTTTTGGTGGTGATTTTGATGATGATTTTGATTTATTTTGATTTTGATTTTTGTTTTGTTTTGTTGTACGCAGTTTATGCTCTTGCGGGCTAGGAACGTTGGGTGTCGCCTTTTAAGCTCGTGCGACCAAGGAGCATTGGGTGTCACCTTTTAAGCTGGTGCAAACAAGGAGCATTGTTGCCGTGTGTAGTTTAGGCTCGTGCAGGCGATGAGCTTTGTATGTTTGTTTTAGGGGTAGTAGCGCTTCAAGAATCTACTGTTGATGAGGCCAATCTTCAAGCCGTCTTCCGCCATGATTAAGTAGGCACCGTTGGTGTAGACCTCTTATATTACGTAAGGTTCATCCCACTTTGATGTGAACTTGCTTTTTGTTTTGTGAGTTGTGATGATAGGCCTTCATAATGCAAAGACAAAGTCTCCAGTTTGGAAAGACCTTGGGTGGACCTTCATGTTGAATGACTTGAATAGCCGTGCTTGGTAGCATTCCAAGTGTTGTTGAGCTTTGAGCCTCCTTTCGTCGAGTACTTCTAACTCTTGAAGTTGTAGCTTTGCATTTCCTCTTCAGTCAAGCCTTCTTGTATAGCCATCCTTAGTGAGGGGATTTGACTTTCGAGTGGCAGAACAACTTTCATGCCATATACAAGAGAATAAGGCGTAGCTTGGGTATGAGTTCTATGTGTCGTCCTATATGCCCAAAGTGCTTCACTTATTCTTTCGTGCCATTCTCTTTTTGTTTAGCCAATTACCTTCTTCAGGAGGTTACACAACGTTTTGTTGAATACTTCCGCGAGACCGTTGGCCGGAGCATGATACATGGAAGACTTGTGCTGCTTGAATTTGTATATCTCGCAGAGCTCGTCCATGAGTCGATTGGAGAACTATTTTTCATTGTCGGTGATGATGTAGCGAGGCACACCATATCGGTGGATGATATACTCCTTGATGAAATGGACGATAGTTTCTTTCTTGACTTCCCTTAGGTACCGTTTGGTACGCAGACAGGATTGGACGGAACGGAGGTTCCGTGTATGTTTGGTACGCGTAGGACGGAACAGAACGGAGGTTCATCATGCCCAGCAAACTCCTGCAAAAAACAGAAAAACCCAAATCCCAAATCATACAAATAAGAAATCTTTCAGACCAATTTTGAACAAATCTTTAGAAAAAACCAAGTGGGTACCTCTCGAATTGGTGATTCGGCGATATATATATTTGTGACACCTTTTTCAACTCCTATTTTGTTAAAGCCATAAACATGCTTCTGAGAAGCTCCTCAGCACCGATCCTGACCTCATAGCTGTCCTACTCCAAAGACTCCGAGCGGGAGCCAGAGCCACTCCTCTCTAGAACCAAGTCCGTCTTCTTATCATCTTCTTCCTTTCACTCACCGACAATTGACCCAACAAATACCCAGAAACAAGAACCTACCTCCTCATACCTCAAAGCCTCCGAAAGAAATCGAAAACCAAGGCCGAGAATTTTGAGGAACCGGAAGAGGAGATAAAACCCACTTCGAGATCTTTGTTCAAAACTGAAAGGCTGTTATCTAGCTCTGGTTTGGGGGAGAAAATCATGGATGGTGAGGACTGCGGCGGAGGAAAGAAGAAAGAGAGTGTTTTGTCTTAAAATGTTATAATTTTGTGTTCCACGGATGTGGAACGAGTCATTCCAGGGGGGGTAATGCGAAACAAAAATTCATCCAAAACTCGTCCCATGGAACAGCGTGTTCCACCCATTTTAGGCGCACCAAACGTGGGACGGAATGCCTCGTCCCACTTCGTTCCGTCCCGTCCCACGTACCAAATAGTACCTTAGGGGTACGGCTTTAGCCCACTTGGAGAAGTAGTCCATTGCGACTAGGATGTAGGCTTCTCCGACAAATGAGTTTGGTGTGATTAGTCCTACGACATCCAATCCCCATGCATTAAATAGCCACGAAGCAACCGTAGGGTGTAATGGTTCAGGCAGTTGATGTATAAAGTTGGCATGGAACTGGCAGACTTGGCACATTTTGGCGTATTTCAGGCAATCCTTCACCATGCTTGGCTAGTAATAGCCCATTCTTTTGAGCTGGAAGTGTAGCTTTGGTCTAGATTGATGCGCTCCACATACGCCTGAGTGTGCTTCTTCCATGGCTTGATTGGCTTCTTCCTCACCTAGGCATCTTAGAAGTACTCCTTCAAAAGAGCGTCGACAAAGTGTTCCTTTGTAGTAAAGGAAGCGAGGTGCTCGTCGACATATTTCAGAGCATCCGGAAGCGAAGTCTAGGATCGTCCTGAAGCTTTCCATGCTCCAAGTAGTCGATCAGCGGCTGTCTCCACTCTTCAATGTCGACTAGAAGTACTGAGATGATGTTTGTGTCATCTAGTAGCATTTCAGTGACGAGCGGGATCACCCATATTTGGAAAACTGGCACGTTCGTAGCTTCATCTTCTCGTAGCACCATACTTGAGGCTAAGTTAGCGAGAGCATCCACTATTTGATTTTCTTTTCCTAGCACATGTTCTAGCATCATAACCTCGAACTTTTGTAGTAGTTGAGTTGCTAACCGGAAGTATGGGACGAGATCATCTTTCCTCACTTCATATTCAGTCAAGAGTTGATTGATTATGAACTTGGAGTCGCCATATACTTCTAGTATTGTGATTTCCAAGTCGATCGGCATTTGAAGTCAAATGATCAGCGTTTTGTACTCAATGACGTTGTTAGAGCATAGCTCGCTTAGTCGGAATGAGTAGGGTAGTACTTGTATTTGTGGCGACATGAATACGACTCCTGCCCCCACTCCGTCTATTCGTGCGGATCCGTCGAAAAACATTGCCCATGTCGGGAAGATGTCGATGTAGAACACCTCCTCGTCAGGCAACTCATCTAAGATTTTCCAATCGGTTGAGATTGGATGGATGGTTGATTAAGAAGCAACACCCATTTAGCTAGTTGCCCTGTTAGAACGGGTTTGGACATAATGTACTTGACTGGGTCAGCTTTAGTAACCAAGTGGATGGTGTAAGCATGCATGTAGTGTCTTAGATTTTGGACGGCAAAGACTAGGGCAAGGCACATCTTTTTTTATTGGTGAGTAGTTGAGCTTGGCACCAGTGAGAGTCCTACTTAGGTAGTAAAGTGCTATTTCATTTTGGTCTTCATTTTCTTGTACCAAAAGTGCTCCAATGGAACCTTCTTGCGCAGCAATGTATAGGATGAGCGGCTTTACAGGCACAGGTGCTCTTAAGACAAGTAGGCTTGCCAGGTACCGTTTTATGTTCTCGAAGACATTACAGTAGACGTTATCCCATATGAAGGGAGCGTTCTTTTTCATGAGTCGACTGAAGGGTTGATAGCGTCCAACGAGGTTGGAGATGAAGCGTCTGATGAAGGCTAGCCGTCCTTGTAGACTTTTCAGCTCGTGTAGATTCCTTGGCACGGGCATGCTTTGAATGGCTTTAACCTTAGATTGGTCCACTTCAATGCCACGATGCTTGACAATGAAGTCGAGGAACTTCCCAAAGGTGATGCCAAATGCAAACTTCAACGGGGTCATCTTGAGGTTGTAGTGCCATAGTTTGTCGAACACCATTCGTAAATCCTTCAAGTGATCGGATCTCTTCTTGGTCTTGACAACTATGTCATCTACATAACTTTCTACGTTTTATGTAGCATGTCGTTAAAGATCTTCTGCATTGCACGTTGATATGTAGCATCAATGTTCTTCAAGCCAAAGGGCATTACCTTGTAGCAGTAGATACCTTTCGGAGTGCGGAAGGCTGTTAGTTCTGAAGGAAAAATTTTATCCTAGTTAAGAATATGTGAGAATATTTGAACACATAGGCAAACTATTAACACATTAAAGTAGGCATGCATTAAAAAACAATTCTAAAACCCATGACTTTCAAAGCCTAGTGAATGGTGAACCACAAGACTCTTTAACAACATTAAAGAGAATGAAGGATTTAGAGATTCATTACCCTTGAAGCTCATCCTTGTTTACACAAGGGATTCACCCAAGTGGAGGGCATTCAAGTCACCTCCTAGCTCCTTGGATCTTCCTTGTGATTTTCTTCCTTTTGATGCTCCTTTGCTTCTTGAGGATGTGGGGAAAGGATCTCCAAGAACACCAAAGATTTGGTGTCTCTAAGTCTCCACACCAAGGATGAGGTGTGAAGATGAAATGGATGACTTAGAGAAGAAAAGATTGCTAGCTATATCTTCTCTAATGGCCGGCCTCCTTTAGAGAAAAAGAGAGAAAATGTTTCTCATCTTTGTCTCTTGAAAACCCTAATGAGGTCAAAGCTATAAAGATGCTTTTATATCTCATTTCTTAGGTGAGTGACAAACTTGCAATTAAGCAAAACTTCCCACTTTCCTCACTATGGCCGGCCATCTTAAGTGATTGGGCTATTTGCCCATATTTGTTTTAGTTGTCATACAACTTAAACATAATGGACCTAGTGGACCAAACCCTTTTAGACCACGAAGCCCAAAACTAACTTAAAAGCCCAATACGAACCTTTCATATAATTAATCAACTAATTAATTAACCTTGACCATTTTTCAATTAAACCATTTAATTGCTTATCCATTTCATTTATATTTCTTCACTTTCATCCTTACTCGGTGTTCGATCCATTACGTTCCAATTAGCGAGGCAGTGGGCGATTGTTACTCTTAACGATCGGTTGTGAATTGAAACTACATTTCAATTCTCCCTTTGATTAAGATTAGTGTTTGCTAATCTTCAGGGCTTCCACAAACCATGAGTGACACCTATCAGCATGTCATGGCTACCCAAGCTAAATAGAATTGGTTGGAGAACCTATCCAGTTACAATTACAATGCAATACGGTCATTCTCTAATACAATACTCTTAATCACATTGTTTGAGTGATAGTTTGTTTCATGTCTACTATCCAATGTAATACTTCTTTATATGATTCAATTGAATATGATTTGGAACATACTTCCTAAGTCATATTCGTATGCTTTGGCCAAAGACTCCCGAATCATATCTTAGAGTATTCTCCTTCCACCATGGAAGGTTAGAGATCCCTTGTTGTGCATTCATATGCCTACATGACTAGATAGCTTGACCCCAACAATGCCGTGGACACTCTCGATGGAATGCCTTTGACATGATCAAAGATCAAGGACCTAACCATTAGACATCTATGATGCCTCAGGTCAAATGACTACTTTGTATATTGCAACTAACGAGTTCTTACATGACATGTATGTTCGAACTCTCTTTTGATCGTTGTTCAGTGTACTCGATTACTCTTTCGAGCACCTATGTGTTTGTCTTAGTGTACAACACTAAATGACTTGAGACCAATCATACTCACGCTTGAGTTGACATAACACATACTAACCTTAGCGGATTGTCAATGCCCAATTGGCAATCCTATGGCTACGAATGTTTTAGGAATGAACATAAGAGAAAGGTCTCGTTAATCCAACTTACTTAAATCACTTCTCTCTTAGATCAAATACATTCCTTGGATTCCCTTATTGCTTAAACACGTGATACAATAAATAGTGATTAACAATAAGCTTTGCCCTTCATTAAACATATAATAGTTTAATACAATAAGTATTCCAAAAGCTATTACATCAAATGAGTGGCTTTGTGGGCATACTTCCAACAATCTCCCACTTGCACTCAAAGCCACCTTCCCATGTATCTAATACCCATCTTTTCCATATGGCGGTCAAGTTGGATTTGAGACATTGGCTTTGTCAGTGGATCTGCTACGTTATCGGCTGAGGCAACCTTGAGGATGTTGACTTTCCCCTCGGCAGCATATCTTCTAATGATATTAAAGCGCCTGTCAAAATGCTTGTTCTTTTGATGAGCCCTGGGTTCCTTGGCTTGAGCTATCGCCCCACTATTATCACAGTACAAAGTTACTGGTGATGTAATGGTTGAAACCACTCCAAGTTCAGTAATGAACTTCTTCATCCAGAACGCTTCTTTGCCGGCTTCAGCTGCAGCGACATATTCTGCCTCCGTCGTGGAATGAGCAATTACATCTTGTTTCTTGCTTTTCTAGCTAACAGCCCCACCATTTAGAGTGAATACATATCTGGAGTTGGAACTTCTATCATCGACGTCAGATTGGAAATCTGCGTTTGTATAGGCTTCCACTCGCAACTCTGTCGCTCCTCCATAAACGAGGAACATGTCCTTAGTTCTTCTTAAGTACTTAAGGACCGTCTTGACAGCTGCCCAGTGTTCTGATCCTGGATTAGATTGATATCGACTAGTAATGCTCACAACATATGCGATATCAGGCCTTGTGCATATCATGGCATACATGAGACTTCCTATGGCGGAAACATAAGGAATAGCACTCATCTGCCGTATCTCTTCAGGAGTCTTAGGTCCCAAGGACTTAGAAAGGTGAATTCCATGTCTTACAGGAAGAAAACCTTTCTTAGATTGTTCCATCTGGAACCCACTTAGCACCTTATCTATGTACATAAATTGGGATAATCCAATTAATTTTCTGGATCTATCACGATAGAGCTTTATCCAAAGTACATAAGATGCATATCCCAAATCTTTCATGTGGAAGGTTTTGGACAACCACACTTTTACAGAAGAAAGTATTGCAGTGTCATTCCCGAATAGTAATATGTCATCTACATATAACACTAGGAATACAACTGCATCCCCAACAACCTTTTGATAAATACAATTGTCGTCTTCGTTTTGAGTAAAACCAAACGATTTGATTTCAGTATCAAAACGAATGTTCCAGCTCCTGGAGGCTTGCTTAAGTCCATAAATAGACCTCTGAAGCTTGCATACCTTAGTCATTTCAGACTTGGACACGAAACCTTCGGGTTGAGTCATATAGCGCTCTTCCTCTAGGTAGCCATTCAGAAATGCCGTCTTCACGTCCATTTGCCATATCTCATAATCATGGTACGCAGCTATAGCAAGCAAAATCCGAATGGACTTAATCATGGCTACAGGAGAAAACGTTTCTTCATAGTCAATCCCTTCTTGTTGCTTGTAACCCTTGGCTACTAGTCTAGCCTTATAAGTCACCACGTTCCCATCAGCGCCTAGCTTCCTCTTGAAGACCCATTTGTTTCCAACAGGTACTATACCTTCTGGAGGGTCTACAAGAGTCCAGACCTGATTTTGATACATGGAATCCATCTCAGATTTCATGGCCTCTTGCCATTTCTTTGAGTCAATGTCGGACATTGCTTCAGTGTAGTCCCTAGGGTCCTCCTTTGTGTCATTGTCACCTAGAAGGTGTAATTCCTTAAAGTCATTATCTAAGCCATACCTCATAGGTGGCTTGCCAACCCTTTTAGATCTACGTGGAGCTAGGGGTTCAGGAACAGGGTTGTCAACTTGTCGAGTGCTTGTTTGTGGTTCATTATTAATCTCATTAATTTCCATCGTTTTACTTATAGTTCATTTGAGAACAAATTCGTCCTCTAGAAACTTAGCAGTTCTGGCGACAAAGACTTTTTGGTCGTCAGGATGGTAAAACTTATATCCCATAGTTTCTTTAGGATATCCCACAAAATAGCACCTATCTGATCTCGCTTCAAGCTTAGTAGCTTCAAGCTTCTTGACATATGCTTCACAACCCCAAATCTTAATGTGATTAAGACTTGGCTTTCTTTCATGCCATATCTCATAGGGCGTCTGTGAAACTGACTTGGAAGGTACTCTATTAAGCAAGTAAGCTGCTGTATATAGAGCGTATGGTGCGAAAATAAATTAACGCACAAATTTAAACCCTATTTGTGATAATTGTAGTAATTATGTAAGTAGGGATCGTTCTAGGCCGGGGATTAACTAGGGATGCTAATCAAAGTAAAATTAAATTAAAAACGTAAAAACAAAATCTAAAATACTAAACTAGACTCAAAACACTTAAATATAATAACTCAAAATAAAACTAACAAATAAACTAAAATAAATCAAAAGACTCAAAACAACTCAAGACTTAAGAAAACACAAACTAAAATGATTTCTAATAAATCTAACACTTTAAAATAAAATGGGGGATTGATTTTGATGAAAAGTAAATTAAACTTAAATAAATTACAAAATTGACAAAAACATAAAATTAAGGTAAAATGATAAATGACGAACTGGCTAGAGGATTATTCTCCACACATGCCACATATGCAACCTAAATTGATTTTCAGTTGTTCTTTCAATAAATTGTAAATTCTCAACGCCCCAAGTTAATTAGGTCCGCTTAAATTAACCTTCAGATTTTCCTACTTTTATTAGGTTGGATGATTGCATACGACAACCCAAAACATTCCCTACAAGTTCCCTACATGAATTGCATAATAGAGATACAAGCAAGAATCATTAAGTTTTATGAAAATCATAAGCATTGACGAGGCACTTGTTACTATGAATTGCATGAAACTTATGCCAAGAATTTACCTAACGCGATCGTTTATAAGCGACCTTCACTACTTGTGAATATAAGTTCATAACGATTAGGTGAAATTCACTTATATTCTAGCATCAAATTCATGCATGTAAATTAAGTATGCATCCTTAATCGACATACAAAAATAAGTTATCAATCAAGCAGTTAAGCAAATTAAATCACAACTCAGAAATCACAACTGAAGGTAATCAATTTAAATTACAAATATATCCATGGTTTTGAATTAAACTCTAGCCAAAACAAAATTAGTTACACATTATTAAAATTAAAACAGAAATAAAACGTGAGTTTAGGAAAAATAAACCGAGAGAGGAGAGTTGGTTCCTGCTTGGCTTTCCCTTGCTGACTGAACATGCATGCACTGCATGCCTTCCAACCTTCCTCCGTGCTGACCTAGCTCTCCCACGCTGCCACAAGGTTTCCGTGCTGACCTGCGCTGCCTCAAGCCAGCGTGCTCCTTCTTTGCTCGCCAGCTGCACAAGCTGCCAAGGCAGCCTTCTTCCTTCCCGATGCTGACCTGCGAGCTCCTTCCCGTACTGACCTGCGAGACTGCCCCAAGCAGCACACCCCCTGGTTTCTGCGCTGCTCAGTGGCTGTTTCCCCCGCGCAAGGCACGCTGCCTCACGTCTCTCTCCTGCACGTCCCCAGTCTTTCCTTTCCTCCCGTGTCCTCCACCAAGTTCCTTGCTTTCCGTGCTGTTTCTCTCTGTCTCACTGCTTGCTGCCCCGAGACGTGCAGCCTTGCTGCTTCTTGCTGATTTCCATGCAAGCTGCCTTAGGGCAGCTCTCCTGCTCCAACCCCCCTCTGACTTGCTGCCCTGTTTTTCTTTTATTCCTTTCCCCGAGAGCTCCCCCCAAGGCCTCACCTAATTTCTGCACCCACTGGTGCTTTCTCCACCAGCTTTCCTTTTCATTTCTATATGTTTTATTCCCCCCTTTCTAATTATTCTCCCTCCAATTATTTATTCATGCTGCCAACCTTTCCTGCGCACAAAGCCGTGCGCTCCCCACTCCCTTATTCCCACTTTGTTTCTTTTCAATTCTTTTTCTTTCTGCCAAAACCCCGCAAGCTCCTTTCCAAACTTTACTCACTGCCAACTAATTTTATGCTGCCAACAAGGCAGCAACAACTCCCATCATTCATCATCATCATCATCATATATATATATATATAATTCTATCTTATTTTCATTAACCAAAAATAGTGGGCAATGCTGTTTTGACGATTTTATTACTAAAAATATACACTTAAGCTATTATTATTTTCTTTGCTAGCCAAATCACATAAAACACGAAAATAAAGTAAATAGCTCAAAAATACAAGAAACTAACTAAGAAAAGACGAGAGAATTTGATGTAAAATATGTATAAATATAATCCGATCAAATACCCCCACACTTAGCTTTTGCTAGTCCTCGAGCAAAACAGAGAAAACAGAAAAAGTAATAACATGAAAATTATTAGTTTCCCCCTATATGACCCTCATAGAATTTCATTCGAGAACACAAATCATCAATAACCATAGCTAACACCAACAAGCAATTTAAGTTCATTTTCCTTACTCAAATATTAGCAGTAATCTTTGAAACATCCTTGAAGTGTAGTGTGTGAGATAGCCATGCTAATGCAATTTCAAAATTTTTTTATTTTTTTTAAATCACCATATGCAAACTAGCGACCTTCTCACGGGATTTACACTCAATCGCACATGTGTTTAGTTTTAATGTGTTTCGCTCAAAGAAACGAATGTGAAAGTTCTACCATAAGCTTGCATAAAGATCACTTCTCCACAGTCATAATTGCAAAACTTAAATCAAGAAGACTTTTATTGGATGTAATGAGGCTTAGGGATAGGGTTATTGAAACGAAAGAATAGGAAAACACAAGTTCCAAGCTACAATGCAAGCAATTATTTTCTTTAGATTTATAAGAACTCAAGCTCTCCAACGATTCTTCAGACATCTCTAACCACACCCATAAACTGAAACTTTAAAAACTTTTTATTTTCTTTGTATACAATCTTTCTTTTTTTTTTTTTTTTTTTTTTTTTTTTCTTTTTTTTTTTCAAACAGAAACAAATATGAAAAACCCCCACACTTATTCTTTTGCCAAACACCTTCAAAGTACTTCACAAACGTTTCATATAAGACAATCTTGCATTGCTCGCTTGGAAAGGGTAAGGAAAAATATTTATTTCAGGTATAAGGGTAGACATATCTGGTGATAAGAAATAAAAGGCTCACAAATACGGCTCAAATTGGCAATCTAATGATATCATTTTTCTTTGGGAAACAAGGTTATTTGGGCCATGGTGGTAAACCTAATGCCTCTATCATTTTCAAGTTCATGCAATCAATGACAAAAATTTCGAAAGATCGTTATGCAAGTTCTAGAGAAATATCTCACATAAGTTCATCACACATGAAAGAATAGGAGTGTATGAAAAATGCACACACTTTCAATAGGCTCAAAAACTCACATAGGATGTATATGGTCACTAAATTCACATATGGAGCTTTAAATCATGCTTTAGTTTCACATCAACAAGGCTATGTGCATTTGGTTTTTCAAAGATGATCAAATATGTACAAACTAACACAAGAATAAAGAATTTCACACAACACATGTTAACTAAGTTCTTGATAATCATGATTCAACTTTTATCCAATTATATCATTGGGTCGGGAAACTAACAAAAATCTAATTCAAAACAATAAGGAAAACAAGGAAATATTTTTGGATTTTTTTAAATTTTCCGAATTTTTTTTTTTTTTTTTTTTTTTTTTTTTTAAATAAAACAAAACTAATTAAGAAAACAAAGCAACAACATGGAAACAAATGAAACCAGTTCAAAGTCGAAGGTATAAAAATTTTCAATTTGGTCATTTTTATACTTTTTACCCCCACACTTAAACTAGACATTGTCCCCAATGTCAGAAAATATAATAAAATGCAAATAAAAATAAAGTAGATAATATAACGAAATAAAATAAAGCAATAGGACTGAAAACTTCCCTAATTTGCAGAAAAATCAAGCGATGACCCCCAAGCTAAAATTCTGCAATCAACTTCAAGGGTGGAGATAACCAAAAGTTCCTGCAAAGAAAAGAAATAAATCAGTTAAGCACGCAAGAAAATGTAGAAAATGCAAACGAAAAATTAAAAATGAAAATAAAAGACAATGAATAAAACTAAAAAAAATGATCATTGGTCCTGTTTGGTGACTTTCCACAGCTTTGAACTTGAACTGGCCTCAGGAATTTCTTAGCAAGGAAAATGAGACTTGATTGGTGGTGTTGTTGAAGCTTCTCGAGCTCTTGGTTTCAACTCAGACTCCTTCTGCCGGGTTGATTGAGTCTGCAGGCTACATTCTTTTCTTTTTGTTCTTCTGCATGGCAGGTAGGCACGAGGAATAGGTGGTGGTCTGCTTCTTTGTTCAATATGTCCAAGTGCCGACCGATTGCCTTTCTTTCACCTTGCCCCGTAGCCAAGAGCAAGGGTAAAGGAAAAGCATGTCATGAGAAATCTTTGCCTCTGACTCTGATGATATGGGATACTTTTGCTTTTGAAGAAGTATCGTTCCACAGGTGTATGCGTGAACTGGGCTGGGGAACTTCTTAGCAAGGAAAATGAGACTTGATCTTGAAGATGAAGCAGCACCTTGTCTCCACATGCTTCAAGTAACATTTTCACTTGCCTTGGCTGTTCTCCAGGCAGATGTGGCGACTTCTTCGGAGGTACATCAGCGGTTGAAGATGAGCACTCGAGAGCAATGCTAGGTAAGCAATCAGGAAGGATTTCCAGGCAGTCGGTTCTTAGATTGGAAGATTGACACCGAGTGCTGGCTGATTGCCCGCTTTCTCCTTATCACAAAGACAAGGACAAGGACAAGGAGAAAGCGTGATATGAGATACTCTTGCTTTCAACCTTCATGATATGAAATACTCTAGCTCTAGATGACTTATTTGTAAAGGTATCCCAGGGAATGAGAAACACAGAGAAACTCGAGAGGGTTTGTTGGAAAGGCATTTTCGGAGATGAAAAATTTCGGAGATGAAGAAATGCTGAGAGAGTTTGCCTTTGCAATGGATGGCGAAGGTAAACGTTTATAGATTATTCTTCACAACCGAAACTGTTCCTTTACCCCTGTCGGCAGCCGGTGGATGGATGAACAGTACAGGTCACGCGCTTTCTGAAAAAGCCACCCGTGATTTGCGCAAAGCTGACAGCGCGCGTGACGAGTGACGACAAAATTGGAAAAGCTGTTCGCCTCGTGATTCCTGACCGCTCCGACTTTTGAGAGAGACGCCCGACTTTTGAGAGAACGGCGTCCGACTTTTGAGAAAGGAACCGACTTTTGAGACGGAGACGCCGCTTTTGAGAAAAGAATCCGGCTCTTGAGAAAGGAGCTCGGCTCTTCGATTTGCGAGAGGGCGCCTATTCGACTGCTGAGTGATGCCTCAACGATTTCTTCTTCTTATAAGAACGCTCATTTTTGTTCCACAACACACTTAAACTCCCCCTGTAAACACTCCCTCCTGTAAAACTCCCTCCTGTAAACACTCCCTCCTGTAAACACTCCCTCTTGCACTTCTTTTAATCTTGATCATTCCGACTCTTCATTCTCAACACCTTCAGAAAATGTCTTGCCCTTCTGACCGTCGCCTTAACTTGAATGTTGGGGAAGATAGTGATATATCTTCTCCAACCAACATTTGGCAGCCATCCTTCATATCCCCAAATGGTCCTCTTACAGTTGGGGATTCCATGATGATGAACGAAACAACCGCATCGGTGGTGGCCAGAAATCTGCTCACTCCTAGAGACACTAGGATACTTTCTAGGCGGTCCGACGAACTAGCTGTCCAGGACTCTATGGCCTACAGCGTCCGATGCGCAGGTTCAGTATCAAACATGGGCCAGCGCCTTCTTGCACGAACCCGTCAGGTGGAGTCGTTGATGGCTGAAGTGGCTAGTCTTCGGCAGGAGGTCAGAGTGCTTAGGCATGAGAACAGGGATTTGCACATGCTTGCAACCAATTACTCCACAAGCATGAAGAGGAAGCTGGATCAGATGCAGGAGTCCGAAGTGCGGATTCAGAGTGATCATCAACGGTTTATGGCGTTACTCCCGATGTTTGTGTTGCCTTCGTCCTCGGGAGCAGCACCAAGTATTGAGGCTCTGAATGATCCAGCTCTGGCGCTTCGTCTTTCAGGGGCTCCGTCGACCTCCGAGGCACCACCAACCAATGACCAATGAACGAAATTAAATTACAAGTTATTGTAAAAAAAATTTATGCATTTAAGTTTTTTATTTTTTTATTTTTTTTATTTTTTATTTTTTATTTTTATTTTTTATTTATATGAATGTTTATGTTTTTAAGTTTTTTATTTTTTTTATTTTTTTTTTTTATTTTTTTTATTTTTTTTATTTTTTATTTTTTTATTTTTTATGTATTTTTAACAACTTAATTAAGAAAACACAACAATAAGTAAAACAAAGTAAAAAGACTAAGTTTAACTTTCTAAACAAAAATCACAACTAACTAAACAAAACAAAATGAAATCAACGTAAAAAGAAATCAACGTAAAATAAATTCATACAAGAGCCAACAAACAATGAAAGAACTAAATACAGTAAAGTAAATTCAGTAAAGAGAAGGGATTAGGAATGCAAATCTGATTGTGGGTGATTCCTAGGCCTCCCTTCATTATTCAAATGCATGGGTTTATCCTTGAACGGACGGTGGTACTTGAAATGATCCGGCAATGGTTTAAATTCAAGAGTGGGTGCCTGAATCATCAAAATCAGAAAAATGTTAGTATAAATTAAAATTAAAAATGGAGAAGATGGCTTACTATCTCGATCAAACTCAATCACAAACACCACGTCTTTGAACGTTTCAGGAACTTTGCATTTAGCCAGATTGCATGTGATGATTGTGACATGGCCCTTGTTATCAAACTCAATTTCTTTGGCATTGGTTGTCTCAACTACATCCTCTTTGATAAGTTCAACAAATTCTTCGACCACCTCCTTTTCTGGAATATCTTCCACAACGTCTTTTTCATTCACTTCTTCCTTGAGATTTAAAAACCTACAAGGAAAAAAAACATTTGGTGGAACGATGTTAGAATGAATTGAATTTTGAACCTCCTCACCTGAGTTGGATGACATAAGGACTTGGGGGGTTTGCGATAAGAATTCTTCTAAACTGCCCAAGTCGTCATCCTCATCTTCTTCTTGAATTGGCAATTCATCCATGTTCGGGCTCTGTTTGGATGGTTCAGGAACAACTTCATCCTCCATGTTACCTTGATCTCGAATCTGTGCCATGAATTCCATAATCTGCCCAACTTGCTCCTCCAATGCATCCACCTTGTTGGCTTTATTTTGCATCTCCATGTTTCGATTTTCTACGTCCTGGGTCAAAGAGGTTAGTAACTTATTCAAAATGTCATTATCCGAAGACGTACCTGAATTTGATTAGGGAGATTGTTGTGGTGGTTCAAATGGCCATTGATAGAACTCTTCCGATGGAGGCAATTGTTCTTCTTTTTGTGAACCCTGTACCGAAGAAATTAATTCTTCAAGCATTTGATTATAATCCACGGGCATACTTTGATTCGATTGGAATTGTTGTGGGGGATGCTGTGGTGGCTGCATAGGTCTTGAATAGAACGCGTCTTCTTGCTGCCAATATCCACCTTGTTGGAATTGTTGAGGTTCTTCCCACATATAATCTGAATTACCTCTCCAATCTGAATTCCAAGCGTTGGAAAACATGTTGCCCCTTGATTGGTTACGGCCTTGATATCCCCAAACATTTTCATTTGCAGAAAATTGGGGATATTGATGAGTTTGATATCCTTGCCCATAGGGCACATCAAGTGTAGGGACACTTGGCATTGTGGTCCGTTCGGCAGTATGAGTTAATTGAGCAGTGAGCTGTGCCAATAGATCTTGAATGCTAGTAGAATCCAGGTCTTGCTCCATTTGTACCTCAATTCAAAGAAAGAAAAATAAATCAAATATCAAAAGTAACATACACAAACATAAATAAACATAAGCAAAAACAAAAATAAAAGGATTAGCAAATTTGCTAATCCCCGGCAACGGCGCCAAAAATTTGATGCGAAAATAACTAACGCACAAATTTAAACCCTATTTGTGATAATTGTAGTAATGATGTAAGTAGGGATCGTTCTAGGCCGGGGATTAACTAGGGATGCTAATCAAAGTAAAATTAAATTAAAAACGTAAAAACAAAATCTAAAATACTAAACTAGACTCAAAACACTTAAATATAATAACTCAAAATAAAACTAACAAATAAACTAAAATAAATCAAAAGACTCAAAACAACTCAAGACTTAAGAAAACACAAACTAAAATGATTTCTAATAAATCTAACACTTTAAAATAAAATGGGGGATTGATTTTGATGAAAAGTAAATTAAACTTAAATAAATTACAAAATTGACAAAAACATAAAATTAAGGTAAAATGATAAATGACGAACTGGCTAGAGGATTATTCTCCACACATGCCACATATGCAACCTAAATTGATTTTCAGTTGTTCTTTCAATAAATTGTAAATTCTCAACGCCCCAAGTTAATTAGGTCCGCTTAAATTAACCTTCAGATTTTCCTACTTTTATTAGGTTGGATGATTGCATACGACAACCCAAAACATTCCCTACAAGTTCCCTACATGAATTGCATAATAGAGATACAAGCAAGAATCATTAAGTTTTATGAAAATCATAAGCATTGACGAGGCACTTGTTACTATGAATTGCATGAAACTTATGCCAAGAATTTACCTAACGCGATCGTTTATAAGCGACCTTCACTACTTGTGAATATAAGTTCATAACGATTAGGTGAAATTCACTTATATTCTAGCATCAAATTCATGCATGTAAATTAAGTATGCATCCTTAATCGACATACAAAAATAAGTTATCAATCAAGCAGTTAAGCAAATTAAATCACAACTCAGAAATCACAACTTAAGGTAATCAATTTAAATTACAAATATATCCATGGTTTTGAATTAAACTCTAGCCAAAACAAAATTAGTTACACATTATTAAAATTAAAACAGAAATAAAACGTGAGTTTAGGAAAAATAAACCGAGAGAGGAGAGTTGGTTCCTGCTTGGCTTTCCCTTGCTGACTGAACATGCATGCACTGCATGCCTTCCAACCTTCCTCCGTGCTGACCTAGCTCTCCCACGCTGCCACAAGGTTTCCGTGCTGACCTGCGCTGCCTCAAGCCAGCGTGCTCCTTCTTTGCTCGCCAGCTGCACAAGCTGCCAAGGCAGCCTTCTTCCTTCCCGCTGCTGACCTGCGAGCTCCTTCCCGTACTGACCTGCGAGACTGCCCCAAGCAGCACACCCCCTGGTTTCTGCGCTGCTCAGTGGCTGTTTCCCCCGCGCAAGGCACGCTGCCTCACGTCTCTCTCCTGCACGTCCCCAGTCTTTCCTTTCCTCCCGTGTCCTCCACCAAGTTCCTTGCTTTCCGTGCTGTTTCTCTCTGTCTCACTGCTTGCTGCCCCGAGACGTGCAGCCTTGCTGCTTCTTGCTGATTTCCATGCAAGCTGCCTTAGGGCAGCTCTCCTGCTCCAACCCCCCTCTGACTTGCTGCCCTGTTTTTCTTTTATTCCTTTCCCCGAGAGCTCCCCCCAAGGCCTCACCTAATTTCTGCACCCACTGGTGCTTTCTCCACCAGCTTTCCTTTTCATTTCTATATGTTTTATTCCCCCCTTTCTAATTATTCTCCCTCCAATTATTTATTCATGCTGCCAACCTTTCCTGCGCACAAAGCCGTGCGCTCCCCACTCCCTTATTCCCACTTTGTTTCTTTTCAATTCTTTTTCTTTCTGCCAAAACCCCGCAAGCTCCTTTCCAAACTTTACTCACTGCCAACTAATTTTATGCTGCCAACAAGGCAGCAACAACTCCCATCATTCATCATCATCATCATCATATATATATATATATAATTCTATCTTATTTTCATTAACCAAAAATAGTGGGCAATGCTGTTTTGACGATTTTATTACTAAAAATATACACTTAAGCTATTATTATTTTCTTTGCTAGCCAAATCACATAAAACACGAAAATAAAGTAAATAGCTCAAAAATACAAGAAACTAACTAAGAAAAGACGAGAGAATTTGATGTAAAATATGTATAAATATAATCCGATCAGCGTATCCCCAGAATGTTACTGGTAGATCGGCGGAACTCATCATAGAATGAACCATGTTCATCAAGGTTCGATTTCTCCTTTCAGAAACTCCATTAAGTTGTGGAGTTCCCGGTGGAGTCCACTGTGATATTATTCCTCACTCTTTGAGATAATCTAGGAACTCGCTACTTAGATACTCTCCCCCTCGATCTGATCTTAGGATATTTATCTATTTCCCAGTTTGCTTCTCAACTTCATTTTTGAATTCTTTGAACCTTTCAGAGGATTCTGACTTGTACTTCATAAGATACACATAGCCAAACCGAGAGTGATCGTCGGTGAATGTGATATAGTAGGAGAAGCCTCATCTCGACGTAGTAGACATAGGTCCACATATGTCAGTGTGGATCAACCCTAGAATTTCAGTGGCACGCTCTCCTTTCCCAGTGAATGGAGGATTGGTCATCTTCCCTTTTAAGCAACATTCACAAGTACCCATTTGGTCATTACCTAATGGGCGGAAATATCCGTCTTTCGACATCTTGCGAATCTTACCAAGGTTCACATGTCCAAGTTTAAGATGCCACATCTTCTCTTGGTTAACTTCTTCTCTAGCCCTTTTGGGTTTTGAGGTATTCCCTCTTTCAATACAGTGCATCCCACTACTTGTCTCTAGGTGAAAAAGTCCCTCTATCATATTACCATGAGAGATAATACGACCGTTCAAGTATAAAGTGCAACTCATTTTGTCAAACAATACTGAGTGCCCATCTCGTAAAAGCATAGAGATAGAAATCAAATTCTTTATACATGAAGGAAAATATAAACAATTTTTAAGTTCCAGGACTTCCCCAGAGGGTAGTTTAAGCATGTAGGTGCCTATTGCTTTTGCAGAGATTTTAGTGCCGTTCCCAACTCTCACAATCATCTCCCCATTGCGCAGTGTCCTGCTACCTGTTAGTCCCTGCAACGAATTGCAGATATGTTGACTAGCGCTTGAATCAAATATCCAGGAATTGGAGCTCACTGTAAAAACACTCTTTATGACAGAAATAGTCCCATCAAAAGTTCGTGTCATAAGACTCGCAATGCGCACCCTGTATTTCTTCTTCCAACGTTCATCATTTCCACAATGAAAGCATGTTCCTTTGGATTTTATTGCCTTCTTCTTATGCAACCTTTTCCTTGTGATTGCATTCTCACTCCCACTGTCCTTTTTGAAACCTTGTTCAAACTTACAACACATGTCAATCATCTCGGTAAAAGTATGATTGAATATATTCACTTTATAGTTTACAATAAACTTAGTGAAATCATCCGAGATAGATGCAAGGAAAAAGTCTTGGGCCATTTTCCCATCGATGGAAGTTCCTAAACTCTCAAGGTCTTGAAAGATCATTTCCATCTTTTGTCCATGTTTATGAAACGATGTCCTCTTTGCCATTTTGGCATTCAATAGACTACAAACATTTGAGAATCGTACATTACTAATCTCATTGTCATGCATCTTATGCAAACTTTCAACCATGGCATAAGAAGTGTCCATGTGCTTATGTAGCTTCATAAGCTCCTCACTAAGTGAAGTGAGGATTAAGCATTTGGCTTGTAAGTCATCCTCATAGTGTCTATCATAATTTTGACACTCCTCATTTGAAGCTAGTTTCATAGGAGATACATGAGGAGGGGATTGCTTAAGCACATACAATATGTCTTTCACCTTTGAGACATTCTCAATGTGGCGATACCAAGCAAGGAAACGTTGGCCCCTAAGGCCCCTTTTGTCAAGTATAATGGTGGGTGTAATTTTAGGCACGTCGTTAACTACATAACATAATAGAAATCGTATTAGATTGTTGATTTTAAAACTACTTGATTGGGTCTTAAATCAAATAATACCACCCACTATTTTTGGCAAATTCCACATCCCTCAATGGAATTCGAGAGTTATGTTGAACTCTTAGCGGGGTATGGAAGGCTCACCATTACCAAGCCCACCTTACGATGATACGATGTTGGTTAGCAAAAATAATGATGAGAGAATAACGCTTTAATCATTTACAACTCTTGTAATTACCAATCTAGTTTGGCCTCTAGAGAATGATGCCTCACAATGATATGATGTTGGCACCATTGCACTTAGTTAAGTTATTCCCACCATGCTAGTTCGTGTAGGGGTTCAAGAATAGCCTCACAATGATATGATGTCGGCCATCCTCGTTGCCTACCTCACTACATCATGTATGTATATATGGACTCCTCCAAAATGTAAGCAAATACTTTGAACTTCCCCATGATAGCGTGAAGCCGGTGTAGGAGTCACAAACAATTGGAGCCCACCATGGTGGAAGGCCTACGAAGAGATGTTCAAAGCATCTCTCGCTTATCAACTTAATATTCGTTTTGTTGAGGGAGTTGTGTTGGGCTACATCAATTTAATTTTAATCTTATTAAAAGAACTTGGGCCTATCACAACCAGTGGTCCAAGTTAATATGAATTAGTAGTATATAATACTCCCACTATTTCAATGAAACAAGCGAGACTATATGGAACTACTAACGAATGCTTTGCATCCTCATATGGACTATATAGTCATATTAGGTCTTAGGATGATTATGAACCATTTGATTTGATCCAACACGAGCCTTGTGTTGGACCTTGGGTTTAAGGTAGATAGTTGTTGATTTTAGTTACGCGTTTAATCTAATTAAACCGTTATTTCCTATTAGGCGTTGGACCCAACTATTCCAATTTCCATACATATAAACAAAAAGGAATACATGAAATAAAGAGAATGGCTTATGCCCTTTTACAACACATTTGATGGACTTATGTCCATTTACAACAAATTTGAACTAATCAAATTACATTCAAATCTAAACTACTTAACCCAAACATTCATAATGTAAAGCGGCCAATCACATAGCTCAATTATCGAGGCCTTTGGTTCATAATCACCCTTTTCTTAATCAATCACATTAACTAAGAAAGCAACTTAAACAATTGGTTTTCGGATTCATAGAATTGATTTAAATGGAACTAAATGAAATGAAAATCCAATTCTCATTAAAGAGACAAAACCATTTTGTTCTCATCTTATTTGGGCCGAAAAACAATGACCTGAACTATTGGGCCATTAGGCAAAACATAAACTTTTGGGGTCACTTTGTAAAAACACAAGAGTCCACAACTTCATGTAATTAAAACTAGAACCCAAAAATTTCAATAATAGCAAAAACTTCATTAAAGGAGCAAAACAATTTGTCCTTTAGCGTTTTTGGGCCTTAACGTAAAAACCCAAACTTTTGGGTCAAAGTGCAAATACACAAAAGTATCAAAACTTTATGTAATTGTATGAAAGCCCCAAAAGTACCCCATTAAGGGGTGGCCGGTTTTTGTAGTGAAAAAGGAGGTGGGGAAAAGGTTTTGGTGAAAAATTCAAAATTTGAAAGTGTTTTGTGCAAGTGGATAGGTAGGTGAGGATTGATTGGTATAGGTTGTAAGAAAATGTTTTGTCAAACAATAAAGACATTAATCATCCATCACCAATCAATAATAAACCAAAACTTTATGAAAAACACCAAACATTTTGAATCAAAACTCCAAACCTTTTTGTTCTTGATAAGAACATCAAGAACATTGAAGAACACACATGAAAACTCATAAGAGCTCCATGAATGTTTTCACTCAATAAAACTCAAATTTTCACTACAAAAAAGAGGGTTAACATCCTAGGGTACTTAGGGGTTCCAAAAGTCACTTTAAAACTCTTTTAACAAGACAAACATGAACCCAAAAATCTACCCTTTGGATTTGGCCGAATTTCCCCACAAACATGGCACCAATTTTTAGTTCCAATATTCATGCTTAAATGAACTACATCTACAACATTTGAGATGCTAAATTTTCAAGCAAAATTTATATTCAAAAGCAAGAACAAAGCTTGTAACATTTACAACATTTAAATCACAAACCATGAAAAACACAAAACCCAAAAGGATTCACCATAAACTAGACCTAGGCTCTTGATACCACTTGAAGGAAAAATTTTGTCCTAGTTAAGAACATGTGAGAATATTTGAACACATAGGCAAACTATTAACACATTAAAGTAGGCATGCATTCAAAAACAATTCTAAAACCCATGACTTTCCAAGCCTAGTGAATGGTGAACAACAAGACTCTTTAACAACATTAAAGAGAAGAAAGGATTTAGAGATTCATTACCCTTGAAGCTCATCCTTGTTTACACAAGGGATTCACCCAAGTGGAGGGCCTTCAAGTCACCTCCTAGCTTCTTGGATCTTCCTTGTGATTTTCTTCCTTTTGATGCTCCTTTTCTCCTTGAGGATGTGGGGAAAGGATCTCCAAGAACACCAAAGATTTGGTGTCTCTAAGTCTCCACACCAAGGATAAGGTGTGAAGATGAAATGGATGACTTAGAGAAGAAAAGATTGCTAGCTATATCTTCTCTAAGTGGCCGGCCTCCTTTAGATAAAAAGAGAGAAAGTGTTTCTCATCTTTGCCTCTTGAAAACCCTAATGAGGTAAAAGCTATAAAGATGCTTTTATATCTCATTTCTTAGGTGAGTGGCAAACTTGCAATTAAGCAAAACTTCCCACTTTCCTCACTATGGCCGGCCATCTTAAGTGATTGGGCTATTTGCCCATATTTGTTTTAGTTGTCATACAACTTAAACATAATGGACCTAGTGGACCAAACCCTTTTGGACCACGAAGCCCAAAACTAACTTAAAAGCCCAATACGAACCTTTCGTATAATTAATCAACTAATTAATTAACCTTGACCATTTTTCAATTAAACCATTTAATTGCTTATCCATTTCATTTATAGTTCTTCACTTTCATCCTTACTCGGTGTACGATCCATTAGGTTCCAATTAGCGAGGCAGTGAGCGATTGTTACTCTTAACGATCGATTGTGAATTGAAACTACATTTCAATTCTCCCTTTGATTAAGATTAGTGTTTGCTAATCTTCAGGGCTTCCACAAACCATGAGTGACACCTAGCAGCATGTCATGGCTACCCAAGCTAAATATAATTGGTTGGAGAACCTATCCAGTTACAATTACAATGCAATACGGTCATTCTCTATCACAATACTCTTAATCACATTGTTTGAGTGATAGTTTGTTTCATGTCTACTATCCAATGTAATACTTCTTTATATGATTCAATTGAATATGATTTGGAACATACTTCCTAAGTCATATTCGTATGCTTTGGCCAAAGACTCCCGAATCATATCTTAGAGTATTCTCCTTCCCCCATGGAAGGTTAGAGATCCCTTGTTGTGCATTCATATGCCTACATGACTAGATAGCTTAACCCTAACAATGCCGTGGACACTCTCGATGGAATGCCTTTGACATGATCAAAGATCAAGGACCTAACCATTAGACATCTATGATGCCTCAGGTCAAAGGACTACTTTGCATATTGCAACTAACGAGTTCTTACATGACATGTATGTTCGAACTCTCTTTTGATCGTTGTTCAGTGTACTCGATTACTCTTTCGAGCACCTATGTGTTTGTCTTAGTGTGCAACACTAAATGACTTGAGACTAGTCATACTCACGCTTGAGTTGACATAACACATACTAACCTTAGCGGATTGTCAATGCCCAATTGGCAATCCTATGGCTAGGAGCGTTTTAGGAATGAACATAAGAGAAAGGTCTCATTAATCCAACTTACTTAAATCACTTCTCTCTTAGATCAAATACATTCCTTGGATTCCTTTATTGCTTAAACACATGATACAATAAATAGTGATTAACAATAAGCTTTGCCCTTCATTAAACATATAATAGTTTAATACAATAAGTATTCCAAAAGCTATTACATCAAATGAGTGGCTTTGTGGGCATACTTCCAACAAGTTCCTTGTCTTCAAGAGCCATAAGGATTGATTGTACCCAGAGGAGCCATCCATGAATGATAGCGCCTCGTGGCCAGTGGTCACGTCCACCAATGATTTCGATGATTGGCAAGGGAAAGTCGTTAGAGCAAGCATCGTTGAGGTTGCGGAACTCTACGTAAACATGTATTTGTCCATATTTCTTAAAGACAATGACAATGTTGGAGATCCATTTAAGGTATTGCACATTTTGAATAAAGCCTGCTTCGATTAGCTTGTCAATCTCGACCTTAATTTATGGGATGAGTTCGGATCGATATCGTCTTTCAGTTTGATTTATTGGTCGCGTTCCAGACTTGACTATGAAACGATGCACGACGATGGTAGGGTCAAGTCCGGGCATTTCTTTGTAGATCCAAGCACAGACGTCTTTGTACTCCAATACCAGTTGGTAATACTCATTGATCTCGTCTATACTTAGTAGCGCACTTACATAGATAGGCATTGGTTCCTCACTTGTGCCTAAATTGAGTTCCTTGAGATCATCAAACGTGGCTTGCCTCCCATCCTCGAGCTGTGGTGGTGTAGCAGTGACGTCCTCTTCGGGTATTTCCTCTTCTTTGTCTTCTTAGATTGTGATGTGGAAGACGTCTTGGACCTCCTCTTCAGTGTCATCCCTTTGGGCTTGTTGGCGTGAAGACTGGCCAGTGTAAACAATGATGCGCGTTTTTACCTTCAATTGTCCTTTTGTGTCGACTTCCAAGGTGGTTTGGCGCTTCATCCTTAAAGGAATCGAGTTCGAACGTCGTCTTTTTCTGCTAGACCGTCGAACTTGTCTTTCTTGGGTGTCGGCTTCCTATTTCTAGAAGGCTTTTTGGTTTCTTCAAGTCTTCCCAAGGCCGATCGTTGCGGATGAGAGCTAGCCGTGTTTCTTTGTTTCTTGGGTTTTGACAATCTTTCGAAAACATAGCCTTGGGATGTTGGTGTGTTAAGCCTTTTGAAGACGGAGGTTTCGTCTTGACCACTAATGCAATCAAGTGCCGAAATTATGGGTTTTGAACGATTCAGCTTATCGAAGACTAACGTTCGAGGGGCGGGTTTAGGCTCTTCTTGATCTTGTTCAACGCTTACGTTGATGTGTTGAGCGCTAACATTTTTCTCTTTTCTTAAAATATTCACGGGTGTATTTGGTGTGAAGCCAAGTCCAACTTTGTTGTTTTCAACTCCGTAACCATGCTCATTCAACTTCTTTTAAGTCTCAGTGAGGTCACGTTCTTTATCGTTAATGGTGTTTGCATTCTTCTTTCCAAGATTTGAAGATGAGGTGAAATAGTACCCAGCCTTTGACATAAGTTTGTAGGCATTTGCGTCGAAACCTTCTTCGATCCTCTTGGTTGGAAGATAGCTTAGTTCTGCCCCTTTTGGCAGAGGTTTGGCAAAGCCTTGCAATGGTTATGAACCCTTAGCGTCGCCTAGCTGTGTCAGAGGTAAAACTGCATTTGTCTTGAGCAGCTTTACATCATCCTTGTGCAGCTGTGAGTCGACTTTGCTTGTTCCAGTTTCTAACGGAGATTGCCCATTCTTTCTTCTTGACATTGGGATGTATCGGAAGACGGGTGTGTTTGATCCTTTTGAAGGCGTCACACTTCCCTTGATTGTTGCGGGCTTGCCAGGCTCATCATCGTCTTTGCTTGAAGATGGCGCAGGTTGCCCTTCTTGCTTCTTGGGCATGGTTTGCCACTCCTTTTTGGGTGCGACTTTGCCAATGGATTTGATCTCATTTGGAAGAGCTTCGGGTACTATGTCTTCATCCATGTAGAACTTGGTATCGACGAAGTGTGATTTAGCTTCGGTGAATGGCTTGGTGTCGCCTTGTATCACCTTCACCCATTTTCAGTAGAACTTTAGGCAATGGTGGAGGGTGGACTGCACCGCTCCATTCTTGTGGATCCAAGGCTTTCCTAAGAGCAAGCTGTATAAAGTTCTTGCTTCAATCACATGGAATAACGTGCTTGATTTGAGTTCACCAATGGTCATTTCCACTTGGATCATGCCCATCACTCTTTTTCATCCTTGGTTAAAACCTTGGATTAGGAGACGGTTTTGGGATAATTCATCCACCTTGATGTCAATTGTAGTCATTGTTAACTTTGGCATGATGATTATGGCCGATCTGCCATCCACAAGCATGCGGTTGATTTTGTTCTTTCTCACATACCCAGAGGCAAAGAGATGACGGTTGTGAGGCTTTGACCCTAGCAACAAGTCTTTGTCAGTGAAGTTGATCGCATCATGGGCAGCACAGCATGTGACATATTCATGTGGTCGAAGCTTTAAGCCTTCTCATTTACTTTCTTAAACCTTATGGTCATCGGGACTTGCCAAGACTACTACTAGTGCTCTTCGCATCTCCTTGGGCAATCACAGTGCCTCCTCAATGCTAAAGTATGTCGACATGCTTTCTTCGAGCATCAAGGTCTTCTCTTCCTCGACGGTGATAGCTTTGCCTTTTGAAAGCTTTTCTATCTCTATTTCAACCATGTGACAGGCAACGGTAGTGCACTGTTGGAAGAAATCCTTCAGGAAACACTCGTGCAATGAGATGGGAATGTGTGGCTCTTGCTCCATAGATTCCCCAACGTACGTTGGCTTAGAAGCTCTTACATTTTTTTTGGGCTTCCTATTCTTGCGGCGGCGATGCTTTCTCCCTTGTTCCACCTTCGACCGTGTAGCTCGTGGTCTTGGCTTCCTTGTCTTTTTGTAGGTCATTAGTGTCCACCCTTCTTCATCGTCAGTAGGTGCATTTTGGTCCCGTGCCCCCAGTGACGGATGTGCAGAAGGTGTCGTGTGGCTTGAGCATGGACGGGAGTGGTCAAGTGTCAGTTGGAGAGGCATGGGATCGAATCATCCAAACGCAATTGTAGTAGTATATGTTGCGGCCGTGTCTTCAAGGTCAAGTTCAATTTGCCCTTGTTGTGCCAGCTTCATGATGAGGTCTTTGAGCACGAAGCACTTGCCAACAGGATGGCTCACGATACGATGGTACTTGCAGTACTTATGATCGTTAACGCGATTCATCTCTTGAAGGCGTTTGCATTCGGGTAGCTCGATCACCTTTTTTCCAGCAAGTCGTCTAACATTGCAGCCACATCAGAGTCAAGAAACGGGTACGTCTTCTACTACATCTCCCTCAAAGTGTTTTTGTACCTATCTTGGATACGAGAAGGCTCACCTCTCTTTATCTCCTTCACTTTGTTTTTGGATGAGATCTTGACGGGGCGCAAGGGAGGTCTTGATGGGAGTAGTGTTAACAGTAAAAGCTTCATTGGCCGGCTTCTTCCCAGTCTTGTCTGCCTTTGGAGCAAACACTTTATCATTCTTGAAGTCGATGATTGGCTCATTTTTCCCATGATTAGCAATACTCAGCTCCATGTCATGGAACCGAGTTGCCAACTCTTTAAACGTTCTCTGGTTTATGCCTTGGAGGATGTAATGTAACCCCCAATGCATGCCTTGAACGCACATCTCAATGGCGGAGGTTTCAGAAAGCCAATCTTTGCAATCCAGACTTAATGAACGCCATCTATTGATGTAGTCGACAACAGGTTTGTCCTTCCACTGCTTTGTACTCATCAGCTCCAGCATGCTTACGATGCGGCAAATGTTGTACAAGCGGTTGAAGAATTCCCTTTCAAGCTGGTCCCAGCTGTTGATAGACTCGGGCTCAAGGTCGGTGTACCAGTCAAAAGCATTACCTTTTAGCGAGCGCACGAACTGCTTGACTAGGTAGTCTCCTTCAATCCCAGCATTGTTGCAGGTTTCAATGAAATGGGCAATATGTTGTTTAGGATTGCCTTTTCCATCGAATTGCATGAATTTAGGTGGCTGATAACCCTTTGGCATCCTCAAAGGGTCAATCTTCTTAGAGGCTGGCTTTAAGTACAGCATAGAGTCATGTGAACTTCATTCGTACTGCGCCTTAATGGTGCTTGTGATCATCTCTTGCAGTTATTGGATAGAAAGAGATCCCGTGAGTGTCGTAGCTCGGTCCACCTCTAGCTTCTCCTCTTTCTCGTCGGTTTCCTCCTTTGATAAATCAACATTTGGGTCGGCTAGCTCGTCGTGTTGCACCTCAAGACGATTGACGAATGTAGCAATCTACAATTCTTTTTCCTCCACGGTCCTTGTTAGCGTTGCAATTACTTCATTCATTTGGACTAGCTGCTCCTCGATGGACGTCGCACCAGTAGTCATGACTTGCATGGCTACAGGATACGAGTTGCCAAGGGCGGAGCCAGGATTTTTTTCTTGGGTGGGCTAACTGAAATTAGTGCCATAAAATCATACGTTTATTTTTTTGCTTATATAAAAATTATACAGTAATCAATATAAAAGAACAACAATAGATTATAAATTATTCTCAAAATCATAACCTAGCTGATATATTCAAGGACAATATAAATAATTAATCTATTAATTAAATCAAGAATAAGTAAATAAAGAGATTAAGAATGTACCAAAGGTGACTTCATTGGAAAATCGCAACGAAAAGTAAGGAATTGCGGACATGGGGATTATGGATTTAAAAAAAAAAAAACTATTTTTCTTTTCTTGATTAAGAAGCACAGAGGCTAAATTGCATAGGGTAAATGGTCTTTTTCTTTTACAAATAGGATAAAGGGGGATGGGAGATAGAACTAATTTATAATTTTTAGCATAAAACTTATGGGGTGTGATATCCACACACATTTTCTTACTTCTCACACACCCCTTATTAATTTATGTCCTTTGATCTTCTTCAATTCATTTGATCTGATGGCCGGAAATTAAGAGGGTGTGTGAGAAGTAAAAAGGGGTGTGTAGATAACACACCCCAAACTTATTATTTATTACCTATCCTCTACTAAATTTACATTAAATAATAACCTGTTTTGAAAATGAATGGCCTATAAGCATGAGATTACAAAAGAATATTGTTAGTCACCCTCATTTTTATCTCCAACACACCCTTACTAATTTTTTGCCATTGGCCATCTTCAATTCACTCTATCCGACAGTCGAAAATTAAGAGAAGTGTGTGAGAAGTAAAATGAGTGCATGAATAGCACTACCCTTATAGAAAACCTCCCTGGGCTATAGCCCACCTTAGCCTTGTGGGTGGCTCTGCCATTGCGAGCTGCTGCTTGAGTTGGCATCAGAAGTCAACGACTCGAAGTATCTCATCGGGCTTTCTTCTCTTGGCGCCCTTAGCGAGGCCTAGGTGATCACGGGCTCGTGCCTCAGGTGCTCTTGCTCCTTCGGCAGAGTTGATGTAGGGGTGGAAGGCACAACAGAGAGAGTTCTTTCTTTGCTTTGGGTTGTGACGCCCAATGTGCCACCACTTGCAGCAATGATGTTCTTGTTCTTTGCATTGGTTATGGGAACAACTTGATTTTTTACACCATGTGTGTTTCTTGTGGATTTGAAGACAAAGATGAGAGGCTGAGAGGTCCTACTGGGCGTGCCAAATTTGTAAACACGAAAATTCTGTAATGAATGAAACGAGAACACATGTACAAAGTAGATTTGTAGGGTTACAATCTCTATTTACAATTTTCCTCTGATTCAGTCTTTAAATTTGATATAGATACGTAGGTTGTTGATCCAAGGGTCACGATAACTTGATCTTGGACGAACAATTGAATGATTGCTTCAAGCTTTGAGCTTGAAAAGATGCTTGGATGGTCTTCACCTCAAAGTTGTGGCAAAGGTAGAGTTGATGTAGGACTTCGTTGATTTAAGGGTCTTGGTGACTTGATCTTGAAACAAACATTGTTACAAGTTTTGAGCTTGCAACAAAGTAAGGAATCGGCACAAATTCTTGTTGATTCTTCAAAGGAATGCTTCGACTTTGGTCGAAAGAAAGCTTCGGCTTTGGTTGTGCATTCTTTGAAGAGAGCTTTGACAGCATATTAGTCTTCAAAGATTTGGCAGAGGTTCTCCTTTTGTGAGAATTTCGGCCCTTGAATGTAGAAATTGTCAACCTTTATGCTTGTCTGAGGACCTTGTATTTATAGACTTCTCAAAGCTTGCCTTTGGATGGATTTGGCTTTGATTTGTGTCTTTGATTCATCCATTGGAGAATTTAGGCATGTCTTATGTCTTAATTTTAGCCATTTTCCCTTGCTTGGCCGAATTATAGGGCTTTCTTGCCCATTTTGTGAGCAATTTTCAATTCTTACTTGATTTATGAAGATGCTTTAGCTTTCTTTCCGGTTTTGGGAGCAATTTGGATCCCTTGCCGATTTTAAGAGGGATTTTCTCCCTTTTGCCAAATTTTGGGCAGGTTTTGTACTTTCTTTGCTTGATTTGTGCCACATGTCATTGATGACTTGTCCATTTGTGATGATTCATATGCCACGTGGAGCTTTATCATGCATCATTTGTATGCAACGAAATTTACATGTCTACAACTTTGTTGCAAGCTCAAAACTTGTAACGACGTTCGATTCAAGATCAAGTCACCAAGACCCTTGAATCAACAAAATCCCACATCAACATCACATTTTCCGCAGGTTATACGCAAACCTAGAGGTAAAGACTATCCACGCATTGTTTCAAGCTCGAAACTTGAAGCAATCATTCAATCGTTCGTCTAAGACCAAGTCATCACGACCCTTGGATCAACAACCTATGCATCTACACCAATTTTGAAGACTGAATCAGAGGAAAATTGTAAACATAGATTGTAACCTGACAAATTCATCAATACAAATCTACTTTGTACACATGTTCTCGTTTCATTTGTTACAGAATTTACGGCAGCAGCAACAAAAAAAAAAAAAAAAAGGGACGACAGCAAGCAGAGTCAATGTGCATGGCAAGAAGAGTTTATGGAAAAAAAACACACACCCAATTGCCCTATAAATAAGGGTCAATTGCTTCCTAATGCTATAAGGGAAATACATACCAAATAGCAAATGGAAAATCAAAAGAAAGAAGTACATTCCAATCAAAAGAAGCAAGTAAATTCCAAGAAAAACATGGCAAGGTGATTTCGGCCACAAAGGGAAAAAAAGCATGTTGTTTTTGCAACAAAATCAGCAAAGAAAAGAAAAGGAAACAAAAAAAAAAATTAAGGAAAGGGCTTCAAAATTTCCAAAACATCAAAGGAAACTACCTTTCCTTGTCAAAATACAAAAGGCAATCCCTCCAAAGTAAGGACAAGCCTTCAAGTTTCCCAAACCAAAAGGGAAACACTCCCTTGGCCAAAAAAGTGGAAAGAGAAAGGAAAAAAGCATGCGAATCCTACTTACCCAAGGACAAGCATTAAATCTTTCCAAAATCTTGAAGGGAATCACCAAGGCTTTCCAACACTTTGAAGGAAATCCCCCTTATTACCAAAATTGAATGAGGTTCCTACCTAAAGAAAGAAAAATATTTTTTCCACAACCACAAGGAAAAAAATCCAAGCCTCAAAATACACCAAATGTATTTTGTCAAAATTATGGAAAATCAATACGCACAATAAGTATGTGCCAATTTATCCATTTCCAAAATTTCTTTCAAGATCAAGCCTCTACGGCCCTTGAAGAATCTTCCAAGATCAAGCCTCTATGGCCCTTGAAGAAAAATTTCATTACTTTCAAGATCAAGCCTCTCCGGCCCTTGAAGAAAACTTTCATTTCTTTCAAGATCAAACCTCAACGGCCCTTAAAGAAATGTTTCGTTCAAGAAATACGCCTCAACGGCCCTTAATGAAATTCATCATGTTCATTCAAGAAATACCATCTACGGCCCTTGAAGAAGCCAACTAATTCAAGATCAAGTCTCAATGACCCTTGAGTTAGAACATTCACATTGCAGGACTTCAAAACACGTTTCCTACATGTGACAAGCACATGCCTACAACGTGCCTTGAAGTGGGGGCATTTGTAGACATGTAAATTTTGTTGCATACAAATGATGCATCACAAAACTCCACGTGGCATATGACTCATCACAAATAGACAAGTCATCAAAGACATGTGGCACAAATCAAGCAAAGTAAGTACAAAACCTTCCCAAAAGTGGGCAAAAGGGAGAAAATCCCTCTTAAAATCGGCAAAGGGACCAAGTTTCTCCCAAAACTGGCAAGAAAACTAAAGCATCTTCATTAAACAAGCAAGAATTGAAGATTGCTCACAAAATAGGTAACAAGCCCTATAATTCAGCCAAGCAAGGGAAAATGGCTGAAATTAAGACACAAAACATGCCTAAATTCTCCCATGGACGAATCAAGACACAAATCAAAGCTAAATCCACCCAAAGGCATGCCTTTGGAAGTCTATAAATACAAGGTCCCAAGACAATCAGAAGGTCGACAATTTCTACATTCAAAGGCAACAATTCTCACATTGAGAATAACCTCTCCCAAATCTTTGAAGACTAATACGCTGCCAAAGCTCTCTTCAAAGAACGCACAACCAAAACTCTCTTCAAATAATGCACAACCAAAGCCGAAACGCTCCCTTAAAGAATATACAAACACTTGTGCCAATTCCTTCAAGACTTTGTTGCAAGCTCAAAACTTGTAATGACGTTCGATTCAAGATAAAGTCGTCAAGACCCTTGAATCAATGAAATCCTACATCAACACTACCTTTTCCACAACTTTGAGGTGAAGACTATCAATGCATTGTTTCAAGCTCAAAACCTGAAGCAATCGTTCAATCGTTCGTCCGAGATCAAGTCATCGCGACCCTTGGATCAACAACCTACGCAACTACATCAAATTTGAAGACTAAATCAAAGGAAAATTGTAAACAGAGATTGTAACCCTACAAATTCATCAATACAAATCTACTTTGTACACGTGTTCTAGTTTCATTCGTTACAGAATTTTTGTGGTTACAAATCCATGGCCATGGTTGCCCACAAAATAGTGGGGGAGAAGCCGTGAAAGGAAGAGAGAACGAAGCCGCTGTGAGGGGAGGATGAAGGCATAAAGACGAGCCAAGAGGGGTAGGATAAACAAAATTGTGGAGGGGACAGGAGAAATGGAATCACAGCGGGTTAGAAGGTTGGGGGGAAGATGGGAAAGGAAGGAAGAGCTATAAGGGAGAATAACTGAGCTTCCGTCGGTCCCAAGCCGTAGCAGGAGACCAGCGGCTGTTGTGTATGTAGACTAGCGTTTTTAGGCAAAGAATGAGGCAACGCGTTCTACTTTTTACGAAGTTGAGTTTATTTAGGGATACTAAAATGTACTTGGATATGTGGAAAACATCACCATCTTCATAGTTAGCGATGAACATGGGATAGTAGAATAGGTAAAGTTTTTTTTCTTCTTTCAATCGTTCAGTTGAGAGGGTTAGCGATGGCATGGTTCACTCGACTCCTAGCAGATGTGGCTTTCTTAGCCATCAGAGTGATTTTCTCCCTGGAGACCTTTGGATCAAAATCGGATAGCTCAATTCGCCCACCTACCTGAGTCTGATTCATCTACTCTACTTCTCCACTGCGTGCGGCGATGCTCTCTAAGTCACTTTCTTTGGCGTAGTTTGAGGTTGACGTTGTTGAAAACCACAAACTTTTGAAGCACAATTAGGAGCGTGAGGTTGTTGACACTTGAGACCCTTATGGTTGAAGACCAAGACCATTTTGTGTGACTTCACGCTCCCATTAGCGACCAGTAGCTTCATGATCACTAGAACTTCAGACCCTTCCACGCCTGGCGATCAATATAGTTTTTTTTTCTTTTTTTATTTACATTTTTTTTAAATATTTAAAAAAAATTATTGTTAATACAAGTGGCGTCATATAATTGGATAGGTGAAATCCACTTGAGTGACACTTCAACACATTAACAAAAAAATTGATAGAAGTAGGGGTGGGTTCAAAAAACCGAAAACCGAAAAACAAACCGAATCGAAGCCGAAAAAAACCGAACCGAAAAAAAATCGAACCGAAACTACCGAACCGAATATGGCTGGTTTAGTTTTGGTTTTTGAGGTCCAGAAACTGAACCGGACCGAACCAAACCGAAAAAAAATATCATATATAAATACTAAAAACATCTTGGCGTCAGGGTTTGAACCCCTTCCCTGCAGGTTGGGGTTAATCGCTACAAGCCAACTTGCCTGTAGGCTGAGTTGTTATAATTGCTCCAGTAAGTTATTTATAGGTTTCTTAAATTTAATGCTTTATAAAATTTCTTAACTTTACAAACCCTAGCCGTCTCACTCCCATCCCATTTCCCATTTCCCATTTCCCATTTCAGATCTCAAACACTCACTCTCTCTCTCCCCTCCGCTACTTCCTCTCTGCCTTTGCTTCCTCAGTCTCTCTCTCTCTCCTTCCTCTCTTCCTCCAAATCACTCTCTCTCCAGTCTCCAGTCTTCTCCTGTCCTCTTCCTCTTCTTCCAAACCATGATTTTCCTTTCTTCCAAACCATGATTTTCCCTCGCCCCTTTCGAATCAGAACCCCCTCCAAATTGGAAGATTCTAATCCGGGTTTTCCGATTTCTCATAGGTAATTTTCGAATCGAAACAAATATGATTTATAATTTTATATTGTGATTTACTGAATTAATAGACTATATGATTAATCAATGATTTCTCTTTTGTTCATATATGTATCAGCAGCTCCTAGTTTGTTTCCCACGGTTTTTTCAGAAACCTTTGAAAATACAACCCTGGTTAATAATTGGTTTTGTAAATTCCATGCAACCAACAAATATTGGATTTGTATTTATAAATTATTATGTGCACAGCTAATGTCCACGTAAAATGGGTTTTTCTTTTAATTATTTTGTTGGGATTTTGCATATTATAATCTTCCAATTTGGCAGCAGATGCTTAGGTGTTGCCATGGCTGACGAGTGACGAGATGTTTGGGACTAAAAACAAACCCCCAAGGTAAACATCTCCCTGGCTGGCTGCTATTTAGTTCTATTGGGTTTATTTTCATGGAAAAATCAAAGAATTAACACATGCATGTGTTTTTTTCTCCGCGAGAACTCTTGGATCCACAACAAGAAAGACGCACCGACACCCAATAATGTCATATCCATGGCCGATCGTCCCAGTTCGTATTCATTTTATGCAGAAGTTTCTGCATCTTCAGTGCTCAATCAATTGTTGCAGATTTGTTCCAGATTTTAAAAAAAAAATCATGGAAAAAACCGAACCGGACTGAAACCGAACCAAAAAAATTTGAACCGAACTGAAATTTCAGTTCTGTTTCGGTTTTGGCTAAAATCCGAACCATTTCAAACCGAACCCAGCCCTAGATAGAAGTGTAACAGAATGACTAAATTGATTTGCAAGACCTATTTTAGAAATCAAATTGATGAATTTCTATTTCAGAGACCATTTTGATTGGAATGTGCAATTTGAGGAACCAACCGTGATAAAACCATAGTTCCTCTCATTTTCTTAAAAAAAAAAAAAGGATTTCATCTCATAATTAAAAAATAAAAATCATATCCAAAGACATCCTTGAATTTGTAATACATGACTTATATCCAACTCTAGAGGAATTTAAAATTATACAATTTAAAAAAAAAAAAAAAGGTATAGTATATTTCGAATTGATTTGTCTAGAGATTTTATTCCAATAGACAAGAACCCATCACCAAAATATAAGGGTACAAGAAATGGAAAAAAATTAAAAAAAAAAATTACTTGGAAGGATATCTCTGCATAAATTGGCACTTCGATCATTTCTTCACTTTGTGCTTCATTTTTGCCTTCTCTTTTTCTTTTCTTCTCATCTCTTCACGTCTCTTCTTCTCCTTTTCTTGTTTCCTTTTCATCTCCTCTTTTTCCTGCCTTTTCCTCTCCTTCTCTTTGGCTTTTTTTATCTTTTCTTTCTCTTTAAGCTCTTCCTTTGTCAGCTCTCGTCCTATTTTGAGACACATTTTGATCTCTCTTTCTCAAAGATGAACAGATGAATGAATATATAAGGTGGCTTTTTTTGGTATTTTCTGGGTTGGTTTCATGTGATGGCCGTCTCATTTGTTGTACGTGCAGGAACATTGCGTTTCTTGGCACGTATAAGTTGCCGTCCAAAACGACGTTGGTGGTGGCATTACCATGTTGAATCATGACATCCAGAAGGCCATCTTCCATGTCCTAATACATACTCTCACTTGACAATTAATAATCAATTAACCCAACGCATGACATATTTCAATTAGAATCTTAGATAGACAGTATAAACAACAAGTGATTCGGCACATCGCATTCAAACCAAGTCTCTTTCGAAAACACCAAATTCTTAGAGGGTAAATTTGTCATTCACCAAGAAACCGAAAGAAAATTGAACTTAATAAGTTGTTTTTCTACCACTTAGTACTACGGTCTAATGTATTGCTCTTCACTTGTAAGTGAGAAGTCTTAGGTTCGATTCTCGCCAAAGGTGAATGTGCACAAAACCTCCTCAGAAATGTCTTCTCCACTTATTTGCTCGACGGCGTCCCTCAAGTCAATCGTCCAGAAATCCGAAAGTCATTTCCACTTCTGTTGAGGATTTCAACCTCACAAAGGCCTCCACGGTCCGAACTAGTTGCTTGCATTGTCTCTGATGATATATTCGTAAATCAATCTCTAATCATAAAGATCAATCTGAACCAAAGAATACGCAATTTTTTTTCCATTCAAATCTGAGTAAATGGAAAGAGAGAACGATGCAATTATGGTAGTTAAAAACAAGCAGATCTACACGTAGCTAACCTGGTTTCCAGTCCATCTGTGGCTACCCACACAAATTTTGTCGAGACCAACAGTCTCCAATATTGCCGTTTATAAACCTTCGATTCCTTGACCAGTAACAGAAGATGTCAAAACATGCTTACTGAACAACGCGATATCCTTGGAGGCTTGGATAATATGCAATACCGAAAGGCAATGCCATGATACGGCCTCTTTGGAAAATTGTTTTTTGCAGAATTGTAACACCAAGGAATTTGTGACTTTTCATCATATTTCAAGGTTATATTAGCATGAAAAGTTGTAACCTTACAGGCAGCTTTTGGGGAAGCAATGTGTCCAATTCAATGGGTGTAATTGAAGACTTACACGCCATTTGAAGATGCACATGTACTCCTATATATATAGATACAATTGCATACAACTCGAATACATTATTTTTCTCCTTTTTATAGGAGTATACAAGCCTAATTAATAAGTAAACTAAACCAAATTCAAATAAGTTAACCTAATTCCTTGAGGACAAAGAAACCTACATCTTAATAAACTAACATAAAACAAAAGGGTAAGCTAGGAAGAACAAATTTTTAAAACCAAATTTGCAAACAAATGATGTTGTTGATGATTGGATTATTAATTAAATGCCGATTAACGTATTTGTTTCTTATTGGTGACACATTATTTAATTTGCAATTTGGTTTTAAAAATTTGGTCTCCCTAGCATTATCCAAAAAAAAATAGTTAATATAGAAGAGTAATGCTAGATAAACTAAATTTGTAGACAAAATTTGCAAACTAAAGGATGTGCCACCAATAGGAATGACCGAATAAGCACGTTTACCAATGCTTAAGTCATAATCCAATTTCATATCATTTAGTTTATAAAATGAAAACTTTCAAGAAAAGGGCTTGAGCTAAGTTTATTTTAACCAAAAATCATGTTATAAATTTATTTAATGAAAAAGAATCAATATTAATAAAAAAAAAACCCCTTAAATTTTAATGAAAATGACACAGCTTTAATATAAAAAAAATATTTAAAAAAAAAACTGACTCGCAGGGTCCCGCGCATCTATCACAGACACTGTTTAGGAAACTAAACACTATTTATAAAACTGAATACTATTTATGAAACTAAACACTATTGATGATAATGCCTAGTTTTTTGTCTACTTTCATAAATAGTGCCTAGTTCTTGGTCATGTTTCATAAATAGTGCCTAGTTATTGGGTCTAGCTTCATAAATAGTGTATAGTAATGGTACAGTTTCATAAATAGTGCCTCTTTCTTAGTTCAGTTTCATAAATAATGCCTAGTTATTAGTCTACTTTCATAAATAGTGCTTAGTTTTTGGTCATGTTTCATAAATAATGAATAGTTCTTATTTCAGTTTCATAAATAATTTCCACCTGTTGGTTTAGTGTTAGAAATAGTACCTAATTTTTTGGTTTCGTTTCATAAATAATGTCTACTTATTGGTCCAGTTTTATAAATAGTATCTACTTATTTGTCCATTTTCATAAATAGTGTTTACTTATTGGTCAATTTTTATAAATAGTATCTAATTCTTGGTTCAGTTTCATAAGCTTTGAAATTTATACCCTGTATGGTCTTGTAAAAGCACCCATTGCACCGAAAATGATGAACCCATAAGTGATCCTTTAAATGAAAACCTTGAGAAGATTATGTTTTCAGTAATTATATCTAAAAAGTTGTTTTCAATAACCAAATAAAAATACTGGATATTATGTAATTGGTGGAAAAAATTTCCTTATAAGTTGCACAAGATACTCTTCAGTGTTTCATACGTCCATAATATATAACAAATAATAGGATATGTATGTTTGGTGGAAAAGTTTTCCTTATAAGTTGCACAAGATACTCTTCAGTGTTTCATATGTCCATAATATATAACAAATAATAGGATATGTATGTACGTACGTACGTATATAGAAGCAGCAGGCATTTGATAATGATGAACAAAGCAGCGGCAAAGGAGGTGCACCTGGTGACAGTAAAAATATATAGAAGCAGCAGTAGGCATTTGATAATGATGAACAAAGGCATTTGATGAACACAGCAGGGGGCAAAGAAGGCACACCTGGTGCGCGTGTGATATTTTTTTTTTCTTTGTCTTTCTTGTCTTTATCGTTAAATAAAATTATTAGATAGTTTTTTTGTTAAAATTCAAAGTTTTGAAGTCATTTTCATTAGTTTCGTTTATAAAATTTTGTCTACAAATTTAGTCATCCTAACATTATCCATACATTAAACCTTTCCCTTTTTATTTTTCTAAATTCTAGGCTACTTTTGAAGTGAATCTAATCATGTTTTCTTGTCCGGTTACAATTTGTTAATGTATAATATCTAGGAAATTACATTTTCTACATAACAAAGGTTGAAAAACGATGAAAGCATATATATTCTTTTTATTTTTTATGCAAAGAAATTTATTAAAGTACAAAATCTCTAGTACAACCGTTTTCAATACAATCAAAATTAAGGGCAGGAAAAGCAACATCAGGCAAACAGAAATCCCAAAAACGAGGGTTCGAGAGGGAAAGACCAAGGTGAGCTAAAGTATCCGCAACAAAGTTTGCTCCTTGAAAATGTGCTTCCAATCAATATGACTAAAAGACCGAGCCAGGACACGAATATCATTGATAATAGAGCTAACTCTCCAAGGAACTCCCCAATGACCCTGCATTGCTTCAATGATGAGCTTAGAGTCCCCTTCCACCGACACTTTAGTGAAACCCTTGCGCCTAGCACATTGGAAACCCTCTCACAAACCCATCGCTTTTGCAACCGAAATAGTAGTGCCATCAAGATTAAGAGCCCCCGCCCCAATCACTTGTGAATTAATGTTACGAAGCACAAAGGCAGCAGCAACATGGTTGTTCGAAACTGAACCATCAAAATTGAGCTTAACCACATCATGCTGGTCAGGAGGATGTCATTTAATAGAGGAAGAGATAGGTAAAGCCTCCTTGGGGTCACACTGAGAAAAGTTGAACCAACACTACATGCGATAGAAACAAAACATGCCGGGACCAAAGGCACACTTTAGAACACCAAGTTATTTCTTTCCGTCCATATATGATAGCTCCACTTTAGGGTTAATGTATAATATGTATAATAAATCTATGTTATAGGGCAGACACAGAATACTCAATCCTTTCCTTTTACATAGATAGAAAATAAATTTAATTTGTAATGGATGGAGTTAGATTACGTTACAGGGTAAACAAAAATAACCTGTGAAAGAGGTCGATTAAAAAAATTGTAGTACAGGTAGATAAATACATTTAATGTACGACAGGTATGAAACCCAACAGAAACTCAAAGATATGGTAGAGGTGGATAAATAACATGCGTAATTACGAGAAGCCTTCCATAAAAGAAAAAATTTCGGAGACCTACATCACAAGTAGATGATCCACGAGGAACAAATTGAAGAAAACACAAAACCAAGATGATGCATGAAGTAAGAAACCAAAAAGATAGAAAAAAGAAAACAAAAGATGAGGATGATCCATGAGGAACAAATTGAAGAAAACACAAACCTCTCCCGAGTTGTGTATATATATAACCTTACCGATTTTCACTGAAAGTACTCTGCTCACAATATTTTCAGTGAATATGGACTTTAAGTCTCTGCATCAGTTGTAATAGAATTATACGGGATAATTTTTTGTATTCCATAATTCTGAATTAAAAGGTACATACAATCCTTTTTACAAAATGAAACAAATAAAGGACATAAAACCTTTCCTAAACAAAGACTTAGTAATTACAAAATATTTACATTCATTTTCTTCTAAATACTTGCTTTTCCAATACTCCCCCTCAAGTTGGAGCATAAATATCACTCGTGCCCAACTTGATAAGCGAATCACCAAACCTTCTACTACATACGGCGTGGGTAAGAACATCTGCAAGCTGTTCATCTGAATTCACAAATGGTATTGACACAATCTTCTTCTCCAGCTTTTCTTTAATAAAATGTCTATCAACTTCAACATGCTTAGTCCTGTCATGCTGTACCGGATTCTCGGCTATCTCTCTAGCGGACTTATTATCACAATACAACTTCATGGCCTCCTTCTGTTTGAAACCAAGACTCCAAAGTAATGTTCGTAACCACAACATCTTGCACACACCATGTGCCATTCCCCTATATTCGGCTTCAGCGGAAGATCTTGATACCACATTTTGCTTCTTACTTCGCCACGTAACCAAATTACCTCCAACGAATGTAAAATACCCAGATGTAGATCTTCTATCAGTCACATCACCTGCCCAATCAGCGTCTGTAAATCCCTCGATCCTCATATGTCAATGACATTCATACAAAATTCCTTTACCCGGAGCAGACTTCAAGTATGCCAAGATTCTCATTACTGCCTCCATATGATCCATACTTGGTGAGTGCATAAATTGACTGACCACACTTACCGCATACGCAATATCTGGACGAGTGTGAGATAGATAAATCAATCTCCCCACCAATCCTTGATATCTACCTTTATCAACCGGTTCCTGATCTAGATAAATCCCCAAATAATGTTTCTCTACGATAGGAGTGTCCACAGGCTTACACCCCAGCATGCTTATTTCCTTTAATAAATCCAAAACATATTTACGTTGAGACAAGAAAATACCTCTAGATGATCGAGCGAATTCCACGCTAAGAAAATACTTTAAGTCTCCCAAACTCTTCATCTCAAATTCTACAGCTAGGTTCTGTTCAAGCTTCACCATCTCTTCCGAATCATCACCAGTTATTATCATGTCATCAACATAAATGATTAAAGCAGTCACTTTACCACTTTCCCGTTTCACAAATAATGTATGATCCGAATGGCTTTGATAATACCCAATCCTCCTCATAACCTGAGTAAATCTACCAAACCACGCACGAGGTGATTGCTTAAGTCCATAGAGTGACTTTCGCAATCTACGCACTCCGGTCTTCCCTCTGGCATTGTACCCTGGAGGAAAATCCATATATACCTCTTATTCCAAGTACCCATGAAGAAAGGCATTTTTCACATCAAACTGTTTTAGTGGCCAATTCAAGTTTGCAGCTAAAGAAATCAGAACACGTACCGTATTCATCTTTGCTACTGGGGAAAAAGTCTCCTGATAATCAATACCATAAGTTTGAGTATAACCCTTTGCTACTAACCTTGCTTTATATCTGTCTACCGATCCATCCGCCTTGTATTTAACTGTAAAGACCCATCTACACCCAACTGGCTTCTTTCCTTTGGGTAGCTCCATTATCTCCTATGTACCATTTTTATGTAGTGTCATTATTTCCTCATCCATTGCAGCAGCCCATTTAGGATCCTTCAATGCCTCATCAACTCGGGTTGGTACTTGGATTGCTTCCACATTGTTCACCCAGGCTTGAAGTTCCGGTGCAAGGTTCGAGCATGACACATAGTTAGCTATTGGGTACTTCACTTTCCCTTCAGGAGAAAACCTGTCAGGAGGAACACCACGATTTTTCCTTGACGGCAACTGATATGTACTCATAATGTTATCTTGATTAGTTACATGAGCATTAGTGGTACTTACCTCAGGAATATTCAGAGAAGACACATGGGGTGGCACTATCGAGCTTGAGAGAGAGGGGGTTGTGGGTTCGGTAACTACTTGCTGTTGGAGCAGCATACCTAGATTGGTATTGTCCTGTTGAGTCCCTGCATCATACTCGGTAATTTCCTGGGAAACCCTTTCATCACACTCGGCAGCACCCTTTCCCGCATCACACTCGGCCTGTGGCCGAGAACCATCCACATTCTCGGCACTTCCTGGCTGAGAAACTCCGTTACTATGTTTATCACCAAATGCTCCCCTAAACCACTTATTTCCAACCACCTGAGATCACCACTAGTAGTCTCCCCCTGGTGATCAGAAAGTGGTGGAACCGAAGCATAGAAGACCTCGGATTCAGAAAAAGTAACATTCATAGTCACATACATATGGCGAGTTTCAGGATGGTAGCACTTATACCCTTTTTGTTGAGGAGTAAATCCTAGAAAAACACACCGATGAGCACACGGATCTAATTTACTCCGATGAATCTTGTGGATATGAACATAAGCTACACACCCAAATACACGAGGACGAAGATGATGACTTGATACGATGGGTACAAAATCGGTCAATACTTGAAAAGGTGTTCTAAAGTCCACAACCCGGGAAGGCATACGATTAATAACATACACTGCATAGGTGACAGCTTCAGGCCAGAACCGTTTAGGTACGGATGCACCAATGAGCAAAGCACGAGCAGTCTCCAGGATATGATGGTTCTTTCTCTCAGCAACCCCATTTTGTTGTGGGGTATGAGGACAAGTAGTCTCATGTAGAATTTCTTGATCCTGAAGAAAGCCAGACAAATCGGAACCAATATACTCTCCTCTATTATCAGAATGGAGAACTTTAATAACCGAAGATTATTGTGTTGCTACCATTTGAGAAAAAGACCGAAACACCATACTCACATCACTTTTATTTTTTATCAAATAAATCCACGTCATACGAGTGCAATCATCAACAAAAGTAATAAACCATTTAACGCCAGACGTAGTACTAACAGGAGAGGGACCCCAAACATCTGAATGCACAAGATCAAAAGGAAACAATCTTTTATTCATACTAGGAGGAAACGAAGCGCGATGACTCTTCGCGAGAATACATACTTCACAATGCAAGTCTGATTCTTTTATTTCACAAAATAAACTAGGCAACATACACCTTAAATAACCAAAGGAAGCATGTCCCAACCGACGATGCAATAACCACACTTCTTGTAAATTATTAGTACAAGATGCTCGAACCACATTAGCTCTGCTAGGAACGACGTCATCCACATAATATAACCCCTCTCTCTTAGTGCCACGCCCAATATCTCCTTGGTCTGAATATCCTGAAGCAAACAAAACATTGGATACATAAGTACAACACAATCTAATTGCTCAGTAACTTGAGGAATAGATAACAAATTATGAGATAATGAGGGAACAAGCAAGCAATGATGAAGAGGAAGGGCCGGCGTGAGGTGCACTGTGCCAGCCCCCAAAACCGGTGTTGTTGTCCCGTTAACAGTTGCTATATATTTCCGTGGACTTGTTGTCATACTAGAAAATAGATTCTTATCAAAAGTCATATGATCAGTTGCACCCGAGTCTAGAATCTAACCTGTATGATGTTCCATATCAGAGGCTAAAAGAACACGCCCCATACTACCTGGAGTGGTCGAGGTTTCACTAGGAGTGGTCCTAGTCAACAAGCTTTGACTTGGATCACTTGAGGAGGGCACGACATCCTTGGTGGTAGTGGCAATGGATGCTCAGCTTCCACTAGCTCCATTAGCGGCTCGTTCCTTGGCACGTAATTTCTTCTTCAATTCGGGGAACCATTCGGGTACTCCATGTTTCTGAAAACATGTATCCTCTGTATGACAAGTTTGACCACAAAAAGTGCACTTCAGATCATCTTTATTTTCCCGAGTGAATGGCCGAGAATTGGCCGTTGGAGATGGACTAAAAAATCGGTTACCCGAAGGTGGCCGTGATACCATAGCTACAGGAGGAGCTCCTCCGTGGTTCCCCACACCACTACTTCCCATCATAGTTGCATGGCGTTGTGCTTCTCGCCTAACAACGGAGAACACCTCATCCACAGATGGTAAAGGTTGAGTTCTCAAAATATCACTACGTACTTTGTCAAAAATATCATCAAGCCCTGCTAGGAAGGCATACACACGATCCAGTTGAATTTCTTCTCGGAGTGTCTTCAAGTCAACAACACACTCCATCTTGATTGGTCTCCTTTGATCCAACTCTTGCCAAACTGCTTTGAGATCGGCATAGTATACCCCAATAGGTCTCCCTTCCTGGCGAAGTCGGAATGACTTCACCTTCAACTCATAAATCTGAGAAATATCAGACCCATCATAATACGTTCGAGCAACCTCGTCCCATACTTCTTTAGCTATATGAAGATGAATGAAAAAACCCATGATGGTAGGATCCATGGAGTTAATCAGCCACCCTTTCACAATTGTGTTCCTCATCTCCCAAGCTTAATACTCAGCACTATTCTTCTTGGGCTCCTTGACGCTTCCTGTCACGAACCCTTTCTTACCACGTCCAGCGATATGCATCTCCAATACCTTGGACCGCAGAGGATAGTTTGTCTCATTCAACTTTATAGTACTTGGTACAGCCGAAGCATCACTCTAGATAACAACCGGATTCACAGCTAAGCCGTGGGTAGAGCCATATGCCCCACCCTCCAACTTCAGCCCTGACGCACCCTCTTCTCCTGCCATTGATCACGTGAAACCACAAAAAACACACACACACGCCGTAGCAATACACAGCCCCCTGTACTACACTTAGCTTTTCTGCGGCAAGGATGCAGCAGAAAAAAACCAAGCACCTTTCTTCCCCACGACACAAGCAGCACGGTGGTGGGATTAGGGATTAGGGTTACAGTTGGCTCTGGTGCCAAATAGAATTATACGGGATAATTTTCTGTATTCCATAATTCTGAATAAAAAGGTACATACAATCTTTGTTACAAAAGGAAACAAATAAAGGACATAAAACCTTTCCTAAACAAAGACTTAGTAATTACAAAATATTTACATTCCTTTTCTTCTAAATACTTGCTTTTCCAATAGTTGTGACCCTAGCATCTCGTATAGGTACGTGGCTATTTACTGCATTTAATTTTTATTTTATGGGGTTTAGGGTTTATACACACACACACACACATATGTGTGTGTGTGTGTGTGTGTGTGTGTGTGTGTGTGTGTGTGTGTGTGTGTGTGTATTATTTTAGCTGTATATCTAAATATATAAAGGAAGCACCCCAAAATGATGAAACCAGTGTTACATATTCGTCCAGTTCTTTCTGTGTTTGTCATCTAGACTTTTGTAAATTTCTACTCTCCTAAGTTAACTTTACTTAAATTTCCAGGGAGTAAAGTGTGTTGGAAATATTGCTACTTCTCCTACAACAAATCAGATAAAAATAATATTAATATATGATAATTTTATTGCCACAGTTTGTTAAATAAAATAAACAAAATAAGATAAACTACTTATCTTTTGTAGGTGGAAAACGATGTTCGTCGATGCTTGATTAGAACAATTTTAAGTTGAGGCATGTAAGTTAAGTGACATAAAAATAATATTAATATATGATAATTTTATTGCCACAGTTTATTAAATAAAATAAACAAAATAAGATAAACTACTTATCTTTTGTAGGTGGAAAACGATGTTCGTCGATGCTTGATTAGAGCAATTTTAGGTTGAGGCATGTAAGTTAAGTGTCCTTAAGATATCTTGTGACTGATTCATGAAATTTCGCATTATCATTTGTAAATATTATCTCTACGAAAAATTAAAAAATAAGGTTTTTAGTCAATCAATAGTAAATAGATAGACGGTTCGTAATGTTTGTACTGTATTTGACCATCTGTTTTATATGGTTCGATGACTAAATTATCTTTACAGAGTAATTTATAGTATGAGTGGCTCTAATTATAAGCAAGCATTTCCGTAGATTGGTTAATCATTCTGCTTTGTGTATTCGTTGAACGGAACGACATATGATAAGGTCGGAGAGTCTGTGGAGCTAGTTGTTTTAAGAGCACTGAGTCGTACCCGTTTGAATCTGACGGTGGTTGACCACGAGAATAACCCGGAAGAATTGAACGGGTAAATTGTCATGTATGCATTTTGGGATTAGTTTTTTATTTTATTAGTTAAAGAGTCATTTCACGTGATTTCTATTAAATTTTTATTGTCAAATTTGGAGGCATTTTGTTCTTTGAGCAATTACTTAAAATGATCCAATTTTTTTATATTTGATTGCTAAAATGATCGAAATCAAATATTGATAACATATCAATCGTATATTAACGACATAACAATAAGATAACGACATGTTAAAAACGGATTATTTGACACACCCCGACCGGAGTCGAGACATGTTGGCCGTCACGTGAGAGTGACATAGCCATGAGCGCAAAGCGGAAGCGATAAAAAGTAAGAGAAAATATGAACAAATTTAAACCAAGCGACTAACAATCCCAAATAAGAAAGGATGCTAGTGAGAGTCTAAGTGTATAAATACACTTTCAGAGCAATAAGAAAATCTAGTTGCAATCAAGTAGGACAATTACTAAGATACAACACCAGAGGGTGAATCCTACTTTCTCGGATTCTGTCAGAACACCGTTGACTTCCTCGTGGCCACCAAACTCTGCTAACTAAAACCTGGAGGGGCGAAAAACAAAGTGAGTGGGTCAGTAAAACACATTTACATGAAAACCTTATTTTCCTTTGAATATACTAACCCCTCGCCGTAAAACAAGTATAATTTTTCCCAGAATTAATATATAAGAATATACATAAATATATATGTGTAATTATATCATTTCAATCATGCTTCACATAATCATAAACATATGTATGCCATGCCACGATATAATTGAGTAAGCAAATCAGGTAAGAATAATTTCATAGAAATATAACATGTTAGCCGGAACCCATGTGGTAGTCTGTACGGCTGAATTCATACCTCAAACGTCAATCTAGCCGGAGTCACTACAATGACCTATATGACAACATACTGCACAATAGTCGGAACCAAATGCAAGGGTCTGTACGACGATAATGGGTGTAATATAATTATGCTCAATACTCCTCTCACATAATGGTCGGGCAATAAATTGCTAGTCACCCACGAGTCGGAACCATAAATAAGGTTTGTATGACAAGACTGTGCACCTAAATTGGATCCAATGTGAGCATATGGTGCGGGAGGTGACATAATAAACAGGCATGTATCATATCTATGGCTAAATCACAATCACCCTAGGTGCAGTTTTATGAGCTCAACATTATTCAATCACATATCACATCATTGACAATTCACATAATCAAAACATAACTCACATGAGCTTACCTGGGCCTCCACAGCACCATGCGACAATATGCATAATTATGATAATGCATATACTAAAATAAAATATAGGCATTGGCATAGCATGGCGTTTAAATCACATTTCCTTTAAATATGTTTTCTGGGAAAAACGTCAAGTATATATATATATACTGAAAATAATTGCCCACTCACAGATATGTCGATGGGTCGTAGCCCCCGAGCCTTGATTGATTACGCTCGTCCTGAGAATAGGCCTCACCTATAGGCGTAATAACCGAATAAACGTTATTTAACGCACATAACCAACAATAGGTAATAACTTCTCATATATAGCTCAATTTGGGTATATGAATATACCAGTGACCTACACAATCTCAGGATCGTCCCCAAATTTTTAGAATATTTTTCCGAGCTCCCACGCGCCAGCCAAGGCACGGCCAGACGCGCCCCCCACGCGCAGCCATGTGCCAGGCACACTGACGGTGTCAATTAACGCCGTCAGGTATATTCCGGAATATTCCATTTATTCCTTAACAAAACTTAACGGCGTGACCTAAATGAAGCTTAGGCGACCGTCGCCGTCACCGGAAAACTGGGTAATTTTCAAAACTCTATAACTCATTCGTTTTTCATCCATTTTCTACGAAATTACCACCAAAATGAAGCTTAGGACATAAGGAAGAGAAATATACCACTTTAAAGCCCCAAAGTCGACTGAATCACGCCGGAGAAATTCCACAAAAATCGGCCTACCCTTGAACTCGTGATCCCGACGTCCAAAACACTCCAACGATACACCCCGAGCTTCGTGACAACCTTCTAAAGCTCCCTGTGAGCTTGAAATCCCCTAAAAACCTCACAATAATTAGTGCATGAACAGTACCTCATTCGGGGTTTAGGTTTTCACGTGATTTTGAAGTATTTCTTACCTGAAATTGGTATAGATGAACTCAGGAGGTTACAAGGATTCCAAATCTCACCTTTTTACCTTCGATCCATGCTTGAAAGTTTGGTTTCTAGATCGTCCGTACATTTTGTACGGAAAAGAAACAGAAAATTGAAAGGGAGGAGAGAGAGAGAAGACACGGGGAAGAGAGAGAGCTAATGTGTGTGTGTGTGGTCCTAAAGTCACTAACCAAAACTAAGAAAATCTTAGTTCTAATTGGGTCACCAATCCCAAATAATTAAACCAATACATATCACACACACATTATTCAATGTCTGAGGGTATTTCCGTCTTTTCACAATTTCAAAATAACTTCCCGGGACGGGATGTGACAATCTACCCACCTTATAAAATTTTGTCCTCAAAGTTACACAATCTTAACAATCTGCTAATAACCATCTAACAACTTTAGATACATCTCTCTCCTCCGATCCTCAGTCTCCCACGTAGCTTATTCTATTGAATGGTTTTTTCACAAAACTTTTACCGCGTGTACTGTCTTATTCCTCCGGACTTTCTCCTTTCATTCCAAAATAATCACCGGTTCCTAATCATAAGTCAAGTCCAGATTAATCTCCAAGGTTGAACTGGAATCACAAGCGGCAAATCTGTTACATAGCAACAAAGCATCGAAACATGAAATACATCATGCACTTCTGACAACTCTGGAGGTAACTCAAGCTTGTAAGCAACTTCATCGACTCTTTCGGTGTTCACATATGGTCCGATGTACCTAGGATTTAACTTACCTTTCTTTCCGAACCGAACCATACCTTTCCAAGGTGATAATTTCAAAAACATCCAATTACCTACATTACACGCCCGGTCAGTGGCATGTTTGTCTGCTAAGCTCTTCTGTCGATCCTGGACCACTTTCAGGTTATACTTAAGTACTTGAATATTCTGAGTAGTCTCCTCCACTAACTCAGGGCCTTAAATTTTCAAACCGTTTGTGGTTGAACCTTTGCTCCCCAAAATACCTTCCGTCCACGAATCCAAAAATTTCGAAACACATGACAGCTTTCATGGGCCTTATAGTGTTACTTTCGGGAAACTGACGTGACCAACATGCCCAAGAAGTTCAACAGATCCGTAAGCCCAAATCTTTTTTCCATAAAACAGATAAATAACTGTTTCACTTGCGGGAAAGGTCACTGTTCCCTCACTGAAGAATAATGCGCTGACTTAATAAGCCAATCAACTATCATCCAAATTCCATCGTAACCACTTATGTACGAGGAAGTTTGTACACAAAATCCATAATGACAATTTCCATTTCCACTGTGGAACGGGCAGTGACTACATCAATCCAAAAAGTTTCTTCCTTTTAGCTTTAACTTGTTGACAATTGGTACACTTACTAACATATTCAACAATTTCTCTTTTCATACTCGGCCAATAACAAAATGGTCGAATGGTATGATACATTTTAGTACCTCTAGGATGCATCGCATAAGCTGAATTATGTGCTTCATACATCATTAGGCACATACATCATGTTCTCATGCATAAGCATGTCATCTGATTTTCTCACTCTGAGGTCTTCTTTTTCCCACCGTTTCTAGCTTTGATTAATTCTTGAATTTCTTCATCAATCCTCTGGGTATCAAGTATACGATCCACTACAATTGGCTTGACCTATAATTTAGCCAATAGAGCTTTTTCCCGTTCTTTCACCTTAAGCTTCACTTCAGTCGATCTCTAATCCGCAATAAGAGAAACATGGCAAGCATATCAAGTATTAATTCTCACTGGAGTCTTCGTACTAAGTGCATCAGCAACAACATTCGCACGATCACCCTGGTCGTGCAATCATAATCACTAAGCAACCCATCCATCTTCGTTGCCGAAGATTAAGATCTTTCTGAATAAATATATTGGAGACTCTTATGATCCGTAAAAACCTTGCACTTTCCACCTTAAAGGTAGTGTCTCCAAATCTTCAAGGCAATATAATGGCTGCTAATTCCAAATCATCAGTAGGGTAATTCATCTCAAGAGGTTTCAATTGCCGTGAAGCATAAGCAATCACTCTACCATGTTGCATCAACACACATCCAAGATCATTCAACGAGGCATCACTGTAGACCACAAAATTACCACTATCATTTGGGAGTGCTAAAACAGGTGTATGAGTGAGATAATACTTCAGCTGCTGATAACTTGTTCACAATTTTCATCTCACTCAACCTTAATCTCTTCTTCGTCAATCTCGTTACTGGCAAGGCAATGACTGAAAATTTCCTTAACAACCGTCTATAGTAGCCTGCTAAGCCAAAAAGCTCCGTACCTCAGTCACGGTTCGCGGTTGTTCCAAATCCTCCACCACTGCTACCTTTTAAGGATCCACTTGGATACCTTGAGCAGATATCGCATGTCCCAGAATGTCACTTAATTTATCCAATACTGGCATTAACTAAACTTGGCATACAACCGATGTTCTCTCAATTTCTTTAATACCAAGTTAAAATGTCGAATATGGTCCGCTTTCGACTTAGAGTATACTAGAATATCGTCAATGAAAAGAATAACAACCTGTCTAGACATTGCTGGAATATTTGATTCATCAAATCCATAAAAGTAACATGCACATTCGTCATTCCGAATGGCATCACCAAAAACTCATAAAGACCACAACGAGTCCTGAAATCAGTCTTAGGAACATCATCACTGTTAAACTTCAACTGATAATAACCAGTCCTCAAATCAATCTTTGAAAACACACAAGCACCTATAAGCTGATCAAACAATCATCAATGTGCGGCATTGGATAACGGTTCTCAATCGTTACCCGATTCAATAGCCTATAATCGATGCATAGCCTTGATGTCTCGTCTTTCTTTCTCACAATAAAACTTGGGCTCCCCAAGGTGACGTACCAGGTTAAATGGAACCTTTATCAACCAATTCCTGCAGCTGAATTTTCAATTCCCTTAACTCCACATGAGCCATTCAATAATATAAGATCTGAACTTGGAAATAAATCAATAGCGAACTCCACAGCTTTGTTTGGCGGCAATCCAAATAACTCATCCTGAAATGCATCAGAAAAATATCTAACCACCTTACATCTTCCATATTACTCAGAGTATTATCATTTAGCACTACATGAGCTAAATATCCTTGGCAGCTTTTCGATAACAATCTCTTTGCTCTCACAGTAGAAATAACGATATGTCTCATTCCACTTTGCTCATCCACGAAAGTAACCTCTGGTGATCCAAGACGATGAAAAGTAACTGATTTCCCATAGCACTCTATATTGGCACGATCATAATGCAACCAATATGTGCCTAGAATAGCATCGAAATCCACATATCTAAAGGGATAAGATTCACTAGCACAACTATATCTTCCACCATCACCGGACACCCTGAAAGCACAATACTATCATAGAATTACCTACCTGCTTACTTACTTAACTAATCCAACAAATAAGTTATTAATATTACGGTCTGCAGGCCGCAACACTGATAACCCACTGTTGTCTTGATAAGTAAGTAATAATTCCCGAGGGTGCAATATTACCATCTTGTTCTTCATTGGGAAATGCATATGCACGCTACGCTCGTGCTCATTCACTACTTCCTTTAGTAACATCGTCCATAACCTAAGATTTCTGCATCCCAACCAATGACTCTAGCAAAGTGACCAAAATGATTAACGTACCCATAATCAAGTCCGAATGATTCTGAGCATCTTGCAGTGATATGTGATTAACACGTCCTTGGCTTGTTGTCGTCCCTTACGACCCCTATTAGCTTGATTACTTCGCCCCTGCACGCCACAGCTTAACTGACCATAACTACTAGATCTAGGAACCTACTGGATCGGCACTAGTGGTGGCAAAGAAGGCTGTTGGGCATCTACTGATTCTAGGGACAATTTGCAGCTCTATGTCCCATTGTCCACATGTAAAACATCCACTGCTTCTTCGTTTACACTCTCCAAAGTGTCTATTATTGTACCTACGGCACATAGTACATTTCCTTTACCAATATATCCCTGCTTCGGGGATCTGGGACCTCCAGTGAATCTACCACCTCTTCGCAAGCCAATAGCACTAAAACCCGCTAGAAGAATTAGAATTAGCTCCACTTCTTTTGAAACTCTGAGTTTTATGAAGTCCTTGAGACGACTGGCCTTAACTTTTATCATCTTTCCTCTTATTCCCATTCTTTTCCTTTTCTTCATTACTATCGTTGAACATATTCTCTTTAACCCTTAACAATATCTCATAAGACTCCTGGCAAGAAGCATAATGGTTAGTGGTAGCCAAAGAACACTACATCTTCCTATTACCCAGTTTAAAATGACGTAACATCTCAATCGGATTAGCAGCAACATCCGAATGGTAACGAGACAAGTCAATAAACCTTCTATAATGCTCATTCGTCGTCATCCTTCCTTGTCTCAAATTTGTAAACTCTTGCTTCTTATCATCCATATATGTCGGAGGGATAAATCTTTTCTTAAACAACTCTTTAAACAATTCTCAATCAGCAATTTCCTCTGGCATCAATTGATAAGCCTCATGTCCCCACCAGGACGCAGATTCAGTACTCAGAAATCAAGTAGTTGTCTCGATTCACCCTTCCAAAAACGAAGATTCCCTTGACTTTGCATAACGCGGAGCATCTTTTCCAAATGATTGAGTCAACGCTCTGCTCCCTCAGGTCCTTCATCTTTCCATAAAGTAATTCAGTTTCAGCTTATAACAAGTCTCAAGAGGAGTCATTTGAGAAGGACGGATAATAGACCGAATCACATTAGCAATAGCTTTTCCTAGCTGAGCTATATCAAGGAAACTAGGCTCATCTGAACGACGTGGCTCCCTACGAGGCGGTATAGTTCTGACAGAAGACACTAGGAAATTCTAAAGATATACAGGACTACAACCTAGGCTCTGATACCAAACTGACACACCCCGACCGGAGTCGAGACGTGCTGGCTGTCACGTGAGAGTGACGTAGCCATGAGCGCAAAGCGGAAGCGATAAAGAGTAAGAGAAAATACGAACAAATTTAAACCAAGGGACAAACAATCCCAAATAAGAAAGGATGTTGTGAGAGTCTAAGTGTATAAATACACTTTCAAAGCAATAAGAAAATCTAGTTGCAGTCAAGTAGGACAATTACTAAGATACAACACCAGAGGGTGAATCCTACTTTCTCGGATTCTGTCATAACACCGTTGAATTCCTCGTGGCCACCAAACTCTGCTAACTAAAACCTGGAGGGGCGAAAAACAAAGTGAGTGGGTCAGTAAAACACATTTACATGAAAACCTTATTTTCCTTTGAATATACTAACCCCTCGCCGTAAAACAAGTATAATTTTTCCCAGAATTAATATATAAGAATATACATAAATATATATGTGTAATTATATCATTTCAATCATGCTTCACATAATCATAAACATATGTATGCCATGCCACGATATAATAGAGTAAGCAAATCAGGTAAGAATAATTTCATAGAAATATAACATGTTAGCCGGAACCCCTATGGTAGTCTGTACGGCTAAATTAGCTCAAACGTCAATCTAGCCAGAGTCACTACAATGACCTATACGGCAACATACTGCACAATAGTCGGAACCAAATGCAAGGGTATGTACGACGATAAAGGGTGTAATATAATTATGCTCAATACTCCTCTCACATAATAGCCGGGCGATAAATCGCTAGTCACCCACGAGTCGGAACCATAAATAAGGTCTGTACGACAAGACTGTGCACCTAAATTGGATCCAATGTGAGCATATGGTGCGGGAGGTGACATAATAAACAGGCCTGTATCATATCTATGGCTAAATCACAATCACCCTAGGTGCAGTTTTATGAGCTCAACATTATTCAATCACATATCACATCATTGACAATTCACATAATCAAAACATAACTCACCTGAGCTTACCTGGGCCTCCACAGCACCATGCGACAATATGCATAATTATGATAATGCATATACTAAAATAAAATATAGGCATTGGCATAGCATGGCGTTTAAATCACATTTCCTTTAAATACGTTTTCTGGGAAAAACGTCAAGTATATATATATATATATATATACTGAAAATAATTGCCCACTCACAGATATGTCGATGGGTCGTAGCCCCCGAGCCTTGATTGATTACGCTCGTCCTGAGAATAGGCCTCACCTATAGGCGTAATAACCGAATAAACGTTATTTAACGCACATAACCAACAATAGGTAATAACTTCTCATATATAGCTCAATTTGGGTATATGAATATACCAGTGACCTACACAATCTCAGGATCGTCCCTAAATTTTTAGAATATTTTTTCGAGCTCCCACGCGCCGCCACGCGCCGCCACGCGCCAGCCCAAGCACGGCCAGACGCGCCCCCCACGCGTGGCCATGTGCCAGGCACACTGACGGTGTCAACTGACGCCGTCAGGTATATTCCGAAATATTTCGTTTATTCCTTAACAAAACTTAACGGCGTGACCTAACGCCGTTAGAATATTCCGTTAAACTTAACGGAATATCCTCTCGTCTTCTACCTTCAGCTCCGGCGACCGTCGCCGGAAAACTGGGTAATTTTCAAAACTCTATAACTCATTCGTTTTTCATCCATTTTCTACGAAATTACCACCAAAATGAAGCTTAGGACATAAGGAAGAGAAATATACCACTTTAAAGCCCCAAAGTCGATTGAATCACGCCGGAGAAATTCCACAAAAATCGGCCAACCCTTGAACTCGTAATCCCGACGTCCAAAACACTCCAACGATACACCCCGAGCTTCGTGACAACCTTCTAAAGCTCCCTGTGAGCTTGAAATCCCCTAAAAACCTCACCATAATTAGTGCATGAACAGTACCTCATTCGGGGTTAAGGTTTTCACGTTATTTTGAAGTATTTCTTACCTGAAAATGGTATAGATGAACTCAGAATGTTACAAGGATTCCAAATCTCACCTTTTTACCTTCGATCCGTGCTTGAAAGTTTGGTTTCTAGATCGTCTGTACGTTTTGTACGGAAAAGAAACAGAAAATCGAGAGGGAAGAGAGAGAGAGAAGACACGGGGAAGAGAGAGAGAGAGTTGATGTGTGTGTGTGTGGTCCTAAAGTCACTAACCAAAACTAAGGAAATGTTAGTTCTAATTGGGTCACCAATCCCAAATAATTAAACCAATACATATCACACACACATTATTCAACGTCCAAGGGTATTTTTGTCTTTTCACAATTTCAAAATAACTTCTCGGGACGGGCTGTGACATTATTTCAACTAGACTTGATAATTTCTTACACGATCCATTAACATGACACGTAAACGACACAAAAATAACAGATTTCAGGTCAACACAATAACTTATTGGGTCATTATCAGGTCACACGATAAGAACCCGTTAATAACGGATCCTTAACAGGTTTACACGAAAGTGACACGCAGGTAACCTGTTTCGACACGATAAGAAAAAGGTTATTTTGATGATTTTAATTTTTTAAACTACTAAAACATCTTACTACAAAATATAATAGGGAACTCTAACGAAAAGATTCTGATACTGTTCACTTTAACGAAAAACCATATTTTACACTAAAAAGTCAATCCTGGTACTATTCACTTTACCCTTTATTTTGTCCTTATCGTTAAAACTCAAAGTTTTCAAGTCATTTTCATTAGTTTTCCTAATATAAGTTATATATATATATATATATATTGTTTATTAATTACTATTGTATTATTATTCTATATAAATTTTAGAAATTTAAGTTTTATTTATATATTTATTTTTGTAGTATACTATAGGCAAAGAGTGAGATTAAAAAATTATGAAATACATTAAAAAATAAAAATATCAAGTAATTTAAAAATACCAAACACATTAAAAAATTATAATAATTAATTTACAAGTACGAAAAATGTGAAAAAATATGCAAATACTTGTAATCGCATCCTCTACGCTTTGAGGGTTTTTACATCGTCATTTGAATTTTTAAAACCATACAAACCCTCATGAATAGTATTTTTAAGGGAGTTCAAAATAAATAAAATTCATAATCATTAATGTATAAGTCTGAAAAATGTGAAAGCATATATAAACGCTCGTGATTAAACCCTCCAAATCTCATGAATAGTGTTTGGGAAATTTTATTTGAATCCATGTAACATCTTTCTACACTCAACTTAAATTTAAATTGTTAATTATCTATTTTACCTATTGCATTCAAAATGAAATTAATAATAAAACTCAAATTTATCAATAAACCCATTAAACCCCTACCATCACTTCTTGTTTATCCTACGTTCATTCTGGCTAAAACCCTAATAGGTCTTGTAGAGAAAAACAAGTTTTTTTATTGATGGATGGTGATTTTGAAGTTTTGAACCTCCAACTAAGGTATGACTCAATTTATGACTATTTTGTTTGTTTGATTTCAATTTTTTTAAAGTTTAGAAGATGAGTATTTGGGTTTCAATTTTTTTCATCAATCCCGAATGGTTTGTTAAACTTTCTGCAATTGGAAAATTCTAAGGAAAAACTTCTTACCAATGTTGACACACCCCGACCGAGATCAAGGCATGCTGGTCGTCACTTGAGAGTGACGTAGCCATGTGCACAGTGCGGAAGCAATAATGATAGGAAATATACGAATAATTAAAAACCAAATTACTAGAGTGCACTACTAAACAGGAAGTGATAGGAGTTAGTTACAAAAGTAATTACTCCTAATCAGAGCATAATAAGTCTAGGTGCAGTCCAGTAGGACAAGTACTAGTTATACAGTACCAGGAATGTCCTACTATTATTAAGATAAGTCAGAACTCCCGACGTCCTCAAGCCACCCACGGCAAGCTTACTTAAAACCTGGAGGGGCGCAAAACAGAAAACGTGAGTAGGCAAAAACAAATGTTTTACAAAATCATTTCATTTATCAACATAAATAACCCTTCGTTGTAAAACATGTATAATTTTTCCTAGAATCAAGATATAAGCATATACATAAATATATATGAAATCATATCAATTCAATTCATGCTTCACATATGCCATGCCAAGATATAACAGAGTAAGCAATTCAGGTAAGGTTAATTTCATAGAAATATAACATGTTAGCCGGAACCCCTGTGGTAGTCTGTACGGCTGAATTCATAGCTCAAAAATCACTCTAGCCGGAGTCACTACTATGACCTATACGGCAACATACTGCACAAGAGTCAGAACCAAACAAAAAGGTCTATACGACAATAATGGGTGTAATATAATCATGCTCAATACTACTCTCACATAATAACTGGGCGATAAATCACTATTCACCTACGAGTCGGAACCATAAGTAAGGTCTGTACGACAAGACTGTGCACCTAAATTGGATCCAATATGAGCATATGGTGCGGGATGTGACATAATGAACAGGCCTGTGCCATATCTATGGCTAAATCACAATCACCCTAAGTGCAGCTTTATGAGGTCAACATTATTCAATCGCATATCGCATCATCGATGATTCACATAACCAAACACAACTTACCTGAGCGCTCACAGCACCACATTTATAAATATATAGCATCACATACCAATTCATGAATGAATTATAAACTTATATGCATGGCATTTATGGAAAATTATCATTTAAACACATTTTTCTGGGAAAAATATCAAGCATATAAATATATATTGAAAACCAAAAGCCCACTCACTGGTATGTCGACGGGTCGTAACCCCCGAGTCGCCTGTGGATACGCTCGTCCTCGGGATAAGTTTCACATATATGCGAATTAACTATAAAAACGTTATTTTAGAGCATATAGACAAAACTAGGTAATAACTTCTCATACAATGCTCAATTAAGGTGTGTGAATATACCAACGTGACCTACACAACCTCAGGATCATCCCCAAATTTTTAGAATAAATTTTCGAGGCCTCACGCGCAGGCGAGTGCACGGCCAGACGCGCCCCCACGCGCGGCCAACCCTCACGGAATCCTAACTGCCGTTAGAAATATTCCGTGGAATATTCCGTTAAAAGCTAACTGAATCCGTCTAAACTAACTAACGGCGTGAGAATATTCCGTCAGACTTGACGGAATATTCCTTCATATCCTACCTCCAGCTCCCGCAACCGTCGTCGGCGCCGGAAACTGGGCAATTTTTCAAACTCTTTAATCTCGCTCATTTCTACACTATTTTTCATGCAATTTCCACCAAAATGAAGTTTATGAGGTAAAGAATTGCGTTATACCTCTTTCAAGCCTCGATTCACATGAAATCACGTCGGAGAAGTCCTCGAACTCCGGCGACCTCTGCAAACCTCCGTTTTCGAGCTTCACATGACTCAAATCCTACCAACGATGCACTCCAAGCATCGTGAGGACCTCCTTGAGCTCACTGTGGTCCTAAAATTCACAAAAACTCAAGGGTTTAAAAGTTGATGAATAGTACCCAAGTCGAAGGTCCATTTTCTGGGGTTTTCTGACGTCCAAAATCGTTCCAATTTATGCCAAACCAAACAAGAGGACTAGGAGATTACCTTTTGAGCCTTAGAACAGCTTGAAACCTCCACGAACTGGTTTGGTGTACTGTACACCCACGGCTCCATTTCAACTAGGGTTTCTCGAAGGTTTCCTTGCTGAAAATGGGTACCACTCGACTCGTAAAGATCCTAGGAACACACTGGAGACCTCACAACCTTCGATCCGTGTTTTTTTGGGTTTGTTTGTGTGTGTCCGTACGAGTTCGAAGAGAGAGAGAGAGAGAGAGTGTGTGTGTGTGTGAAGGAGAAAGCACGGGAAGGAAGAGAGAGGGAGTGAGTGTGGTGTGTGTGTGATCCACGTGGTCATCAAACCAAAACCACACAATAACCTCTAAGTCTCAATATGTCACACATACACACTACAATTTCCCCGTCCAAGGGTAAAACTATCATTTTACATCACTGATAAATGAATTTCGGGACGGGCTGTGACAAATGTTCTTAGATTATAAACTTCCTTGCTTGTTGATAAATTTAAGGGGATGAATTGTTTGATTTGTTACTTATGCACATTAGTAAAAAGAAAAAAAAAACAAATGTCTAGGTTTGGTAGCAGAAAGAAAAAAAAAAGTAGCCATGGAAATGCTAGTGGGAAGTGGGGGTGGGGCAAGGACGCCTCTTTTGAAAAAAATATTTAATTACATGTTATTTTATAAAGGGAATGAGTGTAAATATAACTTAACATTTTAAATTGGATTTGAGAGGGTAGTTTAGGTAATAAATTTGGGTTTAAAGAGAGATTAATTCTAATAAAAAAAACAATATGGGTGAAGTGTCACATCCCGACCAGAGTCCACCACATCCCGGACTCGTTCCACCACCGTAGCACGATATTGTCCGCTTTAGGCTTACCATTCCCTCACGGTTTTGTTTTTGGGAACTCACGAGCAACTTCCCAATGGATCACTCATCCTGGGAGTGCTCTGGCCTCATTCTCGCTTAACTTCGGGGTTCCTACGGAGCCCGAAGCCAGTGAGCTCCCAAAAGGCCTCGTGCTAGGTAGGGATGGGAATATACATTTAAGAATCACTCCCCTGGGCGATGTGGGATGTTACATGAAGAGAGTAAGTTGGGTGTAAAAAGAGGTTACATGGGTTCAAATAAAATTTCTGGTGTGGGATGTTACATGAAGAGAGTAAGTTGGGTGTAAAAAGAGGTTACATGGGTTCAAATAAAATTTCTCATCGTGTTTTTTATTTGAGTGCAAAATTAATGAAATTAATAATAATTATTGTAGAAGTGTGAAAAATATAAAAATAAATAAATATATACAATCACTCGTAATGACAAGCTTTACAACTTTCGTGAAAAGGTCAACTCCGAAATCTAACACCATAATCCATAAACCTTAGATTTAAATTTAACCATCCATTGCCATTTACACTTTATTCTACTCACCGAATTTCATTTTTCAGATTTTCTTTTTTGAAAAGTGATCTTTTAGTGGATATAGAAAAATGAACGGTTCGGATCGTTGATATTAGACCCGGTAGTTTCTGACATGACACTAAAACGACACGAAAATAACGGGTTTCGGGTCAACACGATAACTTATCGGGTCATTATCGAGTGACCCGTTAAGAACCCGCGTAGGTAACACGTGGGTAACCCGTTTCGACCCGTTAAGAAAATATTTATTTTGATCATTTTAAAGTTTAATTACTAAAAGATTTATTATAAAATACAATAGCCATATCAATATATACAATATATTCTATATTAAATATATAGTTTTGTATTATTATTCTATATAAGTTTTTTTAAAAAAATTTAGTCATTATTTATTTTTATTATGAGAGTTCCTTATTATCATTACTAGGATAAATTTTACTTAACATGTTGTTGTCCAAAATTAAAATAAACGAATATAGTATTTGTATAGGCCAGAACTAAGAAGACATACATACAAGTATGAAAAATGTGAAAGAATATATAAACACTTGTGATTCATCATTATTCCTCCACGAGTAGATAATGGTTACACTTACATTATCGTTTAGATTTTTAAAATCCTCCAAACCTTCATGAATAATTTTTTTTATTTGAGGGCAAAATTAATAAAATTAATAATAATTATTGTAGAAGTGTAAAAAAATTTAAAAAAAAAAATATACAATCACTCATAGTGACAAACTTTACAACTTTCATGAAGGGATCAGCTTTGAAATCCAACGCTATAATTCATAAACCTTAAATTTATATTTAACCGTCGATTGCCATTTACGCTTTATTCTTCTTTCTGAATTTCATTTTTTAAATTTTCTTTTTTGAAAATATGATCATCTGGCGGATGTAAGATGAACGGTTCAGATCTTTGATATCACATTTCGATATTTATGGTTAACTGAAATATGAGTCGATGTCATATAGTTTATAGAAACTTTATAAACATCAAGCAATATTTTCACTAACCGTAAAACTCTGAATATAATATTAATGATCCAAACCGTTCATCTTCCTGCATCCTCTAATAGATCAAGTTTTCAAAAAAGAAAATCTGAAAAAACAAAATTTGATGAGAACAATGAAGCGTAAATGTAAACAACAATCAACGGTTAAATTTTGATCTATGATTTATATGATTATAATGGCGAATTTCGAAGTTAAGCTCTTCATGAAAGTTGTAAAGCTTGTCATTACGAGCGTTTATATATTTTTTCTATATATTTTTACACTTCTACATTAATTAAAAAACTATTAAAGACTTTAGGTAAGTGAAAATATACTTAAAAGAAAAATGCGTTTTTATGTTTTGGATGTGACAATATGGTATGTATATACTTATTTCGTATTATGTTTTTTCATTTGATTATTTATTGGTTTAAAATATATTTTCCTTAACAGGTTACTGGTCGGGTCATATTACCTATTAATATTATTGGGTCGATTTTAGGTCAGGTCATTTTACCTGTTTATTTTAACGGGTGTTACACGACATGACCCGTTAAGATATCGGGTATGATACGAAAACGACACGAACACAGAAAACACGACACGAATGTCAGGTCTAGTTGATATGACATTCCGATATTTACGATTAACTAAAATATGAGTTCATGTTATATAGTTTCTAGAGGCTTTATAAACTTCGAGCTATATTTTCACTAATGGTAAAACTCTGAACGTAATATCAACGATCCGAACCGTTTATCTTCCTGCATCCTCTAAGAGATCATGTTTTCAAAAAAGAAAATCCGAAAAAAAAAATTGGTGAGAAGAATGGAGTGTAAATATAAATGACAATCAACGGTTAAATTTAAATCTATAGTTTATGGATTATGGAAAACCTTAGTGAAAACATCATCAATATAACTCATTAACCCTTCAAGACAATATATCAAGTCAAAGTTTCAATACCATTTCCTTTGGTGATTGATGAAAATTGAAGGGTTTTATTGCCAAAAACGTGTAAAGTTCCTCAACCTTGAAATGCAACTCTCTTTATTTGTGCATATCTTTGAACATTTCTATTTTGTAGTATGCACTAATGTTTTTTTATTAGGCTCTTATTTTGGGGTATGTAAACTTGAAAGACAAATGTTTTTTATTTATTTATTTATGTTTTGAAGTAATATTTATGTGATAATGTGGTATGTATATACTAATTTAGTATTATGTTTTACATTTTTTGGGTCAAATTATGTTTTTCGTTTTCATTATTTATTGATTTAAAATATATATTTCTTAACGGGTAATAGGTCGGGTCATATTACCTGATAATATTAACGGATCAATTTCAGGTCGGGTCATATTACCCGTTTATTTTAACGAGTGTTACACAACACGACCTCTTAAGCTATCAGGTATGACACGAACACGAGAAACACGACACGAATGTCAGGTCTAATTCAGCAACCAAATGTCCAAAATGATCATTTCAAGCAATTTCCCTTATTCTTTTCACTTTTCACCGTGAAAGGGATTAAGGACTCTCAGTGAGTGGACAAAAATAAAATTACAAAATATACTACTTGGAACATACAAACTCCATTTGGCAAATGCATGTCAAATCACCAATGAAACTCTCAATGTTCCTCTCAAAATCATGTCCAACTGAAACTAATACCCCAGGACTGAACTGGCCAACCATGCACCTTACAGTATTCTCGATACATGAAGCTGGTCATCCGCACGTGCAGATCTAGCTCGATGCGAGGGCCGCACGTGTCGGATGGGTATCTAACTTAGTCTATTTACCAACACAGAACTTGCTACAAAACTTTGTTTGGATCAAATAATATTTTTAGGCATCTTCTATTTACCAATACAGAACTTGCCAAAAATGTTGGACAAAACCTCCTCAGAAATGTCGTCGCCGCTTATTTGCCCAAGGGCCATTGCCGCGTCCCTCAAATCAATTGTCCAGAAGTCGAAAGGCATTTCCTCTTCGATTGAGGATTTCAACCTCACAAAAGCCTCCTCGGTCCGAACAAGCTGCTCGCATTGTCTCTGATGATTCATCAAAATTTCAATATAACAATCAGAATCAACCTCTGATTATAAGATCAATCTAAACCAAAGTCAATGCATTCGTTTTGCCTTCAATTATGAGTAAATGGAAAGAGATAAACGATGCAATTATGGTAATTAAAAACAGAAGACACGCAGATGTATACGTAGCAAACCTGGTTGACAGTCCATTTGCGGCTCCCCACGGAAATTTTGTCGAGGCGAACAATCTCTAATATTGCCGTCTCTAAACCTTGGATTCCTTGACCAGTGACAGCAGATGTCAAAACATGCTTACTGAACGAAATGATATCCTTCTCAATCCCCTCCATGCAATCAGATGGAATGCAGTCTATTTTGTTAATTACAAGAATCATTGGGGTCGAGGATCCAGTAGATTTCTGTAGGATACAATGATTTATTACATGCTTGAGTGAAAAACAGAATGCTTGATAAACAGAGAAATGCACATGTTATATGATTCAGAGAGAGAGAAAACCTTATTAGATTGTATTCTATTTAGAAGTTCGGAGTCTTCTGGAGTCCAGCCATCAACAGCACTTATTGCCATTATAATAACATCAGCACCCATAGCAACTGCTTCAGACCTTTCAACACCTGTGATAAAGATAGTCAAGAAATGGATAAGCAATACCAGCGGGAGTGCCATGGTACGGCCACCATACGTCAAGCAACATGCATATCATTCCTCGTCAACACACTCAACATTGGAGGCAGAATTATTTCACTAATGCTCAATGGCCTATTGAAAATAAACATAATCTTATGCGACTGAAAAAGAAACATCGGCACGACATAAGTTTGGCTTGTGCATCTGGTTTCAAATCAGAGGATCACTAAACATCAAAAGTGTGAAAAGACATATAACCTTACCGATTTTCTCCACAATGTCATTGGTTTCCCTAATGCCCGCTGTATCAAGAAGCGTTACAGGAATGCCATGAACCGTTATACTGGCTTCAACCACATCTCGAGTGGTCCCAGCAATTTCTGTAACTATTGCTCTCTCAGTCTGCACGCTAAAATTAAAATGCACTACTCAATAACATCTCATACTACCAGTAATTGTTAAACAGAACAAAAGGAATAACACCTAAAGAGGAAGGACTACATTTATGAAAAAATGGTATATTTTTAAAATATCTTTGTTCCTTTTACAATACAGTTGTTCTACTATAATTACTGCTTATCGTGCTCACTTTATAAGTCAAAATGTTATGAATAGAAACACTTAAGGCTCGTTTGGTACACATGATTGGATTGGAACGGATAACTCCTTAATTTCAAGGTATATTGAAGGTGGAACTGAATGGTTTCTCATTTGGAGGGGATTAGAAGAGGACTAGCTATGAAGAAAATTGAACCCTTCTAATCCTACCATTTTATGGAGGATTGGAATGGATAAGTTTTCATCGTGAGTAACCAATCGTCTATCCTCTAGGTGGTCATAATTTTATAATTTATCCCTTTAACCATACCTTTAATTTAGTAGGATATCTATTCCAATCCAATCATGTGTACGAAACGAGCCCTTAACTGTATTACTCATCTCAAAACTCACTGAAAGAAGCACAAAAAGAACGTAAAAGTCATTAGCTTCCAGTCACATTTATTCAAAAAGAGACTCATGGTTATGAGAGTCATTTTCATATAGGCACGCCTATACAACTTATTTAGAATACCTTCCCTTATAAGTGCATCCATATTTTCTGGGTTTATCACTTAAAATGCGTATTACTGAAGATATAGTTCTACAAAGAGCTTAATAAGTAATATTATACTAGTCAGGTATGTCAATGGTCATCTCAATCCAGATGGGCAAACTCACTCCAAAATCGCTGGAGCACAATGGTTTTCCAAAAATCAACCGTTGACAGGCAAAAGGAGAAAAAATGATATAAAGCAATCATTACTATTTTAGTGTAGGACACACTAGCAATTCATTAAGAAAACAAGTAATCATGCCCCAAAAAGATAAAATTGTCACCACATACTTTGCTCCATGCATTGAGGAGACTTGACTTCCCAACGTTTGGACGGCCCAGAATTGCTATCTGCAAGATTTAATATGAGCTCAATAAATCAGAAGCATGCTCAGACTGCAGAGAATGAATACAGAAAAGACAAGTGTATTTAAATTTTTAAAGATACAAAGGAAGCCAAGTAGCAAACCCATATTAACATAATAAACAGAAAATGTAGTCCCATTTGGAGATGTGGATTTCAAGTTTAAACAAGGAAAATAAATCTATATCAGACAGTGTAACCGCCTCAAAGTTTTGATCATTAATAGCCAAAATTTAGCCCCAAATTTCATAAATGTCACTTTCTATGAACACTTTCAGATATAGCAGAAAACCCACTTAAATAGACCTAAATACCCTCAAAATTAAAACCAAATAAACCTAAGGGGCAATACCCTACTACTTTGTACAATGAAGAATGTGATCAATTCATCGTATCCATTCTTCTCCTTGGGTATAGGAACTGGAACGATTCAAGGGCAGCATTTTCGCACACCCCATTGTTTTTTTTTTATTGGTTCATGAGGTCATTCTGCTACAATTCAGAACTTGGTAAGAGGTGTTATAGATTAATTAGATTAATTAGACAGGGTACACCGCAGGTCTGTTTTTTCTTTTTATTGGTAGTTACATATTTCTAGCCCTAAATTCGAATGATCCTCCTTTTTTTATCAAAAGAGGCAGAATTTCATTCGAAAGCCAAAGGCTAATTCAGTATATTAGGGAGGAGACTCTCCTCAAAAACCAAATCACAAATGACAAACAGGAGGTTCCTCAAACCAAGTACAGACACCATTGTTGAGGATAGCTACTCTTGCCAGGCGATGAGCAACTTCGTTTGCTTGGCGGTGAACATGGGAAGAAGAAGCTCCACTGATGGAACGCACGAGGGCCTTCGCATCTTCCTCTATCGATCCCATTGAAGAGAGGTTAGTGGAAGAGTCTTGAACCGCCGCGATGATCTGAAGAGAGTCGCTCTCAATAATGATATTTTGATAGCCCCTCTCAACCGCCAAAATCAAACCTTGCCTGACAGCCAAAGCTTCCGCTTGCACAGGGGAGGAAACACAATTGAACGATTTACTAAGATCCCCAATGACAGCACCTTCAGAATTTCTGATGATAACTCCAACACCACCCTTGTGGTTAGACACATTCCAGGCTCCATCGAAATTGATCTTTAGACAACCACTAGGGGGGCAAGACCAATGTGGGAGAGGAGGATGGGGTGAGGATTCACGGTGAGGAAAAGTAACCATCAAGAACTCTTGCCACCAGCCAATTGCCTTGGAAGCAACCACATTCGGGGCTACACACTTGCCGTCCCACAATTTCATGTTTCTTGCATTCCATATGACTCAGAGCATTACCATAAAACAATCAAAGTCATACTTCTTTAGGACACGGCTAACCTCAAGAGCCCATATTTTTATTCAAAAAGCAAAGTCCCTGATAGGAGGAATTCCCAGATAGGAAGATAACCAGATGCACTTGGAAAAAGGGCACTCCATCATGAGATGCCAAGTGGATTCACCATTAGCTCCACTCAGTACACACCTGTTGTCGGCGGGGATACGCTTCTTCGCTAGATTGACCCTTGTAGGAAGTATATCAAGACAGAACCTCCAAACACACCTTAACTTTTGGAGGGACATGAGCATTCCAAACTTTGTTCCATAGAAAATTCGAATGATCTTCTGAGAAAACTGTTATTGGTCTAAATCTTTGTCCTTCGGTGTACAATCATCAGATTAGAAATTGATTCCCATGAGTTAGAAACCTCAACCAATATCATGTCTTAACAGACGATTGTACAAAGAATATTCCGCCACCACGGACATGTATCAACTATAGCTATTGAGTTTCAGCCATGAGTGGCAAATTTGCAAGTCTGTACTTGGCTAGTTAAACTCCAACTTCAACAACACCCTCAACTGCTCCACAACGTTTACCACTCCCTTTGTGGAACAACAATCCAAAGAAGTTCTATTCAAGTGTTTCAGCTTTTCTGTGTAATTCGGTTTTGATCTTGAGGGCATTTGAGACTCTTCACCAGAGTTTTTGGCCATATTTGAAAGTTTTATAAAATGTGACATTTATGAAATTTGGGGTTAAATTTTGGCTATTAACAATAAAAACTCTATATACATTCTGTGTAAATTGAAGAAAAAACATCAACATCAGATTCAGTCACATTAGCATCAGATATATATAAAGTAACATGACCACAGTTTATCCTAAGCTATACATTAGACTATCATTCAATATTCACCAAAAAAGGAAGAAATGTAAGAAATCCATTTTTCAATTGTACCTGTAATCCAGATTGCAGAAGTTGATCATAATTGGCCGTCTCCAGAGCACTCTCAACATCTTGCGACATAGACTTTATTTTATTCACAACTTCATTTGTATCAAGCAGTGGCATCTCATCATCGAAATCCAAACGGGCTTCAATTTCAGTAAGAAGCTCAATGCACTGAGCTCTTATAGATTTTACCATGGAAGCAAATTCACCCTGCCAATGTTTAAAATGGTTTTCCGAGTTGATTATCATTTCCCCAAATAAGGCTTACATAAATCTAGTAGTAATTAGTTTCTGAAACGCATAAATTATACAGACAAAACAAAGACACATGCCTGAATAGCGGCCAGTGCTGCATCTGCTGCAGCCGCAGACTTGGCTGAAATAAGTCTGTCAACATTTTCAGCTTGTGTTAAGTCCACTCGGCCATTCAGAAAGGCACGGAGAGTAAACTCGCCTATATTGAGAAAACAAACACACACATTAGTGTTGATGAAAATGTGGTGCCTACTCTTTAGTCCTTGCATAAGTTCAATTCGAAAAGTTCAATTCTTTAAGCTAAATATTCGATAAATTCAAACATCTTAAGCCGAAAATTCGAAAAGTTGAAAAAAAATTAAGCTAAGAATATGGACCTGGTTCTGCAAGCCTAGCTCCAGCTTCTACACAAGCTCTGAGAACACGATTGAGGCACACTTGGGTTCCATGGCACTGAAGCTCCACCACATCTTCCCGCGTGTAAGACCTTGGCGCCAACATGGGCACAGCCAAAACCTAAATGCAAGCAAAACGACGCCGTACTCGTGTTATCATCATTCACATAATTCAAAATTCAATTGCATTTCACTGAGAGTGAAATTTGAATAGAAGAGTACCTCATCGACGACATTGCCATTGGGGTCCTTAACGACGCCGTACTCCACCACATGGCTGGTGGGCCGCCATGCTTTCTTCGTCTTCTTCTTCATTGGACGGAAGACGCGGCCGACAATGGCCACCGCGGACGGACCCGATAACCGTACAATCCCAACCGCACCGGGTGGGCCTCCCAGGGACGTCACGATTGCCGCGATTGTGGCCGTGCTTTCCAGCTTCTGGGACCCACTCAGTACTCGCTCGTCTCTGCTGAGAAGCAGGGTCGGGGTCTGCAGCTGGGTCTTGTCCAGCGAAGAGTTGGTGAAAGACGAGGAGTGGCAAGAGGGTAAATAAAGCGGGAAGCGAGGGTAGAGTTTGAGAGGTTTGGGAGTGAGGTGGGAGAGAGGGGGAAGTGAGGTGGAAGCTATGGCGAATAGTGGCGGTAAGTGGCGGAAGCGGAAAGCTGAGAGCAGAGCCATTGATGTGTTTGCCGCCGCTGACGGTGGATCTTTGCTCTTAATCTGATATTTCTATGGAGAGGATTTTCACCTTTACGTTTAGCTAACTTATCAGTTCCGGCTACTCACTATTACTAAGATCTAGGTGGTTTTCCACTTCACTTGTAAGTAATTGTAACTAAGAGATCTTGGGCTCGCATCTCGTAAATGGCGAATTCAATATTAAATTAGTTTTTCTATTGTGCGATTTAGCCAAATTTCTCATCTCATTAGTGTAAAATATATCGTTGAAAAAAAAAATTATCAGTTCCATTAAATTTCTGTGTGAGTGCTTATGCGTGACCCAAGGCCAATTATATGTCATGTGAATTATTTAAGAGTAGTGCTACACTTACCATTTAGATATACTATCACTTGTGCTATTTCTCTAATAGTGGTGAAGTCCGTTAACATATGCGGGTCTCATCTCAATTAAAAAGATGGTACAAATGTTAGTACAACTAGATGGTATTAATATTTTTTATTATTTAAAGAATCTAAAATTTAAAATGTCATTTAAGTTTATTTTTTATTTATTTTTTGAACAAACGATATTATCTAATCCAAATGGAGAGGGGTAGTGTTTGGGCCCAAAAATATTGGTTTTGCCCGAGTTTAGATTTGTTCTCGGCCCAGAGGCCGTGCTTAGGAGTCGCTGGGGGGCATCCGGCTTATGGGCCACATAGCCAAGGCCGGCTGTGTCCTATTAGGAATCCATGGGTGGTTGAATCCTAATACGAGAAGGAGTTTCGGCAGGATAAGAATGTAAAAGTTTGGGATCGAATGCGGCTTGATAAGGGGGTTGAGTTCAAAGTCCTAGTAGGAGTAGGACTGGTCGAGATAAGATTAGATCGAGGGAATGAGTTCTAGTCCGAGTATGGTTGTGATTCGAGCGGAAGTAGGTTGACTACTATAAATAGAGGGAGGAGGACATCATTAAAGCTCTATCCAATTCAACACACAAACTGCCATGCGCAAACCCTCGCTTTCGCGAAACCTCTCAACAACCTTGAGATTTTTTGTTTTCCTTTTTCGCCAACACATCTTCAGTTTGGATAAACAGCACTGTGAAGGCAACCGGCGAACATCTTCAGTTTGGATAAACAGCATTGTTGCCGTAGAATCATCCAACCGTGAAGCACCTTCAGTTTGGATAAACAGCACTGCGTCGAGGCCGACTAGTTATCTATCCAAGTCTCGGTCAAGAAAGATTTTCGAATCTTTATTGGCATAGGTCATCTCATCAGCCTTCTCGGCGAAGTGAGGTGTTACAATTTACTAGGGCTCGGCACATTGAATGCCGAGTTGTTTTATGATTGGATACTCACAGGTAGGCTTTAAAGTTCGGCATTCTAACGGTCGAACCACGTTTACCATCAAGACATATATCTGTTTTGATTATCTGTGCCCCTATACTCTGGTGTCGATTCGGCGTGCTTATACTCTTACGAATATAATCACCGTGACCGAATCTGGCGCCAACGATTTGTGAACTTCACAGAACTAGCAGCCTTGTCTTCAGGCTCTAGAACCCAAAAGCTGAGATGAATACTCGATGCCGATCTTCGACTTGTTAATTGACACCGCAGCACATCACGAGATCTTATCCTTTATGGATGGCATGCTGGTTATAACCAGATTTTCATTGCCGAAGTTGATGTCTATAAAACCGCTTTTTGTTACCCCGGGGCACTCGGCACATACAAATGGGTCGTCATGCCCTTCGACCTCAAGAACGCCGGTGCCACATACCAACGAGCTATGAACACTATTTTTCATGATTTAATTGGTACATCGTCGAAGTTTACATCGACGATGTGGTCATCAAATCAGCACGTCAGTAGACGCATTTGGATGTCCTCCGTCAGCCGTTCATGCGCACGCGCCGGCATAATCTTAAGATGAATCCCGCCAAATGTGCTTTTGGCTTATCAGTCATAAATTTTTTAGGCTTCCTCGTACATCACCGTGGTATTGAGGTGGACGACAACAAGGCTCGCGCAATCATTAATGCTCAACCCCCGACGACTAAGAAACAGTTACAATCGTTGCTCGGCAATATCAACTTTCTCCGACGATTTATTGCTAATTCGACCGGGAAAATGAAAGCCTTATCCACACTTTTGAAACTTAAGGACTCCGATACCTTTGAATGGCATGTCGAGCACCAAGAGGCATTTACGCAGATCAAGGTCTCTTTAACGACTTCACCCGTCCTTGTCCCACCACAACGAGGCCTACCTCTTAAGCTATATATCTCGATGGCCGAAGAATCCATTGGATGCTTTCTTGCACAAGACAATGACGCTGGGCGCAAACAAGCCATTTTTTACCTTAACCGAAACCTCAACCTACCAGAGATTAACTACTCCGCTTTCGAGAAGCTTTGTCTCGCCCTATTTTTCACCGCGTTGACACTCAGACATTACATGCTCCCGTCAGTCACTCAGGTCATCGCCCAGACCGATGTCATTCGTTACATGCTCACTCGGCTAATCGTTAAGGGCCGAGTTGGCAAGTGGACGATAGCCATTTCTGAGTTCAGCTTGCAAAACGTGCCCCAGAAAGCTGTCAAAGGCCAAGGTCTGGCCGATTTTTTGGCCCAACACCCTTCCCCGTATGAGTTCGGGGGCAATGACGTTGACATCGGCTTGGTACAAACACATGATAATTACTAGACAATGTACTTTGATGGATCCAGTACTTCAGTCTCGGCTGGCATTGGGATCGTTATTCAATCTTCCACTCATAATCGTTGGTATTTTTCTCTCAAGCTTGATTTCGATTGTACGAATAATCAGGCCGAATATAAAGCCCTTGTTATCGACCTCGGCGTGCTACACGATTTGCGGGCAACTCGTGTCCTTGTTTTTGGTGACTCCGAACTTGTCATTAACCAACTCAACGGGACTTTTCGTTGCATGAGTTGTACTCTAGCGCTTTACCACATAGTTGCCAGCTATTTGGCCGAATCTTTCGACGACACTACTTTCAAACACATTTCACGAGTTCATAACACTGACGCCGACAAATTAGCTCAAATAGCCCTCGAAGCCCAACTCAAGGGGGCAAATTAGGCCGAGAAATACCTGTGTCACGACAAGCACATTCAGCCTTGATTAATTAACAAGTTCTCCAACGTGATAGCGTGATCCGTACACGGGTCATGTCTTTGCCTTCGTTGTTATAACGGAAGAACACTATTGAGGTTCGTGCCGTCGAGGCATTACCGGACAATTGGAGAATGACGATTATGCGATATATTGATAATCCCAACGAAAAAAACAACCGACGGACAAGGGTTCATGCCACAAACTACGTATTATACCAGAATGAGTTGTATCGAAAAGGCGAGGATGGGTTACTGTTGTTGTGCCTCGGCCTGCAGGAAGCTGCTCAAGCAATGGCAGAAGTACACGAAGGAATTAGCAGAGCCCACCAATCTGTATGAAAAATACGTTGGCTACTTCGGCGGCACGGCTATTTCTGGTCAAGTATTCTGAAGGATTGTATTGAGTACACAAAGGGTTGTGTACAGTGTCAAATCTATGGGCCTATATAGAGAGTACCGACCGAATCATTACATTCGGCCACCAAACCATGGCCGTTATGAGGATGAGCCATGGATGTTATCAGTAAAATCACACCATCTTCTGGTGCAGCCAAACATGCGTGGATACTCGTTGCAACAGACTAATTCACCAAATGGGTTGAAGCCAAGTCATATGTCGAGCTGACATCTAAAAAAGTTTGTAATTTCGTTAAAGAAAACATTGTGACTAGATTCGGGGTGCCAGAAACAATCATAACAGACAACGGTGCAATCTTTACATCCGACAGATTTAAGGAATATACGGTAAATCTCAATATTCGACTCGAGCAGTCTACACTGTATTACCTGCAGACGAATGGACAAGCCGAATCAAGTAATAAGGTTCTAATCGGTATTCTTGAAAAGATGATAAAAGAAAGACCGGGTATGTGGCATTTAAAGATAAACGAAGCGTTATGGGCTTATCGAACTTCTTTACGAACAGCTACTGGAACAACTCCTTACGCGTTGACTTATGGACATGACGCAATGTTGCCAGTCGAGCTAAATATAAACTCGTTGCGAGTAATTAAACAAAGTAGTTTGTTCAGCGCCGAGTACGATTGGGCCATGAGGCAAGAGTTAGAAGATTTAGAAGAAGCTCGGCTCGATGCTTATAACCTATTAGTGGCACAAAAAAAGATCGCCGAGCGAGCTTATAATCAACAAGTCAGAAAGAAAACGTTCGGCGAATAAGAGTTGGTTTGGCAAACCGTACTACCCGTAGGAATCAAAGACCCTAGGTTCAGCAAGTAGTCGCCGAATTGGGAAGGGCTATTCGGTTAAGCAAGATTTACCGCTCGACTCAAAATCCTTTGCAAGCTCGGAAGCAATTACCGACCTTCGATGTTGGAGTTCGACAATTTGACGGTCAAAGTATGCCAGGGCCTCCTTTTTCGCCTTTAAGACTTTGACTTTTGGATGATGAGTGTCTCGAGCGACTGTTGCAGTTTTCAAGTCGTCTTCAGCCCGAAGAGCTTTCTCGAAAATACCAAAATATTCTCGGGTCCGTTCCAAGGTAGAAGACGCTTGAGTGACAGCCTCGGTGCTCAAGATACCATCAACTGCGATAGCGTTCAGACATGAACCCACCGAACAAGGCCCTGGCATTTGAGAATTTGAGAAGCTGAGAGTAACAAGAGCTCTGCAATCGATTCGACCGGCTCGGTTGTAGCTGTCGAAGAGCCAGCCACTCCTAAAGTACTCTATAGGAAAACGTCAAACTCGACTTCCCATGAAGACTGCACATGAAAAGAATTTAGGCAAAAAGAAAATCACAATAAAACATAGCAAAGAGAATTTGTGTTAGACCTGTTGAAATGAGACTTTGGCCATGTCTCTTGGTTCATTGCTCGAACCAAGAGAGCTTAATGGCCGAGCCCAATGTTTTAGACTGCTTCTTAATTCACCCGGCCGATGAAGGCTATCTATGTTCGACGGCCACTGAGGTGGCTAAGAAATATAGATAACACCCATCGGCGCGTAGAATTTTCGGTGAAATGAATGACTGAGCACCTGACATTTAATATGTTTTCGTTTTAGACTCATTATAGCATAATTAACAAAAGAAAGTAGTCGAGCCTTACAAAAGTTGAAGTCGCTTCTTGGAAGGAAATGCCGAGATCTTGATCCTGCGGGTGAACTAAGGTCTCTGGAGTCGCTTCAGGCTTGACGAAATGTTGTTTTCCACGATCGGCTACGGGAGGATCGGCTTGATCAGTCACCTCAACCACAGGGGGAGGGTCTATGGAAGGAGGTTCATTTGGTCGAGGACGACTCGTTGGCAGAATCTCATCACTCTTGTCGTCCTAGAACAAAAGAGCCAATTAATAATTTTGAATTTAATAAGAAAATGAAGTTATCAACATCATAATTATACTTCTTCCAAGATGATTGCAGATGATTTTGGATTCTTGGGGAGATTTTTCCCGACAAAAGGGGTTGCCTCTCTCAGGACTGGTGCTACGGTAGGCCCCGGGGCTGCAGGCGTCTCGACCAGCGGTACGACAACTGGTTCAACTGTGATCTTGGGGACCTCAGGGGCTGGGTGAACTTGGGGCGTCGGGCTAGTGGGAGTTGGTAGTTTCTCCGGTGAGGCCTGAACAACAGAAGCAGGAAAAGAGGTACTCGGAGCAATCGTTCCAGTGGTGTGGCTGGAGATAACGTGAATCTCCCATGCTCCCTTCTTCGCCAATTTCTTGACGTGCTTTGTTGGACCAGGGGCTTCACCCGCCGTCTCGGTGTTCGGGCAAGGCCATTTGTTCGGTGTGTTTTGCGCGGCAGTTTTGGATTTCTTGGAAGAAGGATCCAATTTTTTTACCATAGCCGGGGCGATCACGTCTGCCTGTTTCAATACCCGACCGCTTGAGAAAGCGAAATCTAATTAGTAAAATCGTTTAAATGTTTCGAAAAATAATGGTAAGATAGTCATATACCTTGGGGCGTCTCCTTAGATTGAGGGGCAAAAGTTTTTCTGGGCCGATCACCAAAAATTTTGTTAACTGTGTCCTCGACTGAAGCGCCAAATAAGTCGTGGGTATATGATTCCCATCAGTCGCCGAAGGTATCGGTGCTGAGAGATTCAGGAACAGTTGGTCGAAGGGGGAATTTCTTACACCGTTCCTGAAACTCTTTCTCGATGTTTATACACTCCCTTTCTGAGGAACCAGATAGGCGTCCTCGGCTTAGAATGGAGAGGGAAATAAGTAGAGGCATCGGACAACCTTGGAGGTAGCCAAGTTGTCGGGCAGCAAAGTGGGGATGGTAGACTTCCCAACTTGTTCGGCGAGCGTCGCAACCGAGGGGAAGGTTACGAGTTAACATGAACGACCCCTAATGTTGACGAAAATCAGCGTCTTCGCTTTCGTTCCAGGTTGATGTGGGAAGCTTGATGGAGTAGGGGTATTCCTGACGACGACATACCAAAAATTCATCGTCGGAAATGACGTCTAGGCCAAAGAAATGTTTGAAGACTTCTTCAGCTCGGTGAGGATGCACTGGTTGGGAGGCCAACTGAATGCCGAGTGCTGCTGTAGACTAAAGGTTGGAGATTTCTGGCGAAGGGTGGACAAATAAACCTGCAGGCAGAGTTGGAACATCCAGAAATGTCCATTCTGGTGCGGGTCGATCTTATTGACGGTCGTCTCAGCCAGGCAGCGCAGAAGATTGGCAATGATAGCCGGATTGAGCGCCAAAGAGTGACCACTGGCCAGGGCTTCCGCCACCGGCATAGTTTCGACCAGACACTTATTCGACTTAGTACAACAGATAAACTTGTTGTACCAGTAAAATAGAAATGCCTCATGTTTGCCCCTCCGCAGAATCGTCTCCCTTTGACCGGCAAAATGGAGGATGAGGGTGTTGTAGTTCAGAAAATTCTTATGCAACATCTGAACTTCCTCTTTTGAAGGCTCTTGACCTTCTTGGCTCAATGCCTCGACGACCCGTTCGTCGAACAGCGTTTTGAGGTCGAGGTTTGATGGGCATCCAATAAGGGTGGCGTCTGTTGGAGTGTCAGAAGGAGGAGTCCCGAGGATAGCCGAGATGTGGAGGATGGTGGGGGTCATAGGGCCGAACAGAAGAACCATGGTGTTGGTGGCCGAGCACCAGAAGCTTAGAGCTGCCATAAGGAGTTTTTTATCCATGGTAATCTCCATGGTTGATAGCTTAATGGCGTCATGGATGCCAAGAGCCTCCCACTCTTTGCCAAAGAATTTTTCCATTCGTACGACCCAGCCCGCCCAGTTCGTATTGGTCGAGGGCCAGGCTCCTTGAGGCTTTGTCTAGCACCACTTTGACCAATCGAATCCTTGCAGCAAATATGACAGGCAGTGCTTTTTGAATAGGTTGATGATGGATGATGGCACTGTGTCCTTGAAGAATAGGCCCAGGATTTGGTGAGTAGTGTTTAGGTCACTCTCGAAATGCAGAGTCTTGATGGCGTTCTGATCTATGAAGTCCTTGCACTTGTTACACTTGTTGGAGAGCTTTGAGATGAAAGGGGCCATTGATGAAGGCTTAAAGATTTCTAAGATGAAAGCTTGGGATTTTCTGATTTTTGAAGGTTTTGGAAACAAAGTGACGAGAAAATTTCAAGGGTTTTGGAAAGCGTAAGGTACGAACGGAAATAATCCGGGTATTTATAGGCATTTGGGACGGAAGGCTAACCGTTTGATTTTCAAAATCAAGGCTAGAATCGAGCGGGAGAGTTGTTAATCATTGTACATGCTCAGAGAATCAAGGCGAAAAAGACCAAGGTTTTCGCGGTTTGAGGACGCACGATGGAGTGTTACGGCGGGTTTAATGCAAGAGAGACGTTTCGGCAGTCGCATGTTTTCGAGGATCATAATTGAGGGCTGCTAGGTTAACCAGGGGACTGACATGTGGCAGGACAGTTGGGAAATCGAGATCGTGGGGTTATGTCTTATAAATGTGCATGGTTGTATTTCTCAAGAGGATTCAATGATTGTCTTTAGGTCGTTTTCACTTCTTCAAGGTCGAGGCTCAAACCAAGGAGTACAGGTCGACGACCTCAGAAGCGAGGGGGCAATGTTTGGGCCCAAAAATATTGGTTTGGGCCGAGTTTAGATTTGTTTTCGGCCCAGAGGCCGTGCTTAGGAGTCGTTGGGGGGCATCTGACTTATGGGCCATATAGCCAAGGCCGGCTATGTCCTATTAGGAATCCATGGGTGGTTGAATCCTAATACGAGAAGGAGTTTCGGCATGATAAGAATGTAAAAGTTTAGGATCGAATGCGGCTTGATAAGGGGGTAGAGTTCAAAGTCCTAGTAGGAGTAGGACTAGCCGATATAAGGTTAGATCGGGGGAATGAGTTCTAGTCCGAGTATGGTTGTGATTCGAGCAGAAGCAGGTTGACTACTATAAATAGAGGGAGGATGACAGCATTAAAGCTCTCTCCAATTCAACACACAAACTGCCATGCGCAAACCCTCGCTTTCGCGAAACCTCTCAACAACCTTTAGATTTTTTGTTTTCCTTTTTTGCCAACACATCTTCAGTTTGGATAAACAGCATTATGAAGGTAACCGGCGAACATCTTCAGTTTGGATAAACAGGACTGTTGCCGTAAAATCATCCAACCGTGAAGCACCTTCAGTTTGGATAAACAGCACTGCGTCGAGGTCGACTGGTTATCTATCCAAGTCTCGATCGAGAAGGATTTTCGAATCCTTATTGACAGAGGTCATCTCATCAGCCTTTTCGACGAAGTGAGGTGTTACAGTTTACTAGGGCTCGGCACATTGAACGCCGAGTTGTTTTATGATTGGATACTCACAGGTAGGCTTTAGAGTTCGGCATTCTGACAGCTGAACCACGTTTACCATCAAGACATATATCTGTTTTGAGTATCTGTGCCCCTATACTCTGGTGTCGATTCGGCGTGCTTATACTCTTACGAATATAATCACCGTGACCGAATCTGGCGCCAACGGTTTATGAACTTCGCAGAACTAGCATCCTTGTCTTCAGGCTCTAGAACCCGAAAGCCGAGAGTGTTCCTTCCTCGGCCACAGTCACAAGATCAAGAAGTCAGTCGCGCCCTCAACACAACATCAACACATTTTACTCTTCGGCCGAGCTCGGCCGACGAATTGGCACACTCGCATCAACCGAAGAACGTAGTTGGCTCATTAGTTACTCGACCTACGCGCCACGTAGGCTTGGTAGTTTTTAGGGTCAACAGGTAGGCTTAGGCTCATAAGGAGCTAGCCATAATATAGTTTCGAATTTGCCTTTAGCGAGTATCGAACCGAAGACCCTTATTTAAGAGTGATGAAAAAATATCACTAGACCATAATACTAAATGACAAAAGTCATTTACATTTTTACAAACTTTACTACTGAAAAAAGAAAAAAATAATTAAAATTATTACAAAAACGAACCCAGCACCACCATCCCAGTTCAAATCTTTTGATTCAAAATTTTACGTGGCATCTCTATGATCTATCTCTCATTGTGACACTTGTACATCACTAACTTGAGTTAAACACCATTATCCAAAAAACACAAAAAAATTAAGGGAGTTTTAACGAAAAGTCCGCGGTACTGTTCACTTTAACTAAAAACCATATTTTTACACTAAAAAATCAATCTGGTACTATTCACTTTACTCTTTATTTTGTCCTTATCGTTAAAACTCAAAGTTTTCAAGCCATTTTCATTAGTTTTCCTAAAAATTAAAGGTAAAAACAAAAGACACATGTTCTTTCAAATCCCTTGCATAATGTGTAAAGACTGTTCCCGTACCAAAACTCATTCTCGTGCAATCCACGAAAGAAGATTCCTCCAGTACGTGGAATAACATGGGCATAATTAAGTATATTACGTAAGGTCTTTTGCCTCAAACAATTAACACCTCCACCATGCTTTGCTATTATAAGTAACTAAGTATCAATTGTTGATGGCTACCAGTCCTGTTTGTAACATGTTGTGGTTATTTCCAGTTCATGCTTTCACTAGTGAAGCACAGGCGAATATTAATTATTTTCGCTACGCAAAAAAGAATTCGTAATTTTATGCAGTGCCAAATGTTTTTGCCTTTGAAGCAGATTTGTCAGCCCTCTTAACCCTTTAGCTGACATGATTGATCATTCAGACTCTTGTAACTTGATTGGATGGTTCAACCTGTTGAAAACATAAAAATGATTGAGAAACTTTGTAAAGACAAAATTTGTGTATCCAAGTTTGTTATGTGGCTTCTGTTTCTTGACCACATTGAAAACAAGTTTCACCCGGACACGCCCCCGGCCTGCCTAGTGCCTAACGATCCTCCAGATCCCTTCACAAAAGTGTTCACCAGTTTTAGTGAAAGGTGATTTACGATGGAAGGTGTGGTTTAGGGCGATCAACTTTTCTGGAGATGTAAACCTATTTAATATGGAGACAGAGGGGTATGAAACTGTACTCGATATTTTTTTTTTCTTTCTTTTTTGTTCTTTCTGGCCGGTACTTGTAATTGATTGTAACAAGCTTCACTGGTTCAGTCCAAGATTCAATGGGGTTGCTGTCACAGTTGATGGTTTTTTTTTTTACTTTCCACAAAACAACAATGTGCTTGTAATCACAACCTCTCCATATAACGTATATGCATTGGATGTTGACAGAAAACTGGTAAGCGGGGTGTGGAGAAAGTCAACAATCATACATTTGCCTAGATTAACATACAATCAACGTTGATTTAAGCAAATATGTTTGAATGATTACCTTCTTACTTAGTGTTGATTTTATCAATTAGCTAGATATGTACTTTCCTACTTTGTATCAATTGTATGAATCATATGAATCAATTATAGGGTTCCTTCTTATAAATACTTGTATATTGTAACTTTGGAAATTATTAATCAAAGAAATATTCAACCATATTAAATTCAATTTGGTATCAAAGCCCAGGGGCTGGGCTCTTTGTTTTTTTTTTTTTTTTTTTTCTTTTGATCGTTTCTTCACTTCTTCTTCCTTTTGCAGTCAAGCAACTGATCCCTCTAGCCAATTTTACATCTATCATTCATATTTCAGTTCTTGAGGAGGACCCAGTGTGACCAATGAACAATTCAACAATTGTTGGCAATGATGTCTCAGAAATTGGGCATTGACGCCAAGCCTAGTGCCAAGCATGCTACATGCATGCTTTCCAAGTTTGGTTCCACAAAATGGGTAGTAGTCTAGTAGATAGTGGTGCCACGGACCACGTATCTAATCTGCGGTTGGCCCAATCAACGTTAAAACCACTATTGCCGTCGGTGAGTTTGCCAACTGGCACTAGGGTTCCCAATTGATTCAATTGGAAATTTTCATTTTGGCTCGAAATTTTCTCTTTGTGATGTTCTTGGGATTGCATCATTTATGATCAATTTGATTTCTGTGAGTTATCTCACTCGATCATTACGATGTTCTGTAATGTTTTATCCTGATTTTTGTATTTTGCAGGACCAGGAGACGAGGACGATAATTGGTTGGGGGTGACGATGTAATGGGCTCTATTACTTGGTGGACGAAAAAGAAGGCAATGTGTCATCACCACCTACTATGTCTTCGAAAACATTCTCTATTTGGCATCATTGGCTCGGTCACCCATCCTTAGCAAGACTTCAATTACTGGCTAAGAATTTTCCAGAAATTTCCATTCCTGCCAATAAAACTTGTGAACAAAGGTTCTAAAAGACGTTAGGCGCTAGTCGAGCGGCAGGTTGAGGCCTAGTGCCTAGGCGGACTTGGCATTTTAAGTAACTTTATTATATATTGTATAAAAAATGTTTATTTATACTTAAAAAACACACATAACTATGTTGGGATAAATAAATTGTAAAATAAAATGACATAAATTATAAAGTATTAAAACATATTGAAAACATGGGGAACAAGCATATAATGAGCGTTCATCTAGGTATTCAACAAGTCTCGTACATTTTATTGAAAAATTAAAATGCAAAAAGAAAGTTATCGATTTTTTATCTAAGTGAGAGTCGCAACCTAGGTGGATTTAGGTAGGCTAGGCGGACGCCTAAGCGGGTCTAAGCACACTTTCTTAATTTTCAAACGCCTAGAGGTTAATTGGGGCGATGACCAGCAGTCTAGCGTCTAAGCAGGGCTTAGGCAGACTTTTTGGTCATTCTCCTACATACACTCACCTCCGCAGTTTTGGGTGTTAAGTTTATGCTACCAATTTAAACCCTAAGCATAAATTTGATGTTCGAGCTCGTAAATGTGTTTTTATTGGGTATCCTTTTGAAAAAGAAAAAAAACATATAAGTTGTATGAGCTTAATTCCAAAATAAATAAATAAATTACAAGTCAGGATGTTTTTCATGAAACGATTTTTCCATATAAAACAACCATTTCATTACCTACGGACAGCTTAAACACTATCCTTCCCACACTTGTTGTCGACATACCTTCAACCCCAACACACCAAATTATATCATCACCTCCACCAGACACCAAATTATATCCTCACCTCCACCAGATACCAATATTACACCATCTAACTCATCACCAAATTTGCCCCACTCTCCAGCTCATCATTCTTCTATTCCACCCAGAATCACCAAACCCCATACTCACCACTGAACCACTCCTAACTAACCCTCATGACCAGCCGCATGCTCCCACTAAGCCAGCTGTCACTTCCGAAGAACTTCCAGAAGTTTCAGAAGTTGATGTTCCTCCTTTAGTGCGTCATTCCACACGGACACGCACCAAACCCACCAAGCTTAATGATTACATTTGTTCTCAGATTACGTTGTCTCCAACCACTTCCTCGTCTGCCGGTGCTGGAACAAGGTATCATTTTTCTCGTTATTTGTCTTATAAAGACCTATCTCCTGTTCGTGGCAGGAATTTCCGTCGGGGATGTTTCCTGGCCAACGAGCACACAGCTCCCCGGTAGAGGTTGGCGCCGGTTGATGTTTGGCTGTCGAGCTTCTGCTTTACTGTCGGGCTTGTCGGGCAGGACTCGTCGGGCAAGGCTCGTCGGGCACGGCTTGTCGGGCAAGGCTGAAAGAGAAGGACAGAGTTAACTTTGAAAGGTGCCTTTGTGGGGCCTTAGGTGTAGGCCTTAAGGCTCACAATCAAGGTTATCTTTCACGTGCTCAGGCGTGCCACTGCCATCTTTAGCATAGCAGATGTAGAACGGATATTGAGTTCGTTCAGTTATGTACATATATATATATATACCCGAGAGACCGTATTAATTATGACAGGTGCCTTTGTGGGGTCTTAGGTATAGGCCTTGAGGCTTCCAATCCATAACCAATCCAGCACTTGGACATATACACTGCCTGTTTCATTGTCACACATAGTATTACCACCGTTATACTTCTGATCAGCTAGCCCGCAGAGCTTAGAACGAATCCAAATAGGTGCCTTTGTGGGGCCTTAGGTGTAGGCCTTGAGGCTTCCTATCAGAACTCATTCCATACTCAAACGTTCTAGCCCGCAGAGCTTAGAACGAATCCAAATAGGTGCCTTTGTGGGGCCTTAGGTGTAGGCCTTGAGGCTTCCTATCAGAACTCATTCCATACTCAAACGTTCTAGAATAATCATAATATAACAGTGGTAAAACTACGAGATCAGTCGATTACTTGCGCCCCAAGTAACTTCAGACTTCTTCGTTTATCAAGGATTGTCGTGGATGGGTTAAGTCCACATAAAGTTCTTTTTTATGCCTTGAGACCAAGGACTTTTACATGATTACTCTTATATGTCCGAAAGATTAGAACTTAGATCTGATTTAAACAATGAAGACATCTTTAAATCGGATTCAAGAACTGAGAGAGTCTTTTAATCATCATTTTACTAGAAACAACTTGAATACAACTGAAAGTATACAACATATTGCTAGTTTAATAAATGAAAAGACAAAACCAAAGAGGGTCGGACAAGGTTTCACCTTGTCGGGCAAAACTGGGCGTCTTGCAACTTCCTATCTTTGTGGTTTATCAGGGGGTTTGAGGGTTTAGAGAAAATGGGTTTTGAGAGGTGAGTTTACAGAGAGAAATCGATACTACAGCAAGTGTTTTAGACAAGGTAGCAGAGCTATTACAAAAAGGGTTGAGTGAGAGTTGATCCCGAGAGGGATGAAGGCTTTGGCTGACTACAGCTATCGTTTGAAGGTAAATCTGGCTTTGAGCAAAGTTTGTGCTTGTATTTGTTTGTTTGAGTGTCCTTATTCCAGATTTTTCTTTCTTGTTTTATAGGCAACTCGGATGGGCTTCCTGTAGCTGCAATCTTGCCCGAATGCAGCTTGAGGGATAGTGACTCATCAGCTATTTACTTGTTTCTGCCAGTGTAAAGTACTTTTTGGGCTGATTAGCTGTCTAGCCTACTCCACTTGGTGGCTTGGTAGGTGAGCAAGTGGTGCAAGTGAACTGCACTTAGTCGGAAAAGGCCTCTTCTGATTTCTGGGCTTTGGTTGGGCTTCAGCCGTCTCTCTTTCTTGGACTCCCTTTGGGCCAATTCCTCCTTTAGGCCCAAAGTTCAAGTTTTAACCCAAACAGTGCCCCCTTCAATCAATATTCAGCTTGGAATTCCAGGCGCCAATATTGATTGAAAATCCGCATGCTTCTGGCCCTTTGTTCTTGGAACTTGTATCTTCTGGTTAAGATTAATGCCGCCCGGGGGCTCTTGATCTCCCCATGACCTTTGAACTTCTTCTGATAGTCCTATAAATCCTGACTCTATCCATAACCCATCTTCGACTTTATCTTTTATTCATCCTGAGTGTGTTCGTCTCTTTAACTCTCTTCTAAAACTGCGAGATGAATTCCCCAGGGTTTAAGTGGGGTTTCCTGAAACTCCCTTTTCGTGAGAAACAGAATTTTCATCGGATATTCACTATCCCCAACACATTTGGTCGAACACCCTGCTATCTCCAACACCCTTGGTCAGGCGATTTCCCCATGACGGTTTGCCTTCCTGCTTGCGGTCATGGTAAGTCAGGCTTCACCATCACATATGGTGGTGACTTGGTTTGAGGATCCTCTACCAAGCACATGTTGGCCGCACAACCTGATCATCTGATCGGGCTCCATCCATGAAGACATCAGAAAAACCAGTTGAGACAACATTGTATTCCAACAGAAGCGAATGTAGCATATCGGATCTGAATTGTTGTAATCTTCACCAATTTGTCGAAATGAAATGAATATTGTTTAGCAATTTTTGTCTTTCTGCTTGAATGATTGATGAACATATACTGCACCTTGGTATCCCAAATCTTGCTTTACCTTGCATCTTCTTCAATATAGCAATCTCTTACATCCCATAATGTAGGACAATACTTTTTCAAGAATTTAACATTAATGGGATGTCTTTGCCAATTTCCTTCAAGATCCGCCAAGTAATATCCTCCTTTGTCTAAAACCCGACTGATCACGAAAGGGCCTTCCCACGTCGGGCTCCATTTTCCAAAGCCCCTAAGCTGAGCTCCCAGGGGAATGATTGTCTTCCATACTAAATCTCCTTCCTTGAAAGACTTTATCTTCACCTTCTTGTTATAAGCTCGGGCAACAGCTTTCTTTCCTTCCTGAATCTGGTTCAGGGCTTCAATTCGGGCTGCATCTAGGTCTTCAATACCTTGACACATGGCTTCTATGCACTCCTCACTGTGTAACCCGAATTGATTTTGAATTCTGACCGAACTTACATTGATTTCCATGGGAAGAACTGCATCTTGCCCGAAAGTCAAAGCATAAGGAGTTGTCCCTGTTCCTGCCCTTTTAGATGTCCGGAATGCCCATAATGTATTCCCTAGCTTTTCATGCCACCTTTCTGGGTCATCTATCACCATTCTTTTGATAATGTTCACCAAAATCTTGTTGCTAGATTCTGCCTGGCCATTTGACTGTGGATAGTAAGGACTAGATTGTATCATCTTTATTTTGTACTTGCTTGCAAACTCTTCAACTTCTTTTGAAATAAAAGATGGTCCACGATCAGTCACTATGGTTTCAGGCACCCCGAACCTGTGCAGAATCTTGGTCTCGATGAAATTCTTGATTGTGGCTGAGTTTATAGTTTTCACAGCCGAGGCCTCCACCCATTTGGTGAAGTAATCCGTTGCTACAATGATGAAGGTATGCCCTTTACTAGAAGCTGGATAGATTTGCCCGACGAAGTCCATCGCCCATCCTCTAAAAGGCCAAGGTTTGACCACTGGATTTAAAGGTACTGAAGGCACATGTTGGAGGGGTCCGTGCCTTTGACATTCTTCACAACCTCGGGCATAGGATTTGCAATCTTTTTCCATGTCGGGCCAGAAATAACCATACCTTCTTAGCAACCACCTCATCTTTGTCCCAGCTTGATGTGCCCCACATACTCCTTCATGTGCTTCGGCCATCACTCTCATGGATTCTTCTTGGCCTAAGCATTTCAACAATAACCCGTCTGGAGTTTTCCTTAGCAGGTCCTTCGCCCATAAGACATACTTGGTTGCTTGTTGTCTATTCTTTTTGCTCGTGGGCGAAGAAGGATCTTGTAAGTGATGGATGATGGGCGACCTCCAATCTTTTATTTCAGTCTCTAAGATCATTACATCCAGACTAAATCCCCTTTCTAGGATAGAAGGAAGGTTTCTTCTTTGAATCTCGACCTCCAAGCCGTACTTTCTTTCCTGCATGGGCACGCCTGAAGCTAATTGTGCCAATTCGTTGGCCGCCAAGTTGGATCCTCTGGGAATGTGATTAATTGATATATCAGAATCCCAATAACTCAGTAATTGCGTGGCCGCCAAGTAGTACCCTGCCATGGTAATATGTCTGCACTTGAACTCCCCGTTTAGCTGGTTGACTACTAACTCTGAATCACCAAAGACTTCCACTTCCACTGCCCCCAGGTTCATCAAGATTTCCAAACCAATTATTAAGGCCTCATACTCTGCCCGATTATTGGTATTCCCTTGGTAATCTATTAGAAATGAGTAATAATGATAGACCCATTGATGGTTGATAATCACAATCCCGGCTCCTGAGGCCCTCTGAGTATAGGAACCATCGAAATATAATTTCCAATGAGTAACCCAGAGACCAGTTACTCTTCTTATTTCCTGATGGACCCACTCCTCTTTGCCTGAGATATCTTTGCTTGACGGGATCCAAACACTAGTAACTTCCAGGGTTCCCGGAATATTGATTGTCTAATCTTGAGACTCCTGATGCTCTGTCAAGAAATCAGCAATTGCCTGGCCTTTGACTGCCCTTTGAGGTACATATTGGAAACTGAATTCTGATAATGCTAGAATCCACTTCCCAATCCTTCCTGCTAGCATTGGTTTTGACAACATGTATTTTATCACGTCTGTCTTGGCGATGATGTGTACATGACAGGGTAACATGTAATGCCTCAACTTACTGGCAGTGAAATACAGAGCCAGGCACAGTCTTTCCACCGGGGAATATCTTGTTTCTACCTCGGTCAGGATTCTACTGAGGTAGTACACTGCTTGCTTTTTTCCTCCTTCATTGTTTTGAGCTAACAAACTCCCAATTGACTTCTCTGAAGCAGAGATGTATAGCTTCAAGGGTTTTCCCCTCTGAGGTGGCACCAACACTGGTGGAGAAGTCAAATAGGCTTTAATGCTGTCGAAGGCATGTTGGTTTGGTGGTCCCCACTCGAAATTCTCTTTATCCTTTAGTCTTAGCAGAGGAGTCAGCGGCTGGATCTTGCCCGCTAAATTAGCAATGAATCTCCGCAAGAAATTAATTTTGCCCAGCAGCCTTTGAAGTTGCACTTTGTTGGTAGGTGAAGGTGATTCCATTATAGCCCGAGCTTTGTTTTTATCCACCTCCACACCTCTTTGATGAACCAGGAATCCCAAGAAGTTGCCCGCTCTTACTCCAAATGCGCACTTCTTTGGATTCATCTTCAATTTGTGGATCCTCATCCTTGTCAAAGCTTGCTTGAGGTCTACCAGATGTTGTCCTTATATTTTGGACTTTACCACGATATCATCAATGTATACCTCCATATTCTGGCCAATTAGATCATGAAAAATGGCATTCATTGCCCTTTGGTATGTTGCACCAGCGTTCTTGAGCCCGAATGGCATAACCAAATATTCATATGTCCCCACATGTCCGGGACACCTGAAAGCTGTTTTATGTATATCTTCAGGGGCCATCTTTATCTGATTATACCCGGCATTTCCATCCATAAAAGATAGAACTTTGTGCTTTGCTACTGCATCTATGGATAGATCGGCCATGGGCATGGGATATTCATCTTTCGGTGTAGTGCTATTAATATTTCTGTAATCAACACAACATCGCACTGCTTTTGTTATAGCTTTTAAAACAGGTACAATGTTGGCTAACCACTCCACATACTTGGCTGGCCTAATGAATCCAGCTTTTACAAGCCTTTCAATCTCTTCTTTAACTTTCTATTCTATCTCTTTGGACATCCTTCGTGGTGTTTGCTTAACAGGTTTATATCCTTCCTTGATAGGCATCCTGTGTTCCACCAAGGTTGAATCTAAACCTGGCATCTCAGTATAATGCAAAGCAAAGCAATTTTTAAATTCTTGCAAGAGACAGATAATCTTTGCCCGATCATGAATCTCTAATAAGCCACTGATTTGTATTGGTCTTGGATCTACCTCTGTCCCTAGATCAATAACTTCCAAAGGATCCTGCACTTCTGGTGGTGGCTTATCAGGTTTTGCACATAAAAACTCGACTAACTCCGGGTTTTCGGGCACGTCGTCTGGCTCATCCAGGTCATAAATGCATTCGGCCATTTGTATGGCCCTCTCCAACTCTTCTTTACAAGGCTCTTCCCTGCCTTCATCTTGGCTGGTTGAAGTTCCTGGTTGCCATTCCTGCTCTTCTTCTCCTGAGAGCTCCCTTTCTTGCTTCTTCTCTCTCTCATACACCAACAGTCTTTTAATCAGGGATCTGACTGCCATTACCTGATCTTTTCTTTTTTGTTCTATCATTGGTGGTGTAGGGGTGTCGGGATGATACAAGGTCTATCCCACTCCTCTCTAGTAAGGAGCATTCCTTGTTCTAGAAGCTTTTGGGCCGTCACCTTGGTAGGGCGGCCGTTCTCATCTGCTCCTGAACACTTCAAAATTCCTACGTTGGGATTGTAGAAACTTGCTTCTGCAACATTGGCTGTGGGGAGAAATGGCCGTGATTCGGCCTCCACCATCTCCTAGAAACCTGGTCATTTCGGTCCCTCTTCATGGTAGACAGCGACCTGTTGATGCAGGGTGGAGGGTATGGCAAGACTTTGGTGGATCCAGTCTCTTCCAAGTAATGCTCCATAAGTGGAAGTGCAGTCTACCACAAAGAATGCCAGCATGATTTGTTTAGACCCCAAATCCACTTCTAAGGGCAATATCCCATGGGTTTTGGTGATAGCACCCGAGAAGCTTGAAACTGTGAGGTCTGTAGGAATGAGATCTTCTGTGCTTCTCCCCATTTTCTTCATCTGCTTGGCCGGTAACACATTAACAGCTGCTCCTCCATCAATTAGAATTCTTTTGAAGTGCACCCCCTCCAAATGAGCTGTAACATATATGGGCTTAAGGTGATTGTGCCATCATTGGAGGCTTCAGATGATTCACCCCTTTCAGATGATAAACCATCATTGGAGGCTGTAACATATATGGGCTTAGAGGACCATTTTTGGAGGCTTCAGATGATTCACCCCTTTCTGTTTCTCCCCCCTCGACTACTCCCACATTGACATGTGCCATCATTGGCTCAGTTGTCAAATAGTCGCCTTCCATGGTAGCAGGCTGGTCAGGTCTAGCACCAAACATGGCGGATAACACGTACGCCATATTGATATGAAAGTTGCTAGGCTCGGGCAGTTCTTCTTTTTCGTTCCCGACCTGGTCCATGAACTCATCCAACCAAGCCATCGCATATGCAGGAAACAGTGGTTCTGGTGCCCCCTTTTGTTGGTTTATACCTGGATGTGGTACTTGCTCTGGAACCTCACCAAAAGGATTCACCATTGACAGAGAAGGTGGTTTTCTTTCGGGTGAAACAGTTCCAAAACAAATAGACTTTGTCTGCTCCGTCTTCCATCCCGGGGTTGGCACCATGAACATATCTTCTTGAGCTCTCCTCAAGATCCTATATTTCCCTGGGTGCAGGCTCTGGGGTACATGATTTCCCTCGCCCTCTGTCTTGCTATTAGCCCTTTCCACTTCTTTTTTGCTTCTCCAGCGGAACTGGCTACTCCCCTCAGATGATGTTTTCTCCACCTTTTGGTTCTTAGATGCTTCCGAGGTCGCAGGAGTTTTCAAGGAGTTCATATAGGCATTGTGTTGCCTTTGTACTCTCCTGACCATGAAAGCTCCCATTGGTTTGACGGGTTGTCCATTCTTTCCAACCACGTACCATTTTCGTCCGAGGTGGGCAGGGTTATTTCTCTTGACAGGATTTGTTATCCCATCATTCTTCTTAGCTTCTCCCCCCATATGGCCATATTGAGGATGATCCGCACTCCTTCGTATTTTGGCCTCCATGTCTTCTGCCTCTTCAGAAGCTTCACGGTTTCGAAAAACTTCTGATAAAGCTTTAGGCTGGGAATCGCCTTCTAAACGTTGAAAGACACTTTGGGAAGCATCTTTTCCTGCAGTCCGTCTAGATTTCTCACGAGCCTCATTTCTTCTGATCAACTCCTGATCAATGAGAACTCCTGAGGGTGGTATTTCGAGCTCACACTCGCATTGGCACTTGCTGCATAAAACCATTCCTTTGATTATGGCAGCTTTTGGATACTCGGGCAACTTAATTACCCCTTTTATAGTTTTGCCAGCCAATCTTTATTCATCTATTGGCTCTGTGACTTTTTCCTTCCCATTCTCAGCCCATGTCATATTGATCATATTTATTGGGGCTTCTGAGAAGGGCTCTGTAAGTCTGTTCACCACTGCTTCTTCTAACTGGCTAGTTTTGAGCCTCTTCTTCTCCCTATTATCTTTTTCCCCAGGCTGAGGTAAAGATGTAGGAATAGTTGGTCTCGGGACCATATCAGCTTCCCTTTTGAAATCTGTGGAGACGTCTTCCAATCTTTGCAGCATTTACAGCAGGGTAGTTTGCAAATCTTCTGGTAATCCTAACATATTGCTTTGATCAAGTGTATCCCACTGGGCGTGCCAAAACTATGTTCGTGGCAGGAATTTCCGTCGGGGATGTTTCCTGGCCGACGAGCACACAGCTCCCCAGTAGAGGTTGGCGTCGGTTGATGTTTGGCTGCCGGGCTTCTGCTTTACTGTCGAGCTTGTCGGGCAAGACTCGTCGGGCAAGTCTCGTCGGGCACGGCTTGTCGGGCAAGATCTGTCGGGCAAGGCTGAAAGAGAAGGACAAAGTTAACTTTGAAAGGTGCCTTTGTGGGGCCTTAGGTGTAGGCCTTAAGGCTCACAATCAAGGTTATCTTTCACGTGCTCAGGCGTGCCACTGCCATCTTTAGCATAACAGATGTAGAACGGATATTGAGTTCGTTCAGTTATGTACATATATATATATATATATACCCGAAAGACCGTATTAATTACGACAGGTGCCTTTGTGGGGCTTTAGGTATAGGCCTTGAGGCTTCCAATCCATAACCAATCCAGCACTTGGACATATACACTGCCTGTTTCATTGTCACACATAGTATTACCACCGTTATACTTCTGATCAGCTAGCCCGCAGAGCTTAGAACGAATCCAAATAGGTGCCTTTGTGGGGCCTTAGGTGTAGGCCTTGAGGCTTCCTATCAGAACTCATTCCATACTCAAACGTTCTAGCCCGTAGAGCTTAGAACGAATCCAAATAGGTGCCTTTGTGGGGCCTTAGGTGTAGGCCTTGAGGCTTCCTATCATAACTCATTCCATACTCAAACGTTCTAGAATAATCATAATATAACAGTGGTAAAACTACGAGATCAGTCGATTACTTGCGCCCCAAGTAACTTCAGACTTCTTCGTTTATCAAGGATTGTCGTGGATGGGTTAAGTCCACATAAAGTTCTTTTTTATGCCTTGAGACCAAGGACTTTTACATGATCACTCTTATATGTCCGAAAGATTAGAACTTAGATCTGATTTAAACAATGAAGACATCTTTAAATCGGATTCAAGAACTGAGAGAGTCTTTTAATCATCATTTTACTAGAAACAACTTGAATACAACTGAAAGTATACAACATATTGCTAGTTTAATAAATGAAAAGACAAAACCAAAGAGGGTCGGACAAGGTTTCACCTTGTCGGGCAAAACTGGGCGTCTTGCAACTTTCTATCTTTGTGGTTTATCAGGGGGTTTGAGGGTTTAGAGAAAATGGGTTTTGAGAGGTGAGTTTACAGAGAGAAATCGATACTACAGCAAGTGTTTTAGACAAGGTAGCAGAGCTATTACAAAAAGGGTTGAGTGAGAGTTAATCCCGAGAGGGATGAAGGCTTTGGCTGACTACAACTATGGTTTGAAGGCAAATCTGGCTTTGAGCAGAGTTTGTGCTTGTATTTGTTTGTTTGAGTGTCCTTATTCCAGATTTCTCTTTCTTGTTTTATAGGCAACTCGGCTGGGCTTCATGTAGCTGCAATCTTGCCCGAATGCAGCTTTAGGGATAGTGACTCATCAGCTATTTACTTGTTTCTGCCAGTGTAAAGTATTTTTTGGGCTGATTAGCTGTCTAGCCTACTCCACTTGGTGGCTTGGTAGGTGAGCAAGTGGTGCAAGTGAACTACACTTAGTCGGAAAAGGCCTCTTCTGATTTCTGGGCTTTGGTTGGGCTTCAGCCGTCTCTCTTTCTTGGCCTCCCTTTGGGCCAATTCCTCCTTTAGGCCCAAAGTTCAAGTTTTAACCCAAACATCTCCCAAGTATCAAATTTTTCTTGCCAATATTACTTCCATGTCGGAACCTAAAAGTTATGCAGAGGCTTGTTAACATCCGCATTGGCGTCAGGCCATGGCCGAAGAGATTCAAGCCCTTGAAGCTAATCACACTTGGAGTCTTACAGCCTTGCCTCGTGGAAAAGAACGCATTTGTTGTCATTGGGTTTACAAAATAAAGACTAAGGCTGATGGCAGTATTGAGTGCTATAAGGCTCGTTTGGTAGCTAAAGGCTACACACAATTGGTAGGCATTGATTATCATGACACATTTTTGCCCACTGCCAAACTCGTCACTTTCCGCTGCATTTTAGCTCTTGCTGCCAATTCTTCCTGGCCTATCCATCAGTTAGATGTCCATAATGCTTCCTTCATGGTGATCTCATGGAGGAAATCTACATGGACCCTCCACCCAATCTTCGGCGACAGGGGGAGAATCTAGTGTGTCGCCTATAAAAATCACTTAATGGGTTGAAACAAGCTTCTCGACAATGGTTCTTTGAGTTTTCTCAAGCTCTTTGTGCTGCAGGATATGTTCAGTCCAAAGCCGATTATTCCTTATTTACCAAGCAACAAGGAAAGTCCTTTACAGTCCTTCTCATTTATGTTGACGACATTTTGATTACAGGAAATGATTTGCATGCCACTGATAGTCTTAAAAGTTTTTTGAATACCAAGTTTTGTATCAAGGATCTTGCTAATTTAAAATATTTTTTAGGCATAGAAGTGGCGCACTCCAAGAAAGGTATTTTCATTTCACAACGAAAATATTTATTAGATATCCTTGAAGATGTTGGATTTTTAGGATCTTGGCCGGCAAAATCTCCAATGGAGTAAAATCTCAAATTAATTCCTAATTAGGGAGAGGTTCTTAAAAATCCTGCAAAATATCGAAGATTGATTAGTCGTCTCATTTATCTTACTATTACACGGCCAAATATTACATACTCAGTTCACTTATTGAGTAGGTTTATGCAAACTCCTTGAATACCACATTATGATGCTGCTTTGCGTATTTTGAAATACCTCAAGAGCACCCCCGGCCAAGCCATAATGTTTCCTCAAAATGATTTAAAGTTGAAGGCATATTGTGATTCAGATTGGGCAGGTTATCTTACTACCTGACGATTCACCAGAGGTTATTGTGTGTTTATCGGAAACTGTCTCATCTTATGGAAGATTAAACGCCCGAAAACGGTATCTTTGTCATCAGCCGAAGCAGAGTACATGTCTATGGCAATTGTGTGCTGTGAACTAGCATGCCTGCAAAACTTGTATCATGATTTGAGGATTAAAAATCAAGGGCCAGCCACCCTATTTTGTGATAACCAAGCAACCCTCCATATTGTTGCCAATCTCATGTTTCATGAACAAACTAGACACATTGAGATTGTTTGTCATTTTGTTCGAGATAAGATTATGGAAGGAAAGATGTCACCGGAATTGTTCCATCCACATCACAGTTGGCAGACATATTTACCAAGGCCTTAGGCAAGGAACGCTTTTGTTCTTTGTTAGGCAAGTTGGGTGTTCATGATATTCACTCTCCAACTTGAGGGGTAGTGTTGAGAAAGTCAACAATCATACAAGATATTTGCCTAGATTAACATACAATCAACGTTGATTTGAGCAAATATGTTGGAATGATTACCTTTTTACTTAGTGTTGATTGTATCAATTAGCTAGATATGTACTTTCCTACTTTGTATCAATTCTATGAATCATAGGAATCAATTATTGGGTTCTTTCTTCGAAATACTTGTATATTGTAACTTTGGAAATTATCAATCAAAGAAATATTCAGCCATATTAATTTCAATTTGGAGGATGCAAACATATTGTCTGCTGCATAGATTCCGAGTGTTTCCTGCCGAAGTTGATATTGGGCACTCTTTCCCACCCTCCAAGAGTTCGATCACCTACTCTTATTGTTCACAGTTCCAGGTGTACTTTTTTTCCTTCTGTGTATGGTTGAGGTGTGATTTGTGCATATTGTATAGAGCTTTGCCAACGTGAAAAATAAAATGAGAATTCTTTGTTTTAATGTGGTATCCAAAGGTCTGGTGGTATAGAGCTTTGTCACTCAGTACTATAGTTTGATGGTATTCCGCTTCACTTGGAAATGAGAGGTCTTAGGTTCAAATATCGTGGATGGCAAATTCGATACCAAATTAGGCTACCCATTGCATGGCTAACCGAACCCCCTCCCCTTAGGGTAAAAATATTAATGTACTAAAAAAAAAAAAATCGGTATCCAAATGCAACATGAGCTTCGTTTGAACCCAATCTAGTTTAGGAATTAGATTTTACAGCGTAGAGAGTATTACAATAAACTTTAGTTTTAGTTACTCCAGTTGAATCCTGGATTAAAACGTGGGAATAGTTTTTTTTATGCCTAACATTTCTATTACTTAACATGAGCCCGCCCTAGGCCATTGATATTGAACCATGTTCCTGGGTTGTGTCTAAGAGGGCATGGTATTCTCCAATGTCATGCCATTCTATGACCAAATCAAATAGAGTCTTTTAACTGTGAAAAGTGAATTTGAGTTTGCCGTATGTATCATTTGGTTTTTAGCTTTCTGCTTAATGATGAGTTGTTCAGCTTAAAGTAGATTTTTGGGGACATCAGCGTTTTAATTTGGTCCAACTAATTTCAAGGTTTTTTATGCTTTAGTGCTATGTGCCGGGTTAAAGTTGTGATGCACGTTGATCAAGATGTTCAAAGTGACGTGCCAACGAGTCTGGATCTGGAGGTAGAGGGGTGAACTCGTTGGATTTGGGGACATCTTCTGGGAGGTCACCTATTCATGGTTGAGTGAAGGAGAGTAGGATACTGCCGCTATGTTGAACGCATTATTTTGTTTCAGGGCTTGGTTTTTCTTTTAAGAAAATTAATAAAAATGGCTTAAAACCTTTGAGTTTTAACGATAAAGACAAAATAAAGGGTAAAGTGAATAGTACCAGGATTGACTTTTTAGTGTAAAAATGTGGTTTTTCGTTAAAATGAACAGTACCGGAAGTTTTTTTGTTAAAATTCCCTTTTCTTTTTGCTGAATAAAAATCTCGATTTTGTTTGACATGTTGTCTTCTTATTACTAAGTATGTAGATAGATTCTACTACGTGTGTAAGGTGATGTTCGTAGTGCCTTAATACATTGCTTATTATTGCCATGTTAGATAGCTCATTAACTCATATTTGGGGTTTTCCCTTAGGGTCTTTTGTGCTGCGGTGGATTTGCCAAATGTTGTTTTACATAGTTTGTGGTTTAGCTAGAAAATAGCTGACAAGTATGACATGTTGGAAGATAAGATAGATTTCAATTTACAACGGGATTGATTTTCTATGAAGCACTTGTGTTGACAAGTTCTTCGACATGAACCTATGGGGGAGAGGTTGGATTATAACAATAAACTTACTATAAAAGCACTTAAAGTCCATTAAAATCCATGACCTTTTAAAGTCCTTCAAAATAAATAAAATTTTGATTACACCTAGATTTTTGTTTGGAAAACAAATACCACGAGATATTTTTTTTGGCTTTATAGAAGTCCTAAAAAGTCTTTATTCAATACAGAGTGACTTTCGTTGAGTCTAATTTAAAAGTATATATTAAATACATTTGAACTTAAGAGTCAAACAAAGTCCATGAAACTCCACAAACTCCTTAGCTCATTTAGAAAATTCTTTTTGTCATTCCTGAAGTAGTCAATATGTTCCTTTCATGCGACAACATGGTTTTTTTTATACCTTACAAGCTGGCAAATGCCATTGCTCTCATGAGCTCATTGCTCGCAAATCAACAAACTTGGCTCAGGTTAATAGTTCTCAAAAGCTTTCCAGCTAAAAAGCTGCTTCGAATACAACCAGAGAAGTAATAATAGCCAAGTTTGTGTGTATACTTCATGCCCTATGACTACAGTCTGACGGGTTGTATGTTATAATTCGTAGTGGAATTGGGACCTTAATTTATCCACAAATTCCAACAACTGTAAGTAGCATATAACTGAGCATTGCAATGAATAATTAGTCCATATAAGCAAGGTTTATTTGTGCCTAAAATACCACCTGATCACCTGAGAGAATCGTTTCTTGTAAAGAAAGAGAAAAAAAAAAAAAAAAAAAAAGAATAGCATCTTGTGCTGCCAAAACCCTATTACTTAATATCCCTATACTTTTGTCATCATTTGAATATGCATCCTCAATGCATGTAGCTTCCTTTGCATCCACATTCATCCTATACCAACAAAGTAAAACCAAATCCACTTGCTTCCTTCTGCTTAAACATCTTTAAAAAGCAGTCGCTTTCACTTCCTTCCAAACTGCATGTGTCATCATTCTGCATATAATATGGTTTATGATACTGAAAATGTAGCACATCACTTGTTTAATTTCATTGTTATATATGCAAGACGTTTTTTCTAGTTCACGTGATAAAGACTACCTACTCCTCAATCGAGATCTTGTGTTCGAATCTCATGTGCCTCAATAACCTAATTGTATTTTAAATAAGCTTGGTTAATGGAATAATGACACAATTAAGAACTTGAAGATGAAATATGGGAAATTTTCAATGTGAGAGCATAGAGATCCTATGGATTCAGATTCTTATAAAACCAATCTTATCCCTTATGCAAAATGATCAACCTTTTTCTAGTTGTGAATACTTTATTAGAATTATCGCTACTTTTTGGTGCTGGGGTTTCAGATGAGGATCCCACTCTCCACTTAATTTACCTGCTTGCTGCTTTTTCAGTCCACCACTTAAAACTGGACCTATTCGTAATTTTCCCTCTCTTATTCCTCAAAATCTCATCCTGCTCCTCCTCCTACTACTACTGCTACCTCTCTCTCTCTCTCTCTCTCATCCATACGTAAATAAATAAGACCACACTAGTAGTCTCTTCTTCCATATCTTGTTATTTTCTCTCATCAGAATATCCAATTTCCAATTTCATCAAAACTTATTCGTTAAATGGGATGATAGAACAAGTAACTAGTTAGCCAGCTTTCTACAAACATGAGAAGAAATATTATCCATGGCCTGCAAGCAGATTTTCGCAAAATTTGGACAAAAACAAGACTCTGCAGGTAAGCCAATTTGTTTAGTTTAATTACAAATCATTTTATAGACTTCAAATTTAGTGTGAATTTGATATGTAGGGTATGTATGGGGTAGATCAATCCACTTCAGCACTACCCTATGCATACTCTTAAATATATTTTTCATAAAACATAAAATTGGACAATGAAGATTATGTAATGTTTTCTTTACCTCTTTTTTATATCATTCAAGTTTTATGTTATTCATTTTTCTGGCCACCTAACAAATTATCTGAAACCTTCAACATGTAATCCATGAATGGATGAGTCCTTACCCATTGGCTGATTAAGGGTTCAGGTGACACTAGATTGAAGTATTTTGAGATTATATATGATTTGGTTTCAGACAGATCCAACCTGAACACTAACTATCAAACAATGGAATATTGCTACGTATATCTTGCACTACACTATATAGTAATACTACTGTATTCTTGATGTCGATGTACCCAACCCCAAACCCTCTGTGACTAGCTAGTGATTCCTAGGGTTTGATACGCCCGTACTACATCCATAAACTAATATACAGATTTACGCTTTTCTACCAATAACTTGGGCCAAGTTTCATACTAACTAACTTTGTGAATTTGTTTAAGGTGTTGTTATTTTCACTTCAAAAAGCTTATTCGAGCCATCTAACCATGGGTCTATACTCTATATATTCTTACCATGGAAGACGTTGCATATATTGTTTATGATATTTATATTGCTCTATTTCAAATAGAGTATGCCTTCCTCTAGCTTGGTTAGCAAAGCCCTCAACGAGGTTAGTTTTTTCAACTTTCCTGTAAACTATAGCAAGACCTACCTATCTAATGAGACGTTTTTGCATTCTTGAGTACCTTGATCTCCAAACATAAAATCTCTGGCAGTTTATTGGCTCCAAGTATTGATATGGGGACTGAGTTGGGATTGCCGTTTCATTGTGGGCTTCTGTAAGACTGTCTTTAGGCCATGAGTAGTATTGCAAGATCGGATTGGAATGGATAAAACACTATTTTGAAGGAAGAGATGAAAAAAGTGTGACCAACGTGGATGTAAGTGATAGATTACTTAAGAAAAAAAAAACTTATCCATTCCAATCCAATTATCTCCAAAATGATAGGATTAGAATGGAGAAGTTTCATTTATGTTTAATTCCTTTTAATCCTCCTCAAAATGAAAAATTATTCTCTTCTACCTTTAATATGTTAAACAGTTATTTATTCCAATCCAATCTCTTTACGTACAAAATGATTCCTAAATCCATAGTCCGATTATTGCTTCTAGCAAGCTTACATCACATATTGTGTACCGTTCTAATAGATAGTTTATATTTGTTGAAGGGTGATATTATTTACACTCCATAAAAATTATTATGCACTCCACACTTTTTATATTTAGAAAGAAAATTACACTTATAAAGGGTGCACAATGAATTTTTTGGAGTGCCAATTACACCACCCTTTTGTTTGACCATTATACGGAATCACTGCAACTCTTTTCTTTTTTGAAAAGGATTTATTAATCGAATCGATACAGAGTTGAATCTCAATCAATCGTAAGCATTCCACCCACTTCGTTAATACTAAAACATTGGTGTTAGTTGCAATAGGAAATAGTAAGATCCATGCTTTGAACTCACAAAAACTCTTATATACTGATAAATAAAAGTGGAATACCAAACTTGCAAATACAGATCCAAAAGCATACAAATCTATATGTAGAAAGAAAACCAACAGTTCGATTCTCATTCTACACACATTTTTCCTGTAATTTGAACACCCATTTACCAATTTGTACCTTTTTATGTTGTTACATATCTTTTTACTTGTTACTTGCATTGGACTCAAACACTTCAGCTTTTACCACTTTCACATTTGCTTCCCGGCCATCCACTTTTCAACTGAAGAACTGGTAAGCCTCTCTCTCCATTTCAATACTTTGTTTGTGCTTACTCTCTCAAACAATAATCACATTCCATTTACACTAAGCTTCTTCCACCAATTTCAGAGAACAGGATGAGACGGCATCAGCCACCGTGAGAAAGATTCTGTCTTCGCCGATCAAGGTTGAAACGTGGGATGCGTGAATCTTATCAATCACCACCGGTCCGGGGTTTGCGAGAACAAGCTGCACAACAAGATTGGAGGTAAGACAACTTGAACAAGTTCATATCACATAGAATGTCAAATGTAATTTTTGTTCACTTTAGTAGAAAATGACAGGATGATTTCGCGTGCATATAATTTACCTGAATGTCTCTCTTTTGGAGACCCCTATGCAACTCTTCCAAAGCATGAATTCCACTGGTGTCAATGTCAGTCACGGCTGCAACGAACACAAGACACCATGAGAAATGAGTTTAGATAAACCGGGAGTAATGAATCAGCGTATCGGCATTTGGTTTTAAAGATTAGAAAACTGCTTACGTGACATTTCAACGATCAAAAACTGAATGCTTGGTAGGTAGGCTTCTTTCAACTGTTCTTCTTCATCTACCAACCATCTTAATATCCTGCAAGGAAGTTGAAATTGAGGACCGCGAAAACTACAGATAGTATGACTAACAAAATTGTGAAACATGAAAATCAGCCTATTTCTAGGTTCTTTCCATGATAGGGCATATAAACTACTAGAACTAACATGTGACTTATATAGCCTATGCTGCTCATTTCAAGTACGAAAGCTTTAATAAGTCGAAAGAAACAGCTTAGTTTGGCAGTTAAGCCAAAGTTTAACAGCCAAACAAAATATAACTAATCAAAAGGTCTCAAAGGCAACCACAAGTTCTCTTTTTATAGATTTTTTAGTCCTAGGTTACCCCTTTTTCATTGCAGCTTTAAGAATTACCACAAAGATTTAAGTGAACCGAGCATATACAAGAGACCATATATATGTACCTCTCCTTAATGTAATTGGAGTTGGAGAAGTAAACTGCAGAGTCAATTCTCACAATCATAACCCCTGGAACCTTAGTTGCTTCTGGATACTGTTGGATGTTTCTGTATACATTTGTCCTCGGAATCTTCCCGAGTATTGCAGTCCGTGGTCTGGTAACTTGTAAGAGGATTTTAGCAAAGGATATTGAGACCTGGACAGAAACAAATGTTAATTTAGATTGCTGATCTCTATAAGATAGTTTTCTAATACAAGGCAGTTAACAATAAAGATATGTACCGCAATTAAGAGGCCGATCTCAACAGATGCAAAGATAACACCAAAGAAGGCTCCCATGCAAGCGACAAAGTCGAATTTGTCAATCTTCCATATAAGGATTGCTGCTTGGAAGTCGACTAGGTTGATCACAGCGGATATAATGATGGCAGCAAGAATGGCATTCGGGGTGTACTTAAAAAGAGGTGTAATGAATTGCAAGGTTAGGAAAACAACAACGGACATGACAATATTAGAGACTGCAGTTTCGCATCCGGCATAGTAATTCACTGCCGAGCGTGAGAAGGAACCTGCAAGTATAAGAGCATTCAATCAGTTCCATGTCCTTAGTCATGCATCCCTCTAGATACAAGGTTCAAGGGTTTTAAGTATGCTTATTGCTTAACCTTAGAGTATCAACTAGCTACGTTTGCTAGATTTGTATTATTTTGAGAATTTGTTATGCATTAACTATAATCCATCTTCAACGGTTTTACTAGTCAAATTTTTGCATTGAAAACATGGTCTAGGCCTGCTAGAAGCCTAAACCAAGAAACTACAGCTCCTGAACCCTTATCATGCATAAATATGCATTCGTAACTATTAGAGTGTAATTCATAATTTAAATGGTACTTTCTTTCTCACCTGTCGCGACATAGCAGGAAGTCATTGAGCCGACAATATTCATGGTTCCTAGAGCCACCATTTCTTTGTTTCCGTCTAACTGGTAGTCCTTCATGGAAGCAAAAGTTCTTCCAATTGCTATAGCTTCCTGATAATTCACACCAATAAGAAAAAGATACAAGAAATGATATCAAATTTTCTTCTTGGTTAGAGGAAATGAGCTCTGAGATGCTCACCGTCAATGCTACCATTCCAGCTACAACCCCAATCTTGAAACCCTTCGCAAGATAGTCACCAGTAAAAAATATTTCATTCACAGATGGAGGATTGATTCCTTTTTCGATATGTCTCACCTACATACATGGAGAAACCCTAAGTACTGCTTCTTGCAACTGAAATTAAAATTCTTCTGAAGTACTATTTATAACACACGGGACTTACAATTGCAACCCCATCCTTTTCTGCATGAGTTATGTACACAAAAAAAGTGGACAGGATAACAGATATTAGCGGGGCGATTGCTGGAACCCAGAAGAGATTCTTCTTCTTCTTTCCCTGCTCCCCAGAACATGTGAAATCAGACAAGAACTAACAAGCTTGAATCGTATTAGGTGAGCAGCAGTAAAGTTTGGGGATTCTTACAATATATTTGGCAAGCAAGAGGAACGATAAAAATGATACTCCGATAACTATTGTCTGCCAGTTCCACTGCAAAATTGTGTAATATGGGGATCAGTAACTTGATGTTTCAGTTAGTGAAAGAAAAAAGATGTTTCGGATTTTAACCCTAGATAGAGCTTACCCCATGATGAGCTGAGTGAAATACAGATTGCATTACAGAAACAATATCAGTTTTCTTTGTGAACTTTTGTATTCCGAGAAAACCCTTAAGCTGTTGGAGAGCAATTGTGATGGCAGCTCCACCCATAAACCCAACAATGGCAGCATGAGATAAGAAATCAATCAAGAACCCCATCCTGATAACAAAAACAAAACCAGGATCGTATTATGACCGAGAATCAAAAGCTAAGAGGCCTTCATTAAGGTAAAAAAAAATGTAAGATGTAAATAAAGCTAAAGCAATTACCTCAAAATCCCAAGGGTGGCTTGGGTGATGCCTGCAAAGAAGGTAGCCGTAAAGGCCAGGCGCCGGTAATCATCTGGGTTCTTAACAGGGTCAATCTCGTTCTGAAGAAGTGTACCCAGCAGGAGAGACACCACAGCCACAGGTCCGATGGCAATATCTCTTGAGCTGCCCATGATCGCATAGATCAACGGTGGAACAAAGCTCGAATCTGTAAATGTTTTGAAAAACAAAAGAGAAGTCTCAGAACAACATCCAAGGAAATCAGGTAACAATAAGGGTGCGTTCTTGAGTAGCATAGATATACTTACACAATCCATACTGGGGAGCCAAGTTTGCAAGTTTTGCATATCCAATGTCCTAATTTTCCAGTTGAGAAAATCATTAGAACTATGGAACCGGAAAAATGACATAAGCTGATTTTCAATAGATTAAGCTGCCAATTTACCTGAGGAATGCAGAGACTAGCAATAGTCAGTCCAGCAATTAGATCACCCCGAAACTTCAATAGGTTATAGCCTCTCCCCCATTCGAATATGGGGAAAATAGCCTGCACGCCAAGGATGAACTTTCGCGACTTAGGTTGGTGCTTGAAGGGCCGTAGAGGATCATCTGAAAAGAAGGTTTCTTTCACAGTGTTCGAGAATTCCTTGAAAAGGTTCTGCTTTGGAGGAACTCCCACTTTGTGAATGTATGGCGCACCCTGCGAATGATTGCGAGAAGATGACACGCTTCTGGTGTCCAATTCTTTGGCTTCGATGTCCTCGTTGCTTGAATGAATTGAAGCCATGGATAATCAGTTCACTGTAATGCAAGAAACAGAAAAAGAAATGATGAACAGGCAGATCAGAATAGCGATTCTCATATTCCGAACAAAGTGATAGCGAAAAAGTGTGAAGGAGTACAATAGACCACTAGAAGCAGTTTATAGTTGCATGCAGAATGTGTTTTTTCAACTAGTCCAAGGGAATATAGGTTTGATGGACTTATTCAGTTCATGCACATATCTTAAAGAACCGAGGGCTAAAACAACTACACTCAAGAAATATAACTTGTTAGGCAAAAGTGATAGCTGCAGAAGAGACTGAATCTAACCAAATGAAATGAGGATGCCGGAGAAGGCACTTCGCAGAAGTTGTTTTTGGAGTAGGCAGGGCTTACGTGAATGCTGAAGGAAAGCCGATAAGCTCTTCCTTATATAAGCACTTAAAAAGTACTTGTGGTCAGACTTTTCAAACTGTACAAAAAGTGGATATCTTACCTGTCAAATACTTGATTAGTAATACGTCAACAAAGTTTAACCAAACAAAAGATAATCTGAACCCGCCCACGAATTGATTATTAAATAAGCTAAGTGATCATCATCCGTTCCATAATTGTATAGCTTAGACGTATAAAATGCATTAAAAAATGGTGTTTGACTTAGGAGGACAGATGGGCAGCAACTAGAAAACCAGAAGCATAAACCAACTTTAAATATTAATTAGGCCTTATTTTTCAACCCTAAGTCCCTCACAAACAGCAACTAAAAGTCTGGAAGTAGAAGTTCCATGATTTTAGCTGGTGTCTTAGATGAAAAAAAAAACATTTGGAATCAAATTCTTGATTATGGTCCATTGGAAGCAAACCCTTGTTGTCTAAGTTGCTTTTCAACTACTATTTGAGAATTTTGTTAGGCCACAATGGGATTTGATTTGAGCCATTGAGTCCATTGATTGACTTAAAATAAGTGAACAAGAATGTAAGAAGGGATGGAGGGAGGGAGCAAAAAATAGAGGGTCTACTTCATTGAAACAAGACGTGAAGTTGTCGATCGATGTAAGCAATACGTCTTGTGTTACAGATGGCTAAATACCTAATCTTCTTCTTCACAGTAAGTTGAAATTACAATGTTGATTGATGCTGATATGAAACAAACAACAGAAGCAGAAGCATCCAGTGCTTTTAAACTTTTTAAAAACTAGTGTCGCAAGAGAAATATGATACTGTTCCAAACAAAAAAAAGCGGGATTAAAAGTTGAAACCCTACTTCCCTACTTAATTTATTTCTAATTCCTGCACAAAAGTTCAAAAATCAATTATGCCACTTTAGAATTCCTTAAAATTCCACTAGACCAATTCGATTGAACTGCAATAATCTTTAAACTATTTGGTTTTATTAATAACATCACCCCAATTAAACAATCTCATTACTAGAATCTTACAGGAAATACATACAGATGAAACCGGTTGTAAACTTTTAATAAAAAATAGAATCCAAGTAACACTAGCACGTCAGCAAAAGGCACTAAACCACGGTTTAGTCTTTAATGTCAAATTAGATTTGTAACCGATTTTATTTATGCGTATTTTACAATCTTATACATGGTTACACCACCATTGCTCTAAGAAAAAGCATGCTTAACCAATTGAGGAATAAAAAAAATCAGAACCAGTGGTTGATAAGTATGAACCGAAGACTACCTTACCTCCTACAAACGCTTCTCATGCAAGCCACTGATAGTGGAAGGAACAATTTACACCTAACCTAAAAGTTCTTCCTTTCTGAAAATATAAAAATCCACTTGAGCTCCGAAAGGGCAAAAAGAACAAAACAAATTAACAAAATAATGCAGAAAATTGGGGAGAAGGAATAAAAACTAGATAAAATATGCACAAGAAGGCAAAACGCAAGCAAAGAGTTTGCACCTTCTCTTTCCCACACTCAATGGTCGTCATGTTTCTGAGAAAATAAAATATTCAATTTATAAAAGAAGGGGCAATCTTTGAAGGGGCACAGAGAGGAAGATTAAGGTAGATGAAAAAGCCCAAATTTTGTCTAGGTTCAATGAACCCAAAAAAAAAAACCAAACTGATTCTCAAACTCCCTTATATACCACCTGTTTAGTGTTCAGGCATTTGTTTTACAAGAAGAAAAAGTCCCCCAAAAAAGAAAATAAAAACCCAATAAAAAAGGAGACCTGTTTGGCTACTGAGAAAATTACATAACCATCTCCCTGTGTAACTAAAGTAACATTAAACAGGTAGGCAGCACGACAGCAAGAATCCTTTTATGTTTTCAAAGAAATCTCGAAACCCAGTTCACGTTCGCTTATTCTTTTATAGCATTATTATTAAAGATTTTAGAAAATTTAGAAATTCAACTTGTTGGAATTTTCTCCTTTTATCTTGTGATGGAATGGTTTTGTTGAATTTTGGGGAAACATAACTTGTCAAGGACTCACTGTTATAGTAGGTCACGTTTAGGAACCCAAATAGGACTCATTTGTGATTGCCGGTGATTTAGAGAGTTAATTGAAGGTTTTATGCTGTAGTTTTATTATTAAGGACTGTTAAATATGCCAGCTGGCATTTTAATGTGTGGAATCTGTATAAAAGGGGGAGCATTTTTGCTCACCACCATAAACTATGGTGTATGCTCACCATACACCTAATCAAGTGACACGTGTCATTTCACTTAACTCTAGTTAATTTTTTTCAAAATTGAAAAACTAACATTTAATGTGAAAGTTAACTAGAGTTAAGTAAAATGACACGTGTCAATTGATTAGGTGTATGGTGAGCATACACCATAGTTTATGGTGGTGAGCAAAAATGCTCCCTATAAAAGGAGCCCAGCTCCCAGAAATGAAAGGAGATCATTTTTTACACATTAGTCCTTGAATTATCACCTCAGTGAAATTAGGCCTTTGAATTATTTTTTTAGTAAAATAAGTCTCTAAATTCATTAAAAATTGCTAATTTCATCCCTACTATTATATTCAAAGTTATTTTATCCAATTTTTTGTCAACTTAAGTCACTTGACACACTTTAGAATGTAATACTGGCTTTTTCTCACCTATAAACCCTTAACATTTCTTATAGGTTGTGAATCTAACGTCTAATTTAGCCTCCAAAGTTAACTCCATACACTATTTCTTTCGTCAAATTACCAATCTACCCTTCAATGTGTATCACATGCAAATAATGTGACTTAAATTAACAGAAAATTGAATATAGTAGCTTCGAATTTAATATTAGGGATGTAATTGGCAGATTTTTATAATTCAATGACTAATTTTTTTGGAAAAAAATTGTTTAGGAACCTAATTTCACTCAAGTGATAATTCAGGGACTAAATTGGTAATTCACCTTAAAAAATTATGTTGGAGAGCTTGCTCCTTCTTCCTTCCTTCCCTCTTCTTCTAAGTGCAATAAGTATTCTAAAAATCCCCGCATAGGCACTAGGCGGCTGGCCAACCACCCCAATTAATGCCTAGGCGTTTGAAAATTCAGAAAGGACGCCTAGATTTGTTGAGGCGCCCGCCTAGCCTGCCCAAATCGTCATAAGCACCCGCCTAAGTTGCAACTCACTCAAACATAAAACAGATAACTTTCATTTTGCATTTTATTTTTTCAATAAATTGTAAGAGACTTGTTGAATACTTAAATGAACACACATTATATGTTTGTTCCCCATATTTTCATTATGTTCCAATACTCACAATATATATGTCATTCTATTTTGTAGTTTATGATGAAATTATATATATATATTAAGTATAAACAGACACTTATTTACACGAAATATAATAGATTTACTTAAATCCGCCTAGTCCGCCTAAGTGCCCGCCTAGGTGCTAGGCCCCAGCCCGCCGCCCGACTAGCGCCTAGCGTTTTTTAGAATTTTGAGTGCATTAGTTAAGGTTGAGTTAGGGTTGAGAATTGGGTTCTATCAACATACAAGTAAAAATGGTTGCAGATGAATTTATTGTTGAATTATAAATGGTTAATTTGATTTACATGTTAATTAACCTTAAGCTCATCTGCAAGGTAGTAGAAAAGAGTTGTTATTTTCAGTTTGTTACCAGGAATTGCCACTTGTCTAAAGCTCATAGGCTAGATTAGATGCATGGCTAGGGTTACAAGTTATAATTCAGACTCTCTCTCCTCAAGTAACCGTTAATGAGCTAAGCTTCTTATTGGTTGGCTCTACATGTTTGATTTTTGTGAAATACGCTTCTGCATCATAGTACTACAAATTCTGAAAGTGGTCTTTTATCATAGTAATGAAAATGTATTGTGCCCTTACATGATGGTGTGAATTTGAACCTCATCGGTGTCTAATTTAACATCTAACTTACTATACGCTATTGCTTGACTAAAAAAAAAAAATCATACTACAAATTCTATATACTCTAACATTTATAACCTTAAAACATTATTAAAATTAGGGTAAATATCAGTTTATTACCCTCATGTTTTGTGGTTTTCAACATTTAGTACATCAAGTTTTTTTCGTCCCAGAATCATACCTAAAGTGTAAATTTTGGGATAGTGTCATACATCCGTTAGTCAAACTGTTAAGTCTTCCGTTAACTGATGACGTGGCTGTTGGAAATGTGCCCTAAAGCCATTCATATGATGATACTTTACGGATATTTCACATGTTAAACTAATCTAGTTTACATATAAAAGGCAAACATTATTGTTTGAGGCGTCTCATATAAATGTTATATGCTTAAACGATAAAGTCCAAGGAATATGTGATTGGAAGAATGCAATCTAATGTAGTTAGATTAATGAGACCATTCTTTCGTAGACACATCCTAAACGTTTCTGATCATAGGATTGCCAATTGGGCATTGACAGTCCGATAAGATCAGTACGTGCTATGTCTTCTCTCAGGGAGAGTGACTAGTCTCGAGTCATTGGTGTGTGTGACATCAAGACAAGTACGTAGGTGCTCAATAGAGAATGAGTTCACTGAACACGATCAACGAGGAGTTCTCATACTCATGTCACATGAGAACTTATGTTTGGGATAATGCAAATTAGTCCTTTGACCTGAGGCATCACAGTTGTTGTCTTGTGGTTAAGTCCTTGATCTTTGATTATGCCAAAGTCACCCCATCGGGGTGTCTACGACATCATTGGGGTTAAGCCACTTAGTCATGGAGACAAGTGAATGCGCAACAAGGGATCTCTAACCTTCAATTGGCTTGAGGGAGAATACTCTATGATATGATTAAAATCTCTGGCCAGAGTATGAATGAGATTGGGGAATGCGTTCCAAATCACATTCAAGGTAATCATAAAATGCAAATGAATCACATTGGATAGTAGACATGAATAAATAAACTATCAAACCAAACAATGTGGTCAAGAGTATTAGATTAGAGAAAGACCGTATTGCATTTGTAATCCTAAACTGAATAGGTTCTCTACCTCTTCTGATTAGCTTGGGTAGCCATGATATGCTGCTAGGGGTCACTCATGGTTTGTGGAAGCCCTAAACGTGTGTAATCACTAAAGGGAGAATTGAAAGTAAGTTTCAATTCACAATCGATGTAAAATGGTTTTAATCGCCCACTGCCTCGCTAAAAGGAACCTAATGTATCGTACACCAAATAAGGTGGAGATTGAAGAAACAAAGGAGATGAATTAAATGGTTTAATTATTTATGGCAAGGATTAATTAATATGTTAATTAATCAAACGAATAAGTTCGTTAAAGACCTCGGGATAGTTTTTGGACCTTAAGGCCCAATGGGCTTCGAACGTCAAAGCCCATTGACTTAAGTTGTATGACAACTTAATGAATAAAGATTCACAAAGGCCCAAAAGCCCAAATCCATTTAGTGTTGAATTAGGGTTTTTGGTTCTTTAGGTCATTTAAAGAAGTGACTATATAAAGAACTTTATAACCTAAAATTCTTAAGTTGTTGATTTTAGAGAAAATTGGTGAGAACACAAAGCTTCCATTTCTCTCTAAGAGGCCAACCACCTTGGGGGATATTGTCTAGCAATTCTATTTCCTCAAGGTCACTCATTTCCTCTCCAATCCAACCTTGGTGTAGAATCTTTAGAGGTTCTCAATTTTGGGAACTTGGAGAACCTATTCTTCTAACCAAATCCATGGAGCTAAGAAGCAAGGAATGAAGGCCCTATCTCTTGGGTGATTATCCTTTGCATATGCAAAGAGGAATCTACAAAGGTAAATATTTCTCAACTAACAAATTGTTGTTTTTAAGTTGAGTCAAGGTTCACCAATCTACTAGGCTTTGAATTTCATGGTAGATGTTTTGTTTTTGAATGCATGAAAGCATGATTCCGCCTTGAATTGTTAATTGCATGCTATATGATGTTATTCAAATGAACATGTTTTTCACAAAATTTCCTTCAGTGGCACCCACGTGGACAATGACTGGGCGCCATGTGTCAATAAAGGTCCCACGTGGATATTAAAAAAATTTAAAAATTTAAAAAAAATTACAAAATTACAAAAAAAAAATATGTTCTTCTCCTTCGAACTTCTTCTTCTTCTCCCTCCCTTCTCTAACCCTCCTCTCTCTCCTCCTCTGCACACCCTCTCTGCCATGAGAGATGAGCAAATTCGTACCCACCTTCTCCCCTGCACCATTTCCCTCCCTTCTCTCTTCTGCAACCTGCACCCTTTCCCTCCCTTCTCTCTTCTGCATCTGCACTACCCTCCCTTCTCTCATTTGCAACTCGTACCCACGCTCCCTTCTCTCATTTGCAACACGTACCCACCCTCCCAGCTGCGAGGCCTCAGCAACCTTGTCCACGCACAAGGTTCCACCTTTATCCACTTCCCCGTTGCTGGGCAGCCACTTCGATACCTATAAAAATGGCGTGATTGAACCGGCTTTAAACGGTGAAATCCCCATGGTGGCCGAAAAGACGTCGGTGACGATAGTCGTTGACTTCAGAATCGAGATCAACATCATCACGATCGGGCTCTTGCGCTCTCGCCTAGAATCTTCTCGGCAAGGGTGATGTACAGCGACGGCGAGGGCCTAACGGCGGCCGACGAAGGCTTCAAGCAGGAGAATTGGGTATGGTATTTGCGGACGGGGACAGAGGGGTCGATATTGGGCTTCTGGTTGGATCCGAATACCCAAGACCTGACCCAGCATTCGTGAAATCCTCAACAGTTCCCCACGAGGAGGTTTGATTAGGTTAGTGAGGTAGTGGTGCAGTGTGCTCTCGGAGAGTGACGGTATGGATCTAGGAAACCCTAGAAAGCGATGGATGCCATTGCGGAGGTTGACAACGGTGAATCAACGATGGGAAAGTTGAATTGAAATGTGGGGTTACAAAACTGGAAGTGATTTGGGGAAAAATTAAGGATTGGGAAAAGGGTATGTGAAGAAAGCTTGGAGGTGGTTTACCGAAGAAAGAGAGAGTGAAAGCCAGCAAGTACAGATATGGGTGGAGGCCGAGAAGGAAGGGAGAAGAGAGGGATGGTCAGTGTCACATCCTGGCCAGAGCCCACCACGTCCCAGGCCCGCTCGACTTCGCCCTGACCACGCCCTCACGGTTTTGTTTCTGAGAACTCACGAGCAACTTCCCAGTGGGTCACCCATCATATGAGTGCTCTGGCCACCTTCTCGCTTAACTTCGGAGTTCCGACGAAACCCGAAGCCAGTGAGCTCCCAAAAGGCCTCGTGCTAGGTAAGGATGAGAATATACATTTAAGGATCACTCATTGGGCGATGTGGGATGTTACAATTCACCCCCCTTAGAGGCCCGACGTCCTCTTCGGCACACTTCCGGCCAGGGATTGGCTCTGATACCAAATTGTCACATCCCGGCCCGGGCCCCTACCATATCCCCGACTCGACTCCACCGTAGCACGATATTGTTCGCTTTGGGCCCCGACCACTCCCTCACGGTTTTGTTTATGAGAACTCACACGAGAACTTCTCAGTGGGTCACCCATCATGGGATTGCTCTCGCACGAACTCATTTAATTTCGGAGTTCCGACGAAACCCGAAGCCAGTGAGCTCCCAAAAGGCATCGTGCTAGGTAGAGATGAGAATATACATATAAGGCTTACATCCACTCCCATGGACGATGTGGGATGTTACAATCCACCCCCCTTAGGGGCCCGACGTCCTCGTCGGCACACTTCTGGCCAAGGATTAGCTCTGATACCAGGCCTTCACCACATCTCTGGCTCGACTCCGCCGTAGCACGATATTGTCTGCTTTGGGCCCCAACCACGCCCTCACGGTTTTGTTTCTGGGAACTCACACGATAACTTCCCAGTGGGTCACCCATCATGGGATTGCTCTCGCGCGAACTCGCTTAACTTCAAAGTTCCGATGGAACCTGAAGCTAGTGAGCTCCCAAAAAGCCTTGTGCTAGGTAGAGATGAGAATATACATATAAGGCTTATAGGATCCACTCCCCTGGGCGATGTGGGATGTTACAATCCACCCCTTTTAGGGGCCCAACGTCCTCGTCGGCACACTTCCGACCAGGGATTGGCTCTGATACCAAATTGTCACATCCCGGCACGGGCCCCCACCATATCCCGGGTTTGACTCCACCGTAGCACAATATTATCCGCTTTGGGCCCCAACCACGCCCTCACGGTTTTGTTTATGGGAACTCACACGAGAACTTCTCTGTGGGTCACCCATCATGGGATTGCTCTCGTGCGAACTCACTTAACTTCGGAGTTCCGATGGAACCCGAAGCCAGTGGCTCCCAAAAGGCCTCGTGCTAGGTAGAGATGAGAATATACATATAAGGCTTACAGGATCCACTCCCCTGGGCGATGTGGGATGTTACAGTCAGGGGTTGAGGAAGAACATAATTTTATTTTATTTTTTATTTTTTACTTTTTTGTAATTTTTTTTTTAATATCTACGTGGGACCCTTATTGACATGTGGCGCCCAGTCATTGTCCACGTGGGCACCACGTTATCAGTTAACGGAAGACTTAACAGTTTGACTAACGAATGTATAAGACTATCCCAAAATTTACACTTTAGGTATGACTCTGGGACGAAAAAAAACTTGATGTACTAAATGTTGAAAACCACAAAACATGCGAGTAGTAAACTGATATTTACCCTTAAAATTAATATTAAAGTATTTGATTTATCATTTTATCCGGGCTCAATCGTCCAAGAAAAACGTAAATAAAGCTTAACTTGCGAGTGACACTGGCATTCATGTCATGTCTCTTTGGCATGCTTGTATACCATCTAAATCGTCAATACACTGTAAATAATAAAATAAGAAAATACATGTTGTATACACCGTTCATATACGTTTTAAATTGTTTTTTATTTAGTTTGTTCACACTATTTACATATAATTTAGGGGTGTGCTATCCACACACCCCTTGTTAATTTCTGTCCGTTGATTTTCTTCAATTCATCTGATCCAACGATCGAAAATTAGAAGGGTGTGTGAGAAGTAAAATGGAGTGTGTGGATATCACACCCCTATAATTTATCATACTCCGTATTGTCTAACGACAAGTTAGATCACATCGAAGTTCTAAAAGATATTATCTATAAAACTAAATAAATTCATGTTGGAGAGTCAACCGGTATAGGTATTTACGGAAATGCCCGCTTCCAACGTTAGTTATTCAAAGTGCAAAATTGTGAAGAAACATCATGTTTGGCTGAAAGATCTTTCGGTGTATCGAAAATATAGTTTAGTTCATAATATAATTAGTTAGATATTGAAAAATAATTTTAACATTTTTATTAGGAATACTTTGGATGCGGTCTCTAATCTTTAACATTTTTTAACTAAAACATTAATGGTATTCAAAGTTTGATTAAAGTCCCTTGATTTTGTACACCTCATTATATTACAATTAATATTTATATTTTTATAGTTTTGACATTAATTGTTTGATATTTTATGAGATTTATAATTCTATAAATTTAAAATTTCTCATTATAATACTATTAGAAACGGTTACAATAAAAAAATTCAAACATTTTGATTAAATAAATGGATAAAAACTATGTAAAAATAAGAAATATTAAATGGCAAAAGAATGTATCCATAGTGTTAAAAAATTGGTACATTTTACATACAACAAAGTGGTACATTAATAAAGAATAATGGGTACATTATAAATAAATTAGGGTACAGATAAAAGATTCAAAAATTATGAGTACAAATGAATTTTTAAAAAATATAGGCGCTAAAAGAAATTAATACATGGGTACAAAATAAAATTAAAAAGAAAATACTACAAATTTCAAAAAATGTTGCAAATTAAAGTGGGTACAAACTAAAAATATAAATATATGATACAAAGTTTAGGCATAAAACATAAATATACCATATGAAAATTTTCTATCATTGATTAAATATACAATGTCACGTGACGGTATACACATGAGTACAAACACAAATAAAACTTTAAAAAATATGGGCACAAAAAGAAATTAATATATGGGTACTAATTAAAAATGAAATTAAAAATAAAAATATATGATAAAAATTTAGCCATAAATATAAATATACTAATGTAACATTTTTAACACTAAAGGAATATATTTAAAAATAAAAATATTTTATTATTCAAATAATTAATGATGTTATTAATACCCAAGGACCTTGATCAAAAATTGAAAATGAATGAGATTTTAATCAATAGAGTAGCAAAAAGAAGAATATGAACCTAATTTCTCTCTTTTATTATAATACTTAATATATTAAACCGTGTTTTTACTGAAAATTCAATCTATACTAAAGCTGAAAACAAACTGTTTTACTGTTTATAAGAACAGTGTAGTTCCGAAAATGCCCCTGCCTTAATTGTGTAATTTCAATATATTACTCCGATGTAAATCTAATTGAATCTGGACCGTCCATTTATTTGGGGCACTGTGATAAGAAATCAGTCCGTCCATTTTTATCTTCTTTTTCCTCTTAAGTGAACGTCATTCTTTCTCTCGCTCTCTCTTAACATCACGATTCAAAACCCCCACCCCACCCAGCACCCACGAACCCAGAAACACCGAAAACCATCACCAGTCTCATCCTTCAGTTCTCAATTGGATTTCACAGTGTAAACCCAGAAACTAAAGGTAAGAAAATTCAATTTTTTTTTTCGGTTTCTTATTTACTTTCAATGTTACTTTCTTATTAGATTATTATTTTTGATAAACCCACTTAGAATCTGATTTGGGGTTTCCTTGGATTCTAAAGTAAAAACCTTGAAACTTAAAGGTAGGAAAATTTCAATTATTTTATTTTATTTATTTATTTACTGTGTTGATATTTGATTAATACTATTTTTCGTAAACCCACTTAGAATCTGATATGGGTTTTGCTTAAATTCATCTTGGGGTTTTTTAATTTTAAGTTTTTTAATTTTCTGGTGCACCTGTGATTAAATATTCAGATAAATTTAACGTGATGGGTTTTTATTTTTATTTTTTTAATTGCTGTAGTTTATGCAAAGAACAACTTACAAAGAGGTGAAGAAAAGAAAGTATGTCAAACCATTGCTCATCACTTCAGGTTCCTTTTGACCTTTTGCATGTCAAGATATGCTTCAATTTTGTTAGGTATTATTTTGGTTTTAGTTTTGAAGTTTGAGAATTTGGAACTGGTATGCAGGATGATCATGAATGAATGGTACTCTTCTACAATGGCGGGATTTGTTATCTGTGGGGCAACTGATTGGGGTAGTAATGCAAAACCCATAATTTCTTGGTTAGTTGGCTTCTACTAAGACTATGCAGTATACTTATTCGGGGTTTCTAATCTTTGCTTACAATTTGAACAAAAAAAATAATAATAATCTTTGCTTACAGAGAGTTGATGACTAGGTAGTGATTTCTATAGAGCACCAGTTATTTGCACCCCGTTTTTCCCTCCTTCCATAATTGAAGTGCTTTTGACTTTCTGAAGTAATGATTTACAAGATAAAATTGTTGATTTTGTTTCATCCATTTGTGTTTCCTTTTTCAAAAATTAAGATAGAAAGGGAATGCTATGGTAATTTGGGGTTTTCGTTTTGATATTCATATGTGTATGAAAGGGTTTAATAGATATCGTTTCTGTGTGTAGGTGGTACTCGGAGAAGTTTGTGAAGGGCCAATGGGAAAAGGGGATTGCATTTCAGATTGGCAGAAATACAAAGCCTGCGCCTCTGTGTGTTTCCAATCTTACCTCCTCCTAAATTTTCTTCCAAATCACAATTTATATGATTAATTTGCTGATTCCTTTTTCTGGGATTTGAGTTTTATCTCCTGGTTATGTTTTGCAGAGATTGTATTAATTTTCCTTTGACTAGGAATTTGGGGTTTCTCAGGTATAATGTTATCAAACTTTATTTTCTAATTTTCTGATTTTGGGGTTTTGCAGGGAGTGATGTATACTAATTTTTTGGGATTTTTGGTCCTTGCAGAGTTTTCGTTCGCCGGACAATGATAGGCGAATCACCACAAGAAGCAGCAATTCTGTTGCAAACTGAATCTGGGATGACTAACCTAGAGTCTGTAAGTTTCCGAACTTAAATTGTATTTTCTCTCTCTTTTTGCCCTTTAGAAGGGTTTTGGTTTTTCGCTTTCCTATACTTATTTCTCTGAAAGCACCTTAATTTTGTGTTTAATTTGGGTTTTTGTGTTATGAATTCTAAATTTTGCATTTAATTTGGGTTTGTGGGTTTAGAATTTTGAATTTTAGCCTGATTATGCTATAATTTACTAGGATCTGTTTTTTTGAATTGTTGATTACTGAGAAGAGTGAGTATATTGTGAAGGAGAAATGATACATATATTTTTTTACTATAATTTTGGTTTCGATGATAAAATTTGGATTTGCCCATTTGGGGATTTTCCAGTTCAGAACCTAGGAAACAAGTAGCAGATGCAGAGGCACTATTGGGCAGAACTAACAAATTGTGGACCTCTGTTAAGTCACAGTCCAGTGACGGGATTAGCCTGTCCGACTTTGTTACTGCTTTGCTTAATAATTTTAGCCAACCGAAAGGAAAGGATGACCATGTCTCGGTTTATTGGAAGGAATTTGGGTGTGTTGTTTTGCCTATTTTCAAGAGCGTTGATGAGTGTTGCACTATGCGAGTTATTTGTTTCCAGTGTTCGAATGCATTCATTTATTCACTCTCAAATTGCATACGATAGAGCAGATGAAAAATAGGGAAATAAGGATTTTATATGTACCTTCAGGATGACATATAAACTGTGTCTTAGCTTTACTTATGTGTCCCCATTTGTTTTCTCATATGTTGTACTGTTTTGAATTAAATTTAACAAACCATCCCCCGCACTACCAACTCTATTTTTCAAAATTTGTAGCAACCAATTGAAAACTCTTGCAGAGGAAGACTCAGAAGAGAAAACCCCTCTACATAATGAAGATAGAGATGAGCTCGAGAATAATGAAGTAGGAAAATCTACATCCCAGTAACATGTTCATAATCGATGCACAATATGTCGAGCGATGAGCGGTTAAATAATTCCAATCTTTTGATCTGTGTAATATGGTGCTAAGTTAGCCTTCTCAAACAGTAGATATGTATATATGTAAATAGCACAAGACTTACTATAATATGAAAAGCAGCATATAAAGTATGTTATAAATGTAAACAACGCCGTAATTAGTATCAGCTTTTGTAATTAACACTGTACAAAATATCATCTCTATGTGTAAACATATTATATATAAAATAATACCACGTTAAACGGTCTTAAAACCCGCAGCATCGCGCGGGGGGTTCAATTGCTAGTTTTCTCTATTTGCGGTCTCTGGGCATTGGCTTTTTCGCCTTTTCGTTGCGATCCGTGCAAATTCAATACCCTGCAAATTTTTTTTACGTTAAAGACGGGGGCGGGGTCCACGGAAAATGAACAGAGACGTGTCCAAGGCCAGGTTCAAGATGTGCGAACGTGGACTTTGCCAATGGTTGACGACGAGCCGTGGGGATTTGGGCTAATCATGATTAAATGACTAAACTATTTTATTTATTTTTTTGTCGTGAAAATGACTAAACTATTTGATTAGTAGGAAAAAATCGCGTGGCCTTTGGCTTTCCTTCAAATAAAGAAAGAAGGGTTATTTATTATTATTATTTTTTGGCAAAGGATAGATTGTAAAAAAAATTAATAAAAAGGGTTTTAAATAAGTTTACATCATTCGATATTAAAAAGAAAGTTAGGACCAATACAATTCCAACTATAAGACCCTTATGCGATTATTCCAATGATTAACCAACAAACGAGGGCAAATGTGAATCTCAAAGGTTTACTACATGATATATGGTACTTGGCAGGTTGCATGAAATCTGTAGAGTTTGTAGTGTTTTCGAACCGTGAAACCAACAAAGTCTGATAAATAAGTTTACATCATCCGCAAGGATATTAAAAAGAAAGTCATGACCAATACAATCCCAACTATAAGACCCTCATGCTGATTGAATGAAAGCTGCTACGGCATGCGCCGCTTTGTTGATTTCACGGTTCGAAAAAACAAACTCCACAGATTCCATGCAACCCGCCAAGTACCATATATCATGTAGTAAACCTTCGATATTCACATCTGCCCTCGTCCGTTGATTAATCATTCGAATAATCGCGTGAGCGTTAGAAAGAAGGGTTATTGGATCTGAAAAAAAAAGAATATCACCATCCTATATCGTGGTCACACAATATTAGAAAGAAGAATATCATAATTAACCTTTGAAATTTGTTTTGTGTTAAAATAGGTCGCTAAAGGTTGTGTAATTCACGTTCGCAATCAAGTTAATGTTTTTTTCTTGGAACAACAGTCGTTCCGAAGAGCCTGCAACTACATGTATGATTGATAATATACTATTCCGATTATAATGAGGGTGTGCTATTACATGCTGATGATTGTGTTACTCATGTATGCTATCAAGTTAGTGGTGCAACTCATCGTTTTCAATTATGTGTGTGTGTGTGTTTGTGTCTATATATATATATATATATGTATGTGTATATGTTGTTGTAGTTCGAATTGCCTGCATGCATGATTTATGATGTACTATATCGAATTTTAACGAGGGTGTGATACTGCATTTGTTTTGTTTTTATCTAATTACACTACGTTAGTAGCTATAGACATTAATTTCAGATGGCAACATCCTTCTTTCCCTTTTTGGTACGATTTCAGTATTTTATTTTTTTATTTTTTTAATAAACAATATTATTTACACTAAAAAGGAGAGGGGTGTGCTTAGCCTCACAATGAACCAGCAATAATGTGATTCGAATTCGTCTTTGACGAGAATTAAACCTAAGACCTCTCACTTACAAGTGAAGAGAAATACTATTAGACCGTAATACTAACATGCATTGGTCTGAGATATGGTCTGTGATGGAGATGAGTAGGGAAGAAGGGGAAAAAGAATAGCACCAAATACAAGCAAAACATCCTGCCTCTTTAACTCTATTACTTTTATTAGAAATTCAAATCTCACCCAAGAAAATAATAATAACAATAAAAACAAATAATAAATTAGCATTCTTTGTTGGATCATGCAGCTACAGCTATTTCTCAAGTAAACTAGCAAAATGCTTGCGCAATATCGTTTAAGATGATTTATATTAGTTATATAAATATATAGCTTGATATTCAACCGACGGCAGGTGTCTTCCTTTGCTTATTCTTCGTCTCTACTGGACTATTACCTGCCAAGATAAACGAAAAATTCAATTAACTAGCAAACTTGAAAAATAAATTAAATGATTGAAATTTCAAATAGTCAAGTTTTGTGCGGAGACACCCATATTTTTTTTGTTTTAAAATAAATTAAATAACAAACATGAATGTTTATTGTAAAATTTTAATGATTTTTAGAAATTTGACATGTGCATTTGTAAATAGTTACTTAAGATATTCATGTCGACCATCTAGATAATAAAACTAACACCATAAGATAAATACATAATCACATTACATATTATTAGAGTAAATGTAGAAATATAGAGAATAAATTGAAGGATGATTTTGAGGTATGACTTGAATTGTTTCCTTAAACTGTTATTTGCCCCCACTTGAATGAGTTTGCGAATGAGTTTGCTAATGGGTTCTTGGCAAATCACTTCCAAAATACAACAAAGTATGAAATATTCGATTAGTAAAACTGAATTATATTCCCTTAGAAATAACTAGAAATAAATTGTATGAATGTGATGGAGATAGAAGAAAGAGCAAAGAAATTGTGTAGACAACAAATTTCTGAATGATTTCTCTTCTATTAATGTTACCAATATATATATATATATATATATATATATAGAATTGCACCTTTTAAACATATCCTTTGGTTTTGGGTATGCCTTCTCACCATGAGATACAACTAAACATTGCAGCAGTATTTCTAATGGGTATGCTTGATACAAGAGACCAATTACCAATGATCACGTCTGTTCGTAAAGGAATGCATCTATACAAAATGCATCATGTCTTTTCGCCAAGTAAAAAAAGGTGCAATGTTTAATTTCAAAGAGTGTGATTGTTGGGTCAATAACCCAACTTCCCATCCTCTGTCAAGCAACCGCACGCACACACACATGGGAACGATGATCACATGTGAACGATGAAAGAAAAGTCGGAAAAGGATCCTCGTCAGATTCTTTTTCTGGGGATCCGAGAGATCATGTGATTATGTCCGTTCATCGTACATCATGCGATCAGAAATTAATTGAAATTTAAAATTAAATATAAATAGTACATAACGAAAACTGACTGTACGATATACGATAAAAGGCCATGATCACGGAATCCCCCGGATTCCTAGGAAAAGGATCTGTTTCCAGTGAAGTCTAGATGAACTAATATCATTTATACCCAAACTTGTTGGGAAAGTGCACTCCAAAAGAAATAAAAAACTTTAAGGTTCCTATAGGGTGCGTTTGGTACGTGGGATGGGACGGAACAGAGTGGGACGGACGAGTTCTGTCCCATATTTGGTGCGCTAAAATTATGTGGAACGCGTGTCCCACGGAACGAAAATGGGTTAAATTTTGGTTCCCCCTCCCCCCTTTGGAACGAGTTTTTCCATCCCGTGGAACACAAAAATCATAAAATTTAACACAAAAATACCCCTTAGCTTTTTCAATATTTACACCTTCTAAATCATACAACAAACCCTATATATCCTCTTCTCTTATCTACTGCTGTGAAGTTCTTCATCCCTGCATCTCCCCTTCGCAACCTTCCTCCTCATCCTCTTCCTAGACCCATTTCACCTCAAATGCCGTTGCACATTTTGGAGTCGTAGGATACCACATGAACCGACTGAAACCCAAGCGCATCTGCAAACAGAAACGCCACCGATACATTGCCGAAATCTCCCAATCCTTCAACCACCAGACACACCCCGTAGCTCCGATTCTTCACCACTTTCCTAAACTTATCATTCCTCACATCCATTATGTACGGATCCACCGCTTCAAGCATCTCACCGCTGTTGAGAAAAACACCTTCACCGAAGCTGAACTTGTCCAGATGCGGGAGCCACCGACCTCCGATTTGGTGCTCAGACTTGTGGCGGCATTCCATTTTCATCAGGCGCGCGACCTCGTTTTTCTTCCTCAGAAGCTCCTCCATGGTTTCCTAAGTCGAGTTCTCCGGCGGTTCTAGCGTTGAGTCCGCAGAGTGAGCTTCGTCTGTGAAATCTGCGGCAGCTGCTTCGGATGAAATTGAAGCGTACGGCCGCAAAAGAACATTGTACGGAGCAAGCCTGAGCGCTAATTTCAAATTCAAATCACAAAATTGAGTTAGAAATGTGTGTATGAGTGTCGAGAGAGAGAGAGAGAGTACCTTGGTTGGAAGGAAGCAGAGAGAAGTTGAGGGAGGGGGAGTGGAGGAGAGAGACGGTGGGTCGATTGGTTCGGAGGGTAGAGGTGATTGAGGAGAGAAATGTACGGACTAGGGTTTTGCAGACGGTGGGTCGATTAGTCATTTTAACCTTTTGGTTTCGTTCCGTCCTGCGCTTACCAAACGCAGAACGGAACAACTCTCCCGTTCTGTCCTGCGCATACCAAACATAACATGGAACCACTATTCCGTCACATCCTGTCTCGTCCCGTCCCGTCCCGTCCGCGTACCAAACGGTACCATATATATGTATCCAATAGCAAATTTCCTGGATGCAAGAAAAGCAATGAAACTGAAAGTTTAATAACATTTTACTGTATTTACATTTGTGATATGCACATTTCCTAAGCATAAGTACCTTCAAATCTCTAAGTTAGGGAGTAGAATTCTCTTCCTTCTTAATTTCTCTTCCCTTCTCTCTCCTCTTATTTAAACGATTAAGTCACATCAACATCTTGTATTGATTTTTTTATAAATAGATGAAGACAAAAAGAAAATTGTGAGTTGAGGGAAGGAAATAAGAGGAGATTAGGAAGAAAGATAATCCTACTCCCTATACTTCTACCTGCTCCATATTGACATTAAGAAGGGTAGGGATCCACAAAACTAAAAGAATTTAACAATAATCATTAAAGATTAGAACATGCAACATAAATTGGTGACTAAAGTTTTGTTAATCATCTCACCTTGAAATTGAGTCATTTATCACAGTGGTGGAAAGGTATTGAGTTTTTGCATGAAGATGTATGTTCAAATCTCGTCGGTGACTTATCTAACATCTAATCCAACAAAATATATCATTTGACAAACAAAAAAATTGAAATAATTTATGCTTTTAGTTGGATTGATTGTTTGATCTTTCATTAAATTAAAAATGTAGTAAGCGTTAGACCTTCTAACGTGTACGTTTACACCAAATGGCAAATAAAACCATCATTATTTAATATTTCTAAACAGGGACTTAAAATATACTAGCCTTTTACTTTTAGTCCATGCCTTGAAAGTTCAAGGGGTGTGATATCCACACATCATTTTTTACTTCTTCCACACCTTTTTGGTTTTCGGCCGTCAGATCAGATGAATTGAAGAAGATCAATGGACAAAAATTAACAAGAGGTGTGTGAGAAGTAAAAAGGGGTGTGTGGATAGCACACCCCAAGTTCAAAATGGTGAGTTTTGAAAATTCAAAGTCTTCTTGTACTAAGTTAGCAATAATGTGATTCAAATTCGTCTTTGATGAGAATCGAACCTAAAATCTCTCATAAGTGAAAAAAAAATATCATTATACCGTAGTACTAAGTGGCTCGAGACACCTACTTAAATACAAAATATTATACCTTAGTTGGTGCTTAAAAAGTATTTTATTAGTCAGATATGGATAAGTTAGAATTTGCAGATTATGAATGGAGTCGGATCCTCTTCGGATCCTTAGAGGCTGTTGACCGTTTAATTCTAAATGTTCACGTAAATTTTTGTATTTTGTTTTCGTTTGTCAGATGTAGCAGACACCTTTTTGTCTTCCTCCACCTTCCGTCCATATCATTCTCTCTCTCTCTTTTTTTTTTTTTTTTTTTTTTTTTTTTATCTAGAACAAAACAACATCCGTTTAAGTTTGCACAACACATCGACAAGATGAAACAAAATTTAGTCAAATTTCAGGAAAAACCTGCCTTCTAATAACAAAAACAACCACAACTCATCATATATCTGTCCTATTCAAAAGCCCAGAGAGTAACATTCAGACGATGGCATTAGCAGCACTTGCAATCCTAGGCCAGAGATCAGCACACTCCTTTCCGATCGGACCAGTAATAGCAGACCCTTTCATTTCTCCCTTCGGATTCACAATAACACCAGCATTATCTTCAAAGTACATGAAGACACCATCCTTTCGGCGCCATGGCTTGCGCTGCCTCACGATGACAGCAGGCAGGACCTTCTTCCTGAGGTCAGGCTTTCCCTTCTTGACAGTGGCCATGACCATGTCACCAACGCAAGCAGATGGCAACCTGTTCAAACGACCCTTGATCCCCTTCACGGAAATGATGTAAAGATTCTTAGCTCCGGTGTTATTGGCACAGTTCACAGTGGCTGCCACTGGAAGACCCAGTGACATCCAAAACTTGTTTCCAGCGGACCCTCCACGCCCTCGCTTCGACATCTTGGCTGCTGCGGAAACGGGACCGCCCATATCATTCTCTTTTCTTCGTCTCTGATGCCTAATGCTTTCAATGGAGAAATTATGATTTCACGTACAAAAAGCCAACTGAACTTTAATACTGTTTTTTTATATATATTTTTTCTTTTAATTGTCACCCAAACCCTATTTAGTACTTGTTGATTGGGCTGGTTACAACGTACAAATTTGAAAAGAGGAAGCAGAGAGAGGGAGGGAGAAGATAGAAGAATTTGCATCTCAAAAATCAACGAAATGCAGATTCTTTGTTGGTTGTTTAATATTGGAGAGAACCAGAGCCACAAACTCGGTGTTGTCCTTTGGTTTCCGGCTCTGTCGCCACCAACAGTGGACGGTGTTATGGTATTTGGGAGAAAGGATTCAGAATTGAGATAGACAGAACAGGCGGAGGCGTGATTATGAAGGACGAAGGAAGAGAGGAAGAAGATGTCTCCACCAAAACCTCGTTTGCGTGAAATAAGAAAAGAAATTAAACTTAATTCCTAGACACAAGATTTTTAATCTCGAGGATCCAGAAACAAATCTAGAGAGGATCTGAATTCATTATAAATGAATTCACATAAAAAATAAATCCTCTTATCATATCCGACACAAGTTCTATCGGTTTTAGAGTATTTTTTGTCGGAAAATTCATTTTCTAACATTGACAATTCTGTCGTTTATTATATCCGCCACTTCATCCATTTTATGTCGGATTTTGCTTAACATCCGACAGTAATATACGTTTTTTTGTCAGTTATCATAGTGACACTAATAAATGATCTCGTAGTAGTGACAGCCACACATTGACATATCAAATTCCCATTATTATTAAACAAAAATGCAGTGGTGGGTAGCTTTGATTGATAGCGCATTCTCGCCAACCAATTATTTCTCGAATTCAAACCTTCGTTCTTCTTTAGTGTGTAGTAGACTAGTAATATCGGCTGATGGTTGAAAAAACAAAAAACAACCACTTTCGATATCATGAAAATTTTCCTTTTTGTGGATTGTTCATTCGTATTTGTCGGTGTTCTTTACTAGTCTAAAAGAGATCAATATGCCAATGGTCGGTCCAGAGAGGGTTCAATTTCATGTAGCATGACTTTGTGTGAGCAAGTCCACTATTCACGCTTCACTGTACCACTTGTATGTATTTTCTTGCTCTCACCCACTTGTCCTATATCAATATTTTTATGATTCTTTCCAATTGATAAGTTCAGAATGTTCGATTGCGACATACTTCTATGTACTTCTTCCGAATCAAGTAACAAGATGTCAAGTTATTAACAAAATGTTGAAAAATATGGATGGATAGTTTTAGATTTAGATCAACTATATGTTATTGCGTACGACGATATTCAGATCATTTAGGCTTTAGGTTCGATTATTCTCTTCTCCACTATCGCTTGTATAAGAAAAGAACGATCTCCGAGACTGCCTAGCTAATGCCTATTGATGTATTGCTATATGTTTATGCATTGACTCTCACAGTGGGAAGGGAACAAAGACTAGCTATGTGTTGATTCTTGTTTAGGGTAGTTAGATTTCAATGTTTGAATCTCACAAAGAACCTAGGCTACCTATGTGTGACATTTTACATTTTCTTTCTTAGGCTAGCTATGTGGACTCTTGTTTAGAGTACTTAGTCATAGCTCAAGTTTCTTTTCATATCGTGATGGAGACAAATCCTTACAAATAAATTACCTATTTTGGGTTAGAAAGCGTTTTGATCTTTAGCTAATAGTAATTTAGATGCATTCATCGTTTTCAAAAACTAAATATTGAATCCATTATTTGTTTTTGAAACTAATAAGAATATAGTAATTTAGATGCATTCATCGTTTTCAAAAACTAAATATTGAATCCAAAAAGAATATTAAACATGCTCCAAATTACTGGAGCTAGGTGAAAGGTATTTTGGTGGTTTGATAAAAATGAAATTTCATTGAGCTAGGTGGGATTTACAAAGGTTTTGAACTGTAATATCAGGCAACCTGGTGTCAAAGTTTCTCCCAATGCTCCTGTTATTTCTCATTTGTGGAAAGCGTGTCACTATTACCTTGTGCTACGAACGTCTCCAATCCAAGCGAAAATTTTCGCCTCATGATGGTTGTCATAGATGTGGAAAACGTTACGAAACAATAATGGATTGCTCTAATGGTGGACAAGTTTGGTAACTCACTTCTCTAAGCGAGTGTTAAAAAAAATTGTACATAATGTAATGAAATAAATCCAACACAATTTCACCCTTTATTTCTCGTGGCGGAGGGTTTTATTATTTTGACTATGACCCATTCAACACTAACGCTTCTTAATTACAATCTTTTGTCACAAGAAACCTCTTTGATTCTAACATGAAGAAAATATGGAATATGAGAATTGTTGTATTGTTTAGTTATACGCCTGCATTTAGGTAAAGACCTAAATTTCCTACGTATACCTTTTGAGGGATCAAGCCACTTGTAGGTCCGTGGTGATTGAAAATTCCTTCACGAGCAGATCTTGAGCAGCCGGAAGTGAACAACTTGGAGGAATTTCTCTTGGAATTTTGGGAGCATCCTTTCTGGTCTTCCAACTCATACACTGCTGCTGGGATTTCTCGACTGTCATGGTCAGAAGAGTAGGCAGGCTGCCATTTAAGAAACTTTCTTTGCGTTTCTAGTGCTTTGTTGACAAACTCCTTAAGCAAATTTCTTGTGACAACAATTTGATCGTGCTTATTCTAAAACTACATCACCTTTGTCTGCAACGCAATATCACATAAAAGAAATTAATTAATTAACATAACATATATGGTTGTACAACCTCCACAAGCGTCAATTTTCAAGTTCAATTTTGATGAAGCTTGTGATAGTCCAAACACTGGCGCAGCTTAACCCAAGAAGTGCTTATGCATTAGCTTGGCTCGCCTTTGTTCCAGTGGGTGAAAGTCACAGTGGGGATGGTCATCGGATGGATGACGCAAAGTCCATTTATGGATGTCTTGTGTGGTTATCAGCCTCGATTGTAGGGGTGGCATTTTAGAACCAATCCGTTAACCCAACCCAATGCACTCGTTAAAGTTAACATTTGGTGGATGCTTAATAGTTCAGATCGTTAACTGAAAACTCTGTTAATAACCTGTTATTTTACGGGTCATTTCGGGTCTTCTCCGAGCGCGTTGAAAATATTTCTGTAATTTCATTAAAAGAAAAACTTAATCCATGTTTCCTTCCATTTCCATATGATGCTGTAAACAAAGCGCCATGAAAGGATTTGATGAAGTAAACAACAAGTATAAAAAAGAGAACTATTTTCTTGGAATAAAATCTAAATTATTTACCCTTATCATCTGGCCGACACATTAGGCAATAAATCACCTCAAATTTCTTGCTTTTTACAGTTTTTATCAAATTGAAGATGACATCAAACTACCTGGTACGGTGTTGCATGGAACTAACCATAATGCTAAAGCCTATTTGGCACCTGGTAAAAGGCTACTCGTGTTCTAATATGAGCATCGGGTTAGAATGTAATTTGGAACAAAATGCAAAATTTAAAAAAATAAAAATTGTTGATGGGTGTTACTGGATGAAACAGATGATCTATTAGCTTAATGGGTTAAATTTGGATGACTAATTGGATTAATTGATTGGATTTGAATGATCCGTTGACTTAATGGGTCACACTTAAACCGACCAAAATCCATAAAAACCGACCCGTTTACAAGTTTACTCAATTGGGTCCGTAATGGAGTGGCTACATAGAACTAGCACGCACTGCTTTAGGCTTAGATAATGAGCTAGCTAGTTTGGTTGGCACAAGTACCGCCGCGGTTAAATTCAGTCATTTCATACGACAGGCAAGACTAAGGGAGACAAAGGTGATTCTGCATAAGACTGGAAATGAATAGGGAGGTAGAGCTGACCGGGTTAAAAAGAAGTGACGGGGAAGGCGGAAGAGCTCGAGGATAAATTGAGACGTAAGTAATAGAATTATTCTCTTGGAGTTGTGACAAACAGTTTTGTTGTTGCAAGCGATTTGGCTAGCTTCTACTAAAACCAAAGAAAGTAAAGCTCGAAAATTGGATTACTTGCCAATTGCTTTCATTAGTTGCTTGGTCTCTTGCTCTGCAATAATATGACAGATAATTTGGCAGTGTATGACATTGTGACACTAAGCCATCAGGCATATGCATAAGCATAATTGTAATTAATTAACATTAATAGCAATCATGGGTCGTATTTAACATTTGAATGCTCCCACTAACCTAGCAATCAAGAACCTAACGTCTAAAAGACTTCTCTCATAGCAGCACAATTAGCTAATTATTCTAACTGGTAACCCACAAGGTTTCTTAATTGCACATATCCTTTAAGCAAATCAGAAAAGAATCCTTACGGCTAATATTATATTATAGGTTAATGTGCAACATGTAAGGCAAATTAATATTGAAACTAAAACTTCCACTAATTTTCTATATCATAACTTAATTGCAGATCAATACAAACCAAAACCATGATTTTGGGTAAAAAAAAAACCTTACTTAGTCAGTTAATACGAATGCATATCATCACAAAATTGTCTGTCTTTTAGTTTTTTTCCTTTTCTCTACAATCTTAATGAAAGTTATATGAATCATTGAATCATTCACCATTAACATACAAAATCATACAATTTGACAACAATTAAGTATGAATCAATAAGACCAATAAATTAATCCATATTAACTCTAAGTGCTATTAGCCTCGAAATCCTGTTAAAAGGACTAACAACTGACCAATTAAAGCATTTGGAATTGAGTATAGGCAACAAGAAAGATTAACAAATACATACACATAGGCACATAAAGATTAACAAATACATACACACCAGGTACATATTCGTGCAATCTAAACATGTTGTTATCCTTTTAGTCATGATTCAATTTAATTTCGTCAACCACCAATACTTATTAGCATAATTCATGAAAGATGGAATAATAGATACGTGTATGTCACCCTTCAACGCAAAACCAGTATGATTAGAATTCAATAACTTATTACAAACAAGTTACTGATTGTGAAGCTCAAATTTTCTTTTATTCTCTCACTTGGGCAAATATTCATTAAAGTGTTATTTCAAGGAACGTACCTAAATATAGGGGTGGGCAAATAGCAAAACTGAATCGAACCGCGATAAAATAAACCGTAAAAAACCGTGTTGACAAAAAAAAGTTAGTAGAGGTTCAACAATTAGACCGAACCGTTTATACCGGTTCCGGTTTTCATGTTGGCATAACTGCTTAGAACAGAACCGAACTGTGAATATAAATAATTAATTCGGTTTTGAAAATTTTGTGAATTTCAACCGTTTTATCATGTTTCTTAATAAGAATGCTTCCGTCTTTTGTTTCTAGATTGTTAAATTAGTAACCATAATGGATTTGATAAGCTAAATTTGTTAGTTATGTGTGTTATGTTTTGTGAATTGTTGATATGAATAATATTCATTAACTTTGTAAAGTATTGGTGCCATTTAACTTTTTAAATCTTCTACTATTGTAGTTTATCATTCTTTATGATTAGTCATGCATGCATGTTCTTTGTTGTGTGATCCAATTACTATCTTTTACTATAAAAAATCCTTTGACCTTTTTATGTACTCTAAATATATGTTTGCAAGATTCAAATGATTTAGTATTCGGAGCCGTAGATCGGCATTAACTGAATCGGAACCGTCGTGAAGCGAACCGTACGATTTTAGTAATAAATTTAGGTGAAACCGCACCGACCCGAACTGTTGATATTTTCTCGGTTCCGATTTGAGGGTGGAATCGGGCTGAACACCTCTACCTAGGCCTGTCAATTCCTGACACGACACGAAATTAACAGGTGTTCGGGTCGACACGATAACGAATCGGGTCGTTATCGGGTAACATGATAAGCACCTGTTAAGATAACGGGTTGGTTTGGGTATACACGTGGGTAACACGATACACGATAAGCAAAATATTAATTTTATAATGTTATAACCCCAAAAAAATACTATAATAATTATATATATTAATTTAACAATTTTATACCCCTAAAAACTATAATAATTATATATATATTAAATTAAATATTAAAAATTGGTGACCATTGGATCGGCTTAAATATACATACCATTCAATTTCTTATTATATGTACAAAATAAATAAATTTAAATCTACTTAATAAATGTATATACACCATTGAACTTGATGGGATATGAATTCTACGAAACTAATTTCAACGATCCAACCGTCAAACGTGTTTGTATATGTTTCGAGATCGAATCAGCAAAAAATTGCAAAAAAACAAACATTCAAAGATCAAGTAACGGGACAAAACATTTCGACGGCTATCAACGAAAAATCACGATTTAACGGTTATTTTAACTCCGATTTTGATGATTTTTTACAACAAACTCCTTGACCCTATATGAATACAGTGAATGAACTGGATCTTCAATTTAAAATATTTACACTAGTGAACTTAATAAAAGTATGAATAAACTCTTAAGTGTTGGTGAATCTATTGTTTTAATGGGATAAGCATTACGAAATTAGTTTCAATGATCCAACCGTCAAACATGTTTGTATATACTTCGAGATCGTATACACCAAAAATTACAAAAAACAAACATTCAGAGATCAAGTAACGAGACAAAACTTTTCAACGGTTACGAACGAAAAATCACGATTTAACGGTTATTTTAATTCCAATTTTGATGATTTTTTACAGCTACACTCCTTGACCCTATATGAATACAATGAATGAACTCGATCTTCAATTTAAAATATTTACACTAGTGGATACCGCAAAATCTTATGTTATACTTAATGAAAGTATATATAAACTCTAAGTATTAGTGAATCTATTGTTTTGATGAGATACGCATTCTACGAAACTAATTTCAACGATCCAACCATCAAACTTGTTTGAATATGCTTCAAGATCGAATACGCCAAAAATTTCAAAAAACAAACATTCAAAGATCAAGTAACAGGACAAAACTTTTCAACAGTTATCAACGAAAAATCACGATTTAATGGTTATTTTAACTCCGATTTTGATGATTTTTTACTCCTACACTCATTGACCCTATATGAATACAATGAATGAATTCAATCTTCAATTTTAAATATTTAACCTAGTGGATACCACAAAATCTTATGTTATACTTAATGAAAGTATGAATAAACTCTTAAGTGTTAGTCAATCTATCGTTTTGATGTGATACGCATTCTACGAAACTAATTTCAACGATCCAACCATCAAACTTGTTTGTCTATGCTTCAAGATCGCATACACCAAAAATCGCAAAAAACAAACATTCAAATATCAAGTAACGGGACAAAACTTTTCAAAGGTTATCAACGAAAAATCACGATTTAACGGTTATTTTAACTACAATTTTGATGATTTTTTACAGCTAAACTCCTTGACCCTATACGAATACAATGAATGAACTCGATCTTAAATTTAAAATATTTACACTAGAAGATTTTATACTTAATAAAAGTATGAATAACTCATAAGTGTTAGTGAATCTATTGTTTCGATGAGATACGCATTCTAAGAAACTAGTTTCAAGATCCAACCGTCAAACATGTTTGTATATACTTCGAGATCGCATACGCCAAAAATTATAAAAAAATAAACATTCAGAGATCAAGTAACGGGACAAAACTTGTTGACGGTTATCAACGAAAAATCACGATTTAACGGTTATTTTAACTTCGATTTTGATAATTTTTTTACAGCTACACTTCTTGACCCTATATGAATACAATGAATGAACTCGATCTTCAATTTAAAATATTTACACTAGTGGATACCACAAAAATCTTATGTTATACTTAATGAAAGTATGAATAAACTCTTAAGTGTTAGTGAATCTATCGTTTTGATGGGATACGCATTCTACGAAACTAATTTCCACGATCCAACCGTCAAACTTGTTTGTATATGCTTTGAGATCGCATATGCTAAAAATTGCAAAAAAAAAAACATTCAGAGATCAAGTAACGGGACAAAACTTTTCGACGGTTATCAATGAAAAATAACGATTTAACGGTTATTTTAACTCCGATTTTGATGATTTTTTACAGCTAAACTCCTTGACCCTATATGAATACAATGAATGAACTCGATCTTCAATTTAAAATATTTACACTAGATACCACAAAATCTTATGTTATACTTAATGAAAGTATGAATAAACTCTTAAGTGTTAGTGAATCTATTGTTTTGATGGGATATGCATTATACGAAACTAGTTTCAACGATCCAACCGTCAAACATGTTTGTATATACTTCGAGATTGCATACACCAAAAATTGTAAAAAACAAACATTCAGAGATCAAGTAACAGGGCAAAATTTTTCTACGGTTATCAACGAAAAATCACGATTTAACGGTTCTTTTAACTCCGATTTTGATGATTTTTTACAGCTACACTCATTGACCCTATATGAATACAATGAATGAATTCGATTTTCAATTTAAAATATTTACACTAGTGGATACCACAAATCTTATGTTATACTTAATGAAAGTATAAATAAACTCTAAATGTTAGTGAATCTATCGTTTTGATGGGATACACATTCTACGAAAACTAATTTCAACGATCAAACCGTCAAACTTGTTTGTATATTCTTCAAGATCGCATACGCCAAAAATCGCAATAAACAAACATTCAGAGATTAAGTAATGAGACAAAACTTTTCGACGGTTATCAACGAAAAATCACGATTTAACGGTTCTTTTAACTCCGATTTTGATGATTTTTTTACAGCTACACACCTTGACCCTATATGAATACAATGAATGAATTCGATCTTCAATTTAAAATATTTACACTAGTGGATACCACAAAATCTTATGTCATGATGATCGATGAAAATTGAGGATTTTGTAAAAGGAATAACATGAAAGCTTTGAGTTCCATTGGCAATGTTTAAACTTTTGAGAAAGGCTTCACAACCTTGAAAACAAAAACTCTTTCATTTTGCATATCCTTGTACGTTTAATATTTTGTAATAGACTAGTAGTTATGAATGTTTGTTTATTAGGCTCTTATTTTCGAGTGTAGATGTAGTACTTAAACGACAAATGTGTTTTAATGTTTTGAAATAATATTTATGTGGTAATGTGTGGTATGTGCAAATTTAAGAAAAAAAATATATTTTTCTTAACGGGTCATAACGGGTCGGGTCACTTTACCCTGTTAAGGACCTGTTAAGATAACGAGTGTGACATGACACGACCCATTAAGATAACAGATGTTACACGAAAACGACACGAACACGACAGACACGACCCGTTTGCCAGACCTACCTCTACCTAAATATCGTTGCTTACTGTTTTAAACGTAATATAATTAATATCAAAACCAACATAAAGTTGTCGAAGATGATTTCAACAATGAGTTATATTTACTTCAAAATTTATCATAATTAAATCATGCGCTTCATTAACTCCAAAAATTATACAAATCAAATTGTATGGCTCCATTTGTGCTTGGTTGAACCCACTCTCTAGCAACATGGTATGCATTTTTAACAAATTCTATGATCAATTTTTTTAATTTTTGATATTATTTACAATATGGAGTGAGAAAGTTGGTTAAACCTCACAGGGAGTTAGTCATAATAATTTGGTTAGAAATCACTTTTGACGAGAATTGAACCTAATGGTGTAGTCAATTTGGATTTTAGAGGATTTTGATTGACTTTTTGTAGATGATAGATTTTAAAGGATTTTAATAGACTTTACAATTCCATATGGATTTTGACAGATTTTATATAGATTTCTATTACAGATTTGTATGGATTCTTTCTTGGATTTTTTATGATTTTGTAAAATTTAGTCAGTACTATCCGGTGACTATTTATCCTATCCGACAGAAAAAGTCAGTACAGTCCGAGCTGCCAAACGAGACTTAAGGGTGGGAGAAAAAGGGGAATATGAAACCGACCTAGTTCGTACCATACCTACTGGTTTGGTTTTTTAAATTTCGGTATAAAATTGTACAACTTTCTAAACCAAAGTTTCGATTTCAGTTTTTTATTTTCAAACCGTGCCTAACCATATTTTCATATTTTTTAAAACCACATGTCAACATTCTATGAATGAGGATCTTCTTATGTCCGTTCATTGTACGTCGTGCGGTCAGTTTTCATCAGGTACTGTTTATGTTTAATTTTAAATAAAAATATTTAAAATAATTTTTAATCGTATGATGTACGATGAACGATCAGAATTTGAGGATCTCTAGGATTTGAGGATCTCCAAGATCCTCACAGAGAGAATCCGGAAAGACCCTCATTCGCATTCTATAGGTTGTTGGAGAGCTTATACAAAGTTGTCTGGACTTGTCCACACCATAACTCTATTCTTCTCTCGGTCTGCTGACTCTCCTCACGCAGTCTCTCTCTGTTGTCTCTTCTCTCAGCCTCTCTCTCAAACTCTTTCGTCGGCGATATCTCCTGCGAATTAGGAATAGCTGATCCTCTCAGACCGGACTCTTCACCCCGTGTCCGCCTTTCATCGCCGCCGAAAGCAACCTCGACGCCGTTGCCGGCGGAGGAATGCCGTCATAGGAGCCACGGAGCACTCTGCTGCTGGTGATTTTACTTTTCTGACCTTATACGAATTTGTTTGTTTGTTTGATGAGAAAATATGGAAAACTAGAGAAATCTTTTGAATTTAGGGTTTGCAATAACACTAATTTTGAGTATAATTTGTGATGGGTTTTGGGTATCCTTCCTCTCTTGTACTTTTTCCTCTTGGTTTTTATGCTTCTCTTCCAACTTATGGCCTCAATGATATTAGATAAGGCATTTTTAATGATGTTGCTAATACTCCCTTAAAGCATTTTGATTTTTGACATTTTGTTATGTTGGTTGGAGAATTGGAGACTTATGATTTTGATTCTTGAATGCTATTGCTCTCTGTGCATTTCCACTTCTACAGTGCAGAGCACACAGAGAGCAGGAAACAAAACCCAGAAAAACAAAAAAACAAAAAAACCGAAACCACGTTCGGTACCAAATCGGTACTCAGTCCAAAATCGAACTGTACCGGAAATATTTTCAGTATCGGTTTCTCTTCATACCGTACCCAAGTGTATCTTACCCACCCCTTCTGAGAGATGCATTTGAATGAATAACGAAAATGGCTTCGTTTTGGCTGGCCTCTCGCTCGTCACGTAGGTTTCTGAAACCTTCAGTGTCCCTCTCCCGCACCCTATTCGCAGTCTCTTCTTATCACCCAACTACAGCCACCGCCATTCCTAACCCTAACCCTAACCCTTATCAGAACGCAAGCCCGTTGGGCCCATTCAATCAAAGGCACCGTTGGACTCCAAGCTCCGTTGAATTTGATCTCAGACTCTTAGCGCACCTCTCCAGCTCGCCTTCGTCAACCGGCGAGAAGAACGACGGAAATCAGGGCGGCCATGGCACGAAGGCTGAGGCTTCTTGGATCGACTTGTATTTGCCGAGGCAAGCTCGGCCTTATGCTAAGCTCGCTCGCCTCGACCGGCCCATTGGCACCTGGTTGCTCGCTTGGCCTTGTATGTGGTAAGTGATTTTTACTTCAATTTTTGAACTCGGTTTCTCCAGTTCATTGTTTTGTAAAGTTCACTGATAACAATTTGGATTAAGCTGCTTGTTTTGTTTTTCTGTATAAGCGATATTCGATTAAACTAATCTAATAGAACTCTGGTGCATAGAGGGGAGCACATTTACTTGTTGGAGTAAAAACAAGAGTGTTGTGTAACATTGGCAACAGTATATTTATTTGTTTAGTTGAAGTTGTCTGAAATACATATGCTTGTTGGTGCAGGTCAATAACATTGGCAGCAAGCCCAGGGCACCTTCCTGATTTTAAGATGATGACACTATTCGGATGTGGCGCTCTGCTTTTGAGGGGCGCTGGATGCACCGTAAATGATCTCCTTGACCGGGATATTGATACCATGGTAACGTCCACAACCATTGCATTTTCAGTTGGACTATGATGCTCGTTTTGGTTTGGTTTTTGATCATGTGATGACGAGTATGCATTATTGTTTCAGGTCGCACGCACAAAGTTGCGGCCAGTTGCAAGTGGTGTTTTGACACCCTTTCAGGGGCTTTGCTTTCTTGGATTTCAATTGCTTTTGGGTCTTGGGATTCTCCTCCAACTGAATAATTATAGGTTTGTATCTTTTGTATCTACCCTTAAACCCATGGATTTTTTAATTGTTCTCTTTTAGTATATAAATCGGGTTAAACCAATATTATCTGCAAGCATATGAAACTTATGTAGTTCGTTGGAATTTTCAGCCGTGTTTTAGGGGCTTCATCTTTGTTGCTAGTTTTCTCCTATCCTCTCATGAAGAGGTTCACATTCTGGGTAATTAAACCTTTTGTTTCTTATCCTGAAGCTTTATTCTTTAACTTAGACGTGCTGTTTCATAACAGTGGACTGATAATTTGGTAATGCTTTCATGCTTGGTGCAGCCTCAAGCCTATTTAGGGTTAACCTTCAATTGGGGAGCTTTGTTAGGATGGGCTGCTGTTAAAGGAAGCATTGATCCAGCTGTAGTGCTCCCATTGTACTTTTCTGGTGTATGCTGGACACTTGTGTATGATACGATATATGCACATCAGGTACAACAAACTAGTCACTATATTGCTCACGTGGTCAGAAGCTGTGGTTTCCAATATTTGATTGTGATGAAATGGATTATGGAGGATTAAGAGAACTTTTCAAATGTAATCCAACCAAAGATGTTTCTGACCATGCTTGCAGGACAAGGAAGATGATTTGAAAGTAGGTGTTAAGTCTACGGCTTTGAGATTTGGCGATTCAACTAAGGAGTGGATTACTGGCTTTGGAATTTTGTGCATGAGTAGTCTTGCCCTTAGTGGATATAATGCTGAAATAGGTTTTCTTCTTTCTTCCTTTATGTGCATCTCTGTTCTTTTTTTTTTCCCTTTATCATTGTTGGAACTTCAATCTAAATTTTCTTTTTGTTTCTGCCACATCCTCACACCCAAATCGTTAAACTTTGGAGCAGGTTGGCCATATTATGCATTTTTGTCGGCTGCTTCTGGACAATTAGCTTGGCAGATATGGACAGCTGACCTTTCATCCCGGGCTGATTGCAATACAAAGTGAGTATTACAGTCATATGATTTTGCTTTCAAGTATTCATATAGGTTAAATATGTGTATTGCATCAATATTATTTTTGGCTTCTTGCATATTTGTCCAATCAAAGATGAACAAAAAAGGAAAGGTGGAGGTTGGAATTGGTTTTTGAATAGTGTAGTGTGTGTTGGTCGGTCTATGAAAAGAACAACACTGTTTAGGTGTAAGAACTATTTACTTCGTTTTGCTTTGAACATAATCGGTTGCTGAGCTTGCCCTTGTCTTGGTTTCAGATTTGTGTCGAACAAATGGTTTGGTGCTATTATTTTCAGTGGAATCCTGTTTGGAAGACTTTCATCTTAGGGGTAAAGAATGGTTGGATGCAACCTCGGGGAACTACAATTAATTCGAGTACGGGTCTCTTTTACAAATGCATGTCTTCACCTTCTGACTGCAACAGAATTGCATACTGATACGGTCGAAGTTTAAATGATTTATGGTGACCTGCTTGTTAAATTTGCAAGAAAGCTCCCGGATTGAATAAGTGGAGGCTGCGAGATTATGCGTGTCGCGTCTACACTAGAGGTCTCCCACTGCAAGATATTTGCTATTGTGGTTGCATAACTATACACCAGACCCTGTTCTTGGGGCTTGTTCAATTGTAAGGGCAGAACGATTTTGGCAGTCAATGCATTTGCAACTAACGTAGTAATATCCATTTCCTAGGTGGCAATTTTGTTGTAACATCATTCTTTTTGGTACATGAGGATATAATTGTAAGGTCACTATTTCGAGTTAAACATCGATCAAGGGAGTCGTATGAGGTTATTTCTTTGTGGATACCTTTTTGTTTCCTGTATGAGTTCATCTGTGGAGATCTGTTCTGGCAGCCGCAGCGGCGGATCACGTAAATTGTACTCTAAAGTTTGTATGTGAAACAAAATAGGAATGAACTTCGAAGATATGGTGGTGTCTCAGTTTGCTGCTTCAGTCGCTCTCACGCACGAGGAGCAACAGGTGATTGTTGTGGATAAACAGGAGGCAATATCCTTGAAGACCTCTAAGGTCTTTCTAGTGGATCAAACTTTGAAGAAGGAGACGTTCAAAATTAGGTTTTAAAAGCTACAGAGAAACTAGAGTGCCGATTTGCTCAACTTGCTGCCTTGCAGTAAAATATATGTACATGCCTTGTCAAGTACAATATTTGCAAGCGAATAGGAAATTACCCTCCAAATTCTTTGAGGCAGCAGTTTTTGGGTCCATTGCTCCTTCTCCTTAGGAGTATCTGCAATCAGACGAACAACATATCAACATATCAGCAATAACATTGAGAGTACAAAGAAAGAGTAGCAGTTTTTGGGTCCATTGCATGTAAGGTCAAATCCATGGTTGAAGAGTAGCTAGTTACGTGCCTACAGTTCTGAAGGTGACAGAAGGAATGTAGGCGAGGATAGTAGAACACCAGTAAAAGGTGATGCCGACCTTGACAAAGGGAATACTTCTCAAGAAAAGGCTAAGGAAGATGGGAGAAATTTTGATGCGCATGCTCTGCTTGGGGAACAAGATCAAAAGGAATGCCTTAATAGTCAAAAGATTACCATTGAGAGTACAAAGAAAGAGTCGCCTTTCTCAACTAAACGAGAGAAGTTCCAGAATGAGTTTTTGAGGAGGATTGTTCCGTGGGAGAAGATAACTGTGTCATTGGATACGTTTCCTTACTACTTCCAGTAATAGCGTCTCTCTAATGTTTTTTATTGCTTCTTTCTTTTCTCTCGCTTATCACTCATCAGAAGATTTATACATTTGTTTTTCATTTTTTGTAGTGAACTTCCCAAAAACCTTCTGGTGGAATCTGCTGCTTCCCATTTGAAACAAAAAGTTTCCGTCCACTTATGGTTCTTGTTTGACATCTTCAAATGGGAGAATACTGCTTCAGAGTGCAGCACTTGCACAAGATCTCGAAGTTCCCCTCTTGGTGCTAGACGGCAGTGTACTTGCTCCCTCTTATATTGTCAAACCCCCTCCCCCCTCTTCTCCTGGTACTCACACAGTATAGTTTTAGTAGTTAATTTCTGTTATAATTTGGAGTAGGATTTTGGTGACGATTGCAAATCTGAATTGGATGATGATGGTGTGGAGGAGAGTATTTCTGGTTCAGAGATCAAGGATGAGAATGATGCGAGTAACGGAGAAGATTGGCCTAGTAGTAACAAGGCAAAATCAGATTCTAGTGATAAAGATGAAGATGATGCGCATGCAAGGGCTGAAGCAGCCCTCAAGAAGCCTGTTCCTATTGAAGACTTTGCAAAGGTATGATTTTTTTTATTTTGGAGCATCAGGGGTTTTGTATTCTCTGTCTGTCTACCCGCAACATATTTCAGTCATTGAGAAAATAAAAGGGTGATCTTATTGATATATTGGGAGTCTTTATATATATATATATATATATTTTTTTTTTAACCATGATGTATGATCTATGGTTCATATGTGGCAGATGGTATCTGGGGAAACCGAGAGTTCGTCCGAGTCCTCAAAATTAGAAACACCTGAGTCTTCTGATAAATGCAAACTACCGCTAAAGAAAGGGTCCATACATAGATTCCTACCATATGTTATACTGCAAATCTTATATGTTTTGTGAGTTGATAGGAAGCTATTTCTTTGGGCTTATTTGGGAGAGTTTATGTAGAAGTGATTTTACTCGTTAGTTATTTTGGTATTTTGAAAGTTTCATCCAAGGCTGCAAGTGATTTTTGCGTTTTTCAAGACAATCACTTTTAAGGAGAAGCACTTCCCACATGTTTCTCCATAAAACCTCTTAAAGTGATTTTATTCTCACTAAAGCACTTTAAGGTTCTGTCCAACAATCTAGGAGTAATGTTGTCCCTCCCATAATCACTCCCAAATGGGCCCATGTTTTCTTATTATTTGTTCAACTGTTATTTTTGGTTGAACTACTTGTGCAAATGTTGTGTTCATCTCTATATGAGAACTTTTTGTTGTTTGTTCTCAGGAAATCAGTATTCTTGCTTCTTCATTTTTGCAGGAGATCGAGTGAAGTACATTTGGCCTTCTATACATTTTGAAGCTGATAATAGGTCCTAAATTATTTCTTTCATTTGTTTGCTCCATTCCATTATAAGATCTCACAGTATCCTGGACGTTTCCTGCACTATGGAATTCATTTTTTACGCGGCGTTGAATAAAAAGATGACTTTCAAATTTTGAGAACTCATGAAGTTAATGTGTATTTTGAAGTTCATGAATGCTACTTTCTCTCCATTGTTTTGTGTTGAAGAAGATCGAGCTTAGAATAGGAATGTTGACTTTGTTTATATTGTAAATAATTCATTTCCTTATTTGTGAATGTTTTAGCTTGATTGTAGGAACCATATTAGGCATTATTGTAACTACAAACAGGCTGTTCTGCCTCTTGAATCAATATCAAATCAATTACACATCATTCTTTTACATGGTACTAGAGCATTGATCTGGGCAATAAACCAAACACAACAAAACCCTAGCCGACTTCCATGGCAGACGACAAAGCATCAGGCACGGCCTCAGGAACCCAGTGGGATAATCCCACTCATCAACTATATCTTCATCATTCAGACCAACCCGATGCTATTCTTGTGCCGCAGCCCTTGGTCGAAGACAATTACAGCACATGGAAACAATCCATGGCTATGGCCTTAACGGTCAAGAACAAAATCGAACTCGTAGACGGTTCGATCGAAGAACCGAGTGGAAAGAATCTCCATGAATGGCAGCAGTGGAATCGCTGCAATAATCTGGTCCAGACTTGGCTGCTAGGGTCGATGTCGAAAGACATCGCTAGCAGCGTGATCAATTGCAAGAACGCCAGGCAGATGTGGCTGGAACTGCAGGAGTGATTCTCGCATGTGAACGTGGTTCAACTGTTCAATATCGAGAACGAGATTCATGATTGTGTGCAAGGAGGTATGTCTGTGGGATCTTACTTCACGAAGTTGAAGGGACTATGGGATGCCCGTGACGCTCTCTGCACTTTTCCGATCTGCACCTGTGGCTCAGTCAAGGAACTGGCTGCGTATTTGGACACACAGAAAACTATGAAGTTCCTCATGGGCCTCAATGACTCATATGCAAGTGTTCGCAGCAACACCTTGCTGCAAGATCCGTTACCCACAGTGAACAAGGCATACTCCCTTGTTCTGCGGCATGAGAAGCAATCAGAAGTAACAGCAGGAAAAGCTTCGACACAACCGGATGCGGCTGTGTTTGCCGTGAAGAATGCCAACCGTGAATCCGAAGGAGAAAAAGGTGAGTTGAAGTGCACCAAGTGCAACAAGACCAACCCCACTGCCAAGACTTGTCGGGCACACCTCAAATGTGCATTTTGTGGCTGGAAAGGTCACACGGAAGAATACTGCCACAAGAAGAAGGCAGCGGCTGAGGCTAATTTTGGGGCAGTGATTTCCAAAGGGAATCAAGCAGCAACGTGTTTGACGGAAAGGAAGGAGATGAAGTTCCCGTTTACTGTTGAAGAGTGCAAACAAATCTTGAGTATACTGCAAAATAAATCCTCATCTGCCAATCATGTTAGTAATCCTGCAACCCATGAAGAACTCTCAGGTAAAGCTTTTTCACTCAACTCTCATGGAAAACAAAGCACTTGGATTTTAGATAGTGGCTGCACAGATCATATGATTTATGATCCGGACATGTTCTCCACCTCGAGGCCTGTCACTAATCACACAGTGGAATTGCCGAATGGGTCCGTAGCACAAGTGACTCACATTGGCAAAGTTGTCTTGTCCCCCAATTTGATCCTTGAGAACGTTTTATGTGTCCCGTACTTTAAGTTGAATTTGGTTTCAATTAGCAAGTTAGCCAATTCATCTTGTATTACAATTTTTCTGAACCAATTTTGTATCATACAAGACCTACGTTCGGGGACGATGATTGGGACATGAATTGAATGGGAGGGCCTCTACTATCTCGATCATACCAAGAAAGGAACATGCAATCAGGCACACAAGACCCATCCCATCCTTTGGCACCAACGCCTTGGCCACCCATCTACCAGAGTTCTTTCATTATTTCCTATTACTACTTTTAAACATGCATCTTGTGATACCGACAAGTGCACAATTTACCCCTTGGCTAAACAAACCAAGCTTCCTTTTTCTTCCAGTTTAATTACTACTCATTCTAGTTTTGATTTAATTCATATAGACATATGGGGTGGTTATAAAATTGCTTCCATTTCGGGTGCAAAGTATTTCCTTACTATTGTTCATGATTACACTAGATGCACCTGGATTTACCTTATGAAACACAAGTCTGATGCTCGGCCTCTTCTAGTTAATTTCATCAATATGGTTGCCACTCAATTTGATTCCAAAGTTAAAATGATTCGTAGTGATAATGGCCCTGAATTCAAAATTGACAGTTTCTATGCAGATAAAGGTATCATGCATCAAACTAGTTGTATCAACACACCACAGCAAAATGGGGTTGCTGAAAGAAAACATAGACACTTGTTAAATATGGCACGTGCCTTGCTTATTCAGGCCGGGCTTCCAACTCATTTTTGGGGGGATGCCATTCTCACATCCGCTTATCTCATCAATCGTACACCTACTCCTCTTCTCGATGGCAAAACCCCGTATGAAACATTGTTTAACAAAACTCCAAGTTATTCCCATTTGCGTGTTTTTGGTTGTTTATGCTTTACTTCTACCCATGCCCAAACTCGTTCCAAATTTGATCCACGAGCCTCTCGGTGTATTTTTTTGGGCTATCCTTATGGTAAAAAAGGCTATCGGGTTTTTGATCTTAGTCAACAAAAGGTACTCATTTCTCGTGATGTGAGTTTTTTTGAGGATGTGTTTCCTTTTCTTCTTCCTCACCATTCCGCTGCATCACCACATCCCCATATTACCCACATTCCCAACATTTCTTCATCTCACCCTGACCCATTTTTACCCTTTGATTTGGACTCCCCTTCCGCAGCCCACCTGCCTCCACCTCCCGTTGGGCCTACTCCAACACCCGGCCCACCTAACCCCACCTCCCTTAACCCACTTCCTGCAGAACCCACACCTGCAGAACTCACACCTCTGCTTCCCGCTCACTCTCCACCGACACCTCTCATTTCCCCACCACCGTCACCCCCGCCTACCAGCCCCGCTCCACACCGCAGCGGTCGCTCCACCCGACGGCCTGCCTATTTGCAGGACTTTCATCTCGAGACTAGCCTTCCTTCCCGGACCGCCTCATCATCGTCTTCGAACCTGGTCACCTGTTCAGGTACGGCTCACCTGATCTCTCAGTTTTTATCTTATGCTCACCTTTCTCACCCTCACAAAACATATCTTGCTCAACTTACCCTTCTTAAAGAACCCACAAGTTTCTCTCAGGCCGTCCAAATCCCACACTGGCGTGATGCCATGAAAACTGAGCTTGCTGCCATACAAGCTAATGGGACTTGGAGCTTGGTGCCGTTGCCTCCTCATAAGCGGCCAATCGGTTGTAAGTGGGTGTATAAGGTGAAATTGAAGGCTGATGGCACAGTTGAACGCTACAAAGCTAGCTTAGTGGCCAAGGGCTACAGTCAGGTTGAAGGCGTCGATTACCGGGAAACCTTTGCCCCCGTTGCAAAAATGGTGACAGTTCGTGTTCTTCTTAGTATGGCCTCTCTGCGTGGCTGGCATCTCCATCAGTTGGATGTGAACAATGCGTTTCTGAATGGTGACCTTGATGAAGAGGTCTTCATGTCATTGCCTCCTGGTTTCGGACGAATGGGGGAGCATCTGGTCTGCCAATTGCACAAGTCGTTGTACGGGTTAAAACAGGCATCTAGGCAGTGGTTTATCAAGCTGTCCATTGCCCTCAAGGCCGCGAGATTCCAACAGTCACGATCTGACTATTCTCTCTTCGTCCGACGTCATCAAGACAACTTCCTAGTGTTGCTTGTATATGTTGATGATGTTATACTGGCAGGGAACAATTTGGAAGATATAGAAAACACAAAGTTGTTCTTGGCTAACCGATTCAAACTCAAGGATTTGGGGCAGTTGAAATATTTCCTTGGCATCGAAGTTGCCAGGTCACGACATGGAATTAGTTTGTCACAACGAAAGTATGCTTTGGAAATCTTGGATGATGCAGGCTTTTTGGGTGTCAAACCTTCTCGATTCCCTGTGGAACCGAATTTATCACTTACACAGCTCGATGGAAAGCTGTTAGATGATGCTTCGGTATACAGAAGAATGGTTGGGAGATTAATATATTTGACCATAACTAGGCCAGACTTGACTTATGTTGTACATGTACTGAGCCAGTTCATGGACAAACCACGACAACCGCATCTGGAGGCAGCCCACAAAGTGCTTAAGTATATTAAGCGAACACCGGGTCAAGGCATCCTACTGCCATCTACAGGGTCACTACAATTGCGGGCATTCTGTGATGCCGATTGGGCACGTTGTAAGGATACAAGAAGATCGATCACGAGATACTGCATCTTACTTGGGCAAGCACCGGTCTCTTGGAAGACTAAGAAACAGACAACGGTATCACGTTCGAGTGCGGAAGCCGAGTATCGTTCCATGGCTACCACTTGCTGCAAAGTTACATGGTTAAAGAACCTTTTGAAGGATTTGGGAGTTGATCACACGCAGCCAGTAGCTTTGTTTTGTGACAATCAGGCGGCTATACACATAGCATCGAATCCGGTGTTTCATGAGAGAACCAAACACATAGAGATAGATTGCCATCTGGTTAGAGAAAAAGTGCAAGAAGGGACGATTCAGACAGCTCACATTCGAACCACAAATCAGCCAGCAGATTTGTTCACTAAACCATTAAGCTCGACACATACACTCCAACTTGAGGGGGAGTGTTGAAGAAGATCGAGCTTAGAATAGGAATGTTGACTTTGTTTATATTGTAAATAATTCCTTTCCTTATTTGTGAATGTTTTAGCTTGATTGTAGGAACCATATTAGGCATTATTGTAACTACAAACAGGCTGTTCTGCCTCTTGAATCAATATCAAATCAATTACACATCATTCTTTTACATTTTGGATAATGAAACATGTGTAATTCAAAAAGAAATTACAGGCCCCCTCTGGGGCTTCTAGCAAGGGATATATCGCTTTTGCTCCTAGGTGAAGGGCTTTGGGCAAGATTTATTGTGTACAATTGAGATTGCCTCATTAGCTTAGAAGAATAAAATTGGCGCTAATCGTGAGCTTCAAAGGATTTTGTTTGTTTAAGTCTTTCATGCTATCAGAAAATTCAAAATACTCATAGTGGTTCTAGTAGTATAGTTATTTAATACTTGTCTGCAATTGATGCACATCCGTTATTCTGAAATCGTGTTACTTTTTTTTTTTCCTGATGAATTTGAAATCTGTGCAGGCCTTTACCAAAGGGTCAACGTGGGGAGGTATATGAGGTGAGAGGAGATCGGGTTGCTGTTCTTTTGGATGCTAAACAGATGACAGGAACTGAAGTGGACAGAGAGGAGAAAGACGCAGAGCAGCCTGCACATCCACCAGTTTATTGGCACACAGTACCAAAAGATAAGAACTTTGTCTTCTGATGCATGAGGTTGTCCATCTATAAACTGTATATGGATTTTCATTGCTTGCAGGTATTGCATGCCAAGCAACCTCTTGTTGTCTCTTTTCTAGACTCTTCTCAATGGATATTTAGAAGTTTTTGAAGAGTTATCAGGTCCTCTGGTTTTGACTTGCGGGTAAAACAAAGTTGAATCCGGGTCAAAGGAGAAAGAGAAATTTGCAAGTGTTAAGGACTCCTTTTTGTTGGATCTCTATTTGTTGTTAAATGCTAATCTTTGTAATTTTCTTTTGATACAGCAGTTTGGAGATTCTGAAAACCTGACCAAAGCTCTCTTCAAACCGCCGCTTTCACTGAACCTCCAGCATCACCGACACTTCTCATCATCTAATCCAAGTTCCTCTAACCTAAGGCAGTGGTTAAAAGCTCCAAGATCTAGACACGATGAATATCAAATACTTAGAAGCATGTTCAAACATTTGTTGAAGAAACTTAGATTAATTGAAAGGAACCTAGGGAGTAATGCTTCAGTAAGAATTAGTATTGATTCCAACATCTACGAGAATGTAGAGTTTATCATCCTTTACACGTATGGTGAAGTTGAAAATAGTAATATATTTGTCGCCGCCATTGAGGAGATGATTATGTGGAGCGTAAACAGCAACAGAGCAAATGAGAATGTTTGATTTGGGGAGCCTCATGAACCCTCTCTGTTATGGGTTCTACTATTCTCTGTTATGGGTTCTAGTCTTTGTTTAAAAATTAAAACTAAGCAGGTTGCTACAACATTAATTCAACTTCTTGGTTTTAAACTCTTGAGGATGTTAAAATAGCTGCCTCCAAGGTTATAGTATTTTTCTCTTGTATATATGAATTTTGTGTCATTTCTTGTGTATGGAGTCTGGTTAAGTCTTGGAATATGTCGAAGGTGTTCGAACAGGTATTAGGCAGTACTGGAGGGATCGAAGTTAGATTGATTTACTCTTTTGGGAGATTGCATGGTGGCTTTAACAATTGAACATGGTTTAAATGTTTATATATCTTAATTCTTCTAATGTCTTCTCTTGCTTACACTGTCGTGCTTTGTTCTTCGATTTTATTTGATTCTTTGAATGCGCACGTGGAAGATGATTAGCATGCTCACATGCACACGTGAGAGTATACGTATCTACGATGGAGCGTTGGGCCGTTGTGTGATCAAGAGTATGAGCATGATCTGGGGTTAGAAATATACCTTAAAAGCCAATCATGAGATGATACTTTATAAATATTTCACATATTAAACTAATTTAGTTTAATCTAAGGAATATTATTGTTTAAAGTCATCTCATTAAATGTTATACGTTTAAATAATAAGTCCAAGAAATATCTAAATGAGAGAATGTATGAGGAAGTTAGATTCATGAAACCTTTCTTTCTCATACACATATTCTAAACATTCTGATTATAGGATTGTCAATTCAGTATTGACAATTTGATAAGATCAACATATACAATGTCTTCTTTCTTTAGAGAGTGTCTGGTCTCGAGTCATTAATGTGAAAGATATCAAAGCAGGTATGTAGGTGCTCAATAGAGAGTGAGTTCACTAAATGCAATAAAAAAGGGTCTGCAGAAGACCAAAATTTGTTGTGAATTGCCAAGAATATTCGAAGGAAGACCACCCCAAATATACGAAGGAGGAAAATAAAAAAGGTATTAGACTCTGAGTCCTTAAGTGCTCTGCAATTAAACAACAATTCAATTGATCAACAATCATATATTAAACAAAAATAACCCGCGTTGCAGGCGCACTAACGAAAGCGGGACATGGGGCTACGTGGTGCGTCTGTGACCGTTAGATTTCCAACGGCTAGTTTTGTAGACCATTGGAATGGTCTAAAAATTTTCAAACCCAACAGCTAGTGACGTGGCAAAATCTGGACCGTTTGATTTTCAGGTCAACGATACAGGTTTTTCGGCCAAAACATAAAAAAAATGTCAGAAATCTTACCGTTGGCCATGTGCCCAATTTTGGGTTATTGGATTTCAATCTTTTTGAAATCCAACGGTCTAGATTAATTAACTTAATAAAAAGTGTAAAAAAAATATAAAAAATTGTTTAAAAATACAGAAAAAATAAAACAATTTTTTTTTACTATAAATATCTAACCATCATCTTCCACCTTATACTACATTTCAATATTTTCAATACTTTCAACCAAAGTTTTCATATACTATTGTGTGCAAAAAAAAATGGCTAATTGGACGGTCATCAGAGATGTTACATTGTGTGAATGGTGGGTTCAAGCTACTCATGACCCGATTACGGGTAATGAGATGCAATTGCGAGAAGTTTGGAATATGGTTCATACCTTATTTGCGAGAAGTTTGGCGCCACAAGAACTAATCAAAGGTCTTCAAGGTCATTGGAAAAACCTCAACCAATCGCTTACTTGTTGGAAAAACGACCTCTTTAAAGCTGTACTAATCAGAGTAGTGGCGAAAGTTTAGCTGATCAGGCGACAATATTTTTATTTATTTATTTGTATTACACCAGCATTTTATAATATTGTCTTCTCCAGCATTAATTAGCTTGGTTATAATATTGTCTTCTCTCGCATTTTTTAGACACCTCAAGTACAAGCTTGGTACCATGCGAAAAACAAAAACATAAACAAATCATTCAACCACTGGGAATGTTGGAATGTTGTCAAAGATTGTCTTAGATACAAAATTGTGCCAACTGGTCCAGAAGTTGTCACGCACAACATCCCTCTACACTCTCGGCCAGAAGCAGACTCGCACCAACAGTAAGGCGACTCATTTGAAGTGCCGGAGGGGACGCCTAAAGGAGTGCCGGAGCCGACTCGTTAGTCCCTAAGGCCTCAAGGTAGAATGGTTGCAAAGAAAAGAAAAAGTTCTTCCAAGAGCGAGTATACAAAATATATGCACGAACTTACTCGCCAAGGTGAACTGAATTTGGCGTGGGACGTAGCTGGTGATGAGTCAAAAGATGCGACTATGCAAGCAATCTTAGCAACTACTAAGAGACGTGATGCGACTAATGAGAGACAAAGAGAACTGTTTAATCAAGAAATGGAGATGCTTAGAGAAGAAAGGATGACTCAACAAGATCGTGACACTATGAACAAGCCTCTAGAATGAATGTCTCCGAATTATAAATATTTTTGGACTTCGGAAAAAGAGGACATGGTGGGAAGGAGGCATGCAAGAAATGAGGGGACAAGTGGGGAGGGGGTCCTAGCAACGAAGATCCTAACACCACATATCCTAGCTACATAGACTTTATGTAATTTCTTATTTATTTTTAGTACTTTATGTAATTATTTATTTATTTTTAGTACTCATTGGTGTAGATAGTTTTGATTGTGGAGCAAAACCTCATCAGGGACTCTAGAACAGTTGATTTTCCCATTCTTGTAATATCATCCACTTGGTTGGCAGATGCTCTATATGCAAGTATCCATAAGGCATCAATATTTTTTTGCTTAGGAAGGAGGCCTATAACATGAAAAGCATCATTTTTTTTGCACAAAGTATGGATCTTGGTTGCCAACAACAATCATGATTTTGTTGAACAAACTTCGTTGCATTCTAAAACAACTTCTAAAAACATCAGCAGGGAATACACTGTTGGGGATAAAATAATCTTCCAAAAGATCCTTACCTCGTCTTTCCCTCTTTCTATCCAAGTTTGCGAAACGCCTGGGTTTGGAGATCTGACCCACATCTTTCATGACACGATGGAAATGTGAGGCTTTCTGCCTTCTAAGTTCATCATCCTCTTTTTTTTTTCCATTACGAACATCTCATCTACACCATTCTCGATATTGAACAATTCTTCATGTTCCTCAAACAATTTTTTCTCTTACTCATCGATTCCATACAATCTCTTTGAATAAGACATTGTAAAAACTCAAGATTTATAAACTATAGGATTCTGAGCTAGTTTGAGTTTGGTGTATGAATTAGGATGGATGTGGGGTTTATATGGACAAAAAAAGAAAGGATAAGGTTGTAGATAATGTCACGTGGCACGACGTGATTGGTTGAAAATTTTATCGAAATCTATTCTAAAGGATTCTAAACAGATAGTGACACGTGGTGCGATGAGATTGGTTCAAAATCTTATCGGAAATTTATCTATAAAATTCTTACAAAATTATGACATATGACACTACGAAATTGGTTAAAATTCTACATTGAAATATATCCACAAAATTGTACTTTCGGATAATGACACATGACAAGATTGGTTAAAAATCCTATCCGAAATTAAAAATAAAATTATTTTTTATTTTATTAAAAAAAATAATATTTTAATATGAATTGACTATGCAATTCAGTTTAAGAGTGGAGATGCACTTGGGCAATTACTATTCATTACAGTCAATTAATATTCATTTGGGTGGATGAAATTGACTCTTGACTATGAGTTTTTAGGGATGAAGTTGCTCTACCGAGTTGACTATAACAAGTAGTTTTCAAATAAATTTATGATGGCAATTGATGCAGTGGTTTTATCAAAAGGAACTGGATCCCCTTCGGACCCAAAGGAACTGAGCTCACTCATCAAATGATCCGTGTCATTGAAATTTGATCTAACGGCTACAAACAGGGGGATCTCTAAAAATTATAATAATTGTAACTGTTGAATCAAATTTCAATGATCCAGATTATTTGATCATTGGGCTCAATTCCTATGGGTCCGGAAGAGATCCGGTTCCTTATCAAAATAGCAGTCTTGTCTTTATTTATGCCTTTTAGCTACAAGTCTAGCTCTTGTAGGCTTCGATCTAGCCTTAAAAAACGACACGTCGTTGGTAGTAAGTTGACCCCAGCCCCGACGTCTCAACAAATTCACCGCGTCAAAGAATACTAATAAAACTACCATGGCCGACGAGAGACCCTCGGACCTCAGTTTGGAACAGAAAGTAAAATCCCAGAAAACGAAAGGAAAAAAAAAAACATCAACGACAATGGGAGAAGAAGAAATTAAGGAAGTTGAGAATCCGAGGTCGATGACGAAGGACCAGTTCCTCTCCTGGAAACGCCAGAAGGTCCCTCTCCTCTTTTTTTTCTCGGAATTTTTTTTATTTTTCGCTTTGGATTTGTAGGGCCTAGGGTTTTGTTTTCTCCCATTACTTTTTCTATTTTTGGTATGATATGGTGATAATATACATTACATATTATGGATTAGATTGTTTAGAATATGTTAATTTAGCTTTAACAAAGGTTGGTTTGATATGCAAATGTTTGTGAACATTTGATTTCTTTTTTAATGTGTATTGTGTGTTTGTGTGTGTCTGATTTTTGTTTGGAATTGCAATGTCTAATATGATTCGAGTTCTTGGTTTCGGGATGTTGTAATTGTTTATGGTTGATGTTGGTGGAACTAATGGGATTGGTGTGTAGTAAAATGTTGAATTGTTTTCTTTTTTTTTTCTTTTTGGTAGGATGATGATGCATCTGCCAGAAGAGCTGAAGCAGAGAGGAAACGCGCGGAGGACATTGCTGCAGGGACAATGCCAATGAATGGCCGAGAGCTTTTCGTGCACGAACCTTGGGTTTTTGATAACACTATTTATTGAGGTTAGTTTTTGTCAAGAGAGAGATTCTGTTTTCATTTTTGTTGAATTAGTTAAACTGGTGGATAGATTTTAGAATATATTATTATCTGATCTGGATTATGTTATTGGGTGTTTCTGAAATGAAAGTCGAGTGAGTAATCAGAACCTAGTTGAGATAATATCACGCTTTCTCTCCATGCATCTCCTTTCCTTGATTTTAACTCTCGAAAGGACTGGATGTACTAGAAATTATTAGTAAACTATGTTTGTATATCATTGATTTGTGTACCACACAATAATATGGCAAAATCCGAACCAGCTTTAGGAAAGAGAAAAAACTATAATCTTATTCGAGGACTCTTAGTTCAGAAATACCACAGCAGGCTAACGGGTTAAACATCGTACATAAACCAAATTTACCATCTCTGCAGCAAAATACCTGGGAAAACCAGAACCGAACTCTATTTGAATCCTGAATATAGATTCAGGAATACGCGAGTATGAGTATCCCTGACAAGAATCGGACTACAAACCCCTAACAACCTCTGCAATAGAAGAAAACACCTGCTCTTCTATTTTGCATCACTTCCAGGCGATCCTATTATTTCTTTGTTACTACAAATGGTAATTAAACCTCCCTAGACAAGCTCAATGCTTAAGGATTATTTGGACGATTGTTTGTACGAATCGATATATGCCTAGTATGCTTTCCTTTCGAAAGTATCTGTGGTTTCATGTCTATTCTATCTCTACCAAATATGTTCTTTGTGGCTACTGCACTGGTTACCTAGTACGACCTTGAGTTTTCTTTTTCATGGTACACTTCCCTTCCAGTTAATCAAATATTATGCCAAGAAACAATAACATACTGGTTTTCCTATTTCGTAACAAAGAATGTTCTACCAATTTTCGTACTTATTGGCATTTGACCTATTACGAGAAACAATAACATTATGAGAGGTTATTTTCATAATCTTTTCAATGAAGGACATGAAAGGAGTACTTCTTTGGGGGAGTTAAGTAACTCAGAAGGGTGTAGAAACTACTCCTTTTACCGCCGAATCAGGAAGGAAGAAGTGGTTGTAGCTTTGAAAAAGATGAAGCATAGAAAAGCAGTGGGCCCAGATGATATACCAATCGAAGTGTGGAAGGTCTTGGGAGAGACGAGTATAGCATGGCTCACTGACCTTTTCAATAGGATTTTGAAAACGAAGAAGATGCCAAATGAGTGGCGAAAGAGCACTTTGGTGCCTATCTACAAGAATAAGGGCGACGTACAAAATTGCATGAACTATAGGGGTATTAAGCTAATGAGTCATACAATGAAGCTCTAGGAGAGAGTCATTGAGCATAGATTGAGGCAAGAGACACGGGTTTCGGACAACCAATTCGGGTTCATGCCAGGGCGCTCAACCATGGAGGCAATCTATCTCTTACGAAGATTGATGGAAAGATATAGAGATGGGAAAAAGGATTTACACATGGTCTTTATAGATTTGGAAAAAGCATATGATAGGGTCCCAAGAGACATTATTTGGAGGATTTTAGAGAAGAAAGGAGTACGAGTAGCATATATCCAAGCTATAAAGGATATGTATGATGGAGCAAAGACTGTCGTAAGAACTCATGAGGGACAAACCGAAAGCTTCCCCATAACTGTAGGGTTACATCAAGGCTCATCCTTAAATCCTTACCTTTTTGCATTGGTAATGGATGAGTTAACATGACATATTCAAGATGATATTCCTTGGTGTATGCTTTTCGCAGACGATATAGTGTTGATAGATGAAACTCAGGAAGGGGTAAATGCGAAGCTTAACCTTTGGAGAGAAGTGTTGGAATCTAAAGGTCTTCGCCTAAGCCGTTCAAAGACAGAATATATGGAGTGCAAGTTCAATGCAAATGGAGGCCAAAATGAGTTAGGGGTGAGGATTGAAGATCAGGAAATACCAAAGAGCGACCGCTTTTGCTACCTAGGATCTATCTTGCAAAAGAACGGAGAATTAGATGGAGACCTTAACCATAGAATACAAGCTGGATGGATGAAGTGGAAGAGTGCATACGGCGTGTTGTGTGACCGTCGTATGCCAATGAAGCTCAAGGGAAATTTTTATAGGACGACAATAAGGCCGGCGATGCTGTATGGCACAGAATGTTGGGCGGTGAAGCATCAACACGTACATAAAATGGGTGTAGCGGAGATGAGGATGCTTCATTGGATGTGTGGGCACACGAGAAAGGATAAGATTAGGAATGAGGATATCCGAGGTAAAGTAGGAGTAGCCGAAATTGAAGGAAAGATGAGAGAAAATCGGTTACGGTGGTTTGGACATGTGCAAAGGCCTACTGACGCTCCGGTTCGAAGATGTGACTACGGGACAGAGGTTCAGGGCCGAAGGGGTAGAGGAAGACCTAGGAAAACTTTGGAAGAAACCCTAAGAAAAGACTTAGAGTACTTGGATCTAACGGAGGACATGACACAGAACCGAGTGCAATGGCATTCTAGGATTCATATAGCCGATCCCACTTAGTGGGAAAAGGCTTTGTTGTTGTAGTTGTTGTTGTATTGGCATTTGACCTATTGCACCACCTTGTCCTTAAAACTAAGGGGATGATGTGTTCTTATTCATTTCTTTCCCCAGCCATAAAATTTAAAAATCATCACTGTATATAGATTTAAAGCATCTGCATGCATGAGAACTGCAACTAGATAGAATTTTTTTTTTTGGTAAAAACTTAAATAAAATATTTAAGAACCTTTAAGAAATTCTTATGGAAAGACCTTAAATAGTTATCAAGGACTATTATGTCAGAATTACACTGGCATTTTATTAATTGACATTAAACTATAAATCACGGCCGGACTAACTCTTGCTGGACAAGTTGAAGGTGACCAAGCCGATTATTTCTTTGCAGGAGGATTTTGTTGGCTTGCTAGAAACATTCGAATATGAGGGTCAATAGGCAGTCCCATCGCCTCAAATGCTGGATCATAATGACTATTCTTCATTGGTCTGAAAGGCAACCATAAAAACTGTAATAAGTTTGAAGTTTACTTAGAACAGAATGATCATCATTCAATAAAACTTCAAATACCTTGGATTAGTAGGAACGAAAAAATTGGAGAATAGATCCAATTTTTTTTCTTGCGGTTCAAAAGTACTCCTGTTGACTCCACTACGACTAGAAGCTGCTGAACTCCTCTGCATTTGACCATATTGTGAAAAGATGGTTTCATCAGTGATAATACAATATTGATTCTGAAACCCTTTTCTACAGTTAAACCCTTGCAAAATCTAATACACTGCAGTACTGAAAAGTTGATACCTTGGAGCGTTTGGCCGGGGATGACTCTCCTTCTGGTCGTTTGCCACGTTTTTCAGAAAATCCCAGCTGTTCTGGTGTCTCTCCCTAAAACATGTTCTTTTTCTTCAGAAATTGCTCTTGTTTACAAAATATACTCAAGAAAAGAAACCACCTATCAAGAGAATCTTTCTCTAATGTGCATCCAAGACTGCTTATGTCGATAGGAAAACCCCCTTTACTTACAAAAGTAGAGTTCTTACAATATATACTACTATGAAATTGCTTGGTGAAGATTCATGTTGGTTGGAAACTCGAAACCAGTGTGATAGTTATAGTTTTCCCAATGAAAGAATGTAGGATATTTGATTATCGATTCAGAAGAAACTTATTTAAGTTATGAGTGAGGAAGGCTCGTACTTTCTCAGTTGGGGAGCTCCGTAGTTGACTGCTCCTCTGAGAACTGTGATCACTTGTAACATTTGATTGATTCATTGTCTCTTCAAGTTGGATGGGAGAAAGCCTACAAAAAAGAATTCAATAAGAGCATGAAGATAAAAGTATTTTGCCCAGGAGATACTTATGATTAAAATAAAATACATGATATGTTCCATGCTTCTCTGTCTATTTTCCTTGAAAGAATAGATGATATAAGCAATTGAGGATCATGCAGGTACCTAAAAGGCATCTGAGTTTTGGAAGGTGCGGAGCTGTGATGTGGAGGATCAGCTATGTTAGGTAGCACAGACGGCCTCGGCCTTACAGGGATAGGGAGAGTAGGTAGTGACTTAGCCACTTTATGAGGCCTAAGGAAGACGTATAGGAAGAACCTTAATTTGAACGCAATAAAACCTACTTACTATTCACATTTTCGACCATTGATAATCATTCTGTTTACCAATTTCCCCCAACTTTTTTGCAGTATACACTTTCATATATAGATTCATAGAAGAATTAAACATTTGATTGCTCACCCAGACTGCACGAGAGGATTAGAATTAGAATTCTGTGGCTCGGGCACAAGGACGGCCTTTCCCTTGTTAGTTTGTTCTTGTTGTTGAGGCGGGGCCCTGCATTTCAAAATTAAGATTGAACTGTATTACGATATGCTTTTCATCATTTGACCATTATGGTTACTGAATATCCATTACAGAAAGCACCATCTTTGATATAGGAGAAAATATAATTGGTAATGTTGCATTACCTTGCCAGAGATGATTCCAGTATCCAGGGCCTAAATGCATAATATATACAATAAGGTTTATGTCCATGATCGATTGTTAATTTCCGTGATAAAACTATTTTGATACATAAATTAGGAAAGAACAAAGTTAGATCAGGTACCCAAATTCTCCTGCTGGGAAAGTATTTTGCGGTATTTTGTTCAATTGTTCTGGTTGATTATCCGGCTGCGCCCGATTCAGTGACTGTTGGGTGCCTTGGGGCCTATTCAATTGTTGTGGCTGATTTTCCCGCTGCGTCGGATTCAGTAACTGTAGGGTGGCTTGGGGCCTAAATCCGATGCATACTTAAACAAGTTAACAAAGTGCCCCTAAACATTATGTTTCCGTGTTCACATTGCAATATTAGATTTATTTGTACCTTATTTGTGCAGCTCCATAGGGTACGAAGTTGTTCCCTTGTGGGTTAAAAGCTCCATTACCTTGTATAACTTGATTATGTTGGGGCCTAAATTCAATCATCATATCGAATTAACTATACGTCAATGTTATAAGAGAACTAAACCAAGATTGTGATTATGTCAGGTCATGTACCAAAACCCTGATGGAGTCGAGAGCTGTGTAGCAGAATTGACACACTGGGGATAGAAGAGAGCAGCTGGTTGCTGGTTGAGGTAGGATGGCCTCTGGTTCTCACCACCTAGGCCTGCCATCATCTGCTCATAGAAAACAAGTTGTATACAACAGTAGTATCAATTTGATCAAATTTCTTGGTGAAGTAAAATGAAACTGAAATTGTTTGGGAACTGATTTCCGCACATCCATTTTCTCTTTCTGCACACTCCTGTTCGTTTCTGTCTATACCTTCTCTTTTGATTAATTCAGTCTAATGACCAGAAATAAACAGAGCAGTGTGTGCAGGGGGAATCGAGTGTGGAAATCACTTCTCATTTACGCTAGTGTTTGAAGGGTTTAAACCGAGAGCTCACTGTTCTTGTTCCATATTGATTGGGCCCCAAAGTTAGAGACCTAAGCATCAATCCATTTTTCATAAAATCAGAAATTATGCTTAGAAAGTTATTCCAATAAATTATCCTTAGTTAGTTATTCCAATGAATTTTTGTTGAAAAGAATGTGTGATTGACATACAGAGGCAATTGCTCCTGTTGGGGATAGGGGTGAACAACTGGATTGGTTTCTTGATGAAATGGCTCCGCCATAACATTACCGATATACATCTGTTCATCAAAACGTCAATAGATAGTCAATGGTGATCTAATTATCAAGCCATATCATAGTTCGTAGACGACTTGATGTAGGATGGAAATTGGGAGGTGAAATTACCCAATTTCCGTCTAGCATCACGACTGATAATTGTTGATGCGTGCGAATCACATGTCGTGCTTGATAGAGTAGTATAATAATAACATTAATGTTAGTTTTAAATGGAAGGACAATAATATCATTTAGCTATTATACTCACCGGACGATACTCCGGTGCACTGTTTGGCATGGGAGGATTGAAGAAGAACCGTGTTCTTTCACTCTGGTTTGGAGGATATAGAAAAAGAGGGCTAGAGGACTGATAGCTTGGAAATACAGCAGCTCCAGGCATGAAGTTTTGGGTTGAATTTGCTGGATTCAGACCGGACCAGTTATTTCCAGCTGATGAACCGAGCTCCAGCTCCTCCTATGTAAAGATGCAAAAAAATTATAATATAAATATAAAAAGATTACCATCAATAGAAAATAAGCAAATCCGAAAAACATCACAAAACCATTTTTAATCTTGGAATACATAGAATTGAACCTTCTTCATAGGTAGGTGATGCTAAACCGTATCTTCTAGGGGTTGATACTATTACAATATGAAGTCACAAACTTGAAATGGGGTTGAGAGATGGTTTATAAATTTCAAACTTCGGCATGTTACGTTGCTAGACTGTTAGTCCAGGTCACGCATTCAAATGTGAATCCCAGTAAATATGGGTTAAAATTGATTATTTTAAGCAAACGTATCAGATTATCTCGCAAATTACCTTTCAAGTCAAATTACGTTTTAGTGTCTTACCAGGTATGGAGGATAGGGTTGGGATGCTCCTCTAAGTAGATGATTAAATGTAACTTCCGGCAGCAGCGGCAATGACAAGTTCGGAGCATGAGAAATCGGAGGGATTAACTCTTCTGGATTTAGTTGAGCCTAATAAACATCAATGAAAAAAGAAAACAAGTTATTGCTCCCATTCAAATTAATTTGAATAACAATGCTTATACTACTAATGCACTTATAATTAAACTTGTAAAATTCTCAAAGGTTAGGACAACAATTTGTTCCAAATGTATCCCACATTAGTTGATTAGGGTTTGGAGTATATATCCATGTCATATCTTTGCTTTCAGTTAATCAAAGACAACTAAATCCAAAACCATTTTATTATACCCGAAGTCTATACAATTATGGAATCATCATGATTTTGTTCCATTACTAGGCCAGAGTCATCTCCACTTCTAAAACTTTATTTCGTTAGAACAATTTTTAGATTGGTTGAACGCATTGCATTGAACTCTAACACTACGTGAGGTCTACTAAAATCACGTGAGATCCGTCACATACCAATGAATTCCAACACAGTCGATAATCTTTACTTAGTTAGAGGCATATAATTCAAAATGAGTAAACGAAACATACTATTATTTGCGGGTTATTCCCGATTGCCTCAGCAAATAGAGCAGAAAATGAAATCTCATTTGGTGCCAAGTTTGCAGGTTGTTCATGGGAAGGGTTTAAAAAGTTGAATTCCGTCTCTGTGAGGGTCTCCGTTGACTTTATCGGATCCATAGGCTGAGGGCTATCGGTTGATGATTCCAAGTCAACAACATGTTCCTGCTACACCATCACATTCTGTCGTAAATAATTAGAAATATACAACTAATTATATCACATTTACTAATAGTTTACGTAAAATGATTTATGTATGACAAATATCGTATCTTGTAAACTGGTTAACTAAACTAGTGAAAGAGAAAGTGTTACAAATTTAACAAAAAGAGAAAAGAACATGAGTAAGACTTTCACCGCAGCATTGTTCTCCATTGACGGTATTTGCATGCTGTGATTGGTAGCAAAGGGATTATTACTGTCATGATGATACAAGCTGAATTGATACTCGAATGGATCACGTCCAATGACAGCCGACTGATCACCTTCCATCTGATTCTTTCTGATCACAGTTTCAAACAAGAAGTCAGCTTTATATTTAAATTGATATTACTACAAATATTGCATGTGTGTACGTAGGTCAAAATCTGTTTGGTTACACTGAAGAGAATTACTCATTAAAATGATTTTCCACATTATATTTTTGTTATTCAAGTCACACTCGCATGAATCCAAACATCACTTGAACAAAGAAAAACTTTCGGACAACGATATTATATAGATTAAGGTTATGTTTGGATGAGAGATTTCCATGTCCCGTTTTAAACCAAGCTAGTTAAAAATAGACCCCAAAAAATTGGATAGAGGAGATTATAAATATCTTACCCAAACGTAGCCTAACCGGCTCATATACATTTTCTTTCATTAGGAAAAATCATAACTTATATTTTTCTTTTTGGGATAACAAACAAGCATAAATGTCTTGTTATATAAAGTAAGTGGTGTTTATAGATAACCATATTATTCCTTAAATACCACATCAAAAAACCAACACAAAATTGTTGATAAAATACTAGATTTGCGGAGTCTACATTTCTTACTGGGAGAGTGAGTTAAAATTAATCGGACAGAACCAAAACCTAATACTTCGAAAAATATAGAAATTCTTTTATAGTTACATTATGTACATTGGATTTGGCAGTAAAGACTAAAGACAAGTCATCCATTCAAATTACATGGCATTTATGTGATTAAATATATTCACCTAAAGTATTAAAAAAATAATAAAAAAGCCCATCGAACAATAAAATTACAAAAGTTTTAAAACCAAACGATCTCGCCTAAAATTAATATATATATATATATATATATGATAAACATAGAACTTATATACGGAATTATTTAGTGAGAGGTGAGTCTTTTTTGAGTTAGGATATTATTTGACCGAGCTCATCCCTCTCATGGGGTTGAATCTTTTCGAAGGGAAAACACAAAAAAAAAAAAAAAAAAAAAAAAAAAAAAAATGAAAGAAAACGAAAGAAAGGGAAATTTATAAAGAATAATGTTAGCCATATTAAATTTTTGCACCAAATAATGTGCTACCATCAAATTAGTACTTTAATTAAAATTAAAATTTAATTAATAATTATAATAAAAATTTATATGATGCAAAATGTATCAAACCACACCACCCAATTTATAAAGGTTGGCTGAGAAATTTTTTTTTTTTAGAATTTAATTTTCTTTTTTTAATGAAAAAAATAATATTTAAACTGGAGACAGGGCCCCCCCATGAAATACATCTGGCACATTACTTGATAGAAGGAATACTTTGACTTTGCTCAGATGGAGGCAAATTAAGGGCCAGCCACTTAAACCGATATAACCAAAGAAATTACTTTCGACAAAAAAACCAAAGGAAATCAGAAGGATTTTCTGAGACACATTTCATAATTTAGCAAAATCTTCCCAAAAAAATCATTTGCTAATTGAACCAAAACTCATGCAAAATACAAATCAATTAGTAAAAAACTAGAAATTAAATAGTCAATGCAAAGAGTGACAAAATTTGAAAAAAAAAAGTGGTTATGTGACTGTTTAGGCAGAGAAACACGCGAATTCTCTCTCTCTCTCTCATAAAACTAGAAAGGGATAATTTCCAGATCTCTTCACTAAGTCTACCAAGTCCATCCATCTGGTCCATTGAAATTTGATCCAACGGCTAAAGTTATTATAACTTTTAAAGGGCCCCCCTGTTTTTAGCCGTTGGATCAAATTTCAATGGCCCAGAATGATGGACTTGGTGAACTTGGTAGAAGGGATCCCTCGGATCCCTTTCCCGTAAAGCTTTACTTTTGGACATCAGAATATGGATCACACCTGCAGCTACCTGCTATATGAAATCCTTGAAATGGACAACAAAAAGAAAAAAAATTATATAAAAGGAGATCCAAGGCCAACAAACAAATAGATTGAATCAATCTTGCAAAGAAACCAAGCCAAAAAGTAATAAAAATTTCAAATTCGTACTTCTTATTTTATTATTTAATTTTTATGAAATTCTAGTGAATTACCTTAGAATACACGCTTCACACTCCACAGATTCCTCTATGATAAAATAGATAATTTGAATTAGTATATGACCATTTCAATTTTGTGATGTATATCTAAAACTGTGAAATTAAACATGAAAAATTTTATTGAAAAAATTACACAAAGATAAAATAGGTGTAGGGGTGCTACTTTGGCCTAGGGCACGCAGTAACCTTCTAGCTATAGGAGAAAGGAGAGAAGGATGGAGATGGTGACTGATAAAGGAGTGAAAGGGAAAGTGAATACCTCTGGCTAGTTGTGAACGGGAAGACACTCTCAAGATAAAATTAACTAGTTGTTTGTATCTTCAGATGGGTGAGAGCTATAGCTTATTTATAGCCAAACAAACCAATATGTGTCACAAAAGTAAACGAGGTCAGCTGGTAAAATTTTTAACATTTGAACTCGGAAAATAAACCAAAGTGTAACATTTTTTCTTTTTCTAATCTGGAAGTTAGTGAGAGGCTTATTTTTAAGAACCAAAAAGGTTATAGAGAACACACTTTATTGGTTTGAATAAGATAAAAGGGTTTTGATATATTACTATGAGTACATAATTTTTTTATTTTCAAAATGGTGTATTTCGCACGCTTTCTACTGCTTATATATACACTACGCGCAAAATTTGTCGGCAATATGGAGTGCAATATAAACGGAGCGGGAATAGCGCTTCTCTTTTTTAAACGTGTATGTAACTATCAATTCAAATGATTGATTAACTTCCAATGCTTACGCGTGTCCATAAACATTAATTTCGTTAACCCATCAATATGTCACATTAATCAGGTACTTTCGATACTTACGCGTGTCAATTAACATTTTGTTTCCTCAACCTCATCCACATTTCGTTAGTATGCTTGAGTTTTGTATGGAAAGTCTCATTTGTTAATTCACATAACCTAAATTCCTATGGGATTAATTCATTGATGCTTAACATATTTTCCACATTGTTATTTTATAATTCACCGTAGGTAAATGAGTAAAAAGCACAAAGCTAACTTTGAAACTTTGTGTGGTAGTACAAAGTAAGACATGAGTACAAAAACATTGGCCAATCCGGGCGTTTGCATGCATGTACAAGTGTAACCTGGGTTTCAGTGGTCTTAAGCCAAAGAAGTGATCCACACGAGTTTCTTCACACCTTCCCTTATTTTTAAATTTGAAGGAAATTAAAATGGCCAGATTCTGTAACTGAAAGCACTCGGACTCTTTTGCCACGCAATAGGTCCCGTAGCTTTTCCTTAAATATGCGTCACCCTTTCCTTAAATATGCATGCATGCGAGATTTGTCTCTAATTGTTCCTTTTTTTACATTTGTCAACAAATTCTTGTTGATAAAAATGTGCCTTTTCCAGTCAACTTTAGTTCATTGGCCCAGAAGTGAAGGTTGTTCGCAAAAGATAAGGACGAGTTAATGTCGGATTTGTGGATTTTTATAATTTTTTGAAAGAAATGAAAAGGGATTGTGATTTGTGAAGCAATAATACGTACCACCATATCCGTATAAGGAAAAATAATAATTGGATGGAAAAGTAAATAAAGAAAGAGGGAATACAAAATCTAACAGGATGTTCATTAGATTTAGTGCCCTAAATAAGATTTCTTAATTAAGTATTGATACTTTAATTGAGGCACAAATGGTAACCATGCAAGCTTGTTTTTCTCAACAATCTATTTTATGCAACACACCTCATCCATCCTGAACGGAGTCTATCACAAATGCTAACCATGCAAGCTTGTTCTTTTCTACCATCCATGCTATGCAACACAAATCGTCCGTTATAAATGAGGTTTGTCACAAATGGTAACTATGCTTGGTTTCTATATTTTTTTCTCTATTCTTCATTTGGTTCTTACAATGTCAATAATTACTAATAGTTCATAATAAGTTTCAATAGGAAAAAATTAGAGTGTTACTAGACCCACCCCATTGTCCTATTTTCCCACTCACCTTATAATTTCACCCACCATAGAAAGTTAAAAATACTTAATACTCTTTCTCCACCCACTTTTATTCCTAAAATATCCTAGATACAATTAACATCATCCGACTCAATTCGACAACAACCTCATCCGACTCACTTTGACAACAACCTCCTTCCCACCGGAAACAATTTTTTCTCTCTGGAAATTCGGAGGGGAAGGCCTTGAAGTGGCCCATTTTGACTAGGAGGAGGAGGATGAGCGACATCCACGGTTGAAGTTGAGTTTCATTATTTGTAAGTTCGATTGAGATGGAGGACGGAAAATATTAGGTTGAAGTGTCAAGCCGGTGGAGGATGGCTGCCGTCAAATTGGATGGGGTGGGTAGCTCATGGATGTGGGGAGTTGATTGCTGGGCTCTTCGTTTTTCTTCTAAACTTTCAAATTTTCACTTTTTTTTTTCCTTTCAATTATACCTAAGCAGCAGCTAACAACAAAATGAAATTCAAAGAAGTTGGATCTTTTTGGGTTTTGCAAAAACAAAGAGAAGAAATTGGGTTAGAATTATGGATAAGAATATTCGTGGGATGCAAGTTCTAGAGAGTGAAGATGGACTGCGAAAGGTCTGAAAGAGGGAGGGAAAGAGAATGGTTCTAGATTATTTAGGTATTTATGTCATTTGACATGGAGGGTAAAGATGTCATTAAAAATAAATTAAAAAAGGGGTAGGGAAATAGGATTGGGGGGTGGACTTAACAGCTCTAAAAAATTATTGATATTTGAACTTCAAGACATTATAGCTATTTTTGGGTTGGATGAATTAATCGAAGAAGATCGCTTAACCGTAGCAAGAGCATGAAAAATTGAGCGTTTCTTATCACAACCTTTTTTCGTAGCAGAATTATTTACCAGTTTCCCAGGAAAATATGTTGGTCTAGCAGAAACAATTAGAGGGGTTAAATTGATCCTTTCTGGAGAATTAGACGGCCTTCTTGAGCAGGTCTTTTATTTGGTAGGTAACATCAATGAAGCTACTGCGAAAGCTATGACCTTAGCAACTTAGAAATGGAGAGTAAATTGAAGAAATGACCCTAAATCTTTGTGTACTGCCTCGAATTGAATCGTTTAGGATTCGGTATTACCAAATCACACGCTTATTGCCATAACTGTAGATATCGGTATTTTGAGAATACGCCTTAACGACCAATGGTTAACGATGACTCTAATGGGTGGTTTTCCTAGAATAGGCAATAATGAGATCATGGTTTTAGTGAATGATGCAGGGAAGGGTAGTGACATTGATCCACAAGAAGCTCAACAAACTCTTGAACAACAGAAGCTAATTTGAGGAAAGCTGAAGGCAAGAGACAAACAATTGAGGCAAATTTAGCTCTCACACGAGCTAGGACACAGGTAGAGGTTATCAATGTGATATCGTAACTAGTCTAGTTGGTCTGTCCAAATAAGAAAAATAAGGTGTATAAACTGAACTTCTGTTTATACACCTTATTTTTCTTATTTTATTTTGCTTATTCGTCCCTAATTTTATTCCTGCGGATTGAATAAGAATCAATTACAATCAAGTAGAATAAAATTCTAATGAAACAAAAACGATAAAAAATAAATTGATGCCTACCTAGTGCTGGAAGGTTAAGGAAGTTGGTGACCTGATGATAGGGGAGTCGGCAACCGAAGCCCTGGTGAACGGCGGGCGTAACTATAACGGTCCTAAGGTAGTGAAATTCTTTGTCGGGTAAGTTCTAACCCGCACGAAAGGTGTAACGATCTGGGCACTGTCTTGGAGAGAGGATTGGTAAAATAGACATGTCTGTGAAAATGCAGACTACCTGCACCTGGACAAAAAAACCCTATGAAGCTTCATTGTTCCCTGAGATTAGCTTTGGGCCTTTCTTGCACAGCTTAGGTGGAAGGCGACAAAAGAAAAGTGGTTTAAATTACACTACTCAAAATCAGATTATTACATGCCATAAAACGACATAAATATCCATTTGCATATGCGAAGGTCAAATGATTATTCAGCTTGCAAATGTTGATGACAAAATAAAATCAAAGTTTTTTTTTTTGTCAAAACGATAGAATAGGATTTATTAATAAATTCGAATAGCAATATCCTCAACAAGAGTATTGAATAGAAATTCAAGAAACGATAAGTCCCATCTATGAAGACCCTTACGGTTGAGCCGCCCTATTGACAGCGTGGGGCACAAAAGCAAACTCGATGGAATCCATTCGGAAAGCTAACTTACGGATATCAAAAAGGATGCAAACGGCCATTTAGTATTACGGTATGATGATATTCATCTTCACTTGGAAGTGAGAGGTCTTAGGTTCGAATCTTGTGGATGACGAATTCGATAACAAATTATGTTGCCTATTTTGTGGCTTTGCCGAACTCCCCCTCCCCTTAGTATAAAAATATTGATGTACTAAAAAAAGAAAAAGATAAAAGGATGCAAGCGATTGTAGCTTCAGGGTCCATTTCACCTTTGAGGACAGAAATTAAATTAACTGAGTTGGATTCAAAGTTGATTTTGAGCTTTTAAGGGCCAGGAATATAAATATAATTGTACCCTATGACACACTAATAAAAAGAATTGTGATTTTTATTAGCTAATTAATTTTGTAAACGATAATGATGAATTAATGTCACACATATGTTAAGCAATAAAATGTAGCACCGTATCTGTTGAAGGAAATAATTGATTGGAATGAAAAGCGAAAAAAAAAAAACACGGTACAAAAAATCTAACACAATATTTACTAGATTTAGTTTCCTAATGAGGTTTCTTAATTACAGAATTGTAATTTTTTATTAGCTAATTAATTTTGTAAACGATAATGATGAATTAATGTCACAGATATGTTAAGCAATTAAATGTAGCAGCGTATCTGTAGAAGGAAATAATTGATTGGAGTGAAAGGCGAAAAAAAAGACGGTACAAAAAATCTAACACAATATTTACTAGATTTAGTTTCCTAATAAGGTTTCTTAATTAAGTGTTGATACTTTGAATGAGGTGTTTGTCACATTCCGGCCCGGGGCGGATCACTTCCCGGGCCCGTTCCACCACCGTAGCACGATATTGTCCGCTTTGGGCTTACCATTCCCTCACGGTTTTGTTTTTGGGAACTCACGAGCAACTTCCGAGTGGGTCACCAATCCTGGGAGTGCTCTGGGCTCCTTCTCGCTTAACTTCGGAGTTCCTACGGAACACGAAGCCAGTGAGCTCCCAAAAGGCATCGTGCTAGGTAGGGATGATAATATACATTTAAGGATCACTCCCCTGGACGATGTGGGATGTTACAATCCACCCCCCTTAGGGGCCCGACGTCCTCGTCGGCACACTTCCGGCCAGGGATTGGCTCTGATACAATTTGTCACATCCCGGCCCGGGGCGGACCACTTCCTGGGCCCGCTTCTACCACCGTAGCACGATATTGTCCTCTTTGGGCTTACCATTCCCTCACGGTTTTGTTTTTGGGAACTCACGAGCAACTTCCCAGTGGGTCACCCATCCTGGGAGTGACCTGGCCTCCTTCTCGCTTAACTTTGGAGTTCCTACGGAACACGAAGCCAGTGAGCTCCCAAAAGGCCTCGTGCTAGGTAGGGATGATAATATACATTTAAGGATCACTCCCCTGGGCGATGTGGGATGTTACAATCTACCCCCCTTAGGGGCCCGACGTCCTCGTCGGCACACTTCCGGCCAGGGATTGGCTCTGATACCATTTGTCACATCCCGGCCCGGGGCGGACCACTTCCCGGGCCCACTCATACCACCCTAGCACGATATTGTCCACTTTGGACTTACCATTCCCTCACGGTTTTGTTTTTGGGAACTCACGAGTAACTTCCTAGTGGGTCACCCATCTTGGGAGTGCTCTGGCCTCCTTCTCGCTTAACTTCGGAGTTCCTACGGAACCCGAAGCCAGTGAGCTCCCAAAAGGCCTCGTGCTAGGTAGGGATGAGAATATACATTGTCACATCCCGGCCCGGGGCATACCACTTCCCGGGCCCGCTCATACCACCGTAGCACGATATTGTCCTCTTTGGACTTACCATTCCCTCACGATTTTGTTTTTGGGAACTCACGAGCAACTTCCGAGTGGGTCACCCATCCTGGGAGTGCTCTGGCCTCCTTCTCGCTTAACTTCGGAGTTCCTACGGAACCCGAAGCCAGTGAGCTCCCAAAAGGCCTCGTGCTAGGTAGGGATGATAATATACATTTAACGATATTGTCCGCTTTGGGCTTACCATTCCCTCACGGTTTTGTTTTTGGGAACTCACGAGCAACTTCCGAGTGGGTCACCCATCCTGGGAGTGCTCTGGCCTCGTTCTCGCTTAACTTCGGAGTTCCTACGGAACACGAAGCCAGTGAGCTCCCAAAAGGCCTCGTGCTAGGTAAGGATGATAATATACATTTAAGGATCACTCCCCTGGGCGATGTGGGATGTTACAATCCACCCCCTTTAGGGGCCCGACGTCCTCGTCGGCACACTTCCGGCCAGAGATTGGCTCTGATACCATTTGTCACATCCCGGCCCGGGGCGGACCACTTCCCGGGCCCGCTCCTACCACCGTAGCACGATATTGTCCGCTTTGGGCTTACCATTCCCTCACGGTTTTGTTTTTGGGAACTCACGAGCAACTTCAGAGAGTGTCACCCATCCTGGGAGTGCTCTGGCATCCTTCTCGCTTAACTTCGGAGTTCCTACGGAACCCGAAGCCAGTGAGCTCCGAAAATGCCTCGTGCTAGGTAGGGATGAGAATATACATTTAAGGATCACTCCCCTGGGCGATGTGGGATGTTACAGTGTTGCACCATGCAAGCTTGTTTTCTCAACCATCCATTCCATGCAGCATGTCGATGCAAATTTCCGCCATATTCAGTCTTGACGAAAATGCACCTGCAAAACAATTAACACATTTGATCAAGGACCTAAACCTCACGCGCCCACGAGGTCGGGGGGGGGGGGGGTGGGTTAGGCCAATGGATCTCCGATGCCTAAGTCAGTTTTTTTGAGAGAGTAAAGTGTTTAGGGCTTTTTTAGGATGGCAAAAGCTTTTGAAATTTGGTAGAATATGAGGTATTTATAGGGATATGGCCGACCATAGTTTTAGGGTTTTACCCTACACGTGACGGCATTCTATTGGCCAAAATTTATGGAGAAATATTGTCAAGATATTAAATATGAAATAATATCTTGAGATAATGGAGTTATTATCCCTAATTGATTTAAATTGGGACTACTTACTTGATTGTAGTCAATCTTCAATTGTGAATGTATTAAAGATAGGATTTGGGTAATTAATTCTTATCTTTAATGCCTTGACTTTTCCTTGCCAAGGGCAGGTGAGCTGTGGGTAGTCGTATTCAGATATTGAGACCTTCAGGGGTGTGAACTGTGCATGGGAGTATCTGAGGAGCCTGCCCATTTATTGAGGACGATCTTATCTTTCTTGAGCAAAAAAGTCCACGTGTCGCCTCTAGAATTTTTGGGATTATTTTAGACTCCACAAATGCCCCCACACCTACTAGGCTGCACACAGAAAAATGGTAGTAGGTGTAGAAATCCCAAGTTGCTTGGGCTTGTGAAGTTGTTTCCCAATTTGAACTTGATACTCTTTCTTGATTTAGAGATAGACTTCTTCTAGGAAAAGGAAACCAATTGTCCCCAATACCTATTTAATTCTGTCTTAAGCAGGGGATTAAATAAATTCGGAGAGCAATCATCATTCCAACAAGGAAGAGAAGCCAGAGGAAATTTTTCTTCCCTCTCCCTTAGCTTTCTTCTTCTCTTGCCCTTGCAAAGAATCATCTCTCGTTGTTGTTCTTCTTCTCAGTGCTGCACCAAGCTAAGGAAAATTTGATTTTTCTTCTTCTTGAATTTTTTGGTAGTCTTGGGACTAGAAAAAATTGGCTCAGCAAGGGCCAAGGGTGTGGGTGACACACGGCAAGGGAGCCACCGGGCTTCTGTGCACAGTGGGTAGCATGGTGGTGTGGCGCGATAATCGATTGGCATGGGCCAGGTGGATGGCTCAGCTTGGGCGAAGTGGCTAGGAACTAGGGTGTGGAGAGGCCGACTTGGGCCGGGCGTTTGGGGTTGTTGGGCGCGGGACCGTGTAGGAGTGAGGTGAGAGAGTGGGAAAGACCGGCACATGCCAGTTCTTGGGTCTTGGTGACTTGGGTCGAGAGGCCTGAGCCTGCTTTTGGAATGCTGGGCGAGCGAAGGAGGAAAGAGAGAGGCACGGGCCTCCTCTTGTGTTGGGCTCAGCGGTGCGAGCCACGTGTAAGAGAGATAGAGAGTGAAGGCTGGGCCCTTTTGTGGCCTGGTCACGGGAATGAGCTGGGCTGTGGGGCCTGGCGCTGGGACACTGGGCTATGTGGTCCTTCTTTTCCTTTATTTTATCTTATTTTTTAAGCTGGCTTCTAAATATCTTCCTTCGTACTTTTTGCAGGGACTTTGAGATGTCTTTCTCCGATTGCAAAAGTGACGAATATCCTCCACCTTTGTACCGTCAAGGTGGTTCTTTTGGCAAGGCAGGCTATTTCAAGGCTGCGCATGTCAAGATCAATTCCAACGAGTTGTTTCGGGATTTTCTTGAGGCGTACAAGCATGCGATTTCGTCTGGGGTTCGGGTTAAGCGGGTGCAAGATGATAACGGCCAAGAACCATGCGGTGAGGGTGCCACTGCTAGGAAGATAGCTACCAAATTCCATCCGTACTACTTCGTGTTAGGATTTACTCAGTGTTCCCCGAATGCAATTCGTGTGATGGTGGGGTTCTCAAACTTGAGCAGGTTATTTGATCTTGGCTTGACCATAAATGAGTTATGGTACTTCTTTGAAATTGGCCACAAGGAAGGCGTGGGGCAGCTGAGATCTTGCCATAGACTGCTAGATGTTTCCTGCAAAGGTAATCATGAGTGGGTAAGAGACACCTTAAAGGTTAGTGAAGAATGGGAATCTGACTCTTCTCCTGAGCTGCGTGTCCCAATCGTCTTTATCAGTGGTAAGTGAATTGCTTCATTCCTGCCCTGCTTGAATTTTTGTTGAGTTGCTCCATGACTTTAGTTTATTTATTGTCATTCTTACTAGGGGTGGGTTCAAATAACCGAAAATCGAAAAAAACCGAAAACCAAACCGAACCGAGGCCGAAAAAAACCGAACCGAAAAAAAACCAAACCGAAACTGCCAAACCGAACCGAACCGAATCTGGCTGGTTCGGTTTCGGTTTTTAAGGTTCGGAAACCGAACCAAACCGAACCGAACCGAACAGATATATATATTTAATTTTTTTTCAATATTATAAATAATTTAGTGATACAATCATAACAAGACATAACCTATTACCATGTTGGTTTGCTTGAAACTTTTCAAGCCCCTGCGCATGGGTTCGAATCCTCATGCTTCCAGGGTTTCAGAAAAGTTTTTTAGTTTTTTTGAGCAATCAACAAAACTTTTAACTTAAAATAAAATATAAATACTCAAAACCTGCTGGAGAGGAGATTCGAACCCCTTCCGTCCAGGTTGGGGATAGCCTCCTTCAAACCAACTTGACTGTAGGCCTTGTATTGCTATAATTGTACCAGTATAATATTTATAGGTATTCTAATCTTAATGTTTTATAAAATTTATAAAGTTCACAAACCCTAGCCGTCATTCATTTTCATTCTCAAATCTTTCTTCTCTCTTTCTCTCATCCGCTGCGCTTCCTCAGTCTCTCTCTCCCTCCTTCTTCTCTTCCTCCCTTCAACTCTCCTTCCTCTCTTCCTCTCTTCCTCTCTCCAACCTGCCAAGTCGCACCAGTAAGTATTCAATTTTTTTTTTTTTTTTCTTGTTTAATTCTTTGAGTGCTGAAAAATGAAAATGGTAGTTTTTTTTTACGTTTTGATTAACAGTTTTTATTTCTTTGGTTTGTTGACTATGCTATTTGAATTTATTTGTTGGCTATGCTTTGTGAATTTTTGAAGAAAAATTGGCTGATGTGTTATTGGATTTGTCTTTGTGGAACCGTATGTAGTAAAGATCTTTGGTGAAAAATGAAAATGGTAGTTTTTTTTTTTATGTTTTGATTAATAGTTTTTATTTCTTTGGTTTGTTGACTATGCTATTTGAATTTATTTGTTGGCTAATGCTTTGTGAATTTTTGAAGAAAAATTGGCTGATGTGTTCTTGGATTTGTCTTTGTGGAACCGTATGTAGTAAAGATCTTTGGTTTTTGGATCTTTATTTTTATTAAACCTTTGGATCTCGTTTGTTTGGTTGTGTTCAGACACGTGCTCGTGGCCGGATGTTACAATCGGCGAGGCGTTGGTTGGTTGGTGGCGAGGGTGCTAGTAGGGATGCTCGGCGGCGGGTGCTGCAGTAGAAGCCTAGGTTTTCTTTGGTTGTATTTTATGGCTTGGGCCTTTACTGTTTACTGTTTATTGGAACTATTGGGCCTTTACTCTCCTGGAGAGATGGAAACATGTCATATTTTCTATTTCTATTGGTTGTTTTGCAATTTTTGGAGGGACAAAAAAAAAAAAAAAAAACCGAAAAAAACCGAAACCGAACCGGAAAAACCGAACCGAAAAAAAAACCGAACCGAAAAAAACCGAAAAAAAATTGGGCCGAACCGAACCGAACCGAAAATTCGGTTTGGTTTCGGTTTTGGCAAAAAACCGAACCGATAAGAACCGAACCCAGCCCTAATTCTTACTTTAGGTAGATTTAGAATTTGGCTCAACTCAAAGAACTTCAGCGGATATGAAGAAAGTGCACATAGCCTTGGGCATTCCTGTTGAGTACCATGAGTGACACTGGCTGCTCAGTCATCTTCATCGGGAGAAAGGCGGGTTGCCTCGGAAGGAAAAGATAAAACGGATAAAGGATGCGGCACTTGCTCGTCCGATTGCTGCTGTAGAGCCTGCTGCCAACGAGGGTGGAAAAAAGAGATTTTCCTTACCTTCTTGTGAGCCTTCGGTAGAGAAGAAACCAAGGATTTTTTCTGCTGCTCGTAGGGGCTCATCTGCTGCTGAGAGCTTGTGATTGACTTGACTTCTCCAAAGGGGACTGTAGACATGTAAATTTCGTAGCATGCAAATGATGCATCACAAAGCTCGACGTGGCATATGACTTATCACAAATAGACAAGTCATTAATGACATGTGGCACAAATCAAGCAAAGGAAGTGTAAAACCTTCCCAAAATTTGGCCAAAAGGAAGAAATCTCCTTAAAATCGGCAAGGGGCCCAAATTGCTCACAAAACCGGAAAGAAAGCTAAAACATCTTCACAAAACAAGCAAGAATTGAAGATTGCTCACAAATAGGCAACAAGGCCTATAAATTTCGACCAATATAAGGAATGTGGCTGAAATTAAGACACAAAACATGCGTAAATTCTCCCATGGATGAATCAAGACACAAATCAAGGCCAAATCCATCCAAATGCATGGCTTTAGAAGTCTATAAATACAAGGATCCAAGACACACAAAGGGGTTGAAAATTACACATTGAGAAGAACCTCTGCACAAATCTTTGAAGACTAATACGCTGCCAAAGCTCTTTTCGAAGAACGCACAACCAAAGCCCAAGCTTTTTGTTGACCAAAGCCAAAGCACTCCTTGAAGAATCAACAAGCACCTATGCCGATTCCTTCAAGACTTTGTTGCAAGCTCAAAACTTGTAACGATGTTTGTTTCAAGATCAAGTCACCAAGACCCTTGAATCAATGAAATCTCGCATCAACATCATCTTTGTCGCACCTTGAGGTAAAGACCATCCACGCATTGTTTCAAGCTCAAAACTTGGAGTAATCGTTCAACCGTTCGTCCGAGATCAAGTCCTTGCGACCCTTGGATCAACAACCTATGCACCTATATCAAATTTGAAGACTGAATTAGAGGAAAATTGTAAATAGAGATTGTAACCTACAAATTCAAATTAATACAAATCTACTTTGTACACGTGTTCTCGTTTCATTTGTTACAGAATTTTCGTGTTTACAAATTTGGCACGCCCAGTGAGACCTCTCTGCCTCTCATCTCTATCTTCAAATCCACAAGAAACTTACATGGAATCAAGAAATGATCAAGTTGTCCTCGCAACCAACGTGAAGAATAAGAACATCCTTGCCTCAAGTGGTGGCACTTTGGGCGTCACAACCCGAAGTAAGGTAAGAGCTCTCTCTACCGTGCCTTCTACCCCTACATCAACTCTGCCAAAAGAGCAAGAGCACCCGAGGCACGAGCTCGTGATCATCATGGCTTCGCTAAGGGCGCCAAGGGAAGAAAACCCAAAGAGGTACTCCGAGTTGTTGACTTCCGATGCCAACTTAACCAGCAGTTCGTATCCTGTAGCCATGCAAGTCATAACTACTGGTGTTACTTCCATTGAGGAGCATCTAGCACAAATGAGTGAATCAATCGTAAGGTTGATAAGGACCGTGGAAGAAAAGGACTTGCAGATTGCTACATTCGTCAATCATCTGAAGGCGCAGCATGACGAGAAAGCTGACCCAAAGGTTGATCCACCAAAGAAAGAAACCAACGAAGAAAAGGAGCCGCTTGTGGAGAAAGCCGAAGAGAAGCTGGAGGTGGATCAAGCTACCACGCTCATAAGATCTCTCTATCCAATAGCTGCAAGAAATGATCACAAACACCATCAAAACGCAGTACAAAAGGAGCTCACATGACTCCGGCTGTACACAAAGCCCTACTCTAAGAATATTGACGCCTTGAGGATGCTAAGAGGTTATCAGCCACCAAAATTCATGCAGTTCGATGGAAAAGGTAATCCCAAACAACATATTGCCCATTTCATTGAAACTTGCAACAATGTTGGGACGGAAGGAAACTACCTCATCAAGCAGTTCATGCGCTCGCTAAAAGGTAATGCCTTTGACTGGTACACCAACCTCATGCCCGAATCAATCAACGGCTGGGATCAGCTTGAAGGGGAATTCCTCAACTGCTTCTATAACACCTGCCGCACCGTAAGCATGCTGGAGCTGACAAGTACGAAGCAATGGAAGAATGAACCTGTTGTCGACTACATCAATATATGACGTTCATTAAGTTTGGATTGCAAAGATCGGCTTTCTGAAACCTCTGCCATTGAGATGTATGTTCAAGGCATGCACTGGGGGTTATATTACATCTTCCAAGGCATAAAGCCGAGAACATTTAAGAAGTTGGCAACTTGTTCCCACGACATGGAGTTGAGTATCGCCAATCAGGGGAGGAAGAAGCCGATCATCGACTTCAAGAAGGATAAGGTGTTTGCCCCAAAGGTAAACAAGATTGGGAAGAAGCATGCCAAAGAAGCCTGCCAAAGAAGCCTTTACCGTCAACACTACCCTTATCAAGACCTCATCCGTGCTCGTCAAGATCTCTTCCAAGAACAATGCAAAGGAGATAAAGAGAGGTGAGCCTTCTCGCACCCAAGATAGGTACAAAAACACCTTGAGGGAACTAGAGCAGAAGACGTACCCTTTTCCAGACTCTGACGTGGCCGTAATGCTAGACGACCTGTTGGAAAAGAAAGTAATCGAGCTACATGAATCCAAGCACCCCGAAGAGATGAATGGCATTAACGATCTAAGGTACTACAAATACCATCGTATCATGAGTCATTCGGTTGGCAAGTGCTTCGTCCTCAAGGAGCTCATAATGAAGCTGGCACAACAAGGGCAAATTGAGCTTGACCTTTAAGACACAGTCGCAACTCATACTACTACGATTGTGTTTGGATCCTTCGATCCTGTACCTTTCCAAGTGACGTGATGGGTGCATATTTTCATATATTTTTATCATATATTTCCTTTGAATTTTGTATATATGAATGAGTTAAATGCACTAATTTATATTGTTTTAATTTATAGGCATTAAATACTGGAGTTATGCAAAAATGAAGTGAAAAATGAGCATTTTGGGTGTCTAAAGTAATTCCAGTGGAGCAAGAGGCTAATTAACTGCACCAAGGCATATGCGTTACAACAAGAAGATGAGACTGCAACGGTTTTGGAAATCAAATGGGCATGGGAGTGCTATTCAATGGATTTAAGAAGAGACACAATTATTTGTTTTTATTATTTTCGTTTATTTTCTTTTTATTTAATAAGAACTTAAAGTGCATTAGTTAGGATTTTAGTGAGGTTAAGTTAGTTTTTTTTCCTTGTCTTTGTCGTGGGTGTTATAAGGAGATTTCTTCTCCTAGTGATGCATGACTAGAAAAAAAAATCAACAAATTTTCCCATAGGGGGTTACCGCAAGGAAGGGCAAAGAGGAAGAGCTACATTGGAGTTTTTCTTTGCTAGGGCTACGATGTAGCCTAATCATGAATATTTAATTGCCTTGTTGCATTGTTATTATCATGTTTTTCTTCTTTATTGAGTATCTTTTGCTATTCGTAATGCGCTTGATTTTTATTTAGATGCTTGATCACCATCTAGGTTTAAATTAGGTTGACTTGATGCAAGTTAGAGTAGATGCCATACTTAACTTGGGTTTAGCTTCTTGCAATTGATACCATAACCACCTATTTGTAGATGCCATACAATTAGGGTTTGTGTGATTTTCCAACGATTTCCATAGAGATTAATGGGTTCTTACTTGTTTAAATTCATCTAGATGCCATAGAGGGTTAACAAGTAAGGATACTTTTGATGCAACCAGATGCCATGGCCGTTGAATAATTTAGGGAAAATCGATCATCAATATTGGGGAACTACTTGAGCATAATATATTAAGGGAATTAAGTAGGATTGGTTACGGTGAATTCGGATGCCCTAGGTTTTATTTTCTTATGTTTTTAATTTTATTATTTCATGCATTTTATTTTCAAGTCATATTTCATTTTTAGTTTAATTTCAAATTTCACTCTTTTCCATTAAATCTTCTCAATTACAATTTGTTTCAATTTATTTAGTAAGATTTTTAGAATCAATTCGATCTCTGTGGGACAATATCCGTGCTTATATGCTATACTGTCATTTGATTCGTATACTTGCGAGCACAAAAATTCGAGACGTAATGAGCCTAATTTTGGTTATCTAATTTTCGCAACATGACGTATGCCCACTCATGTCCATGCTCAAGCTACACGGCACCTTCTGCACAACCATCGCTGGGGGCAAACGACCAAGATGCACCTACCGATGATGAAGAAGGGTGGACGTTGGTGACCTACAAAAAGACAAGGAAGCCAAGACCACAAGCCACAGGGCCAAAGGTGGAGCAAGGGAGAAAGCACCGCCACCACAACAATAGGAAGCCTAAAAGAAACGTAACAGTTGCTTAGCAAACGTACACTGGGGAACCTATGGAGCAGGAGCCAAACATTCCAGTATCCTTGCACAAGTACTTCCTGAATGACTTCTTCCGACAGTGCACTACCGTTGCCTGCCATATAGTTGAAATAAAGATAGAAGAGCCCTCAAAAGGCAAAGTTATCACCATCGAGGAAGAGAAAACTCTCATGCCCAAAGAAAGCATGCCGACACACTTTAGCATCGAGGAGGCACTATGATTGCCCAAAGAGATTCGAAAAGCACTAGTAGCGGTCTTGGCGAGTCCCGACAACCACGAGGTGCAAGAAAGCAAGGACGAAGGCTTGAAGCTTTGGCCACATGCTGTGCCGCCCATAACGCAATCAACTTCACTGACGAAGACTTGCTGCTAGGGTCAAAGCCTCACAACTATCCTCTCTTCGTCTCTGGGTACGTGAGAGAGAACAAAATCAACCGCATGCTTGTGGATGGTGGATCGGCCATAAATATCATGCCAAAGTCAACAATGACCACAATCGGCATTAAGGTGGATGAACTATCCTGAAGTCGCCTCCTAAACCAAGGTTTTAACCAAGGAGAACAAATAGCAATGGGTATGATCCAAGTTAAGATGACCATTGGCGACCTCAATCAAGCACATTATTCCATGTGATTAATGCAAGAACTTCCTACAGCTTACTCTTAGGAAGACCTTGGATCCACGAGAATGGAGTAGTACCGTCCACCATTCACTAATGCTTAAAATTCTATCGAGAAGGAATGAAAATGATCCAAGGCGACACCATGCCATTCACTGAAGCTGAATCACACTTCACGGATGCCAAGTTTTACATGGATGAAGACATGGTGCCCGAAGCTAATCCAAAAGAGATGAAATCCATATGCAAAACCATACCTAAGAAACAAGAGTGGCAAGCCGTGCCTAAGAAGCAAGAAGTGGAAGCTGTGCCATCTTCAAGCAAAGACGATGATGAGCCTACCAAACCCACAACAACCAAAGGGAGTGTGACACCCTCAAAAGGATCAAAAACACCTGTGTTTCGATACATCCCCATGTCGAGAAGAAATGATGGGCAATCCCTATTCGAAATCGGAACAAGCAAAGCCGGCACACAACTGCACAAGGACGATGTAAAGCTGCTCAAGACAAATGTAGTTTTACCTCTGACACAGCTAGGCAACGCTAAAGTTTCCAAACCACCACAAGGCTTTGTAAAACCCCTGCCGAAGGGGACAGAACCAAGCTTTCTTCCCACCAAGAGGACTGAAGAAGGTTTCAACCTAAACGCCTATAAACTCATGTCGGAGGCTGGGTACGATTTCACCTCCCCTTCAAATCTTGGAAGAAAGAATACAAACACCGTCAATGACAAAGAACATGACCTCATCAAGACTCAAAAGATGTTGAAGGAGCATGGTTACGGAGTTGACAACAACAAAGCTGGACTTGGCTTCACACCAAATACACCCATGAAGATTTCAAGCAAAGCGAAAAAATGCTAGCACTCAACGCATCAGTGTGAGCATTGAACAAGATCAAGATGAGCCTAAACCCGCCCCTCGAACATCAGTGTTTGATAGGTTGAATCGTTCAAAACCTAGAATTTTGGCACTTGATCGCAATGATGGTCAATACCAAACTTCTGTTTTCAAATGGCTTAACAAGCCAACACCTTAAAGCTTTGTGTTTGAAAGGTTGTCAAAACCTAAGAAACAAAGCAACACAACTACCTTTTCTCCACAATGGTTGGCATTGGAAAGACTTGAAGAAACCAAGAAGCCTTTTAGAAAAAGGAAAACAATGCCAAAGGAAGAAAAGCTTGACGGTCTAGCAGAAAAGGACGACATTCGAAGCTCGATTCCTTCAAGGATCAAATGTCAAGCAACCTTGGAGGTTGACACAAAATTACAACTAAAGGTAATGAGGTGCACCATCATCTACACTGGTCAATCTTCACGCCAACAAGCCCAAGAGGACGACACTGAAGAGGAGGTCCAAGACGTCTTCCACATCCCGATCCAAGAAGACAAAGAAGACGAAATCCTTGAGGAAGACGTCACTGCTGAACCACCACAGCTCGAGGATGGGGGGCCAGCCACGGTTGATGATCTCAAGGAGCTCAACCTAGGCACACGCGAGGAACCAAAGCCTATCTTCGTAAGTGCACTACTCTGTGCGGACGAGATGTCTTTGCTCTTGGAGTACAAAGATGTCTTTGCTTGGATCTACAAAGAAATGCACTGTCTTGACCTTACCATCGCCGTGCATCGTCTTGCAGTCAAGCCTGGAACGCGACCGATAAAGCAAACTTAAAGAAGCTATCGATTCGAGCTAATCCCGTAAATTGAGGTTGAGATTGACAAGCTAATTGAAACAGGCTTTATTTGAGAGGTGTAATACCTTAAATGGATCTCCAACATTGTCATTGTCCTTAAGAAATATGGACAAATACGTGTTTGCGTAGATTTCCATGACCTCAACGATGCTTACCTGAAAGGTGACTTTTCCTTGCCAATCATTGAAATCATGGTGGACACAACCACTGGCCACGAGGCACTCTCATTCATGGAAGGCTCCTCTGGGTACAATCAAATCCGCATGGCTTCCGAAGACGAGGAACTAACAGCTTTCCGCACTCTAAAAGGTATCTACTTCTACAAGGTAATGCGCTTTGGCTTGAAAAATGCTGGAGCTACATATCAATGCGCAATGCAGAAGATCTTCAACGACATGCTATAAAAAAATGTAGAATGTTACATAGACGATGTAGTTGTCAAGACCATGAAGAGATCCGATCACTTGAAGGATTTACGAATGGTGATCGACATACTATGACACTACAACCTCAAAATGAACCCGTTGAAGTGTGCATTTGGCTTCACTTTTGGGAAGTTCCTCGATTTCATTGTTAAGCACCGTGGCATTGAAGTGGACCAGTCAAAGATCAAGGCCATTCAAAGCATGCCTGAGCCAAGGAACCTACATGAGCTGAAAAATCTACAAGGGCAGCTTGGCTTCATCAGATTCTTCATCTCCAACCTCACTAGACGCTGTTAACCCTTCAGTTAACTTATGAAGAATGACGTTCCATTCATATGGGATGACGCTTGCCACAATGCCTTCGAGAGCATAAAACGATACTCGGTAAGCCCACCTGCCTTAGGAGCACTCGTGCTTGGAAAACCGCTCATCCTATACATTGTTGCACAAAAGGGTTCCATTGGAGCACTCTTGGCACAAGAAAATGTAGACCAAAAGGAAAGGGCACTCTACTACCTAAGTAGAACCCTCACTGGTGCCGAGCTCAACTACTCACCAATTGAGAAGATGTGCCTTGCCTTAGTCTTTGTTGTCCAAAAGGTTAGACACTACATGCATGCTTACACCATCCACTTGGTCGCTAAAACCGACCCGGTCAAGTACATTATGTCCAAACCTGTTCTGACAGGGCAACTAGCTAAATGGGCGTTGCTTCTCAACCAACATAAGATCATCTACATCTCAGCTAAAACCATCAAAGGACAAGCCCTACCAGACTTCCTTGCTGATCACCTAATCCCAGCCGATTGGAAAATCTTGGATAACTTGCCTGACTAGGAGGTGTTCTACGTTAACATTTTCACGACGTCGTATTCATGTCACCACAAAGACAAGTACTACCCTATTCCTTCCGATTAAGCGAGCTGTGCTCTAACAACGTCGCTAAGTACCAAGCACTGATCATTGGACTCCAAATGGCGATTTACATGGAAATCACAACGCTAGAAGTGTATGACGACTCTAAACTCATAATCAATCAACTCTTGACTGAAATGAAGTGAGGAAAGACGATCTTGTCCCATACTTCTGGCTAGCAACTCAACTGCTACAAAAGTTCGAGGCCTTGATGCTAGAACATGTGCAAGAAAAGAAAATCAAATAGCGGACACTCTCGCTAACTTAGCATCAAGTATGGTGCTAGGAGAAGACGAAGTTGCAGACGTGCTAGTTTACCAAAGATGAGTGATCCCACTCGTCACTGAAATACTACTAGATGACACAAACATCATCTCAGTATTTCCAGTCGACACTGAATAGTGGAAACAGATGCTGATCGACTACTTGGACCATGGAAAACTTCTGGACGATCCTAGACATCGCTATGAAATACGTCGACGAGCACCTCGCTTCCTCTACTACAAAGAAACACTATACCGACGATCTTTTGAACGAGTACTTCTAAGATGCCTAGGTGAGGAAGAAGCCAATCAAGCCATGGAAGAAGCACACTCAGGCGTATGCAGAGTGAAGCAGTCTGGACCAAAGCTACACTTCCAGCTCAAAACAATGGGCTACTACTGGCCAAGCATGATGAATGATTTCCTGGAATACGCCAAAAGGTGCCAAGCCTGCCAATTCCATGCCAACTTCATACATCAACCTTCTGAGCTATTACACCTTACGGTTGCTTCAAGGCCATTTAATGGATGGGCATTGGACGTCGTGAGACCAATTACACCAAAATCATTTGCTGTAGAAGCCTACATCCTAGCCACAATGGACTACTTCTCCAAGTGGGCTGAAACCGTACCCCTAAGGGAAGTTAAGAAGGAAAATGTCGTCCGTTTCATCAATGAGCATATCATCCACCGATATGGTGTGCCTCGCTACATCATCACCAATAATGAAAAATAGTTCTCTAATCAACACAAGTCTTCCATGTATTATGATCTGGCCAACGGTCTTGCGGAAACGTTCAACAAAAAGCTGTGCAACCTCCTAAAGAAGATGATCGGCTGAACAAAGAGAGATTGGCACGAAAGGATAAGCGAAACACTTTGGGTATATAGGACTACACATAGGACTCCTACCCAAGCTACGCCTTATTTTCTCATATATCGCGTGGAAGTTGTTCTGCCACTTGAAAGTCAAATCCCCTCACTAAGGATGGTTATACAAGAAGGCTTGACTGAAGAGGAAAAAGTAAAGTTATGACTTCAAGAGCTGGAAGCACTCGATGGAATGAGGCTCGAAGCTCAATAACACTTGGAATGCTACCAAGCACAGCTATCCAATGCATTCAACAAGAAGGTCTGCCCAAGGTCTTTCCAACCTGGAGATCTTGTCTTGGCATTACGAAGGCCCATCATCACAACTCACAAGACAAAAAGCAAGTTCACGTCAAAGTGGAATGAGCCTTACATAATACAAGAGGTCTACACCAATGACGCCTACTTAATCATGGCGAAAGACGACTTAAAGATCGGCCTCATCAATGGCAGATTCTTGAAGCGTTACTACCCCTAAACCAAACAACCAATGCTTCTTGTCTGCACAAGCTTAAAAGTCGACACCCAATGCTTCTTGTTCGCACGAGTTAAAAGGCGACACTCAATGCTCCTCGCCTGCATGAGCCTAAACTGCACACGACACAAAGTTCTTTGCTTGCACCAGCCTAAACTACACACGGAAAGATTGCTCATTGTTCGCATGAGCTTAAAAGGCGACACTCAATGCTCCTCGCCTGCACGAGTGTAAATTGAACACAAAAATAATGCTCATTGTTCGCACGAGCTTAAAAGGTGACACTCAATGCTCCTCGCCTGCACGAGCCTAAACTGCACACGACACAATGCTTCTCACCTGTATGAGCCTAAACTACACACGGCACAAAGCTCTTTACCTGCACGAGCCTAAACTGCACACGACAACACTGCTCCTTGTTTGCACGAGCATAAAAGGCGACACCCAACGCTCCTGGCCCGCAAAAACATAAAATGTGTACGGAAAAATCACCATCAAAACTATTAAAACCATCAAATCAAACCATCACTCATTTGAACTACGTTATGACTTGATCCCTCCTCAACCAAGGGTATGTAGGCAACTTGAAACTTCAAAACTTCAAGTACAGTCACATTATCAACAAAAACACAAAACTTTGTAGAATAAAGAGCAAATTCAAGAATGTGAATACTTTATTTCTTTAAAGGAAGAATTCGGCTACAAAGCCGTATTACAGAATAAGTAAAAACCAAAGACGACTTCTCCAGTAGTCGACAAGGTGCTATTCCAAGTCATAGCTCTGTTATGGAAGCGATCCCCAAGAAGCTCAAACGAAGCCGGTGGATTATCACGAACATGGTGCGAATGATTCAAGGTAAGAATCCTTGACGTATACGCGTTCTTTTTCATATTTGGACGACCAAAATCTATCACCTCCCAAGATGCGTTAGAAGACCACGACTTGATGTGCATTGAGTTGTCTTTTGAAGGAAGAACAAGTGCCTTAGGGCCAATCAACGGCGCACAAACCTTCAACGTCGTTCCCCTATCTTGTGAATCGCCTTCCTTTGCAAGAATTGTGATGGTATTGCTCTTAAAGCATTTGAAAAACACCATGGCTGCAATAAAATAAACAAAGAAACATAAGCATAAGAGTGGGGCGGCAAAGAAACAAAATTGCTCCACTAAAGCAAAAGACTTGCAAGACAAACCTTATAAGCATTGAAGGATGACGATGACAAAGTCATAACGACGAAAAGAAATTAGCCACAAAAACTTAAAGAGCACGACAAAGATGGCAGCTATAAGAAGGTCCTTTAACGCATGCTACAGTAGCAAAGAAAACCAAAATGCTATATAATCGCACTACGCAAACCCGCAGCGATTACGCAAGCAGTTTCTTGCACTGTACAACAACGTCACCATTGAGGGAGAACTGTGACCAAAAGGCACTACACAGTGCAAACCCACTGCAGTCTTTTGCACAACACCACACGATAAAAAGTGATACACTGCAACAAACTCCAAGAAAGTAGCCCACGATAAGCATAACAGCAAAACCCACGGCAAAGCATAGCAGCAAGCACACGACAAGGATGTGAATTGTGAAAAAAAACACACACCTAATTATCCTATAAATAGGGGTCAATTGCTTCCTAATGCTATAAGGGAAATACATACCCAAATAATAAAAGAAAAATCAAAACAAGGAAACACATTCCAACCAAAAGAAGGAAGCAAATTCCAAGCAAAAATGGCAAGTTTCAGCCAATCTGCGCAAGCAGGACGTTTTTGGTGATAATTTGACTTTCTGGAGGAATTTTGATGCAAGGCCAATTGGAGAAGGAAGCTAAGAGGCTGATTATCGTTGTGTCCAAATTTCATCATTTTCCCTAAAGCCAAACTTTCTAGTTTTCAAAGTTAATCTCGCAGAAGTTGTTTTCCCGTCAGGACTGCCCAGCTGTGGGACAATGACGAGTTGAAGGCTTTCCCGATTTTGCCTAGTGGTGTGCGATATATGCCTGAAAATATGAGAGATAAAGCTGCGTTTCCCATTTTTTTTTTTACAGAATTTTCCAAAAGAGAAATCGATCTCAAACTTGGCATGCAAGTCAGATGACGTGTTTCCCGAACCAACAAAGGAAATACATGTTGTTTTTGCAACAAAAATCAGCAAAGAAAAGAAAAGGAAACAAAAAATAAAAAATAAAAAAAAATAAGGAAAGGGCTTTAAAATTTCCAAAACATAAAAGGAAAGGGCTTTAAAATTTCCAAAACATAAAAGGAAAGTACATTTCCTTGCCAAAATACAAAAGGAAATCCCTTTGAGGCAAGGACAAGCCTTCAAGTATCCCAAAACAAGGAGAAAAATACCCCTTGGCCAAAAAAAAAAGAAAAGAAAAGAGGAAAGGAAAAAATGCAAATCCTACTTACCCAAGGACGAACATTAAAGCTTTCAAACACCTTGAAGGAAATCACCAAATCTTTCCAAAACCTTGAACGAAATCACCAAAGCTTTCCAACATTTTGAAGGAAATTGAAGGAGGTTCCTACCTAAGAAAGGAAAAATATTTTTTTCCCTACAACCACAAGGAAAAAAAAAAAAATTCAAAATACACCAAATGTATTTTGTCAAAATTATGGAAAAAATCAAGACGCACAATAAGTATGTGCCGATTTGTTCATATCCAAAATTTCTTTCAAGACCAAGCCTCTACAGCCTTTGAAGAAAAAATTCATTTCTTTCAAGATTAAGCCTCTGCCCTTGAAGAAAATTTTCATATCTTTCAAGATCAAGCCTCTGACCCTTGAAGAAAATTTTCGTTTCAATCAAGATCAATTCTCAACGGCCCTTGAAGAAATATTCCGTTCAAGAAATACGGCTCAACAACCCTTGACGAAATTCATCACTTCAATTCAAGACCAAGCCTCAACGGCCCTTAGAGAAATGTTTTGTTCAAGAAATACGCCTCTACGGCCCTTGAAGAAGCAAACTAATTCAAGATTAAGTTTTGACGACTCTTGAGTTAGCACATTCACATTGTAGGACTTCAAAAACACGTTTCCTACATGTGACAAGCACATTCACATTCACATTGAGTTAGCGCCTTGAAGTGGGGGCATTTGTAGACATGTAAATTTCGTTACATGCAAATGATGCATCACAAAGCTCCACGTGGCATATGACTCATCATAAATGGGCAAGTCATTAATGACATGTGGCACAAATCAAGCAAAGGAAGTGAAAAAGCCCCAAAATTCGGCCAAAAGGAAGAAATCTCCTTAAAATCGGCAAAGGGCCCAAATTGCTCCCAAAACTGGAAAGAAAGCTAAAGCATATTCACAAAACAAGCAAGAATTGAATATTGCTCACAAATAGGCAACAAGGCCTATAAATTTTGGCTAATATGAGGAAGGTGGCTGAAATTAAGACACAAAATATGTGTAAATTCTCCCATGGACGAATCAAAACATGCGTAAACTCTTTTCGAAGAACGCACAACCAAAGCAGAAGCTTTCTATCGGCCAAAGCCGAAGTACTCCCTGAAGAATCAACAAGCACCTGTGCCGATTCCTTCAAGACTTTGTTACGAGCTCAAAATTTGTCATGACGTTCGTTTCAAGATCAAGTCGCCAAGACCCTTGAATCAATGAAATCTCGCATCAACATCATCAATGCCGCACCTTGAGGTAAAGACCATCCCCACATTGTTTCGAGCTCAAAACTTGGAGTAGTCGTTCAACCATTCATCCGAGATCAAGTCATCGCGACCCTTGGATCAACAACCTACACACCTACATCAAATTTGAAGATTGAATCAGAGGAAATTGTAAACAAATATTGTAACCTACAAATTTAAATCAATACAAATCGACTTTGTACACGTGTTCTCATTTCATTCATTAGAGAATTTTCGTGTTTACAAATTTGGCATGCCTAGTGGAACCTCTTTGCCTCTCATCTCTATCTTCAAATCCAAAAGAAACATACATGGCATCAAGAAAGGATTAAGTTGTTCTCGCAACCAACGCGAAGAACAAGAACATCATTGCTGCAAGTGGTGGCAATTTGGGCGTCACAACCCGAAGTAAGGCAAAAGCTCTCTCTATCGTGCCTTCCACCCCTACATCAACTCTGCCAAAGGAGCAAGTGCACCCAAAGCATGAGCCCGTGATCATTCGCTAAGGACTCCAAGGGAAGAAAGCCTGAAGAGGTACTTCGAGTCATTGACTTCCGATGCTAACTCAAGCAGCAGTTCGTATCCCGTAGCCATGCAAGTCATGACTACTGGTGCGACTTCCATCGAGGAGCAGCTGGCAGAAATGAGTGAAGCAATTGTAAGGCTAACAAGGACCACGAGAGAAAATGACTTGCAGATTGCTGCACTCGTCAACTGTCTAAAGGCGCAGCATAACGAGAAAGCTGACCCAAAGGTTAATCCATCAAAGAAAGAAACCAATGAAGAAGTTGAGCCTTTGGTGGAGAAAGCCGAAAAGAAGTTGGAGCTAGACCAAGCAACCATGCTTATGAGATCTGTCTCTATCTAATAGTTGCAAGAAATGATCACAAGCACCATTAAGGCGCAGTGCGAAGGGAGCTCCCATGATTCCATACTGTACTCAAAGCTCTACTCTAAGAAGATTGACGCCTTGAGGATGCCAAAGGGTTATCAATTGCCAAAATTCATGTAGTTCGATGGAAAAGGGTAATCCTAAACAACATATTGCCCATTTTATCGAAACTTGCAACAAGGTTGGGACGGAAGGAGACTACCTCGTCAAGCAGTTCGTGCGCTCGCTAAAAGGTAACACCTTTGACTGGTACATCGACCTCATGCCCGAATCTATCAACAGCTGGGATCGGCTTGAAAATGAATTCCTCAACTGATTCTACAGCAACCGCCGCATCGTAAGCATGCTGAAGCTAACAAGTACGAAGCAATGAAATGATGAACCTGTCGTCAACTACATCAATAGATAACGTTCATTAAGTCTGGATTGCAAAGATCGGCTTTATGAAACCTTTTTCGTTGAGATGTGTGTTCAAGGCATACATTAGGGGTTACATTACATCCTCCAAGGCATAAAGCCGAAAAAATTTGAGGAGTTGGAACTCATTCCCAAGACATGAAGCTGAGTTTCGCCAATCAGGGGAGGAATGAGTAGATCACCGATTTCAAGAAGGATAAGGTGTTCGCCCCAAAGGTAGAAAAGACTGGGAAGAAGCCCACCAAAGAAGCCTTTACCATCAACACTACATCCATCAAGACCTCCTCCGTGCCTGTCAAGATCTCCTCCAAGAACAAAGCAAATGAGTTAAAGAGAGGTGAGCCTTCTCGCACCCAAGATAGGTACAAAAACACCTTGAGGGAACTGAAGCAGAAGACGTACCTTTTCCCAGACTCTAACGTTGCCGCAATGCTAGACGACCTGTTGGAAAAGAAAGTAATCGAACTACCTGAATCCAAGTGCCCCGAAGAGATGAATCGCCTTAACGATCCTAGGTATTGCAAATACCATCGTATCATGAGTCATCCGGTTGGTAAGTGCTTCGTCCTCAAGGAGCTCATCATGAAGCTATCACAACAAAGGCAAATTGAGCGTGACCTTGAAGACACGGCCGTAACTCATACTACTACGATTATGTTTGGATCATTCAATCACGTGCCTCTCCAATTGATACATGCCCACTCTTGTTCATGCTTAAGCTGCACGACACCTTATGCACAACGATCGCTAGGGCAAACGACCAAGATGCACTTACCAACGACGAAGAAGGGTGGACTTTGGTGACCTACAAAAAAGAAAAGGAAGCCAAGACGACAAGCCACACGACCAAAGGTGGAGCAAGGGAGAAAGAACGCATGTTGTACCACATGTTGTGCCACCAATGACACAACTAACTTCACTGACGAAGACTTGCTGTTAAGGTCAAAGCCTCGTAATCGTCATCTCTTTGTCTATGGGTACGTGAGAGAGAACAAAATCAATCCCATGCTAATGGATGGTGGATTGGTCATAAACATCATGCCAAAGTCAACATTGACCGTAATCGGCATTAAGGTGGATGAAATATCCCAAAGCCGCCTCCTAATCCAAGGTTTTAACCAAGGAAGACAAAGAGTAATGGGCATGATCCGAGTCGAGATGACCATTGGCGAACTCAAGTCAAGCATGCTATTTCATGTGATTGATGCAAGAACTTCCTACAACTTGCTCTTAAGAAGACCTTGGATCCACGAGAATAGAGTAGTGCCGTCCACCCTCCACCAATGCTTAAAATTGTACCGAGAAGGAGTGAAGGTGATACATGGCGACACCAAGCCATTCACCGAAGCTGAATCACACTTTGCGGATGCCAAGTTTTACACGGATGAAGACATGGTGCCCGAAGCTCTTCCAAAAGAGATCAAATCCACAAGCAAAACTGTACCTAAGAAACAGAAGTGGCAAGCCGTGCCTAAGAAGCAAGAAGCGGAAGTCGTGCCATCTTCAAGCAAAGACTATGATGAGTCTGCCAAACCCACAACAACCAAAGGGAGTGTGACGCTCTCAAAAGGATCAAACACACCTGTCTTCCAATACATCCCCATGTCGAGAAGAGAAAGGATGGGCAATCCCCATTCGAAACTGGAACAAGTAAAGCTAACACACAGTTGCACAAGGATGATGTAAAGCTGCTCAAGAAAAATACAGTTTTACCTTTGACACAGCTAGGCAATGCTAAAGTTTCAAAACCACCACAAGGCTTCGTAAAAGCCCTGTCGAAGGGAACATAACCAAGCTCTCTTCCCACCAAAAGGACTGAAGAAGGTTTTGACCCAAACTCATATTAAAGGTTAGGTATGATTTCGCCTCCTCTTCAAATCTTGGAAAGAAGAATACAAACCCCATCAATGACAAAGAATGTGACCTCACCAAGACTCAAAAGATGTTGAAGGAGCATGGTTACGAACTTCTATCTTTAAACGGCTTAACATGCCAACACGTCAAAGCTTTATGTTCCAAAAGGTTGTCAAAACCTAAGAAACAAAGCAACACGACTACCTCTCCAATAGTCGACAAGGTGCTATTCCAAGTCAGAGCTTCATTATAGAACCGATAACCAATAGGCTCAAATGAAGCCAATGGATTATCACGAACATGGTGCAAAGGATTCAAGATAAGAATCCTTGACATACTTACCTTCTTCTTCATATTTGGTCAACCAAAATCTGTCACATCCCAAGATGCTTCAGAAAACCACGACTTAATATGCATCGAGTTGTCTTTTGAAGGAAGAACAAGGGCATTAGGGCTAGTCAACGGCACACAAAGCTTCAACGTTGTTCCCCTATCTTGTGAATCGTCTTCCATCGCAAGAATTGTGATGGTATTGCTCTTAAAGCATTTGAAAAACACCATGGCTACACAAAATAAACAAAGCAACATAAGCATAAGAGTGGGGAGGCAAAGAAACAAAATTGCTCCACTAAAGCAAAAGACATACGAGACAAACCTCGTAAACGTTGAAGGATGACGATGACAAAGTCATAACGACAAAAAGAAATTAGCCACAAAAGCTTGAAGAGCATGGCAAAGAGGGCAGCTACAAGACCGTCATTCAACGCACGTTACACCACTTTTCTAAAGTGACAAGCACATGTCTACAAAGCGCCTTGAAGTGGGGGCATGTGTAGACATGTAAATTTTGTTGCATGCAATTAATGCGTCACAAAGCTCCACGTGGCATATAACTCATCACAAATGGACAAGTCATTAATGACATGTGACACAAATCAAGCAAAGGAAGTGTAAAACCATCCCAAAATTTGGCCAAAAGGAAGAAATCTCCTTAAAATCGGCAAGGGGCCCAAATTGCTCCAAAAACTGGAAAGAAAGCTAAAGCATCTTCACAAAACATGCAAGAATTGAAGATTGCTAACAAATAGGCAACAATGCCTATAAATTTTGGCCAATATGAGGAAGGTGGCTGAAATTAAGACACAAAACATGCGTAAATTCTCCCATGGACGAATCAAGACATAAATCAAGGCCAAATCCATCCAAAGGCATGGCTTTGGAAGTCTATAAATACAAGGATCCAAGACACAGAAAGGGGTCGAAATTTTCACATTGAGAAAAACCTCTGCACAAATCTTTGAAGACTAATACGCTGCCAAAGCTCTCTTCGAAGAACGCACAACCAAAGCCGAATCACTCCTTAAAGAATCAATAGCACCTGTGCTGATTCCTTCAAGACTTTGTTGTAAGCTCAAAACTTGTAACGACGTTCATTTCAAGATCAAGTTGCCAAGACCCTTGAATCAACGAAATCTCACATCAACGTTATCTTTGCCGTACCTTGAGGAAAAGACCATCCACACATTGTTTCAAGCTTAAAACTTGGAGCAATCGTTCAACCATTTGTCCGAGATCAAGTCGTTGCGACCCTTGGATCAACAACCTGCTTACTCGAGGAGGTCCGCCTTGATTTCTACAATGCATAAGACTTTGATCATGGCACCTGAGTTTACGTGATCACTCATATATTTCATGCATTTATACCATCCATTTCTAAAGTCTTTGTGATGTTTTTGTGTTAAAATTGTGGCATTTTACCTTACCTTGTGTTAATGTGCAGTTAAATTTGTTTTAGGATAAATTTCAAGCAAAAGTGGGGGAGACACTGAGCAACAGAAAATAAAAGAAAGAGAAGGCAGGCGCAGGAAAGAGGAGAAAAAAAACCAGCGGAAAAGAAACGGGGAGAGGGGAGAGACTAAGAGAAACGAGAGGAAGAAGGCAGAGCGACAGAAGCAGAAGGCGCAGAAGGAGAGAAGAAGAGGCTTCACTCTATTTTTCTTGGTTTTATCTTCTCAAACCCATGTTTTACTTTTGGTTTAATTTGATAATAATGTGTAACTAATTTTTAGTAGTTATGGGCTGTTTTGAAGCCCCGAATATGATTGTAAGTTTGTTGTGATATTTTGTTTGAATGACTTTTATGAAAGGATGAAAATTGTTTCACTACTTATGTCATTGATAAATTCTTTATGTGTTTCTATGGATGCATACATAGTGAGGATATCTAGGATTTTAATGCTATGAATATATGTATGCCTGCCCTTGTTGAATGAGGACCTACATATGTTCTAGAGTAGCACTTGTTAATCGTGGTTAACATGTGAACCGATTTCTAGGATAAGTAAGACAACGCCAGTACTTACCATGCCTTGTGATGACTCAAACTCTTTTCGTTCTTAATGATTTCTACTTGTTAAATCTATGAACACGTCATTCTAGATTGCATGCTAGGGACTACGTTAACTTGAAAACGCCATTCTCTTAACATATTACGTAAGAAAGAGTAATAGGTTGTGTTCTAACATTGAGCCAACTTGAGCATCTTCATCCGGAAATAAAAGGAATTTGAATGAAACATAACATGTTTGCATGATTATTTGGTGGTGGATAACAATTCCCCTAACTCGTTTTTCTCAAACTTGTGATCTACTCAAAATCTGTTTCTGTACTGTTTTTGTACGATTTAATTTAAATAGAAAATCAACTCCAAAAATCCCAAACATTTGTGTGAGCATAGCTTGGTGTGTCTAGTTTATGTGTATACAATTTCGTTGCATTTGGATAAGTATAAGTTAGTCTAATAATTTTTGTTCGGTGGCTGGTCAGTGGAGACAGCCACCCCGTTTTTGTGACATTTTAAGTATTTGGATAAAACAATCTTCTGCGGGAAAGACCCTTATTTTCATATGCTACAATCGACAAATTTTAGTGTTAATAAGGAAAATTAATAGGATTATTGTGGGCTACTTTGTGGTGCGTTATAATTACTACCATTACGCGTGTTGATCAGGATACTGTCAAGTATGTTAAGGAGGCTAAAGTGGTGTTGAGGGCAAAGCTTACTGCTGCTTCTGATACCACCAGATAGATGTATAGGTTCTCCGTTGCTTCTGGCTTGGATACTAGTAGAGGTGATGTCAGGTACTGCTTCAGGTCCTGAAATGCTTTCTCACACTCGTCGTCCCATTTGAAATTCAGCGTTTTTTTGATTGCCTTGAAGAAAGGTTTGCATCAGTCGGTGAATCGCAAGAGGAAATAATTGAGTGCGGCTGCTTGTTCGGTCAGACTTTGGATCTCATTTAGAGTTGTGGGAGACTTCATGTCCAAGATTGCTTTGATCTACCTTGGATGAGCCTCGATTCCTCGCTTGGTTACGAGGTACCCTACATTTCATTTTGTACTCTCGGAGGATGTCAAAAATCTCTGCCAAGTTGTCGATATGGTCTGACCGTTACGTGTGTTTCACCATGATGTCGTCGACGTAGACTTCCATGGTTGCTCTGATCTGCTTCTTGAACATCGTGTTTATGAGTCGTTGGTAGGTTGCTTTTGCGTTATTGAGGCTAAAGGGCATGACCTTGTAGTAGTATGTGCCTCGCTTGATCACAAATATGGTTTTCTCCTTGTCAGGCTCGTGCATGGCAATTTAATTGTAGCCTGAGTATGTGTCCAAGAAGCTGAGCAGTTGGTTCCTGGATTTTGAGACAACGAGCAAGTCGATTCGGGGAACTGGGTAGTTGTCCTTAATGCACACCTTATTGAGGTCGGTGTAATCCACGTATACTCTCCATTTGCCTTTGTCTTTTTTCTTTACCATCATGACATTGGTTAGCCATGTTGAGTGTGCCATTTCCTCAATGAATCTGGCTTCTAGTAACTTATCAATCTCTGCCTCAATAATTGCAACTCGCTTGGGTGTGAAATGTCGCCCCTTCTGGATCACAGGTTTGGTTGCTAGGAGTGACGCAGTTGCTGAAGGCTTGGCAGTCGAAGGACCAGTGGTTGCCCAAGCTGCCGATGAGTGGTCTTTTTGCTTAGACTTAGGAATTTTCTTATTTTCCTTTTCGTTCTGCTTTATTCGAACTTTGTTGGCCTTCGAGCCGGTTTATCAATTTACTAGAAATTTAATAAGAAGCTTTGCTTTTCTTCAATCTTTCTATTTCGCCATGTCTTTTGTGAAACTTTACCGTAGGATTTGCGCCTGGGTGAGCTGCTTTAACAAAGCAGTCGATCCCACGTCGTCACTTAGGTTTTAGTTTTGGCTTTCGGTCTTTGGGAGCCTTGCCTGCTTGAGGCGTGCAAAAATTTACCGTAGGACAGGCGGTTGTGTTGGTTACTTCGATGGAGCAGTCGATCCCACGTCGTCACTTTAGGCTTTAGTCTTGGCTTTGGGGCTTTTAAAGTTTTACCTGCAAAAGGAAAAAGGTGTGAGACTTTTAACTTATAAAGTCGACGACTGGACTCGTTGCCTCCGTAGGAAGCAAGCGAATCCGCGTAGCTACTATAATCGTGAATCCCAGCTTTAGTGGCTTCTTGAGCTTCGGCCCTCCCAGGGCATGTTGCGAAGTTTTTAACTTATAGAGCCATCAGCTGGACTCTTGCTTCTTGCAGAAAGCAGAAGAAATCCGCATAGCTGCTATAGTCATACCTTGGCTTTGAGTGAGCTATCGAATTTTTACCCTCTTGTTGTAGCTGGAGATGAGGTGTTACTGATAGGCCGCAATGCGGGTGATAACCTTATCGCGCTCTTCCTCTGCTAGGTTTAAGTTTGTGGCCATCTCCTTCTCGTTCTGCTCAAAATTCGGCAGTATAGTGCTGATGCTTGGTACCATGACGTTGGGAGGAATGATCGCCTCAGAGCCATACGCCAGGGAGAATGGAGTTTCACTGGTTACTTGTCTCTTGGTGGTGCGATACGCCCACAGAACACTAAGGAGCTCGCCTGGCCACTTGCCCTTCTTGTCTGAGAATGACTTCTTAAGGCAGTCGAGGATGGTCTTGTGGACGCCTCAGCCAGCCCGTTGTCCTGCAGATTACGGAGCATGGACATGTGTTGCTTGATGCCATATTTTTCAAAGAACTTCGCCAAGTTTCTTCCCATGAACTGCGGACCATTGTCTGTGACGATGGAGTAAGGGATTTCGAAGCGGTAGATGATGTTATTCCATATGAAACGCTTTATGTCTGTTTGGGTAGTTGTAGTCATGGGTTCAGCTTCGACCCATTTTGTGAAGTAGTCGGTTGGTATGATCATCATGCCTCTACCCCTAGTAGCAGGCGGCATTGGTTATACCAGATTAATCACCACTGCATGAATGGCCAATGGCTCGTCTGCGGGTGGAATTCACTAGCAGGTAGTGCGGGTATATGCTTGAAGCGCTGGCAGCTGTCGTACCTTTGTACATACTCATTGGCTTCTTGATGCATGGTTGGCCAGTAGTAGCCATCGTTAAGAGTTTTTTTACGGCAGGGAACGCCTTTCAGAGTGGTTTCCACAGACGCCTTCGTAGATTGAGCTAAGAATCTTTAGGTCGTCGGGAGACGATATGCAGCGGAGATGTGGTCCTGAGAAAGTTCTGTGAACGAGCATGCCGTTCCACATGTAGTAATGTGTTGCCTTCATCTGGAGCTTCCTAGACTCCAGTTTGTCTGCGAGGAGCATTTTGTTGACTAAGTAGTCGATGATGGGATCCTGCCAACTCGGAGTTACGTTGATCTGCGCCACTTCGACTACCGGTTCGTCATCTATGTTCGGCTTTTCCAAGTACTCGACTGAGATGGAGCACTTTTCTGCTAATGAAACCTAAGTGAATGTGTACGCCTAGAACGTCACAAGCTGTTCTCGTACCTTCTCGAGGTATCGGGCCATTCTTGGATGCCTTGCTGCGTACTCCTCTAAGGTTTGGTTGGTGACCAGCTAAGAATCGAAATAGATCGCAAGCTTCTTCATCGTTAGGTCTTTTGCCAATCGGAGACCTGCTAGTAATGCTTCGTACTCTGCTTCATTGTTTGACGCCTTGAAGCATAAAGTGATTGCCTTTCAATCTATGGTAGTTGGATGATCCATCGACATGGAAAAGCCAAAAATCTCCTACAAGTGGGGCTGTTGTGGTTATGGCATGCTCGGCTGCCTCTAGTGTGCTTCGGGCTGAGTTGCTGCGTTCTTCAAGCTTGGGGTGAATTCTACTATGAAGTCCACCAATGCCTGGGCTTTTATCATCGTGCGGGGTTGATATACTAAGCCGTATTTGCCAAGTTCCAATGCTTACTTCATCACTCGTATGCAAAACTGATTGTAGTGGGTATTGGGTCATGATGATGACCGGATGCCTTTGAAAGTAGGGTTTGAGCTTCTGAGCTGCAACAACTAGCACCAAAATTACCTTTTCAATATTTGGGAATCTGGTTTCCGCATCAAGGAGAGCTTTGGATGTATATAATACAGGCAGTTGGGCCCCTAACTTTTCTCATATGAGGGCAAAGCTTGCTGCTGCTTCTGATACCACCGGATAGATGTATAGGTTCTCCGTTGCTTCCGGCTTGGATATTAGTAGAGGTGATGTCAGGTACTGCTTCAGGTCCTGAAATGCTTTCTCACACTCGTCGTCCCATTTGTCATTTTGCGCTCTTTTGATTGCCTTGAAGAAAGGTTTACATCGGTCTGTGAATCGCAAAAGGAAACAATTGAGTGCGGCTGCTTGTCCGATCAGACATTGGATCTCATTTAGAGTTGTGGGAGACTTCATGTCTAGGATTGCTTTGATCTGCCTTGGATGAGCCTAGATTCCTCGCTTGGTTACGAGGTACCCTAAGAATCGGCCTAAGGAGTTGCCAAAAGTGCACTTGGCTGGGTTACGTTTCATTTTGTACTCTCGAAGGATGTTAAAAATCTCTACCAAGTTGTCGACATGGTCTGACCGTTGCATGTCTTTCACCATGATGTCGTCGACGTAGACTTCCATGGTTACTCTGATCTGCTTCTTGAACATCGTGTTTACGAGTCGTTGGTAGGTTGTTTCTGCGTTCTTGAGGCTAAAGGGCATGACCTTGTAGCAGTATGTGCCTCACTCGATCACAAATATGGTTTTCTCCTTGTCAGGCTCGTGCATGGCAATTTAATTGTAGCCTGATTATGCGTCCAAGAAGCTGAGCAGTTCGTTCCTAGATTTTGAGTCAACGAGCAAGTCGATTCGGGTAACCGGGTAGTTGTCCTTAATGCACACCTTATTGAGGTCGGTGTAATCCACGCATACTCTCCATCTGCCCTTGTCTTTTTTCTTTACCAACATGATATTGGTTAGCCATGTTGAGTGTGCCACTTCCTCAATGAATCTGGCTTCTAGTAACTTATCAATCTCTGCCTCAATAATTGCAACTCGCTCGGGTGCGAAATGTCGCCCCTTCTGGATCACAGGTTTGGCGGCGAGATTGACGTGCAGCTTGTGGCAAGCTATCGCTAGATCAATACCGAGCATGTCTAAAGGTGACCATGCGAAACATCATGATTTCTTCATTATCCGTCAAACTCAGTCGTGAGCCAATCCTAGCCGTATTTTCCGGTTGGTGGGGGTCAAGAATGATGTCCTTGGTGTCCTCTTTAGGTTTCCATCTTGATTCATCTTCCAGGGCATTGTCAACCTTGATCCTATCTTCTTGACCTATCTGTGGTAATTGCTATTTGGCGGAGGTAGAATCGTCTTTCTGCACTTTAGTTGCTACTGTTGGGGCGAAAGACTTTTTCTTTGACTCTTTTAGAACTTGTACAATACATCTTCTGGACATGGCTTGGTCGTCTTTGATCTCTTCGACTGCTCTTCCGGGATGCGAAATCGAATTTTCTAATACTTGATCGAGGTCACAGCTCCAAATATTCACTAGCAAGGGTCGGCCCAATATCCCATGATGGGGAGATGGATCGTTGATAATCATGAAAGTTTATGAAGAGACAATCGGTGGGCTGATTACGTCGAGTGTGATGGTGCCAATGGCAGTTGAGGTAAGTCCGTTGAATCAGGTTAAAACCTCCGTTTTGAGTCTGATCGTGTTTTCCATACCCATCTTCCAGATGACTAACAGTTGTAGGATATTGACTGAGCTACCGTTGTCCATCGTGGGGAAAGTCTACTCATTCGACGTCTTGCTGGGTGAAGCCGACGATTGGTCGAGCTACAATATCTAAGATTTGAACCTGAAAAACTTGTTTCACATGCTGGATCTTCCTTTTCTTGGAACTGATGGTGGCCCCTAAATGCTCGGATTCGACAAAGATTTCGTTGATTCTGATCTACTTGGCTAGGGGTTCGACATCGGCATCTTCTTCTTACTTGGGCAGGGCAGCTGGCCTGTCGACATACTGGTCGCACTTGCCTTCCTTTACGAGCTGCTCAAGGTACCTCTTCCATGTGGTGCAATATTTGGTTGTGTGTCTGAGACCTCTATGAAATGCGCAGTACTTTGTCTGGTCTATCTTGAGGGGTCTCTCTCATGGGTGGTGGCAGCTTGAACCATGCCTTGTCATTGAGGTCGCAAAGGATCTGGTTGATCGGGATTGAGAACTTGGTGTACGTCTTGGGCATAGTGCCTTCCCTTGTCAAGGATTGATCCATGCGTCTGCTTCCTGGCTTGTTTTTGTTGTTAAGTGGTTTATCGCTCATCTTCTTTTGAGTTGGCTCTGCGTCTTTATATAGCTGCTCATGCGGCTTTTGGGAGCGTTTGGCTTTATCCCAAAGGGAGTGATTTTCTACCAAAGCATAAGAGTCTGCCAGGGTCAAGTTCTCGCCTATGATCAATTCTCCGAAAAGTGGGTGATCTGTTGCGAGCCCATTTCGAAAGGCTGAGCATGCCATGATGTCATCGCATTCGATGATCTTCGCCTCTTTCTCCTTAAACTTCTTAACGTATCTGCGGAGCATCTCATTCGAGTCATTCTTCATGTTAAAGAGGTGGTCAAACTTCTTCGTGATCGAGCTGTAGGATGAATATTCCTTAGTGAAAACCAAGGAAAGTTTGCTAAAGTTCCGGATTGAACGTGGTGGCAAGGTGTGGAACCAGTCTTGCACCTCGCCTTGGAGCGTCGTGGCAAATATTTTGCACATGAGAGCGTCGTCGTTGGCGTAGAGGTTATGCCGCTTCGATAGTGCAATAGGTGCCTGTCCAGATCTTTATCTCATTTGAACAAGGTGAAATGTGGTGGGATGAACTTTTGCGATGCCTTTGTCTACTCGATCTCTTCTGTAAATGGTGACCTGCTTAGGTTGTCCACGTCTCTACGAAGGGCATCGTCAGTGGTACCAATGCGCTGGAATTCGTGTTGCTGCTCGGCTACGAGCCTTTGTATTTCTTCCTAGATTTGGGCCTGGTGGGGCAGCGGAGCCTCCAGGTACCCCCGATGTTGACCTGCTAGTTCATGTTTCTCTTTGGCATGTCCTGCTCGTCTATGCTATGGTCCAGGTGCATATGGTTCGTTTTGTGCTGCTCGTCGTCGCGCTAGGCCGGGGTTGCCAGTGGAACTTAAGTTGGACTACTTTTGTGCTCTCCTCTGTTGATCATGCGGCTGCCTACTTCGGTGCCTCGCAGGAGGATCTTCTTGTGGGCCTAGCTTCGTGTGGACGCTTCTCCTGGAATGTCCTGAGTGCTCGTCGAAGTGTAGACCGAACTTTAAATGTACACTGACTCATGAGCCGAGTCGGGAATGAACGCTTCTCTATGCATCTAGGCGGGAGAATATGTTTCCCTGATAGTGCACACTACCCGAACCCACGGTTCGTTGTGGGCTAAAAGGCTTTTTACCGGGACGTCGCTAGAATAAGTCACGTTTTTTCGCCCTTGTCTTCTTCGGGAAACCTCATCTGGGGCGCGCTGCATCTCGATGTGCTCGAGAAGTTTGTTCACCAAGGTGGTCTGCTGTGCGAGGGCGCTCGTCAAATTGGCAACCTGCTAGGGCAGTGGTGCTCGCCATTTGGATTGGAAGTGTTTGGATAATGGGTGTTTCCATGTGTGGTGGAAGCATAGTGGATTGCAAGTACAAAACTTGAGCCTAAAGTGGGCATTCCTGCAGAAAAGTGGGGTGAAAATAACCCTGAATAGATCACAGGACCGGTGGTCGGAATCTGGATCGCCGGAGGTGGCCTCGGGTTGTATTAGGCCGCGGGCCATGTTGTTAGAGCGGGTCGTAAGGCGGGCCAACCCGGCTGGATGGTCGGGCCGTGCTTGTGGAAACGTGTGGCAACTAACCTTGGGCCTGTGATGTGCACTGGGCTAGCGCATGCTGCTCGCATTGGGCCTGGGCTACGCCTGCAGCAGGAAAGGCTCGGTGCTGGGCTTGGGTTGTGGCTGCTTGGGTTGCTAGCTGGGCTCCAACTGTTGCGGCTTGGGCTGCCTGGCTAGCAGCTTTAGCCCTTGCGGCTTGGGCCTCTTGCCCATGAGCTAATAAATGAACCTGGGCCTCCTACCCAGGGTTTTGGGAATTGGGCCGCTGCAAGGGCAGCATTGTAGAAGCTTGTGTCGTGGCCTGGTGGTATTGTCGTGGTTGCTGGGTCACGACGACTATGGTGACGTAGCTCCGTGGCAGTGGGGCTCCTCCTGCCGTCGCGTTGAGCCTTGAGGATCTCCGTCGTGGGGTTATATCCTCGTCTCCACTCTCCGGTCCAAATCATTGTACGTACGGGGTTCTGTTCGTCGTGGTTTCTAAATTTCCTACCATTGTATCCTTTCTCCAAAGATTGATCAAGAAACGTTTCTAGAAAAAATTAATTGATACAACGTGTGAGAAATTCAATGTAACAAAAAATTCAAGAAACCAAATGGAATAGGCTTCTTCGAGTATTTGAATCAACTCTCAATGAAAGCACCAATTTGTCGATGTAAATTTCTGCCGTCTTCAGTCTTGACGAAAATGCACCTACAAAACAATTAACATCTTTGATCAAGGACCTAAACCTCACGCGCCCACGAGGTATGGGGTTAGGCCGATGGATCTCCGATGCCTAAGTCAGTTTCTCTGAGAAAGTAAAGTGTTTAGGGCTTTTTTAGGGTGGCAAAAACTTCTGAAATTTGGTAGAATATGAGGTATTTATAGGGATATGGCTGACCATAATGTTAGGGTTTTACCCTACACGTGGCGGCATCCTATTTGCCAAGATTTATGGTGAAATATTCTCAAGATATTAAATAGGAAATAATATCTTGAGATAATGGAGTAATTATCCCTAATTGATTTAAATTGGGATTACTTACTTGATTGGAGTCAATCTTCAATTGGGAATCTATTAAAGATAGGATTTGGGTAATTAATCCTTATCTTTAATGTTTTGACTTTTCCTTGCCAAGGGCAAGTGAGCTGTTCGCAGTCGTATTCAGCTGCTGAGACCTTCAGGGGTGTGAACTGCGCGTGGGAGTATCTGAGGAGCCTGCCCATTTATTGAGGGCAATCTTGTATTTCTTGGGCAAAAGTTCATGTGTCGCCTCTAGAATTTTTGGGATTATTTTAGGCTCCACACAGCATACTTCATCGGTTATGAATGAGGTATGTTACATTTTATACAACACACCAAATGTAACATACCTCGTTCATTCCGAATGAGGTTTGTCGCAAATTAACTACGCAAGCTTGGTTTCTATATTTTTCTCTATTCTTTATTTTGGTTCTTACAATTTCAATAACTACCAGTAGGTACATGTCCGTTAAAAGATTTTTAATAAGAAATAATTAACAACAATTCATGTAACATTGGTGGATGGGCCAAAGTGAAAAAAGTTTCAAAGTATACGAAGCCAAAAGAAAAGTGGTATAAATTACCCTACTCAAAATCATATATTACATGCCCTTGCTTAAAAGCACGTAAAATGGCATAATATCCATCTATATACGCGAAGGTCAATTAGTTATTCTGCTTGCAAAAATTGATGACAACATGAAACTAAAGCTGATTTTGAGTTTTGCTAAGTGCCAGAAAAATTAATATAAATTGCCCCTACAACACACTAATAAAAAGAATTTTGATTTTTCATTAACTAATTAATTTTGTAAAGTCATAAACGGTAACCATGCATGATTCCAATGTCAATACTTAACAATAGTTTCCTATACTAGAAAACATTTTAAATAATGATATTTCTGTAGACATTGAAATGGCGAAATAAATGTTTACAAACGCATTAAAGTTTCGACATGTCAGGGCATACGTGGCATGCACCATGTTTGTCATATATCCTACATGTGGATGTAACTCATCAAAATCGCACAAGTCATCAAGAAGGACAGGTGTCAACACTTGGCGGAAATGAATTATTTGATTTTAATCTAATTAAATCAAATGTTAATTGATGGAGTCAAAGCACGAATTGACCCACAAATCGAGTCCTGATTCTTTCGTCAATTAAGCAAGCCCACAATCAAGGCCAAACCATCCGTAGGTAAGGCTTGGAGAGTCTATATATAGGAGGCTCCAAGACAAAGAAAAAGGGATAGGAAAATCATTCACGCTCAGATGTTGAAGCTTTGAAACTCTGAAGCTCTCAAACACTCAAGAAGACTCAGAAACTCTCTGCGTTCTTCATCAAACTCGTGAAGAAACACCAAGCACCCCTACACGTGCTGGTTCCTCCATTGCCAAGAGCCAAAACCTTGCGACATCCATTCATCCAAGATAAAGTCATCATGACCCTTAGATCAACACTACGCACATTACATGTTAGAGGTCGAATCAGAGGATCATGTTGTAAAGAGATTGTAACCCTACATTTACATTAATACAAATATTCTTTGTACACGTCTTCTCTTGTCATTTGCTACAGGATTTTCGTGTTTACAATTTCTTCTAGATGGACCAAAGTGAAAAAAAAGTTCCAAAGTATAAGGAGCCCATATAAACTCCAAGCCCTAATAATGTGATTGAGACTATTAGTATAGAGAAGGACCATATTGCATTATAATTCCAACTTAATAGGTTCTCCACATTTTTTGCTTAGCTTAGCATGACATACTGCTAGGTGTCACTCATGACTAGTGGAAGCTCTAAGGATTAACAATAATTAATCCTCATTAAAGGAAGGGTTAAAAGATGATTTTAATTCATAATCGATTAGTAAAAGTTCTAATCACCCACTAACTCGCTAATTAGAACCTAATGAATCGCACATTGAGAAGATTGAGTTTAAGGAAACTAATGAAGATGATGAAATCAATTATGTTTGTGTGAGTAGGTTTAAATTAATAATATGAACATATGATGTCATATTGGGCCTTAAAGAAATTTTTAGGTTTCTGGATCCATCGGGCCCAAGCCCATTAGACTTTTAACTTAAGTTGCACATGACAACTTATGTGAGAAGCCCAAAATAGCCCACTAAACTTATAGCGCCGGTTTTGGAGAGTTTTAGAAGGTAAAATGTGAGCATTTCATCACACATATGAGTCCACTATAGAAGCTAAGTTATAGCTCCATCTTCCTTAGGATTTTAAGTGTGAGAAAGATAAAGATGGAGAGACAGTATTCTCCATTTTCATAGCCAGCTACCATAGGGAGGAGTTACTAGCATCTTTCCTCCCCATGGTCACTTAATCTTTTTCCTTGCTCATCTTTGGTGTGGAAATTTAGAGGCCACCTCCTTTGGTTGCTTTGGAGAATCAATTCAAGGAACCAAGATTGATGAAGATGAACTCAATGGGGTGCAAAGAAAAGAAGGGATTTAAAGGCCATCTCCACCTATTGGAGTCTAGAAGACGTCTCAGCTGAAGGATAACAGCTTGCTGATGAAGAAGACCCCTCGAGGTCCTAAACCCGACCCACTCCTAGGCTGCAGAATTCCTTGCCCTTCCGTGGCCTAAACCCATTCATCAGTAACTGTAGAGAAACCTTTGGATCAAGTGTCAGCTCTTACATAGGCACATACAGTTGCTGTTGTGAGAGGTTGGCAAGGTACTCGTCAAAAAAAAAAACCAATTAAAATCATCGATCATAATTTAAACATTTTTTTATTGTAATGAAATTTAAATTTAAAAGGTAGAACGGAATACTTACAAAAATATCATCCGCGACCTGATTGCCATAATTGGCAACGTATCCCAACCCAAACCTCCATTATGGAAAATGCGAACCACTCATCTGCCGTTCCTCGACCTGGTAAGATAGGAGTTGAGAAACAGGGTGATGAAGGTATAGTTTCTTCTCCCGATTGCCTTTATTTGCCGCCGATTTTTTTGGTATATTAAAAAAAATCAATTAAACTCAACTAAAAAAATAGAACTAAAATTAAAATATAAATAAGACTTACCTTAAACTTTTTGCTCTGAAAACAAGTGCACAGCCACTACCATTCACCTATCATTTCTCAAAAGTCCTCAGGTAGATTGTTGCAGCTTGTAGTTCCACTCCTGATACCGCTCCCTCCACACTTGGTCTATTTATCCCCTTGTCCTACATGTTGATCTCGAAAGGCTTGAAATACAAAAAAAATAAAAATCAAATCAAATTTATTATTTTAAAACCACATTAAACAAGTAAAGGTAAAAATAATTAATAAATTAAGAAAGTTGTATACTTACCAAAATCTGTCTCATCATCTCAGCACAGACCTGGGGGATGTCCGTTTTCCAAGAATCAGTGATCATGGGGCAGTTGGTGCGAACAATGACACCCATGTCGTGAGTTAACAAGTTATTAACTTTATCACTTACTTGCCAATGACTCGAGAGGTAATTAACATGGATATAAGATTATGATACTCTCTGGTGATCTGATTGCTCCACAACCCTTTACAGATCCTTGGAAATTGTTCTTCGACCGGGTGGGGAGCTCTCCATCGCCCACTTGTTGCATAGCCACCGAATCAGCCTTCCTGCCATCAGCAAGCTGAGCTGGGGTTGTGTCTTCCATAGACTCATGGTGTCTGCGGCCGTGAGGCCACTTGACACACCAGTCCACCGGCCCCAATGGCGTAGAACTACTGGCCCTGACTATCGACTTAGCAGTTGGCCACTAGGACCCACTGGCTACCTGGGTGGCGTTAGGGCCAACTGCTCACTCTAACCAGAAGTAGAGGCAGAGCGACATCCACTAGTGATCAGAATTGATAACATTTGTGAAGAAAAAAAAAATCATAATTTCATAAATTTCCTATAATTTCACATATCTCTCAACTTTACCACCTAAAATCACAATTTCATCATTTCACAGTTTCACAAATTAAGGGTCTGTTTGGTATTTGACTTGGGTCCAATTTTTTTAACTCAAAAACAAGTTTTGAGTCACAATTTTAAAGTTCTTGTTTGGTATTTGATTTGGATCAAATTCTCAAAACCACAACTCAAAATTTTTTCAAAACAAAGCCTTTTTGTTGAAAACACAAAAAGTGTGTTTTTAGACTCTTTGGATCTTCTCTCACGTCTCTCTCCTAATCCCCTATCTTCCTTCTTGCCTCTTAGATCCTCTCTCTGATCTGTCATCTTAATTGGATCCCCCATACCAACCACCAGTGGTGCAGCCACATCGAACGTCGGAACCTGCACGGAGAATCATTGATTTCGACTACCAAGTCCTGGAATCCAACCCAAAGCCATCCTTTATTTGCAGGACCAATATCGTCTGTTGGGCGAGAATGTTGCCAAGATCAACCGATCTCATGAAGGAGCATGTTACCACTTTCCGAACCCACTTGGAAGCTTTCGCTCAAAAGCAGCAGTTCCCATTTTTCTTCTCAGTCAATCAATTTCAGTACAAAATAACCCAGCTTTTAGATCAAAATTTCATATATGCACGAAGGTTGGAGTGAGAGAGATGATAACAATGAGTTCATCAATGTTAGACCTAGGTGTTCAAATTTGTTTCTTTTTTGAAAGAGCATGGTAGACATTTTGATTAGTTTGAGACGCAGAAATTGCATACCAAACAAGGTTTTGGATTTAAAATTTTTAAATCAAAACATGAGTTTTTAGAGAAAATAAAAATTTTGAGTTCAGTTCTCAAGTAAGATACCAAACGGGCCCTAAAATTTTCAAATTTTCACAGTTTTGCAACCTAAGATAACTACCCAAAACCCCTCACCTAAAACTACTTATGAACACCTAAAACGACCACCGTACCATATTCTCACAACCCACCCCACTACATTGTCCCCTTATCCCATACACACTCCATTATCTTTACCACCACCGTACCCCCACCCCACCACCATCGTACCCTCACCCCACCACCACCGTACCCACCTCCATTCCACATCATCATACCCACCCATCCCATCACCACACTACCCACCCATATTATCAAAATCAATAATCATAGAGTGTCCAAAGACAATAATAACAAATTCACAAAGGGCTATTTCCACAAAATCACAAAATCTAACCCTATTTCCACCACAAAATCAAAGACAATAATCACAGATTCACAGAGAGCCAAAATGAAAATCGCAAGTTATCTCAAAATCGTAAATCAAAGAGCAAATAGATTATACCTTATTCTCCTTGATGAGAAACAAAGGGAGAGAGATGGAAGGTCACTTGGGAGAGACATAGAGGGTATGGGGAAGAGAGGATACAGCTCTCTGTGCCTTCGACCGAGAGTAGAGAGAGCAAAGAGGAGTGACTCAATGAATCGTGGTAAGTTGACCCGACGAATACTTCGAATTTGTAGGGCAAATTTAAAGAACAATCATAAATATATAATAATAAATTCAAACGGTTAAAAGATCATCGTATTTTATGATCAAGTCAATTTAATTTGTGGTTTTACTCTTAATTTGGGACCTCCAACAAAATGATCAAAATTAGAGCTAAACTTACCGTTAAATCATGATTTTTCATTTCTAACGATTGAATGATTTCGTCCCATTACCTTATCTCCGAACGTTTGTCTTTGGTGATTTTTGGCGTATCATTTCAAAGTATATACCAAAAAGTTTGACGGTTGGATCTTGGAAACTAGTTTTATAGAAAGTGTGTCCTGTCAAAACAATATATTCCGAACACTTAAGAGTTTATTCTGTACTTCCATTAAGTAGAACATAAGCTTTTATTGTATCCACTAGTGTAAATATTTTAAATTGATTATCGAGTTTGTTCATTGTATTCTTCTAGGGTTGAGGATTGTATTTGTAAAACAATCATCAAAATCAGAGCTAAAACGACCGCTAAATATTGATTTTTTCGTTTCTAACCATCGAATGATTTCATCTCATTACATAAATCCAAACGTTTGTTTTTGGTGACTTTTGGTGTATGAGATCTCAAAGTACATACAAACATGTTTGATAGTTTGATCGTGGAAACTAGTTTCATAGAATGCGTGTCCCGCCAAAACAGTAGATTCCAAAACACTTAAGAGTTTATTCTATACTTCCAATACGTACATAAGGTTTTGGTGTATCCAATAGTGTAAATACTTTAAATTGATGATCAAGTTCTTTCATTATATTCTTCTAGGGTCGATGATTATATTTGTAAAAAATTATTAAAATTAGAGCTAAAAGGACCATTAAATTGTGATCTTTTTTCTAACTGTCGAATGATTTTGTCCAGTAACCAATCTCCGAACATTTGTTTTAGGTGATTTTTGGCATATGAGATCTTGAAGTATATACAAAAATGTTTGATTTTCTTGGATCGTGGAAACTAGTTTCATAGAATGCGTTTCTCGTCAAAACAATAGATTCCAAAACACTTTATTATATACTTCCATTAAGTATAACGTAAGATTTTGTTGTATCCAATAGTGTAAATATTTTAAATTGATGACCGAGTTCATTCATTGTGTTCTTCTAGGGTTGGGGATTGTATTTGTAAAAACTCATCAAAATCAGAGCTAAAACACCTTTAAATCATGATTTTTCATCTCTAATTGTCAAATGATTTCATCCCTTTACCTAACCTCCGAATGTTTGCTTTTGGTGATTTTTAGAGTATGAGATCTCGAAGTATATACAAATATGTTTGGCGGTTGGATTGTGAAAACTAATCTCGTAGAATGCAAAAATCATCAAAGGAATTTAATATGCCAACGCTACCACTCACTTTGCTCGATGGATATACCATTTACGCAACGACAAAACTCAAAACCCAAAACACGAAACCTAATTAATTAAGCCTTTGCAGACATGGCCTTTTATGGTTCGTCAGACAAGATTTCACACACCATGCGCCATTTTTTAATTGATGCCAAATGATTGCCGACGAAAGCTTTCTTGCCCGACAAAGTCTTTCCTTCGCACACCTCTGACAAAACTCAAAACCGTTAGAAGAAAGAATGCTTTCACTGTTATGTTTATCCTTCTCAGAAAAAATGTATAATAATAACCCTAATCCTAACACAATAGAGAGAATAATTACAGAATATGATAGGAGATTACAAGGGATTTGCCCAAATTCCACGGGATCTATCATAAACTAGAAAACTCTAAATAATTATGGGAAACTATACAAGTCAACACTTCCCCTCAAGTTGGTGCATATATGTTACCAATGTTATAAAAATTGGCCTAGGCGGTGCCTAGGCGCTAGAAGGTGGCCAGCCGTAGAGATTAATAGGTAGTCGAAAGGAAATCGGGTGAGGGATTAGGCGTGCGCCGAGGCGGCTTGAGCGATGCTTGGTTGACCTAGTGTTTGGACCCAATTTTACACCATCGGTCTGTGTAATCAAGGCCGTTGAGTAAGCATAGTTCTCAACCGTCGGATGGAAAAGTGAAGATTTTTTTTAAAGGATAATAGTATGGTTTTTATCATAATTATCTTTTAATAAATTATCTTAGTTTTCTTGTACAAAATAAATTATACAGATTCTTGGACTCTTCACTTGGATCTGCAAGGCGAAGATAATGGTGGATAGGACCTAAGTGGGCTAGGATGTTGTCAGATGATGGAAGACTTGCTTGCCGTGTGGAAAGCTACAAGTTATACATATATGTAGGTTGTATAGCCTGCATGCATCTCCCAGACTATATAGTTATATATATATATATATAATGGTGGTTGTTTTGATGGGATTAGGCTTTGATTGATGTGATAAGGTCTAAAGAGTAACTGTGGGTACATAAAAGATAAAGTGGTCAGAGTTTTATTTATTATGATTATGCATTGGATAAATGAGTGGTCAGCCAGCCTATGCCACGGATCAGATTTCATTCTGCGAGGTAGAGTTGCAGTCGGACTCTGCAACATTATATGACCGTGCAAGCCAAATACTTCAGTTCTATAAATACAGATGCAATGGCAACGGGAAGAGGACCTCCAATTCAACACACAAAACTGCCCTGCGCAAACCCTCTCAACAACTTTGAGATTTTTTATTTTCTCTTTTCGCTGACACATCTTCCGTTGGCATCAACAGCACTGTGGAAGCAACCGGTGATATCTTAAGTCGGCATAGATAGCTCTGTCACCGTAGAATTGGCCGAACTCGCAGTACCTTCCGTTGGCATCAACAGCACTGCGGCGGGCACGGTCGGTTATATATCCAAGTCTTGGTCGAGAAGGACGTCTGAGTCCTTATTGATTGAGGTCATTTCATCAGCCTTCTCGGCGAAGTGAAGTGTTACCATTTACCGAGCTCGGCGCATTGCACGCCGAGTTGTTTTATGATTGGATACTCTTAAGTGGGATTTAGAGTTCGGCATTCAGACGGCCGAACTACGTTCACTATAAAGACTTATATTTGCTTTGAGTATTTGTGTCCTTACACTTTGGTGTCGATTCGGCGTGAGTTTACTCTGACGAATACCATCACTGTGACCGAGTCCGACGACAGCGATTCGTGAACTTCGTAATAATAGTAACCTTGTCTTCAGGTTTGAGAATCCAAGAGGCCGAGAAGTGTTCCTTTCTCGGCCGCAATTGCAAGACGCAGAAGTCAGTAGCGCGGCCCAACGCAACATCAACAAATTTACTCCTCGGCCGAGAGTTGGCACGCCCGCATTCACTGAAGGACGTAGTTAGCTTTTAGATTACTCGGCCTGCGCGCCACGTAGGCTTTGTAGTTTCTAGGGTCAACATTTTGGCACGCCCAGTGGGACATAGTGCTAAAACTACGAAGTTCACATGATCTATCTCGATCAAGCTTCACGGGATGAGTGTTATCGCCTATTAAAGAAGCAAAAACAACTCCTTGAGAGATTGAGAAGAATTCCTAAAAAGCAAGAGGTCGGGGGGCAAATTTCCACTCCGGCCACAATCAACATTCGGCCTAAGAAAATTGTCGAGACGGCCGAAGAAAAACCTAGGCCACTTGTTGTTTCGGTCGGGACTGAAAGTGCGGTGGGCCTAGAAGAAGAAATTCAAGTTTCTGAGCCACTATTCCTCTCCTTTGTATTTCACAATATAAAGCCATTTGCAAACCACATGTTTCTTTCTAGCTGGCAAGTCGGTTACATCCCAGGTAGCATTCTTCTTCAATGATCTTAATTCCTCATTCATTGCTTTTTTCCAACGGGAGTCTGCTAGGGCTTCCTTGCACAATTAGGAATAGATACAGTAGATAATTGATATCCAAATGACTTATTTGATTCTAACAGGTGACGGGTAAAGACATAATTGTTTAATGGATATCTCACCCCCAAGTCTAAGTTTGGTTCATTCACATGATATTTGTGTTTATGTTTAGGATTAGCCTCATAAGTAGGTTTAGGGATACCTTGATTAATTTGCTTTGGAAGACGACGGAGGGGTGGAGCATCCTGAGTGATAGGCAATTGGTTATGAGTATCATCGGCAAACACGTCACTGACATCAATGATTCTGGTGTGGAGTTGTGCTCCAAATCATATGAAACCACACACCCATATTCGATTGGCTGCTGACTGAGGAACCCAGTCATCATGGGCTGAAAGCCTAAAGGAATAGACTACTGCAGTTCATGTTGTGTTGTCTAATGTCCAGGCCTAGATTTTGATGCTTATGTCCTTGTATGAGGTTGGTGCGTTGGCTGGGATGTCATGGGTTATAGCACCCCTCACTGTCTAGGCCCAGGACTTGAGGGCTGGAGTATTGGCCAAAAATTCAAAAACTGATCCATTAGCTAATGTATATGCAATCTATCATCCGTGGGTGTTGGATGCTGTTCATGCAGCCCAGCATCCATGATTGATGGCTGCATTTTTGTAATGTAATCAAAGGTTCAAACTTCATCATCTTGCATCTCCCCCTGGAGTGAGGGCCTGGAGGAACCATAATACATCCCATTTTATGAAAAACTATATCCATAATGACAAATATTTTCTTGGTTGGAGGTTGATAACAACGGTATCACTTTTGAGCAGTGGCATAGCCTAAAAATACATAACAGAAGACACAAGGCTTAAGTTTGTTTTGTCGTTAGGGCGGGTTGAGATGGACAAATCCAACACATCCCAAAACTCGAAGGGACTGGTTACTCGTTAGTGGACAACTTGTTTGAGACATGAGTGCCTCAAACGGTGTTTGGAAGTCAATGGTGCGAGACGGAAGACATTTAATAAGGTATGATGCGGACGTAAGTGCTTCACCCCAAAAAATGCAATGAGAGCCGTGCCGCGAGAAAGGAGGCAGGAACTACTTTTAACAAATGTCTATTTTCCCGCCCAGCCGCTCCATTTTGCTATGGGGTATATGGACACATGGTTTGATGAATGATACAATGCATATCAAGAAAGGACTGATGTTTCGCATTAATATATTCTCCTCCATTGTCACTTGTAAGAACTTATCATATTGTACTGCACGAGAACGATTTTATGAAATTTTTTAAAGGCCGAACTAACTTTCCTTTTCGACTTCAACGAACTCACCCAAGTCATTCTAGTACAATCATCAATAAAAGTAACAAACTAGTGAGCTCTACTAAGATTAGCTATTTTAGATGGACCTCATACACCGGAATGCACAACCATCAAAGAACTAAACTTTTATACAAACTTGGAGAAAAAGAAGTTCGATGGCTTTTGGCCATTTCACAAACATCATACTTGAATTGAGAAACATCGTTTTTAACAAACAAACTAGGAAATAATTTATGCAAATAACCAAATGAAGCGTGCCCAAGATAACAGTCCACATCCAGATGTTTGACACTTTATTAGTCTCCCTTTCAGAATCATCAACTAAAAGAGGTTTAGTCAGCAAGCCATAACTATTTGACGTCAACTCTAAGTAATATAGCTTCCTTCATCTAATACCATAACCAATCGTGTTCTGCGTCCGGATGTCCTTGGAAACACAAAAATAAGGCAAAAAACAGTGTAAGGCAAAGGTTATTTAGGCAACGGATAACAAATTATAATTTAAGGACTGAACCATATGGACAATATCATAAAAGGAAACAGTGCTTTCCCCGACAACCGGATCAAGATTACTGTTAGCAACACTGACTATGGTTTGGGTGGAGGTTTTAAGTGATGGAACCTGTCTAGAATCTCAAGTCATATGTTTAGTAGCACCGAAATCATTTATCCACATACTATTCAGAATAGGAGTAGAAATATTGAGTGCCTTACCATCATTACCTACCGTAGCAATGATAGTTGATGCCTTGTCCGCTATATGATCTATATCATTCTTAGTTTCAACAACAGAGGCACAAAATTTATTGCAGCGTGGATCACGGGTCTTATCCCAATTTTTGGGATATCCAATCAACTCAAAATAACGACTATGAGAGTGGCCTGTCATAGTTGGCATTTTCCCAGAGGGCGTTCCCGACTTGTCTGGCTAGTTCGAGTTTGTCCTGGCCAATTTTTTGACCCAGTTCAGTCGGGCTGAGAAGAAGGCCACAAGCCTTGGCTGCCATAGCAGCGGGCTCATGCTTGTCTGCATCCGTCTTCATGGCCTTTTTTCTATCTACTTTACGACGAACATATGCATAAGCGGCTTGAAGTCCAAGCGGGGGATCCTTGCGTAACACCTCTGCACGCAATTGATAAAAAAACATCATCTAAACCACCAAGAAACAATTAGACTCGTTGTCTCTCAGTTGATTTGTGAAACGCTTTGATTTCGTTTTCACACTCCTTGGCCACTTTATTAAAGTGGTCCAATTCTTAGAAAATCTCAATTAGCTCCCCAAAATAGGTAGCCAAAGATCATCCATTATGACGAAGATGCGATGCTTTCTGATTCAAGCAATAAATTATATTCTCATCATTCTCGTCAAAATAGGTCATCTTACGGGAATCCCAAATTTCTATCGAAGTAGATAATCAAATGTACCGTTTCATAATTTTCGGCTTCATTGCCTATAATAGCCAACTCTTAATTATCTGATCTTTAGGGAACCAATCATCATATTTGAAATCATCCTCATCGGGTGCCTTGATGGACCCATGAAGATATCCCATCATAGTTTTTCTCATCCAAAACCATACCAATGTTGAAATTTGAATTATTTGACTGCACCATAACTAAAGCAGTAGCGGGAACCACCTTCAGTGGCGAAGCCACGTGAGGGCGAGGAGTGGCGGCCGCCACTCCCCTCGCCGGAAAACATGACTGGAGCGTTGGTTCGGCCCCTCCCCTCGCCCGAAAACCCAGCTGGTTTGGCCCACTGCTGCTGTCGGTGATCTGGTTCTGTTGCTGCGCAACAGAGCTGTTTTGTTTTTTATTTTTATTTTTAAACATCCAAGCTTTTTTTTAAAACATCCAGGCTGCCGGAATCTGGGATGGGTTTGGTTCTGATCGTGTGATGCGGCACTGCCCTGCTGGTTTGGTTCTGGCTTTTCGAATCTGCGTTTTAATTTTTTTTCTTAAACTACCCAAACCAAACGACGTCGGCTAGACTTGGGGTTTGAAAAAAATAAATAAAACAGTGCGGTTTATGTGAAAGTGTGGTGCCAATTAGAGATTGAGGTGAGGGATTGTGGGGACCGCCTGATGAAATTCAAGCACCCCATGATTTGTACTTTGAATGAAGATAATCAATTTTTTACTTTGGTCTCATCTAAAAAGAAAACTATAAGAAAATAAATACAAAAAAGTTAACGTAAAATCAAATAGAAATTTACAAGACATCATTTTTATTTAAACTAGAAGAAAATATGAAATTTTATATTTCATTTGTAAATTTTCTATGCTAAGTGGCAAAGGTTTTCGATGAAAATTGACTATCCTATAAAATATGGGTGGAAGACTTGAGTGTTAGGGAATGAATTTTGTCAAAATCAACTGTAACTTCAAATGATATGAATTAATATTGTAACTTGATTCTGATTGTATCTATATAGGATGAGATTTTTACTTGTACACCAGGCATAAACGTTGTATAAATATAAGCTTTTGTGTTATGAATCATTCATAATATGTTTTCTATATTAGGGTTTAGAGTGTCAATTGAAAGTGAAATTTTTTTGATAAAGAAATTCAATGGAAGATAACAATGCATTACAAGATGGTTGCGAAGTCATGCCTAAAGATATATAATTAATGACTAATCATTGTGATTTTTTTACATGGGTACCATGTTTGATCTTCAAGACCTCGGACTTATGGCGACCTCAAATTTTTTACATAGGTACTACCACGTTTTCATGACATGAAACTTCGTTGATAATAATTGAAATTTATTTGTATTGATAGATTATGAACGAAATTAATATTATTGTCTACTATTTAATAGGATTTGGTTGTCTACATTTTTTTAACCTTTTATGCTTTTAAATTTCGCCCCTCCTCCCGACAATTCCTGGCTTCGCCACTGACCACCTTCATCTCTTCGTTAGCCATCAACTTGTTGTCAATATACAACAGAACTGGAACTCAGCAGCAGCTTTAACGACAGACTTCAACAAAGACTCTGGCGATATCTTGCAAAACCTTGAGCAACAGGTAGGGATATGTGAAACACCAAAAAAAAATCTGAATAAAGTTCTGGCAGTAACGACACACGTCACTCACTGCAATTGATCAGAAACGGAAGATAGCAATGACGTTGAGTTGCTCGCTATTTTCATCAAGACAGAGGCGCAGCAACAATGGTGGGCACGGCAAGGCAATACCAACCCAGTTAAAATTCGGTTTTTTTCTTTTTTCTGACTCGGCTCTGTTGCCAAGAAGAAAGAATGCTTTCCCTGTTATGTTTCTTCTAAAAAATAGGTATAATATACAACCCTAATCCTAACACAATAGGGAAATAATAATTACAGGATATCACAGGAGATTACAAGGGATTTGCCTAGATTACACATAAACTAGGAAACTCTAAACTATAAGAAACTATACAAGTCAATAACGCTGACCACTTTGGCCCGACCAACTTGAAAAGTCGTTGGGCAAAAGCATTTAACTCTACTGATTTTGGTTTGTCGGACAAACTTTTGTAGGACAAATTGTAATTTCTAGTGGTGTAGTTTATTCTCTGTTCAAGGTTGAAATTGGAGCTCATCTCAAGTTCAAGTATTGATGTACTAAATAAGAAAGTTTGATTATTTGAAACTATGTGAACCAAAATAGAATGTCACACAAACTATAGGATATCGTTTAAGCAGAATATATCTACCAACTATTTCACTAAAACAAAGTATTCCTATATGTAGCACAAAAGCTTTTGCCAAGCAACAAGAAGAAGGCGAAAAAATTATATGAAGTGCTTGATCATTTGATCTAGTAACACTCAATCTCCGTTTTGTTGGCGTAGCCAGGAAATTTTCGGTGGGTGGGCTAAGCTAAACTTATTACCACAAAATCAAATTTTTTATCTTTTGTTGCCTACCTAAAGTTATATAATAGTAAACCTAAAAGTAATAATTTGAAGCAAAATATTTATACTATGTTTTCCAAGCTTCTAACCTTCAAAAATTTCAAGTGAATAATAAAATAAGGAACCATTTATGGTATGGAAGTTTTAATTTATTACTATTAAATTATAACATTGGTTAAAGTGACGAGTTTATTTAACATTTATTAGCTCTTATTTTCCTTAAAATCAGCCTTAAGATTCAAATTTGCATTTGTTAAGTGGAATATGGTAATTAAAATCATAAAATAGCCCAAAAGATAAATGTTTTTAAGCTTAAAGATTTGCAATTTTCCCTATGCTATAGCCTAGAGGAGCCTTGTATTTGGCTCCGCCAGTGTCAGTTGGAGGAGATTTAATGAAACGATAATTGTTGATAGAAAAGAAGTATAAAATGTAAAATTTGTTGGTTGTTTTAACAAGTTTTTAGTGGCAGTTCGTGAGCTGCTAAATTATCCTACTTACATGTTTTGCTACAAATTACAACATCAGCTAATTAAAGTTAATATATCTGGAGCAACAGTCATGAACTCTGCCCATTCTTTGCTTTGGTATTGTCAATGTCCATTAAGCTGAGGAACTTTGTTTTCGTGATTATAATCTGCAGCTTCGTTGTAAGGTTGTATACTGGAGTTGCCAACTGGGATCTCCACCTGTTCATGTGGCATTATTTCTGGCATGTTGGAGCCTACCACTGAATTCTGCTTAATTGCATCACATTAGATTTACGTTACTTAATTAGCATTTGAATTGTATAATTCCAACTCACAGTCACAAATATCAACTCATGGCTTGCAAAAATCATAAAAGGCAGTACTTGGGCTGGAAATTTCCAACATATCAAACAATCAAATAAGTTAAGTTGTCATGATTCACAGTGTACTAAAAAGTTCTGTTGGTGGACATCTGATTATTAAATGTTAAAGTAGATCATAACCTTATATTGATGATGATTATAATCATATTTGAATGTGAAATCATGATTCACAGTTTGTTAACATGCACATAAATTCATCGTCATATAAATTATTTCTGGTAGGAACTTTTTTTCTTACTTGGCAGCTGTCGAATATGTTAAAATATAATTTGTGAATCAGAATCATTGATTAGCTCAAATTATGTCCAAACCTTAAATATGTAATCATGATTCACATTTTGGTTAAAAAGAAACTTTTGTTAAATAATCTAGTATATATGTTGAAGTTGTCAGACTGTGAATGTGAAGATTTGATTAAATAAAAATCATGTTTGAAACTATCTAGTAAGGTGATTAACCGTACTTGGCACTCCTATTGAGATTGAAAGATGAATACATAGCATGCATATATATGTAAAAGGGTGAACTAAACCTGATATTGTGGCAACAAGGTTGGAGGAATGAGGGTGGAGTGGTGTCCTGAGGAAGTAGTGTAAGCCTGATGCCAAAGTGGAAGCTCTCCATCACTGTCATTTGTGACGCTCACATGACACTGTCCCATGGTACTAGGATCTGCATTCGAGCTCTGTCCTTGTGAAAACGGATCATACAGTGTCGATGACAAATTCCTATATTTCAAAGAAAATAGCATTAAAAGTTTCAATTAATTAACAATTTGACCCAAAAAAATAATAATAAAATGGATAACTACATTTTACACCTTTTAAGTTCGGGGGTGATTTTCAAAATTAAACACAAAACTTTAGTCTCTCATATTACATTGTAATTCATTTGACATGTAATCCACATTTGTACATTGACCAAAAAAAAAAAAAAGTCAATAATTTAATGAAGGATTAGACTATCAGACATACAGAGAATGTTTAAGTCGATATAATTTTAAAATCTCAAGTTGCAATGTGAGAGTTAAATCTTCATGACCCATTTTGAAACAACCTAAAACTTGAACCCTGTAAAATATAATTAGCTTGAGAAATGTAGTTAACTAGCTACCTAAGTTGATGCTCTAAGGGAGCGGATGCATCGTAAATTTGGGCTTGGTTGTGACCAGCGCTAGACAACCAACCTGCCACCTCATTCTCGAAGGAGCCTGGCAACACTTGCTGTACATGCATCCATAAAATTATCAAGATTATGCTAATCTCACAATTAAAAATCTGACTTCTTTTCTATATTTAATTTTAATGTATCTAAGTACATGCTTAAAGAAAATTTTTTTTTTTGTTACCTGTATTCCTGAGGAATCATAGGAAGATAGATGATTACTCAACAAATATTCCTGAAAAATTGAAAATACAGATCATACTTCATGTTCTCTTACTCATAAGAAACCAGATAAAAATAAAAATTAATTGAGGGGTGTCTCAAACCTTTCTCTGCATAACACGCGTCAATGTGTCCATTAGGCTTTTCTCGCAGGATTCAAGCTCCACCGTAGATGTGATTTTTAAAGGGTCAGGCTCATATATCCTATAAGCATTTATCAGCCAGGAAAATATAAATATATGAATATATTATCATACCATGGCCTCTTACTGACAAATAAGGATCGTGAAAAAACGCTCATAGTTAATGGTTGTTTTCTTCTCTATCTTGAATTTAATTGCATTCACAAAATAAATACATACAGACAGAATAAGAACGTGAATAACATCTTCGTTTTTTCTCCATATTTAAAGTTAAAAATAATCACTAATATTAGTTATACAGAATAAGGTGGGTCAGGACTCAACAGTGGCTAAGGGGTGGGTAAAGGCATATCCATCACCTTATTTTATTTTGTAAAATTTTTTATTATTAAGAGAGGGGGAGGGTTCAAAACTATTGGATTTATTCAGGGAATGGAGGAGTTTCGAACCTAGTATGCATAGGTGGAAACCCAACACTCCATCCCCTTAGCTACTATTAAGATTTACCCACCTCACTTTGGAGAACTAATACTAGTGATTATTATCAGCATTTTTTTGTGGCGATGGTACAATAGGATAAGGCCATGACACATTTATCATATTCATGAATCATATATACTTTGCAGGTTTTCATTTTTTTTATTTTTAACCTTATCTGCTCCTCAGCCATTTGAAGTTGTTGTTGTAGCCCACCAATTTCCTGTTGAAGTTCCTACAAGGAAAGTGAAATTTAACCATGTCAAGGTCCCGACGAAAATAATAACCATGTCAACGTAAGCAAAAATGTTATTATGCTTCTGTGTATATACGATACTCTAGAGCATACTACAAAACAACATCACAAAAGTGACAAAGTTTGTACCTCAATTTCAGAGCTAACGGCTGTAGGACTACTTGCATTCGAAGCATTCAGAGTTGAGATCACACAAGTAAAAAACAAACAAAATCAATAAACTATATATAGCAAACAAAATTACTTGAAGGAATAAGGAAATGTTTCAGAACTGTTTTTCTTTATCTTTCAAGTTCTAATAATTTTAACATGTAAGAAAAAGAGGAGAACAAACTTGGCAAGTTGTAGAGCAATATCATTTTCACTTCTTAGTTGCTGAAGGGTCCTGAGCAAATACTGCAAGGAAAAAAAAGGACGTCGTATATGTATGTTTTCATTTAACAGTATCTCTTGAAAAATAGATATAAAAAATCATAAGATAAAATACAATAGAGTACATTGCTAGATGTCATGTATCTGACCTCTTTCTTTTGAAGATCACTGCAAAAAAAAAAAAAAAAAAAAAAAAAAAAAAAAAAAAAAAGACGAAAAAAAAAACAATGAACAAGTTATTTTTTTATAATCAATATGAACAAGTTATTTGACATATTCATGTTCGAGAAAAAAAGAAAGGTTTAATAAAATGAACTTTGAGACTATTAATTTTTAGAGGGGACCAAGAGCATACGGATGTTTGTTGTGATCAGGAAAAATTATAGCACTGCGAAAATAAAATAAAAACAACGTATAAATAAATAGCAGATAGATAAATAAAATTCTAAATCATAGAATCGTTTTTTTAACTTTGGTTCTAGTCCTTGTTGACTAAAATGTTAAACTAAAACTTTATTAATTTGAATACTTTGACTCAACAACAAAATATTGAATTTCAGTATTAATTAAGAAATTTAATAACGATAATTAAATTCTCATGCAAAGATTAATACCAAATAGGAAATTTTTTAATTTTTTTCTCAATTTTTTCTTGCTTGAAACTTGATCTGATTTTTATTTTTATTTTTAAATATGGGTATAATTTACATATAACAAAATCGTACAATTTTTTATGAAAAGTTGGTACATTATTATTGATTATATAAAGTAAAAAAAAGTTGTACTAACACACATACTGCTCTCTTTCTTGGTCGGGGAGATTAATGTAGCGAGTGAACACATCCTCGATCCTGATTTCACAATAAAAAATTTATCAGAACAGATGATTTGAATTGAAATTTAGTTAAGAAACCGAAAGCAATAGGAAAAGGGAAAATAAAATGATAAACCCATAAGCTTGCAGAATACATGATTAAATGAACAATAAAAAATGATCAAACCATAATCATCTAATCATTACTGTGCTTTTGGAACTAGTCAACTGCAAGTTGTGTGGATAATCACACTTATGCAATGATTAAAATAAAAATGTAAAATGATTGTTACCTTTTAAGAATTATTTTATTTGAATACTTTTTAAGAGCTTAATATGAACAAAATTTCCATCTGCTAAACATGAACATCTTTATTTGAATATATAAATACAAGTGGGTGGCTATAAACATGCATAATAACAGATTAACCATTTCAATACGCGTGGACGATTGTCATTTATATTTACTTTCTCCCTAATAAGAGGTGCAAATGATGTTCAATCATGCTGGTCAGAGATCCTATTCCAGAGGCTTATGTTAATAAAATTCCAGAAAAACATATGAATGCGTATAAACCATGCCACTTCCTTGAATGATTTTGGAGACTATTTACTTCAATCCCAACACTAGTCACATAGTAAAGCTTATGAAAATCCGAAAAAGCATATTGAGTTCAATTTTAAGTGTACAGCTCTCAACGGTTTCCCATATATATTCACCAGTTTCTCTATTTGAAAGAACATGAATCATGTTAAGTTACACGCAAAATTAAAACAACTGCAACACATACATCATTCTTAAATGAATGAAGAACATATAAAAAGTGAGAAATCATGGATAATAGAACCTTCTTTTGCCAGAAAAATGGCTAAGGCGACCGGAGGGAGAGAACATAATAAGAGCAATGTCAATGTCACAAAGGATGGAAAGCTCATAAGCTTTCTTAATGAGTCCATTTCTACGCTTTGAGAATGTAACTTGTCGATTGGTATTGTTTTCTATTCTCTTTATCTCCAGCTTAACACGACCCATCTTGATCTGGCAAGCGTCTAAATCTATGAGGGAACAAAAAAAGAAAACAAATCTAAGAGAAGTTGTTTCAAGAAGGGAAAATTATGAAGTGTATCCTCTAATTCCTATAAATGAACAATGCATGGAAAAGAAGCAGCTTAAAAGAAGGGTGGTTGGGTACGAGAGAGAGAGAGAGAGGGAGAGGGGAATATGGTTATAAATGGATGGGAGGAGAGATAGGAGGACTTAGAGAGATCAAAGGATTGGATGGTCATTAGACTAATGGAATGATCATTGGTTAATTGTAATTCTTTGAATTGGGGCCCTTCTTGCTGTTGAATATTGGGGCATAACTTTTTGCAATAGGATATAATGGCCCCGAAGATTTCCATAGCCATCGTGAAGGACTAAATGTAACCCTTTATTATGTTTTAGTTCTCTAAAAATTAATATATAAAAAATAATTACTTCAAGACTGAACTTTTCCATCCTAAATCATTGTAGGACTATATTTTTTTTATTTTTTTATTTTTTTATTTTATTACCTTTTTGTACCAAACTTAAACTTTTCAGAGTTACATATTGCATGCTCTAAGATCAAACTTAGCCTAATTTTTTTAGTCTGATTCCTTTTAGCCCTTTGGTTATGTCTAAATGTGACTTATAGTTTTTGGCTAAATCCAATATATGCTCCTACCGGATCCGAAAGGCCAACCAAGGGTCTACGCATAAGACAACGCAAATGACCACCTGGGCTATTTGCCAAAGTCTTACTTTTATCTATTTTTGGATAAATATCGGTTTATGGAGAGATCTATTTTTAGGTAGAAGGTTGGCCATAGTCTACAGAGCCAGTTATATGAATTAAGTTTTTTGTCGTCAACTTATTGTGATGGTTTTTACATCCAATAATACATTGTTACAGGAACAAAAAATTTATTTATGATAGTGTAGATATTTCATATACAAGACTTTCTCACTGACAGATTAAAAAAAAAAAAAAAAAAAAAACCATTTGTGTGCAATGTTTGGTGCTGTGGCTACCCGCAATCATCGAGATGCAATTGCTACATGTTACGTATTCTTCTAGTTTTCTGACTTTCCTATGGCACATTGTCATTTACAAGAAATTTTTAGTTGTGACGGAAATACAAGTGGTACACCACGTGTTTTAATAGGAATTGTGAGAAATTTTATTTTTTAAGTTATTAGCTTTTTAGCACACATGTCCCACCATTTGTTTAGTGACACGTGGTGTACCATCCCGTATACCGATCACATTGAAAAATCTCTTGTCATTTGCATTGTCCATGCACTGTGGTTTTAATTATTACGCATGGAACTATATACCTATTTCCAAATTCTCTGTGTTTTGTTTTTGTATCTTGGCCTCCTAAAAACTATTTGGCTTTCCCATGAAAAGCCCTTTTGAGTTTCCATGCACCGTATCTGCATATCGTTCCACATTCGTTTGTAGATAAATACCAAGTTATATATATTGCGCATCTTTACCAAATAAAAAAATTCAGTGTATTCCGAATACAAGGAGTATACCATGTGTATAATATAAGTAGAGACATTAGAACATATATTCTAAAATTGAGACATATCAACTTGTATACTGTAATATGTAGTGTACCACTTTACCTACGTTTCTGTTAGAATAGAACTGTTGACTCCGGATTTTTCTTCATGATTGTTTTCAATTGTATATTAATGAATTGATTAATGATAATTAATGTAGGTTTCCTACCTTAATAGGAATTGTGTTAACCCTATTTCATCACATATGACTATTTTGTCTGGACAAGTATTCTTCTGTGCATTAATTCAAACGTTTGATGATAGTAGAGTAGGCTGTAGGGAACTGGATTTGGGACTGGAGTACACTGGACTCGTCGAATAAAGCTATATAAAGTTCCAGAAATGATTGCAACTTACATTCTCATTTTGTTCTTCTCACACATTTTCATACCACGTACATTCTACCAGCACTCAAATATTAAAACTTTATTTAAATTAAGATTACACTATTTTCCTTCCTTTGTTAATATCATTAAAATTTTAGTTTGTCAACCAAAAAGTACTTAAACTTTTAATTTTGCGTGTTAGTGGAATACACGTGATATGAGTATAAATGAAAATGTTGAAATGAGAAGGTTGCTAAAACTTTTTGACACACCCCGACCCGGGATGTCCATTAGGACTTCGAATCGAGTTGTACTGGCCGACTCCTGGAAGGTGCCGAAGCCATAAAGTATGATGATGTGGAAAAATGTGAATAAATTTAAACCTAAGAGTGCCTAAAAACCAGAGTGCGCTGGTGAGCGGAAATTAACCCACTTCACACGTGACGTTATAGCATAAGTAAGTACAGTATAGTGGATTAAGAATCATACCCTCGAAAGAAATCTCCAATACTAAGATTTTCCACGAATTCTCGACGATAAGAAAGCTCAGCTAATAAAACCTGAAGGGTGAAAACAAAACAAGGGTGAGTGGCCCTAGAAATAAATTTTTTAATAGAAAACTTCTAAAACGTTATAACCCCTCGATGCAACACCTGTATAGTATCCAGAAAATCATATCACGGATAAGTATGAAATAAAAAATATACTAACAGTAAACCCAGAAGTATATCATGACACAACATCTCATTAGCAATATAAATAATCATGTGCTTAACAACCCATACTAGCACGCCAGTCGGAGTCACCTATGGTGACCTGTACGACTACAACCATAACTCATAAGTCGGAGTCACCTATAGTGACATATACGACTTATCCATATCTCAACAATCAATGCTAGCTCATAACTCGGAGTCATCTATAGTGACCTGTACGACTTATCCATAGCTCATCACATATGCTAGCTCATAAGTTGGAGTCACCTATAGTGACTTGTACGACTTATCCATATCTCATCAATCAATGCTAGCTCAGAAGTCGGAGTCACCTATAGTGACCTGTACGACTTATCAATATCTCATCACATATCCCTGTAATATGTCAGCCGGATCCACCTCTTGTGGCCTGTACGACTGAACCCATAGCTCATCACATATCCCTGCACACGAGTCGGAACCACCTATAGTGGTCTGTACGACAGGACTGGGTGTAAATAAGTACGCTCAAGTGCTACGATCACGTGAAGACTGTGCGAATAAACGCGGGTCACCTACAAGTCGGAACCACCTATAGTGGTCTGTACGACAGGATTGTGCACCTACCTTGGATCCAAGGTGAGCGTAAGGTGCGGAAGGTGAACATCACGTGAAGGACTGTGCCCTGGCCACGGGCGGGAGCACTAACACTGGGGTGCAGGTTTATGAGCTCTAACTGCATCTATTGTAACATTTACGACTCATGGGCAACCTGTACGACAGTGTCGGAGTTGCCCATCATTGTAACCTGTACGACAAGGTCGGAGTTGCCTAAAACATACATGTAGTCATGCCATAACTCCATCATTTCAACTAATATCATAAACTCACATGAACTAATCTGGGTGTCCTGCGTTCACCTTTGCACTTCAAAGCGTTCATAATAATTATGTGCAGGTAATATACATATAGATAAACCATGATGCAATCTGATACTCAATCATGTTATAGCATTTTCAATTATATATATATATATATATATATATATAATATGGCATAAAAATGCATAAGCTGTAACGCCATACTCCCGTACTATTTATTTTCAAGAATAATTATCGGTGATAAGCTCAACTAGACACTAGTTTAATTAACTATCATTACTTACGTTTCCTTACTTCAAATTCTTGATTCTTCACACATTGATTTATGACCAACATTTAACTCCCAAATCATAAAGTTAAATCTCACATTTTCCACCAATGTCCCTCAAATTACTCAATTCCTTAAACAAGGCCATTGTCTCAATTATTTAATCTCGTTTATTGTATGGCTGCATCTAACGTCTCGTTAGACTGCCTACGTACCCTAAACAGGGATCAAGCCATTCGTAGTTCACTTTAGAACTTCAAAGCATTCACAGTAATTATATGAAATAATCAATTTATAACCGTTTATGGAATTATTGATCATATATATATATAAATACGATAGAAAGAAAAAGACTCACTTACCTGAGGTCCGCACTACGACTCCCTAGCACGAATATTGCGACATCACGAACCATCGTCGCCTGCCACGAAGTCCAAAAGTTGACGGAGGGTGGTCAATTTTGTCCCCAAAGCTGGCGGATGCCTAAAGCTTCCCGGCGTCGATTTGTCGTCTACGGTGGTCCAACGGGGTCAAGGTTGGTTGGGATTTTCTCCTGGGATGATGGGCTACAAAGCCCAAGTGGTGGCATCGGCCATCGCTTTGCCGATTCGCCGGAATATTGAAAAGAGTAGCCGGAGCACCGTTGATTTTTTGTCGACTTTTGTGGCCTCAAACCACCACATACTGTGGTTAATCAAGGTGGTTCTTGGGTGGGTTTTGTAGAGGGGAATGAGAGCTTCAAGATGGCGGTGGTGGCATCGAAAAACTCCATCGCAGTTGGCCGGAATCGACTTTGGAAGATGGGTGGTTGCAATGGGTATGGGTGCGATTTTGGGGGAGCTGGGAGCTTCTCTCTCTCCCCTCTCCTCCATTTCTAATTGGTCATCCCTTTCTTTTTCTGATCGGTCCCTTATTTTCTTGCTTAAATTTGATTGGTTACTGTAGACATTGAAATTTCGGTGAAATAAATATTGACAATTGTATTAAAATTACAACCCCCATTCATTTCACCTACATCATACACTCACTTCACATACATCATACACTCACCTCACCTACAACACACACTCATCCCACCTACAACATCCACTTACTTCACCAAACAAATGGATGGTGGTGATTCATTCTCAAAGCCTATAAATAGGCTTCTCCATCAAGCAATAAGGAGGAATTCACATACATTTTCTCTACTTCCAAATTAGAAGAGAATTCATACCACACCAAAGCCTTGAAGCTTCGAAACTCTAAAGCTCTCAAGCAAATCCGGAAGCATCCAGAAAGCCTCTTCGTTCTTCATCAAAATCCTCCTTCAAGATCAAGCCCCAACGGCCCTTGAAGAAACTTCCACTAATTCAAGATCAAGCCCCGACGGCCCTTGAAGAAAGTGTTCATCATTCATCATCCGTTCATCCTAAAGATCAAGCCCCGACGGCCCTTTGGATCAACAACATCAAATCTATCCATTACAAAGATAGAATCAGAGGCTAAATTTGTAGAAGAGATTGTAACCCCTAAATCATTAATACAAAAATTATTTTGTACACGTGTTCTTGTCTCGTTCATCGCAGGAATTTCCGTGTTTACAAATTTGGCACGCCCGGTGGGATATTTCTCTACCTCTCATCTCTATCTTTGAATATGCAAAAAGCACAAATGGCATTAAAGAAGGCTCAAGTTGTTCTCGCAGCCAATGCAAGGAACAAGAGCGTCATCACCGCAGGCGGTGTCACTTCGGGCGTCACAACTCGAAGCAGGGCAAGAGCTCTTTCTGCCGCCTCTTCCACCCCTGCATCAACTCCGCCAAAGGAACAATAACACTCAAGGCATGAACCTGTGATCACCCTGGCCTAGCTAAGGGCGCCAAGGAAGGAAAGCCCAAGGAAGTACTCTGGTTCCATGGTTTCCGATGCCGACTCAAGCGGCAGCTCAGCCATGCAAGTCATGACTGCTGGAGCGACTTCAATCGATGAGCAGATGACTCATATGAATGAAGCGATCACAAGGCTAACACGGATTGTGGAAGAAAAATACCAGCAAATCGCCGCACTCGTCAACCAACTAGATGCGAAGCCCGACGTGAAAGTCGAGCAAGGGGATGATCCAGTAAAGAAGGAAAACGACGAAGATGAGGAGCCTCATGCGGAGAAAGTCGAAGAGAAACTAAAGCTAGACCAATCAGCGGCACTCATGGGATCTCTCTCTATCCAGCAGCTGCAGGAGATGGTCGTCAGCACAATCAAGGCACAGTACGAAGGAAGTTCACATGACTCTGTACTATACTCAAAACCCTACTCCAAGAAAATTGACGCTTTGAAGATGCCGATGGGTTATTAGCCACCAAAGTTCATGCAGTTCGATGGAAAGGGAAACCCCAAGCAACACGTCGCCCATTTCATTGAGACTTGCAACAACGCAAGAATAGAAGAAGATTACCTCGTTAAGCAGTTTGTACGCTCGCTGAAAGGAAATGCCTTTGAGTGGTACACGGACCTAGAGCCTGAGTCCATCAACAGTTGGGAGCAATTGGAAAATGAATTCCTCAACCGCTTTTACAGCACCTGTCGAACTGTGAGCATACTAAAGCTGACGAGCACGAAGCAATAGAGGGATGAACCAGTCGTGGACTACATCAACCGATGGCGTAATCTAAGCCTCGACTGCAAGGACAGGCTCTCGGAGATCTCTTCAATCGAGATGTGCGTTCAAGGCATGCAATGGGGGTTACATTATATCCTTCAAGGCATCAAACCACGGACTTTTGAAAAATTAGCCACCCGTGCCCACGACATGGAGCTAAGCATTGCTCATCATACAAAAAAAAAGCCAATCACCAACTTCAAGAAGGACAAGGTGTTTGCCCCAAATGAAGATAAAACTGGGAAGAAGCCCGCCAAGGAAGCTTTTACTGTCAACACTGCGCCCATCAAGGCCTCCTCCGCGCCTATCAAGATCTCCTCCAAAACCAAAGCAAAGGAGATAAAGAGAGGTGAGCCTCCTCGCACCCAAGACAGGTACAAAAGCACCTTGAGGGAATTGGAGCAGAAGGCGTACCCTTTTCCTGACTCAGACATGGATGCAATGTTAGACGACTTGCTGGAAAAGAAGGTGATTGAGTTACCATAATGCAATCACCATCTTATCGTGTGAACGATCCTAGGTATTGCAAGTACCATCGTACTCAATCGTGTGAACGATCCTGGGTATTGCAAGTACCATCGTATCGTGAGCCATCCTGCTAGCAAGTGTTTCATTCTCAAAGAACTCATTATGAAGCTAGCGCAACAAGGGAAAATCGAGCTCGACCTCAAAGACACGGCCGCAACACATACTACTACAATTGCATTTGGATCCTTCGATCCCGTGCCTCTCCAAGCGACACCTGACCATTCCTATCAATGCTCAAGTTGCACGATACCTTCTGCGCAACCATCATCGGGGGCAAACAAACAAGATGCACATACCGATAATGAAGAAGGATGGACATTGGTGATATACAAAAAAACAAGGAAACCAAAACCACAAGCCACAAGACCAAAGGTGGAACAAGGGAAAAAGCACCGTCGTCGCAACAGTAAGAAGCCCAAAAGGAACGTAAAAGCTGCTAAGCCAACGTATGATGGGGAATCTATGGAGCAAGAGCCACACATTCCTGTCTCCTTGGTCGAAGTAGAAATGGAAGAGCCCTCAAAAGGCAAAGCTATTGCCACTGAGGGAGAAAACACTCTCACGCTCGAAGAAGGTCTGCCAACACACTTTAGCTTCGAGGAAGTGCTACGATTACCAAAGAAGAAGCGAAGAGCACTGGCAGCAGTCTTGGCAAGTCCTGACGATCACGAAGTGCAAGAAAGCAAGAATGAAGGGTTGAAGCTTCGGCCACATGAATGTACCACATGCTGTGCCATCGAGAACGCAATCCATTTCACCAACGAAGACTTGCTGCTAGGATCCAAGCCTCACAACCGTCCTCTCTTCGTTTCTGGGTACGTAAAGGAGCACAAAGTCAACCGCATGCTTGTGGATGGTGGATCAGTCATACACATCATGCCAAAGTCAACAATGACTACAATCGGCATCAAGGTGGATGAATTGTCCTTAAGTCGTCTACTAATCCAAGGTTTTAATCAAGGAGGACAAAGAGCGATGGGTATGATCCGAGTGGAGATGACTATTGGTGAACTCAAGTCAAGTACGATATTCCACATGATCGATGCAAGAACTTCCTATGGCTTGCTCTTAGGAAGGCCTTGGATCCATGCGAATGGAGTAGTACCGTCCACCTTTCACCAATGCTTAAAATTCTACCTAGAAAGAGTGAAGGTGGTCTATGGCGACACCAAACCATTTACCGAAGCCGAATCATATTTCGCAGACGCCAAGTTCTACATGGATGAAGACATGGTGCCCGAAGCTCTTCCAAAAGAGATCAAATCCACGGGTAAAGCAACACCTAAAAAGCAGGAGTAGCAAGCCATGCCCAAGAAGTAAGAAGAAGAAGCTATGCCGGTTTCAAGCAAGAACGATGATGAGCTTGCTAAACCTGCAACAACCAAAGGGAGCAAGATGCCCTCAAATGGACCAAACACACCCGTCTTCCGATACATCCCAACGTCAAGAAGAAAGAATGGTCAATCTCCGTTCGAAACTGAAGCAAGCAAAGACGATGCACAGCGGCACAAGGATAATGTAAAGTTGCTCAAGACGAATGCAGTTTTGCCTCTGACACGGCTAGGCGACACTAAGATTGCAAGACTACCACAAGGCTTCATAAAAGCTCTACCAAAGGGGATGGAACCAAGCTTTCTCCCAACCAAGAGGACCGAATAAGGTTTTGATCCAAACGCCTACAAACTCATGTCGAAAGCGGGGTACGACTTCGCTTCTTCTTCGAATCCTGGAAAGAATGTTTCAAACACCATCAACAATAAAGAACGTGACTTCACGGAGACCCAAAAGAAGTTGAAGAAGCATGGTTACGGAGTTAACAACAACAAAGCTGGACTTGGCTTCACACCAAATGCACCCGTGAAGATTTCAAGCAAAGCGAAAAATGCTACCACCCAACACATCAGTGTGAGCATTGAACAAGATCAAGCGGAGCCTAAATCCGCCATTCGGACGTCAGTCTTCGATAGGATGAATCGTTCAAGACCCAGAACGTCAGCACTTAATCGCATTGGTGGTCAAAACCGAACCTCCGTCTTCAAGAGGCTTAACATGCCAACATCCCAAAGCTCTGTTTTTTAAAGGTTGTCAAAACCTAAGAAGCAAAGCAACATGGCTAGCTCTCCTCCTCGTCGGTCAGCTTTGGACAGACTTGAAGAAACCAATAAGCCTTCTAGAAAGAGGAAGACAACGCCAAATGAAGAAAAGCTCGACAGTCTAGCAGGAAAAGACGATGTTCAAAGCTTGATTCCTTCAAGGATGAAGCGCCAAGTAACTTTGAAGGTTGACATAAAAGAACCACTGAAGGTAAGAAGGCGCACCATCATCTACACCAACCAATCTTCATGCCAACAAACCCAAGAGGACGGCACTGAAAATGAGGCCCAAGAAGACAAAGAATACGAAATCTCGGAAGAATACGTCACTTCCGGCTCTGTCAACTCAAAATCTTCACCTCAATCGCTGGGGGCATGCTCTAAAACCATGTCAGTCAAGCCGAGTGAAGTTGAAGGATGGACTCATGTCACTCCGAAGAAACTGCACAAGAAGCATATGTCTTCTCCACAAGTGCACCAATCGGAAAAGGGGCAAAGCAGCTTTCGCCAACCTCCAAAGCAATGTGAAAGTGTTGAAGATGAGGAAATTTCGACACAAAGATCGACCATGCGCGATCTCTTCTTTCTCAGAAAATTATTCAGCTACTCGGTCAAGGCTCCTTGCTATAAATATTGCGAGGAACGCATCTCCAGGCAACAACCATCTCTTCCACAAGTTCACCAATGGGAAAGGGGGCAAAGCAACTCCTGTCAACTTCCAGAACAATGTGAAAGTGTTGGAGATAATGAAACTTTGACACGAAGATCATCCATCCCCATCGCGATGCGTGACCTCTTCCCAGAAGACTTCTTCAACTACTCAGTCAAGGCTCATTGCTATGAAGATTGCGAGGGACTCTCCCGGATCGCTTGACAAACCAACACCACAGCTCCTTGCCTGCATGAGCCTAAACTGTACATGGCACCAAATGCTCATTGTTCGCACGAGCCTAAACTGCATGAACCAAAGCTCTTGGCCCGCAAGAGCATAAACTGTGTACGGCAAAATCATCATCAAAATAAAATAAAAAAATCCATCATTCATTTGAACTACGTCATGACTTGATCCCTCCTTAACCGAGGGTACGTAGGCAACTTGAAACTTCAAAAACTTCAAGTACAGTCACATCATCAACAAAAACACAAACACTTTGAAGAATAAAAAGCAAATTCAAAATATGAATACTTTATTTCTTTAAAGGAATGATTTGGTTACAAAGCCGTATTACAAAGGTAAGCATTACGCCAACGTCACCACCGAGGAAAGTTGTGACAAAAAGGCACTATACAGCATAAACTCGCTACAGTCTTTTGCACAACCCCACAAGGTAAAGGTGACATGCTGGAACAAGCTCCAAGCAGCAGCGGCAAAGAGCCCATGGCAAGCAGCAAGGTCAATGTGCACGACAACGTCCCCACCGAGGAAAGTTGTGAGCAAAAAGCACTACACAGCATAAACTCGTTGCAGTCTTTTGCACAACCCCACAAGGTAAAGGTGATGCACTGGAACAAGCTCCAAGCAGCAGCGGCAAAGAGCACATGGCAAGCAGCAAGGTCAATGTGCACGGCAACGTCCCCACCGAGGAAAGTTGTGACCAAAAGGCACTACACAGCATAAACTCGCTGCAGTCTTTTGCACAACCTCACAAGGTAAAGGTGACACGCTGAAGCAAGCTCCAAGCAGCATGGCAAATAGGGCAGCTACAAGACGGTCCTTCAAGGCACGCTACAGTGGCAAAGGAAACTAAAATGCTACGCAAACCCGCAGCGACTACGCAAGCAGTTTCTTGCACCGCACGTCGACGTCACCACCAAGAAAGAACTAGGACCAAAAGGCATTACGCAACGAAGCCCCGCTGCAGGCTCTTGCACAACACCACACGGCAGTGCACCACCGAGGGAAAACTGTGATCAAAAGGCACTACACAGCGAAACCCCGTTGCAGTCTCTGGCACAAGCACTAGGCAACCTGCTCACTCCGCCACCAACTACCACGTCTCTGAAAAGCTTCGTGAGGACCCCAGCAGCTTGCTCTGCCTTCTCAAAATTAAAGAATCCTGGCATTACAGCAAACAAATCCATCAGTGGGGTACACACATTATGTGTATAAATAGACACATTATATTATATATATATATATATATGTACGGTGATGAGACCACTTCTATATATGTGTGTATATATATATGTATATATATTATATATATATGTATATATATTATATATATATGTACGGTGATGAGACCACTTCTATATATGTATATATTATATATTATATATGTGCGGCGATGAGACAACCATATATGTGTGCGGTGATGTGTGTGTATATGTATATATTATATATTATATATGTACGGTAATGGGACAATCAACGTCCATGCATATATATATATATATATATATATATATACATGTCAAAATCATCCTTAGCTTACAGCGAATGAGCCTCACCACGTAAAGGCTCCACAAAGGAAGGCTGGTAACTGCTTTCGTTTCTTCCTTCACCACGGCCTTCAAACCTACACTTGCAGCTACCTTTTTGTCCAGCGCCAAGTTCAACAGACAGCAGACGCGAAGAACGCAGTGCAACGAGGAAGCAGTGCACGCAGTTGTGATTGCAGTCAGCAGCAGCGCAGGATTGCCGGACAATGGTGCAGTGGCGATGCAAGGCAGCAAGCAATGCAGTGGCTGAGGCGGTGCAATGGTTGTGCAGTGACGGTGCGATCCCATGTATACGTATACATATATATATATATATATATATATATGCAGAATAAACTCAGAGGAGCAAAAGAAGTGCGGTGACTGTGCAAAAAATGGTGACTGTCGCAAACAGTGATCCGCGTGAAGAGAGGAGTGCAGAGAAGAATGCAGTACAGTAGCTGTGCAAACAGTGATCCGCGTGAAGAGAAGAGTGCAGAGAAGAATGTAGTACAGTAGTTGTTCAAACAGTGATCCGCGTGCAGAGAAGAACGCATAGAAGAATGGTGCGGTGACTGTGCAAATAAAAATGGTACAGAGAAGAATATGATGCAGCAAGGAAGACCCAAGCTCTCCACTTCGCTTCCCCTTTGAAGAATCATGTTCCTGGTTTCTTAAATATATATATATATATATATATATATAATAAATAAATAAAATGATGAAAGGTGTTTAGTGCGTCAGGCAACATCCATCAAAACATATATATACAAATAGTGAAATCTTGGTGCATGGCACTACTCTGAAAAGAACAAAAATTGAAAGAAAGGTGGTGGCGACAAAATCATTGAAATATAGAAAAGATGGTGTTCGCTCCCTAAATCCGCCATGGTGCCTTGCGGGCAAGCCGGGGATTTGCTCACATACGAGATTGGTGGGGTGCGGGCGTGCCACTACTAGATGCCGCTAGTAGACGGGATTTGAATGATTGAGGTTGCGCCTGAGTTTGACTTCGAACCAAGAGATTGTGTCATTGAGTGGGAGTTACTCAAATTAAGGTTCTTTGTTTGCCTTAAAAATAAGGACTTTACTTATATGGAGAGATAGAACAATATGTAAATGACAAGGTTGCTTGGAAATATAAATGACAGAGGAAAGTAACTAAAATTGCAGATTGCTTGTAATTTATATGGCTGGAAATGAGTACATAAAAGCTACAAATGAGATCGATACCGCAAGTGAGCAGCAGAGCTAATAAACTAGATAAAAGAAGGCTTTTGGCAAATCTGGTTTGAGCAGAGTTTGTGCTTTTGTTTGTTTGTTTGAGTGTCTTAGACAAGGTAGCAAAGCTTACAAAAAGGGTTGAAGGGGAGTCGATCCCGAGAGGGATGAAGGCTTTGGCTGACTACAGCTATCGTTTGAAGGCAAATCTGGCTTTGAGCAGAGTTTGTGCTTTGTTTGTTTGTTTAAGTGTCTTAGACAAGGTAGCAGAGCTTACAAAAAGGGTTGAGGGGGAGTCGATCCCGATAGGGATGAAGGCTTTGGCTGACTACAGCTATTGTTTGAAGGCAAATCTGGCTTTGAGCAGAGTTTGTGCTTTGTTTGTTTGTTTGAGTGTCCATAATCCTTGTGCTTGAGCTCCTTTATATAGAGGTCTGGAAGAAACCCCCTGCTGAGGTTTTTGTACTTGCCCGAAAGAAGCTTGGGCAGCTTGTATTCCATTGCTTGGGTAACTTGCATTTCACTTGTCTACTTGCATGGAGAAATAATATTAAAAGGGGAACTTGCATTTCCACCACATGCTTTCATCACATGTTTTCCCATTTGTAATAAACTAACATTTAAAAGAAGCAAGTTGGCTTCTTTCACATTATCATTGTCCGAAAGCTTTCCCATCCACTTGCAATACATGCATGTATCTTGTTTAAACAAAGGCTTGACAAACCTCCACCACCCAAAGAAATGGGAGAAACAATATTATAGTGCCAAACCCCTCCACTTGATAGCTAAATATCTTCAAAGTTAGTCTTCTTGCTCATTAATCCTCCAAATGCCATATTTTACCCAAATTGCCCAAATAAGTAAAAATTGGTATATTTTGAGTGCAAACAGTGCCCCCCAAGTTTTACAAATTTGAGCAAAGTTTGTGAAACTTACAACTCCACTGCTGCCAGGAATGATGTCGAAGGAAGAAGCACGTCTACCTCTCCGATCCTTTTGTCGTTGATAAACTTGGCAAAATGAGCAAGGCAATTTGGTAGTGCAACTAGCATTGAAAAGAATGTTGTCTGACTTGTGTTCCTTCTTGTTGATACCAAAAAACATAGGAGCATCCTCACTGGTTACCGAGATAGTAAACTAGAAAAAATGCCCGAAGTCGGGCAAACTGGAAAAGAGAGTTAAAGAGAGAAATAAACTTGGGCAACTATTCTTTTTTGTCTTTTTCTTTTGGCCTCTTTTCATATAACATAATATAATAATATACATACATATATATAGATATATATGTATAAGGCCCATTCGGGCAAGGTGGAAGAAAGAGAGAGATAAGGAGACAAAGAGAAAGAAAGAGAGAGAAAAACAAAAAAAAAGAAAAAGGGAGAAAGAGAGGAATGCCCTTTCGGGCAAGAAGGGGATAGAAGAGACAAAGAGAAAGAAAGGAAAAAGGAAAAAGGGAGAGAGAAAGAAATAATAATAAAAAAGTAAAAAGAAAGAAAGAAAGAAAAAGAGAGAGAGAGAGAGAGCCCTTTCGGGCAAAATGGAAGAAGAAAGAGAGAGACAAGGAGACAAGACTGACAAGGAGAAAGAGAAAGAGAGAAAAAGAAAGAGAGAGAAATAATAGAAAAAGAAAAGGAAGAGCCCTTTCGGGCAGCTTAAAACAGCAAAAAGCCCATTCGGGCAAATTAAAAAGCAAACCAGATATATATATATATATATATATATGGAAGGCCCATTCGGGCAAGTGCAAGTATAATATATATATAATATTAGCCCTTTCGGGCAAAGAACTTACATACATATAAAATAAAATATAACACTATATATATATATGTGTTAACTTTTAGGCAGACAAAAAACTGAGGGAGAGATAGGAAGAAAGAGAAAAGAGAAAGAAATAATAAAAAAGTTAAAAGAAAGGGAGAAAGAGGCACTTTTCGGGCAACAACAAAAGAAAAGAAAGTCCAAGTCGGGCAAACTGGTACACAGTTTATTCGGGCAAACTGCCCAGATTTTTTTTTTTTGTTGTCTTTTTTCAAAGCTATACATATAATATAATATATCTATATATATATACAAAAAGCCTTCAGGCAACATACTTTACTATATAAAATATATATATAAAAAAAAAACTATATATATAGCCCTTTCGGGCAACATTTTATAAAATATATTATAATACTATATATATATATAATACAGCCCTTTCGGGCAAAGCAATTTGACTATATAATATAATATAATATAATAGATATAGATACATAGATATAAAAATAGCCCTTTCGGGCAGCAGAAAGACAGGTGAGAGAAAGCCATTCGGGCAAATTGGGTGAAGCCCCTTGGCTGCTCAAGTGTTATTTTTCTCTCAACACTCAAATCTTTTTCTCTTTTTAAAATTGAGTGTAGAGAGATCATACCCACCATTTAAATTGGCCATGCCATATAGCTTGGGAACCATAGGAGGTGGCCATTCATGTTTGATCCTAAGCTTTGTCCTCCTTGAGATCTCGATGCGGACAACATGCTTGTGTTGGCGGGCAAGAGTGTAGGAGCTATTTTCTTCTTCTTCGGGCTCCACATGAGGTGTGGGCTCGTGCCCCCCCGAGCGTTGGTGTTTGGCCTATACTAGCCATCATCTCCATCTTAGCTTGGTCTCCTACAACCATATCCATTTTCATGGATTTTTCATTGGGTGGGGCCATTGTTTGGCCTTCATCAATGTGTATGATTTGTTCTTCCTTGGTTGTAGTAGGGTGAGTGTGCTTTGTAGAGGGGATTTGACACATTTGATCTATCAACTTTCTCAAAGTCTCTCCAAAAGTTGTATAGCTTTCCTCCACCCTTTTAAAACACTTAGTCACTTCTTCACCATACTCGACGCTTGCCACATGAAGTTTGGACACCTTCTCTAATTTGCCCACATCCTCATTGTAGAGCTCTTCATCCGGATGATCATGAGTTGGCATCTCATATATTGGCTTTATGTACTCATTGGAAGCATTTTGATACTCAAAGCCATTTGTTGGCCTATCATAGTATTCATGAATGTGATTGTCTTCAAAAGAATAATAACCTTCGTCATAGCCATAAGTTGGCCAATCTTCAAGATTATTATTTATTTGATGGCCATTATTTGGCCGACAATCATGCTCCATGGGACTTGAGTATTCTTCAGCCATGTACCCATAAGTTGGCAACTCATAGGTTGGCTCTATGTGATAGCCATAGCTTGGGCGCTCTTCAACACCGTCATCCTCCTCATACTCCGAAAAATCATATTGAGAAAAATCATGAACATAAGGATTGTTCATAATCTAACTCTATATAAGGGATCCCACCGGGCGTGCCAAAATATGTTCGCTCCCTAAATCCGCCATGGTGCCTTGTGGGCAAGCCGGGGATTTGCTCACATACGAGATTGGTGGGGTGCGGGCGTGCCACTACTAGATGCCGCTAGTAGACGGGATTTGAATGATTGAGGTTGCGCCTGAGTTTGACTTCGAACCAAGAGATTGTGTCATTGAGTCGGAGTTACTCAAATTAAGGTTCTTTATTTGCCTTAAAAATAAGGACTTTACTTATATGGAGAGATAGAACAATATGTAAATGACAAGGTTGCTTGGAAATATAAATGACAGAGGAAAGTGACTAAAATTGCAGATTGGTTGTAATTTATATGGTTGGAAATGAGTACATAAAAGCTACAAATGAGATCGATACCGCAAGTGAGCAGCAGAGCTAATAAACTAGATAAAAGAAGGCTTTTGGCAAATCTGGTTTGAGCAGAGTTTGTGCTTTTGTTTGTTTGTTTGAGTGTCTTAGACAAGGTAGCAGAGCTTACAAAAAGGGTTAAGGGGGAGTCGATCCCGAGAGGGATGAAGGCTTTGGCTGACTACAGCTATCGTTTGAAGGCAAATCTGGCTTTGAGCAGAGTTTGTGCTTTGTTTGTTTGTTTGAGTGTCTTAGACAAGGTAGCAGAGCTTACAAAAAGGGTTGAGGGGGAGTCGATCCCGATAGGGATGAAGGCTTTGGCTGACTACAGCTATCGTTTGAAGGCAAAGCTGGCTTTGAGCAGAGTTTGTGCTTTGTTTATTTGTTTGAGTGTCCATAATCCTTGTGCTTGAGCTCCTTTATATAGAGGTCTGGAAGAAACCCCCTGCTGAGGTTTTTGTACTTGCCCGAAAGAAGCTTGGGCAGCTTGTATTCCATTGCTTGGGTAGCTTGCATTTCACTTTTCTACTTGCATGGAGAAATAATATTAAAAGGGGAACTTGCATTTCCACCACATGCTTTCATCACATGTTTTCCCATTTGTAATAAACTAACATTTAAAAGAAGCAAGTTGGCTTCTTTCACATTATCATTGTCCGAAAGTTTTCCCATCCACTTGTAATACATGCATGTATCTTGTTTAAACAAAGGCTTGACAAACCTCCACCACCCAAACAAATGGGAGAAACAATATTATAGTGCCAAACCCCTCCACTTGATAGCCAAATATCTTCAAAGTTAGTCTTCTTGCTCATTAATCCTCCAAATGCCATATTTTACCCAAATTGCCCAAATAAGTAAAAATTGGTATATTTTGAGTGCAAACAGATGGGAAGGATGGTGCATCAGGCACCATCTAAAAGAAAGGTTATGGGATGGTGAACGACATCATTTTGAAAAAAAAAAAAAAAAAAAAAAAAAAAGAAGAGGGAAGTAACACATCTTAGTGAGTTATATGTTTTATTTGTACTTAGCACAATGCACTGAATAAAATAAAGCATGTCCATTGATATCTCTAAGAAATTACAAGTGCGTAAAAAAAAAAAAAAAAAAAAAAGGGAAATTAAAAGCAGAAGAGAAAAGACAGAGACTTCACAAAGGTTGCTCACGTGAAGCCTCAGCACTCGGCAGAACCCTAGAAGAAGAAGGCACTAAAGATTGATCACGTGGCGCCTCAATGCTTGGTCGAACGCTAGAAAGCGAAGGCAAAAGGTGCCTCTAGAAGAAAGCCACAAACTTCTGATGGTCGCTTTGAATCCGACCTTCAGATGCTTGCAGATGATCAAGCTTTCTCTTCATGCTCGTCGAATAATCATTTGCAAGCATGCGCAACTCTCGGTTCTCGCGCTTGAGACGTTTGATCTCTCGTCTAAGGGTTTCCACCTTGGCCATCAATGATTCAACTTGGTGAGTTCGAGCAAGTAAGCGCTGGCCCATGTTGGACACAGAGCCCGCACACTGAACACTGAGAGCCAGGGAGTCTTGAACAGCCAACTCATCGGACCGCCTTGAAAGTAGCCTATTATCTCTAGGAGTGAGAAGGTTCATAGCTACAACCGTAGCTGTTGTTGCATCCCTCATCACAGAGTTTTCAACTGTAAGAGGGCCATTAAAAGAAAAGAAGGACGGGCGCCATATATTACCTTGACGTTGCGCACTTGTATCACTCCCGAGACTCAAATCTAAGCAAATGTTAGACGGGTATGCCATTTTCAAAAATGGTAAAAGAAAAGGGTTGGAGGGAGTAAAATCTCAGAAATACAACAAAGACAATTTTCAAGGGCGGGCAATCTTCAAAGTGTGCATGTTGAATACAATTGACACCTCTTTAAAAGAAGAGGCAACACAACCACTTGTTAAAAAAAAATCGAAGAGACACCACTCTTCGAATTTCAAAACCCGGATTTTCCTGCGTAAAGTCCGTCAACACTTTTCAGACACAATCTCAGCTTTCGGCTATCACGTGCAACTTTGTCAAAGATCACTGACAAAGTTGAAAACGTGCAAAGTCCATTATTCCAACTACCACACTTTTGGCCGACAAGCGTGGGTGACAAGGCCGCATCCGCATTGCCACTTGCATTGAGAAATCACCATATAATTCGACCTTCATCCTCTATAGCAAGGCACACATCCAAAACGCCTGACTCTTCTTCCTTGCCGAATGCATCTGCAACCAAACCCTCTCAACATACTCAGTTTTCTTCCTCCTCGAAAATACAAACGCCTGACCCTTCTTCCTTGCCAAGAATACATCTGCAACCAAACCTCTCAACGTACTCAGTTTTCTTCCTCCCTGGAAACACCTCTGCAAACAAATGACACCAAAGCAAAGGTATCTCATATCACTAGGGTTGAAAGCAAGAGTATCTCATAGCATGCTTTCTCCCTATCCTTCTCTTTGTCCTCGTTCTTCTCTTCAGGGCAAGGAGAAATAAAGCAATCAGCCGGCACTTGGAATCAACCTTCCAATTTGGAACCGACTGCCTGAAACCCCTTCCCTGATTGCTCACCTAGCACTGCTCTCGAAGTACCCATTGTTTCAACATCTTATGCTTCCAGAGAAGATACCAGATGCCTGGAGAACAGAAGAGGCAAGTGAAAATGATGCATCGAAGCATGTGGAGACAAGTGCAACAAATACATGTGTTGATCATCTGCTACTTCTTCAAAAGCAAAAGTATCTCATATCATCAGGGTCGAAAGCAAAGGTATCTCATATCATGTTTTTCCCATATCTTTTCTTTTGCCCTTGCTCTTGCCTGCAGAACAAGGAGAAAGGAAGCAATCAGTCGGAACCTGAAATTAAACGTCCGATCAGGAACTAATTGCCCAGAACCTTTGCCTGGTTGCTTACCTAGCATTGCTCTCGAGTGCTCATCTTCAATTGTCGACGGGTCTCGAATTTCCTCAGCGAATACTTCAGGACAGTTGATATGATGTTGGCTCTTTACACTGAAGCTGCCAAACATGGATGAATGGCGGAAAAGTGATGCTCTAAAGGACCATTTAAAGGCAAAGGGTTGCGCACCACTTCTGCTAGGCGAAAGAAACAAGCAGAGAAGAATGCAGCACGATGAGCTGGAACAAATCATTATGGCAAGACACCCTTCTCGGCAAAACTGCATAATCCAGATGGAAGAGTCTACGTCAAATCCAAGCCCGCCGTCGTTGCTCTAATCAAAGAGCTCGAGAAGCTTCAACAGCCTTTCGCTGGTACCGTCGCCGAAAAGCAAAGTCTCGACAACCCTTGAAGATCATACCATTAAACAAACTACTCATGGTTCATATGAAAATGCTGTGAACATCCTTGATCATTCAAAGCAAATTCTTTACAGCATCTGACCTTATCCCCTGACCTTCTTCAATGTGAATGGGAAAGATTGAACAAAGAAACAAGCCATCACCTCCGCCTCGTGCCTGCCTGCCAAGTGTTCAAACCCTGAAAACTACTCAAGATCAAGCCCCAATGGCCCTTGAAGAAATCACAAGTTCGATTCAAGATCAAGTGTCCACCACCCTTGAATCAAATCCAGTTCAAGATTAAGTCTGTGGAAAGTCCTTTGGAGGAAACCAGAAAAACCCTCCAACCTAGTTCAAGATCAAAGCTATGGAACGTCAACAAGCGCAACAAAATACGTGCTGATTCATCCATTACCAAAGCCAAAGATCATCTACCACATGAAGCTCCTTGTGGTCCAAATTTCATCCAAGATCAAGCCTCAACGGCCCTGGAAGAAATTTCAAACAAAATTCAAGAACAAGCCTTAACGGCACTTGAAGAAACTCCCAGCCCAATTCAAGATTAAGCCTCAATGGCCATTGGATCGACATCTACATTAAGGGACTTCAAAACGCATCTTCTACATGTGATAAGCACATGTATACAATGCGCCTTGAAGTGGGGGCATTTGTAGACATTGAAATTTTGGTGAAATAAATATTGACAATTGTATTAAAATTACAACCCCCATTCATTTCACCTACATCATACACTCACTTCACATACATCATACACTCACCTCACCTACAACACACACTCATCCTACCTACAACATCCACTTACTTCACCAAACAAATGGATGGTGGTGATTCATTCTCAAAGCCTATAAATAGGCTTCTCCATCAAGCAATAAGGAGGAATTCACATACATTTTCTCTACTTCCAAATTAGAAGAGAATTCATACCACACCAAAGCCTTGAAGCTTCGAAAATCTAAAGCTCTCAAGCAAATCCCGAAGAATCAAGAAAGCCATCTTCGTTCTTCGTCAAAATCCTCCTTCAAGATCAAGCCCCAACGGCCCTCGAAGAAACTTCCACTAATTCAAGATCAAGCTCCGACGGCCCTTGAAGAAAGTGTTCATCATTCATCATCCGTTCATCCTAAAGATCAAGCCCCGACGGCCCTTTGGATCAACAACATCAAATCTACCCATTACAAAGATAGAATCAGAGGCTAAATTTGTAGAAGTGATTGTAACCCCTAAATCATTAATACAAAAATATTATTTTGTACACGTGTTCTTGTCTCGTTCATTGCAGGAATTTTCGTGTTTACAGTTACCACTCCCACATGGTGGGAGTTTGAATTAATTTATAACTAAACTTTAAATAACCAATTTCGAACGTCCATAACTATACCGTTATAATCCGGACTCGTAAACGGCTTTCGCCTATGCGTTCGTAGTGATGAGTATTACTTAAATACGCTAAAAGAATAGGTTATATGTTTCTCTAAACGAGGGTCAACGGATGTCAAAGTCCTTGCCTCTAGGGTATTTTCGTCAATTCACGCTTTTAAAATTTATAAAAACGTAAAATTAGGGACGGGTTGTCACACTTTCCCTATAGTTTAATTTTTAAACATGCTTATGGTAGCTGGCCGGCACTCTATTGTAATTTGCAGCTACACGTCCAAAATACGATAACAACTTGTATGACACGAGTTCACCGCTATGATGGTGTCCCGTGCCAATAATTGAAGGACATGTGAAATAGATAATATATATCCTTATATTATTAGCAGAAGTGTCACGTGACGATATACCCGTGCCATGCAAATCCTTCCAAAATACACAACGCAATAGGACCCAAAACCGTAAAACGTTGTGACAACCATCACACAATATGTTGAATTTATTGAAATAATTATAAGATGTTAACAGATATTACCTTCATTTTTTATGTATACGTATTATGTAACCAAAAAAAAATGATGTGAATCAAACACTGGCAACATGGTGGATTAGAGTGATCATGCGTGGGAGTGTATAAGTAGAAAGTATTTATCCTCATAAGTTTTTGCTTTTGTTATAAGCACAACAAAATTTTTACATTTGCTTTTTGACAAAACACTTTAGAAGTGCTTATCTAATATGAAAAAGTTCTTTTAATATTCATAATGCACATTTTCTGATTGCATATGAAAATTCTCTAGGTAGTTACCGAAAATGTACGTAGACTGCATGCTGAATCTTGTTTAATTTTTCATAGAGTAATATCAGGAAAACTACATTTTTATACCACATTAATGTACTATCTCATGTGACATAAGATATATATAACCAACATCCAATGAGATAAATTTATTAATTGAGATGTTATGTACACATCAATTGTCACATGAGATGGTACACCATTATAGTACAAAAATATGATTTTCCTAAGATTTTTCTTGTTCATATGGTTTGATTTTTTTACTCGTAGTATTCTTTCTTTTTCTTTTCTCTTTTTTGCCTTTGTTTGCTGTTTTCCTTGTTTTATCATCTTGGTCAATTTGAACGCAAGATCATCTGGTGCTTACCATAATTGTGACTTCGGACAAAAAAGTGGTACCAGAGAGCTCCATTAATGGGTACCTATGTGTTCTTTTTTTTTTTTTTTTTTTTGCTCAAACTAAATTACTTCTATTAAATAAAAAGATAAGTACAAGGAAAAGAGAGTTCAAAAGGCAGCTCACAACCTAAATACAAGTCCAACAGCAAATAAAAAATACAGTAGATAGGCTCCAAAGTGGCCAGTTGAACAACAACAAAAAAACCCTAAGACTGGAATGGAAACCAACAGCAACCAGATGCGGCTACCACCACCACCAAGAGAACAAACCAACGGAACAACGGAAAATGGGGGTGAGCGAACCACCCGCGCAGTGAGAGCTCCCATAATCATACCAAATAGTGATAAAAGCACTTTAACAGCCACCCAACACCTGAGGAGAAGCACACGGGCCAAGTAGCAGAGGTCGGTGGTTGAGGACGCGCGACGGAAAGTAGCAACAGAGCAGGAGAGGGCCAAGAAAGTCCAGATCTAAACCAACTCATGGGAATTAAGACAAAGTTCAAAGAACAAAGCTCAAGGGAAGTCAAAACAAAGACCAAAAGAGAAAGAAAAAAATATTCAAAAATCAAAAAACCTTTTGAGTGGAATGATGGGGGAAAGAAGGGGGAAGAGGGATGATGCAGAGGGTGGAGATGGAAGGAAAAGAGGGAAGAAGGGCTAGAAAAATGTGGGAAGGATGAGCAATGGATGGGGGAAGAGGGAAAATGCAGAGGGTGGAGAAGGAAGGGAAAGAGAGAATGATGGCTCGAAAAAGATGGGAGTCAGGCTGCCACCGACCCCAAGCCAGAGCAAGGAGCGGCGGCTAGGAGGGTTTCAAATCTTCTTTCTTTTTTTCTTTTTTATTTAAAAGGGTAGCTAGAGAGCAGCGAGAGGAAAAGAGAGAATGTCCAAACCTTTCTATGTGTTCTTATGTTTAATCACATGTATATTATGAAGATTGTTGGGTGTTACTTTGGTAGAAAAATATGCCATCTTCAGAAGGGATAGAGAACTGATCGTGCTAAAAATCTACGATTTGGAGAAGGTCAACTCAGAGCTTCATTATGCTTGTTTCATCAAGAATCAAGAAATTGTTTCTTTTGCCAAAAAGATCAACCATCTCTAAAAGATTGCTTTTGAGTTTGCATCTAAAGATGAAAAGTTGAAGGGCGTGCTACTCGCCAATGAGTTCTTGGATAAGGATTGCAATGAGTTACGGAGCGTCAATAAGGACCTTGCCAGGAAAATGAGCAATTAAAGAGAAAGAATGCGACTTATGAAAGTGCTCTTGCTAAGATTCAAGCCGATTTCTACAAGTTAGGCTTTGTGGATCATTTTCAAGGAAGGTCACATGATTATGAGTTCTCTGAAGAATATTTGAAGACTTTTTCTATCTCCTGAGAGGATTTGCTTGAGTTTAACTTCTCTACTGTTGTAGATGGAGAAATTGAGGGTGAAGCTACTAAGATTGGAACTGTTGAAGATGAAGTGGTGGAAGTGCGAGATGTTGAAGCAAAGGTGGTTGCTGAGGAGCCAGAGGTCATCCAAGCTTTTGAAGAGTAGTATGCTTTGAAGACTTTAGAAAATTTCTTTTCTTTTTCGTCTAGACTTTGTTACTTATTTGCTTAGCTTGTGTCAAATTTTGGTGGACTTCGTACCAGTTTATAAATTTGCTAGAAATTCAATAAAGTACTTTCTTTGCTTTACTCTATCTTCATTATTCAGTTGACTTGAATGTTCTTGAAACTTTGCTTACTTGAAGCATCTTGTAAAACTTTAGCCATAGAAGTGCGAACTATTTACATGGCTTTGATAAAAGCAGGCGCTCCTAGCAGGCTTATCTAGGCTGCAAGTTTTGGATTTTTGGGGCGTCAAACTGCTGAGTTCACTGTGCACTGCTGCTCCCCAACCTTGTGATGCTGGCGCTTCTAAGCTGGTCCTTGACTTCATTGCTCGAACAAAAGTCGTTTGAAATGAGAACATGTTTGTGTGTATAAGGCGAGGTTTGATGGATAGTGGACTTTGAGCTTATGAGACCTTGTACTTTACAAGGCTGAAGCGTGTGATAGGACGAAGTCCTTCTCAGGAAGTTAGACTGCACCTGTAATATAAGTTAACTAATCATTTGAGTTGTGTTTCCCATACGCAACACGATAAGACTCTATGTGAACATGAAAATCATTAACTAGTCACAACAAACGTGTGCAGTTGTAGGGAAAAACCAATCCCTTGAGCTGCGTAGCCCGTAGCATAGCATGATAAAGTTCAATGTGGACACAAAAATTGGTAACTTGTCACAGCAAACATGTACAATTGTGTGGAAATTCATGGTTAGCAATTCAAGGAATGTATTGGACTTTTGGGGCCACGAATCCCTTGAGTTACATATCTCGTAACACAACATGTTAGAGTTTCGTGTGAACACGAAAATCGTTGACTTGTTATAGCAAACATGTGCAGTTGTGTGGAAATTCGTGGGCAGTAATTCAGGAAATGTACTGCATTTATGCTTCTTCTAGTAAAGAAGCCGGGTTTCTGCGAATTCAGCTAGGAGCATGAATCCTTCAATTAGCTAAGTCTAGTATCCGGATCCTATAAAGAGACTATGGTGACTATTTCTGGAGATGATGCCAAAGGTTGTCATGCGTCTAGTTACAGCGGGGAAACCATCCACGTCTGGATATCTAAGCAATTTACCCTCTCCCAAGGGGAAAGTAAACTCAAATGGGTGGTGAAAAATTAGTTTATCCTCTTGGACTATAGAGCATACCCATATAAATGTCAGAGAATTAGGTTAATGTCTCGCACTAAAGAGCTTGGAATCTGGTGTTGTGAGTGCAGCTTGTTGAAATTGGACTGCGAAACAACTGAAATACTCATCTTCTTGTGAGATCTTGTTCGGCGATTTGCTTGAGACTTTGATTTTTTTTGGGTTATGGTTGGTTGTAGTTCAGGAAATAATAAGAGGTTTCCCATAGCACTGCGATAATATTTGAGATGCCTCTCCAGATCCTCGTCTCCTTGGAATTTGACGTATAGCATGGTGAACTTGCGTATCTAATATTAACTACATTGTAAAAATGAAGAATTGGTACAAAGAAGATGAAGATGATAGAGAGAAAAACCAGAAAGATTGTATTGATTAAAATAGAGAAAATGTATACAAAAGAACTTCAAAGAAATGATAGCTAAACAATCCCTTATATAGCCATATAACCTAATTACAATAATACCCTTTTCTGTTATATCAGTTATTACTCCCCCCTCAAACTGAACTCTGGAGTATCCAAGTGAAGTTTGAACTAGCCAAGTGAGATTGATCTGGGAAAGATGCAGCGGCACCCAATCGAAGTAATGTAATGACAGTTTCCTCTCCTCCAAAATAGGCCCTGTTCTTCCGTGAGCATCTCTGAAATTTGCAAAAAAATATGAACTGATTTTGTATTGAAGAAGCCACTTAAAATGCTGATCCAGTGCCTCATACCACTCATCAGTGCCATGTTCAACACCACAACGATCTTCAATTACAGTATCAGAGATGCCACAAACAGTAGGAAGTGCAGGAAGAATGAAGTCCCAAACTGTCATATTAATCTGGTCTTGGTCTGAACATATCCAACAAGTTTTCGACGGTGAACTGAGAATCCATAGTTGACACTGCCAAGAAACTAAATCTACCAAGGAGAATGACACTCCCAAGAAACTAAACTAGCACGGAGAATGACACTCCAAGAAACCAAATCAGCCAAGGAGAATGACACTCCAAAGCACAACACAAATCTCATACTTCTACTAAAAATACCAAATAAGGAGACTGACACTCCATGAACACAAATCATACTGCAACTTAGGAGAATGAAACTCCAAATCATACTGCAACTTAGGAGAATGAAACTCCAAGATTCATAGAAAGAATGACACTTTCTTCTTTAAATTGACAAGAAAACTAATACTTGCAGAGATCAACACATCAAGACCACAGCTTCACTTCAATTAAACCTTGAAAGTACATCAAAGACCACAACTTCAAGAAATAAGCGTTTCAGATTACCAAACACCCAATGTCTTCACCAGATCATCAGAATCACAGAAACTCCCACACATTGTTGATGCAGAAAGAATAACATTGTCTTGAAAGATTGACACTTTCTTGACTACAAAACTTTGTATATCTTCACATCAACATATCCAATACAATATATGCAGATGAACACAAACACCCAAATCAACACATGTATCCCAGATCAATCAGAAATATCCCACTTCAATATCTTGAGAATTTAGCAACCCAGAAATCAAAAAAAAAAAAAATTGACTATAATCTTCGAATTAAAGGAATAACAACACCTGAAACAATCACGGAGACATTGAGCAACCCAGAAGAATCTTCGCTTTCCCTCTCTCTCTGCCAAGGGTTTATGCGAGCTCTTCATGGCTGATACTAGGAGACGCCCCCAATCAGAATCTAGACCTTGCCCAGATATTGGAAGAAGCAAAGAACCGTTGGCTTCGTCCAGCTGAAATTTGTGAAATACTTCGCAACTATCGGCATTTTGAATTGACCACAGATCCTCCCGTCAGGCCTCCAGCTGGTTCTTTGTACCTGTTTGATCGAAAAGCACTTCGATATTTTCGTAAAGACGATCATCGCTGGCGGAAAAATCAGGATCGAAAGACTTCTCTCAAATTCTCAAATTTTTTTTTATCGAATCCATGGCTCCAGGAGGAACAGAGCTCGCCTGAGACGAAGCCTTCGCAGGCGTCCCTCTAGGGTTAGTGGAGAAGGTGTTGGAATTTCTTGCTCAGGAGAGCGATTTCTTCAAGAATGAGACGACGGAGAAGGAGGTCGCATCGATCGCCCGCGCCTTGAAGGAGAGGGAGATCTCAACGAAAATTTATGATCTCTGATCACAACCCAGAACAAAAATTTACCCAGAAACTACAGAACGAACTGAACGATTGCGGAAGCACCAAAGAAATTAACGAAATCTCTAACAGAGTAAAAATAGAAATAGATGAAACTAATGAGAAGTGTAACCACCAGAATTCATGGCGTGAGCTGGTGGCTCTGATACCATATTAACTACATTGTAAAAATGAAGAATTGGTACAAAGAAGATGAAGATGATAGAGAGAAAAACCAGAAAGATTGTATTGATTAAAATAGAGAAAATGTATACAAAAGAACTTCAAAGAAATGATAGCTAAACAATCCCTTATATAGCCATATAACCTAATTACAATAATACCCTTTTCTGTTATATCAGTTATAACAATTACAATTACAATTGGCAATGGGACAGGTTTATCTATTGCAAATACTGGTGCAACTACAATTAAAACCAATTCTCATAATCTTGTTCTTAACAATGTTTTACATGTGCCAAAGATAGCCCGAAGTTTACTCTCTGTTCAACAATTATGTGCTGACAATCATAGTTGGTTTATCTGTGATGAGAGTCAATTTTTTGTGCAGGACAAGAAGACAAGGGCCATCCTGCACAGAGGAAAGAGTAGAGCCGGCCAATTGTTTCAAATCCCTGTTGTCAAGCATTCAAGAGGAGCACAATCTGTGGTTCAGGAACCTTCTGTTTTTCTTGGGCAGTTAGTCAAATCCACCTTGTGGCATCAACGGTTTGGTCATCCGACTAATGAAATAATGTCTATCATGTTAAGACAGTCAAACATATCAGTTGATTTAGATGCAAGTCATAGTATATGTACTCATTGTATTCAAGGAAAGATGTGTAGACTTCCTTTTTCTCCTAGCAGTGATCGGTATTGTTTTCCATTTGAAAATGTGCATTCAGATGTATGGGGTCCTGCTCCAGTCAAAACAGTAGAAGGGTATAGATACTATGTAACTTTTGTTGATCAATATACCAAATATACTTGGATTTTTCCAATGTATAACAAATCAGATGTGTATAGCATTTTTCTGAAATTCTATAATCATGTTCTTACACAGTTTGGTGTTGTCATTAAGTGTCTACAAACTGATGGGGGGGGAGAGTACACAGGTCATTCTTTTAAAGCCTTTCTTGATGTAAAAGGTGTTGAACACTTGATTTCCTGCCCATACACTCCTCAACAGAATGGAGTTGTTGAAAGAAAACATAGACATATAGTAGAAACTGCCATAACTCTTCTTGTTCAGGCTGTATTGCCAATTGAGTTTTGGTACTATGCTTGTGCACATGTTGTATTCTTGATTAATAGAATGCCATGTAAAGGGTTGTCTATGGAGTCACCTTATAAGAAATTGTTTGCCAAGATCCCAGAGTTAACAAGTTTGAAGGTGTTTGGGTCAGCAGTATACCCTTGGTTAAGACCCTACTCTGTTCATAAGTTACAACCTCGATCTGCCCAATGTGTGTTCTTAGGATATTCTATTGGCTATAAAGGTGTGATTTGTTATCATGTTCAGACTAAGAAATGTTTCATCTCCAGACATGTTGTTTTTTATGAAAGTGTCTTTCCTTATGCATTGTTAAAATCCTCGGTTCAAGATAATGTTCCAGTTCATTCTCAGTTTAGCAGAGTAGTGGTCCCAATTCCAGTGGTTCAGAGATCTTCAGATCATGGGACTTCAAGTTCTCAACATGGTCAGGAAGCATCTTCTTCATCATCTACTGCAGTTCATCATGATATACCGACATCTATTTCTTTTTCAACCACAAGTAGTCCTACCACACGGGGATTTGAAACACAGGCAGTTCCACAAACTCTTCCTCATCTCCACATGCAGGTCCCTTGCTTCCTGTCCTTGATCCTGCTCAGCTTCAGGTAATTCTTTCTTTGTCTCCATCACATACACACTCTCAATCACCGTCCCAGGACAATGTTATTCAAACTAGACTTAAGACTGGTGCTATTGTGCGGAGAGATTACACATCATTTCTGGCTTCATTACCTCAACTAGACTCTCTTCAGTTTCTGGATGGTAATCCTGGGGAGTCCAATTGCTCTTTATCATGTGGTTTTTCATTCTTGGCTGACATACATGAAGTAGAGGAACCCAGGAACTTTAAAGCTGCATCAACAGTCTCTCAATGGCAAAAGGCTATGCAGGAGGAGTATGATGCCCTCAAGTCTCAGGGTACGTGGAAACTTGTTCTTCCTCCAAGTGATAGAACAGTGATAGGGTGTAAGTGGGTATATAAGGTAAAAAGGAATCCTGATGGGACAGTGTCAAGATACAAAGCTCGATTGGTGGCTCAAGGTTTTAGTCAAGAGCACGGGGTAGATTATTCAGAAACCTTTAGCCCTGTGGTTCGACATTCAACTGTACGACTTATCTTGGCATTGGCAGCACAATTTCACTGGAGTTTAAGGCAGTTAGATATTAAAAATGTCTTTTTACATGGCGAACTTGAAGAAGAAGTGTATATTAAACAACCTCAAGGGTTTGTGGATCCAAACTGTCCAAATCATGTGTGCAGATTAGTCAAGTCTTTATATGGCTTGAAACAAGCTCCATGAGCTTGGAATTCCAAGTTTACTAGTTTTTTACCTGCTCTCGGATTTAAAACTTCGATGTCTGATACAAGTTTGTTTGTGAAAGCTGATGGGAGTGATGTTATTTTGCTTCTGTTATATGTTGATGACATAATTCTGACCGGATCCAATCCTGTGAAGATTCAAGCTGTGATTCACAATCTTGCAGATGTGTTTGATTTAAAAGATATGGGTCAGTTGACATATTTTCTGGGTCTTCAGATTCACTATAATGCAGATGGTTCTTTGTTTGTGAATCAGTCAAAGTATACGAAGGAATTAGTGAAAAAGGCTGGAATGGAGCATTGTAAGCCAACCTCAACACCTTCAAAACCACACTCTCAATTACTTACAACAGAGGGGATCCCATTGTCTGATCCTACACACTATAGAAGCTTGGTTGGAGCCCTGCAATATCTGACTTTCACTAGGCCTGATATAGCACACTCTGTCAATGTCGTATGCCAATATATGACCAATCCTACTGAGTTACATATGCATCTGGTCAAACGAATCATACGGTATCTGCAGGGTACAGCAACCTGTGGTATCCGATACACTCACTCTTCTGATTTTCAGATAAATGCATACTCTGATTCTGACTGGGCAGCAGATATTAATACAAGACGGTCCATTACAGGCTATGTGGTTTACTTAGGTTCTAATCCGGTTTCATGGCAGTCGAAGAAACAGGCAACGGTCTCTCGAAGTTCCACAGAGGCAGAATACAAAGCCTTGGCACATTGTGCTGCTGATGTATTCTGGATTCGCTCTCTTCTGAAGGATGTCTATCAAGTTCATACACTACCTCCTACTCTACATTGTGATAATCTTTCTGCTCTAGCTTTATGTTCTAATCCAGTGTTTCATTCGAAGATTAAACATCTTGATACGGACTATCACTTTGTCCGAGAGAAAGTTCAAAAAGGAGATCTTGCTGTTCAGTACATATCAACAAATGAGCAGGTCGCCGATGTGTTCACTAAAGGTTTGCATAGTCCAGTGTTTCTTCACCACTGTGCCAATCTTCATATTGGCGTGCCTGAAAATAATCCACAATGTTCTCAACCATTGCAAGTCCCGACAGTAGCAGATCAAGATCCTATCCATGTCAACTCCTCCTCATTATCATGATCATCTATTTCTTCAATGCTGCAAACACAATTCGGGAGATCCCAATTCTGTTTGAAGGGGGAGTATTAACCATATAGATTTGGATTAGATTGAGTTTGTTGAAAAACAGTTAGAGTTTGTTGAAAGGGTAAAAGTGTAAATCTGCTCATTATAGTTTCTATATAAGCCTTGTTTAGAGACTTAGAGCAGTATCATGTAATCATAAAGCTTTCTACTATTCATTGAAAATAGAAACGTCTATCTCTCTCTTTCTTACTATTTGTTCTTCATTTTCTTTAGTCTCAAGATTTCATTGATTCCTTAGAGTTAATATCTAATGGGTCTGTTCAATCTCCAAACTGAATGGTGACAGGCCTATATTAGTCATGTCTCTTCAGAGTACTTGTCGACAGCTTCAATGGAAAAATCGTGTAGTCACTTAGTTAAGAACATTTTTACTTTTTTATGGATTTGCCTCAACTGGGGCAGTAATGCCTCAGATAGTATACAGGCTTGTTCTACTCTTTCCGACAAGTTTCTCGTTCGTCTCGCGATTAAGGAAATTCATTGTTCATATCTGGCTGGTGAGCGAGCGACTCGTGCACTTGGAGTTGAGTGTCAATTGAACTTGACTTTGAGATTTATCATGTCTTTTCTTATTCTCTTTATTGCCCACTCTAGTGTAAGATGGAAAAAATTATATATGATCCATGTCGTAAGTGGACAATGAGCTTGGGCTCAGGTCTTGAGTGTTTATCCAAGCGTGGACCCAACCATGAATGTATATTTATTTACGGGCAAAGCCAAGAATGAACACTTCTCAACACGCTACAGTGGGAGAAAGTGTTTCCACATGGGCCAATAGAGGAATGCACTTTGCCTAGACGCCTAGTTCAAGGCTAGTTGAGTGGTTGTTTGTCCAATCGCCTTTGGAAAAAGATATCATCATCAGCTCATGTCCTGTTTCGAGACATTTGGTCAAGAGTGCGCTGCATTTCAATATGCTTGAGGAGCTGACTCAAGAAAGTGGCCTACTGCGCGGTGGCGATTATCAAATTTGTGATCTGCTAAGATATGTTTGGATTGCCATTTTGGGTGAAGGAGCTAGGTTGATTGGAATCTTTGTGAGTAGTTGAAGTGTAGTGCATAATGGGCACAAAATTTGAGCTAGAGCGGGTCAGATTCGTCAAAAAACAGGTTGGAATAGTTGCCGGTTCATTTTTTGTTTGCTGGCTAAGTTAGGTAGTCTGGTCTAGGGACCGCCAGTCAGTTTAGTTGGACCAATTTTGTGATTGGTTCAACTGAAACGGTTCCAGGTCGAGTGCGCAAACACGAGTCACTAGAGTGGGATAGCTCGCGAGGCCTTAAGCAGCTATAGTGCACTGGGTCACGTGAATTGGGCCTAAAGCAAGGCTTGGGCCAACGCTGAATATGCTACTGTGTTGAAGGCTATGGGTTGCCTGATTGGGCTACATCTAGACCTGACAATTTCTTGCATAACCCGTTAACCTGATAGGAAACGACACAAAAATGGGGGGTTCTAGTCAACACATTAACTAATTTGGTCGTTATCAAATTACCCATTAAGAACCCTTTAAGGTCTACCCACGGGTAACCCGTTTCAACCCGTTAAGAAAAAGGTTAGTTTGGTAATTTTAAACTACTAAAACAACCTAACTACAATAGCCATAAGATTGACTTTTTGGAAAATGAGGTATTATATCTTTTATATAATATAGTACTATTGTTTTACATATTTTCATAACTATTGATGTAAACTTCCCACATTTTGAATGCTTTATAATGTTTAGTTTTTCTATTCTTAGTTTATATGGAAGAGAGTGCTAATGTGGAAAGTCTTACTGAAAACATCATGAATCTAACTCTTTAAAACAATAAATCAGTTCAAAGTTCCAATACCATTTTCCTAGATGATTCATGAAAATTGAACAATAATGTGCGAGCTTTAAGTCTCCTTAGCAAGGTTCTGACTTTTGAGAAAAATTTCACAACCTTAAAAAAAACTCCCTTCATTTTGCATCCTTGGAGATTTGATATTTTGTAGTAATGTACTAATATTTTTTCATTAGGCTCTTATTTTGGGGTTTGTAATACTTGAAAGACAAATGTGTTTTTAAGGTTTTATGATTTGGAGTAATATTTTGACAATGTGGTATGCAGATACTAATTTAGAATGTCATTTTTCATTTGATTACTTATTGATAAACCTGGCAATTTCTTACACAGCATGTTAAAACGACACGAAAATAACGAATTTCAGGTCAACACAAACTAATCGGGTCGTTATCAAGTCACCTGATAAGACACCGTTAATAATGGGTCCTAAACAGGTTTACATGAAGGTGACATCCGGGTAACTCGTTTCGACACATTAAGAAGAAAGTTATTTTGATGATTTTAATTTTTTAAACTACTAAATAAACTTACTATAAAACACAATAGCCATAGTGTATATGTATATATTGTTTTTTTCTTTTTGAACAAAAGGTATATATTGTATATTAAATATGTATTATTGTATTATTATTCTATATAAATTAAAAATTTTAAGTTTTATTTATTTATTTATTTTTAAAGTATACTAGAGGCAAAGAGTGAGATTAAAAAATTAAAAATACATTATAAAATAAAAATATCAAATAATTTTAAAATACCAAACGCAGTAAAAATTATAATAATTACTTTACAAGTGCAAAAAATGTGAAAAAAATATGCAAACGCTCATGGTCGCATTCTCTACGCTTTGAGGATGGATACATCATTGTTTGAATTTTTAAAACTATACAACCCCTCAGGAATAGTATTTTTAAGGGAGTTCAAAATAAATCAAATTATGTACGCTCATTATTGCATCCTCTAGCCTCTACGCTTAGATGATGGTTACTTGGTCGTTTAGATTTTTAAAATCCTCCAAATCTCATGAATATTTAAAACCCTCCAAATCTCATGAATATTGTTTTTTATTTGAGTGCAAAATTAATAATAATTATTGTAGAAGTGTGAAAAATGTAAAATAAACTTATAATCACTCGTAATGGCAAGCTTTACAACTTTTGTGAAGGGGTCAACTTTGAAATCCGACACCATAATCCATAAACCTTAGATTTAAATTTAACCCACGATTGTCGTTTAAGCTTTATTCTACTCACCGAATTTCATTTTTCATATTTTCATTATTCATTGATTTAAAATATGTTTTCTTTAACAGGTAACGGGTCGGGTCATATACCTGATAATATTAACGGGTGGATTTCAAGTTGGGTCATATTACCCGTTTACTTTAACATATGTTATACGACATGACCCATTAAGATATCAGGTATGTTAACAAAACAACACAAACACGGAAACACGACATGAATGTCAGGTCTACTTATTGAAGTAAAATATATTTTCTTTAACGGGTAGCAGGTTGATCTCATTATCCATTGATTTTAACTAGTCGAGTTTGGGTGGGGTCATATTACCCATTCATTTTAACAGGAACACAATCGGTTAAGATACTGGTATGTCACAAAAACGACACGAACACGATAGACACGACATGATCACCAAGTCTAATTGCAGCTGACACCTGCGATGTTGGTGATAGAGGCCACCTAGCCTCTGTGCTCAACCACGAAGAGCGGCGGCACACGACAAGGTCAAGGTCACGCTGCGGTTGCCATCAGTGCGTGAAAACCCAACCACGTAGGTAGTGTCGTTTGTTTTGGTTTCGAAATTTCTAACCATGTACTCCTTTCTCTAGGGCACACGAATCAAGGAATTAAAAAAATTTGAAGATTCGATGCATTAGAAAAATTCAAAAATGGTGGAAATATAGAAAAGATTTGCGAGAGCTTTTTTTAGATTTAAATCAAGCTCTCAATGAAACCATCCATTTGTGGTAGCAAAAATCATCTATCTTCAGTCTTGACAAATTTGTACCTACAAATCAAATTAAACACCTAAAATCATGGATCGAAGCCACAAGCTTAAGGAGTGGGGTAGGGGTGTTTGGCCGATGAATCTCTGATGTCTAAGTCAGTTTCTCTTAAAAGATTGTCATGCCATGTGTCGGCCTCCAGTTGGCCAGAGTGTGTTATCCATTGGATGCAGTAGGAAAGTATCGTTAAGATGTTGAATTATCTTAAAGATTCTTGAGAATAATCCTCAGGGGGGATATTATTCAATAAATGAGGATATCTAAGAGTAATCTTTGGAGACTCCTCAATTGGATGTGATTATTCTTTCTTGATTAAAGGAATAAGTCTTCAATAAGGAAAGCTTAAAGATAAGAATTAGTTACTAATTCAACTTTAATTCCTTTGCTTTATCTCCTTGCCATGAGCAGAGGAGCTTAGAGAAGTCTTGCTCAACAACTTAGGTCTTTTTGGTGGTTGAACTACGTGTGGAAGGAAAATGGGTCTTGCCAATTTAGTGAGGGCATTCTCGTCATTCGTGGGTAAAATCCTAAGTACCAGTTCTAGAACTTTCTGGATTATTTTTTGCTCCACTGCTACCTCTCTAAAATCTCCGATCTTAAAAATCACCTCACCTAACCTCAATTATATAAGTAGGATTTATATGTTCATGGTGAAGAAAGTTGAGGTTCCACCAACTCAATTACTTATAAGTACATGCAATGTCTTAAAAATCACCTCACCTAACTTCAATTATATAATTATGATATATATATATATATGTACATGGTGAAGAAAGTTGAGTATCACTATTTGGCAATATAGAGAGTAGCTTACTTATAAGCAATGAACAAAATATCGATATTATCGGCGAAATATCGCCGATAATATCGTTTTTTACAGAGAGCGATATTTTTACACATATCCAGTCATTTATCGTCAAAATATCGCGATAATATCGATAATATCGCGATAATATCACCGAACTCCGAGGCTCCGTCGTCAGAAGGGAATGAGAGGGCTTCTGCGGGGAAGAAATTGGGGAGGCTCTGGGAAGCAGTTATGAAAATCAATGGCAGGATGAGGTTTGAACAAATCTTACCAATAAGAAAGGGAAAATATACAAATGAAAACAAAAACCATAACACAATTCGCCCTTCGTTTTTCCATATCCAGGGGCTGCGGCGATTGAAGGGTTGAAAGGTTGGGGGGGGGGAGATCCGCGGCGATTGAAGATTCGAAGGGTTGGGGGGGAGAGATCTGAAGATTCGAAAGGTGGGGGAGGATCTGAAGATTCGAAGTGTGGGGGGGGCGCAGCGGAGAAGAGATTGTTGGGGGGGGGAGGGGGAGATGGGGGATTCAAGAAGACTGAAAGGAGAAGAGAGAGGGATTGACTGAGAGCTCTCGGTGTGCGTGTGTGCTGTGGGTTCTCTCGAACTCTGTGTGCATGTGTGGTGGCGTGTGTAAGAGTGTAATGTGAAAAAATTTATCTGTGTGTGTGTGTGTGGTGGCGTGGCGTGTAATGTGAAAAAAAAAACATGCAAATAATTTATAGGACGAATAAAGTGTAAAATATTATACTAATTCATTATATATAAATAATTATGGTGTGTTTAAATTTCTTTCATTAATTACTACATATTTTTTACACTCACAATGTTTGCCAGCTCGCTATATAATCAACTTAAATAAGTTAAATCCATCATGCAATGCATTTCCTTCCAGTTTTTTTGTGATAAATTAATAGATAATTGACTAAATAAACATCCTGCAAAGTTTCAATAAAAATTTCCAAGTTTTTCTTACAATTTCCGTGGTTTCCATAGAATTTTTATCGATATCGATATTATCCCGATATTTCCATTGATATTTCCGTGTTTTCGGACTACCGATATTTCCGATATCATCGATATTTAATACCTTGCTTATAAGCACATACAATGTCCATTTTCTTCCTGATGTGAAATTAATTAATACTCTCATAACATGAACACATGGATAAATAGTGTAATGTAAAAACAACCAAGACCACAATTAACCAATAAATATAGTGCATGTATAGGTATGGTCCTTGTAATTATATGGTAAAATGTATGTACAATTACAAAGACCACAATTAACAAATAAATATAGTGCACGTATAGGTTTGGTCTTTGTAATTATAAGGTAAAATAGTAGGTTTCGATATTCTTTATGTATTGTATGGTAAAGTAGTAGGTTTCGATATTATTTATGTATTCTGTTGCGAGGAAAGTTGCCAACCCAGGTGCCACCATACGTTCAATTTATGTGTTTTCTCATCATGCCTAGACTAAGGCAGGATTTGATTAAGAAAAAAAGAAAAAGACTGGCTACATTCGTGATAACTCATATTTTTCATGCATTTAAACCATCTATTCATAGTCTATTTGTGACGTTTTAGAGTAAAACCGGTTACGTTTAATCCTATTTTGTATCAGTGTGCAGTTACATGTGTTTTAGGATCAATTTGAAGTCAAAAGAAGTGAAAAAACATGTCATTTTTTGGGTTGACCCTTATTCAAACGTGGAAAGAAGTTTAGTGGCCTGTTTTGTGTTAACCAAGTTGTGATTACAGAAAGAAGTTCAAAGCATTTTTAAAAGAGGAAGAAGATGAGAAGAAGAGAGAGAGAGAGAGAGAGAGAGACTAAGAGAGAGAGAAAAGAATCTTCATATGATATTTTTCTATATGTTTTTCAATCTTACAGTCTCAAGGTTATATATCCCTTGTACAAAACTTATTGCCTAAGTCACAATGTAACTAACTCTAACTACCTTATAACAACCTTTTCTCTCTTTTGACAAGTGTCATCTTTAACTACCATTGGATTACTACCCTTAACATCTCCCATCAAGCTCAAGAGTGGTGAAACCAAGGTTGAGATTGTGACAGTGAGTTTGGAAAAGTGGAGCAGATAAACCCTTGGTTAGGATGTCTGCATATTGCTCAATAGATGATACAAATTGAACTTGCAGTTGTTTCTTTGCAACTCTTTCTCGAACAAAGTGAATATCAACTTCAATGTGTTTTGTTCGTTGATGTAGAACTGGATTAAGAGTTAGAGCAATGGCTGATATATTATCACAAAACAGCACTGGTGTAGTAGGAATATCAATATGCAAAAAATGCAATAATTGTTTGATCCAATCCAATTCAGCAGCAGTTGCAGTAAGAGCTCTATATTCTGCCTCGGTGGATGATCGCGACACTATTTGTTGCTTCTTAGAAGACCAGGAGATAGGGTTAGATCCCAAGAATACTACAAATTCAGTAGTAGAGCGCCTGTCATTAGGGTCTCCAGCCCAATCTGCATCAGAAAATGCCCTTACAGTATCTGAATTAACTTCCAAACCTCCTCGAACATAGTTAAGCCCCAAGTTCATAGTCCCTTTAAGATATATGAGAATCCTCTTGACTGCACTGTAGTGAGACTCCATGGGATTCTGCATGAATTGACATACTTGGTGCACTGCAAATGTTATATCTAGCCAAGTGAATGTGAGCTACTGTGAAGCACCAACTATACTTCTATAAAGAGTTGGATTGTTATACGGTTTTCCATCATCAAGTACTAACCTATTATAGGGCAAACAAGGTGTTGCACAAGCCTTGGAGTCTAGCATTTCAGTCTTAGTAAGGAGGTCTTTAACATACTTTGCCTGAGAAAGAAACAGACCATCATTCTGCGATATAACCTGAATTCCTAGAAAGAAATGAAGAGATCCCAATTCTTTATATCAAACTCTCTTGTCAAGATCGATATTACTTCATCAATCATTGTTGGAGCATTACCGGTGACAATAATGTCATCCACATAAAGAAGCAATATCATAACAGATGAACCACTATTTTTCACAAATAAAGATGAATCTGCATAAGTTGTATTGAATCCAAGTGAAGGTAGAAAGCTTGTAAACTTATCGTTCCAGGCTCTAGGGGCCTGTTTTAAGCCATATAAAGACTTATGAAGTTTGCAAACATACTCAGGATGTTGAGAATCAACAAAACCTAAAGGTTGGGACATATATACCTCTTCCTGCAATATGCCATTTAGAAAAGCATTCTTGACATCAAGTTGTCTTAAATTCCAACCAAAATGAGCTGACATTGCCAACACAAGTCTCACAGTTGTTGGTTTAACAACTGGACTAAAAGTCTCTCCATAGTCTATGCCTTCCTCTTGGTTAAACCCCTTTGCTACCAATCGAGCCTTATACCTCCCTATAAAGCCATCAACATTCTTCTTAATTTTGAAAACTCATTTGCATCCAACAAGGTTTTTCTGTGCTGGAAGAGGAACTAAACTTCATGTAGATTAAGTATGGAGGACATTTAATTCTTCTTTCATTGCATCAACCTATACTTTACACTTTAAAGCAAATTTGTATGTTGCAGGTTCAACAGTAGCCAAGTCCACTCCTCCATTCTCATAAATTGTAGTAAGTAATGCCTTCTTCTTGAAGATGCCACTCTTTGATCTACTTTGCATCGGATGCAAATTTAATGAAGGAATGGAGAGCACTACTTGGAGAGTCTCAGGTTGAAACTCAGAGACCAAAGGATGCTCAGATTGGACCTCAGGAACCACAGAGAGCTCGGAAGTTGAAACATGTTCACTTGCATTAATGGATTGTATTGAAGGTGATGAAGTAGTGTGTATGGATAATGGGGAAGATGGTAATGGTAAAGATAAGTCAGTGTTGGAAGAAGAAACATGCTGAGAAGCTGGAGATCTTGGTAATACTACCACATTATCAAGAGTAGTGATTGGTGGTTGAAAAACTAGTTTTCACACATGTGATGTATAGAGATCAGGTGGTTGTGATGAGACTAGAACTGAATAGGGAAATTCAGATTCATCAAACCAAACATGTCAAGAAATATAAATTTTCTTCTTAGTGACTTCATAACATAAATACCCCTTGTACTTTGATGCATATCCCAGATAAAGACATTTTGTTGTTTGAGGTTGCAACTTAGTTGTATTGAAAGGTCTTAACAGTGGGTAACAAGAGCAGCCAAAGACTTTTAAGTGACTAATATCAGGAATATAACTATAAAGCATCTCAAATGGTGACTTCTGGTTCAAAGTTTGTGATGGCATTCAATTAATAAGATATACTGATGTTAGGCAAGCAAACGACCAAAATGAGGCAGGTAAATGGGATGTTTGAAGAAGAGTGATTATGGTTTCAATAATATGTCGATGCTTCCTTTCGGCCAACCCATTTTGCTCTGGGGTATATGGACAAGATAGTTGGTGATTAATACCCTTAGTATCAAGGAAGGTTTGTAATTGTTTCCCTACAAATTCTCCCCTTCCATCACTTTGAAGTGTTTTTATAGAAACTGAGAAATGATTAAGAACATACTGATAGAATGTAGTAAATGTAGAACAAACATCAACTTTATTGACAAGTGGAAAAATCCAACAAAATTGAGTACATTGATCTATGAAAGTAACATAGTACTTAAAGCCATCTATAGAAAGACAAGGAGCTGGACCCCATACATCACTGTGAACAATGTCAAAAGGGTTAACAGGTTTATATGTGGCTGAGTTAAAGGGTAACTTGCTAATTTTGCCTCTATACAATTGGAACATAATGTAGGTGTGGAATCAGCAACACTTGTAATATTAGACTTCTTAAGCATAAGAGAAACAACATTGTTTGAAGGATGACCTAATCTATGGTGCCATAGACTAGAAGTTACTTGTTTTCCAAGATATGCAACAACTGGAGAAGCTTGTGTTGTATGAGAATGAAGTGGTGTGATGGGAATGGGATAGAATCCATTATTGCAGAGGCCTTTGAACAATAGTCTCCATGTGGCTTTGTCCTGAATCCAAAAACACCAAGCATCAAAGATTAGCCAACAATTATTGTCAAGACAGATTCTATGCACAGAGAGTAAATTCTGAGATATCTTAGGTACATAAAGAATTGAATTCAACTTTAGATTATGAAATGGTGTCTGCAATATGGAAGATCCTCTATAGGATACTTTCAAACCTTCACCACTTGCAGTTTAAATCATCTCTGATGATGGGAAAGGAGTTGCCAAGGACAAATTAGTCAAGTCTGCAGTCATGTGGTTTGTTGCACCTGAGTTTGTGAGCCACACTTGCTGAGATAAATTGGATTCCACTGGTGGAGCAGAAACATTGACATGCATAGCATTCATGCCTCCAGAGGTTGAAGTTATGTTTGCATTTCTGAAATGACAAAATTGTGCACTGTGGGTCCTTTTCCCACATATTTCACACCCTTCGGTAATTGCAAACTCAGTGTTTTGAAACCTATATGTATCTGCAAGATGACCATACTTGCCACAAATTTGACAAGGATTTCCATTATTAGGCAACTGCTGAGTAGGTGAATTACTAAGAATCCCACGAGCATGATTTGGGTAAAAGGACATGTTGTTCCCAAATTTAGGTGCACCTTGTCCATACTGAAACTTCCCTTTGTTCTTGTTTTTGTTGTAGAATGGTTTATACTGATAACCACCATATTGATTGCCATAAGAACTTTCAGGATTAGATGCACCAGTATGATGATTGGAAGAACTCTAGTGTCCAAATTTGTCCTTCAAACTTGCCTGAGAACCACCATTATCAGTAGCCATTGCAGTAAGAAATGAAGGTGCAAAAGTACTTTCAATCATTGCTTCTTCAGCAAATAGTTGAGATCGCAAATCTTTAAGAGATATAACATTTTCCCGACCTCTAATTATTGATCGAACAGTATTATACTTAGATGACAGACCATTAAGAGTAAGAATTACAATATCATCATCATCAAATTTAAACCCAGCCGTAGAAAGGTAATCTCTAGCCTCATTGATTTGTTGTAAGTAAAGAGAAATATAATCATTACCCTTTTTGATATTCTGCAATTCTGATTTCATTTGAAAGATACTTGTTCTTGTAACAGTCAAAAATTGCTCATTGAGCCATGTCCAGAGATCTTGAGCACTAGTACTCCCTATGGCCCAAGAAATTGCAGGTGATGAAAGGGTTGCAGTAATTAACTGCATCAAAGCTCGATCATGCATTTTCCAAATCTTGTAGTCATCAGATTCTGTGGAATAACCAATTGCACCATAGTCTATCTCAGATCCACTAGATGTGGTCTGTGTGAAACGAGCAGGACAAGGCATGGAACCATCCATAAACCCCATGATTCCATGTCCTTCAAGCAAAAGCTGCATCTGAAAATGCCAAACCAAGTAGTTTGTCTCATCAAGCTTTACTATTACAGATGTTGAAACAATGGAAATGAGAGAGGTAATAGGAGATTGAACAATTTGTAGTTGGGAAGCATAAACCATTGCTGCAAGAAAGCTGAAAACTTGTAGCAAATTGATTATGGTGAACTTTTGTTGAACAAATGGCGTGCACAGAAAAACAGACACCAAGAAAATTGATGAAGAACTACAAGAACTCCATAGAAGATAAAGAAAGCAGAAAATGGTAGTGAGAACAAAAATGGTGAACGAAAGCAATCTAAGATCGGAGAATCACGCAATTAGCTATACCGGTGATGATACCATGTTAAGCAAGTTGTGATTACATAAAGAAGTTCACAATATTGTTCGAAGAGGAAGAAGATAAGAAGAAGAAGAAGAGAGAGAGACTAAGAGAGAGAGAGAAAAAAAAAGAATCTTCATATGATATTTTTCTATATGTTTTTCAATCTTAAAGTTTTGAAGCCCAAATAAAGAATTCAAAACGAATCTAGCTGGTTAGAAGACCAAAAGTAGAATGGGAAAGGAATTAGAATATCTAGTCTGATTTGGAGGAGCCAAATAAGGAAAAACGTTAAAAACCTTGGCTTAATGGTTGGGATCACCTTGCAATCAGATGCATCCCCATTTAGTATATAAATACTAGGGTTTCAAATCACTTTTACACAAGCCCCCCTTGGGGGATGCCCAAAGCTCTCTCTCTTCTCTTTCTTTGGCTTTTCTTCCAGAAACAAAATCCTATTTCCCTTCACCAACCGCTGCCACTGAAGAAACCATGCAACCGTGCTGTTCTTGAAGGACTTCCACATCATAATTGCTTCAAGGGGTTTCTTCTATGAATTTAATTTCACTCATGTTGCGCTGTTTATTTATATTTTTTTGTGATCATGATATGTATTAAGTTTATAGCAAGAGAATTCGATGTAACCTTGTAAGCTATTCTATGTTATTAAGTTAAAGTATTTGATTCATCAATCTATTTTCTTGTTTCATTCACTTATTTTATAGTTTAATTTGTTAGTTTATCTTAATGTTTGATCACCATTAGGGTTTCTTACAGATTATTTGATCAAGGTTATAGTACACATCATGCTTAATCATGGTGGACATGTAAATGAATGAAGAAACTGCTATGCATACATTCTACCATGTGATTTCTTTGGTTCTTTGAAGTTTTCTTGTTCTTAGTGGATTCTTATTTGGTAATCTAAGTTGAACATTATAATTAGGTTGCAGATTAGGAGTACTTGATCATAACCGCACATCAAATGGATGATCATAAATGAGTAAAACGAACCCTAGTTGCAGATTGGAGAGTTGAATGCGTTTTGACTTAATTTTCATAGAATTAGTTTGTAACAGTGAAATCGGTATCCCTAGTTCCATTCCCATTATTTATGAATCAACCTATCAGTTATCTTTATCTTTCTTGCATTTCTAAGTTATTTTAGTTTTCAATTGAAAAATCTAAATTCAGATTGCATTTTCATTGTTTAGTTAGGGTTCACATTAAGCTAGTAATTTGTAGAGGTCTAATCAGTCCCTATGGTTCGACATCATTACTTGTGCTATTATACTATCCTTATATTTACATTTCGAGTAAGAGATTTTCAAGCCCCAAGATTGGGCAAAAAGAAAAATGAAAAGTCCCAAGAGATTGATGCTAAATTATAAGGTGAGCGAGAGAAATTTACAAATAACATCTTTTAAATAGTGATAAGCAAATCTCTCTCACATCTATTCCTCTTTATCTAAAATTTTGTGGTTCATTTCTTAACAACATGGTCTTAATCCTGTACTCAAACAAAGTCTAAAGGCAGGATCGCTCTCATGGGTATTTTGATATGGGTCCAAAGTAACTAAAAATTGGACCTATTTCAAAAGTCAAAAGTCACTAAAAATTTGACTTATTTCAAAAGTAGGCCTATAAAATTGGACCTATTTCAAATTTTCCCTTCTATTTTTTTCAAAGTTACATACCCATAAATTCATACAGTAGTTGACCGCGCTTAATATTAATGAGTTATTCATAATATCTTTCTAATTAAAATCTGTAAATTACCAAACTTTCTTAGATCTTCCTGGATAAATTAGTAGCGATAATTTGTTTCTTGCAACACCACGTAAACTTAATTATTAATTAATAATAACTCCAAATATGAATTAAGAATTTAGAGTAATGCTAAGTAGACTAAATTTATAAACTAAATTATGTGTCTGATAAGCTCATATTTATACATATTTTACATCAAATTCTCTTATCTTTTGTTAGTTAGTTCCTTATATTTTTGAGCTATTTACGTTATTTTTGTGTTTATAAGATCTGTTATGTAAAGAAAACAAAAATAGCACAAATAAGATCTATTTACGTTATTTTCATGGTTAGTGTTGGTTTCTCTCACAGTTCCAATTTTCTAAATTACCAGTTTTGTATATTCAAAATATTTATTCCGATTATTATCTTCTTTCAGGGTATGATTTCTAAATATTTTGTGTACTTTGTTTATTTATGGACTGCTTTCTTTTATTTGCTATTGTCAATTTGCTGAGTTATGTTTTCCATATATTTATTTTAAGCACCACATGATTTCAGGTTAGTGCTTGCTTGCACAATGGAAAACTTGCTGCCTTGGTAATTTTGGTCTCTGGAGGAATTGTATTACAAATTTTGGCAGTGTGGTTGGTGAAGCAAATAGAAAACAAAAAGAATAAGTTGATGGGGCGGAAAGGAGAGCACATACAAAGGTGGAAGGCTGCTTTGCAGCGTGGTGATAGTGGAAGAAAGAAAAAAATAATATAAGGCTGCCTTGGCAGCTGGAAAGAGGGGGGAAAGAGGAAAGAAAGGCTAAGGCAGCAAGCTGCCTTGGCAGCTGAGATCAGAGAAGAGAGAGCAGCAAGCTGCTTGTGCAGCTTGCGAGAACCAGTGAAGCTTGCGAGGAGAGCCAGGTCAGGAACCGAGAGCTGCCTTCCTGGCAGCGAAGGAAGAGCAGCGAAGGTGCGCACGCGGAAAGGAGGGAAGCTTGCGAGGAGAGACGTGAGGAGCAGGTTTGGCAGCGTGACAGTGAGTGCAGCGCGGGAGGTCTCGGGCGCTGCCAGTTGCAGCGAGAGAGAAAACAGCGAGAGGGGCAGCAGCGCGCAGGAGAACAGACAAGCTGCCTTTGCAGCTTGCGAGTAGGCGTGTGGAGACTGTCGGTGCAGGAAGGTCAGCACGGCCTGGAGGTCAGCACGTAGCAGCGTGAAAGAACAGGAAATAGAGCTGGGCAGTCAGCACGGAGAAGCAACTGTGCAATCCTCTCGGTGTGAACAGAAGTCAGAAGCAACACTGCAGTCCTCATTCGGTTTAATCCTCCAACTCACGTTTTATTCCTGTTTAATTTTAATAATGTGTAACTAATTTTATTTTGGCTAGAGTTTAATTCAAAACCATGGATATATTTGTAATTTGAATTGATTACCTTCAGTTGTGATTTCTGAGTTGTGATTTAATTTGCTTAACTGCTTGATTGATAACTTATTTTTGTATGTCGATTAAGGATGCATACTTAATTTACATGCATGAATTTGATGCTAGAATATAAGTGAATTTCACCTAATCGTTATGAACTTATATTCACAAGTAGTGAAGGTCGCTTATAAACGATCGCGTTAGGTAAATTTTTGGCATAAGTTTCATGCAATTCATAGTAACAAGTGCCTCGTCAATGCTTATGATTTTCATAAAACTTAATGATTCTTGCTTGTATCTCTATTATGCAATTCATGTAGGGAACTTGTAGGGAATGTTTTGGGTTGTCGTATGCAATCATCCAACCTAATAAAAGTAGGAAAATCTGAAGGTTAATTTAAGCGGACCTAATTAACTTGGGGCGTTGAGAATTTACAATTTATTGAAAGAACAACTGAAAATCAATTTAGGTTGCATATGTGGTATGTGTGGAGAATAATCCTCTAGCCAGTCCGTCGTCCATCCATTCACCTTAATTTCATGTTTTTGTCAATTTTGTAATTTATTTAAGTTTAATTTACTTTTCATCAAAAATCAATCCCCCGTTTATTTTAAAGTGTTTGATTTGTTAGAAATAAATTTAGTTTGTGTTTTCTTAAGTCTTGAATTATTTTGAGTCTTTGGATTTGTTTTAGATTATTTGTTAGTTTTATTTTGAGTTATTCTAGTTAAGTGTTTTGAGTCTAGTTTAGTGTTTTAAATTTTGTTTTTACGTTTTTAATTTAATTTTACTTTGGTTAGCATCCCTAGTTAATCCCCGGCCTAGAACGATCCCTACTTATCCATATACTACAACTGTCACAAATAGGGTTTAAATTTGTGCGTTAATTTATTTTCGCATCAGTGTCATCAATAAGAAAAAAGTACGTTAATCAACACTTAAGTAATAATCCAAGGGTAATGCTAGAGTGACTAAATTTTCTAAACTAAATGATGTGGAAGTTGATGATTGGATTATTATTTAAGTGTTGATTAACGTGCTTATTTCTTAGGTGACACATCATTTAGTTTAGAAATTTTGTCTACAAATCGGGTAATGTTAGGAAGACTAATTTTGGAGATAAAATTTACAAACTAAATATGTGTCACCAATAGGAATAAGCATGTTTATCAATGCTTAAGTAATAAATTAATCATCAACTTCCATGTTTTTTAGTTTCTAAAATTTTGTATACAAATTTAGTCTTTCTAACATCACCCCTACAAATTTAGTCTACCTAGCACTGCTCCATTCATCAACTTCTATGTCATTTAATTTATAAAAGAGTGATGCTAGGAAGACTAAATCTTTTGAACCAAATTTGCAACCTAAATGATGTGGTTGGAGATGATTGGATTATTAATTAAGTGTCGATTAACGTGCTTGTTTCTTATTTGTAACACATTCTTTGATTTAAAAAAATTAGTCTTCTTAGCATTACTCTTTACGAAACTTAGTCTACAAATTTAATCTCCTTAAATTATCTAAAAATTTATATAGGAAATTTCAAATCCCTTGCCACAGTACAAATAAGAGCGCCTTTAAGAAAAGCCGCACATACCAACATACAATAATTGAGATTAGATATGAGTTGCTGTCTCATAACAACCCACACTAATTCATCCAATACCTTTGGATCTCAATTCGATCCACACTAACTCGTCTATTTGAATAATTAAATTTATTCTTGAATTTAGTCTCACTAACTCGCTAATCAGATGTAATAATCACATTTAATTTTGATTTATATTTTGGGAAATGCAAATTGTGTTTTTCTTTCTGAATTTGTAAAATAGGTGTCAAAGGAGTTGAAATTTTACATAGTTATTATCTATAATTTTCGATCAAGATGATGCATATTTTACTCTCCTTAAAATTATTCATCAAAGAACTTTTTGACCAACATTGTTCATTGTGTCCGGACCACGGTTGATACCTCACGTGTCATTATATAAGTAAATGGAAGTTTTATTTTTTAAATTATTAGTTTTTTAACACAAGATCTCTACTACAAGAGATGTATACGTGTTTTACATCCTAATATGCACGCTCATCTGGAGATACAAATAGAGTCCATATCCTTTTTGTGAGGATCACAGGGATCCGTGAATCTTGTCCGTTCAACGTAAATCGTACGGTTAGAAATTATTTTAAATATTTTTATTTAAAAATAAACATAAACAGTACTAGATAAAAAATGACCGCATAATAAACTATGAACAAACATAATTCACGAATATGTTGGATGCAAATATGACATGATGTTGTTTTCTTTAGTTAGAAAGGTCTTTTTTTCCCAAGTCACAAAAAAATGAAAGGTTCAAACTTCGAAGTGTCGGAATTCAAACAAATAAAACACTGTTTTGATATTCAAAAGTTCAGAAATTATTCGCGTTTGCATAGATCATAGATGTAAAGAGATTTTTCAATGTAATCGGAACACGGGATAGTACATCACGTGTCATTATACAAATTGTGAGATATGTGTGTTAAAAAATTAATAACTTGAAAAATACAATTTTCCACTATTTATATAAAAACACGTGGTATACCATCAATGTTCTAGTCACAATAAAAAAAATTCTCATAGATGTATGTAACATTATTCTAGTAACTATCATTGAAAGCTCCATGCACATATGAACATTCGTCTAAAGAAATCATAAACGTCTTGCATGCTCAATCTCTATGACCAAATAAATTCATTAATCTATAGCACATAACTAAAAAGTGATTTATTTTGTTAGACATTTTTATATTGTCAAACTATAAATTTGAATCACTCATTTGAACAGCATTAAATAATTTATATTTATATTTATATGAAAGAACATTTTTCTGTAACACTATCCTCTTTTTTTTTTCTTTCTTTTTGTCAGTGTTCTAAAAATCGGCCTAAGCGGCCGCCTAGCCGCTACACGGTGGCTAGCCGCTCCGATTAGCCCATAATCGGGAGAAAAATCGGCAAGAGGATTAGGCGGGCGCGGAGGCAGCCTAGGCGGTGCTTGGGCGGCCTAGGCGGGCGACTCGATTGCCTAAACGGTCTGGGCGTTTTAGAGTTTTGTCGTTGCAGAGCTGCGTTCTTGCTCTGGTTCTGCCTTCTGCATTTCAAAGTTTCGAATTCCAGACAGAAGGAAGAAGAAGATTTAAGTGAGTCTCTCTCTTCCCATTCCCCCAACGGTGACAGACAGACGTGACCACTCGGTCCACTCAACTCCACTTTTCGTTTTATTTTTTTAAATTAAATTCTAATCAATTCCAGAGACCGATGACATACATTGAATATTGGCACGTCCCTTTTTGGTGCACTGCGCCCCACTTCCCTTTTTACAGATTACACCTTTACATTTTTTTTTTTAAGTTCACTGTATAATAAATAATCTTTAAAAAATATTTATTAAGTAATACATACTTATTATCATATAAATTTTCATCTTATACCATCTAATTCATTAAAAAAAATTCCTATTTATTGGAGAGATATTGTTGGATACTCTTTTTGCATTTTATAATTCTTTTATTATTTTATTCATGAATTTCATACAAGTATAATTTTTTGTAAGTGTCAATATGCACTTATTTACAAGATATACAAGAAATTTACCTAAATCCGCCTAGACCCTGCCTAGCCGCCTAGGCCCTAGACACTAGCCCACCGCCCGACTAGCGCCTAGCGTTTTTTAGAACCTTGCTTTTTGTGTTGGGACGAAAGGGGCAGGTTCTTTGTATATTCAGTCCAGCTACATGTGGGCTTATGTCTTAAATTATAATCACTTTTCGATATCTCTACAATATTGCTAGAGATGAAAAAAAAAAAGAGTAATATTACTCTTGAATCACAAAAGGCTCCACGCAAATATGACATCTTTAGCCAAAGAGATAAATCAACAGCTTGAATAATCAAACTCCCTGAACAAAACCCACGTATATCAACCCCACATACCACACTATTTCGTTAATTGATCCACTATTTATAATATGATTATTTTAGATATATTGATTTTATATATTAATAATCTAGCTACATGATAGAGCAGGCATTAGGGTTGTCATCGCTGAACATGACTGTGTAACGGTCGTCCATGGCAGTCTCAGTGATGTTTGAAGTGTCGGCAACTTTCCTGACCATATTAGGAGGTGCCTTCTTGTCATAAGCCTGAGAAATATAAGGATGAGCAACCAAATTGTACGGAACATAAGGCCACAGCTCACACTTCTTCTTTGTTGACTGAGCAGCCTTCAACACTTTCTTTGCCTCAACGTTATATCCAGTCACAGTTGCCTTCTGCTGCTTCAAGTCGATGTCCACAGATTTAGCACCTACAAACAATCATCAAAGTGAATTAATTCACACCAAAACCAGAGGAAGTTGAGTTTCCACGCTAGAACTAATTGTGAATAGGAGGGAGAGATGCCCAAAATTATTTAAATCACTATGGCAAAGATGCTCTTTTGACGTGGACAACACTCAACGCGCTCCCTAAAACGCGGCTAGGATAGCCTATTAATCATATTGATATATATATATATATTAGAACTTAAATAAGATCATTGATCATATTAATTTTCGTCTAAAGTTTCAGATTACCAGTCTAATAAGCAAACATTGCCAAAAATATGAATTTATTAATCCCACCTTTTACGCCGGAGAGGACACTCTTGACCTTGCGGGCACAACCTTCACAGTCCATCCTGATTTTTATGGCTACCGTTTGCATTTGCTTCTTCTTCTTACCTTTTTTGGCACTGCTTAGTACATCTGATAAGTACTCCAAAGTTCCTTGAATTCCCATTTTTTCAGCTTATTGTTCAAAACGCTAGAATGGTTGATCGTTGGTCTTGGACAAGCTTATATATGTATATTAGCTAGCTACTGATGAAAATATTTATATATAGCTAAAGATCCAGAGTTCGAAACCCTCCTCTAAAAAATGAACGATGAAGACTTGAAGATGTAAGGACTCAGGAGCTAACGTACTAGAGAAAAGCAAGAGATGGGTGTTGAGGTGTTGATAAAGAAGAGTGCTACATATACATACCACAAAATCGTGTCTAGTTTATTCTTTTCCAATAAGTGCATGAAAGGAAAGAAGAGAGCTATAGAGGCAATAGAAAAGGTCAATGGGTGACTAGAAAGAGGAGGACACCGGTACTTGGTGTTGCCCTCTTGCTAGCTTCTATTCTTTGGATTTTATAGTGAGTTGAACAGATGGCTGATAGAAAATAATATCCAAGAGAAATTAATAAAATAACACAAGTAAATAATTTAAAAAGCAAGCCTAGCTAGCTGCTCTAGAAACTATAGGAAACTGACCTTCATATAATCCATGTGGATTCCCTTTCTCTAAAGAGGATGAGAGTTCAAAAGAAAATATTCCTTTTAACCTATCGTTATAATTAATCGATCTCTTCTTAAATTGGAATTTATTAGAGTAGTATTACACTGAATATCTATTTATATCATTATTTTCACAATCTTTCTAATCAAGGTAGAGTCCACCAACGTATGTATGTCTCATTTATATTATAGAGATGATACAAATAGATAGTAAGAATAACATTTTTGAATTAATTATGTGGCCATGAAAATGAGACTAATTAACATGAAATAGATTCAGAGTTATTGTGATATTCCGTTGTAAAAATACATGGTTATGTAGAAAGAAGCGTATGCATAACAATGCATTATTAGAATAGAAAGCCACTTGACAGTGAACTTATTTCATGTAAGTCATTTTCTATAACAACGGTAATTCGAGTATAATTTGGCTAAATTGGTGCATATTTGAATTAATTAAGTAAACCTTGTCAATGGCTGATCCAGGATTCTAACATCAAGTAATCCCAATCAAGGTATGTTAGGTGCTAATCATACATCGAGCTGAGGCCTAGCGTCAAGATGGAGCCTAGGTGGATTTAAGTAAGTTTATTATCATATGAATAAGTGTCTGTTTACACTTAAATAAGACTATACTTGTATTGAGAATTTGGGTTATATTTTAATTAGGTTTATTATTTAACATATAACATACAAAAATACCATAAGTTTTTGCTTTAGTATTTTAGTGAATTTGATGGTATGAGATGAAAGTTCAAGTGATTACGAGTTCGTAATACTTTACGAAATATTTTTCAGATATCATATGAATTTATAGTGAAATTAAATAAAAATAACATGTATAAAAAGTATTGATTGAGTAATACACCATTCCTTTATTAATTAAAATGCTAGGTGGCATAACATGATTGAACAATAATTAAAAAAAAATCAGAATAAAAAAAATAGGGAGTTGGTCACTTGGGAAATGAAGAGATAAAGTCTTTCTTCTTTGTTGGAACCAAGGTCCAAAAACAGCATAACCACAATTGTCTTCTCTTTGTTCCTCTTCATTTGAAATTAGTTCTTGTTCTTTGTTCAAATCTTATGTTGCACAACATATGCATAGTCGTGCCGATCTTCTCTCTTCCACCACTTGGCCAGACAATAGGGTGATTCTCAAAAATCCTTATAGGCGCTTCTTCAAAACTTCTTAGTTATCCCCAGACCACCTGAATTCATGAATGGATCTGCCCCTAAATATCTAGTTTCTCCAGCAAATTAAACCCAGATGTTTTTGGGTGTTGAAAGTTTTCAATGCTTAGGGTACACGAAAGGAGAACAGGTAAACAACACATTTAAAGTTTGAGAGTAACGCTTTGTCGAAACTTTGAATCTCTCTGTAACACGCATGATTTCATAACAAAAATATTCCACAAAATAATCAAAGGCATCACGGCTACCACGTTAGAGATCTTGGTGGTCCACACATATATCAACGGCTGCATATCAGCCAGGTGGCAGAATCACCTCCAAAATGGAGCTGGTGGTTACACCATACTTGTTCACTAGCAAACTGTCCACTTGTGAACGTGTATTGGTGATTGGGCGGTGCGACTGTTTGAAAAAAAAAAAGAGAGAGTAGATAAAGAATAAAAAAAAATGAAATTTAAAGCCACAAACGTGCATGACTGCTTTGCCAGGTGGCAGCAAGGATTGTCAGTCCTCTGATTATGAGCATTGAGAATGAGTAATGTTAGGAATATCAAAATTTTAAAGATAATATTAGAAAGACTAAAATTTTTAAGTTAAATTTACAAATTAAATGAGGTGGTGGTTGATGATTGGATTATTACTTAAACGTTAATTAACGTGCTTATTTCCTATTAGTGACACATCATTTGGTTTAAAATTCAAGTCTCCCTAGCATTATCCAGTAAATCAAATTTGCAAATCAAATGATGTGTCACCAATAGTAAATAAGTACGTTAATCAACACTTAAGTAATAATCCAATCATCAACAATCACATCATTTGATTTACAAATTTGGTTTTAAAAAATTGAATCTTTGTAACATTGTCCTTTGAAAACCACCATGAAACTAAATCTAATTGAGGTTTAATTATGCTCCTCCATCAATCTGTTCCCTTTGGCAGAGAGAAGGGATTGGCTTGGCAATTTAAATGGAACTTTAACGAAAAGTTCCCGGTACTGTTTACTTTAACGAAAAACCATATTATTACACTAAAAAGTCAATTCTGGTACTATTCATTTTACCTATTATTTTGTCATTTTCGTTAAAACTCAAAGTTTTCAAACTATTTTCATTAGTTTTCTTTTTAATTAATTAGGAGTTTGCTCTTAAATCACGCCAACAGTTTGGGATTTTTTTAGATTAGATTTATGTCCTTTGATTAAATTAAATTGGTCGGTTTGCTCTAGAAATCTAGCTACGTTGAAAATAAGGGGAAAAAGAAAAACCTTTTGGATGGATAAAGTAAAATATTGCATGGTCGAATTTTCTCGTCCTAATGCAATGGAAGTCAATTTTGGTTATGTAATCAAAAGCCAAATTAATTAGGTATGCATAGTGCATGACATATGAAGTTATTTAAGTTGAATGAATATATCTTAAGCAGATCGATGTTAGAGGTATATCTTAAGATTTCTTTTCTATTGAATGAATATACTTCTGTTTGGTCCCAAAATGGTATTTTGGGCCGAGCCTGGAGTTCTCGATCCAATAAGGAGTATCGAGAATATCTTACCATGGGTCGAGCCCATTTGAGTTCGGCTGAGTCCTATCAGAATATGATTTCCGCCTGGATAAAGGTAAGATGGTCGAATCGTAATACAAGAGGGATTCTTTAGAGGTTAAAAGCTTCTAAATCAGAAAAGATGCCGAAATTCAATGGATGAATTTAAATGATTAAAGAGCTTGGTTTAGAGTCCTATAGAGGTTAGGATTGGTCGAGGCCAAGTTGGATTGGGATGAAGAATTCATGTCCGAGTGAAGTTCTAGTTCGGTTATTTGGGAAATCGCTACTATAAATACAGAGGAGGGATGCATCATTCAAGGCCCCTCCAATTCAACACACAACTGCCCTACGCAAACCTGTCAAACATCTTGAGGCAACCGGCAACATCATCAGTTTAGACAAACAGCACTGGAGCCGTAGAACTAGCCGACCGAGGAACACCTTCAGTTTGGATAAACTGCTTCGAGACCGACTGGTTATTTATCCAAGTCTCCATCGACAAGGATTTCTGAGTCCTTGTTGGAAGAGGTTATCTCATCAACCTTCTCGGCGAAGTGAGGTGTTACCAGGTTATTACATTCGGCACACTGAAAGCCGAATTTGATATTGAACTTCACAAAACTAGCAGCCTTGTCTTCAGACTCTCGAACTCGAAGGCCAAGACATGTTCATTCCTCGGCTACAGTCGCGAGATCAAGAAGTCAGTAGCGCGCCCAACACCGCATCAACATTCATTTTACTCCCAGGCCGAACTCGACCGACAAGTTGGCACGTTTCGCATTCAACCGAATGACGTAGTTAGCTCATTAGTTACTCATCGTGCGCGCCACATAGGCTAAGTAGTTTTTAGGGTTAATAACTACATATAATTAGGTATAAAAAAAGAGTTGGGTTGACTGCATTTACCAACAAAGCTATACAGAGGCATAAGAAGGCGCGGCTACACCTTCTGTCGTCGGAAATCAACCCTAAAAGCAATAATCCACCTTTTAATTCCTCTGAACCTGCACTAAAAACCTGCAATCTTCCCTGCTGCTATTCCTTTTTTTTTTTTAAACACCCAACCCAAAGCAACGTCATTTTAGACTCAAGAAAAACAAAAAGCTGAGAAAGTTGAAACTTGAAACGGCATTGTTTCCTTTGTAAAATAAATTTAACATAACAAGGGGCTACTCGTCCCCCATTATACAACCAATTGGTGAGTTGGATATAGACTCCAAAAAAAAGAAGGCAGAAGCTTCTGGCAGTATTGGCCCAACTTCCAAGCAATAGGCCACCACCTCTTAGCCATGTGTCGACGCCCTCTTCACGGGCCATCGCCCACCACGTAGTTGTCAATCGTCAGTCCCACCACCAAGAATCGCCAATTTTGAGGTAAATCTCTATAAAAAAATCAAATTTAAATCCCTAATTGATAATTTAATATGAAATTTTGTTTAATTGATATAGTTTAATGTGGTCATTGATTATTTGATATGATTGTTGATTAATTGAATTGTTGATTATTGAATAATTTATATGATTATTGATTATTTGATTAATTGAATTGTTGTTTAATTAGTTATTAGTCATATTAGACTGTAGGACTAAGAATCTAAGACCATTTTTCTCATATACAATTACGTAATAAAACGATACTATAAGAAACTGTGCTTGAATCCTCTTTCGAATATTATGGGTAATCCTCCTTTGAATAGTCCGGTTAGTCCAAAATAATCCTTTAAATATTCTGAGTAGTTCACAACAAAGTGAGGTCACTGAGTTAGATGAAATATTGACTAATCTTCTTGCAGAACCTAGACTTAGACCTCGAATGATTGATTATAAGCCTAATTATCGCAATGCAATCCGTAGACATTGTCTACAAAAGGGTCCTTGTCAACCTAAACCCACAAAATGCCAAGAAAAGTTATAAGGAAGGGACAATCGATGTTTTATCACCCATTGATTTGATTTATCTGAGTGATTGGAGTATGGTATAACAAACGATGTTGCATTTTGCCTTTTTGATCAAGAAAACCAATAAGCTCACATTAATTATCACATTTTATTGAGTGGCACACTTGATTGCACTAGATGGTTGTTGTGACAAGGTCTTCCTTTCGTGGCCATGATGAATCGTTGAAATAAATAAATGGGGGAATTATCTAGAACTAATGATCGTTAGGAAGGTTGTGTTTGAGAATGCTCTAAAAAACCTGAAGTATATTTCTTCCGATATTCAAAAAAGATCTTGTCCATGCTTGTGCCATTGAAACTATTGATGCAATCAATAAAGTTATTGAAGGTGCATTATTTTTTCTCTTTTGGTTGATGAATCACTTGATGTTTTAACTAAAGAGCAAATAGTCATGATATTGCGTTATGTGAACAAAAGAGGATAAATAATTTAAAGGTTTTTGAGTCTCAATATGTCTCCTCTACAACTAGTAGCAAATTTGGAGAGGCCATTGAGAGATTGTTTGTTACAACAAATTTGAATATATCCTAGTTACGAAGACAAGACTATGATGGAGCTAGTAATATGAAAGGTGAGCTAAATGGTCTTAAAACAAAGATTTTGAACAATATTGGTGTTGTTAGAAGTGGGTCTTTGGCCCGTCTCTCTGATAATTTGACATGGTATCAGAGCCAAGTAGCAGGCCCGTACTACCATGTGATAGGTGGGTTCCCTTGGCCTCACACGATGATGGTGGGTCTCTTGGCCCTACGTGTAGGATTAGTCTCCTTAGCTCCACGTGATTGTCGATGTCTTGTGACCCACTAATTGGGTCCTACATGAAGGGGCGTGTTGAAATATCCCACATCAACCGTATCCATGGTCTAAAATATCTATAATATCCCAATATTTCCATCGAAATTTCCGCGTTTTTGAACTACCGATATTTTTTTGGACTACCGATATTTCCGATATCATCGATATTTTAGACCTTGCTAAGTCACTCATGTATCTTACCATGCAATGTATAAAATGTAAAATATTGTACTAATTCATTATATATAAATGATTATGGTGTGTTTAAACTTCTTTCATTAATTACTACATATTTTCTACACTCACAATGTTTGCCAGCTCGCTATATAATCAACTTAAATTAGTTATATCTATCATGCAATGCATTTCCTTCCAATTTTTTGTGATAAACTAATAGATAATTGACTAAATAAACATCCTGCAAAGTTTCAATAAAAATTTCCAAGTTTTTCTTACAATTTCCGTGGTTTTTATTCAATTTTTATCGATATCGATAATATCCCGATATTTCTATCGAAATTTCCGTGTTTTTGGACTACCGATATTTCCGATATCATCGATATTTAATACCTTGACCGTATCTCTGAGAAAAGAAGAATTTAAATATCATAACTCCACTCCAACTAATACTGAGGCCTTTTGATAAAACCCTACACCTGTTGGACTGTGTAGGTGGTAGTTAATAAGTTAGGGACAATATCGATATTGTTGGAAGCGGCCTTTGGCCCGTCTCTCTGATAATTTGACATGGAGACACCTGACATCTTGAATGATGGATGAACAATGTGGTTGCTCTGTACTCCGAAAAGGTTTCGGGTAGTATGCAGTCGAAGAACATTAGATAGATACAATCGAACTTTCTACAAACAAAACTTAGCCACTTTTACCGCAAACACTAAACACATACTAGTGCACTCCCGAACTGTCGGAAATGGACAATTCAAGAATTAGTTAGATCGCGAAGCCGCATATTCCATCTACACACGCATCCAACATAGTCTCAAACAGGTCTAAGGTTTTTTTGAATTTATTATACGAAGTTAATGAACATAATTAATTTTATATAAACGAACACAATTTTAACAAATTTTACACCATGATTTCCTAGACTAATGATTGCCTAAGCTACATATTTTTCAGTAGCACGCAAACTCAAAATTTCACATAACCCACAATTAAACAAACTCAAACTTACTAATTTATAGTTCAGAGACAAATACATACCTTTCCTTTAATTTTTTTTTTTTTCCAATCAAATCACAAACCTACAATATTTAAAATTAATTAATCATACATTCAATAAAACTTTATTCAACAAATAAAAAGAAGAAGGCACATACCTTTTTTATGAATAGGGGTTTGCCCGATGAACCATTCCATCGAGCAACCACAAGGAAATCGTCAAGCAAAGTTTGTGTTGGTGGATTTTTTTACACGTCATTGTAGGTATTTTCCTAACGACTTGACACTTGTGCCCACGAACTGGGCCGTTGGGCAACGTAAATCTAACCAACGAATCTCAGTTTCATCAAGCAAACCTTCAGATATTCTTCAGATATTACGCCCCATTTTTTTCTTTTTGGCGCCAAAAAGTTACCCATTGAATTTCACCTTACCCTACGACTGTCTTCCATCGTAAAGATTTTGAGTAAACACTAAATGTTGACCAGCTTTGTCTTACCAACTGAAAAAATCGTTGAGTAAAGTCCTTTTACCTGACGAAAAGTGGTTCATCGGACAAAATTCGTAAGACAACGCCTTATTTCTAATAGTGAGACCGAAATATATAATATTAAAATAAATATACTAGCAACGCATTCCAGGCACAGATCATTGGTGTTGGATGAATCGTTAGGTTGTGCCGAGTAAAATTTGCTCTGTTTTTTTCGTTGCAGAAAAGAGATCCCTTCCCCCCCCCCACCCTGCCGTCGCCGCCACCGCCGCCTTAAAAAATGATGAATATGAAGTTCGTGGGGCTGCAGGTACTATGGATCTTTCTGACTCCCAATTATGTTAAAGAGAAAAATGATAAAATTATGACCACTTCATCAAGAGAAAAATGATAAAATTATCCATTCAAATCCTCCTTAAAATGGTAGGATTATAGGGGAGTCTAATCTTTCTTATAATCTTCTCCAAATGAAACACCATTCACTTCCTCCTTCGTTCAACGAACTCATATAAAGGGGTGGGCACGGTTTGGTTCGGTGCGATTTTGAGTGAAACCGAAACCAAAACCAAATTTTTTTGCAGTTCGGTTCGGTGCGGTTTTGAAGCCAAAACCGAAATGAAACCAAACCATTTGATTCGGTTCGGTGCGGTTTCAAACGGTTTCAGTTTGATTTTTAAGAAAATATGTACAATTTGCAATTTAACATATTAATAAACATTTCCCAGTAGCAATAGGAAAAAGACATTTGTTATGTAAACAATGAGCATGTTGCATGCAGTTGTGATGTTAAAATATGGTTTGTGCAACAAAAGGGTGTCCCGTACAAGGTATAACATAAAACAAGTTGAATAACTTTGAATTCATTAAATGTGAGTGAAACTTTCATCCTATAATATGTGATATCATGCTTCAAATGAGTGCTTCATTAGATCATTGTTCAAGTCTTGATAACATGATTAGTCCACCCTTGTACATGTATGTGTGTGTGTGTATGATGGTATAAAATAACAAAGGTCCTTCAAGTTAATGAACGAAAAAAAGTGATGAATGATGATATTCTAGTGTGGTTGAGTTCATACTAAGTGTATAGATTCTAATAAGCAACCAATTAAAACATGAAATCTAATATGGACACTTAATTAAATGTTTATTAATATTTACGGTGCGGTTCGGTTTCGGTGAGGTTTTCAAAAGCCAAAACCGAAACCAAACCATTTTCTATGTTGTGGTTCGGTTTCAAAACCGCAAAACCAAATCGTTCGATGCGGTTTGATTTGGTTCGTGTTTCAATTTCGATTTTCGGTTCTAAGTGCCCACCCCTACATATAAGTACTTATCACTAGGGAAGAAAGTGTGAAGCCACAGACAGGGCCGGCCCAGGCCCAGTGCAAGTAGGGCGACCGTCCAGAGCCCAAAAAAATTAGGGGCACCAAAATTATTAGGGTGATATATTTATATATGTTTTTATAAGAGTATAAATTTATAAAATTTGGTTCAAAGACACAGAAATTTAACTAGAAGTGGTGGTTTGTCATTTGAAAATGATGAGGAGGTCTTGGGTTCAAAACACCATGTGTGCTTATTTACTTTCCATTTTTTACAAATTTCTTTTTATAAGAGTATAAATTTATAAAGTTTGGTTAAAGGATCAAGAAGTTTAATTAGAAACAATGATTTTTGTTGTTTAAAATTAACAAGAGGTCCTAAGTTCGAAATGCTATGTGCATGTTTATTCTTTTCAATTTTTACAAATTTTTGTTTGGTTGTTAATTTATTTTTAGTTACTATCTAGTAGCTATGTGGGTTGTTATTTTTAAATATTCGTTTTAATTCAAGTCTAATCGTCAACAAAGAATAATACGTAGACCAAATTTGCAAATTATATGACGTTTCATCAAAAAAATTAATTTAGTGCCCATTCATTAGTAATACATATCAATTAAAGACTCGAAAACATCATTATTTTTTAGTCCCATATTGACAAGGTTAGTAAATAAGAAAAAAAAACCTTACGATTTATTCAAAAACACATTCAAAGTTCAAATGGAAAACCAAACTCATCATCTATCTACTTGTAAGCCCAAAGTTTTTTTGTTTCCCTCTCTCAATACAAAATAAATTAGTCTTTCTGTGTTTCTAAATTACTGAGTTTGAAGTGTTTTTCTAAGTATAATTTTTTAGATGTCTTATGTGTGAAAATAAATAATTTTCTTACATGAAGTTAGAGCAATTTTTTTGACGTCGCCCGGAGCTTCAAAAATCTCTGGACCGGCCCTGCCACAGACATCGGGGCCTGCCAATGAAAGCGTCCAATGGTGCCATATTCATATAATTTCCATAACTATGTCCCTTACCGTCATGCCTAGCTAGCTAATGGACTGTGTGCTATATCTCTATAAATTGGTGCCCTCGTCACCAAATTTTATCAACCAATTATTAAGCTTTGTCGACCAATTATTATGAGCTTTTATTTCAAAAACTCAAACATCAGGCGGCACCTTTATTCTGGTAGGTATATAAATATCGAAGGAACACACATTATTCAGTGTTGGCTTCATAATTGGTGCTTGCATGCATGCATGCATGCATGGCTTCACACGTACGGGTCATGACATATACCTCCGTCGTCTAGGGTTTATTTCTTACCCCTTTCTGCAAAGTTCATTTCGAGGATGGTTTTTGGGTACTGTGGAAGATGCCCAATCTTAAAGTGGTGAGGCCCCCACGCAAAAACAAGGCACCAATTATATAAAGCATGAGCAGGGCCAGTCCTTAGTGAAATTCAAGCACTCTTGTGACCCTCCTCAACCGAATTTGAGGCTTCCTCGCTACTTTTTTTCTGTACCTCCTCAAACCCCACCTAACTAATGACAATATATATATATATATGGGTTTCGAAAATACACGTTTTTGACACACGTTTTATAGGGCTTACTTTGTAATGTATTTCAAAAATCTGAATCGTTTATATTTTAATACATTATTCATAGATCATCCTTACAAAAAATTAGACAAATTTAAAACTATTAAAATATTCATTTGTAGTAAAAACATAGATGAATACGGTTCTACAAAGAAACACTAAACTTAATCCAATGGTCAAATAGTTTCAGATTTTGGTAATTTTTTATAGGCATGATTCTTGAGATAAGACAAAAAATAAACAGTTGAATCGTTGAAATATATTACAGAGTGAGCTCCACAAAAACTGATGTCAAAATGTGTGTCAAAAGTGAATATTCCAAATCCTAAATCATATTAACATAAAGAATAAAATGTATTTTTATTTATACAAACAAATATGTGAAGGGAACAAGACATTAGATGCAGCTAGTAGCCAATATTAGGCAAAATAATTTGACCACAAGATTACAAGAAACATATGAGTAGGCTTCTTGCAAGAGGGGCAATAGCCAATATTAGGCAAAATAATTTGACCACAAGATTACAAGAAACATATGAGTAGGCTTCTTGCAAGAGGGGCAACCTACTTGCCCTAGCCAAAAACGGGTTTGGTAGAAATGAAAAATCTTGTAACAAAAATAATAGTATAACTATAAATAAATATAAATCTTAACCTCAACTATCCACATGCAAATTCGTAAATCGGAGCAAACCTCACAATATGATATATATATGAATTTGTCACAATTACTCATTAGTTATACGTGAGCCTCATGATACGAGATTTACCAATCATCACGGTTAATTAATTTTGAGTCTCAGTTCATGAGATTTTCTAATAAAAGTGTCAAGTTCACGATGCGAGATTTATACAATCAATGTGTCACAATCGCTAAAATATGTGTGTGAAAACGACCAGCAAGTAGCAAAGAAAAAGACTATAGAATAACAACTCATCCATCTGATCATCTTTTTCTTTAAAGAACTCGCCGCGTAGCCATCACAATCATTTTTATCCTCAAACAATAAATATATCAAGATCGGAATCCAGATTCCACCATGGGATTGAAATTCCGACACAGCTCAATCTATTTAGTGTAATTACCTCATATTTTAAGCAGTCACCAGATCCTGGAACCATGATTTTCTTGACTTTCAGAGTGTTTATTTAATAATACAACATTAAACAAAAAACAAACAAAAAAAACTATAATGTCTGTCAATGTTCCTATCTGAATACGTAATACAACATTAAAAGGACCCGTCACTTTCATTGGAAATTAGGTCTATGAAATATGAATCTCCTAAATATTTTCTAAATCCATGAATCTAATCTGCCGACCACAAAATTTAGTTGGGATACTTGTCAATATTATGACAAAAATTAAGATAAATCAAATCTAAGGAGCTAATAAACAACGGTACGTGTTCCATTAGCAACATAAAAAAAGCACAACACTACAGAAACAAAGGTAATTACCAACTCAAAGTAGATACACTAACAAAATATCTTCCCAGTGCTCATCGATACAAAAACCAACAGGAATAGTAAAAACCATTTGAATTTTGGAGAGCTCGATAATAGTATAAAGAAATTTGTTTACACGTGCGAAGGGTTCAACTAGGTAAGATTAATGATTTAATAGACACATTAGCAAAAGTAAAGAACTGGTCAAGCAGAGCAGAAGAGGGATTTGCCTGGATGCTGTTGCAGAGGGTTTAGAGGGTGCCTTCCTGGCAATGGCCGGTGCAACGGTGTGAGGGTTGGAGATGTTCTGTTGCTCACTGGTTGGGACTGGGAGTTGGCTTGTTGACCCGTTAGTTGATGGCGCGTGATTAACTTTCTTACCGTGATTATTATTTTCACCTGCAGAATAAAAGCGCTAGTGTTACCACATGCATAGAAGAGGGGGTTTGGACGCCACTGATATTAAGAACCTTAAGTAGAAATTTATCTGTAATCGAAGCGATGTAGTATTCAAAATAAGGTGATCCACGATCCAAACATGAAAAGACCAATCCGAAGGGTTTGTTTCAAACAAAAATCGAATTTAAACATTTAATTAAAATGAGAAATCAGTATACATAGAAATCAAGTTAACATAACCATAATCAATTTGTTGCACAAAATTAGGTAACAAAAAGGTCAATAGAATCCGACTGTTATTTTACTTATTGTGAATTGGAGGCGGGGTATTGCCCCGCTTTTTGGACCAAAGTCCTGCTTGCAGGTCGATAAATTTTGAACAGAAAGGGAGGGAAAAAACCTGCCCAAATTTGCACTTAAAAAGTCAGGCCGGAGGTCTCTACATCAATTTCTCCTAAGTAGTTTAGACAGAGTGACATATGCAATAAGCTAGCTAACAATATAAGATCATCCACATAATTCTGACAATTTTCTACTTTTAAGTTTTTTACTGTATAATATCATATCTAAAGAGCCATTCTTCACACAAATCTGCAGATTCTGCATGTTGAATGAAGGACAAAAAAAAAAAAAAAAAAAAAAAGAAAAAGATTTTACATGTTCATAAAACCAGTTCAAGTCGATGAGAAGCAAAGTGTATAGCTGAAAGAACTAAAACTTCAAGTCAGCATAAGCAGTAAATTTTAGGTACTTACAATTGGCATTGGACCAACCAAACTTCAGATTTTCCCTGTCGAAAACCAGGCGATAACCCACCATGAAGTTCTCTGCGACATAAATGTTATCCAGGTCATAAAAATATAGTGTGCGTGAATGAGAGCAAGAGAGTGGAACAGGCATAGGGGTCTACTCACGTCCAATGATGCCATACTCATCATCTGTCCGCAATAAAGTTAAACAGAATATCGTATATTTCTGCACCCAAAATTCCAATGTATTTATAAATTTTATATTGAAGCCTTTGAACAGAATAAATCCTAAAAGATATAAATTACAAGTGCATGAAGCTGAGATATACTTCAGAAGTTCAGTATGTTCAAATGAGGGTTTTACAAGACCCAAAGGATTTATGTCAAGCTATGAAGAAATGGACCATAAAGTGTAACATGGAGGGGATTAGAGAAACCCTCCATGTGCATTACAAAAGCATGTGGGATGGTTTTTTTTTATGACACCTCCCAAGTAGGGTTTTGCAAATCCCTCCCACATGGAATCCCCTCCATGTTACATTTATGGTCCATTTCTCCATAGCTTGACATCAATCCCTTGAGTCTTGTGAAACCCTCATCCAAACATACCCAAGGTTAATTACCCTACCATATACTATACAGAAGCATACACATATAGCAAAACTGAGAACAGTTTGGCCAATTGGATCTGCACTATGGAAACAATTTTCCAAAAAGCAGTGGTAAAACGATTTTTCAAACAGCAGCGGTAAAACTATTCACGAGGCACAGATTTTTCCAAAAAGCCTGATAATATCTCACGTCTTTTCCCAGGTTATGACAATTAAGAAAGAATATGTTTCGCAGAGCCGTACATGAAAGATTAGCAGAAATTGATAAAATATTTTCCTCCAAGAATTGAACACAACTATAAATTTTCAAAATATAGAAAACTTAGCCACAAGTTACTAAGTAAAAAGAATAAATGCTAACCATGTCGATAAACATCTCTAAGGCCTCAAGGCTCAAGGATTCTCATCTAAACAAGTTTAACTAAATGAAATGCCTTGAAAGTATTATGCCCTCAAGAAGTAGAATTACTTTACCTGATCCAGAGTCTCAGAAAATATTGGCTTATTGACTAGAAAGCTTTGGTTCAGAGGGAACATGAGTTTCATAGTAGGAATGTTAAGCAACTCCAATGAACTTTGCATCACAAGAAAACAAGACATTCAGTTTGACAGAAATGAGATAAAGCAAAAAGGCTTTAAGAAAGCTCCTCGGGTAAAATCCAAACCTGACATTATAGCAGTACTTCCAAGGGGACTGTTGGAGGTCAATTCTAGTAGCATTCACTTGCTTGTCAAACTGTTATCATCAAATGGTCAAAGTTTTGGACCCTTTAAAAGAAAATTCATATTCCACATAAGTAAAAAAATAAAAATAAAAACAGCACCTCAAATACAATTTTTTCATAAACTTCAGTTGGAACATAAGTAAAAGATGAGCCGCTGTCAACCAGAGCTTGGAATCCAGTTTGCTTCAGACAGGAACGCGCAACACAACATTGCTCTACTCCAACAGAATACGCAACACTGAAGCAAGATAACAAAGAAATTATACCTTTTAAAGCTAGAGCATCTAAATATGATTTATGGGCAGCTCTAGAAGTCACAAAGCTAATAAACCAACATCAATTAAAGAGACACATACTACTTTTCTTCCATAGGCAAGAAAGGAGTAGATTGTTGGGCAAGATGTCCTTGGTCACCAAAGAGAATTCTCCCCGAACCATTCGCATCAAAACAAAGTGAAAATGAATTCTGGATCATTCCTGCTTTTGCAAGTACGCTCGGAACCGAAATCTCCCCAGGTCCCAAACCCATGACACCATCAGGAGCAGCTCCTTCCAAATAGCCACCAGTTTGTTTCCTACCACAGCTGCATTGTTTGAAAAATAAAGTATAAAACAGAGAAAAAAAAATCAACCATTGGTAACAACTAGCAAACAAATCATCGCTTATGATATTCATGCATACCAACTAGCAAGTCAGTCACAACCAAAATAGACAGGCAGAGCATTGAATGAAAACACACCCAACGATGACTGGAGCCTGCACAGAACTAGGTGCTGTATTTTTGCTGGCAGATGTCAAATGTAAAACATCCTCAATCAGAAATCCAGAGCTTGCAGTATTTTCTGACTTGTACTGAACAATGTAAGGGCAAGGTTCTGCTGGACCTTTGCAATTCATGCTCGATTTGCATAACTGATGGCTGCAACTCAGTTGTTTGCTGGTACTTGATAAAGATGGCCTATACTGATTCAGATCCCTATCCTGCACCATAGATGCTCCATATATGGGGGAGCACCTGCCAATCAATCATGGGAATTAACTGCTAAACCCGTTACCGTTACTAGCTAGTATCTGTAGTGTCTACAATTTTTTTGACAAGCAAAAGATAGTTTATTACTTCAAGGTGCAAGTATTCCAGTACAAAGAGGTCACGGGAAGCTCAAAAATGGGAAGAGTTGAAGGATTAAGTGAGATGAACTACACATTAAGTCTTAGCCGTCGAGATATTATCTTTTAGGAAATTACCAGACTTGAACACAGAAGAAACAAACTAGATATTTCACAGACCAAATAATAATCAAGAAAGCATAATTCTCAAATTGCTAAAATAATCAGAAATCCAATCTCAATTGCTAAACTGATCAAAATCAAATAACGACGATATTGAAAAATTGATCATTTCAGCCATTGGGGTTTAAAAAATGATCAGTTAGGCCAATTTTCCAAAAAAATTACGAAAACATCATCATAATTAATAAACAAAATTACAAATGACAAGTAGACTTGAAAAATAACTTTACCGGACAAAAATAAATTAAAAACTACAAAATGCGACCCAAATAATTAGTAATTTGAGAAGGGAAAGGTATACCAAAGAATCATAATTGGAGGCAGACAGGGGGGCACATTGTATGCAATCACATGGAACCCAAAGCAAATCGCTCCCACCATCCAATGCAACCATAAACGAAACATTCGGTGTCCCTATGTCAATCCAAGCATAATGCAACCTGAAAATCCAAAAAAAAAAAATTCATATAATTAACACATAAAAACTCAATTAATTTTCAAGAAAAAGTATATTTTTTTGCTTCGTTTCCTGAGTAACCAAACAGGGAACTGAAGTACACTCACCAATCAAGCTCGTTTCCGAAGAACAATGTCTGGCTTCCTTGAGAAGGAATCAGAAGATCGCGTTTCGACCCCAGCTTCAGTCTGTGCCGCTTTAGATCGCTTTTCAGAAGAAGCTGAAAGTAGTTGAAGCTGTTCCTCTTAGGCCATGGCTTCAGGGACGCGTTTCCGCCGCTTCTGGACTCCCAAACCGCCATGGCCTCCTCCGAGAAGCGGTGGATGAGCTTCGACGACAATGTGAGGGAAAGTGAAGCGTCTGCGAAGAGGCAGAAGGATAGTAGTAAAATAAGAGTTCGATTCTCCATGAGAAGTCGAAGAGAAAACCCTAAAGGTTTTCGAAATGTGGAATATTCGGTCTGAGGAAGAAGAAGGAGGCTTCGGAGAGGAAAAAGCGTGAGTCTTTTTTTCCAGATTTCGAAGCAGTGAGTGAGAGACGAGGGGCTCAAAGGTGTTTGCTAAATTACGCGCCGGTGAATAGTACGCACTACTAGTAGTGGGCTTTATCTTTTCTTTTTGGTGAATGGGCTCTATCCATTTTGTTGAAGATATAACTCTTGTTCAGGCCCGTTACATTTGCGGCCCATCAAAACTGAAACAAGAAAGAAAATCGGTCACACTTTGGATTCCTTTGAAATTATATTATTTTGTTTCTCATCTTTAATCCTTAGGCAAAAACTTAAGAGTGGTACTATGCCCATCGCATTGTCTTATCTCTTTATCTACATTATATTCCCACCATCCCTAAAGAGTGTAAAAACACAAACTCTTTCCTCACCCACCATTATTCCTAAAATAACCCTACATCTTTCTTCTTCAATTTTTCCTTGTTTAAAAAAGTACCATTATCATTAAACAAAATTCTACAACTCCCAAGGTAAATTCTTTCTATAAACTCTTAGCGTAAGTACTAAGCAAGTAAACTATCTTTAAATCAAAGGAAAACTAATAAAAATGGCTTAAAAATTTTGAGTTTTAACGATAAGGACAAAATAAAAGGTAAAGTGAATAGTACCATGATTGACTTTTTAGTGTAAAAATGTGGTTTTCCGTTAAAGTGAACAGTAACGGGAGTTTTTCATTAAAGTTCTCTTAAATCAATGATTATCTCCACTAGCAGCCCCTTCCCAAAAATCCCCAGAACAGTCGCACTAACCCCCTAAACCCCAGCCATGCCGCCACCAACACCCTAGAATCCTCAGCCCAATCACACCACCACCTCTTAAAACCCCATCTTAAACGTACCAACACTCTTAATCCCACACAACACCAATAACCAGTGCCTCGCCTTGGTCACCAACCATTCGCAGCACCTGATGTGGTATAAACTAACACACAAATTAAACCCTATAATTTAGATGGTTGTAGTATGAGTAAGTAAGGATCGTTCTAGGCCAGGGATTAGGAGGGATGCTAATCAACTCAAATTAGACTTAAAAACTGAAAACTAGACAAAACTAACACAAAACACTAAGGGGGAGGTTTTTGGACGAAATTTTGACTTAAAACAAGTAAATTGCAGAAACAAAGTAGGTTTGGACGAAAATTAGGTGAAAAGCTAGCTAGAGGATTCTTCTCCACACATGAAACATATGCATACAAATTGATTTCCAGTTATTATTCCTATAACCCACGAATGACAATGCCCCAAATTAATTGTGAACAGCACTAATTAACTCTCAGATTTTCCTAAGTTCATTGAATTGGACTCAGCGACGTAACCAAATTATTCTTCTCAAGTTCCCTAATTATGAACAGCATGATAGAGATGCATATCAAAGATCATTAAGTTATGTGAAAATCATAAGCATTGACAAAACATTCGTAACTATGAACTGCATGATACTCCTGCCAGGAATTTACTTAACTCAATCATGACTAGTGACTTTTACTACTTGCAAATATAAGTTCATAATGATTAGGTGAAATTCCCTTATATTCTAGCATCAAATCCCTGCATGCAAACTAAGTACGCATCCTTAATCAACATACAAGGATAAGTTCTCTATAAAATAGATAAGTAAATCACATTCATGGTTTACGAAACAATAACTGGATGTAATCAATTAATATAAAACATATGATCATGGCTTCGAACTCACCTCTAGCTAAAAAGAAATTTAGTTACACATGTTTGTCATAGTTGAAAAGCAATCTAAAATAAACATCGAAACTAAAACTAAGGATAGAAATAACCCAAGATGCTCCAGCAATCCAATGGCAGATTGCACAATCCTCGGATGCAGCACGGCTCAAAACTCCTTTTCTCCTTTCTTTCTCGCAAGCACGGCACAAGTCTCTAAAATTCTCATAAACATGTGCACAGTAATGTATTTTATCTCCAAAACTCTCTCTCTGAAAAATCCCCTCCTCAAAGTTGTGGCACAATGTGTGTATATATAGGCAGACTCATAGCACCAATCCTTGGAGGACAAGGATAGGGCACATCACAATTCTAGGAGAAAAAAGATTAAATTGTTTGCATGATTTTAGGACTTCTAGAATCAGATATACATTGTTAAAACATGATAAGGACTCCCCCTTTCAGCTGGAGATAAGGTAAGATAGGATTATGATAGGATAAGATAAGGTTAGTTTGGATAAGGTTGGATAAGATAAGATTGGATAAGGTCTCCTTATTTTCAGTTGATTCCTTGTCTTCCAAGCCTTAATTTAATTCTTCCAGATTTGTAGCACATTTTAGCATCATTTCTCACCAAAAACGTCCATCCATTATGCTCCATAAGCATGCTATCCAATCCAAGTCCAAAACTGCTCCAAATTGCTCCATTTTGCCCTTTTTTGTCACCTTTGCCAATTGGACCTACAAACACACGAAAATAGCTTAAATCTAATAAATAGAAACTAACTAAGTAAATGCAAAGAAATAAGCTAACAAAGTCGCATAAATATGCTCCTTTCAAATTCCCCCACACTTAGCTTTTGCTAGTCCTTGAGCAAAATGAAGAAAACAAAACACAACCTAAACCTTCCAACAATTGCCTCAGGGATTTCCAATGAAACATGGCATGTTAAAAATCAATACTCGCATAGATTTTAGCCATCCTTACCCTCGAGTTTATACTTAATCGTAGTAACCACTCACTAGCTCGCATTTAATCAATTAAAACAACATTTTGAATGTAGTAGCATGCCTTAGAGAATTCACTCAATTCCTCACCGGATATACTCTCTATTTTCACTCAGATTTTCTGACTACACTCCCTATACTAAGTATATGTGAGAAGATTGATGTAAACATGTAGACTAACACTCACATATGTTATAACAAAGAAGGCACTTTCTGGAATTATTAATATAACATGTATATGATCTCATGAACGAAATGCCACTACTTAGAAGCAAGAACCAGAGATTCCATATGCTCGTACCAATTTCAAACTCCACATATTGAATAACATAACAATCAAGATAAAAGTCTAAGGGTTGTAATGGGGCTAAGGTATTGGCTAACAAAGAATGGTTAAGGATAAAGAAATGTTCTTAAAGTGATAGTAAGCAAAGTAATGAAATCAACACTTAGAATTCAAATTTTGATTGCAGTACCCAACTTTAAACACAAAGGGGAGATTCGTACAACATTTAGGATCAAATTCACATTTTTGGACCCTTCTTCAACAACCAACACTTATGAACTCATTCTTACTTCTTTCCAACTTTTTTTCTTGTTTTCTTTCTTTTTTTTCTTTTCTTTTTGGTTCACAAAACATACTACTTCACCAATTCACAAGGACAACTTCTTCCCCCACACTTGTTTTTCTGCATATTGTAGATCAAAAGGAATTCCCAACAAGTCATGCTTCACTATTCTTTAAGAACAAGGGTATGGATAGTCCTATACTAAGCTAGGTAGGGATAATGCAAGCTAACAAAGAAAATAGGCTAAATAAGGCTCAAAGGGGTTAAACCTACAATACATATGCAAGGGATAAGGCTTTTTGGCTCTGGTGGTAACTAAACAACTTCATCTTGTTATTTGTTATGCAAGCAATTTTATGCTTTGAATGAAACGGGCATGAGTTCTAGTATTTGAATCTAAAATGATGAAAAAGCATTCTAAGTAGCAACCAAGCAAAGAGATAATGAGATCATGCAACGACTTTAGAAAACAAGAATATCATAGATTAATAACTCTCCAAACAAAGCATAGGCTCAAGTCTCTAAGGGTTGTAGCGTTAGTTTGAGTTTCTTCCTTCAAGCATGTTACAAAAACTGATATTTTTTTCTTTGTGATTATATGTGAATTCGTGAATGACAACTACAACTAAGCATTAACCGAAGAGCATATCAAACTTCCACCCATGTTTGTAACTTTCTTTAACAGTTATGCACTTAAAAGCCAAATCCTTATCATTGTGTTGGAAGGTACCCTAAGACACAAACAAACAACAAAAACGACTCTTTTTGGTATTTTTCTCAAAAAAATTTGATTTTTTAATCATATTAATGGCAAAACAAAAACGAACATCATTAGGATACTTAACGGATTCAGAAATATTAAAATTGATCACATCGCCATCAAACTCCATAGTTAACGCTCCCTTGGACACATCAATCTTGGTTTGGGTTGTTTTCATGAAAGGTCTTCCAAGTAAGATTGGCAATGGTGTAGAGTGGGCTGAATCCTCCATCTCAAGCACATAAAAATCTGCTGGAAAAATCAAATGGTCTACCTGCACCAAAACATCTTCCAAAACTCCTTTCGGATATGCATTAGATCGACCAGCCAATTAAATAATGACACCATCATTTTTAAGCTCTCCTAGATTCATAGATGTATAAATAGAATATGGCGTGACATTAATGGAAGCACCTAAATCTAGCATAGCATGTTCAAACCTTGTATTGCCAATAACACAAGGGATAGTGAAACTACCTGGATCTTTGCATTTAGGTGGCAGCTTTCTTTGCAAAACTGCAGAGACATTTTCACTTACATGTACCATCTCATTCTCGAGAATCCGTTTCTTTGTTGTACAAAGCTTCTTAAAAAACTTAGCATACTTTGGAACTTGCTTTATTGCATCAAGAAGTGGGATATTAACTTGTACCTTCTTGAAGGTTTCTAAGATGTCTTTTTCATTATCTTCTTTCCTAGATTGCATAAACCTACGAGGAAAAGGCACATTTGGTGGAATAAGGTTAGAAGGAATTTGATTCGAACCAACCTTACCTGAGTGGGATTATATGGGATTCTTAGGGGGCTGCGGCAAGGGTTGTTCTTCCCTTGCCGTAGCTCTATCATCATCTTCTTCTTCTTACAGCAGCTTTTCGTCCTCTATTTGGCTTTGTTTGGATGATTTTGGGTTGGTTCCAATCTTTTTGCCACTTCTTAACGTGATAGCCTTATCGGTTTCAAAGCCTCCCTTTGGATTGACAACGGTTAAACTAGGTAGTTTGCTTTGTTCTTTGAATTGTCCCATGAATTCTGCCATCTGCCCTATTTGATTCTTCAATTCGCCCACCTTCTTGGCTTGATTTTGTAAGCCCTACGTTAAAGAAGTTAGTATTTGAAGAATTTTATCATTATCCATTAACAAACCTGAATTTGGTTGGGCAGATGGTGAGTGAGGCGGTAGTGGTGCAAATGGCCTTTGATAGAGCCCAAGAGGTGGTTGTCTATATCCGCCTTGTTGTTGAGTTTGAGGTTCCCTCCATTTCATATTTGGATGATCTCTCCAGCCCGGATTGTAGGTGTTGGAGAATGGGTCAGTCCTTGGTTGATTTTGGCCTTAATAACCTATGGCATTGGCACTTTCCCATCCCCCATTCTCTCTCAATTGAGGACATTGATCAGTTGGGTGTCCTTGCATAGAGCACACGCCACAAGCACTTGTTCCTTGCACCTTGGATCCTTCAACAACCTGTGATAAAAGAACAGAGAGATTAGCCATTTGGGATTGAAGTTCTGAAATAACACTTACCTCATTAACTTGATTGTGCCGTTAGGGGTCTATTTGTCCAACTCCTTCGTATTGTTATGCATTCAAGGCTCGATTTTCTATCAAGATCTTTGCAGCAACTGGTGTTTTATCAACCAAAGCACCACCTGCCGAGGCATCTAGCATTTGTCTCTCAATTGGAAGTAGTCCTTAGTAGAAATATTGAATTAAAAGCTCTTCATTCATTTGATGTTGGGGACAAGATGCAACTAAAGTCTTGAAACGATCATAATACGCTGGAAATGATTCTCTTTGGCCTTATTGGATTCCACTAATTCTCTTCCTCAAAAGAATGACTCTTGACATTGGGAAGAATTTCTCTAAGAATGCTTTCTTCATACTTTCCCAAGAAGTGACGGTTCCAGGTGCTAATTCAAAGAGTCAATCCTTAGCCTTTTTCCAAAAAAGAGAATGGAAAGGCTTTCATCTTCAGAATATTACCATCCACGTTGATTGGTGTCATGTTTGAGCACACCACTTCAAATTCCTTCAAATGCTTGTTCGGATCTTCCATGGACAGCCCATGGTATTTGGGAATGTGATGCAGCAAACTAGACTTCAATTCAAACTCATCAGTCTTGCCTTGAGCTGCTATAAGGTATTGAATGCAAAGAGGGACGACATTGTCCAATCCCGAGGCTGAAAGTTCCTTAATTGTTCGATTGTCTACAGCCATGTCTTGTTCCTACTCGTCTTCCTCTTCTTCAAATTCGGATTCAGAACTAGAACTAGGTGGATTGGGTTCTGGCTGCTTCCTCTTCCTTCTCAAAGTTTGTTCAAAATCGTCGTCAAACTCTAATATATGCCTACGAACTGGTTGAGAACTTCTAGTCATAAACTAGTACCTAAAACAAAGAAAAGAAAAGAAAACAAAACAAAATCAGAAACACAAGAAAAACAGAAACAAATGGAAGATTAACAATTTTGCTAATCTCCGGCAACGGCGCCAAAATTTGATGTGGTATAAACTAACACACAAATTAAACCCTATAATTTAGATGATTGTGTAGACATCGAAATTTCGGTAAATAAATGTTGACTGATAAATCAAAGTTTCAACGCTCATGTATTACATAAATTTTACACGTAGCGTGTGTCTAAACGAAAAATCGAAATGAGTCGGGAAAGTCATCAAACATGACACGTGTCAACACCTGGCAGAAACGACTTATTTCATCTGGGATATTATATTCAAAATTAGGCCTTGGAAAATTCTATAAATACAAGTCCATTTCATTCATTTAGGGTGGAACCAAAATCATTAGGCAAAATTCTTGAAGCTCTGAAGCTCTGAAACTCCGAAGCTCTCAAGCATCCAGGTTCCCGAAGAATCAAGAAAGCTCTCTTCGTTCTTCGTTCTTCGTTCATCGTTCATCCTAAGATCAAGCCTCAACGGCCCTTTGGATCAACAATCATCCACCAATTCAAGATCAAGCCCCGACGGCCCTTGAAGAAAGTGTTCTTCGTTCTTCGTTCATCGTTCTTTCAAGCCTAAGCCTCAACAGCCCCCTTGAAGAAAGCGTTCATCGTTCATCAACTGTTCATCCTCAAGGATCAAGCCCCAACGACCCATTTGGATCGACAACATCAACAAATCCGCTCATCCGCTGTTCATCAAGCCCAAGCCCCGACGGCCCTTGAAGAAAGCGTTCATCGTTCATCACTGTTCTTCGAGATCAAGCCCAAGCCCTCGAAGATCCGTTCAAGCCCAAAAGCTCTCGAAGATCCGTTCGTCACTGTTCTTCGAGTTCAAGCCCAAAAGCCCTCGGAAATCCGTTCATCACTGTTCTTCAAGATCAAGCCCAAAAGCTCTCGAAGATCCGTTCGTCACTGTTCTTCGAGTTCAAGCCCAAAAGCCCTCGGAAATCCGTTCATCACTGTTCTTCAAGATCAAGCCCAAAAGCCCTTGAAGATCCGTCAATCACCATTCTTCAAGATCAAGCCCAAAAGCCCTTGAAGATCCGTTCATCCTCGTTCATCCAAGATCAAGCCTCGACGACCCTTGGATCAATTGCACATCCCACAAATCAACACCTTACGGAGATCGAATCAGAGGATCAAAATAGAGAGAGATTGTAACCTAAAATCATCTAAATACAAATATTTGTTTGTGCACGTTGTTCTTGTCTCTTTCGTTTCAGGAATTTTCCGTGTTCACAAATTGGCACGCCCAGTGGGACAATCTCTACCTCTCATCTCTTTCTCCGTTCAAGGAATCCAAACACACCTCAAAGTCAATGGCATCAAGCAAAGGACAAGCCGTTCTCACAAAGGGAAGAAGCCTGAGCACTTCCGCCATGAACGGAGCATCCATTGGCGCCACAACCGCTCCTCAACATGCCACTGCAAAGTTGGTGCCACTAAAGGAGCAAGGGGAGCATCAAAGGCGCGAGTCCGTCATCAACCTGACCTCGCTGGGGGCACCGAAACATGCTGCTGAGGCACACAAGATGACATCCCAAAGCAGCCAACGACATTCTTCGTCAGCACCCTGGACGTCTGAAGAAAAGCTGCGTCCATTGGTTGCACAAGTCATGACCATCGGCGTTACCTCCATCGAAGAACAACTGGCTCAAATGAATGAAGCGATTGCAAGGCTAACACGGACTGTGGAAGAAAAAGACTTGCAAATCGCTACACTCGTCAGCCGACTGGAGTCACAGGACGGCGAGAAACCCGACCCAGAGGTTAATCCACTGAAGAAAGAAAACGACGAGGATGAGGAGCCTCAGGTGGAGAAAAACGATGTGAAGCCGGAGCCAGACCAAACAGCGGCACTCATGGGATCTCTTTCTATCCAGCAGCTGCAGGAGATGATTACCAACACCATCAAGGCACAGTACGAAGGGAGCTCACATACCTCCTTGTTCTACTCGAAGCCCTACTCCAAGAAGATTGATGCCCTGAAGATGCCAAGGGGTTATCAACCACCAAAGTTCATGCAGTTTGATGGAAAAGGAAACCCGAAACAGCACGTTGCCCACTTTGTTGAAACTTGCAACAACGCAGGGACCGAAGGGGACTACATTGCCAAGCAGTTTGTACGCTCGCTGAAAGGAAACGCATTTGAGTGGTACACGGACCTAGAGCCTGAGTCCATCAACAGCTGGGAACAATTAGAGCGGGAATTCCTCAACCGCTTCTATAGCACCCGCCGCACTGTGAGTATGCTAGAGCTAACGAGCACAAAGCAGTGGAAAGACGAGCCAGTCATTGACTACATCAACAGATGGCGCACTCTAAGCCTCGACTGTAAAGACAGGCTCTCGGAAACCTCTTCAATCGAGAGGTGCATCCAAGGCATGCAATGGGGTTTGCAATACATCCTTCAAGGCATTAAACCACGGACCTTCGAGGAATTGGCCACTCGCGCCCATGACATGGAGTTGAGCATCGCCCATCATGGGAAGAAAGAATCGATCGCCGACTACAAGAACGACAAAGTTCTTGGGACAAAGGTGGAAAATGCTGCATGGAAACCCACTAAGGAAGCGATGACGGTCAACACATCTCCCGTCAAAATCTCCACACGAGGCAAGGCGATTCAAACCGAAGCTTTTCGTGATCAAGAGATGCGTAGACGCACTTTGAAGGAGCTTGAGGAGAGAACTTATCCATTCCCCGACTCTGATATGGTTGCCATGTTAGAAGACTTGCTGGAAAACAAGGTGATTGGTTTGCCTGAGTGCAAACGGCCAGAAGAGATGAATCGCACTGACAGTCCAAGGTACTGTAAATTTCACCGCTTCATCAGTCATCCAACAGAAAAATGCTTCGTGCTGAAAGATCTCATCATGAAGCTGGCTCAAAAAGGAATCATCGAGCTAGATCTTGACGATGTGGTGAAGTCAAACTATACCACCGTCACTTCTGGCTCTTCCGACTCAAAGTTTTTACCTCAACCGCCGGGGGCATCTTCCAAGACAAGCAAAGTTGAAAGATGGACTCAAGTCGCTCCTAAGAAATTGCACAAGAATCATACGTCTCATCTACAAGTCCGCCAATCGGAAAGGGGGCAAATCAGCTCATGTCAACCTTCAAAGCAACGTGAACGTGTTGAAGATGATGAAATTTCGACACATAGATCGTCCATCCCCATCACGATGCGCGACTTCTTTCCTGAAGACTTCTTCAATCACTCAGTCAAAGCTCCTTGCTATGAAGATTGCGAGGAACGACTCTCCTGGATCGCTTGACGAACCAACAATGCTCCTTGTCCGCACGAGCCTAAACTGCAGGACACAAGGCTCCTCGCCTGCACGAGCATAAACTGCATGGCACAAACGCTCATTGCCTGCACGAGCATAAAAGGCAACACCAATGCTCTTCGTACGCATGAGCCTAAAAGGCGACAACCAATGCTCCTGGTCCGCACGAGCATAAAAGGCGACAACAAACGCTCATTGCCTGCACGAGCATAAACTGCATGGCACTAAGCTCCTGGTCTGCACGAGCATAAAATGCAACACCAATGCTCTTCGTTCGCATGAGCCTAAAAGGCGACAACCAATGCTCCTGGTCCGCACGAGCATAAAAGGCGACAACAAACGCTCATTGCCTGCATGAGTTGAAACTGCAAACGGCACCAAAAGCTCATGGCCCGCAAGAGCATAAACTGCGAACGGCACAAAAAAAAATGTATTTGAACTACGTTACGACTTGATCTCTTCTTTTGAGGGGTACGTAGGCAGCTCGAATATTCAAAATTTGAGTTCAGTCACACCAAAATAAGGAATAAAGATTTTATTAAAAGTTTGATGCTATTACAATTTCTTTGTATAAAAAAAAAAGAGAAAAAAAAAATATATATATATATACATATGTTTTATGTATCAAAAAAAAAAAACAAATAAAAAAAAAAATATATATATATATATATATGTATGTCACGGCCCTACACCAAGCTTCAGCACCAACAATGGTCCAGACAAATCCCATGGCCTATCCTCATTCAGCTCATAAACCCAAGTCGCCTTCTCACCAAGGCCCAAAATTGTGAGCCCAATGACGTCCTCCTTCCTCGCACCCGTACTCAGCAACCTCTCCATACAAGAATGGAAGTAAAGGACCAGGTGCTGCAACTCTGGGAGAAACAACTTCACTGGCGCCACTATATTTTTCTCCAGCATCGGCAAATCCAGCTTCGTCGCCCACAAGATCTCCCAATTCCTTTCCTCCTTTCATCGATGCCCCCTCTCTTTCTAATTGGTCGACGAGTCGCTCACTGAGTCACAGAGCGATTCCGCCATGAAAGAAGACCAAGACCAATACCAAGAAGCTGCCACTGGCGAGAAGCGGAAGCTGGAAGACAGCAGCATCAGCATCCTACTGGCCAAGCAGAAAGCTCAGGAAATCGCCGCCCGACTCGTAAGCGACACCGAATCAAAGCGTCTTCGACTCAAGGAGGAGCAGCCATATCGCCAACCCAGCCCCATTATGGGTATGCACAACTAGGAAGTTATGCCCCTCCTGCCTCATACTACGGCAATTATCCTACGCAGGTAGCAGGTTGGGATCAATCAAACCAAGTAACCACGTCTCAGCCGCCTCAAGACAGTAGTGGATACCATCACTATGAACAACCACCTCAGCTGGGGTCAGCTCCCCAAAAATCCTAACTACAACTACAATCAGACACCTTCCGTCGCCATCCATGGTTACGATCAGAGATATGCTCAGCAGCCACCAAGTTATGGAGGCCAAGCTCCAGTATCTGATTACCAGCAACAGCAGTGACGGATGCACAAGCCGCAACCACCACTCTCAACCGTCGTCTCCGTCAGTCTTCCAGAAGAAACCGAACGGACGCGAAGGTTGCTGCACAGCGCTTTCGTCGTCACAACGCCGTCACCACTGTCTTCGCCCTTTTCCGCTGCCCGTCAACGCATCCACCAATCGCAGCAGCAACCATGCTTGCTGTCTTTGCCGCAACGGTTTTGCCCAGCGCTGGAGTCAAGAAGTCATCTGGAGTGCAGAAGAAGTTGCAGAGGCTAAGCCGGAACGGGTCTGAGGTCATCTCGTCACTTAAGAACTCGCTGAAACTCAACTCGGCGAGTGACTTAGCCACGGCGTCATTGGATGGGCATCCTGCAATGTTGATTCAATAGGTGTCTGAACATGAGCCTCAAGGTTGCCAAGTCTGGTACGAAGAGGAGGGAATCTCTGGCCGGATGGATGAACTTCCCGATAGGGTCGCAGCACATCGCCTCTTTCTTCAACCGCAACAGGGTGGACTTTGTTGCCTGCCTTGCACGGTGATGCTTCACCGAGACTTCCTGCATGCACCGCGAACTCCACTCATTCGTCTTCTTCCACCATGGCTGCTGCCCAAGTTCTCCAGCTCCACACCTCCGGCTCCCTTTCTCCGTCCATCTCCGTCGATGATCTCTGCAAGCCATCTATCCCTATATATATATATATAATTAAAAAATAAAATAAAAAAAATAAAAAAATAAAAAAATAAAAAAAAAAGAGTTTTCCAAGTGGTTGCCAGCACCAAAGGCAAAAGAAAAAAAAATAGATTAGAATTTTTTAAGGGGTATGATGCTTTGTGTGCGTGTTTATATGTGTGTGTATAAAAAAAATATATGTATATATATGTATGTGGTGCATCCAGCACGAAAGAAAAAAAAAAAAAAAAAGAGAGTGGTGGATCAGCACCACATGAAAAAGAAAAAAGGAAGAAAGAAGGAATTAAAAAAAAATAATAAGGGGCTTCATGGTGCGTCTGGCACCATGTGCAGAAAAAAAAGAAAGAAAACAAAAATATATATATATATATATATTAAAAAAAAAAAAAAAAAAAAACAAATAAAGAAAAGAAAGTGGGAATCTTGGTGGCACAGCACCACCGAAAGGCAAAGGTTTTGAAAATAATATATATATATATATAATAATAAATAAATAAATAAAAAAGGGGTTTAGGAATGGTGCGGATGGCACCATATGAAAAAAAACAATAAAAAAAAAAAAAAAAAAAAAAAACACAAATGCATTGAGAGAAATAGAAGTCCATTTTATTTATTTTTCTAGAAAGTTTACATAAATTTGCATTATACATACCTAAAAAAAAAAAAAAAAAAAAGTCAAATCAAATTTACAGGAGGGGATCTTCAAGGATGATCAGGTGGCGCCTCATCACTCGGCGGAGCTCCAGAAAGACGAAGCACAAGAGATTGATTATCCAGAGCTTCAACACTTGGTGAAGCATCAGAGGACGAAGGCAGAAGTTGCCGCTGGAGTAACGCCACAAACCTCTGATGATCACTCTGAATCCGAACTTCGGACTCCTGCAGATGGTCAAGCTTCCTCTTCATGCTTGTTGAGTAATTAGTTGCGAGCATGTGCAACTCTTTATTCTCGTGCCTAAGCACTCTGACCTCTTGCCGAAGACTGGCCACCTCAGCCATCAACGACTCAACCTGACGAGATTGAGCAAGAAGGCGTTGGCCCATGTTTGAAACTGAGCCTGCACATCGGACGCTGTAGGCCAGAGAGTCCTGAACAGCCAGCTCGTCGGACCGCCTGGAAAGTATCCTAGTGTCTCTAGGAGTGAGAAGATTTCTGGCCACCACCGAAGCGGTTGTATCATTCATCATCATGGAATCCCCAACTGTAAGAGGACCATTGGGAGATATGAAGGACGGCTGCCAAATGTTGCTTGGAGAAGATATGTCACTATCTTCCCCGACATTCAAGTTAAGACGATGGTCAGAAGGGCAAGACATATTTGAAGATGTGAAGAAAAAGAAGAGGTCGAACTGATCAAGATTAAAAAAGTACTCGGAGGGAGTGTTTACAAGAGGGAGCTCAAGTGTGTTGTGGAACAAAATTATCGCCTCTATAAAAAGAAGAAATCAAAGAGGCGCTCCTCAGAAGTCGAATAGGCAAATCTCACAAATCAAAGAGCCGGGTTCCTTTCTCAAAAGACGGACTCCGTTTCAAAAGTCGGACGCCGTTCTCAAAAGTCGGGCGCCTCTCTCAAAAGACGGAGCGGTCAGGAATCACGAGGCGAACAGTTTTTCCAGAATTGTCGTCTCTCGTCACACGCGCTGTCAGCTTTGCGCAAATTACGGGTAGCTTTTTCAGAAATCGCGTAACCTGTACTGTTCATCCATCCACCGGCTGCCGACAGGGGTAAAGGAACAGTTTCGGTTGTGAAGAATCATTCCTATAAACGTCTACCTTCGCCATCCATTGCAAAGGCAAACCCTCTCAGCACTTCTTCATCTCTGAGAATGCCTTTCCAACAAACCCTCTCGAGTCACTCTGTTTTTCTCATCCCTTGGGGTGCCTCTGCAAACAAATGACACCAAAGCAAAAGTATCTCATATCACCAGGGTAGAAAGCAAGAGTATCTCATATCATGCTTTCTCCCTGTCCTTTCCTTTGTCCTTGTTATTACCTGCAAAGACAAGGATAAAGAAAGCAGTATGCCGGAACCTCCACTCAAACTCGGGTAAGGAACCGACTGCTTGAAACCCTTCCCTGATTGCCTACCTAGCATTGTTCTCGAGTACTCGTCTTCCACTGCTACTGTACTTCCAAAGAAGCTGCCACATCTGCCTGGAGAACAGATAAGGCAAGTGAAAATGATACCTTTAAGCATGTGGAGACAACGTGCAGAAGAAACAGCAGAGAAGAATGCTGCATGCACACTCAATCAACCCAGCAGAAGGAGTCTGAGTTGAAACCAAGAACTCGAGAAGCTGCTACATCTACCTAGAGAACAAATAAGGAAATGCGACATACACAATCAAACTCAGCAGAAGGAGTCCGAGTTGAAGAATTAGAGAGAAGAATGGGTCTGAGTTGAATCCAAGAGCTCGAGAAGCTTCAACAACATATTGACTGCACCATCGCCGAAGAACAAAGCCTCGCTGTGCAACGCTGTCAAATCGCCACCACTTCTTCGAAAGCAAGAGTATCTCATATCATCAGGGTTGCAATCACTCTGGTGGATGACTCGTTTTGACCCTCAAATTCTTGGGTCAACTCGCTAGGCGTTGTGGGCTGCACGTCCCGATTCACCACCCTTGAATCGAATCCTTAAAGATCAAGTCACCAACTGGAAGAAGAGCCTATCAATCTTGAAGATCATACCGTTGACCAAACTGCTCAGGTGTGAATTAGAAAGATTGAACAAAGAAACAGGCCGTCACCTTTACCTCGTGCCTGTTTGCCAAAGTTCAAGATCAAGCCTCGACGGCCCTTGAGGAAATCACAAGTCCGATTCAAGATCAAGCGTCCACCACCCTTGAATCAAACCCAGTTCAAGAATAAGCCTGTGGAAAATCAAACAATTGGAGGAAACCAGAAAATCCTCCAACCCAGTTCAAGATCAAAGCTGTGGAAAGTCAACAAGCGCAACAAAATACGTGCCGATCCATCCACTACCAAAGCCAAAGATCATCTACCACATGAAGCTCCTTGTGGTCCAATTTCAACCTTCAAGATCAAGCCTCGACGGCCCTTGAAGAAATTTCAAACAAAGTTCAAGAACAAGCCTCAACGGCCCTTGAAGAAATTTCCAGCCCAATTCAAGATCAAGCCTCAACGGCCCTTGAAGAAATCTCCAGCCCAATTCAAGATCAAGCCTCGATGGCCCTTGGATCGACATCTACAGTAAGGGACTTCAAAACGCATCTCCTACACGCGACAAGCACATGTATACGACGCGCCTTAAAGTGGGGGCATTTGTAGACATCGAAATTTCGGTAAATAAATGTTGACTGATAAATCAAAGTTTCAACGCTCATGTATTACATAAATTTTACACGTAGCGTGTGTCTAAACGAAAAATCGAAATGAGTCGGGAAAGTCATCAAACATGACACGTGTCAACACCTGGCAGAAACGACTTATTTCATCTGGGATATTATATTCAAAATTAGGCCTTGGAAAATTCTATAAATACAAGTCCATTTCATTCATTTAGGGAGGAACCAAAATCATTAGGCAAAATTCTTGAAGCTCTGAAGCTCTGAAACTCCGAAGCTCTCAAGCATTCAGGTTCCCGAAGAATCAAGAAAGCTCTCTTCGTTCTTCGTTCTTCGTTCATCGTTCATCCTAAGATCAAGCCTCAACGGCCCTTTGGATCAACAATCATCCACCAATTCAAGATCAAGCCCCGACGGCCCTTGAAGAAAGTGTTCTTCGTTCTTCGTTCATCGTTCTTTCAAGCCTAAGCCTCAACAGCCCCCTTGAAGAAAGCGTTCATCGTTCATCAACTGTTCATCCTCAAGGATCAAGCCCCAACGGCCCATTTGGATCGACAACATCAACAAATCCGCTCATCCGCTGTTCATCAAGCCCAAGCCCCGACGGCTCTTGAAGAAAGCGTTCATCGTTCATCACTGTTCTTCGAGATCAAGCCCAAAAGCCCTCGAAGATCCGTTCAAGCCCAAAAGTTCTCGAAGATCCGTTCGTCACTGTTCTTCGAGTTCAAGCCCAAAAGCCCTCGGAAATCCGTTCATCACTGTTCTTCAAGATCAAGCCCAAAAGCTCTCGAAGATCCGTTCGTCACTGTTCTTCGAGTTCAAGCCCAAAAGCCCTCGGAAATCCGTTCATCACTGTTCTTCAAGATCAAGCCCAAAAGCCCTTGAAGATCCGTCAATCACCATTCTTCAAGATCAAGCCCAAAAGCCCTTGAAGATCCGTTCATCCTCGTTCATCCAAGATCAAGCCTCGACGGCCCTTGGATCAATTGCACATCCCACAAATCAACACCTTACGGAGATCGAATCAGAGGATCAAAATAGAGAGAGATTGTAACCCAAAATCATCTAAATACAAATATTTGTTTGTGCACGTTGTTCTTGTCTCTTTCGTTTCAGGAATTTTCCGTGTTCACAGATTGTAGTATGAGTAAGTAGGGATCGTTCTAGGCAGGGGATTAGGAGGGATGCTAATCAACTCAAATTAGACTTAAAACTGAAAACTAGACAAAACTAACACAAAACACTAAGGGGGAAGTTTATGGACGAAATTTTGACTTAAAACAAGTAAATTGCATAAACAAAGTAGGTTTGGACGAAAATTGGGTGAAAGGCTAGCTAGAGGATTCTTCTCCACACATGAAACATATGCATACAAATTGATTTCCGATTATTATTCCTATAAACCACGAATGACAATGCCCCAATTAATTGTGAACAACACTAATTAACTCTCAGATTTTCCTAAGTTCATTGAATTGGACTCAGCGACGTAACCAAATTATTCTTCTCAAGTTCCCTAACTATGAACAACATGATAGAGATACATATCAAAGATCATTAAGTTCTATGAAAATCATAAGCATTGACAAAGCATTCGTAACTATGAGCTGCATGATACACCTGCTAGGAATTTACTTAACTCAATCATGACTAGTGGCTTTTACTACTTGCAAATATAATCTCATAACGATTAGGTGAAATTCCTTTATATTCTAGCATCAAATCCCTGCATGCAAACTAAGTATGTGTCCTTAATCAACATACAAGAATAAGTTCTCTATAAAACAGATAAGTAAATCACATTCATGGTCTACGAAACAATAACTGGATGTAATCAATTTATATAAAACATATGATCATGGCTTCGAATTCACCTCTAGCTAAAAAGAAATTTAGTTACACATGTTTGTCATAGTTGAAAAACAATCTAAAATAAACATCGAAACTAAAACTAAGGATAGAAAGAACCCAAGACGCTCTAGCAATCCAATGGCAGATTACACAATCCTCGGATGCAGCACGGCTCAAAACTCCTTCTCTCATTCCTTTCTTGCAAGCACGGCACAAGTCTATAAAATTCTCAGAAACCTGTGCACACTGATGTATTTTCTCTCTAACACTCTCTCTCTAAAAAATCCCCTACTCAAAGCTGTGGCACAATGTGTGTATATATAGGCAGACTCATGACACCAATCCTTGGAGGACAAGGATAGGGCACGACACAATTATAGGAGAAAATGGATTAAATTGTTTGCATGATTTTAGGACTTCTAGAATCATATATGCATTGTTAAAACATGATAAGGACTCCCCCTTTCAGCTGGAGATAAGGTAAGATATGATTAGGATAGGATAAGATAAGGTTAGTTTGGATAAGGTTGGATAAGATAAGATTGGATAAGGTATCCTTGTTTTCAGCTGATTCCTTGTCTTCCAAGTCTTAATTTAATTCTTCCAATTTTGTAGCACATTTTAGCATCATTTGTCACCAAAAACGTCCATCCATTATGCTCCATACGCATGCTATCAAATCCAAGTCCAAAACTGCTCCAAATTGCTCCATTTTGCCATTTTTTTGTCACATTTGCCAATTGGACCTACAAACACACAAAAATAGTTTAAATCACTATAATAAATAGAAACTAACTAAGTAAATGCAAAGAAATAAGCTAACAAAGTCGAATAAATATGCTCCTATCAGCACCACCACATCCCCAAAACAGCTCCGGTATCCATGAGTCCCCTAAACCCTAAACTAGTCTATTCCTAAGCCTCTCCCTTCTCGATTGGTTTTTGCCAGCCACTAGCGCAAGTAACATCCATATGATATGTATGTGAATACTTGTATTTGGCAAGATTTTAAATAACTTGGAGGAAAAAGATTGAATCTTTAAACCCTACTAACATATTATCCAAGGAAATGGGATCTTATTGGGTTGATTGTTGTAGAGGCGATGGAGGGTACTAAGAGAGACAGGTGACACCGCCGTGAGGGAAGGAGGTTGAGGGGATTATCGGGGTTCTAATTGGGTAGGGATTTTTATTTTTATTTATTTTTTCCTTTTTTTCTTATTTTTGATATTTTAGGTTTTAAAACTTTCAATTATATAACTAATAATTATGTGGCAAGACATGATTGGTTTGTCTTTAGGTCTTTGAAGGTCATTTTACACAAGGATAAATTTGGCAATAAAATTATGAGTTCAAAGTGGGTGGAGAAATAAGACAAAGGGATGGGCTTAGCAGAACTCAAACTTAAACACCGTTACTGGTGAACATTAGAACTTCTTCACTTGACTTGGATTGGATTAAATTGACATCATCACTATCAAAATGAACAATGGAGGTTTCGGGATGAACATCATTAACATCAAGGGCATCATTTGCCTCTTTGACAGTATAGCCTCATAGTCATCGCCCTAATTCGGATTAGCATCACGGGCATCATCTGCCTCGTAACCCTGCTTGTACTTGGGTGTTCCTTTCTCCTCGAAGGATGTCCACGCCTCTCTCACATCTGCCTCACTCTCATCCTGATATGTTAGACAAAAATGGAATGCTCATCTTCCTTTTGCTTTACTTCGCAGAGTAGCAAGTTGATCCGTATTTGATGACGACTTGGACAAATTATTCACGTCTTTTATAGCCGATTGAAGGTCATTGGTCAAACTTGCTGCTTTTTGCTCTGTCTCACGCAAAGACTTTTCTAAGGATGACGTCTTTACTTCAGAAGACTTTTGGTAAGCCTTAAACTCTATCTTGAGTATCTGGTACTTTGCCTTTGGATTAAGAACTTGCTGAGATAGCCATTTTGCACAATCTCTTAACCCCTCTCTACATTGTTCCGCTATGTTATTGCCTTTTCCAACCCTACATCTTTCTCCTTGAAGGCCTTGGCATCATTTTCACAACGACTCCTCAGGATATGCCATCCTTCTTCAAGCCTGCTACATTCTCCTTATCTTCTCCATTTGGCCTAGTATGACAAACTCAGTGCACACATGGGCATAACCAAATGAGCAAGTTATCACAGAGGAATGAAGACTAACAAATCTAAGAAATTTCACAAGTGTTAAAGGATACTTACAACATATCGATGTTGATATAAAGTCTAGATCAACATCTCATTCATTAGTGCGTTCTCCATATTAGCCAAAGAAATGCCTAGGCGAACTATGGCTTAAGAAAAGTCCACTCTCCAAACCTCGAGTTTCGTAAGGCAAAGATTGATGCTCCCATATAGGCCTTATTAGAATAATAAGTTGTCGAAGCAACACCAGCTGAAGAACTTGTTCCTGAAGCAAGACTTGTTGCTCTAGTAAGAGCAAACTCTTGATGCATCAATCCCTCAATTGGAACAACCACTAACAGGGTAGAAGCAACTTGTGGCCTTGCCAGGACAGCTCCAATCATCCAAGTCATTATCACTACTTCAGAATAATTTTTCGCCCTCGATGGCAGCCTGGCTAAATGCTGCAACTGTTACGGCACCACCACAATGGTGGTTTAGTCTGATTCTTGTATCTCTCTTGCTTTTTCAGCAGAGTCCTAGACCAACAAGACGGTTTTCCGTTTTTCAATATATTTTTGTGCCTTCACCTTAGCACACCATTTCTCATATATATCTTTTTCTCTCCAATATTCTTCAAGATCAATCATCTCACTCCCTTTTACTCAACCAGACTTTGTTGCTCTCATTTTGGTCACTTTAGAAGATTCATCCTCAATGGCCTTCTTCTTTCTCTGTATTATCTCCTCAAACTTCTTGGATTTCCTGGTCCTTCTTGGCTTATCTAGAGTCTGTGTCCATTTTCTAGCATTGCCTGCATCAATCTAGATCGGATTAAGTGAGCAATGAAGGATAATGGCAGACTTGTTATTGTCCTCATCCCGCTTTGGACTAAACAACCATATCCAATACTTATGCTTCTCTAGGATCATCTCAAATGCCAGTTGATCAAGTGGGGCCTGCAAGGATCAACTTTGGTGATATCGTTGTCCATTTCCGAATCCACAACCAGAACATAAGGGACACGCACTCTATATACATCTTCTTCAAGTCTCTTGAAAGTTGGTGATGTAAACATCCCAACTAAGACTAGTCCGAGCTTGGAAGAAGTACATTCCTTTGGCACTAGTCTGAATGGTATGTAGGACAAGAAACTCATAGATCCCCAACCCTACGCCATACCACTCATTTAGGTACTCAAAACTGGCAATGATCCGAAATGATGAAGGTGTAAGATTGCACAACATAATCTTACAGCATACCAAAACCTCGTCTAAGAAGTCTGAAAGAAGAAATTTCAACTCATGATCTAGATACCAGGGGTGAATCCAAGTACATAAACGGTTTGGGAAGGAAGAGACAGGAAGACCTACCAGAATGTTTTTTCCGGCTTTCTAGCTACAGCCATTCAAGAGATGCCTTCTCTTTTAGGAAAAAACCTCGCACTCTTCTACCAATGGAGGCTCATACAAGGTTGTGGGTTGGATTAGGAATCTTGGGCATCGTTGGAGGAAGACATCTTTTCAAAGATTCAAAAGAATGAAGGTCTGGGTTTGTGCTTTTGAATTTTGAAATCACAAGACTTTTTTTTTTTTGCATAAAACACAGAAAATTTGTGAAAGTGAAGAAACGAAAGTGAGTGAAGAGGCATATTCTGAAATGATGTGCCTCGAGATTTGTGTCGTGGAACAATTGCCTTACATTGGAACCGCAAAAAGCAACCCTTGACATTCGCACACACACCTTGTGATAGCTAATGTAATCGATATGATTGTCTGCAATCAATTTGCACGAACAGGCACATCTTTTGATGCAATCATGCTAGAATTCGAAACGACTCCTCAATCAAACATAGTTTACGAGGCTAGATTTGCACGTGGATCAACAATTTTGAACGACATTTACTCCAACTTCCTCAGAAAAGTATGGTTAAGGGAAATTGTGGGATCATAAATCTCACAGACTAGATTGATGCATAATGGAGTACGTGCGCCTTCATACATTGGTCATGGACTAGATGGCTCTAATCGGGGTTGTGCCGCATAAACAAATCCACCATGCCACCACACTCTGTTAGACCCATAAATGGTAGGCATGGCCCACTTGCCTTGTCAAGAATGAACTACTTGTTTCGCAAGACACGAAAGCCTGATCCGACTGAGGATCATATTGGTTTCCTATATCTTTGGTGATTCCTCTAGGGATTGACTTGAGCCACAACTAATCACAATCCTAAAATGAAATAGTATAGTTTATGACAAATTCACTATCTTAAAAGGTATTTCTCTCGACTAATATAAATACACCATTTTAGGGTTCATCAAAGGTATTCTGATATTGGATACATGCATTTATATTGCTCCTAGCTCTCTTGCCTACTGTTTGAGTTCTATAAACCCTAACTAACTTGACCGTCGGAGAACCTTTGGCTGGTACCACATCGGTAACTTAGGGATTTCATGATTTGTTTGCTCTTTCTTATGATGACCGATCAAACACTCTTCCAGGGACGACGATGCGCAAATTTGATTCCAACAAAGTCTATTGAGGTGAAAGTGTTTGTGTTGGAAATGTGCCCTAAAGCCAATCATATGATGATACTTTACGGACATTTCACATGTTAAACTAATCTAGTTTACATATAAAGGGCAAACATTATTGTTTGAGCCGTCTCATATAAATGTTATATGCTTAAACGATAAAGTCCAAGGAATATGTGATTGGAAGAATGCAATCTAATGAAGTTAGATTAATGAGACCATTCTTTCGTAGATACATCCTAAACGTTCCTGATCATAGGATTGCCAATTGGGCATTGACAGTCCGTTAAGATCAGTACGTGTTATGCCTTCTCTCAGGGAGAGTGACTAGTTTCGAGTCATTGGTGTGTGTGACATCAAGACAAGTACGTAGGTGCTCAATAGAGAATGAGTTCACTGAACATGATCAACGAGGAGTTCTCATACTCATGTCACATGAGAACTCATGGTTGGGATAATGCAAATTAGTCTTTTGACCTGAGGCATCACAGTTGTCTTGTGGTTAAGTCCTTGATCTTTGATTATGTCAAAGTCACCCCATCGGGGTGTCCACGACATCATTGGGGTTAAGCCACTTAGTTATGGAGACAAGTGAATGTGCAACAAGGGATCTCTAACCTTCAAATGGTTTGAGGGAGAATACTCTATGATATGATTAAATCTCTGGCCAGAGTATGAATGAGATTTGGGAATGCGTTCCAAATCACATTCAAGGTAATCATATAAGCAAACGAATCACATTGGATAGTAGACATGAATAAATAAACTATCAAACCAAACAATGTGGTCAAGAGTATTAGATTAGAGAAAGACCGTATTGCATTTGTAATCCTAAACTGAATAGGTTCTCTACCTCTTCTGATTAGCTTGGGTAGCCATGATATGCTGCTAGGTGTCACTCATGGTTTGTGGAAGCCCTAAACGTGTGTAATCACTAAAGGGAGAATTGAAAGTAAGTTTCAATTCACAATCGATGTAAAATGGTTTTAATCGCCCACTGCCTCGCTAAAAGGAACCTAATGTATCGTACACCGTGTGAGGTGGAGATTGAAGAAACAAAGGAGATGAATAAGAATAATTAAATGGTTTAATTATTTATGGCAAGGATTAATTAATATGTTAATTAATCAAACGAATAAGTTCGTTAAAGACCTCGGGATAGTTTTGGACCTTAAGGCCCAATGGGCTTCGAACGTCAAAGCCCATTGACTTAAGTTGTATGACAACTTAATGAATAAAGATTCACAAAGGCCCAAAAGCCCATATCCATTAGAGTGGTCGGCCATTTAGTGTTGAATTAGGGTTTTTGGTTCTTTAGGTCATTTAAAGAAGTGACTATATAAAGAACTTTATAGCCTAAAATTCATAAGTTGTTGATTTTAGAGAAAATTGGTGAGAACACAAAGCTTCCATTTCTCTCTAAGAGGCCAACCACCTTGGGAGAAATTATCTAGCAATTCTACTTCCTCAAGGTCACTCATTTCTTCTTCAATCTAACCTTGGTGTAGAATCTTTAGAGGTTCTCTATTTTGGGAACTTGGAGAATCCTATTCTTTCAACCAAATCCATGGAGCTAAGAAGCAAGGAATGAAGGCCCTATCTCTTGGGTGATTATCCTTTGCATATGCAAAGAGGAATCTACAAAGGTAAATATTTCTCAACTAATAAATGTTGATTTAAAAGTTGAGTCAAGGTTCACCAATCTACTAGGCTTTGAATTTCATGGTTGATGTTTTGTTTTTGAATGCATGAAAGCATGATTCCGCCTTTAATTGTTAATTGCATGCTATATGATGTTATTCAAATGAACATGTTTTTCACAAAATTTCCTTCAGTTTGAAACAGAGAAAGAGAAAGAGAGAGATGAGATAGACGAGAGAGGAAAAGGTATGGACTTTATTCAAGTACTTGATGATTCCGAAGATGAGAGGGTGAATGAGAGGCAAAGGACAAGGGTTTTATGAGGTGACAGAGCAGGCGATGCAGTCGGAACGGGATGCATTGAGAATAACAGTTTCTTCAAAAAAAAGTTCTTATTTGTTATCAAATGACGAATGTAAATTTACGCAACAACAACTGTTTGTACGTGCAAGCAAAAAGTCAGCACATAATATGCACCAATTGTTTTATTAACACCCCACAATCTTATAAATGCACTCCACATTTTTTAATTTCATACGTACTTTCCTGTTTCACCCCACAATCTTATGAATACATTCATAATTAAAATTAAAAAATAAAATAAAATAAACAACACCTACAACCACCCCTCACAATCTTAAGAGTGCCTACTCTCAGCCACCACCATGGCAATATAATTAAAATTTCTACCTTAGTAGTTCAATTGTGTCAAGTGTGCAAGAATAGATGATGCTGCCATGCTGAATAGGAAACCCAGCCACCATCATGCCCACTTTAACCTTACAAATATATCAACCAAACCAATGCTACAATATAGCAAGTCACTTCCTCTCTACACAAGAATCCTTCTCTTCAATTCGATATCATGACCCTAAAATTCTGAAATTCAAAAATGATATCTTTTTTTTTTGAATAAACGATAATCTCTATACTAAGAGGGTGAGAGAGTATGTTAAGTCTTGCAATGAATTTGCCATATTATATATGTGAACGTGTAGGAAGGACCAAACTGTTACGTATCCTAAAAACAAGGGTGCAAAATGTAATTATGAAAAAACCGAAACCCTAATTTACCTAGGCAACTCACGCGACTGGCACGTGCAAGCCCATCTCTCATTGGCATCAAATACTAAACCCTAGCAGCCATCCCTTCCCCACTTCTTCAAGCCTGTTCACCTTCGGCCGCAGAGAGCGAGAGAGAGACAGAGAAAAAGCCTTCGAGCAGCAGCGAAGAACCTTCAATCGTCGAAAATGGTGGCCCCGAAGAAGACGAAGAAGACCCATGAGAGCATCAACACCAGGCTCGCTCTCGTCATGAAGAGTGGCAAGTACACTCTCGGCTACAAGACCGTCATCGATTCCCTTCGCAACTCCAAGGGCACATTTCTTATCTCTTGAAATCTCCAATCCTTTTGATTATTTGCTAAATTGTTGTGATTCGATTTATGTTCAATTTCAAGTTTTGCGATTTGGGATTTTGTTTTTATTTTTTGGAAAATTGCAGGGAAGCTAATTATTATTTCCAACAATTGCCCACCTCTGCGGAAGTCAGAGATCGAGTACTATGCTATGCTCGCCAAGGTTGGGGTTCACCACTACAATGGAAGTAAGTGATTTATTGAAGATATGGGATTTTTTTTATCAGATTTATCATATATTTGAAGTAATATTTGGATTTATTGTTTGTTTATTCATTTGGTTTTTGATTTGTTTTTGTTGTATGTTGTTGTTTGTGTTAGTCTGAGATGGGTTTATGTGAGAGTAAATGGCTGTTTCTCGACTAGAAAGTGTTGAAGAAGCGAAAGTAGATGTTAAAATTGTGATAAATTCAAGGTGTGTAATAAGGTGGTTGATTCATTAGTGATGGAAAATGAGGGTACACTGATTGAAGAATGAAGGACAACCTCAGCAATTGCTGACTTTGACGATAGAAAGAGAATATGGATAAACATTATAGAATATGATTCTTGTTCTCACTTGTTGTCTCTTGATTACGAATCGAGATGGTTCTGGTGTCACCGGCTCTCGTTGAAACTTTGATTGCTGGTACACAGAAGGTTTAGATTAATGGGATATGTCTTGGCTGTTAGATGTTGCAACTTATCTCACTGTGTCGATTAGTCCATGGTGCATGATTGCCTTGGTCATCTTACCTTACCCTATTGGCTCTTGGATTTTCACTGGACGGTATACTTCGTTGTGGGTATTCATCAGTTCCTCCATTCACATCTTGTTCTGTGTTTGCGTGATTTAGGAACAAATGTCTTCCTTACCTGAAATATTGGTTTGTTGTGGTAAAATGTTGTTGCTTAGTCTAGTTGAGTTACCCTTAGGTCACACTACTCTCATTATGTTTGATATTCTCGCATGCATAAAATGCCTTTTATTTATCGTCTAGTGCTGTATCCTGTATGGAATACGAATGCCCTTTACTGATTAGTATTTCGGGTCTTTCTTCATGCTCCCATGTATAACATAAGTATGATCATATATGCTGCAGAATGCTGAGTCTTATGCTTTTATTCATTTTATTTTAATAAAATGAGAATTAGTTTGCCTACCATACTTGCATCCTTTCATCTGGCTTACCATTTGTTCTGTTTTCAGACAATGTTGAGCTCGGTACAGCATGTGGAAAGTACTTCCGGGTGTCTTGCCTAAGCATCATTGATGCAGGTACTTCATAGTTTTCAGATCATTCTAAGCGATTTGTTTGCTGAAAACTGATTTGGCTAAGTTTGTCATTTGGTATTATCTTCAGGTGATTCGGATATTATCAAGACGCTGCCTGGTGGTCAGTGAAGGAGAGTAGGATGATACCTCTATGTTGAGTGTAGTGTTTTGTTTTGAGACTTGCCCTTTCTTTTCTCTGAATGAAATTCTCGATTTTCTTTGACAATGTTGTCGTGTTGCTAAGTTTCCGAATGATTAGGTTCTACTATATGTGTAAGGTGATCTTCGTTGTGACTTGATGCATGGCATCTTGAGACTCATTAAAGTTAATTTTGTTACATTAGATATCCCATTCGGGGTTTTTGCTTCGAACCTTGAACTGAAATGCTTACGCTAAGTAGTTAAGCAAAAAATAGCATAGTATGAAATGCTGGATAACAAGATAGGTTTCAGTTTGGTGTGGGATTTTGCTTCTTTAGAAACCATTTTTGTTCATAAGTTCTATTGAATCTATTGATTAAGATTCAGGTGATTACTCTTGAAGAAGCACTTTACTGGTTTATTTTTTCAGAAATCATTTTTATTAGCAAGTGTTTATGCCAAATACAAACGTTTTTTTTATTATCAAAGAGCATTTTTAGTCGTTCCAAAAGCAATCCCAAGCAGGAGGTTTGCTCACCCGTGCACTTGGGTTGTGCGCACGGTGTACATAGTATTTGGGAAACGTATTTTTACCATATTGGTATAGATAGTGTATAGTTGTTATACAGAATACGGTGGGATACATCATCAATATGGTGGTTTATGTGCAAAACAGTGCATGGGGATGGGTCGTGGGTGAACATTTATGTCTCAAGTAGACCCATAAGTGCGACAATAGTTGGCCGTGAGTGCTCTCCTGCACATCAAAACACAAAAAGTAAGGGTTAGATTTAACTAAATGTATCTCATTTGATTAAATTCCAACTGCTCACTCGTGAAAAATAATGTGCTGTAAAGAATTACCAAGTTCTTCAGCTTGGATAGGTAAATTTGTTTCCGACATCATCCAACAAAAAGTCGGGCCTGGTTGGGCTAACACCAGGCCAGCAAATGCCTTGCTCATAAGTCCATTACATCTTGGTCCTAGCTTGGGCTCGTTAGGTCTAATGGTGGAGTCTGGATCTTGCTTTTGAGGCTGAATCCGGCTTCTGGTTTGGCCCTTTGGGCCTTTGTTGGCATCAAGAAATAACAAATCATCATCATTTCCAAATATTCAATCTGTTTGTACAAAAGTTTAGGGAAAGATGATGATTTTTTGGCATCTAGAAGTAACAAATGATTTACGGATTGCAGATCCCTTTTGTACCTGAAACTAGCAGACATTTTTGGCTTTAATCTTCCATTTCAAACACAATTCACGCACTTTACTCAAATTTTACTATCTCAAACTTCTTTTCAATCTTCCAGCGCCACAATCAAGCTATCAAAATTGACTTTGTAATAGAATGAGAGATCAATATTTGAGTGACATCTCAATTGTTTAAATTGAGAAGAAATTGTTATGCTCATATTGATAAAGAAATCTTAAGGAGAAATTAGATTCTCATCCTTCATTTTGCTACTCCATTGATTGAAATCCTATTCCTTTTCAATTTTTGATCAAGGTCATTGGGTATTAATAACATCATTAATTATTTCAATAATAAAATATTTTTTTATTTCTAAATATATTAATTTAATGTTAAAATGTTCAATTAGTATATTTATATTTATGATTAATTTTTTTATCATATATTTTTAGTTTTAGTTTGTACCCATTTTTAATTTGTAATTCTTTTTTAACTTGTACCAATTTTCTTTTCACTTTTAATTTGTACCCATATATTAATTTCTTTTTGTGCCCATATTTTTTAAAGTTATTTGTATTTGTACCCATATATTTTTTTTGTATTTGTACTTTTTATTTTGCTAAATGTACCCATGCTAATTATATGTACCCATTCATGTAAAACTTTTTAATCTTAAAATGTACTCATTCTTAAATATACCAATTTGTTATATGTAAAATGTACCCTTTTTTTTTATATAAAATCTATTCAATTTTTTTCTAATCCATTTTTAAACTTATATGGGTACATTCTTTTTTCTTTGATTTTTAAAATGTATCCATGTCAAATATAATCGAAGAAATTTACTAATGTTATTAAGCCTAATATCTTTTTTTTTTTTTGTGATTTTGAAGAATGTACCCATGTTTTGATAGAATAAATTTTTTGGTTAATTTTGATGAATGTACCCATGTTTATATACACACACGCACACACACACAATAGTAGATTTATATTTTAATATTTTTAATCCCACAAATTATGATTTTTTATTTAAAATCTCATTTATATAAACAACTAAAATTTCTAATTTTAATTACAAAAATATAGTAACGTACATAAAAATAAATTATCACATTAATTTCAGGGACCTCAATCAAAAATTAAAAACCAACAAGGTTTTAATCAAATAATATTTATAACTAAGGACCGCATCCAAAGTCTCCCAAATCTTAATGTGATGTTTTCATGGTATGAAATCTCGTTGTGGACAATTGTAGCTTGTAAATGTAATGTATTTTATTCAAATTCATGAATGATAATAGTGTTGTTTAATATTAAAGGTTTTTGTTGTCTTTTGGGTGACTTTTAGGTCGAGATGAACTTGGGCTTTGCTAGTATCCTTTTGCCTCCCTTGGTTCGCTTTCGTACTAAGTCCCAGAATATCTCGAAAGAATTAGCACGTCTTAGGAAATATCCTGGTTAGATCAATGACTCAAAGACAACACAATTAAGCAAATAATGACTTGCTCAAGTGAGGCATGGTGTGGAAGTTAGAAGCTTATCAGTTTAGCATGGGAGATAGAGAGTTTGCATGGTTGCCTGGTGTTCTAGGTTGGGTAAACTGGGTTTTCTAAGGTTCTAAAAGGGCTTCTGTTAACAGAAAGGGTTGATGGAAGGTTAGGGAAAACCCTAAGGGTGTGTTTGTTTGCCCTCTCTAGGTTTCACTAGACTAGACTAGATTAAGTTTTTGTGTAAGCTTGTGTTTGGTTCCAGCAGGGACCAACTTTAATGGGACAAAGTGGAACTCGCATGGACTAATGGGTTCGCTAAAGGGTCTTAGCGAGACCCCCCAATTTTGGGCGGACTGTTAAGACCATTTTGAGTCTCAACATTGTCTAAAATAACTTTTTTTTTAACCTCGCCCGCCTTAGACCAAATTCCTCAATCCTCCCTTGCATTAATTTGCGTGTAGATGACAACCAAAATCATATGATAAAGTTAATTTATCAATATGTCATCATGTTTAATTGTTTATAAAAATATTAATGCTAACGGGACTTGCTACCTCACAGTTTAGGGTGCATTATTGCTCACTATCTTCAAATGGTGACCCCTATGTAGATTTATTTAAATTTTAAGATTTGTGTCTATTTACTACACAGATAGATAATTTTCATGTTAATATTATAAAAAATTGTGCAAAAACATGAAATGACAAATTTTTTATAGATTTTCACTTTTGAAATAGCCTTCTTAGCATTCATCTTATAAGAAAAGAGAGACAATACCATCGTGTTTAAATTTCTTTTTGTCATCTCTTTTTAGAAAAAGGAAAATTTGGCTTTTCCTTAGATTTATCACATTATCTAAATGCCAATCTCCTTCATATTGTTTCAGTTCTATATCTAAAATCTAAAAAAGACGTACCCCAGCCATCTACAACTTAAATTCATGGTGTGCCCAGCAACATCTAACCTACACAATAGTTGAACCCTAGAACCAATACACGAGAAATGATAAGATTAGGAATGAGGATATCCGAGGTAAAGTATGAGTAGCCGAAATTGAAGGAAAGATGAGAGAAAATCGGTTACGGTGGTTTGGACATGTGCAAAGAAGGCCTACTGACGCTCTTGTTAGAAGATGCGACTACGGGACAGAGGTTCAGGGCCGAAAGGGTAGAGGAAGACCTAGGAAAACTTTGGAAGAGACTCTAAGAAAAGACTTAGAGTACTTGGATCTAACGGAGGACATGACACAGAACCGAGCACGTTGGCGTTCTAGGATTCATATAGCCGACCCCACTTAGTGAGAAAAGGCTTTGTTGTTGTTGTTGTTTGTTTTATGGAAGTTGAAATTTAATCCTCAACACATAAAAATTAGTCGAAAAACCAAGAATATTGCAGTCATAATTATCTCCGAATTTGGAACGTTCACATAAAATACATTGGTGCTGCCAATGCCAATTTTTTCATAGACAAATGAGTTTTGGGAACATTTTAGTAATTTCTAGAAATATTTTTAATGTTAAAATCCAAAACTTCCACTATGGTTTCAATGTATTACATGTAACGGATCAATGAATGATTAAATATACGGTAAAAAATCAAACCAGTAAAACTATCAATGTGTACTATACATGGATGCATACTAAAAAATCTCGTTTTAAAACTCTAAAGCCGATAGGGCATAAGTTGAACAAAAAAAGCATATAAACTTGTGTGGAATAAAATTCCCAAAATGTCTGGACATCTCAAGTACTGCGCCGAGTCATACTCGGTTATCACGCTAATCCCTAGAACACACTTGCCTATTTTTAGAACTCATCACACAAATCCTCCATCTCACAGACGGACAGGATAGACAAGGCTAACAGACACACACTCCCGTTACATTTAAAAAGAAAGCCAAAATCGACGGCACTTTTATTTGTTTTTGTGTTTTTTGACTCCCTATTACACAAACAAAAGAATTTCTCTTGGTGACGGGGCCACTCTCTCTTTCTTTGATCATTATGAGTTGTGTGGCTTCGTACCCTCGTCTTCTCCACCACCTCTATCAACATCCCTGTTGTGACTACACAAACAACAACCCTACTTATCATCTACACCTTAATCCTCTTTCATCCTGTAAGTTTTTCGTATTCGTTATCATTCTCTTATGATTAGATGGAATCGAGCTCTTGACTTATCGTCATCATTAATTGAGAATCATTTTTCTACAGTTATATGTTTATCCTTTAATGTGATACGAAGGAATCGAACTCTTGATTTATCAAAATTGTTAACTCCGAATTCCTTTTTTTTTTTTGAGTTGCATTGTGTGCTTATTCTTGAATGTTTTGTTCTTTGTTCATGCCAACATTAATTTTTCATTCAGCTTATAAATGTGCATTTGGATATGAATTCGTTGAATTGGCAGCTCACTAATTGATTTCCTTGTAATTAATCTTTTTAATATCGGCTTTCTCTGTTGGTTAATTTCCTTTTCTGGGTCATTTTTTTATTCTTTCACATTGCCTGAATTCAGTGTGTTTTTTTTCCTGGAATTAGTATCTGCTTCTTAATGTTTAAAAGTGACATTATTTCTTCTTAATATTATTACCATCTCCTTTAGTTGCTAATCGGTAATACAAACAAAATTGTCAAAATTCATCACCTCCATCACAAAATCATGGTCTCACATTTAATATGATATTAGTTTATTTATTTATTATGTTTAATGATTTGCAAATTATGGTTGAAGCAAACAATAAAATTAAAAAACAGAAAGTAGGGATGCTTTGCAGGTTTTGATGCTGATTTGATAATTTCTCTCTCGAGTTCTTCGGACGCAAATACGTTTCCTTTTGTATTTTTTGCTTCTACCAATTGGAGTAGGATTCTCTATCCTCATAGTCTCTCTTCCCTTCTCTCTCCTCATCTTTCAATGATTACGGTTAAGCAACGTCAACGTTTTGTGTTAATTTTTAATAGCCAAAAGAAGACAAAAAAAGCAATATGTGAGAGGAGGAGAGGGAAGGGGATGTAAATAGGAGGGAAGAGAATTCTACTCCCTCCCAATTTATTTATTTATTTATTTTTTTTGAACAACCAATTTAGTGTTTTGTTTTCTAATTTTATAGAATACGCTTGTTGTTGGATGGCATACAGTCATGCATTTTGGGCCGTTGATCATGAGCCATGACGTGATTAGGTAATTTCAATCAAGATAATGTTAGGAAGACCAAATTTTTAAACCAACTTTGCAAACCAAATGATGTGTCACCAATAGAAAATAAGCACGCTAATGCTAGGGAGACCAAAATTTTAAACTAAATGACATGGATTATGCTAGGGATACTTAAGTGTTGATTAACGTGTTTATTTCTTATTGGTGACACATCATTTAATTTACAAATTTAGTCTACCTAGCATTACTCATACATACATATATCCATATATGCCATCAAAATTGCACGTGATCCACAGACCATGTGTAAGACTAAATTCAAAGTTATTATTATTTTTTAGTAAAAAGAGCAGTGAAGACTAAGAATAAAACGTGTAATATTAATTGTCAATGAATGTTCAAATGAATCTGATTGTACATTTTAGACGAAGAATATGATGTGTTATACATTGAATTTCAAATGAATATGAATGTTTAAATAAATTTGAATGTACCGTTTAGATTAACAATCTAACGTGTCATGCATTGAATTTCAAATGAATTTGAATCTACAGTCTGATAAACAATCTAACATGGCATGCATTTTTGATGAATTTGAATGTATAATTTAGATTAACAATCTGATGTGTTATGCAATGAACTTTCAAAAAAATTAAATACTCGGTCTATAAATAGCAAAATTCGAATGTGCCTTGTTCAAATTCACAGTTTGGCAATTAAATTTTTTTTTTTCATACAATACAATACAATTTGTAAAATTTTCTTGACAACCCTCTATTTTGTTGTATCATTTCTAGGTTTTACTTATTTCAGCTATTACTTATTAGCAATATTTACCAAATATTTACACGTGCAGGCTTAACAAATTTTCTTTTGGTTTCTTGTTCTGAAATTTTCCAGGCAAGTCACAGTGCAACACATCAATTTTATCAGATTTTGCTTCCTGAATAAACCCAAATATTTATGTCACAAATATTAGCTGGCTCTCTCTATCCAATATACACATCTCTGTAATTTCCAAACCATCATTTAAACAAATCAGCCTGAGAGAGCTCTGCCACACTGTCAGTATCTGTCTCACATAATGCACTTGTATAATAACACCATGCAGATCCCCAATGAGCCTCGCCCATGCCAAAATCAAACTCCAACCCGCCTAGGATTTGGTTTCAAGGCCTTAATCCTAGACCCCAAAAAAAACCCATCTCATAAAACTTGCTCCATGACGCTCTCCGACTTGCTATCCCCAACTTCCTCTTCTCTTTTGAGTGGAGATTACATTGGAATGGAGAGCTCGACTGACGTGCTTAAGGACGGTGAGGATCATCAACTGCTACCGAAGGTGACCGGTAGCGGTGGTGATGGGCATGATGGTAATTTTGGTCAGAGGGTAAGGAGTAGGAGGGAGCAAAAATGGGCATTGAAGAATAAGGAGTTTCCACCTCCTATACCTTTGTTGGCACGCACTGAGAACTTGCCTTCTCGTATGCCTTGGGTGTTGAAGAGGCATTGCACAGATGATGGGAGATTGATTCTCACGGAGGAGAAGGTTAGGCATCATGAGTACTTCAGGGCTCATAGGTCAAATGGCAGGCTCACTTTGCAGCTTATACTGCTTGATGATGAGATTTTGATTTCCCCATTTGCTTGCAATTGGAATGGGAATGGGAATGAGAACGAGAACATGAACGAGAACGAGAATCATAATGGGAATGATGATGATAATGATGTTGGTGATGGTGGCCGCGACGACAACGATGGTTGTGAAGATGATGACGAGGATGATGTGGTTGAAGATAAAAAAAATAGTGGGACTGAGGCATCAGCAGCTTCAGCCGGGAAGTGCTTTAGTTTCAATAGCGTGGGAACAGGTTCACCCTGCATATTTGGAGTGCCAGTGCTGCCAACCATCAGGCATGTTCACAGTTAGATTTTGATGATACACCACCAATGTCACTTTTATTTTATAGTTCTTTATATCATGTCATGTGACTCATGTGTCCATGCTTAATATTGTTGTTACTACTAGAGTCTTTATTAAGTCTTTATTTATCTTTTGAAATTTTCATGGGTTGTCATGATCTGTAGGTTCATTGCACGTAGGACTGATGTGGAGGGAATTTTTTTTGCATTTTTATTGATTTTGATAGTAATTCTTGTCTGGAGAGACTATGTTGAGGATGTGTCAGTTTTCGTGTTTTATTTTTCATAAATGACATGAACACAGGAACTAGATGCGTTTTGCTAATCAACTCGTATGTTATTCAGATTAGCTAGGTATAAGAAAACTGTTAAAAATGCATCCAATTTTTTTCTGTTTCAGTAGTCTGGCCATTTTAGGAATGAGAAATGGATTTGCAAATGTTTGACACTTAGGCAATGATAGTCGATTGGGGAATAACTTTATTTTCATTTTAGTATTTGTTTTGCATAGCAGTAGGATTTATATAAATTAAAATATTTTCTTTATTCAACAATATCTTTATTTGATTTCATAAAACTTTCGATTTAGCTATTTAGTATTACAACCTAGTAGTATTCATCTTTACTTGTAAGGGAGAGTTGTTAGGTTCAATTATCACCAAAGGTGAATTTGAACCATATTATTATGGCTAGTCCAGTGTGAGGCTTAGTCCACTTCTCCACCCCTTAGTGTAGATAATATCGTTTGCTAAAAAAAAAAAAGACTTTCAATGTATAATGGAGGTACTAATTTGATTGTAGAAAACTTCATCAATACATTCATTCCCAAAGGATGGCAAAGGCAAACACTCGTGTAAAATATGACGCATTCTCAAAAGTGTCCATATATATAAAAATATCTGTACGCTTTCTCTTTTCTTTTCACGTTTATGACACAAGAAAACGAGATGATAAATAACATTTTTTTAGAAAATAAAGGAATTAATTTAAAGAGAAGCTTTGGGGCACGCGAGGTCTATAGTGTAAAAAAGAAGAGCGTTTTTGGCTTGAGAATGGATAACTCCATTCTAAATACATATACTACTAATATGATGACCCACGGAAGTAGTCATTTAAATAAAGAGATTACATTAAAATGGCAAGATAATTACTTAATGAAAAGATTGTTATAGATACTAGGCACCTAATAAAACATAGCTTTGAAAGATGAGAAGCCATAAAAAATCAAATTTAACATAGGAACTATATTTATTGTCGTGCACTCCATCAAAGGGCAAGGACAACTGCTTTTCACAAATATTTTTTTATACTTTGTTGCCTTATTCTTTACGTGCCATTATCGCTTTATTATCCGCTAATAATATCTACTCAGATTTTTATAAGATTCTTGACCATTCACATAGTGCCACATGTCCTTATTCAATAAGCATAATTAATTAAAAATTGAAAAGCGAATACTATCGTACTATTATAACCAATTACGATATTGAAACAATATTATTCTTAGTAGCCTACAATCTAGGGGATAAAATTAGTGGGGCTAGGTCCGTCTTCCCTTAGAATGTATGGAATTTCCTCATCTTTCACGGAAAACCTTCTTCTCATGACGTCCTTTTTTTTCGCATCTCCAAAAACATTTTAAATCAGGAGACATATATTCGAGGTGTTGGGACATGGTATCCCAATCATTCTCCTCTTGCCTTTCTTGTCTATTTAACTCCCTTTCTCTCGCCTTTACTTCATCTTTAGGTTTGTCTTGCTCATCACGTAACCGGCCTTACTCCATATTCAGTGCATGTTGACAAGCCAATTCATCAACTAATTTTGAATATTTTTATATGTGTACATACATATATATACATCAGTAAACCTATTCCCATCTTTAACTTGAGTTGTCTTTGCATTCGAATATTTAGCAGGAGGTGGCCATGATTTGCATGCAAAGGAGTAATGCTATAGTAATTACATATTTGTACTATTATTTATACCATCTTTCCAATAGAGGAAGAGTTTATTAATAACGTGGATTCCAATTTTATTAGAAAGATAGTACAAATATATGGTAAAAAGTAGTATTTTGATGCGACAACACCATGTTGTGCATTATTAGATGTGAGCAAACACTTAGATGCCACCGAATAGGACATGTGTTGAAGTTAGTTTCTACCTACCTATCTTTTGGCCACATGTCTTATCCCTATATATTTATATATTACTTATGTTGGGGGACTTTTAGGTCGAGGTGGACTTGGGCTTTGAGAACGTCCTCTTGTCTCCTTTGGCACAGATTCGTATTAAGTCCCGGGATATCTCGAAAGAGTTAGCTTGTCTTAGAAAATACCCCGGTAACATCAACAGCTTGAAGATAGTATGAATGATCAAGATAATAACTTGTTCAAGTGAAGCGTGGTGTGGAAGCTAGAAGATTATCATTTTACATGAGAGAGACGGGATTTGCATGGTTGCATGGCATTCTTTGTTGGATAATCTGGGCTTTCCTAGGGTGATAGTAAGGTTTCTAATGGCTGGGATATTTAATGCAAAGCTATGGAAATTACTAAGGTTTCATGGATGGTGATGCTTGGGGCTTGAAGTATGCTTCTGGGCTAAGTGGAACTTTATGGGCTTCTTCCTAGGTGGTTCTCTCTCACTACGTTTTCTCTATCTCTTCCTCTGTGTTCTTCCCATCCCTCCTTTCTGTGATGGCTTCTCCCTTCTTATGTAAGTGAAAGGTTATTCTCTAGGTTTCAAAGGAAACTCCCTTTGTGGCTTGGTCTTTCTCTCATTTCTCCCTAGCCCTCATATTATTCCCTTTGTGGCTTGGTCTTCCGCGCACTCTACTTCTGGTAGCGCGTATCATGGCTTTCGTGCGTTGGTTCTCTGTGCAGGCTGGGAAGGGAAAGTCAACATTAAATGCCTGACTTGCTGGGTTTAGCATGCATTTAATGCAACAATATAGTTTAATTCTAACTAAGGGAGTTGGCTTGCCAGAGAAATGGGTAAACTAGGCTAATTCTCTCTCAATGATGCATGCTTGAAATACAAAATGTATGGGCTTGGATCTTTGGGCTCCCAAGTAGCCCAAAGTCTTCTATGACCCCGATTCCACGTAGGCCCGATAACCTTCCGTAACCATCCACACCATAATCCACTTGACAAGCCCCGAATATGTGACTTGGGCTTAGCATGAATTATGGCTAAGGAAGCATGGTGTAATGGATAGGCATGAGCATGGTGTGAATATTCGGCTTAATCACCGTGGCATGTCATGTTTATAAATATGTTCCTTGTCGATCCCGTGCCTTGGCATGTGTTTGGGCTTGAATGTAGGCTTTGCATGACAATTGGGCCTTAAGACTTGTTTGGGTTGGTGTGTGATATTTTTGGGCCCCAACATTATCCCCCTTGATTATGTGGGCTATGAGAAACTTTGAGTGGGTTGAATGATCAACCCTAGGCCTAAGGGATTCCATTTTTGAACGTGGGCTTCCTGATGGAACTCTTCCTCTTCCCGCGAGGCAACTGATTACTCCTTGTTGTTGTGTTCCCTTGCTTCCCGTGCATGTCCAATCATATAGAGAAACTCTGGTATTCCCCCACCTCCACTTGATAACCATTACAAACTGTTCTTCTCCCTAGGACACGTATTTAACTTGTCCTTGCTCATCCTGTCATTCTTTAATTCTCATTCCTTGTTCAAAATTTTCATAACTGGTTTTCTCTCCAAATTCTTCTCTGCCTTTTGCGTTGGGTTGTGCCATGCCATTCGTGCTTCTCCGTGCTCCATGACAAGGTTTTCTTCAGGTAAAGAAATTCTTCCCTTGACCATCTTTTGAAATCTTCTTTTCCCTTTTGTCTTCTCTGTTTGCCATAGTGATGAAATTAGCCAATGCATCTCTCCTATTTGATTATGTGTTTTGAAGATTTCGGGGTTTCTGCATGGACACACAAGGGGTGCGAGTCATTCCTTTGGGAAATTGAACTTCACTCATTGGTAGTCTTGCTGCATCGAAATCATGTACGTTTGCCCTTTGCAATTTCTTTCCTGCTTTTCATGTATACTGTGCAATTGTCATCGAGCTTAGCTTGCTTGCGTGTTGATACGTGCTTGAGCGAGATCGATTGATTGATTGCATTGATCTGCTTGGCATGATTAGCTTGATTGCATATATAATCTGTTTTTGCTTGGGTACACGTATAACAAACTTTCCTTGGCTAGATCTTTTAGGGCTTTGATAGCATGGCATGTGTAGGGAAAGATGCATGTGTTTTGCGTGATTTAATGTAGGGAAAATAGTCCCATGTTAAAGTCCTAGACTTTTGCCTGAAAGGCTTTGAATTTTATGAACGCACCCTTTTGCTTTCCCAATGCGCGTTTGTTTACTTTCCTAGGGTAAATTCTTTATCGTGTTTTGCCTTGTATACCTACACGTTTCTTCTTGCATGATGTACTAGCTTGTGATATTTATGGTTTGGCGCTTGCTTTCCATATGTGTGGTTGTGGAATCACAGAAGTGTCTAACTGCAGTTGATAGGTCATTCATTTCTGAGGACAGACTTCGACGAGGCAAGCCGCCTCCTCCTATTGGTTCTTAAAGCAAGGTATTCAAGAAGGAAAAACCTTCATTCGACTCGGTCCCTCATATTGATCCCAGATGTATTTCTCGGTGCTGCATCGAGAGTGGGTTGTTTCTCGCTATACCAATCCACTTCGAGTTCTCTTGTGGTGAAGCCATTGGCTGGGCATATTGGGTGGATATTGAGCTTAGCTTTGTGAACCATTGTGCGAGCTTGACAAGGGCCAAGGTTTTGGACACTGTTTTCATGACCAAGAAGCAAGTTGTTCACCTTGAGCCCGAATTTCTTTGCTATGTGGTTAGGTACAGAGACCCATACCTTTGTTTGTGCTTGGGGAGGATTTACCCCTTGGAGGATGTTGCTAATATTATGCATCTTCTAATTGTAGGTAATGTGGATCCATTATGTTACGTCATTCATTATCCAAACACCGACATTTTTGATGTTTTGAAGAAGGGTGCTTCTACTTCTCCGAGCAAGGTTTTTCGCTTCAATGAATGGATCAAACACTTTTGGCAGAATAAACAAGAGCTAAATTACAGGTTCGAGGCCATGTTGTGTTTATGGCTACGCTGCTTTGTCTTCTGTGATAGCAAGGATACCTTCAGTCGCCAAGTGATTCCTTGAGCCATGGTGATTGCACGTGGCCACATGGTTTCATTGGCTTTGTTGTTTCTCGGGCTTCTTTACCATGAGTTAGATCAGTTTCACACTCTGAAGGAGTAGGTCACGAGTAGTGCCTCGTTGAAAAGTTTCCTCTGTGTTAGTTTCTTGCAAATTTTCTTGTGAGAGCGCATCAAGGGTCTGAAGATAACTCTCTACCCCTCTGGCACAGCGAAGAGCCACTACGTTATTTGACGCATCCATTTATTTTCCTGAGAAACTCCTTTTGCTTGTCGAGCTTTAAATGACGTGAACAACTTTATTTTCCATCCCTACGTGTCCCTGAAGGTTTTGCCTCTGTGATGTTTTTTTAAAGATATTGTTTGTGGTGAGGATTCAAGTGTGACATCAATTCATCTCTCTGAGAATCTAGATTTCCCTTCGCTTACCAAAAAATAATTGACTTTGCTGGCTCTTTCAATCCTCTTCCAGGGGAAATATAGTGAAGAAAAGAGTGTAGTTTACTCTCATTTCTAGGTGCGACGTTAACTGGGTTTTGACCAAGGGGTGCATATATATTTCCCTGCGGAAATTGAGGTCTATTTCAATAGAGTTCTGTGTATGCACATCCGGAATGTTTTCATCATTTCCAGTACATTACCAACCAGACTCGGGTATGTGGCAACTCTAAAGGCTATGCCACTTATTGGTTAAAGTGTTTCTCTGCTATCGGCAAGTTTCATGGTGACAAGCAGCCGCGATTGTCTCCTAGCGTTGTCAACCATCCAGGCTAGTGTTAGAGCTTATAATTGCTGCTTCCAGTTCGAAGCTCCGATGCCTTACTGCAGCAGAGGAAAGCAATGCTTTGGGTGACTCTTCCCGAAGCACTAAGAAAAGTAAGGCATCGGGTGTTGGTGAAGGAAAACCTGTAGGTCAAGGGAATAAAATGGCTTCGGGTATATTTCTTGGCTTGACTTTTCTTGCTAATTTTACCTTTGCATGTTTTTCCTTAGTGTTTTATATGTTGTGCCTCAGATGATACAGTGAAACATTTTAGGCCTCGGGTGGTGAAGGACGATCAACCTAGTAACAATCCTGACTCTTTCCATTCTCCCAAAAAATTGAAGAGTGAAGGTTCCGTAGCCAAGCCAAAGACTGGTAATAGATCTTGTTCCCTTGTTTCGTGCTCCCATCACTTTGTGGTTATATGCTAATTATAACTTTGTTACAACTAAGACTCTTACCAAGGAAGTAGCTTTTGCTGGCGCTGCCTGTGGGACTAAGAATGCCCGAGCGTTTGCTTCTTCCAGCACTCCCAACCCGCTTAAGTTCCTTGATATTACTACTATGAGTGAGGAAGAACGGAGCATTGGGGAAACTAACGGCGATGAGGCATTGGCGAAGGCTTGGCTGATGAGGAAAGTAGCAATACAAGTGTCGATTCTGACCTTGGGAGTGGAAGACATCCCCAGGCTTCCCTAGGGAAGGATATAGAGGGTGAAGACAATGGCAGATAACTAAGCGGCAAGGATGACAATAAAGCAGCAGAAGATGTTGATCTTGATGAAGTCAACGGATTTTTGAATGATGATGTTCAAGTGGAAGCGGAAGATACAGAGGTATGTTTCCCTGTTCTTCGTTGATGCTTGCCCTTGCGTGAATTTGCTACTATCAACCTTCTCCTTAAGTCTTTGAATTTTTCTTAAGCTTACATGTGCAAGTAGGAAGTAGCTAAACTTCACCTAGCATGTTTTCTTCATGTTTTTGCATGTGCATGTATAAACATGTTGATTTTTTGGAATTCCGCCTTGGGTAACTTTTGTGGGTTGTGCTACTTTGTGTTTATGCTTGTTGATCTATTTCCTTACTTGTGCATATTTTCTTGTTTTCCTTGTAAGTGAATGATGGTGTCGCAAGTGCTACAGAAGATGTTCAAGCCCAAAGTTGCGTTCTTCCCGAGCCTACAGCTCTTCTTGAGGAGGTTCTTTCCCCTGAGGAGTATGCTTCAGTTGAAGAATGTGCATTGTGGCATGAGGCCCTTAGGAAGGTCAAGCATAGTATTGCCAATGAAGCTAGGATGCTAAGTTCGATTGAGGAGCTGATTCCTTCCAGCGGGGCTTTCTCTTTCTGAGTCGACTTTAGGGATGTAAATGTTTGTTCTGGACTAGTTGAGGCGTTTGGCAAGTTCTTTGAGCGTGTTGATGATGCAAACGTGAGCTTGATAGGTTTATTTCCCTTTATACGTGGGATGATCATTGAAGAACTTGGGACCCTACTTTACGGTATGAAGCATATTTCCCTATTAGAACACATCGAGCATAAGCTGCTATGTTAGCAAAATATGATTAGTGATGTAGCTACTTTGGACGTGTCGGTGGGTTCTTTAGTCTAGAGGCTGGGAGAGCTGCGTGATACCATGTTTGGACTTTGGCTTGAAAAAGAGAAGGGTGTCTTGGAGCAATTCATCAAAGTCAACAAATTGATGCGTACTCTCGAACTACAGCGTAAGGAACTAGAGGTTGAGAAGCTCAAGTTGAAGAAGTTGGTCCGCGGGATCCAAGGAAATAGCAGCTTGCCTTCAACTCGCAACGGATCAGATGCATGTTGACATCTTTAGCAGTTCATCCGAAAGGTGGTACTCTGAGCTTAACTCCTCACCTTCCCACAACTGCGCACTTTGCATAACTATTTGCATTTTTCTTAATCCTCGACTTCTTTTTCTTGGTAGAGCATGAACCTTAAGATGTAGCTGTAGCAAGCTATGAAGAAGATTGCTTTCCTCACTCCACCTTTACTTTTATTTGTGATCTCCATTTGGATAGCTAACTTATTACTTTTCGAACAATGGCCATGGGGCCGCTTTGCTTTGCGTTTTTCTTATGCCTTTGGCTTTGGTTGTTGACATTAAATTTAGCATGATGCTTGGGATGTATTTCATCTTGCAATGACATTGGCTTTCTCCTACTTCATGTGCATGAGAATTTGTTGGACAAAATTATGTTTAGGCTTTGAGACATAGGCTTGAGCTTTTGCTTGCTTTTTTGGGGGAAATAGCTGATCCTTCCGCTTGGCACTTTGCTAGTGAGTTTCCCTAAGGAAAGATGGAAAAGATGTTGTAGCTTCCATATGGAAGCAGAGCAAGTCAGGAAAGCTTGGCTTGCTCAACATTAGTTTTGCATTGATAGGCTTCGACCTGATGCATAAGTATAGCTTTGAAAAACTTTAGTCACTTGACTCAATGGTTTTGCATGGATTGTTGGCTTATCATGTTTGCATGAGTGATAGGATTTTTACCACCTGCAAAAGTAGGGATAAAAACACACAAAATACTTGCAAGAGAACAAGGTAGTTGTAGTATAAATAGCTCAAGCAAGGTCGTTTCCACATGGATTATTTAAAACAATTTATGCAAAACAAAAATCTTATTTATGCAAAACAAAAATCTTAGTTAATTATTTGAAAACAAAAATCTTATTTAATGACCTAAATTAAGAAAAACGAAATTGATTAAAAATGTTAACTAAGATCTGCAATTTTAAAGAAGGAAAAAGGAAACAATTTTTAGAATATATCCTACTTGGAACCTCTGACATAGAATGTATATCTAACATGCAACCCGTTTGTGGCATCCGGATTGAATGTGAACATGCAAGACTCATTAAGTTTTGTGAAAACCTTTTGAAAAATCATATAACCCTTAAGATGCGTTGTCCATCTTAAGAAGTTATCATAAGAAGCCATAGTCAATCTGACATCCTTCCACCAAAATTGCCTCAATATTACTTTTCTAAGTATCCTAATGGTCGCGAATTACTAAGACAAATAGATAGTTTTAACCGGTGATTAACAATCCAAAACTTGCATGCATAAATTCATAAGAAAATTAAGGAGAGACTACATATTCTTGCTAAAGATCATGGCCTCACCCTAGCAAAGAGGATTAGGTACGCATATTCATAATAAAAATCACATAGTCTTTATTGAAATAGAAAAAGAATGAAAACACCTTGAAAGTATAAGTCTTGGAATCTCTAAGCTTTGCCTAAAATCTTCTCCCAAAAATTGCATGAAGAAGAAATCTAGGGCCTGCAATAAGGCTTATTTATACTACCCTAAATAAATCCTCCTAGTAAAAGGTCTTAGAATAAGACTAGGAAACCAAATAAATTGAAATAAATTAGGAAACATAATCCTAAATTGACTTGGTAAATTCGCCCAAAATTTTGTACAGCTATGTTTTGGACCCATATCAGTTCCAAAACTGGCCCAAAATAGCTGAACTTAAAGCTTGGACTATTCTGAACACTTCTCTAGAAGGACACGAACCCATAAGAGGTCATCTTGGGCTCCAAAATTGCAATTAAGCCAAAAAACATCACTTTCCAGCAACGAGCACTGCTTCTTTATTTAATCGTCAGAAAATAACCGCTTGGTAGAAATTGTTGAAATTTTGACACGAACAAGCTAATTTTGACAAGAACAAGCTAAGGAACACATGAGCGTCCTCCAATTTGAATCACTCCAAAATTCGTCCGTTTGATTACTTATCGCTTGGGAAGAAGTCGAATGTCCTATGTTGAAAATATAAAGCAAAGTATCAAAATTCTACCAAAATAATTACCAAATTATACTAAGAATAAGGTAAAATATATAATATAATATTGACTCATCAATGAGCATTGAACCATTGAGCAGCTTGCATGACATTGATAGGCTTTGGCATGTTGCATATGTATAGCTTTGAAAAAGCTTTATTTGCTTGACTCAATGGTTTTGCATGGCATGTTGGCTTGGCATGTTTGCATGAGCATTGAACCATTGAGTAGCTTGCATGGCATTGATAGACTTTGGCATGTTGTATAAGTATAGCTTTGAAAAAGCATTATTTGCTTGACTCAATGGTTTTGCATGGCGTGTTGGCTTGGCATGTTTGCATGGGCATTGAACCATTGAGTAGCTTGCATGGCATTGATAGGCTTGGCATGTTGCATAACTATAGCTTTGAAAAAGCTTTATTTGCTTAACTCAATGGTTTTGCATGACGTGTTAGCTTGACATGTTGCATGAGCATTGAACCATTAAGCAACTTGCATGGCATTGATAGGCTTGGCATGGGCTTTTATTATAGCCTTGGCATGATTACTGCTATAGCTTGCTTAGAAGAAATCTTTCTAGTTACCCTTGCCAATGTAAAGAAACGAATGTACCAAAGATTTTGACAAAATGCTCTTTCATTTCATTAAAATTTGGGGTACATCAATCGTTGCATGGCTTTACAAGGCCTCATAGAGTAAGAAAAATGACCATTGCATAGAATGAGCTTGTTTTTCTAAAATAAGCGTGAGCGTTCTAGCAGTAATAAGGCTTTAGCCACTTTGCATTGACAAGTTCCGTTATCATACCTTCCTTAACCGAAGTCAAGTAGTAGTAACTGTTTCTATATGCTTCCTTAATCACAAAAGGTCATTCCTAGTGTTGGGCGAACTTCGAAGATCCTGAGATTTGTCTCCTTATGTGCTCGGCTGTCCTGAGGACGAGATCTCCTTCCTTGAGGTTGTGTGGCTTGACTGTGCGGTTGTAGGCTTTGGTAACTTGCTGGTGATATATGGCTGTTTTCCTAGTTGATTCTGCCCTTTTTCCCCGAGTAACTCAAGGTCTTTCCACTCTAGCTTGTGCATGCTGTAGTATCCCATTCAATGTCGTTGAATGCTGAAACTCTTGCCATAGGCATAATCATTTGCATAGGGGAAATAGCTTCAGACCCATACACCAATGAGTAGGGAGAGAAACCCGTAACGTTTCTTAGAGATGTGCGATAGGCCCATATGACGTCTAGAAGATGCGTGCTCAAGCCCCCAGAATAGCTATGTACCATTTTTCTTAGGATTCTCAACAATGTCTTGTTTGTGGCTTCAGATTGACTCTTTCCCTAAGGATAGTACGGCGTGGAGCGACGATGCTTGATCCCATAACCATCAAGTGTGGCACTTACTTGTTTGTTCACAAAAGGTGTGCCATTATCGCTCACTATTTTGTAAGGTATCCAAATCGGCTAACGATGCATTCCTTGATGAAGTTGGATATTATTGCTTATGTTGTTTTCTTGAGAGGAATTGCTTCTACCCATTTTGTGAAGTACTCAGTGGCTACTAGGATCTATATGTGGCCTTCAGAAGTTGGGTTGATTGTTCCTATCAAATCAAGCCCTCAAGTATGGAATGGCCATGGAATGCGCAAATGGATTATAAGTACCGTGAAACCAGTATCCAAATTGTTAAGTTAACCATAAGGAAATCGGCACACATGAATGACTTTAATTCAATACTTCCCTAGTAAACTCTACCTTGCAGTAGTGTTGAAGGCTTGTGGATTAAGTTTCCATGAACTTGGCATGCATGACATTGCTTGACCATGTTCTGCATGTCTTCCCTCATAGTTGGCCAATAGTATCCTAGGCTCAATAGTTGCTTGTGCAGTTTCTTTCTTCCTTAATGCTCATTGCATTCTCCAGCATGTACTTGTTGCATGACTTGTGATGACTCGGATAACCCAAGGCATCTCAATGGTTCCCCATTAAATCTCTTCCGGTATAGAGTTGCCCTATCCACGAAGTACCTATTGGTTGTCCCTTTTAATTTGCGTGCATCCCTGACATTGCTTGGTAGTGTCTCATCGATGAAGAAGGTTAGGTATGGAGACCTTCAGTCATCAGTGATGGAAACTGCAAATGTCTCTCAAGGGGAAAGCGTTCTGCTACATTTTTAACAGTCGGCTTGGATGCATGTGGCTTGTTGCTTCATCTCTGGCCACTAGTACCTTTTTTTTTTTTTTTTTTGTAGTTGACGGTGGATGATATGAGCATATTTATACGACTTAGTTAGCTTGTTTTCTTGCATTTATGTTGTTAGTTCCTAGTTATTTTAGCATTTTAAGCTATTTTCGTGCGTTTGTAGGTCCAAAGGGCTAAAGTAGCAAGAAAGTGAAATTTGGAGCAGTTTTGTGCTTGGAATGGATAACACATGGTTGGAGCAAGGTGGATGAACGAATTTGAAGTTCAAAGGAGGCTAGGAATGAGCAAAGAAATGAAGGAAATAAATTCAAGACAAAAGAAATCAAGGAATTAGCAAGAAAAAGGTAACATTATCCAAACTTTAGCTTTTCCTAATTTCCAGCTGAAAGGGGGAAATCTAAATGACATCGGGAAACCTAAATCAGGCTTCTAGAAGGTTTTTTCCCTAATCTTAAAAGGGTGCCGCATCTCCCCTTCTAGAAACCCTTCCTTGCCGTGCAAGCCTTGTCCCTTTCCCTCTAGGATCCTGCTGCATATCTTCTTTCCCTTTCTCCCTTGAATTCTGACATTTAATTACCCTTTTTCTTTGAGGATTTGGTGTACAAATCTGTCTCCAAAATTAATTCGGGTTTTAGCTATCTTTCCCTTTAAATATAACATTGTGCCGCACCATTCAGAACCAACCCCATCCTTCATCATACTTCACACCAATCATCTAATCCACATAACCATTCATTCACACCCTTGTGCCGCAATTTTGCAAGGAAGGAGAGGATAGCTTGGAGCCGTGCCTGCCATTCAAGATTGTTGGATTGCTAGAACGTTTTTAGGTGTAATCCATCTTTTGTTTCCAATGTTTAATTTAAGTTATGTTTGTTTAATTATGAACATGAGGAGCTAAACTTGTTTTAGCTAGAGGAAAATTCAAAGCCATGAACATATTTGCAATATGAATTGATTACTTCTAGTTGTGATTTCATAAATCGTGAATGCAATTTACTTAACTGTTTGATTCAGAACTTATTCTTGTTTGTTGATTAAGGATGCATACTTAGTTTGTATGCATGAACTTGATGCTAGAATATAAAGGAGTTTCACCTAATTGTTATGAACTTATATTCATAATTAGTGGAGGTTGCTAGTCACAACCGTGTTAAGTAAATTCCTGGCAGGAGTATCATGCTGTTCATAGTTACGAATGCCTTGTCAATGCTTATGATTTTTACAAAGCTGAATGATTTTTGATTGTATCTCTATTATGCTGCTCATGTAGGGAACTATTGAAGAATAATTTGGTTGTCGATGCGTTATCCATCCAATTCAATGACTTAAGGAAAATCTGAGGGTTAATTAGTGCTGTTCACGGTTAATCTGGGGCGTTGAGGTTCATGGTTTATTGGAAAAGCAACTGGAAATCAATTTGTATGCAAGTGTGTCATGTGTGGAGAAGGACCCTCTAGCTAGCTAATCACCCATATTTTCCCCCAATTTCGTGCCAAACTTGTTTAAGTCTTTAATCCACTTGTCTTTACTTTAAATTCGTCAAAAAACCCAATCCCCTTTACTTTGTTGTATCAAATTAGTTAGAATCTGTCCAAACTTGTGTTTTTAAGTGTTTCGAGTCAAGTTAAAATTAATTTTCGTCAAAATCACCCTTTAGTGTCTGGTTTGAGTTTATTTGATTATTTTGTGTTGTTTTGAGTTTCTTTAGTTTGTTTCGAGTTCTTTGAGTCTAGTTAAGTGTTTTCAAGCCTAGTTTTGTGTTTTTGAGTCAGTTTTAAGTAGATTAGCAATCCCTCCTAATCCTTGGCGTAGAATGATCCCTACTTACATCTTTACTACAATTGTCAATAAGAGGGTTTAATTTGAGTGCTAGTTTATAACACATCAAATTTTTGGTGCGGTTGCCGGGGATTAGCAACTTTGCTAATCTCCCTTGTTTCTTTTTCGTATATTTTGTTTTAGTTTCTGACTTTGTTTTGTTTTCTTGTTTTTAGGTACTAGTTTATGACTCGAAGTTCTCAACCGGTTCGTGACCATATATTTGATTTTGACGACGATTTTGAACGAACTTTGAGAAGGAAGAGGAATCAGCAAGAGTCTAACCCACCTAACACTGAACCCGAGCTTGAAGAAGAAGAAGTAGAAAAGGAAGAAGAGGCCACGACTCAGGAATTAGAGGAAACACAAGTCATGGCAGCGGACAATCGAACAATCAAGGAACTCTCAGCTTTGGGATTGGACAATGCCGTGCCCTTATGCATTCAATATCCAACAGCAGCTCAAGGTAAGACCAAAGAGTTTGAGTTAAACAAGCATTTGAAGGATCCAAAGTACCATGGGCTGTCCATGAAGGATCCAAACAAGCATTTGAAGGAATTCGAAGTGGTTTGTTCAAGCATGACCCCAGTCAATGTCGATGGAAGCATATTGAAGATGAAAGCTTTTCCATTCTCTCTTTTGGATAAAGCTAAGGATTGGTTATACGAATTGGCACCTGGAACCGTCACTTCTTGGGAAAGCATGAAGAGAGTATTCTTAGAGAAGTTCTTTCCAATGTCAAGAGTCATTTTTTTGAGGAAGAGGATTAAAGGCATTCAACAAAATCAAAGAGAATCATTTCCAGCGTATTATGAGCGTTTCAAGACTCTCGTTGCATCATGTCCTTAACATCAAATGAAAGAAGAGCTTCTCCTTCAATATTTCTACGAAGGACTTCTTCCAATTGAAAGACAAATGCTAGATGCCTCAGCAGAAGGAGCTTTGGTTGACAAAACACCCGTTGCTGCCAAGACCCTAATTGCCAACCGAGCCTTAAATGCACAACAATACAAAGGAGTTGGATAGAGAGACCCCCCACGGCAGCAACATGTGAATGAGGTAAGTGCAATATCTGAAATTCAATCTCAATTGGCTAATCTCACTCTTCTGGTGTCACAGGTTGTTGAAAGACCTAAAGTGCAAGAAAACACAATCTGTGGCGTGTGCTCTATACAAGGACACAAATCTGAAAAATGCCCTCAATTGATCGAGAATGGAGGATGGGAAAGTGCCAACGCCATTGGGTTTCAAGGCCAAAATCAGCCCAAATATGATTCATACGCCAACACTTACAATCTGGGCTGGAAAGATTATCCAAATATGAAGTGGAGGGAGTTTCAACAACCTTAACAACAAGGAGGATTTCGACCACCACACCTTGAGATGTTTCCAAGGCCATACGCACCAACACAACCCCAACCACAATCTGCCCAACCAAAATCAGGTTCATCCATGGATAATGATCAAATTGTTCAATTATAAACCGATGTAGCGCATGGAATGCAAAATCAAGCCAAAAAGGTGGATGAATTGGAGAAGCAAATGGGGCAAATGACGGAATTCATGGGCCAATTCAGAGAGCAAGGTCGATTGCCTAGTTCAACCGTTGTCAACCTGAAGGGATGATTTGAATCTGCAAAGGCCATCACGTTGAGAAGTGGAAGAGAAGTTGGAACTGACAAAAAACCATCCAAATCAAGCCAAAATGAGAACGAGAAACTGCAATTCTAGGAGGAGGAACAAGACAAGGCCACGACAAGGATTGAGCAATCTTTGCCGCAGCCCCTTACACCTCCTAATCCATCCAACATAGGTAAGATAGGTTCAAGTTCTATTAATTCTAACCCTATTCCACCCAATGTACCTTTCCATCGCAGATTTATGCAATCAAAGAAGGAAGAGAATGACTGTTGGAAATGTGCCCTAAAACCAATCATGTGATGATACTTTACGGACATTTCACATGTTAAACTAATCTAGTTTAATATCAAGGGCAAAGATTATTGTTTAAGCCGTCTCATATAAATGTTATATGTTTAAACGATAAGTCCAAGGAATATGTGATTGGGAGAATGCAATCTAAATAAGTTAGATTCATTAGACCATTCTTTCGTAGACACGTCCTAAACGTTCCTGATCATAGGATTGCCAATTGGGCATTGACAGTCCGTTAAGATCAGTACGTGCTATGTCTTCTCTCAGAGAGAGTGACTAGTCTCGAGTCATTGGTGTGTGTGACATCAAGACAAGTACGTAGGTGCTCAATAGAGAATGAGTTCACTGAACACGATCAACGAAGAGTTCTTATATTCATGTCACATGAGAAATTGGGATAATGCAAAGTAGTCCTTTAACCTGAGGCATCATATTTGTCTTGTGGTTAGGTACTTGATCTTTGATTATGTCAAAGTCACTCCATTCGGGGTGTCCACGGCATCGTTGGGGTTAAGCCACTTAGCTATGGAGGCAATTAAATGCGCAACAAGGGATCTCTAACCTTCAAACCTTTTGAGGGAGAATACTCTATGATATGATTAAGAATCTCTGGCCAGAGTACGAATGAGATTTAGGAAGTCGTTCCAAATCACATTCAAGGTAATCATATAAGCACACGAATCACATTGGATAGTAGACATGAATAAACTATCAAACCAAACAATGTGGTCAAGAGTATTGTATTAGAGAAAGACCGTATTGCATTTGTAATCCTAAACTGAATAGGTTCTCCACCTCTTCTGATTAGCTTGGGTAACCATGATATGCTGCTAGGTGTCACTCATGGTTTGTGGAAGCCCTAAACGTGTATAATCACTAAAGGGAGAATTGAAAATAAGTTTCAATTTACAATCGATTTGAAAGAGTTTTAATCGCCCACTGCCTCGCTAAAAGGAACCTAATGGATCGTACACCGTGTAAGGTGGAGATTGAAGAAACAATGGAGATGAGTAAGAATAATTAAATGGTTTAATTATTTATGGCAAGGGTTAATTAATATGTTAATTAATCAAACGAATAAGTTTGTTAAAGACCACGGGTTTAGTTATGGGCCTCAAGGCCCAATGGGCTTCGAACGTCAAGCCCATTGACTTAAGTTGTATGACAACTTAATGACTAACAATTCACAAAGGCCTTAAAAGCCCAATGAAACCCTTAAGGCCGGCCATTTAGAGATGGAGTGGGTTTTGGACTTATTTACAAGTTTGCCACTCCAATGAATTAAGGTATAAATATGACTTTATAGCCAAAATTCATTTAGGGTTTCTTTTGGAGAAAATTGGTGAGAACATGTCTCTCCATTTCTCTCTAAAGAGGCCGGCCCCCTTGGAGGGATTATCTAGCAATCCTACTACTCCAAGGTCACTCATTTCTTCTCCAATCTAACCTTGGTGTGGAGACTTAGAGGTTCTCAATTTTGGGAACTTGGAGAACCATTTCATCCATCCAAATCCATAGATCTAAGATGCAAGGAATGAAGGCCCTCTCTTTGGGTGATTAGCCTTTGCTTATGCAAAGAGGAATCTACAAAGGTATAATTTCTCAACTCACTTTGTTTTGAGTTGAGTCTTGGTTCACCAATCTACTAGGCTTTGAATTTCATGGTTAATGTTTTGTTTAAGTGCATACAAGCATGATTCCGCCTTTAATTGTTAATTGCATGCTAATAGATGTTGCTTAAATGAACATGTTTTTCACAAAATTTTCTTCAAGTGGTATCAGAGCCTAGGTCTAGTAGTTGGTGAATCCTTTTGGGTTTTGTAGTTCATAGTTTATGATTTGAATGTTGTAATTGTTACAAGCTTTATTCTTGCTTCTTTGAATGTAAATTTTGTTGGAAAATTTGCCATCACAAATGTTGTAGATGTAGTTCATATGAGCATGAATATTGGAGCTAAAATTTGGTGCCATGATTTTGGGGATTTTCGGCCAAATACAAAGGGTGGATTTTTGGGTTCTTGTTTGACTTGTTAAAAGTGTTTTAAAGTGACTTTTGGAACCCCTATGTACCCTAGTATGGTTATATGTTATTTCCCTAAAGTTTGAATGGTTTTGGGTGAAAAATGTTCATGGAAATTTTTTGAGTTTTTCATGAATGTTCTTCATTGTTCTTGACATTTTAGCCAAGAACAAAAAGTTTGGTGTTTTGATTCAAAGTTTTGATTTATTTCATAAAGTTTATGTTTTATGTTTTTTCAAATGTTTAAATGTGTTAGATATTTATTTAGAAAGGTGTAAGAAATATTGGTGGGTGTGTAAGGATTAATTCCCTTTCACACACACCACTTGCATGACATTTATGTCATGCACCACTTGCATGCTTTATGTCTAACTTACAAATCAACACACACACATCACTCCATTCCCTCCCCAAAACCGGCCCTCCCTCAAGTGGGAGTTATTTTGGGTCTTTTATGCAATTACATAAAGTTTTGATACTTTTGTGTATTTGCACTTTGATCCAAAAGTTTACGTATTTACGTAAGGGCCCAAAATCATTAAAGGTCAAATTGTTTTGTTCCTTTAATGAAGTTTTTGAATTTATTGAAAATTTTGAGTTCTAGTTGTGATTACATGAAGTAGTGGACTTTTGTGTTTTTACAAAATGAGCTCAAAAGTTTAAGTTATGCAACATAGCCCAAAGGTTGAGGTTATTGCAATATTGGCCCAAATTAGGTTGAGAACAAAATGGTTTTGTCTCTTTAAATGAGAATTGGATTTTCATTTCATTTAGCTCCATTTAAATCAATTCTATGGATACAAAAACCAAATGAAAATGTTGCATTCAATTTAATTAGTTAAAGGGTTAATTAATTAAAGAAAGGGTGATTATGAACCTAAGCCTACGATAATTGAGCTATGTGAAAGGCCGTTTCAAATTTGTTTGAACCATGGGAATGTGTAGATTAATTTTGGTTGTAATTTATTTGATCAAATGTTGTAAAAGAGCATAAGCTCTTCTTTACTTTAAAGTAATTTGAATTATGCAAATGTTGTAATGAGCATAAGCTCACCTTTACTTTGAAGTACTTCTTTCTTGCTTTATTTGATATGCATGAAAATGAAGTAGTTGGGTCCAACACCCCTAAGACAACACGCCTTAATGTGATTAAACGCGTAACTAAAATCAATCACCATCCCTAGACCGAGATTCAACACTAGGCTCGTGTTGAATCTAAACAAAGGTTCATAGTCATCCTAAGGCCCTAAGGCAACTATATAGTCCATTAAATGAATGCAAACCTTATGTTAGTAGTATCATATACTCTTGCTTTAAAAACCGTTTTATAAGCATAGTGGGAGTATTATATACAACTAAATCAATCAAATGGACCAATAGTTGTAATAGGACCAAAATTGTTTTAATTAAGATTAAAATGAATATTTATATGTGATGAGACCTAAAACCCTCAACAAACCATTATTAAGTTGATAAGCGTGAGAGTGCTTTGAACACTCTTTCGTGGCCTTCCACCGTGGTGGGCTCCAATCGTTTGTGACTCATGCACCGACTTCACCCTATCATGGGGGAGTTCAAAGTATGTGCTTACATCCAGGAGGAGTCCATAAACATATGATGAGGTGAGTGTAGGCAACGAGGATGGCCGACATCGTATCATCGTGAGGCTATTCTTGAACCCCGTCACGAACTAAGCATGGTGGGAATGACTTAACTAAGTGCAATGGAGCCAACATCATATCATTGTGAGGTGACATTCTCTAGAGGCCAAATAAGATGGGTACTGGCAAGAGATGCAAATGAGTAAGCGTACTCTCTCATTATTATTACCGCTAGCCAACATCATATCATTGTGAGGTGGGCTTGGTAGTAGTGAGTCTCCCATACCCTACTAAGAGTTTCCTCCAAAACTCTCGAATTCCAATGAGGGATATGGAATTTGCCAAAAATAGTGGGTGGTGCTATTTGATTTAAAGACCCGGATCAAATGGCTTAAAATCAATCAATTTATATTCGTTATGTATTTGTTTACCAATATATTTGCAAACGCTATCCAAAACTTGACAAAGAAAAGCCGAATGCTTTAGTTTCCGGACTTGGTAACACAATCCCAAAGATTGTCTTAAATGGATTGTATATGTACCTAAGTAGTCTCATCCTCAAAATCTTCCTATTGGTAATGTATCATTGGAAGAAAATGTTAGATAAGTCTATCATGAAGAGGACAACCCAAACAACCAATGCTTAATCCTTTGTTAAATGAACAAAGGAACTTACGAAGATTAGCATAAAGAAAAGGACAACACTTTTAATGTCATAATTCTTCAATTACAATTTGTTGTATGAAGAAATAAGAGTTGCTTTGAACAACCCTTAGTCAATGCAAACACTAGTGCTTGTTTCTTTGTTAAATGAACAAAGAACTTGAGAAGAAAGCACAATGGCATGGACACTTTATGTGCCATGATTCTTCACTTACAAATTGTTGTATGAATAAATGAGAGTTTCCTTGAACAACTCTTGGAAGTTTGTAATTATGTTTAGAACATAATGGTTGGTTGACAAAAACAGTCCATCAACATGGACTTATGATGATTTTGAATCATTGAGTGTTGAAGTGTTAAACCACTATAAGAGACGAAAACTAGGCAAGGACTTCACATTTGTGTCCCTATCCAAATCATTCACTAAGTTTATTGTAAACTATATAGTGAACAATAACCACACGCTCTCCAAATCGTTTGATGTGTATAACACAATTGAAATAAGTTTCAAGAGAGATAGTGGGAGTTTAGGGACCATGACTATTGTAGTCAAAGGAGAAGTCAAATGAAGAAGGCAAAATAACTCCAAGGGAACAAACTTTCTTTATGAAAGGATGGACATTGGAAGGGGTATTTGCAAGAAATGTCTTGCAAGTGTCAAGAACACACCTTTCGAAGGTGTTGTAAATTGTTCTTGAATAGTTCAAAACAGTTGGTTCTTCTACTTAAATGCTTGATTCCGTATTAGTAACTATGTTTTACAATCGTTGTAAAAGTGTGACTAATAAGAAGTAGAAGATATATGAGAGAAGAAAAGGTGCTTCACATTCGGAACGTGAATAAAATATAGATCTCTGCGAAAACAGATAGTACTTACTTCCTCATATGAAATTGGAAAAACTAAAGATTGTCTTTACATTCCAATTTTAAGGAACTTAATTCCGTCACTATAGTAGAGATGGATAAATGTTTTGTTTGACAAAACATTGTTCTTTATTAATGAATGATTAGATTATTGTAATCTAATTAATTATCTCTATAGTAGAGATGATATGGTAGTGTTAACTGTTTAGAATATAACGATGCTTAAAACCCAAAAGGTTGCAAGGTAGTGACTAATCCCAACTAAGTTGTGATACCTCTAAAAACATAAATTACGAGTTGGTTATAGATGGATGCTATGGATCGTTAGATCCAGATCCAATACCTTCTTGTTAAAATTGTATAGAGGCAAAATGTTTGAATCTTTATTCTTTTGGAAAGAAGAAAGAATCACAAAGTTGTTGAGGTTAATTCACTTAGATGTTAGTGGCACTAGTCCACAAACATAATGCTACTCATGTTGTTTGACATTCACCAAAGATCACTCTTGGTTGGACTATAATTTATTTTAAATAAAAACAAGTCCGAATACTTTGCAAAAGGTTTCAAAGAATTCAAGAATGTAAGTTGATGAGTAAGATGACTAAAGTATTTACCTCCTTAGATTTGATCCAAGGAAAGGTAACACTTTAGAACAGTTTCCTTGAAAAATATCAAGGAAAGAAGCATCATAAGATAATGGATTTCTCCATTAGGAGAAGAACGAACTTGAATAAGATTTAGTTCGTTGGATATTATCAATTACCCATTATATAGGATATATACTTCTAAGACAATATGATTGTCAATTAAGAAGATCTTCCAAAAATTTTCATGACTTCATAGGATGTAGTTGGAAAGAAAGACAAATCTTAATCGTGTTAAGATTTGGGGTTGTGTGCTAATAAGCAATATTTGTTTGAGAATTATCTTGTGAATATCCTTAAATTAACATTTGGATATCACTTCTATAAACCAACTAACAAATGTTGTTTGTTGGGTAGTTCATTGTAATCCTACACTAGGATTTGCCCAAGATAGAGCAAATGAACGAGGGATAGAACTCAAAGAATGGGGTCTTTGAGAAACAAGATAGTGATCAACAAATATAACAACCTAGTTCCTATACCACAAGCTCCAAGGTAGTCGAGAAGGATTTATAAACCGTCTCAGTTGAATGGTTTGAACTTTATGACTATGTCATAGAGTTGCACCTCTTAATTCGAAAGAAAAAAGAATGAAAATCCTTATGGCTACATTGAATGTATATACGATATATACTCAAGGAAATGGTAAAGTACCATTTGACCCGAAATAATGAAACCTTAATAGCTAATTGGTAGCTTAAGGTGACTACAATCAAAGAGAATGGTTGACTTTGAAGAAACCATTTTTGACGTAGTCTTAGTTTCAATTAATTCGAAGATTGCTAACTACAACTAAATGGTGATTCAACGTTTGGACATAATATGAGTTTCCGAAACCATTATTAAGATAGTCTTGATAATATATGTCTAAAACTATGAATCACAAGACATGTAAGTTGTAGAGATCCATCCATCATGGATCTTAGCAAGCTAGTGGGAGCCATAAGCGTCGTATGAGAGAAAGATCAAATTGTTTGATTTCTCATAAAGATGTAAATGAATCTTTTGTTTACTAGGTTTACAAAAGATTAGTGGGAGTTAATCATGTTCCTAAATTTGTATATATATATATATATATATATATATATATATACATATATATGATATATTAATTTTGGAAATGAAAAGAATACTTCTTCGTTAAAGTTATGACTTTAAGCATTCTATAACGATAGAATGTATATGGGAGAAATAGTCTATAAACATGGGATGGAAATCTATAATGATAGATTTCAAGATATAATTGGATTATATCAATCCCTAATGATAGACAAAAGATGCTAGGAAGTTTCTCATATGATGATAAACTTCAATCAGAAGAACAACTCTAGTAAGACTAGAAGGTAGCTCTTCTCAAAGGGAACATACCCTTTGACTCCCAAGGAAATAATGCATAAATAGAATCCTTTATGCATACGCAGAAAGGTGATTTATGTATTTCATATTGTATGAAAAACATTGATATGAGTTGTACCTAGAACGGTACAAGACGATATCAGTGCAAGCCCATGATCAGAACCATGGCAACTGTCAAGTGAGTACTTGAGTATTTAAGAAATACTAAAGGATAGATTCCTCAAAGAATGAGGAAGAATTAGAGTAACGTAATGGAAGCGTAAATGTATTAGATTATGAATCTAATCCATCATTGAATGTTTCTTCATTATGAATGAAGAGATAATCAGATATCTCTTTATTATGACTAAAGAGATATTTGGATGGAAACATTAAAAGTTATGACTTTAGTGTGTTCCATTATGAATGCAAAATATATTGCCATATAGAAGCTTACAACAATGTTGTTTGGATGGGAAAGTTCATTTATGAACTTTCTATTCTGTTCCAACCAGAAAGTGTCTCTAGTGTACCGACACTACGACACTAAAGGGGCGATAGCTCAAGCCAAGGAATCAAGGTCTCATCAAGATCCGAACTCATACGACAGACTAAACCACATGATTAAGAATCATGTATAATGGTGACGTCGTTATTCTCAAGGTTGTTTCTATGGATAACATATAGATATCCATTGTCTAGGCCTACTACTCAGCCATTTTTGAAATGACTACAGAAGAGGTATCATCACTGATGACCAAGCTGATTGGCTCTAGTGCAAGTGGGAGATTGTTGGAAATGTGCCCTAAAACCAATCATGTGATGATACTTTACGGACATTTCACATGTTAAACTAATCTAGTTTAATATCAAGGGAAAAGATTATTGTTTAAGCCGTCTCATATAAATGTTATATGTTTAAACGATAAGTCCAAGGAATATGTGATTGGGAGAATGCAATCTAAATAAGTTAGATTCATTAGACCATTCTTTCGTAGACACATCCTAAACGTTCCTGATCATAGGATTGCCAATTGGGCATTGACAGTCCGTTAAGATCAGTACGTGCTATGTCTTCTCTCAGGGAGAGTGACTAGTCTCGAGTCATTCGTGTGTGTGACATCAAGACAAGTACGTAGGTGCTCAATAGAGAATGAGTTCACTGAACACGATCAACGAAGAGTTCTCATATTCATGTCACATGAGAACTCATGGTTGGGATAATGCAAAGTAGTCCTTTAACCTGAGGCATCATAGTTGTCTTGTGGTTAGGTACTTGATCTTTGATTATGTCAAAGTCACTCCATTCGGGGTGTCCACGGCATCGTTGGGGTTAAGCCACTTAACTATGGAGGCAATTAAATGCGCAACAAGGGATCTCTAACCTTCAAACCTTTTGAGGGAGAATACTCTATGATATGATTAAGAATCTCTGGCCATAGTACGAATGAGATTTAGGAAGTCGTTCCAAATCACATTCAAGGTAATCATATAAGCACACGAATCACATTGGATAGTAGACATGAATAAACTATCAAACCAAACAATGTGGTCAAGAGTATTGTATTAGAGAAAGATCGTATTGCATTTGTAATCCTAAACTGAATAGGTTCTCCACCTCTTCTGATTAGCTTGGGTAACCATGATATGCTGCTAGGTGTCACTCATGGTTTGTGGAAGCCCTAAACGTGTATAATCACTAAAGGGAGAATTGAAAATAAGTTTCAATTTACAATCGATTTGAAAGAGTTTTAATCGCCCACTGCCTCGCTAAAAGGAACCTAATGGATCGTACACCGTGTAAGGTGGAGAGTGAAGAAACAATGGAGATGAGTAAGAATAATTAAATGGTTTAATTATTTATGGCAAGGGTTAATTAATATGTTAATTAATCAAACGAATAAGTTCGTTAAAGACCACGGGTTTAGTTATGGGCCTCAAGGCCCAATGGGCTTCGAACGTCAAGCCCATTGACTTAAGTTGTATGACAACTTAATGACTAACAATTCACAAAGGCCTTAAAAGCCCAATGAAACCCTTAAGGCCGGCCATTTAGAGATGGAGTGGGTTTTGGACTTATTTACAAGTTTGCCACTCCAATGAATTAAGGTATAAATATGACTTTATAGCCAAAATTCATTTAGGGTTTCTTTTGGAGAAAATTGGTGAGAACATGTCTCTCCATTTCTCTCTAAAGAGGCCGGCCCCCTTGGAGGGATTATCTAGCAATCCTACTACTCCAAGGTCACTCATTTCTTATCCAATCTAACCTTGGTGTGGAGACTTAGAGGTTCTCAATTTTGGGAACTTGGAGAACCATTTCATCCATCCAAATCCATAGATCTAAGATGCAAGGAATGAAGGCCCTCTCTTTGGGTGATTAGCCTTTGCTTATGCAAAGAGGAATCTACAAAGGTATAATTTCTCAACTCACTTTGTTTTGAGTTGAGTCTTGGTTCACCAATCTACTAGGCTTTGAATTTCATGGTTAATGTTTTGTTTTTAAGTGCATACAAGCATGATTCCGCATTTAATTGTTAATTGCATGCTAATAGATGTTGCTTAAATGAACATGTTTTTCACAAAATTTCCTTCAATGACAAGGACATTCTTGAGATGTTTAGGAAGGTACAAGTCAATATCCCGCTCCTGGATGCAATCAAACAAGTCCCGAAGTATGCTAAATTCTTGAAAGAACTTTGCACAACAAGGAAGAGGATTTCGAACAAGAAGGTGGTAAGGGTAGGTGAGAATGTTTCAGCCGTCTTGCAACGAAAACTGCCCTCTAAATGCAAAGATCCTGGTAGTTTTACAATTCCTTGTGTTATTGGCAATACTCGGTTTGAACATGCCATGTTAGACTTAGGTGCATCCATTAATGTCATGTCCCATTCTATTTATTCATCTATGAACTTAGGAGAGCTAAAAAAATGATGGTGTTATTATCCAATTGGACGATCGTTCTAATGCATATCCAAGAGGAGTTTTGGAAGATGTTTTGGTGCAGGTTAATCACTTAATCTTTCTGGCTGACTTCTATGTGCTTGAAATGGAAGATTCAAAATGTTCTCCTCCATTTCCAATCCTACTTGGAAGACCATTCATGAGAACAGCCCGCACTAAGATTGATATGTTCAAAGGGACGTTGACAATGGAATTTGATGGCGATGTTATTGATTTTAATATTTCTGAAGCCATGAGATATCCTAGTGATGATCATTCTTGTTTTTCTATTGATATAATTGATTCATTGGCGCAGCATTACCTTGAAGATTTGAATGAGGATGCCCTTGAAACAACCATTACGAAAGGAATGGGCCTAAAAAAAGAAGGAGTAAGACCTATGCCCACCCACGACATGCATGAAGACATGATGTAATATAAACTAACACTTAAATTAAACCCTCTTATTGACAATTGTAGTAAAGATGTAAGTAGGGATCGTTCTAGGTCGAGGATTAGGAGGGATTGCTAACTACTTAAAACTGACTCAAAAACATAAAACTAAGCTTGAAAACACTTAACTAGACTCTTATGACTCAAAACTGACTCAAACTATTCAAAACAGCACAAAACAAGCAAACTAACTCAAAACTAACACTAAGACTGACTTTGGACGAATTCTAAACTAGAAAGACTCAAAACTATGAAAAACAACCAATTTGGACAGATTCTAACCTAAAGACTTGAAATATAAAGGGTGGGGGTTTGTTTCTTGACGAATTTAAGACTTAAACTAAATACTTGCAGACACAAACTAAAGCTAATACGAAATTGGATGTTTTTAAGAGGTGAATGGCTAGCTAGAGGGTCATTCTTCACACATGACACATATGCATACAAATTGATTTCCAGTTATTCTTCCGATAAACCATGAATGACAATGCCCCAAATTAATCGTGAGAAGCGCAAATTAACTTTCAGATTTTCCTAATTTCATTGAGTTGGACTCAGCGACGCCACCAAATTATTCTTATCAAGTTCCCTACATGAACTGCATAATAGAGATACATATCAAAGATCATTAAGTTCTATGAAAATCATAAGCATTGACAAGGCATTCGTAACTATGAACTGCATGATACTCCTGCCAAGAATTCCCTTAACACAATCATGACTAGTGACTTTTACTACTTGTGAATATAAGTTCTTAACGATTAGGTGAAATTCCCTCATATTCTAGCATAAAATCCCTGCATGCAAACTAAGTGTGCACCCTCAATCAACACACAAGAATAAGTTATCAATCAAACAGATAAGTGAATTGCATTCATGATTCATGAAATCATAACTGGATGTAATCAATTCATATCACACATGTTCATGGCTTCGAATTTTCCACTAAGTAAAACGAATTTAGTTCCACATATTTGCAATTAAACGAAACTAATCTAATTTAGATATTGAACTAAAATTAAGGATAAAATACACCTAGAAACGTTCCAGCAATCCAAGCTTGAATGGTAGGGCACGACAAAGGGTCTCCTCTCATTCCTTCCTTGCAAATTTGCGGTACAATTGTATTTTTCTGATGTTTTGGCTCTTGTGTGTGTGGTGCATTAAATTGTGGTGATAAATATGTATTATTGGCCTAGGGTTTCGGCACAAAGTAGTGGAGGAAAAGGATTACACAATCCTAGAGAAAAAGGACTAGGAAATTCGGCCAAAGCTTCTAGAATGGAATATCTGGCAGATTTCTAGAAGAAAAGCAATAAAAGGTGCAGCACCAATCTAGGGTAGGTGATAAGGCTTCTAGAAAGGGGTATTTAGGTGATTTAATGTGTAATTGATCCCCCCTTGCAGCTGGAATTAAGGTATGATAAGATTAGGATAGGATAAGATAAGGATGGATATGGTTTTGGATAATGTTCCTTCCTTTTAGCTGATTCCTTATCTCCTTTGTCTTGACTTTATTTTCTTCATCTCCTTAGCATATTCCTAGGCTTTTGAACTTCAAAAATGTCCATCCAAAGTGCTCCCCACATGTGCTATCCATTCTTGGCCCAAAACTGCTCCAAAATGCCCTTTCTTGCCAACTTTGTCATTTGAACATAAAAACACACGAAAATAGCTTAAAATACTCTAATAAGTAGAAACTAGCTATGAAAATGCAAGAAAACAAGCTAACTAAGTCTCATAAATATGCTCCTATCAAATTCCCCCACACTTAGCTTTTGCTAGTCCTCGAGCAAAATGAAACAAACAAAACATAATCTAGACCTTCCAACGTTTGCCTCAGGGATTTCCAATGAAACATGACATGTTAAAAATCACTACTCCCATAGGTTTTAGCTATCCTTACCCTCGAGCTCACACCACTCACTAGCTCGCATTTAATCAATTAAAACAACATTTTGAATGTAGTAACATGCCTTAGAGAATTCCCTCAATTCCTCACCGAATATACTCTCTATTTTCACATAGATTTTCTAACTACACTCCCTATACTAGGGATATGTGAGAAGATTGAAGTAAACATGTAGAATAGCCACTCACATATGTTATAATCAAAGAAGGCATTTTCTAGAATTATTAATGCATGTATATATATGATCTCATGAACGGAATGCCACTACTTAGAAGCAAGAACCAGGGATTCCATATGCTCATACCAATCCCAACCTCCACATTATTGAATACACAACCAAGGAAGAAAATATCGATGATATCGGAAATATCGATAGTCCGAGAACACGGAAATATCGACGGAAATATCGGTAAAATATCGATATCGATAAAAATTACATGGAAACCATGGAAATTGTAAGAAAAACTTGGAAATTTTTATTGAAACTTTGTAGGATGTTTATTTAGTCAATTATCTATTAGTTTATCACAAAAAATTGGAAGGAAATGCATTGCATGATGGATTTAACATTATCAAGTTGATTATATAGCGATCTGACAAACATTATAAGTGTAGAAAATATGTAGTAATTAATGAAAGAAGTCTAAACACACCATAATCATTTATATATAATGAATTAGTACAATAGTTTACACTTTAGTACCACATAGAGTTCCTATGAGGTTCAAATTTGTCACTATCTTCATCATCTCTATGTGTAGAATGAGTGTATTGTGAAGAGTAGTTATCAAATGATAAATCCCCAAAATAGTTTTGCATGTAATTGTTAATATGCCACCCATATGGATCCGAGATTGGTTGAGGTTGTCCATAAGAAAAATCATTTGAAGATTGAGGCTGGGATTGATTCCATGAGTCGCTCGATTCCATCCCAACGGGAATGGGATATGAAGGGTAGGGAAATGGTTGGTTATGAGTATAACCATAGTTACTACTTCCCAAGCCAACAGAGTCTGAAGTTCTAGATAACGAGTCATCTTCTTGACTTGACAAAATCTCTTTGCCTCTTTCTCTGCGAGTATAGTCCTTCCCTATGGCACCAATTCCTGGTCCTGCCCGCCTACTGCCATGGTCATCATCCTGTGTTGCATGCGTGAAGTTTGCCTCACCAGTGAAGGGGCTCATATATCCGGGAGGTGGTGGTCCATAATAGTTTCCATATCCACCACCACTACCTCCAGCTCCACTACCTCCAGCTCCACTATGTCCTTCATCATTCCCACCTCCGGTGGTAGGTGAGTCTCCTGATCTTGTACTAGAGCTATCATTAGTATCAGCACGATGTTGTGGTTGTGTAGGATTGGAAAAAGGTGGAATTCCAGTGTTGCTTGGTCTTGGGTGCAAAAGTTCTTCGAAAGAGTCAGCGCTGCTAGATCCCACCTCCTCCTCTAATACTCTTTCTACATTTATCCCTTCATTACGTGCTTCTTCAGCAACTCTGGGAGCTGGGTTGCCTTCATCATCATCTAAAAGAAGAGGTCTAATCCATTGAAAAAGTTGGTTACCCTCCGTATCATCATCTTCACCAACAATATCAAACACATCTAGTGGGTCACCACGGTCGACATGATCGATTTCTGCTTCCTTATCTCGAATTTGAAGCTTCATGTTGTAGTAGCAATAAACTAATTTTTCCAAGCTACTATGAGCCAACTTATTTCTTTGCTTTGTGTGTATGAGTGCAAATGTGCTCAAATTTCTTTCACAAGCAGATGAGGAAGCTGTTTGTGATAATACTTTTATTGCTAACTTTCTCACAGTTGGTGCATCGGTCCCATACATGATCCACCATTCAGCTACAATGAAAAATAATGTTGATAAGCCTAATAACTCCAACAAATTCTATTATAAACTTATAGTGAAATATGTTTATACTCACTAGGAGACATATTTGTTCGAGCAGCAACTGATGTTGGTTCTCCAAATGTTCTTCTTGCATCTTTAAACCATGTTAGCTGAATACAATAAATTGTGTTAGTTTAATCCAACAAAGTAATTATTATAATTTAAGTAATTGTGTACCTCATTTCCAAATTGGCCAACTGCTGGTGATGCAGGGTCTAATTTAGAGTATACATTATGTACAGCACGTATAAGGTTACCATCATCTCCAACACCGGGTCTGTATTGGTATCGGGGATTCAAATAATATGCTGTTCAAAGAAACACATACTCTAATAAGATAAATAATACTTATGCAACTAAAGAAATGAATTGCAAATTATGACATAATTTATACCTGCTGCATGCAAATCGTGGTATAATGTTTTATACCATCGGTCTTCAATTATTTTTACGACTCACCTTGCACCATGTTTTCTTTCCAATTCATCCTTCACTACACGCATCAACTCATATACTGCCCCCATAGTAGGATAGACTTCTGTGTCAACGATCCGTAAAACTTTGTAAAGAGGTTCAAACACTTGACACACATGTTCTGTTTGACTCCAAAAAGCATGATCAAGCACTATACTTTCCACCATACGACCTGTATTTGAGCGGCTGAAATTGTGGTTGGCCCAATCGTCACTAGTGAATAGTTGCTTCAACCCTGCTTTCTTCTTGAGTAGGCTGTTTAATGCAATATAGTTGGTGGCGAATCGAGTGGTAGCTGGACGAATAATTTCTCCTCTGCAAAATTCACGCATCTTTGCCAACAACCAACCGTGATTGTAAATATAATTTGTGATCGTTCTAGCTCTTTTGACCACAGTAGCAACATTCTCTCTCTTCCCCATTGCCTCAAACATAAGATCAATACAATGTGCTGCACATGATGTCCAAAACACATTATGATGCTTCATTAACTTTTTTCCAGCTTTGACAAATGCAGAACCGTTGTCGGTCACGACTTGGACAACATTATGCTCTCCCACCTCCATGATTACATCCCTCAATAATTTGTAAATATACTTGTAATTCTTTATATGGTCTGAAGCATCAACAGACTTCAAAAAAATTGTCTTTCCCTTGGAGTATACCATGAAGTTGATGATAGATAATCTGGTCGGGCCGGTCCATCCGTCACACATGATTGTGCAACCATTAGTTTCCCACTTTGACCTCAACTTGTTAACATACTCGCCAATGTCTTTATACTCCATATCCAAATATTTGTTTCTTATCTCATAGGGAGTGGGAGGTTGTACTCCAACACCGGCCTGTTGACATCCCACTACCATATTTTTGAAATGATGTGATGATGCCTTCGCAGCAGGAACATTTTCATAGATAAAGAACTTGCTAATTAGACGCCCCATTCCCTCCTTCACATTACCTCCCTTGAAATAACTCCAAACACTCTTTTGACGTGCGTTGGATGACTTATATAAACTTGGGGCTATTGGTGGTGTTGGTTGTGATTCTCTAAGACTGCCTCCCCGTCTCATTTGTGCACCACCACTTGTCCCGGAACCTTGTCCCGGAACCTTGTCCCCTATTAGGAATTTTATGAAGGTGTTCTCTTTCCCATGCTGACTGTTGGGAGGCACGTAATGCTTGTTTCAAAATGCGTCGTTCTTCAGGTCCCATGTCATCATCACATTCGTCCTCATCGTCATCATCATCACTGTCAACCGCTTGGCCATAGACTTCTCCCCGTAGCCCAGCTCGAATATTTTCCATTCCCTGTGTTATCTTTTCCTTCTGCTGTTTTTTATTTTTTAATAATGTGCTGATGAATGCCTTCACTTCTGGGGGGACATTATCGCATCGTTGGACATTTTTTGATGGATCTAATCCACTAAGATGATACTTCAGTCGTGTCACTCCGCCACTCTTCATTACCCGACCACAATATTTGCAAATTGTGCCATGTTTGTTTTCGTCTATTGGGTCTCCATGTTCCCAAGCTGGATCACGTTTACTGGACATCTTAAACGTACCTATATTTATTTTTCATTAAAATTAGACAATTATTTTTTGATAAAAATAAGAGAACCTAAATAATAAAGTTATTCTACAGAAGAATTAAATACAAAGTAAAGAAAATGATTGTAAAAAGTTAAGTAATTATACAAATAATATGGAATAATAAAACCTAATATTAATGAATAATAATCCAATTTGATAATAATTCAATTTAATGAATAATAATCCAATTTGATAAAAACAAATCCTAATATAAAACATGGTGATGAATAATAATCCAATTTAATGAATAATAATCCAATTTGATAATAATCCAATTTAATGAATAATCCACCAATTTGATAAAAAAAATAATCCTAAAATAAAACATGGTGATGAATAATAATCCAATTTGATAATAATCCAATTTAATGAATAATCCACCAATTTGATAAAAAAAATAATCCTAAAATAAAACATGGTGATGAATAATAATCCAATTTGATAATAATAATCCAATTTGATAATAATCCAATTTAATGAATAATCCACCAATTTGATAAAAAATTAATCCTAATATAAAACATGGTGATGAATAATAATCCATTTTGATAATAATAATCCAATTTGATAATAATCCAATTTAATGAATAATCCACCAATTTGATAAAAAAAATAATCCTAATATAAAACATGGTGATGAATAATAATCCAATTTAATGAATAATAATCCAATTTGATAATAATCCAATTTAATGAATAATCCACCAATTTGATAAAAAAAAAAATCCTAAAATAAAACATGGTGATGAATAATAATCCAATTTGATAATAATAATCCAATTTGATAATAATCCAATTTAATGAATAATCCACCACTTTGATAAAAAAAATAATCCTAAAATAAAACATGGTGATGAATAATAATCCAATTTGATAATAATAATCCAATTTGATAATAATCCAATTTAATGAATAATCCACCACTTTGATAAAAAAATAATCCTAAATTAAAACATGGTGATGAATAATAATCCAATTTGATAATACATGGTGATGAATAATAATCCAATTTGATAATAATCCAATTTAATGAATAATCCACCACTTTGATAAAAAAAATAATCCTAAATTAAAACATGGTGATGAATAATAATCCAATTTGATAATAATCCAATTTAATGAATAATCCACCAATTTGATAAAAAAATTTCCTAATATAAAAGAATAATAATCCAATTTGATAATAAAAAAACCTAATATAAAAGAATAATAATCCAATTTGATAATAAAAAAATCTAATATTAAAGAATAATAATCCAAGTGATAATAAAAAAACCTAATATTAATGAATAATAATCCAATTTGATAATGAAGATGGTAAGGGAAATAAAATAATAAATAATATTAAACATATTAAAATTATCCTAGGGAATAATTATACAACATTACTTAATTACTTAAAACAATTAACATTAACATTACTTAATTACTTAAAACAATTAACATTAACATTACTTAATTACTTACAAAAATTAACATGCAAGTATTAATTACTTAAAAAGATTAACATACGAGTCCACACAAATTTATTTGTTGTTGTATAAATTACAATAATATAAATTTAAGTTTGTAAACTTACCTTAAATATGGAAGCCTTTGTGTTCAAGCTTTGGAATGGATCTGGAATGACTTTGAAAATGGTAAGGAAAATAAAATAATAAATAACATTAAACATATTAAAATTATCCTAGGGAATAATTATACAACATTACTTAATTACTTAAAAAAATTAACATGTAATTGTTAACATTACTTACCTTAAATATGGAAGCCTTTGTGTTGCTTGGCTTTGGAAAGGATCTGGAATGGTTTTGAAAATGGTATGGGAAGAAGAAGAAACGAAAATTCGATGAATGCCTCTGATACTCCACTGGATGAAAGAATGTAAGTATATAACAGACATTGACACTGTTTTGCATGTGAAAGACTGTCACACGATTTCATTATGAAAGCAGTATTATTTGTTGTCCATGTTCTGAAATTGCACAAAGTTCTTTGGCTCATTGGATCAGAGAGGTAGACATAGGTTTGGAATGATTTGGTTTTGAATAATTTGGAGCATTGGATGTTTTTTTTTTCTTACACGCACCACTCAGACAGTCAAAATGACTGAAAAACTCACACTCCACCACACACACACTTCGAGACCCCCCACACCACACCACACACGCACACCACACACGTACACCATACACGGACCTCAGTCTCTCTCTCGATCTTTCATTTCCCACTCCCCTACCGTATTCTCGAATCCTCTCAATCTCTCTCTTCTCTCTTCTCTCTATCTGAGGTCGGTCTGAGCCTTCGTTCTCACCGACAACTTCTCAGTCTTCTCCCTCCCTTCCCCCTTCTCCAGTTCTTCCACACACACACAGAGACATCATCACTCGCCTCTCGATCCTCCTCGTCCGTGTCTCCGTGTCTCCCTGTCTCCCTCTGCTCCTCCCATCTCACCCGCCCTAAACCCAGCCGTCGACACCACTCCATAACCGCCTTCCTTCTAAACCACCTTGATCCATGGAGATCGACCGGAAATCATCGTAGTCCAAGCCGTCGACACCACTGAGGAGCACGACGTTGTCCCAGCCGTCTTGGATTCGTGAGGAAGACGATGTTCCCAGGCTCCTACGTCTCTTCTTCTCTGCTTTTACTTTAAATTTTTGTACAGATTTCAATCTTTCTGCATGTTGCACCTTTGTTGTACTGAAATTGATTTTAGGGATTTAGGAATTAGGGTTTATATTTTTGTACAGATTGCGATTTATCTGCATGTTGCTTGATTTTTGTACTGAAATCGATTTTAGGGATTTAGGAATTAGGGATTCAGTCAGTTCATTTGCTTTGAATCCGAATTTGGGGATTTAGGGATTCGGTTCATTTTCTTTGATTTTTGTACTGAAATCGTTCTTCTCGGCTTGTAAACATGTTGATTTTTGTACTGAAATCGATTTGATAATATCCTGTATTGTAGATTCAGTTCATTTGCTGTGAATTAGAATTTGGGGATTTAGGGTTTCAGATTTTTTTCTCCGGCTGTGTTCTCCGATGATTCCATACCAAATATCGCGATAGTTTCGAAAAAATCGCGATATTATCGATAATATCGATAATATCGCGAATATTCCGCCGAAAACAAGTTGGATAGTTAATAAAATATCGGGGTCCCAAAAAAACGATAATATCGGCGATATTTCGCCGATATTATCGATATTTTCTTCACTGTACACAACCATCAAGATTGAAGTCTAAGGGTTGTAACAGGGATAGGGGTATTGGCTAACAAAGAAGGGTTAAGGATAAACAAAGGTTCTTAAAGCAATAGTAAGCAAAAATAATGAAATTGACACTTAGAATTCACTTTTGAATGCAACAACCAACTTTAAACACCCATGGGAGATTCATAAAACACTTAGGGCCGGATTCAAACTTTTGGACCATTTCTTCAACAACCAATACTTGTGGTCTCATTCTCACTTATTTCTCAATTCTTTTCCTTTCTTTTCTCAACTTTTTCTTATTTTTCTTTTCTTTTTTTTCTTTTTCAAGTTTTTTTTCTTTTTTTTTTCTTCTGGAAATAACCTTCCCCCACACTTGTTTTTCTGCAATATGTTTGATCAAAAGGAATTCCCTCTAAGTCATGCTCCACTATACTTCAAGAACAAGGGTATGGATAGTACTATTCTAGGCTAGGTAAGGATAATGTGGCTAACAAAGAAAATAGGCTAAATAAGGCTCAAAGAGGTTAAACCTACAATACATATGCAAAGGGTAAGGCTTTTTGGCTTTGGTTTAACTAAACAACTTCATCTTGTTATATGTTATGCACTCAATTTTAAGCTTTGGATGAAACAGGCATGAGTTCTAGTATTTGGTACTAAAATGATGAAAAAGCATTCCAAGTAGCAACCAAGCAAAGAAATACTGAGATCATGCAACGACTTTAGAAAACAAGAAATCACAGATTAATAACTCTCCAAACAAAGTTTTTAGGCTCAAGTCTCTCAGGGTTGTAGCGTTAGTTTGAGTTCCTTCCTTCAAGCATGTTACAAAAATTGATTTTTTCCTTTGTGATTACATATGAATTCGTAAACGTCAACTATAACCAATTATTAACCAAAGAGCATATCAAACTTCCACCCATGTTTGTAACTTTCTTTAACAGTCATGTAGTTAAAAACCAAATCCCCATCAATGTGTTGGAAGGTACCCTAAGACAAACACACAAAAACAACTCATTTTGGTTTGTTTTTCAAAACATTTTCTAATTTTTTTTCAAATTTTCGTATTTTTTCTTTCAAAACACATTAAAACACTTCAAAACACACTAAAAACACTTAAAAACAATAAGAAACATTATTAGAAGTGATAGGTTGTAAAATCCCACGAAAATCATGCAAAACCAGCTTGTTTGCCCCCCACACTTAAACCAAACATTGTCCTCAATGTTTCAAACAAAAACTCACACATAAGAAAACAAACAAACAACGAACTAATCAAGATAAACATGGCAGAATAAATGCAGTAAAGAGAAGGGTTTAGGAACACAAATCTAGTTGTGGAGCGATTCCTAGGTTTTCCTTATTTGAATGCATTGGTTGCCTCCCAAGAAGTGCTTGCTTTAACGTCTTCCAGCCGGACGATTCCTCTCTTTCAGCTTCATTGGAGCGCACAACATGGAGGGGTATTTTCTCCACCATTTGCTCCTCGAAATTCCCCTGATTTGGCTCTATGAATGGAAGGGGATAATGATCATTCCTAATTGTGGCATTTAGCTTCCTAAAGTCAATGTAAATGCTCTCACCATCTTGGATTCGATTGGGCACCTGCACCATACAAGGCAACAACCTATTAGTTAAAATATGAATTGGAATTAGAGGAGGTGGCTCACCAATGTGCTGCAATGAAGTGGCAGCACTGTCAACAGATTCACAAGGGGTGCTCTCGGCCATATTTGGTGGTATGAGGGTTGGGGCGTGTTCTTTGTGCTCCACTCCAATTCCCTCTTCGATGGTGGTTCTTGATACATCCTTCTTGATTGGTGCTGAACGTTCCTGCCCTATATTTTTAATTACATCAATGACAAAACAAGAATGAACATCATTAGGATTCTCAACAGATTCAGAAACTTTAAAGTTAATCGTATCGCCACCAAACTTCATAGTTAAGTCTCCCTTGGCCACGTCAATCTTGGTGTGGGTTGTTTTCATGAAAGGTCGTCCAAGTAAGATTGACGATGGTGGAGAGTGGGCTGAATCCTCCATGTCAAGCACATAGAAATCTGCAGGAAAAATCAAGTCGTTTACCTGCACCAAAACATCTTCTAAAACTCATTTCGGGTATGCATTAGATCGATCGGCTAATTGAATAATAACATCATCATTTTTAAGCTCTCCTAGATTCAAAGATGCATAAACAGAATATGACATGACATTAATTGATGTACCTAAATCTAGCATAGCATGTTCAAACCTTGTATTACTAATTACACAAGGGATAGTGAAACTACCTGGATCTTTGCATTTAGGTGGCAGCTTTCTTTGCAACATTGCAGAGACATTCTCATGTACATGTACCACCTCTTTCTCCTGAATCCGTTTCCTTGTTGTACAAAGCCTCTTTAAAAACTTAGTGTACTTCGGGATTTGCTTTATAGCATTAAGGAGCAGGATATTGACGTGCACCTTCCTAAAAGTGTTCAGAATGTCTTTTTCATCCTCTTTGTTCTTGGTTTGCATAAATCTGCGAGGGAAATGTACATTGGGGGGAATATTATTAGATGTAACTTGGTATAGGCTTACCTTGGTTGTTTTGGACGACATAGATGGTTTAGAGGGTTGCGGCAAAGGTTGTTCTACCCTTGCCGTGGGTTTGTCCAATGTTTCATCTTCTTGCTGCAACTTTTCATCCTCCTATTGGCTAGATTTTGACGTTTTGGGGCTGGTTCCAACTTCTTTGCCACTTCTCAACGTGATGGCCTTGGCAGATTCAAATCCTCCCATTGGATTCATAATGGTTGAATTAGGTAGTTTGCCTTGTTCTCTAAACTGTCCCATGAACTCCGTCACTTGCCCAATTTGCTTCTTTAATTCGTCCACCTCTCTAGCTTGATTTTGTACTCTCTGCGTCAAAGAGGTTAGTAATTGAATAACTTTATCATTATCCAAAGACATACCTGGATTTGGTTGGGGTTGAGTTGGTGTGTATAGCCTTGGAAACATCCCAAGGGGTGGTGGCCGAAATCCTCCTTGTTGAGGTTGTTGAGGCTCCCTCCATTTCATGTTTGGATGATCTCTCCAGCCCGGATTATAAGTATTGGCGTATGGATCATATTTGGGCTGATTTTGGCTTTGAAACCCAATGGCGTTGGCACTTTCCCATCCTCTATTCTTGATCAATTGAGGGAATTTTTCAGATTAGTGTCCTTGTATAGAGCACACGCCACATATTGTGTTTTCTTGCACTTTGGGTCTTTCAACAACCTATCACACAAGAAGAGTGAGATTAACCAATTGAGATTGAATTTCAGAAATTGCACTTATCTTATTCACATGTTGCTGCCGTGGGGGTTCTCTTTGTCCAACTCCTTCGTATTGTTGTGCATTCAAGGCGCGGTTGGCAATTAAAGTCTTGGCATCAATCGATGTTTTGTCCACCAACGCACCACCCGCTGAGGCATCTAGCATTTGTCATTCAATGGGAAGAAGTCATTCGTAGAAATATTGAATGAGAAGCACTTCTTTCATTTGATGTTGGGGACATGATGCAACAAGAGTCTTGAAACGCTCATAATATGCCGGAAATGATTCTCTTTGATTTTGTTGAATGCCACTAATCCTCTTCCTCAAAAGAATGACTCTTGACGTTGGAAAAAACTTCTCTAAGAATGCTCTCTTCATGCTTTCCCAAGAAGTGACGGTTCCCGATGCCAATTCGTACAACCAATCCTTAGCCTTTTCCAAAAGAGAGAATGGAAAAGCTTTCATCTTCAATATGCTTCCATCGACGTTGACTGGGGTCATGCTTGAACAAACCACTTCAAATTCCTTCAAATGCTTGTTTGGATCCTCCATGGACAGCCCATGGTACTTTGGAATGTGATGCAACAAACTGGACTTCAACTCGAACTCCTCGGTCTTGCCTTGAGCTGCCGTGGGATATTGAATACATAGGGGCACGACATTGTCCAATCCCGAAGCTGAAAGTTCCTTAATTGTTTGATTGTCCGCTGCCATGACTTATGCTTCCTCTAATTCCTGAGTCGTGGCCTCCTCTTCCTCGTCTACTTCTTATTCTTCAAGCTCGGGTTTAAAGTTAGGGGGGGTTAGACTCTTGCTGATTCCTCTTCCTTCTCAAAGTTCGTTCAAAATCGTCATCAAAATCAAATATATGCTCACGAACTGGTTGAAAACTTCTAGTCATAAACTAGTACCTAAAAACAAGAAAACAAAACAAAGTCAGAAACTAAAATAAAAACACACGAAAAAGAAACAATGGGGATTAGCAAAGTTGCTAATCCCCGGTAACGGTGCAAAAAAATTGATGTTATATAAACTAACACTCAAATTAAACCCTCTTATTGACAACTATAGTAAATATGTAAGTAGGGATCGTTCTAGGCCGGGGATTATGAGGGATTGCTAATCTACTTAAAATTGACTCAAAAACATAAAACTAAGCTTGAAAACACTTAACTAGACTCTTATGACTCAAAACTGACTCAAACTACTCAAAACAGCACAAAACAAGCAAACTGACTCAAAACTAACACTAAGAATGACTTTGGACGAATTCTAAACTAGAAAGACTCAAAACTATGAAAAACAACCAATTTGGACAGATTCTAACCTAAAGACTTGAAATATAAAGGGGGGGTTTGTTTCTTGACGAATTTAAGACTTAAACTAAATACTTGCAGACACAAACTAAAGCTAATACGAAATTGGATGTTTTTAAAAGGTGAATGACTAGTTAGAGGGTCCTTCTCCACACATGACACATATGCATACAAATTGATTTCCAGTTATTCTTCTGATAAACCATGAATGACAATGCCCCAAATTAATCGTGAGAAGCACAAATTAACTTTCAGATTTTCCTAATTTCATTGAATTGGACTCAGCGACGTAACCAAATTATTCTTATCAACTTCCTTACATGAATTGCATAATAGAGATACATATCAAAGATCATTAAGTTCTATGAAAATCATAAGCATTGACAAGGCATTCGTAACTATGAACTACATGATACTCCTGCCAAGAATTCACTTAACACAATCATGACTAGTGACTTTTACTACTTGTGAATATAAGTTCATAACGATTAGGTGAAATTCCCTTATATTCTAGCATCAAATCCCTGCATGCAAACTAAGTGTGCACCCTTAATCAACACACAAGAATAAGTTATCAATCAAACAGATACGTGAATTGCATTCGTGATTCATGAAATCATAACTGGATGTAATCAATTCATATCACACATATGTTCATGGCTTCGAATTCTCCTCTAACTAAAACGAATTTAGTTCCACATATTTGCAATTAAATGAAACCAATCTAATTTAGACATTAAACTAAACCTAAGGATAGAATACACCTATTAATGTTCCAGCAATCCAAGCTTGAATGGCAGGGCACGGCAAAGGGTCTCCTCTCATTCCTTCCTTGCAAATCTGCGGCACAATTGTATTTTTCTGATGTTTTGGCTCTTGTGTGTGTGGTGCACGAAATTGTAGTGATAAATATTGATTTAGAGGCCTAGGGTTTCGACACAAAGTAGTGGAGGAAAAGCATTACACAATTCTAGAGAAAAAGGACTAGGAAATTCGGCCAAAGCTTCTAGAATGGAATATCTGGCAGATTTCTAGAAAAAAAGCAATAAAAGGTGCAGCACCAATCTAGGGTAGGTGATAAGGCTTCTAGAAAGGGGTATTTAGGTGATTTAATGTGTAATTGATCCCCCCTTGCAGCTGGAATTAAGGTATGATAAGATTAAGATATGATAAGATAAGATAAGGTTAGTTTGGATAAGATAAGGTTGGATAAGGTTTTGGATAATGTTCCTTCCTTTTAGCTGATTCCTTATCTCCTTTGTCTTGACTTTATTTTTTCATCTCCTTAGCATATTCCTAGCCTTTTGAACTTCAAAAACGTCCATCCAAAGTGCTCCCCACATATGCTATCCATTCTTGGCCCAAAACTGCTCCAAAATGCTCCAAATTGCACTTTCTTGCCAACTTTGTCATTTGAACCTAAAAACACACGAAAATAGCTTAAAACACTCTAATAAGTAGAAACTAGCTATGAAAATGCAAGAAAACAAGCTAACTAAGTCGCATAAATATGCTCCTATCAAGACATCCTTGCTGTGCACCCTAGTGAAGAAGTGGTTGAGATGGTGGCTGCTTTAGAATCGTTGCCACAACAATATGGTAAGCTTTTAATCCCAATTTCAAGTTAAGTTTCGACTAATAAATTGCTACCCTTAGTAATTCAGGCACCCTCCCTCAAACTTAATTCGTTACCAAGCCATTTGAAGTATGTTTTCTTTGGAAACCAAGAGGCTTTGCCCGTCATAGTCTCTTCCTCACTCACGGCACAAGAAGAAGAGAAGTTGATGAGGGTGTTAAAGGAATACAAAACAGCCATTGGATGGACCTTGGCCGACATCAAGGGAATAAGCCCTACCACATGCATGCATCGTATACTTTTGGAAGAGGGGGCTAAACCATCTCGAGAGGCTCAACGCCGACTTAACCCTCCAATGATGGAAGTCGTGAAAAAGGAGATTATCAAGCTACTTGATTGTGGAGTGATCTATCCAATCTCTGATAGTCGTTGGGTTTCGCCGGTCCAAGTTGTTCCAAAGAAATCCGGAGTCACTGTGGTGAAGAACGAAGAGAATGAGCTTGTGCCTACTCGTATCCAAACCAGTTGGAGAGTTTGCATTGATTATAGGGAGCTCAACACCACCACAAGGAAGGATCACTTCCCTTTGCCATTCATTGATCAAATGCTTGAAAGGTTAGCTGGTCATGCATTTTATTGTTTTCTTGATGGTTATTCGGGTTATAATCATATTGTCATAGCACCGGAAGATCAAGAAAAGACCACTTTCACTTGCCCGTTTGGTACGTTTGCTTATCGTCGAATGCCATTCGGTTTATGCAATGCACCAGCCACATTTCAAAGATGCATGGTAAATATTTTTTCAGATTATGTTGAAAAGATCATTGAAGTCTTCATGGATGGTTTTAGTGTTTTTGGTGATTTGTTTGATGATTGCTTGGCTAATCTCACCTTAATCTTGAAACGATGCATTGAAACTAACCTTGTTTTAAATTGGGAAAAATGTCATTTTATGGTAAAACAAGGTATAGTTTTGGGTCACATAATCTCTTAAAAAGGAATTGAGGTTGATAAATCAAAAATAGATCTTGTACGCTACTTACCCTCTCACACTCCGGTGAGAGAGGTTCATTCTTTTCTTGGACATGCAAGATTCTATAGACGGTTCATCAAGGACTTTTCGAAGATATCCAAACCTCTTTGCCGTCTCCTTCAAAAGGATGTGCCCTTTGAGTTCAACGGGGAATGTGAGAAAGCCTTCAACCACCTCAAGGAATTGCTCACTTCGGCCCATATCATAATTCCACCAGATTAGAGCCTTCCTTTTGAGCTCATGTGCGATGCCTCAGATTATGCAATTGGAGCTGTTTTAGGCCAAAGGAAGAGCAAGCAGCCACATGTCATCTATTATGCCTCCAGGACCTTGAATGACGCCCAATTGAACTACTATACCACTGAAAAAGAACTCCCTGCTGTTGTGTTTACATTAGATAAGTTTCGTTCTTATTTACTTGGCACTAAAGTCATTGTTTATTCTGATCACGCAGCTTTGAAGTATTTGCTTACGAAGAAAGAAGCCAAACCAAGGCTTATTCGTTGGATGCTTCTTCTCCAAGAGTTCGATATTGAAATTAGGGACAAGAAAGGGAGTGAAAACGTGGTGGCTGACCACTTGAGCCGTTTGGTGCATGCCGATGAGTCCTCACCCATTCCAGAAACATTTCCAGATAAGCAGTTGCTGTCTATTGAGGTAAATGAGCCATGGTATGCAGATTTGGTGAATTATTTAGTAGCTAAACAAGTTCCAAGCACAAACGTGATAAACTAAAAAAGGATGCACGATTTTATGTGTGGGATGACCTATACTTGTGGAAATATTGCCCTGATCAGATTTTACGTAGGTGTGTGCATGAGTCCGAATTTTGTTCAATTTTAACTTTTTGTCACATTTATTTATGTGGGGGTCATTTTGGCACCCAAATGACAACACTTAAGGTTCTTAAATGTGGATTTTATTGGCCTACTCTATTTAAGGATGCTAGAACCTTTTGCATAACATGTGATCGTTGTCAAAGAACAGGAAACATAGGTCCAAGAGACCAAATGCCGCAAACATCCATTATCTCTGTCGAAATTTTTGATGTTTAGGGCATTGATTTCATGGGTCATTTTCCTCCCTCGCATGGTTTCAATTATATTTTGCTTGCGGTTGATTATGTGTCGAAATGGGTGGAAGCAATAGCCACCCGTACTAACGATTCCAAAGTGGTTGCAGAGTTTGTTAAAACTCACATCTTTTCCAGATTTGGGATGCCTAGAGTGCTCATAAGTGATGGAGGTTCTCATTTTTGCAATCGAACCATCGAGGCGCTGCTCAAGAAATATAATGTCACGCATAAGGTTTCGACACCTTATCATCCCCAAACAAGTGGCCAAGCTGAGGTTTCGAATAGAGAAATCAAGCAGATTTTGGAGAAGACCGTTGGACCAACTCAGAAAGATTGGAGTTTGCATTTGGATGATGCATTGTGGGCATATTGTACGGCTTACAAAACACCCATTGGAATGTCCCCATTTCAGCTTATCTATGGCAAGTCGTGCCATCTTCCCGTGGAATTAGAGCACAAGGCGCATTGGGCTATCAAAACATTCAACATGGACATAGATGCGGCTGGAATTCATAGGAAGCTTCAATGGAATGAACTTGAAGAGATTAGGCACGAGGCTTATGAGAATGCTCACATGTACAAGGAGAAGACAAAGGCATTCCATGACAAGATGATTCGTAGCAAGACATTCTCCATAGGGCAGAAAGTGTTACTTTTCAATTCCCGCCTTCGTTTGTTTCCTGGTAAGTTACGTTCTAAATGGATTGGCCTGTTTGTTATTACTAATGTCTTTCTTTATGGTGCAATCCAAATCCAAAGCTTCAAGACCAGCCAAGAATTCAAAGTGAATGGGCACCGTTTGAAGCCTTACTACGACCTTTTTGAGGAGCATGTGGTGGAGGAAATACCCCTCCATGCCGTGGGCTCCAATGCTGCTTAAAAAGAGGTATCGTCTGGCTGGAAGACGTTAAAGCAAGTGCTTCTTGGGAGGCAACCCATGCATTCAAATAAATCCGGCTCCACAACCAGATTTGCGTTCCTAAACCCTACTCTTTATTGCTTTTACTTTGCCATGATAGTTGTGGTTGTTAGTGTGTTGTTTTGATGGTTTAAGTGTGAGTCTTTGTTTGAAACATTGAGGAGAATGTTTGGTTTAAGTGTGGGGGGGGGGGGGGTAAACAAAGTGTTTTTCATTGATTTTCGTGGGATTTTACCACCTAGCACCTCTAGAGTTGTTTTTCACTGTTTTGAAGTGTTTTTAGTGTGTTTTGAAGTGTTTTAGTGTGTTTTGAAAGAAAAATACGAAAATTTGAAAGAAAAAAAAATTAGAAAAAGTTTTGAAAAAAAAAACCAAAAAGAGTCGTTTTTGTGTGTTTGTTTGTGTCTTAGGGTACCTTCCAACACAATGATGAGGATTTGGTTTTTAATTACATGACTGTTAAAGAAAGTTACAAACATGGGTGGAAGTTTGATATGCTCTTTGGTTAATACTTGGTTGTAGTTGACGTTTACGAATTCACATGTAATCACAAAGGAAAAAAAAATCAGTTTTTGTAACATGCTTGAAGGAAGGAACTCAAACTAACGCTACAACCCTGAGAAACTTGAGCCTAAACTTTGTTTGCAGAGTTATTAATCTGTGATTTCTTGTTTTCTAAAGTCGTTGCATGATCTCATTGTTTCTTTGCTTGGTTGCTACTTAGAATTCGTTTTCATCATTATAGTTCCAAATACTAGAACTCATGCCCGTTTCATTCAAAGCTTAAAATTTAGTGCATAACATATAACAAGATGAAGTTGTTTAGTAGTTACCACCAGAGCCAAAAAGCCTTAATCCCTTGCATATGTTTTGTAGGTTTAACCCCTTTGAGCCTTATTTAGCCTATTTTCTTTGTTAGCCACATTATCCCTAGAATAGGACTATCCATACCCTTGTTCTTAAAGTATAGTGGAGCATGACTTAGAGGGAATTCCTTTTGATCAAACATATTGCAGAAAAACAAGTGTGGGGGAAGGTTATGTCCAACGAAAAAGAAAAAAAAACATGAAAAAGAAAAAAAAACAAGAAGACAAAGTTGAGAAAAGAAAGAAAAAGAGTTCTAAATAAGTGAGAATGAACTCACAAGTATTGGTTGTTGAAGAAAGGGTCCAAAAGTGTGAATCTGGCCCTAAGTCTTTTGTGAATCTTCCCTTTGTGTTTAAAGTGGATTTTTGCATTCAAAAGTGAATTCTAAGTGTCAATTTCATTACTTTGCTTACTATCGCTTTAAGAACTTTTGTTTATCTTTACCTTTCTTTGTTAGCCAATACCCTAGCCCCGTTACAACCCTTAGACTTCAATCTTGATGGTTGTGTGTTCAATAATGTGGAGGTTGGGATTGGTATGAGCATATGGAATCCTTGGTTCTTACTTCTAAGTAGTGGCATTCCATTCATGAGATCGTATATATATACATGTATTAATAATTCTAGAAATTGCCTTCTTTGTTTAAAACATATGTGAGTACTAGTCTACATGTTTACATCAATCTTCTCACATATACTTAGTGTAGGGAGTGTAGTCAGAAAATCTGTGTGAAAATAGAGAGTATATCCGGTGAGGAATTGAGGGAATTCTCTAAGGCATGTTACCACATTCAAAATGTTGTTTTAATTGATTAAATGCGAGCTAGTGAGTGGTAACTGCGATTGAGTGTGTGCTCGAGGGTAAGGATGGCTAAAATCTATGTGAGTAGTGATTTTTAATGTGTCATGTTTCATTGGAAATCCCTGAGGCGAATATTGGAAGGTCTAGGTTATGTTTTGTTTGTTTTGTTTTGCTTGAGGACTAGCAAAAGCTAAGTGTGGGGGAATTTGATAGGAGCATATTTATGCGACTTAGTTAGCTTGTTTTCTTGCATTTATGTTGTTAGTTCCTAGTTATTTTAGTATTTTAAGCTATTTTCGTGTGTTTGTAGGTCCAAAGGGCTAAAGTAGCAAGAAAGTGCAATTTGGAGCAGTTTTTGGGCTTGGAATGGATAGCACATGCTTGGAGCAAGGTGGATGGAAGAATTTGAAGTTCAAATGAGGCTAGGAATGTGCAAAGAAATGAAGGAAATAAATTCAAAACAAAAGAAATCAAGGAATTAGCAAGAAACATGAAACATTATCCAAACCTTAACTTTTCCTAATTTCCCGCTGAAAGGGGGAAATCTAAATGACATTAGGAAACCTAAATCAGGCTTCTAGAAGGTCTTTTCCCTAATCTTAAAAGGGTGCTGCATCTCCCCTTCTAGAAACCCTTCCTTGCAGTGCAAGCCTTGTCCTTTTCCCTCTAGGATCCTGCAGCATATCTTTTTTCCCTTTCTCCCTTGAATTTTGATATTTAATTACCCTTTTTCTTTGAGGATTTGGTGTACAAATCTGTCTCCAAAATTAATTAGGGTTTTAGCTATCTTTCCCTTTAAATATAACATTGTGTCGCACCATTCAGAACCAACCCCATCCTTCATCATACTTCACACCAATCATCCAATCCATAGAACCATTCATTCACACCCTTGTGCCGCAATTTTGCAAGGAAGGAGATTATAGCTTGGAGCCGTGCTTGCCATTCAAGATTGTTGGATTGCTGGAACGTTTTTAGGTGTAATCCATCTTTTGTTTCCAATGTTTAATTTAAGTGATCTTTGTTTAATTGTGAACATGAGGAGCTAAACTCGTTTTAGCTAGAGGAAAATTCAAATCCATGAACATATTTGTAATATAAATTGATTACTTCCAGTTGTGATTTCATAAATTGTGAATGCAATTTACTTAACTGTTTGATTCATAACTTATTCTTATTTGTTGATTAAGGATGCATACTTAGTTTGCATGCATGAACTTGATGCTAGAATATAAAGGAGTTTCACCTAATTGTTATGAACTTATATTCATAAGTAGTGGAGGTTGCTAGTCACAACCATGTTAAGTAAATTCCTGGCAGGAGTATCATGTTGTTCATAGTTACGAATGCCTTGTCAATGCTTATGATTTTCACAAAGCTTAATGATCTTTGATTGTATCTCTATTATGCTGCTCATGTAGGGAACTATTGAAGAATAATTTGGTTGCCGATGCGTTATCCATCCAATTCAATGACTTAAGGAAAATCTAAGGGTTAATTAGTGCTGTTCACGGTTAATCTGGGGCGTTGAGGTTCATGGTTTATTGGAAAAGCAACTAGAAATCAATTTGTATGCAAGTGTGTCATGTGTGGAGAAGGACCCTCTAGCTAGCCAATCACCCATATTTTACCCCAATTTCGTGCCAAACTTGTTTAAGTCTTTAATCTACTTGTCTTTACTTTAAATTCGTCAAAAAACCCAATCCCCTTTACTTTGTTGTGTCAAATTAGTTAGAATATGTCCAAACTTGTTAAGTGTTTTGAGTCAAGTTAAAATTAATTTTTGTCCAAATCACCCTTTAGTGTCTAGTTTGAGTCTATTTGATTATTTTGTGCTGTTTTGAGTCTCTTTAGTTTGTTTCGAGTTCTTTGTGTCTAGTTAAGTGTTTTCAAGCCTAGTTTTGTGTTTTTGAGTCAGTTTTAAGTAGATTAGCAATCCCTCCTAATCCCCGGCCTAGAACGATCCCTACTTACATCTTTACTACAATTGTCAATAAGAGGGTTTAATTCGAGTGCTAGTTTATAACACATCAGTAGAGACTCACAACTTGGTCGACTCTGCATCAACTTAACAATCCTCTGGGCAGACACTTGTAGAGTTTCCCATTAACATTGATGTACTCCTTAAGGCATTTGATGTTGAGTTTTCCGCTTGGCTTGGAAAGTTCCATTTTGATAGTTTCCCTTTAGTCATCACCTTTTGGAGCTTCCTCCGGGAATGGTGCGTCAATGGCCCATTCTGATTACATCAATGTTGGGTTGTTCTTCGACGAACGTAATCTTAGAGCTACGTGTGGCTAGAGCATCCGCATATCTGTTGGTTATGTTGGGAATGTGTTTCGACACTACTTGCTTGAAGCTTGCCATAAAATTCTCGGCCATAGTACGGTATGGTGCCAACGTTAGTTCCTTCACCGCGAAGCTTCCTTGGACCTCGCTTAGGACCAAATTCGAGTCCCTTACAACTCATATTTTCCTTGTGCCCATTTCCCTGGTTGTGGAAAGGCTCATGATGAAAGCCTCATACTTAGCTACATTGTTTGTACATGGAAAACTTAGCTTGAAGGCTAAGGCAGTAGCTTGGCCCTATGGATTGACAAGTACAATGCTAGCCCATCCTCCTGTGGTTGTGGAAGAACCATCGAAATGCATGACCCATGGCTCATCTTTCACAGCGACGACAATTATCTCTAGCAATACACCAAAACATTCCTTAGAGATGGGGGCCTCTTCTTCTTCAGGGAATAATGTTAGCATGTCTATCACAGTTTGGCCTTTGATAGCCTTAGGCGTCACATATATAATATCGAACTTGAAAGTTGGAGTAACCAACAAGCTAAACGACCAGATAATATGGGTCTAGTGAGCAAGTACCTTACCGGGTCAGATTTTACCATAAGGTGCTGCTTGTGGGCTAGGAAATAGTGGTGTAGTCGCTGTGATGCATAGAAGAGAGCTAGGCAAAGGCGTTTCGTCTTCTCATAACGAGTTTTGGCACATTTTAGCTATTAGCTGACATAGTAGATTGGTGCTTCTTCCCTGGTTGGACTGTCCTGGGCAAGCAGGGCTACTACAAAAGTGCTTGTTGCAGCTAGGTAGAGCTTGAGCGGAATGCCTGGGACTGGTGCCTTCATGGTAGGAAGGTTGGTGACTAGCTGTTGGACCTATTGATAGACTTCACCGCATTCCTTGGTCCACACTAATTCCTTCCATTTCCTAAGCAACATGGCGAAGGCTCATGTTGCTGCAACTAATCCTGGGATGAAGCGCCGAATATAGGACAACTTCCCCATCAAGCTTTTCAGCTCCTTTACGTTAGTTGGGGGCATGAGATTTCCAATGGTGCGCACCTTGTCTAGATCTACGTCGATGCCACACTGATGTACTAGAAAGCCCAAGAACTTGCTCGAGGAAACACAAAAGGCGCATTTCTTGGAGTTCATCTTCAACCCATATGCTCGGCATCTCCTCAACACTTTCTTTAGCACTTCCCATTGCCCTTCCCTGGTCTTGGATTCACATCCACATAGTCTTCCACCTTCTTCCCCATCATGTCATGAAATACTGCCGTAATTGCTCACTGATAGGTGGCATTAGCGTTTTTGAGTCTGAATGGCATAACTGTGTAGTAAAAGTTTCCAAATGGTGTGCGAAAAGCCATCCTCTCAGCATCTTTGATAGACATATTGATTTGGTTGTACCCACTGAAGCCATCCATGAACAACATTAGATCTTGCCATGAGGTTGAATCAATCATGATGTCTATGTTAGGCAGTGGAAACTCGTCCTTTATGAAGGAAAAAATTTGTCCTAGCTAAGAACATGTGAGAACATTTGAACACATAAACAAACTAATAACACTTTAAAGTAGGCATGCATTAAAAAACAATTCTAAAACCCATGACTTTCAAAGCCTAGTGAATGGTGAACCAAAAGACCATTTAACAAATTAAAGAGAAGAGAGAATTTGAGTTTCATTACCCTTAAAGCTCATCCTTGTTTACACAAGGGATTCACCCAAGTTGAGGGCCTTCAAGTCACCTCCTTTGCTCCTTGGATGGTTGCTTCTTTTCTTATCCTTTGTTCCTTGAGGATTTAAGGAGAATAACTCCAAGAACACTAAAAGTTTGGTGTTCTAAGTCTCTACACCAAGGATGAGGTGTGAAGATGAAATGGATGACTTAGAGGAAGGAAGATTACTAGCTATTTTTTTTTTCTTTAAGTGTGGCCGGCCTATTTGGAAGACAAAGAGAGAAAGAGTTTTGCTCTTTTGCCTCAAAGAAAACCCTTGATGTGGTAAAGCTATAAAGTTCCCTTTATAGCACCTCACATTTGAGTGCCAAACTTGCAATTATGCTAAGTTCACTACCACTCACCCTATAGCCAGCCATCCTTTAGTTATTGGGCTATTTGCCCATTTTGTTTTAGTTGTCATACAACTTAAACATAATGGGCCTTGTGGACCAAAACCCTTTTGAGCCCCAAGACTCGAAACTAACTTGAAAGCCCAATACGAACCTTTCGTATAATTAATTAACTAATTAATTAATCTTGATCATTCTCAATTAAACCATTTAATTGCTTATCCATCTCATTTATATTTCTTCACTTTCATCCTTACTCAGTGTACGATCCATTAGGTTCCAATTAGCGAGGCAGTGGGCGATTGTTACTTTTAACGATCGATTGTGAATTGAAACTACATTTCAATTCTCCCTTTGATGAAGATTAGTGTTTGCTAATCTTCAAGGCTTCCACAAACCATGAGTGACACCTAGCAGTATGTCATGGCTACCCAAGCTAAGTAGAAGTGGTCGGAGAATCTATCCAGTTACAATTACAATGCAATACGGTTATTCTCTAATACAATACTCTTAATCACATTGTTTAAGTGATTGTTTGTTTCACGTCTACTATCCAATGTGATACTTCTCTATATGATTCAATTGAATATGATTTGGAACAAACTTCCTAAGTCATATTCGTATGATTTGGCCAAAGACTCCAGAATCATATCTTAGAGTATTCTCCCTCCACCATGGAAGGTTAGAGATCCCTTGTTGTGCATATGCCTACATGACTAGATAGCTTGACCCCAACAATGTCATGAACACTCTCGATGGAATGCCTTTGACATGATCAAAGATCAATGACCTAACCATTAGACATCTATGATGCCTCAGGTCAAATGACTACTTTGCATATTGCAACTTACGAGTTCTTACGTGACATGTATATTCAAACTCTCTTTTGATCGTAGTGCAATGTACTCGATTACCATTTTGAGCACCTATGTGTTTGTGTCTATGTCCAACACTAAATGACTTGAGACTAGTCATAATCACACTTGAGTTAACATAACACATACTAACCTTAGCGGATTGTCAATGCCCAATTGGCAATCCTATGGCTAGGAACGTTTTAGGAATGAACATAAGAGAAAAGTCTCATTAATCTAACTTACTTAGATCACTTCTCTCTTAGATTAAATACATTCCTTGGATTCCCTTATTGCTTACACATAATACAATAAATAGTGATTAACAATAAGCTTTGCCCTTCATTAAACATATAATAGTTTAACACAATAAGTATTCCAAAAGCTATTACATCAAATGAGTGGCTTTGTGGACATACTTCCAACACTTTAGGCATGGTGCATTGAGATTTCAGTAATTGATGCATATCCGAATTTGGACAATGTTCTTTTTCTTTACTGGGACGATGTTGGCTAGCCAACAAGGGTGTTTGATAGGCTTGATAAATCTGACTGCTAGGAGCTTTTCTACCTCAATTTTGATTTTAGCCTTTATTTCCGGGTGGAAATTCCTCATTTGCTGTACTACAAGCTTGATCCTGGGCGTTGTGTTTAGCGTGTGGCACACCAAATTCGGATTAAGGCCTGGCATCTCTTCATAGCTCCAGGCAAAGACGTCTTTGAACTCCTTTAGTAAGCTGACTAGTTCTTTCACAGATAAGTAAACACTAATAGAAAACAATCTTTGGCATCTCTTCACAGATAAGTAAACACTAATAGAAAACAATTTTTGCACAGATGGATCATCACTTAGGTTTACCTCTTCAAGCTTTTCTGCCACTATAGTGGATCCATCTTGCATGCATTTTGGAGCAAGCATGATCTTCTATAGGGATTCATCATCGACAGTAGGTGTATACATGTCTTTAGTTTCCTTAGGAACTTCACTTGTTTGTCGTGCATTGTCTCTATACTCGGGGCTTTCCTACACAATGTGGTCAAGCCCCCCAACCCGTCATAAGAGGTAGACGATGCGACCGTCGGGAAACATGACCCTGGAGTATTGAGGTGGAGTGTAGGTAAAGACATTGGCCTCTGGCTGGATGCGTTTTCCTTTTTCCACAGTGGCTAGGAATTCTTGGTCACTGAGATCTTGGATTTCTTCCCAGGAGGATAAAGATATCCCTGAGGCTTGTGATATCCCACTTCCAGCACTTGAGAAATCATTATAGAACTCGACATCGGAATAGTGAACTTTGTCTAGGTTGAATGACATCTGGTTTCATGGGATGCAAATAGGCCTCAGACCAATCATTCCCTTCACACACTAGTGGTAGGTGGAGGCCACGAGTTTGAACTTGTTTATCCATGGCCTTCCGAGCATAGTGTGATAAGCCACATTGATGCCAATCACATAAAACTTAGTAGATGACCTGATAGGGCCAATCTTCAATTCTATCTCGATATATCTTATAGTTTCCTCACTGTTGTTCCCAAATTCATTGATAGAGATTTGAGATTTTACCACCTTTGACGTTGGGATGCCTATTGCAGTGAGCACTGCCAAGGTAGAATGTTGATGGAGGAACCAATGTCAACCAAAGCTCACCTGATGAAGATGTCATTGATTTGTTCTTCTAGGTACAATGGCTTTCTGTGGTCAGGGAAAGCCACTTCCATGTCTTTGTCAGTGAAGATGATGGCATTGTTGTTTTCAAGGAAAGCCCTCTGCGGTTGGGCAGCATAGCATTAAGTGCCATAATTCTCAAAAACATGTATAAGAGCTTCGGCAGCGGTAGTCCTTGCTTCTGGGCCATATTCAAGCTGGTCGAATAGGGATTTGAACTTCGAATTTTCCTAGAGGACCTGCCCTGCAGTAGGCCCTTACCTTTAGGAAAGGTAACGCTTAACTGCGTTGGCTTTCATGTTAGGAAAGCCATACAAAGTCATAGCCATCATTTCCTGGTTAAACAGTTGCTATTTTGGGGCTCCTTCGTATTCTTCAGGCATATCAATGGTGAAGACCTCGTCACCTAGGCTTAGGGCAAAATCCATGAGATTTGCATCCTCATTTCCTCATCCCTCAACTTAAGGCCATAAAGTATCATAAATCTACGACTTGGAGTATTTGCACCAGTAACCCTTTTCCATGTTCCCTGAAAATTCCCAAATGGTTTCCGGTGGCTTGAAATTGTTGATCCACATGTGGTAAACATCGTCATCTCTGGAGTATGTGATGACAACTGTTATCTCTCTTCCTCAGCGTTTTGGCAGAGGGTCAATGTATATGGCTTGCGTCTTGCATGACAGCTTTAGCGTTCCTTCACGGATTTTTTCATGGAGAATTTTTCAAAAAATTTGGCATATAATAGAGGGATGTCCCACATACTGATGGTAGTGACAGTACCTGGGATCCTTTTTATCTTTCTTGGAAGAAGTTTTTCGCAAAATTTGGCATATAATAAAAGGATGTCCCACATACTAATGGTAACGATAGTACCCAGGATTCTTTTTATCTTCCTTGGAAGGGGTTTTGTACGGTTGCGGCAGCTTGATGGCCTCATCTGCGAGCATGGTATCGAGGATGGCTTGAAATTCCTTGTTGTTGCACTCTAACGGAGGATAGATTTCCTTACCACTTTCTATTTCCTTCCTTTTTCGTGGGTTGTAGTCAGATCTGTCATCCATGGCTAGGGCATGATGAGCTTCCTTCTTGTCAATTTCCAGGATCTCTCTATAGAAGGCTTGACTGATAAGCTGGTCTTCCTTACTGCTTCCAGAAGCCTCGAGAACTAGCTGGTCTTCCTTACAATGTTGTTGATACATATCTCCACAAGAGGTTCATCGTCCTTCTCGTCATAACAGTCAAGGGCGAGGTCTCGAAAACGTTTGACAAAAGTCACCAGATATTCCCTATGTTTTTGCCGCGTGTTGTTGAGTTGAGTCGTCATGACTCTTTCCTCATGCTGGAAGTATTTTTTATTAAACTTGCCTGCCAGCTCTGTCCATGTCCGGATGGAACCTGGTACGAAGGTGGTGTCCCAAGTATAGGCACGCTCAGTTAGGCTTTTTGAGAACTCCCTAAGATGTAGGTTGTAGTCGCCGGCATAAGGACCCAAATCGTCATTGAAACAAGTTCTATGTTCCTTAAGGCTACCCTTCCTTCTGTTAAAGAGAATAAGGTTGGGAGTCTCGTATCCCTTAGGATATGGCATGTGGAGAACGTTGGTTTTGTATGGTGGCTCAAGGACATATTTCCAGTCATTTGAGCTTCTGTGTAGCTCATTTTTTAGCATGGCTATGACGTCTTCCTGAGTGACAAATGATGGCGCCTTCTCAAGACCTCTGCCAGCAGCAGCAGCAGACTCTTCCTAAGAAGTTTTTTGCCTGGGCAAGCAGTCATTGTCACTGGATTTCTCGCTTGCCATCGGGATTGAGTTTTTAAACTCCTTCACAGATGCATCAATTTCTTTTTAGGCTTTACCCAAGGCATGAATGGCTGCGATGATGTCTGGCATGTCATATTCATCCAGGCTTTCCTGGCTTTCATGACGTTGGCCTTTGCGTTGAGACTCATTGAGCCGAGAAGCAACCTCGTCTGCGTCTAAGGCGTTGCCACTCCTGGTATTGTTCCTTTTGGATCTTGGAGCCATCGAATCAAGATCGCGACCTGTACCTAGCAAAGTCACCAATTTATGTTGGGCTTTGAGAACGTCCTTTTGTCTCTTTTGGTACAAATTCGTAACAAGTCCCGGGATATCTCGAAAGAGTTAGCTTGTCTTAAGAAATACCCCAGTAACATCAACAACTCGAAGATAACATGAATGATTAAGATAATGACTTGCTCAAGTAAAGTGTGGTGTGGAAGCTAGAAGATTATCAGTTTACACGAGAGAGAAGGGATTTTCATGGTTGCATGGCATTCTTTACTGGATAATCTGGGCTTTCCTAGGGTGATAGTAAGGTTTCTAATGGCTAGGATATTTGATGCAAAACTGTGGAAATTACTAAGGTTGCATGGATAGTGATGCTTGGGGCTTAGAGTATCCTTTAGGGCTAAATGGAACTTTCTAGGCTTCTTCCTGGATGGTTCTCCCTCACTACGTTTTCTCTATCTCCTCATCTATGTTTTTCCCATCCCCTATTTCTGTGATGGCTTCTCCCTTCTTATGTAAGTGAAGGGTTCATCTCTAAGCTTAAGGAATCTCCCTTTGTGACTTGCTCTTCTTCTCCTTTCTCCCTAGCCTTCATATTATTCCCATTTTGGTGTAAGATAGCTGCACTGTTGAGACCTGCAGTTTGGTTTTTTATGAGACGCGGATTTCCCAGGGTAGCTTTCCGCAGACGCTACTTTTGGTAGCACGCCTCATGGCTTTCGTGCATTGGTTGTCTGTGCAGGCTGGGAAAGGAAAGTCAGCTTTAAATGCCTAACTTGATGGGCTTAGCATGCATTTAATGCAAAAATCTAGTTTAATCTTAACTAAGATAGTTGGCTTGCTAAGGAAAGGGATAAACTAGGTTAATTCTCTCTCAATGATGCCTGCATGAAATACAAATGGTATGGGCTTGGATCTTTGGGCTCCCAAGCAACCTAAAGTCTTCCATGACCCCGATTCCACGTAGGCCCGATAACCTTCCGTAACCATCCACACCACAATCCACTTGACAAGCCCCGAATATGTGACTTGGGCTTAGCATGAATTATGGCTAAGGAAGCATGGCGTGATGAATAAGCATGAGCATGGCATGAATATCCGGCTTAATCACTGCGGCATAACATGTTTGTAAATATATTCCTCGTCGATCATGTGCCTTGGCATGTGTTTGGGCTTGAATGTAGGCTTTGCATGACAATTGGGCCTTGAGACTTGGGTGGGTTGTTGTGTGACATTTTTAGGCCCTAACAACTTATTTTATATTTTATTATTGTTTTACTTAAGCACCAAGGCTTTTAGCCGCCCTAGTGAGCTATAAATAGGAGCTTTGCTCCATTGTTTTTGGAGCATAAAAATTAGACAGCATGCATCGAGGGTTCTATGTAGTTAAAAAGGGAAAGGGTAAAGAGAAAGAAAGAAAGAAAGAGAGTTTAGGGGTTATTGTTTGACGTGTGGAGATAGTTTATTTAATTGGTTGCAAAGCTTCTTGTCTTTTGATCAATGTGAAAATCACGAGCTATTGTGAATTTTCTCTGTTTACAAATTTCAATCTATTTTCAAGTCAAGCATCTTAGCTTTCGGGAAATGTTTTGATGAGTTTATATACATTCTATGTTGAGTTACTCGAGATTGTTCATGAAGCATGAGAACTTTTAGTGTTGGGTTATCCGAGGATAAATGTGTGGCACATGGGTACATTAGCGTAGAATGGCCAATTAAGGGGTCACGTGTAAGTTACATATTATGAAGGATAACCAACATGCGAAGGGATGATATGATATGGCAAGCTATGGGATAAAATTGAGATATAATTATACTATGCTGTAGTGCAAGTAAAACAACATTGATTGACTAGCATATTATATATTCTACTCACTGCGCGACGGTGGCTATTGCTCACCCTTCACTTTGTATTTTACAAATGAGTTATTTGGCAAGACAGAGGCTAGAAGAGTTGAGGTTGTGTTAGAAGGGGGATTTAAGAATTTGATTTACTATTGTACACCTTGTAAGGTTTTCTAGATCATTTGTATAAGTGAATTTTGTTTTTCATTTTGATTTTATTTTTTATTTGCACCAGGTACGGGATTAATTTTTCACCGCAGGTCCGAGGTGTGACGCATGATTCAAACAATTCCTTTTTGAAACTCTTTTTTTAGCAGCCTTCTTCCCAATAGGCCTCAGGGTTTCTTGGGTCGGTGCGACCGATTCAGTTGGGTCTCCAATGACAACTTTTCAGTAGTTGATTCGTGCAGGGGAGTCTCCTTCAGCACAACTTATGTACCACTAAGTAGAACTTTGCATTTCAGGGAATGATTCACAATGTTCCAACATTTGTGCCTTGTGAATGCTTTTTTGTTTTCAAGATTGAACCATATTTATGCTTGTAATTGCTGAAAAAAGAAAGAAAAAAAAAGTGTGAAATAACATAATTAAATGATTACTTTTAATTGCCTAAAGGTCTAAACAATAACATATTAATTACATTTTAAATTTGTTAATAATAAAATATTATTACCTCACTCACATCGCCACTTCGATAAATTTCTTTTGCTTTTGCGAAGGCTTCTTGCCAAGCATTCAAATCTTTATGTAGATGTTTATACCAACTCGACAGAGATTTACTCGGTCCATAACGTGCCCTCAATCTTCTTGACACATTTGTGCATAAATTCTCATCCACATTTATTGCACCTTCACCTCATTTCCTGTGACTGGGTCATGAGTAACAAGCACCCAAGCCTCAAATAAGCAATGCCTTACCCGGTAGACCAATTTACCTTCTCACTCAATTTTTTTTTAACCAAATAAAATAAATAAAAAAATCTTTTTTTTTCTATTTTTTATAATTTTTTATCATTAGATTAGGGCTGGTTTGGTATTGTTGTGCTTTGAAAAGAAAAAAAACTGATTCTGCTGTGCTATGAGAATAAGCTTATTTTTGCTGCTTCACGTTTTCAGCTTTTTTTCACCCAAAACTGTGAAAATAAGTTGTTTTTAAGTGTTTACCAAACAGGTTTTTGAGTTCAGCTTTTTTTTATATCTTTATAAAGTCACCTTAGTACCAAACCAGTACTAATCCTAGCCGTTGGTTTCCTCACTGATTTAAAATTAGACGCACCAAGTTGTGTTAGGTGACACAACGGTCTACTTTTCATATTTTTTTAACTCAAGAAGTCCAACGGTCTAAATCATCAGACCTTTAGAAATCCACCGATTTAGGCGAATCCCACGGCTCTGAGTTGCTTTTTAGTTGCGGAACCCGCTATCAAATCTCTGACATCATGATGACGTCGCCTTATGCCAGCAGGCTCAAAGGCCGGGCATTCCAACGGACTTGATGGAGCCCAGAAACTGCCCTCCAATATTTGGGCTGCTGAAGCCACTTTAGTGGATTTTGGGCAATAGAATCTCCCTTGACTTTGCCTTTCTTGGACCGGTGAAAGTGGTCTTAAGCGCCTCATAGTCCCAACTTGAGCACATGTCTCTTATACTTTCTTGCAAGAGAAGACACATTCTACACCATTCACTTGGCCAGCCTTTGGTCCTTGACTGATGGGCATGCAATATGATTCCACGAGTAACTTTTAACAATTCTTTAGGTTGACCGAGAGGTGGAAAATTCGTGCAAACCATTTCTATAGAGTGAGACTCAATCTTGCCAACGCGTTTCCAACTCAGAGTGAAAATCTTCTTTACTTTTCCATATTATCCTCATTTTACTTAATACTTGTTGCCAAACTTTCAACTATGGTGTGCTTCATCGTCATATTTGGCAATTGGTGAAGTGGCACTCTAGCCAACTGGATGTAGTTTTTTTTTTTTTTTTTTTTTTTTTTTTTTTTTGTTGAGAAAGAAATTTCTTATTGATTTTCATATATCGTAAATTGATATGTAGATTATTTACTTCCTTATTTAGCCTATGTTTCAGCCTTACTTGTAGGCAATAGAATAGGAATGTGTTGACTGATATATGTGTATATAAGAATGTAAACCTAATTGAATATATATGAAAATACAATTCCAGTACAACACGTTTTCTTAGATGGTACTAGAGCATTGATCTAGGAAACACGCAAACCACAATTCCAAAACAAACACGATCATAAGCCAGATTCGAAGTCAACCAGTTCAGGCATGACTTCTCATCCAAAATGGGAAAATCCCAATCATCCGTTTTTTCTCCATCACTCGGACCAACCTGGCCCGATCCTTGTGCCACAGCCATTGGTGGAAGACAACTACAACACATGGGTTCAATCCATGAGTATGGCCTTAACGGTCAAGAACAAACTCGGTTTTGTTGATGGGACAATCACAAAGCCAAGTGAAGGCAATCTTGAAGAGTTGCAGCAGTGGAATCGTTGCAACAACTTGGTAAAGACATGGCTGCTAGGTTCCATGTCAAAGGAAATCTCAGGGAGCGTCATCAACTACAAAGATGCTCGACAGATGTGGACCGATTTGCAGGAGAGGTTCTCACATGTGAATGTAGTTCAATTATTCCATGTTGAGAATGAGATTCATGATTGCGTCCAAGGCAACATGAGTATAAGTTCTTATTTTACCAAACTCAAGAGTTTGTGGGATGAACGCGACACTTTGTGTTCCATTCCCGCATGCAGTTGTGGAACTAAGATGGAGATGACATCGTATGTTAAGACTCATAAAACCATGAAGTTTCTTATGGGACTGAACGAATCGTATGCTACAGTTCGAAGCAATACTATTCTCCTCGAACCACTGCCTACGGTAAACAAGGCATATGCGTTGGTCCTTCGACATGAACGTCAGGCATAGGTCTCTAATGGGAAGAATACACAACCGGAGGCTGCTGTTTTTGCAGTGAAAAACTCATCACAAGAACCTGCATCGGAGAACACTGAGGTGCGATGTGGAAAGTGTAACAAATCCAATCACACCACCAAAAATTGCCGTGCACATCTTAAATGCACTTTTTGTGGTTGGAAAGGTCACACTTCTGAATTCTGTCGCAAACAGAAAGCTGCTGTAAAGACCGAGTCTAGTCGCCCTTTTTCTTCCAAAGAGAATCAAATTTCCTAACATAATAAGCAAGAGACAATGTCAAATTTCCCGTTCTCTCAGGAGGATTGCAAGCAAATCCTTCAGATGTTGAACAAGAACAAGTCATCACTTGCCAACCAAGTTGGTAATCATTCTACTCATGAAGACCTTTCAGGTAAAGCCTTCTCTTTTTCATCTAAAGGCACCCACAACATCTGGATCCCGGACAGTGGCTCCACAGATCACATAGTCTGTAGCCCTAGTTTGCTTACAAATTCACGAGCAGTTGACAACCATACCGTTGAGCTGCCCAATGGTTCTGTCGCCAAAGTCACCCATGTTGGACAAGTTGTTTTTTCTTCTAATCTTATCCTTGATAATGTCCTATGCGTGCCATTTTTTAGATTCAACCTCATATCCATAAGTAAACTAGCCTATGATTCCTTATATGTCACAATCTTCTTAACCCGTTTTTGTGTCATCCAGGACCTTCGCTCGAGGAAGATGATTGGGACGGGAATTGAAAGGGAGGGACTCTACTACCTTGACTCCTCAAAGAAAGGAACATGAAACACTATCCATACCGTCTCCCCACAACTTTGGCATCAACGCCTCAGCCATCCATCTCATAAAGCCTCTTTGTTATTTCCATAGTTAAATAACAAGACTTACAAGTCTGACAAATGTTTAATTTGCCCATTGGCCAAACAAACAAGATTGCCCTTTCCATTAAGTTCAATTTCTACCAAATCCTGTTTTGAATTATTACATATTGATATTTGGGGTGGTTATCAGGTTGCTTCTCTTTCAGGTGCCAAATATTTCCTTACCATCGTAGATGACCACACTAGAAGTACTTGGGTTTATTTGATGGAGCACAAATCAGACACAAAAGACATCTTAGTCAAATTCATTCAAATGGTTGAGACTCAATTCAATACTAAAGTTCAAACCATATGAAGTGACAATGGCCCTGAGTTTACACTTGAGCAATTTTATGCCCACAAAGGCATTCTACATCAATCTAGCTGTGTCAACACACCACAACAAAATGGTGTTGCTGAACATAAGCATCGACATTTGCTCAATGTTGCTCGAGCTTTGCTTTTTCAAGCTTGCCTACCAAAATGTTTTTGGGGGGATGCCATTTTAACCTCAGCCTATCTCATCAATAGATCACCCACTCCACTTCTTCACGGTAAAACACCCTACGAAAAATTGTTTCACAAGGCACTTAACTATTCTCATTTAAAGGTTTTTGGTAGCTTATGTTTTGCTTCTACACACGCCCAAAAACCCTCTAAATTTGATCCTCGTGCAACACCATGTCCTTTTATTGGCTATCCTTATGGTCAAAAGGGTTATCGGTTGTTTGATCTCAAACAAAATAAAACATTTGTTTCCAGGGATGTTGTGTTTTTTTAGGACCATTTTCCATTCCAAAACTCTAATTCTTCCGCTGCACCCACCTCCTCAAACCCTACGACACCCTCTATCCCGGTTGCTTTTGACTCTTCCTTTGAGTCGTCTCATCCACCTTTTTCCCCAATAGCCACCTTCGATACCAACCTTCCTTTAGATACCACTCTTTCCCTACCCACTGAAATCACACCACCTTCCCCTCACTCACCAGACTCAACACCCTCTCCCATCCCCGATATTTTACCTCATCCTCCCACGCATACTCCACCCTCCCCACCTAACCCAACCCCTCCACCCCGTCGCAGCACCCGACCCACAAAAACCTCCATATTTTTGTAGGACTTTCACGTCGAGGTGGCCCTCCCATCCCGTGTTGCTCCCCCATCTTCCACCAGCATGGTCCAGTCGTCAGGTACGCCTCACTCTTTATCTCGTTACTTATCCTGTGACCGTCTCTCGTCCCCTCACAAACTTTTCCTCGCCAACCTCACCATTACCAAAGAACCCACAAGTTTTTCGCAGGCTGTCCAGGACCCTCAATGGCGTGCCGCCATGCAACAAGAGCTTGCCGCTCTCCAGGACAATCGTAATTGAACTCTGGTGCCCTTGCCCTCTCACAAACGTCCCATTGGGTGCAAATGGGTTTATAAGGTGAAGCTTAAACCTGATGGAAGTGTTGAGCGCTACAAAGCCCGTCTCGTTGCTAAAGGCTACAGTCAAATTGAAGGCCTTGATTATCGGGAAACTTTTGCTCCCGTTGCTAAACTCACCACTGTTCGTGTCCTTCCCGGTGTTGATTCTCTCCGTGGTTGGCATCTTCATCAACTTGATGTAAACAATGCTTTTTTGCATAGTGATCTCTACGAGGATGTTTATATGTCCTTGCCTCCTGGGTTCAGACGAAAGGGGGAAACTCGAGTATGTAAATTGAACAAATCTCTTTACGGTTTGAAACAGGCCTCGAGACAGTGGTTTATCAAGCTGTCTAGTGCTCTCAAGGCCACTGGTTTTCATCAATCATGTTCAGATTACTCATTGTTCGTCCGAAACAGTCAAGGTAGCTTCATGGCATTACTTGTCTACGTTGATGATGTGATACTTGCAGGAAATAATTTGAGAGAAATTGAAGAAACCAAACTTTTTCTTTCCCGCCATTTTAAGCTAAAGGATTTGGGAAAACTTAAATATTTTCTGGGGATAGAAGTTGCAAGATCAAAACAAGGGATTGCCTTGTGCCAACGCAAATATGCGCTGGAGATACTGGAAGATGCAGGGTTCCTTGGTGCGAAACCCTCACAGTTCCCAGTGGAACCAAACTTATCCCTCACGCAAACGGATGGGACGCTTCTTCATGATCCTTCTTCTTACAGACGACTCGTAGGAAGACTGATCTACTTAACCATCACAAGGTCTGATCTAACCTATGTGGTTAATATGTTGAGCCAATTCATGGACAAGCCACGACAGCCACACCTTGAAGCAATTCACAAGGTTCTTAGGTATATTAAACAATCACCTGGACAAGGAATTTTCTTACCATCCACAGGTTCATTACAGTTGCAAGCCTTTTGTGATGCTAATTGGGCTCGGTGTAAAGACACTAGAAGATCTATAACAGGTTATTGTATCTTTCTTGGTCAAGCCCTAATATCTTGGAAAACGAAGAAGCAAAGCAGCGTATCCCGTTCCAGTGCAGAAGCAGAATATCGTTATATGGCTACTACATGTTGTGAAGTTATATGGCTACATAACATTTTGAAGGATTTGGGAGTGAACCATGCACAACATGTCACACTATTTTGTGATAATCAAGTTGCCATGCATATTGCTTCGAATCCAGTATTTCATGAACGAACGAAGCATATAGATATAGATTGTCACTTAGTACGTGAAAGGATTCAAACAGGAATGGTGAAGACAGCTTACATACGGACATCGAATCAACTTACAAATTTGTTCACCAAGCCGTTAAGCTCGACGCAGTTTGAAGTTTTACTTGGCAAGTTGGGTGTCATTAACATACACTCCAACTTGAGGGGGAATGTTGAGAAAGAAATTTCTGATTGATTTTCATATATCGTAAATTGATATGTAGATTATTTACTTCCTTATTTAGCCTATGTTTCAGCCTTACTTGTAGGCAATAGAATAGGAATGTGTTGACTGATATATGTGTATATAAGAATGTAAACCTAATTGAATATATATATGAAAATACAATTCCAGTACAACACGTTTTCTTAGATTTTTTTTTTCTTTCTTTTCTTTTAAAAAGGGGACAACTGGTGGCAAGCTAAGGTTATTCACCCCTTCTGGGAGCCGGGAAAACTCACAGAGGCATTTCAACCTTCCTCTGGCCACAAGTTTGGCTTCCACAACTGGATGTAGTTTGAACGAAATTTGTGTTTATTGGTTTTTTAAATTTGAACGATATTTAAAAACATTAGTGAAGACCGACCGATCACGTAAATGAGTATTTTGAAATTTAATAAGGATTTTCAATCTAATGACCAAAATACCATAAATGGTAATGATTATATACGAGATTCATTGGTACATGTGCCTTCTCGTGTGTAAGTCATGTATGGTTCGGTGGAAGCAACTATTGAAATTTAAAATAGATCCCCATTTCATTTTGACCTATTTTACTCAAGTACTTAGATGTGAAATCAAGAAAAAAAATTGTAGAATGAAGGAAGAGCTCAAATTCTCCCTAGCTCCTTCAACGCCCTTTCCTCATCTTTTTCCTTCTGAAGGTTGGCCAAATCAGACTCGTCGTACTCCTTCTCCGCCTCGGGTGCCTCCAAGGTAGACCTGGCATTCGTGTCATGTTTCTCATCTTTGTGTTGTTTTCGTGTCATATCCGATATCTTAACGGGCCGTGTCGTGTAATACCCATTAAAGTAAACGGGTAATATGACCCGACCCAAAATCAACCTGTTAATATTATCAGGTAATATGACCCAACCCGTTACCCGTTAAGAAAAATATATTTTAAATCAATAAAAATGAAAATGAAAAACATAATTTGACACCAAAAAAATGTATAACATAATACTAAATTAGTATATACATACTAAATTTCGGAGTTGACCCATTCATGAAAGTTGTAAAGCTTTTCATTACGAGTGATTACATTTTTCACACTTCTACAATAATTATTATTACTTTTATTAATTTTGCACTCAAATAAAAAACATTGTTCATGAGATTTGGAGGGTTTTAAAAATCTAAACAACCATGTAACTATCATCTAAGCGTTGATGATGCAATTATAAATGTTTGTTATGCTTTCATATCTTTCAGACTTATACATTAATGATTATGAATTTTCTTTATTTTGAACTCCCTTAAAAATACTATTCATGAGAGTTTGTATGGTTTTAAAATTTCAAACGATCATATACCCATCCTCAAAGCGTAGAGGATGCAACTATGAGCGTTTGCATATTTTTTCATATTTTTCGCACATGTAAATTCATTATTATAATTTTTTTTTGTCACAGCCCGTTCCTAAAAGTATGGTTTTTATAATTTTAAATTCGTGAACTTACGGAAATGCCCTAGGGGCAAAGCGTGTTTCGAGGATGTTTGTGATTCTCATATATTTTATCATGTTTCTTGACACATTTGGATAAAGCTCGATTCTACGGACGCGTAGACACAATTAGAAATGAATTTGGAGTTATAGTTAAAGCTTTACTGAGTTACTAACTCGAAAGTAATTGGAATGAAATATTATTTAAATTATTTTAGTAATAATAAAAAGAAAAAAAAACCAAAAAAAAAAAATGGAAAGAAGAAAAGAAGAAAACGGGGAAGAAAAAGAGGGAACAGGAGAGAAAAAGGGGGGAGTTGGACGAATAGGGAGAGGAGAGCGGGTAGAATGACCCAATTAGAAAACGAGAAAAGAGGGAAAGGAAAGAAGAAGAAAGGGGAGGAAGACACGGGTGGCCCGTGTAACCCATCGGACCCGGCTCCCGTTCGTGTTTCCCGGTGAATTTCGTCTATTTCCCCGGCGAACCAGGTCACCTAACCATCGGGAAAACATTCCCTATCATCCCCCATTCATATTACACCCCAGAAATTATAGATTTTTAGCATAGAATTCAAGAAACATTGCACTGGTGGGTGCGGCGGGTCTTGTGTCGACTCTCCCATTTCTGAAACAATTTCTTACAATTGCCACCAACAATGGACTTCCCTTGAGGCCTGGAACATTCCCCAAACAACCTTGGAGGCGGCGGAGCACCGGAGGTGACGGATCGAAGTCACCCAAATTCAAGGGTTCCATACGGTTTTAGCGGAATTGAAGCTTTTCCAGGTCAAATTGGCCTTAGTCACAGGTATGAAAGTTTCTCTACTCTCAGAGATCTTCATTTTTGTGAAATTTGGTAATTTTTGGAAATAGTTGGATTTTCCGGCGAGTCAGGGCGGCCGACCGCCACCCATGGCGGCGCGTGACCAGTGGGCCGCCAATGCTATTTTTAGACTATGTTAAATGTCTTGAATTCAGTTTTGATATTTGAATGACGTAGGTTGATCGTTGGAACCTAAATTCTCTACAGTACGTTAATAGGTATTTATATGAATCAATGATCTGACCGTTGGATCATCACCAAACTTTGTTACATTGTAGTACGTAATATTTGAAGAATGTAGGAACTTACGGATTAGGAATCCGATGTTCGGATCTTCCCGAATTGGATTTGTAAGTTCATAAAATAAAACGTTAACCGCTAATCAGTTTTGGAAATTGGCGGAGATCTAACCGTTGGATCGTAATGAAACTTAAGTATGTTGTTCTAGAAGCATATTGTGTATCATGAGAAGTTAAGGATTGGAAATCTGAGATGTGGATCTTCCGAATCGAGTTTTTGCAGGGTTGTGGATCCTACCTTCGACCTTCGATCGACGGTTGACTTTTGGTCAATGGGTCTCAAATTATTCTAGATGGTCCTTGAGGATATGTGTTACGTAAATTATGAATCCTATCGGTAAGAACTCTGAGATGTAATTTGATAATTGGTCACAGGCGACGATAGTTCGTGATGTCTCGATATTCGTGTGAGGGAGTCGTAGCGCGGACCTAAGGTGAGTGGGTCTTTTCCCTTCTATCGTGTGTATGTATATATATATATAATTCACATCTCCACAAACGTTTATAAATTGAATATTTCATATAATTTCTGTAAATGCTTTAAAGGACAAGTGTGAACTACGAATGGCTTGATCCCTATTTAGGGTACGTATGCAGTCTAACGAAACGTTAGATGCAGCCATAACATAAATGAGATTAAATAATTGAGATAATAGCCCTGTTTGGGAAATTGTGAAAGGTGAGGGACATTGGTCGAAAGTGTATATATATATTTTTGGCAGCACTACGATATGGTTAAGTTTTGAATTGCATCAAGGCATGTCCATAAGTATATTATTGAGCATAAGTATTATGAATGCTTTAAGGTACGAAGGTGAACGTGAGATGCATCGATAAGTTTAAGTGGGTATGTGTTACGAATTGTGGAATGCATAATTGTGATTACATTTTATTTAGAACGATCGAGTGATGGCATGACTATATTATATTTTGAGCAACTCCGACACTGTCGTACGGATTGCTCATGAGTCGTACATCTTATGTTGAGATGTATTGAGAGTTCATAAACCTGCACCCTGGTGTTAGTGCTCCCACTCGTGGCCAGGGTACATTCCTTCACGTGATGTTCACCTCCCGCACCTTATGCTCACCTTGGATCCAAGGTAGGTGCACAGTCCTATCGTACATACCACTATAGGTGGTTCCGACTCGTAGGTGACTCGGGTTTATTCGCACAGTCTTCACGTGATCGTAGCACTTGAGCGTATTTATTTACACCTAGTCATGTCGTACAGACCACTATAGGTGGTTCCGACTCGTAGGTGACTCGCGATTATTCGCACAGTCTTCACGTGATTGTAGCACTTGAGCGTATTTATTTACACCCAGTCCTGTCATACAGACCACTTTAGGTGGTTCTAACTCGTGTGCAGGTATACTTATTTAGCTATTGATAAGTCGTACAGGTCACTAGAGATGACTCCCGACTTATGAGCTAGCATATGTGATGAGATATGGATAAGTCGTACATGTCACTAGAGGTGACTCCCGACTTATGAGCTAGTGTGATGAGATATGGATAAGCCCTACAGGTCACTAGAGGTGACTCCCGACTTATGAGCTAGCATATGTGATGAGATATGGATAAGTCGTACAGGTCACTAGAGGTGACTCCCGACTTATGAGCGAGCATATATGATGAAATATGTGATGAGCTAGCATATGTGATGAAATATGTGATGAGATATATGATGAGTTAACCTCGATTGATGAAATGCTGTGTTGTGGTATATTTATGATTTTTCTAGAAACTATACAGGTGTTGTAGCGAAGGGTTATAATGTTTTATATGGTTTCTATTAAAATTTTATTTCCAGGGCCATTCACCCTTATTTGGTTTTCACCCTCCAGGTTTTATTAGCCGAGTTTTCTTACCATCGAGGATTCATGGCAAGTCTTGGTATTGGAGATTACCTTTGATGGTATGATTCTTAATTCATTCTACTGTACTTACTTATGCTCTAACGTCACGTGTGAAAGGGGTTCATTCCCGCTCACCAGCGCACTCTGGTATTGAGGCACTCTTAGGTTTAAATTTATTCGCATTTTTCCACATCATCACACTTTATGGCTTCGTCACCTTCCAGGTGTTGGCCAGCACAATTCGATTCAGAGTCCTAGTGGACATTCCGGGTTGGGGTGTGTCATTTTTAATTGTGTTTAGTATTTTTAAATTACTTGATATTTTTATTTTTAATGTGTTTTATAATTTTTAATCTCAATCTTTGCCTATATTATAATATAAAAATAAATAAATAAATAAAACTTAAATTTTATAATTTATATAGAATAATAATTAATAAACAATATATACATATTCATTATATCTATTGTATTTTATAGTACGTTTTTTTTAGTAGTTTAAAAAATTAAAGTCATCAAAATAACTTTTTTCTTATCGTGTCGAAATAGGTTACTCGCATGTCACTCTCGTGTAAACCTGTTAAGGACCCGTTATTAACGGGTTATTATCGTGTGACCCGATAATGACCCGATTAGTTATTGTGTTGATTCGAAACCCGTTATTTTCGTGTCATTTACGTTTCGTGTTAACGGGTCGTGTAATAAATTGCCAGGTCTACTCCAAGGGCTTTGCTATTCCACCTTGCTTGGAAGACACAGCTGCGACCTAGGCAAAAGGCTTGCACGGTTGGAAGACGCAGCAACCCTTGTTTAGAAGTTTTAAATTTATTTTTTTAATGTTAAATTTATTTACTTTTAATATTTTCTTTTTCTAATATATTTCTTTATTATTTAATTAATTAGTTTTAAGGGTAAAGTTGTCAATTTATTAGCAGAATTTTGACTGAAGGGGTTATGTGAGAGTGAATTAAAACGTGAAAGGGTGTTAGTGTAATATCTCATACGTGAGGGGATATTGTGAAAACTCGATAAACTTGAGGGGGTGTTAGTGTTATTAACCATTTTTTTTTTTTTTTTTTACTATTATTGAGGGAAGAGGGGAAAGTTCAAAGCTATTACATTAATTTAGGGAATGAGAGAGTTTCGAACTCTGGACACATGGGTAGAAACTCAACTCTATATCCACTAGGATATCAAACCACATGCAATTGTCAGGTAATTAAGAAAAATGGATTAAATGTTGTCTAGCTTTCTCTCATTTTTTTTTTCTTCTGATAAAGGATGCAGATGACTATTTTAAACTGCAAATATAAGCTCCCTGTTCAGTAATTTTAATATAGCACATTAAAACTTCTTTAAAATAATACTTAATAAAGGAATAACCTCTTTAAAATCATAAAAAATTTCGATTCCAATCTGGGACCAATTATATATAGAATAAACTTATAATAAGTTATAATTTTTCTTGCTCCCATCTTAAGGAAACACACTTCCATATAGTAATAATTGTCATGAGAGTATGCAATATTACATTTAAAAGTTTAAGATGAACTAAAATATTTCTCTAAAATTGTTTGGAACAAGGCTTTAGTTTTTAAAGTTGATGTCACGTCTTTGAGCTTGCCGGTACTTAATATTTAGTCAACATGGTCACTTTCTTGTTGAAGCCATAATGTTTCTAACTTCTAAGGCATGTTTCCAACTTGTTGGAAACTTTTGGTATTTCCATATTGTCCTAATGAATCCTAAGTGGGAAACACAACATTCATTATGCAGTCAATAAATAATATTTTTTTCAACTACACCTCTATTAAGTAATAACTGTTGTAGGTCTATTTAACTGAGCTATCTAAGGGATTAGAGAGAGGGGGGTCGGCGGTAGCAAGAGGGAGAAGAGAGATTTAATTGTGAGGTGTGTGTTGTATCACCCCCATTGTGCATTTATTTATAGTAGTAGGATAGGTAAATACCTTACCTTTTTAGGATTACAACTCTTAATAGGTAATCAACTCCTAATAGGAATATAGGAGATATTCCTAGATCTACTAGGATTTCACAATCACATTCCTATTCTAAATATGACTGCAACACTCCCCCTTGAGTGAGTAAATAATGAAACAAACCATCACATCAGATCTTCAGCATATAAGGTAGAATAATTGATGAAGTCATCGGCACAACGGGTGAACGCGAGTCTTAAATATAAAGAAAGTATGCATTGGTAGTAAAAGTCACAAAACCTCGCTATGGTAAAACCCAAGGCATGGGGAAAACCCCATAGACTAAGGAGAAAAGTGAGAAGTATGCATATTGTGTAAAACAAACATCAAACAGGACGAAGGTAGTGAACTCAACGGAGTATGATCATCCCAGGATGGGTGCCTCATCAAAACATCTTTAGGTAGTGAAGAGATCGGCCAGGTTGTCTTAGGAACTGATTTTCTTGACTTTAATGTTCTTATGATGTTGGTGTTGATGAGAGTAAAAGAACTTCGGCACTATGTGCTTGGTGTTGTCTCCCTTGATGTATGTGAAGGAACTTTTGTGAAAAACATGTTCATTTGAGCAACATCTATGGCATGCAATTAACATTTAAAGGTGGAATCATGCTTGTATGCATTCAAAAACAAAACATTACTCATGAAATTCAAAGCCTAGTAGAAGGGTGAACCAAGACTCAACTCAAAACAAAGTGAGTTGAGAAATTTTATACCTTTGTTGATTCCTCTTTGCATAAGCAAAGCCTAATCACTCAAGGAGAGGGCCTTCATTCCTTGCTTCTTAGCTCCATGGATTTCTAGGATGAGGATTGTTGAAAGGATTCTCCAAATTCCCAAAGTTGAGAACCTCTAATTTTCCACACCAATGAGAGACTCGAAGAAGAGATGAGTGACCTTGGAGGAGGGAAGATTGCTAGCTAATCTCCTCCAATGGGGCCGGCCTCCTAGAGAGAAAGGGAGAGACCCTAATGAAGAAAAGGCTATAAAGTCATATTTATACCTACCTTCATTGGAGTGGCAAACTTGTAATAAGTCCAAAACCCACTCCATCTCTAAATGGCCGGCCTTAAGGGTTTCATTGGGCTTTTAAGGCCTTTGTGAATTATTAGTCATTAAGTTGTCATACAACTTAAGTCAATGGGCTTGACGTTCGAAGCCCATTGGGCCTTGAGGCCCAAAACTAACCCAAGGTCTTTAACGAACTTTATTCGTTTGATTAATTAACATATTAATTAATCCTTGCCATAAATAATTAAACCATTTAATTATCCTTACTCATCTCCGTTGTTTCTTCAATCTCTACCTTACACGGTGTACGGTCCATTAGGTTCCTTTTAGCGAGGCAGTGGGCGATTAGAACTCTTTCAAATCGATTGTGAATTGAAACTTACTTTCAATTCTCCCTTTAGTAATTATACACGTTTAGGGCTTCCACAAACCATGAGTGACACCTAGCAGTATGTCATGGTTACCCAAGCTAATCAGAAGAGGTGGAGAACCTATTCAGTTTAGGATTACAATGCAATATTGTCTTTCTCTAATACAATACTCTTGACCACATTGTTTGGTTTGATAGTTTATTCATGTCTACTATCCAATGTGATTCTCTTACTTATATGATTATGTTGAATGTGATTTGGAAGGATTTCCTAAATCTCATTCATACTCTGGCCAGAGATTCTTAATCATATCATAGAGTATACTCCTTCAAACAGTTTGAAGGTTAGAGATCCCTTGTTGCGCATTCACTTGCCTCCATGGCTAGGTGGCTTAACCCCAACTTTGTCGTGGACACCCTCTGACGGAGTGACTTTGACATAGTCAAAGATCAAAGACCTAACCACAAGACAACTATGATGCCTCAGGTCAAATGACTACTTTGCATTATCCCAACCATGAGTTCTCATGTGACATGAGTATGAGAACTCCTTGTTGATCATGTTCAGTGGACTCATTCTCTATTGAGCACCTACATGCTTGTCTTGGTGTCAGTCACACCAATGACTCGAGACCAGTCACTCTCCCTAAGAGAAGACATAGCACGTACTGATCTTAACGGACTGTCAATGCCCAATTGGCAATCCTATGATTAGGAACGTTTAGGATATGTATACGAAAGAGAATGGTCTCATGAATCTAACTTCTTTAGATCACATTCTCCCAATTACATATTCTTTGGACTTATCGTTTAAGCGTATAACATTTATATGAGACGGCTTCAAACAATAATCTTTGCCCTTTATATTAAACTATATTAGTTTAACATGTGAAATGTCCGTAAAGTATCATCATATGATTGGTTTTAGGGCACATTTCCAACAATATCCCTTCTTTAACTGCTCGATACATGATGCATTGTCTTCAAAGATTGTCGTAGGAAGGTCAATGACGGAAGTAAGACCACTAGCGTTTGCTTGGTAGACCTCCAAGATATAGTGGTGTCTCCAACGGTAAAGACATAGCCTGTTTGAGAACATGCCCTATGTGGGTCAGATAGATATCCAGCATCTACGTAACCGACAAGGCAAGAATCAATCTGAGAACCATAGGGGGCGGCAACACTCGAAGATTCGCTAGTATAGAACAAGCCCAAATCCATCGTACCCTTGAGGTAGCAAAAAATATCTTTAACACCATTCCAGTGCCTGCGTGTGGGCGCATTGCTATATCTAGCTAAAAGATTAACAGCAAAGAAGATGTCGGGTCTAGTGCATTGAGCCAAGTACAATAAAGCCCCAATTACACTTAGGTATGGAACTTCGGGTTCCAAAATCTCTTCCCCATCCTCATTTGGATGAAAAGGATCTCGTTTAGCATCTAGAGTTCGAACGACCATAGGTGTACTCGAGAGCTTCGCTTTATCCTCATTAAAAAGTCGCAACATCTTTTGGGTGTAGTTCAATGGATGTACTAGGATTCTATTTGAATAATGCTCGATTTCCAGGCCGAGACAGTATTGAGTTTTCCCAAGATCTTTTATCTCAAATTTCGATTTCAAGTGTGTAGCAATTTCCTCAAGCTCTGCGGGAGTTCCAATAAGATTCATGTTGTCGACATAAACTACAACGATTGAAAATCCGAAATGTGACTTCTTTATGAACATGCATAGGCATAATTCGTTGTTCACATAACCCTAACTTGTCAAATATTCACTCAGACGGGTATACCACATCCGCCCGGATTGTTTCAATCCGTAGAGTGATCTCCTTAACCTAAGTGAGAAAGTGTTTCGTGGTCTAGAACTATTTGAACCAGTCAATGGAAGTCATTCTGGAACTTTCATATAAATTTTCGTATCTAGATCCCCATAGAGATACGTGGTTACCACGTCCATAAGCTACATATTCAGTTTTTCGGACACTACTAAATTGATTAGGTAGTGGAACATTATAACGTCTATTACGGGGGAATACGTCTCCTCGTAATCAATCTCAGGGCGCTAAGAGAAGCCTTGCGCTATAAGGCGTGCTTTGTATCGCACTATTTCATTCTTCTCATTACGTTTCCTCACGAAAACCCACTTATAGCCAATAGGTTTCACTCGTGGTGGTGTAGGAACAATAAGTCCAAACACTTTACGTTTCACAAGCAAATCGAGTTCGACCTGAATTGCTTGTTTCCAGTTTTGCCAATCTATTCTACGTTGGCATTCATCAACGAAACGTGGTTTAATTTCATCGCTAAGCATGATGTCAGTAGCTACTGTGTACACAAATGCATCATCGACAATCATCTCAGTCCGATTTCAAACCTCATCCAATACTGCGTAGTGGACTGAAATTTCACGATTCTTGGGAGGTCGGTTTGTCTATTCTAAGACATCACCATAATTTAGATTAACTTCATGCGTTGGAACAGATGAGTGAGCGATGTCAGATTCAAACTAGGGTCACTAGTTGGTGCCAATTTCCTCTTCCGGGGTTGTGAATCTGTGACATCCCACATCGTTCAGGGGAGTGTATCATGTAAGCCTTATATGTATATTCTCATCTCTACCTAGTACGAGGCCTTTTGGGAGCTCACTGGCTTCGGGTTTCATAGGAACTCCGAAGTTAAGCGAGATTTACCTAGCATGAGGCATTTTGGGAGCTCACTGGCTTCAGGTTCCATCGAAAATTCGAAGTTAAGCGAGTTCGCGCGAGAGCATTCCCAAGATGGGTGACCCACTAGGAAGTTCTCGTGTGAGTTCCCAGAAACAAAACCATGACGGTGTGGTCGGGGCCCAAAGCAGACTATCGTGATACATTCGAAGTCTAGCCCGAGATGTGGTGGGGGCCACGACCGCGATGTGACAGAATCCTTTGAACCAAGGGGTCTGCCAAGCTTCAGGGTCGAAGCAGATGATTGGCTAGCCGCCAGTGTACTAAGCCACGTGGAAGGTGCAGTCTCCCCACATTCAGGGATGGTCTGGCCTTCCCAGACGGGATGGTGACGTAAGCGGGGTACGTCTATCCTTTCAGGTGCTTTTGCAAGGGGTATATGTGATCTTGTCACCTTAGCTAGATCATTAAAATTGTCACCTTAGTTAGATCATTAAAAGCATCTAGCATGCTTTGAGCAATGCTCTAAAGATCTATAATTCGTCGCACCTCAGTTTCAGACTGGGCAATGCATGGATCTAAATGAGACATAGTGGGAGCATACCACGACAATTAGCGGTGTTCTCCAGGAACATTAGCATGCTTATCTCCCCTTAACGACAGGAATATTGTTTCATCAAAGTGACAATCCGCAAAATGTGCGGTAAAGAGATCTCCTGTCAAGGGTTCTAAGTAGCATTGATGGCGAATCATAACTGACATAGATTTCCATTTTTTTCTGATGACCTGTGGTACATAATGGCGACGTTATTGGCATATGAACTGCGCACCCAAACACACGTAAATACAAGAAAACAGGCTCGTATCCAGTGACCAACTATAACTATGAATGAGGTTGGGTAGCGGTGGGCCTCAAGCAGACCAGCATAGCTACGTGCAATATTGCATAACCCCAGGCAGATATTGGCAGTTTGGTTCTCATAACCAAAGTCCGAGCTATCAATTAAAGGCACCTTAGGAAAGTTTCTGCCATGCCATTTTGGGTGTCAACATGGGGTACATGATGGTCCACATCAATCCCTACTGACATGCAATAATCGTCAAAAGTCTGTGATGTAAACTCTCCAGCGTTATCCAGTCGTCGACTTAATCGGTTAATCAGGGTGGTGAGCCCTTAGCTTAATAATTTATGCTAGGAGTTTAGCAATGCAGCATTGCGTGTAGACAAAAGGCAAACATGTGACCATCGTGTTGATGCATCAACCAACACTATAAAATATCTAAATGGTCCACAAGTTGGTTGGATAGGTCCACAAATATCCCATTAAATCCTCTGAAGAAACTTAGGGGGTGTTATGAATAATCTTTGTAATCAACTTCCCTAAGGAACACGCTTTGCAAGGCGAAATCCAACGTAGGGAGGTAATTGATGCCCACAAGATGTTTTGAGGATACGGCGCATCATGTCACATCCAATATGTCCCAAACGATCATGCCAAAGAAGCAAAGTGCTCTGGAACTTAGGCATGGGGCTGGCCACATGGTGGGCTTCTATGCCTCGAATGGTTGTTATGTACAACCCACTCGGGAGACATTCCAACTTCTCGTGAATACGCTTCTGGCCATATTCGTACGAAGTGATACAAAGAAATTCAGAACCATTATCTTCAGTGGTTTCAACATGATATTGATTATCTCGAATATCTCTAAAACTCAACAACGTTCTTCCGAAACGTGGAGAATAGAGTGCCTCTTTAATGGTTAAGACTGTACCATTGGACAACATGATACGGGTCTTTCCGTATCCTTCAATCAGGTTAGATGGGCCTGAAAGAGTTGTCAGAGATGCTTTCTTGGGTATAAACTTAGTAAAATAGTGTCGCTCACGCAAGATGGTGTGCGTGGTAACACTATTAGCCAGACAACTAACTTCCCCAATAGACATACCTAGAAATAAATTGATTGAATTGGTAACATGCATAAATATAATTCAATTTATTCAATTAAGCAATTTGAGAAATAATATCCATCAAATAACAATCCATAATTCAAAACAAACCAAAACCAAACAAATTATTCCAAAAACTTAGAAAATTGTTCAAAATTAAACCATAAACCTAAAAAAATTGGGGGGGGGGGGGTCGAGCCACTCATAGTGGGTTCGGCCATTAGGGGTAAAACACCCTAAAACATGTCTAAAATTCATTCGTCCATAGGAGCTGACGCCTTCTGAAAATCTAATATCTATATGGATGTAGTAGCATCTTCCGGATGTTCCACATGTGTAAAGTTAGACTCACAATGGGAATGATACTTGGCGATAACCTCGAGGGTAGCTCGGCATACATGTGACCAATGATCATTGATCCACAGTGGTAGCACATGTCCATTTCAGTGGAAGCCGATTGAATAGGAGCTTTGCCCTTGTTCTTGAAGTTTGGGGCCTTAGGGGCAAGGGGTGGATGCTGTTGGGTCACATTTCCTCCCATGGGTGGCCTTTGATTCTATGGACCGTGGGCCCGTGGTGGAGCTTGATGCCCATTACCATGGCCACAACAATTATTTCGTCGTTTGTGGCTGCTAGAATTGGTCGCGTGCGCTTCAGGCGCTACGTTCGAGCCAGTCGGTCAAGCTTGATGATTCTTCATCAAAAGCTGGTTTTGCTTTTCAGCGAGAAGTAGTACAGAGATCAAATCCAAAAATTTGGTGAATTTATGTGCCCCTATATTATTGATGCAGGACAATATTGGTAGCATGGAAGGTCGAATAGGTATTCTCTAAGAGATCTAATTTGGTTAGTTCCACTTTATAGAACTTCAGTAGTGATCAGATTCTACAAACTTCAGAGTTATATTCATTCATCGACTTAAAGTCTTGGAAGCGAAGATGCTACCAGTCGTGTCTTGCTTTAGGCAAGTATATGTCTTTCTGGTGATCGAAACGACCAACTAGAGCATGCCAGAGTGTGTGTGGGTCCTCCTCAGCGAGGTACTCGATTTGCAGAGCATCATGGATGTGTCTTCGAATGAAGATCATTGCAGTAGCTTTCTGAGCTTCGTCAACAGGTTTGTCATCGATAGGTGCCTCGATGGTGGCTCTAATACCCTTTGCAGTAAGATGGAGCTTCACGTCTTGAACACACTTCAGGTAGTTTCTTCCAGAGACTTCTATAGCGGTGAAATTGAGCTTATTCAAGTTCAACATGTCCCTAAAACGGAGGGTACAACAAAAACGGAGCTTATTCATAGAAGAGAGGTTCTTGCCAGAAACATAGAATGCAATATGCTGATTTAAGTGTAGTGGATTTGAGTTTCTTCGGGAACTCAAGTGTGAGAGCTTCGTTACTACGAAAGTATGTCAACGGTTCAAAGTATAAAAATAAATTATTGAATCGTTAATGTCCAAAAAGTGATCTTCATGTCAATAATTTTGGATTCATTATCAGATTAATGGATTGCAGGTCACTTTTAATTAATTCAATAGATCGGGACTAAACAAGGTCAATCGTGGAAGCAAAATAACGCCAAAAATTAGCATTGGGTCGAAAAAACATAGCCTAAAACGGGTTTGGGCTAGGGTGCCGAGAGTAGGGCAAAGCCCTAGGGGTAAATGGGCTCGGGTTTGGTTGCAAAAGCAGCCCATATGTGGCTACAGGCCGTGGGCCGAGACAAGTGAGCCCAGCAATTGCTGGCTTTTGGGCCGAATGGGGGAACGGGTCAGGCCAAGTGGAACGCTGGCCTTGGGTTGGCGTGGGAAGCCCAACTGAGGCTGGGTCCGGGTCAGGGCAAGGTAAGCCTAGCAGCAAAGGCTGCAGGCGAATGGGTCGGGGCTTCATGGCATAACCCAAAGGGCTAGGGACTCGTGGGACATTGGGCCAAAAAAACTGCAGGCTTTTGGTTAGGCTAAGGGACTTCAGGCCTATTAGTTTAATTAGGCTAAAGCCCTTGGGACTTCCACATAGCAATTTAATTACATAATGCATGAAATATATATATATATATGACAATTATATGAAACATATACAATATATATATATATATATATATATATATCATAAGGAAAATATAAACATATAGAGGTTCATGCATCATGGGGAATGTTTTCATGCTTCGTGGACATTTCAAATATTTTTATTTATTTTAAACGTATCTGATTAGCAGAAAACAAAGAAGAGCCTTTGAATTTTGTGGAAGATAGCCTCCTCCTACGATCCGTCAATTCCTCAGTTTCTGGCAAGAGCGTGCTGATAACATGTTGTAGGCCTATTTAACTGAGCTATCTAAGGGATTAGAGAAAGAAGGGGTCGGCGGTAGCAAGAGGGAGAATAGAAAGATTTAATTGTGAAGTGTGTGTTGTATCACCCCCCCCCCCCATTGTGCCTTTATTTATAGTAGTACGATAGGTAAAAACCTTACTCTTTTAGGATTACAACTCTTAATAGGTAATCAACTCCTAATAGGAATATAAGAGATATTCCTAGATCTACTAGGATTTACAAACAATAACCTCTTTAAAATTATAAAATTGGTTTATTCCCAACTTTATGACTTTTTAGAGCTTTTACTATACATTTTGTTTACCACACATATGTAAGTGGGAGGAGGATTCTCTTCCCTCCTAATCTCTCTTCCCTTCCCTCTCCTCCTACTTAAACGGTTACGTTTAAGCCACGTCAACATCTTATATTGATTTTTTTATATAGAAACAATAAGACAAAAAGCAATGCCACTTAGTACTACGGTCTAGTGGTATCCCTCTTCACTTGTAAGTGAGAGGTTTTAGGTTCGATTCTCGCCAAAGGAAAATTTGAACCACATTATTGTTACCCCATTGTGAGACTAAACCCACCTCCCTCCCCTTTAGTGTAAATAATATTGTTTGTTAAAAAAAAATAAAAAAAAATAAAAAAAAAACCTAAGAAGCACTATGTGAGAGGAGGGGAGGAAAGGGGATGGGAATAGGTGGGGAGGGAATGGAATGGAAATAAGTGGAAGAGAATCCTACTCCATATAAGTGAACCACATAGCTAGTGTCGCTCACTAATATGCCAGTCTCAAAATGTGGTCCTTTAAAATCCATCAGGATCTTCTCCGGATCCTTTTGGTAAGGATCACGGGGATCCGTGAATCGTGTCCGTTCATCGTATATCGTGCGGTCAGTTTTTGTCAAATATTGTTTATGTTTATTTTTAAATAAAAATATTTAAAATGATTTATGACTGCACGATGTATGAAAAACATATACGATTCATAGATCTCCGGGATCCTCACAAAGAGGATCCGGACTCCTCTAAAATGACAATAGTTGCATTCCTTCCTTGGGAAAAAGAGCTCATTCACCAATTTACAAATAACCTATTTTACTGTAGAATTTTCATAATCAAAACCACCCAATTTTTTAATCTTCATTTGAGATCTTTTCTGCAAAAAAAAAATTCTAATTGGACATTATTTAGCCATTCAAATGTATCAAATAAATTAACAATGTAGGTAGGTACCAACATATTAATGATGAACCATCAATTTATTTGATTCAATTGGATGACTAAACGATCTCCGTTTCGAATGATTTTTTGTAGGGATGACCTTTAAATGAAGAATAAAAATTGAAGGGTTCCAATTATGAAATTTCTACGGTAAAGATAAGCTATTTGAAAGTGGAGATATAAACCCACTCTCCTAAAGAAAAATGCAAATATTATTCGTCTAAAATTACCCAAAATTAATTAGTCTCGAACCACTAAACCATTTTATCAAAACAAAGAAAATAACCATTGCATCATTTGAACAAGATATATATATATATATATATATATATATAGTTTTCTTTTTCGAGAGTAACAAAGTAACATAGATACATTAATACATACTTGTCTACTTATGCATGTCAAGCCTGCTCAAGTAAATGCACACGAGAGACATGACCATGAACCAAACAAAGTCCTATGTACGTGTCTAGTAACCTGGGCTGCTGAAGAAAGAAGGAACAAACCTGGCATCAAACATGGAAGCCAGAGAACACAAAACCAGACAAATTCAGTTCATACATGTCTCACTCCGTGATCGCCTGTGAGACCCCTCCAGGCTGTCACCAAACACCCACCAATCACATTTTAAACGACGGTGGACCAAGATACAAGCATGCCAGCTTTGGTGCCGGTTACAGCAATCAAAGACCCTTGCCAGTCCCAGACGAACCATACCCTCCGCCGAGCCCGCAATAAAACCAGCCGTTTCTTGGCGGACGTGAAATGACGTTTGTACCCTTGGAAATATGTGTGTCAAAGCATTTTCCTATAAAAGGGGTAGCAACACTCGAGAAATATATGGTTGTACTGGAAACTTGGGTTCTCACCTCACTGTGTTTATCTTTGTCGACTGATGTTTCCCTGTGGAAGGGAAAATGTACCAAATTAATATAATGCAAAGCGAGCCATTGATAAAGTAAGTCAGTATTTTTCCTTTCTTAATTCTCAGATATCTGTTAAACTACGTAGTTTAATTGAATTAATTTGAAGTTGATTAGCCTGTTAGCCTTCACTAATCTAAATGCCATTTTCTTTTCGATCAAAAAAAAAAAGAAAGAATAATGTTATTTTCTTTGTGATTTTTGCATGCTCTTACATGTTCATACCAATTCTTTTTTGTTTTTCTATAAAAAAAAGTTCTACTTCAAGAAGGAGATTAAAAGTAAGTAGCTTGGTGAATTCTGTTTAAACCCTTCAGTTTTCCTGAAAATTTGGAGTTTAATATAAATCAAAGAAGTTGTTTTAGTTTTGAACAGTTTTATCTAGTTTTCAATTTTGAAGCCAAATTGCAGACTGGTGAGAAAAATTGCCTAATAGATTAATCTGTTCATGTTTTTCGTTCATGATAAGGATCAGGTACAGTCATCAGTTCCCCATTTGTTTTGTTTTTTATTTACTTTCCACTTAATTTTCCTAAATTATTGGCTTAATTTATGAAGTACATTTTATATAGAAATGATTGAAATTTTGATTGATACTATATTGTTAGCACGTGGATAGTAAATGACATGTTTTTGGTATGGGAATATTCATATTTATTTAATTATTTATACACTTCCATAATGCACTCAAGATGATATGATTTGGTTTCCTATATAGACTTCAGTTTTTTTTTTCCTATATTATTTGTTGCCGTAAAAGTTTGCTTTATGTTTTTCTTAATATAGGTATTTCCTAGTTTACATATTTATTCTAAGTTATTTTTCTTAATCTTCTTAAGATAATTAGCAGGAAGAGAAAAATCCGAGCAGATAGAGATGAAAGCGGACCAAGTACCATCAAGAGGTATGAGCAAATTATTTTACTGACGATAAAGCTTGTTCTTATCCAATTATTAGAGGGTCGGATTTGCTATTATAGCCACATTATTCTTATATCTCCTTGTTTAATTACTTTGCAGTTAATCACTGAGTCGGTAAAGTTAATTTCTACCCTACACAGCAGTCCTAATTTTGACCAGATAAAACTAGCCACAAGCTATTTTGTAGGGCTAATAATTTCCTCGTTTTGTGGTATAGTTTTGTGGGCAGCTAGGTTGCCATTCCCCATGCACATCCAAAAGGAATTCCCGACCCACCTACATCTCCATCTAGGCCTTAAAACCCTAATTTTTCCAGAAGCAACTACAAACCCTGATCCCCACGTCATTCACAACCACAAGCTTTCACTACACTCACCATCTATATCAAGGACGTCGTCGCTTTCTTCTTCTGTGTTGATGGATAGTTCCTCGTCTTGGTCGTCATCTGCAATGGACGATCTGATTGGGACGGAGAGCGGCGCCCCAATCATGTCGAATGAGGAACAAGAGAAATTAGGGCTTTTGAATAATCAAGATAAGAGGAAAGCTACTACCAAAAAGAGTGAAAGGATAATGATCAAAACGGAATATCCACCACCGATACCGTTACTTGCACAGACTGGGAATTTGCAAGGTCGCATGCCATGGGTTCTGACCAAGCATTATAACTACTCTGATGGAAGGCTTGTTCTTAAGGGAGAGAGAGTGAAGCATCACGAGTACTTCGAAGCTCTCCGCGAAAATGGCCGTCTCATCTTAAACCTTGTACCTTTAGACAACAATGCCATAATATGTTGTGAACATCAGGAAACTATTGATGAAGAAGAAGACGTGGAAAAGGAAGACCTATTTGTTGATGAAGAAGATCATGGAGAGCAAATCGAAATTAAAAAGTGCTTCAAAGAAAGTGATTCTGAGGATGATGATGAGGATGAATGTGATCACAGCTACGTGGACGAGGCTCATTATCATGATCATGTACAAAAGAAAGCAATGGATATTGTAATGGGTTATAATTCGGTGCGTCGATCAACTTCCTTTTGCGATGCTCAAATTAATATCCATGAACACCAGCAGATTTACTTGGATCACCCTGCTTCTGCTCCTCTTCGTCCAATGACTACTGTCATGTAATGTAAGCTTTGATCACTAATTTTCATCATATGTCATATAAGGTGCCTGGAGTTAGTAGTATTAAATTAGTCACAGGGACAGGGAGCACAGTTCACATTAGTGAAGATATGGTACCCTTAAGTACTGGAAAACTTCTACTTTGTAGAAAGCTTTTTCCAAAAAGTAAAATTGTATTTTTCACTCTATCAAACTTTTGGTTTTCTTTATCAATATACATCAACTTTCATGTCATAATTGTTTTTACATGCGATATTTTATCTTGAATTAATTTAAACTGAAGAGAAGGAAATTTGAATTTAAGTGCATAAAGAATATTGTACAATCATTCTAGCTAAAGTGGTTACGCCCACTTCTATCAATCCAGCCATAATTTTTGTTACATGAGGGAATTTAACCCCGAACCTTCATATTCCAACCCGATACCCCACCCACCCTCTGCATTAACATGAAAACGCACATATTATTCTTTTGTAAGCTTGACAACTTCGTGGAACCAAAAGAACCAGTGTCATCTGTCATTAGTTGTACTAATTTTATCTGAGGAAAAAAATAGGGTAAATTACATTTTACCCCCTTGGGTTTGGGATCAATTTCAATTCCTTACAACATCTTTAAAACATTTCAATTTCATACATTTACTTATCATTTTATTTCAATTTCATACATCTGTTAGAAAATCTGTTAAGTAAACCATTAAGTGATGACGTGACAAATATGGGATCCACATTTGTGCTGACCTGGCTGCCACATTTATGCCATATGACAAAAAAAAATTATGCATTTAAAATATAGGGTAAATTACATAGTAGCCCCTCAAGTTTGAGGTCTATTACAACCTCATACAACATCTTTAAAACATTTCACTTTCATACCTCACGTACTATTTTATTTCAAAATAAAACATCCGTTATATTTTCCATCCATTGATCCGTTAAGTGCTGACGTGGCTGCCAAATGTGTGCCACGTGGCCAAAAAAAATTAAAAACCTGAATCTTCTAAATTTATAAAAAAAAAAGAAAACAACCTATCTTCATCTTCCCCGACCCCTCCTTCCTTGCAACCCACCCCTTTCTTCCCCCTCCCGTCTTCCCCAAACCCACTGTGCACCCATCCTCCACCTCCTCCTCCGCACCCACTACCTGCAACCCAGAAAAGAAAAGAAAAAAACCCATCTCCCTTTCCCTGCAACCCAGATCCCATCTTCCCCAATGAGTGTGGATTTAAGGAGTGGGGTGTGTAGAGGAGGAGGTGCGCTGGGTTTTTTTTTTTTTTCTTTTCTTTCTGGGTTGTAGGTTGGGCTCAAGTTGGGGGAGCCGGGGGGGAGAGCAGAAGATGGGTGTGCAGAGGAGGAGGGGTTGGTGAGATCTAGACTTCGACGACAGGGGGATATGGGTTTCGCACGGGGGGTGGTTTAGGGGGATCTGGGTTTTCTGGTTTTTTTTTTTTTAAATTTAATTATTTTTTTGCCACGCGGCACACATTTGGTAGCCATGTGGCATAAATGTGGCAGCCACGTTAGCACTTAACAGATCAATAGATAGAAAATGTAACAGATGTATTATTCTGAAATAAAATAGTACGTGAGGTATGAAAGTGAAATGTTTTAAAGATGTTGTATGAGATTGTAATAGACATCAAACTTGATGGGCTACTATGTAATTTACCCTAAAATATAATAATATTTACCCTATTAAAAAAAAAAAAAAAAAAAAAACCAAGCATACCCAGAACCCCCCCCCCCGACCCACTTCTCCATCTCTTCCCTCTTCACCTCTCATCCCTTCTCTCTCCCCAGACCCACTCCTCTCTCTTCACCCCTACCTCCCTTGCAACCCCACCCCCACCCCCACCTCCTTCACAACCCCCCCCCCCACCCCACCCAAAACCTCAAATAGTCATAGCTGCACACATGGTGGTCAGAGTACTAGTGCTCGGAGCAAAAGTGCTCGAAGCAAAAAAGCTCGCCACACAGGCACAGGAATCCGGTTAACCCGACCTTTCTCCAGCATCCGAAGCACCAATTGACCATGCGCCTATTCTGCAATTCGCCCAACACCGTCGTCTTCTGGAAGGTCTCGGCTGGGGCCTCAAAGTTGAAGGTGGGTCGGGGGGTGTAGAGGGAGGAGATGGAGAAATGGGTCGAGGGTGAGTGGGGAGGTTCTCGGTTTATGGGTATGTTTGGTTTTGGGATTAATTTTTTTTTTTAAATAGAGTAAATATTATTATATTTTAAATGCATAAATTTTTTTTTTTTTGGCACGTGGCATAAATGTGGCAGCCACGTCAGCACATATGTGGACCCCATATTTGCCACATCTTCACTTCACGGTTTACTTAACAGATTTTCTAACTGATGTATGAAATTGAAATGTTTTAAAGATGTTGTAAGGAATTGAAATTAACCCCAAATCTGAGGGGGTAAAATGTAATTTACCCAAAAAAATAATTTAGGTGGTACAAGGGATATTGGAGGAGTAGGGGGAGAGAGATAATACTCACAGAGGATCCAAGTTCAACCAACAAGAAAGATAACACTCACGAGTCATAAGGACTAAACATTCAAAGTCAGAGAACTACAATAAGGCACCAAGAGGTGTATATGCAAAAAATAAAAAATAAAAATCATAACCATGACAAAAGGCTCTTCTCGACCACAACTACGAAGGCTCACCTCTACAAAGCAAGAGAACGACCACAATCATTTGATTCCATTAAAAATCATCCTTTATTTATTTTATGTTTTTGTGCACCTATAATCATTCTATATTTGTTTGTAACTTGATAACTGCCCAATATTAGGTTTTTATGCATCCAAGGGAGACTGGTATTACATAAACTTCCTTGTTTGAAGATGGTTTTAGAAGAGATTGAGTTCTTCTTATGCATAAACACCCATTTATAGAACATACAAACTATGAACTCTTGTGCAACACTCCTTTGTAACAAATAGTGCATAAACACCCATTTATCGAAATTGCGTTCATCCCATGCACAACCTGTTATAAATGGATGTTTATGCGCTACAGTAACTTTCTCATATGAGGCATATGCTTAACTAGCCTTCTTGACTGTCAGCAAGAAAGTAGCAGCAGTGATCACCTGAGAACTTTGATCTTATATGTTTTGGATGTCCTAAGGTTAGTGACGGATCCAAGAAATGTTTTTTGAAGGGTCACATGTAAAAGTTTACAAACATGTCTTAGATATATAATAACTTTAATAATTAAATCATAGTTCCATCATATATTATTTATAGAACAAACAACAATACAAGTTACAATTGTCCACGACGCGTTTTCATATTTTAAAAACGCTGCATCATAGCTTCATTATTAATGGAAACAAAAAAAACATTGTTCTCAATATAAACCACCATGCTATCACTCAACCGTTGATTTCCCATTTGGTTATGCAATGGACTTGTCACAATATTCATAGTAAAAAAGACTCTCTCCACTGAAACAGTAGCAACCAGTAGAATTAAAGCCATTGTAATTAGCAAATACACATGATTGTATATACTCTATTCTTCCCTGTCTCCACCATTTTATTTTATTTTTGGTTGCAAGACTACATGTTCCTTTCAATGGAGAAAATTCACTACTTGAAAGCATATCAAGAATATAATGCCCAAGTTGATATTTACAAAATAATAATGAAAACGACAACTCCTCTTTAAGGCATTTTATCAAGTAGTTCGAGGGCATGTATGGAGGACAACTTCAAGCTTCAAAGGGGCATCACTATAATAATCCATGGAGATTCACTAGAATTCGAAAGGCTAGCTAACACCCCCTAAAGTTAGGGTGTTCCCCTTTCGTGCCTTCACCAAATCACGAATAGAATCCCCTTCGCTTTGTTCTAGCTTCGAGCCTCCAAAGTCCATATGCTAATATGATAAGAACGATGATTTATACTTGTATTAGTTAAGTTTGCTTATATATTTGTGATTAATTTTAGAGATAGGGTTAGGGTTCGTTTGGATAAAAATAAAAAGGATGTGGTTTTTCTTAAGTTTATCTTCGTTCATGAACATCAAATTGCTGTCGATTGGTGTATATATATTTTTATTGGTGTTGATGTTAGAGATGTGTAATTGCTCTATATTGGTGCTATATATTACATATTTGTTGATTGGTGTTGACATTGTAGATGTGTGATTGCTGGAGATGTTAAATATATTTGTTAATTGAATTATTGATGTTGTTGCTGTTTTTATTCTGTGGTTGATGTTAGTTAATGTTGATGTTAATTGTTGTTGCTGTTAATTGGTACTATTAATGTTAATTGATTATTAAGGAATTTTAAAATGATGGAAATTGAAATGAAGGGATTTTATTTTTTAGAATTTGTGAATTTTCTTGTTTGGTTAACCTAAAAGAACAATGGAATTGAATACGGAATTTGTTATTTTTAAACTTCAATCATAGAAATTGAGAAATGACACTTATTTACATGGAATTTAAACTTGGGAATTGGAGATCCCAAATTCCAAGTTTTTCTTTTATGCGGAAATTATAAATTTCTAAGTTTATGAATCCAAACAAGGGAATTGGTGTATGTCAATTTATAAATTATGGCTTTTACTCAAATTTCAAGTTTATTTCCCTCATCCAAACATAGCATTAGTGTTAAATTTTTTTGTTGTTGCTGACTTTTATTTATGTTTCAGTCAAGATTTGAAGAATCCAGCAAACATAGTTGCTCACTTTTCTACAAGTGACTCCCCTGAGAGGCTAGAGGATGAGGCCATACAAATTGACCTAGGAAATGAAGAAAATGTTTGAAGATGACCCATAACATGATAGATAAGAATCTAAAAGTGAAGATGGTGAACCAGTAAGTAACTCTTAGTAAAAAAAACATAGTTGGGCTTGGGAGCATTTTACAACCTATCATGTGATGAAAAAAGTGAAGAAAATCAATGAAAAGGGGGAGGAAATTTGGGTGGATAGAAAACCTAGGAGAGCTAAAAGTAATTATTGCCCAAAAAATACCAAGAAGGATGATTATGCAGCTGAACCCAGAGTAAATGGCACCTCAACTATGAGACACCATATTGAAAAATTGCAAATTTTACACGGGGAACAAATGTAACATGCAAAAAGTTTTGGTCGGGGATAAGGGTAAAAGTAACAATCTGATTGTTGTGGGCTTTTCACAATCCAATGTAAGAAGCATGTGTCAAGATGATAGTCATAGATGAGATGTCATTTAGTACCGATAAGATAAGGTTTTGACTTTTTTGTGTTGTTGGTATTCTGCTGTTTAATGTGCCTTCTAAAAGAACGCTTGTTGAAACTTTTCTCAACGTGTATGACGAACCATAGACTTCTTTGAAGAAAATCTTAAATGGTTACAGAATACGTCTCACCACCGACACTTGGACAAGCATACAAAACATGAATTATATGGTTTTTCACTGCACACTTTATCGATGATGAATGGAATATGCACAGGAAAATCATAAATTTTTGTCTTATTCCTAACCACTATGGAACCACAATTGCAAAGTTAATTGAAACTTGTTGGAATGGGGGATGAGAAAAGTTATAACAATCATAGTGGACTATGCTTCCTTACATAAAGTTGATTTGGATCAACTTAGGGCAACAACGAATAGGTGGGAAAATTCACAAGCTATTGTAGGTGGCAATTATTACATGTGAGGTGCATCACTAACATAATCAACATAATTGTGAGTCATGATGAAGAGGATAAAAATTGTCATTTAGCTATAAGAAATTGTATGAGGTTTGTGAGGAGCCCTCCACAAAGATTGGAGATGTTTAGGCAAGCCATGAATATGGTGAAAATGCTATGCAAAGCAAAAAAATTCCTTGATTGTCCTAGTCGGTGAAATTCTACATTTATTATGTTAAATATAGCCTTGAAATTTAAGCTGACCTTTGCTACAATGGTGGAGGATGAAAAAAAATCCATTTGTGGCTTACTTTAAGGAAGTTGAAGATGAAGATGGGACTGATTATTGCTTGCCAAACTAAGGGGAGAAAAATGTTAGACCACCAACGAAAGAAGATTGGTGAAAGGTGGGAGTTTTTGTCAAGTTTTTACATATGTTCTATGATGTAACTTTGTGGGTGAGTGTTTCCACACATCCCACAATTCATATCAACCACCATGATGTCATAAAAGTAGAGACCACCAAAACTATTTAATTGGGTTCCACACCATCATTCAATTCATTTAATGTTTAAAAGTCTCCACATAACTCTTAATCCATCGTTCAATGTTATAAGATCTAAAGGTTACAATAAAGTGTAAAAATATTTGTCAAAATCTTTGTCCCTTGATCCTATCCCATATATATAATTTATAACAAGGTGAAGTTAATCTTTAATTTATCATAAAAAATCATGAAAAAATGTCGTGTATTTATTCATATAATTGATGACCATCCAATATTAGGTTTTCTAGTATCTAAAGAAGAATAAAGTTACAGTAACTTCATCATATGTAGATAGTTTTAAAAAGGTAATTTGGCTTTCAAGCATCAAGTGGTATTTGATCTAGAATCTCAAGTTCTGACGTATTTGTCTAAAGTTCCAGATAATGTTGGAAAATATGAACTTTGTGCCTTAGGAGGATATCCTTTATTATTCATCTAAGTGAATCATTGCAATAGTTCTTTTTTTTTTTTTTGGATTGAGTTTTGTTATGAGTCCCCTCTAACAAATTTCGAGTTTCGTCCTCATAGTACTTTGTCAAGCACACAAATCACAACCACTGCAAAAGGCTCTTCTTGACCACAACTACAAAAAGTCACCTTTACAAATCGAGAGAATGATAACAATCATTTGCTTTCACTAAAATTTGTCCTTTATTTGTTTTATGTTTTTGAGCACCTATAATTATTCTATATTTGTTTGAAACTCAATGACCGCTCAATTTGTGTTTTTAGAGAAATGTTAAAGCTCTCTCAAAGTTGGACTCTCTACCACCTCACAGTTTAACGTCAATTTTCGTGTAGATATTATAAAATACTGTGCAAAAAATATGAGGTAACCAAGAGTTCACAGAGAGTCCCATTTTTAAGTGAGTCTCCTTTACATTTCTCATGTTTTCATAATCTTATGTGGATATGTGGAAGAGCTATAACGTTCTGGATTTGTTCTTGAGCTGAATTAATATGCTTTTACCATCCAAATACATTTGTGAAAAATTAATGTGTTTTATTAAGTAATGAATGTTTTTTTTTCCTAAAAGCTATTCACTCTTTTTTTTTTCACTCAATCCAACTTTTGGTTATCTTTATCACTATCCATCAACTTCCACAATTATATCATAATTTTGTTTATAGGCAATATTCTATCTTAAGTTAATTAAAATTGTGAGGATGCAAATGGCCATTTACCAGTGGTGGAAAGGAGTTGAGTCCTTGCATGATGGCGTGGGTTCGAACCCTGTCGGTGGCTAATCTAACAAAATCTATCTTTTGAAGAAAAAAAATTAAAATGGTAAGGATAGAGTTTCGAACTTGATTGCATCACTACTAGAAATTACTATTTGTCCGACGAACAATATTTTACTAGACAAATAACTTTATCGGACAAAATAAATATTTGGTCGGGCAAAACCAATCAACGTTTAGTGTTTTTTACAATTTTGACAGGCAAACTAAATTTCGTTGGGCAAAGTTTTCGCTCCAAGGAAATAAAGTGATGCATAATATGCCAACTTTTGCTCGAGAAAAAGATAGTTGTCGGCAGAGGTCAAACCATTTCGTCGAACAATGTTTATTGGTATCGGGCAAAGATCAACGACGACCTGTTAAAATCTCCAACAACACATTTTTTACTTGACGCCTTTGTTAACTTTGTCTAACGGGTTCGCAGGTAACCCTAGTTCATTAAAACAAGTCGTGCGGTCTTTCTGTTTCTCCTTCTCATTTCCCTACGATGCTTCTCCTCTCTGCTAAACATTATGCTCTATCTTCCTCGCACCCATCTCACACCCACCTCATCACTCATACCTCACTAATAAATTTTTGTTTATTGTAGTTTTGTGATTGAATTAGAAGAAAATTAAAGAAAATGTATGTATTTGTTTCTCAATTTTTTTATGTAAATTTTAGTTTATTATGTTGAAATTGTGGGCTATGTGAGACTTTGAAGGGTTATTTGAAATTTTGAATATGTGTTATTGAAACATATGTAGCCTAGGTGAATTTAATTTGTGCAGTACTAGTCTAGGAATCGCAGTGTGAAACTTTTGTTTGCATTTCATAACCGTTTATATGAAATTAATTGTGTTAATTAATTTTGTATTATAAAATCAAAAAAACCTTAGACCTGTTTGAGAGTCTGTTGGAGTGCGTGTAGATACAATATGCGTCTCCCTAATCTAACTAATTCTTGAATTCTCCAGTTCGGACAATTTGGGAATGTACTAGTATGTGTTTAGGGTTTGCAGTGAATTTGGCTAAATTTCGATCGTGGAAAATTCGTTTTTATTCGCTAATGTTCTTGGAGTGCATACTAGATATTTGTTTATATGTATATATGTCGTGTAGTTAGGGAACCCTAAGGAGATGCTTCTGTATTTTTATAGTCGAAAATAGTTGCGTGAATTGCAAGCCACAACATTAAAGTGCATTCTCAAATGGGATAAGATCATCATTGAAGGCATAAAGGGACGAACAATCGTATATCAACTTGTTATGATGACTAATCTAAAAACAAGCACAATGGCCAAAAGGTGGATAAGTTTCACGATAGAAGTTGTGACAAATATTTGGACTGGATCGAGACATTTATTGAATTTGCAAGCAACCATGTTAGTGCTCATTTGCAAGCAACCATGTTAGTGCTCAAAATTTTATCAGGTGTTTGCATTTGGATGAAATTGGGTGAACTCCGATATCATTTGTCTGGGAATGAGTAAACACTTACTCGAATTGGACGTATTACAGAGAATCGCCCATTACAACGTCAACATCTTCCAATAGTGGGACATTTAGGCATCGACCTCCTTTATCTGGCCGTGCTAATGATGACCAAGTGATGGACATATTGAACAATACTTTCCCTAACCAGTGTTCTAAAAATTGGTTTAGGCACTGGACAGTGACTAGCCGTCGCGATTAACTCTTAATTGGTCACAAAATCAAGAATCGATTAGGCGGACGCCTGGGCTGTATTAAGAGGGGCTAGGCAGAGCCATGTAGGTCTGAGCACGGCTAGGGGGAGGCTGGGCGGGCGTCTGCGAAGTCGCCGGAATCTGGAAAACTTTTGAATGTAGAAAAATTCTTGCAAAACTATGAATGCGCAAGGAAGAACATGGATTGGTGGTCCCCACAATCTTTTTTTTCAATTTAAATGGACATGTTGGTTTTGGTCCCATCCACCATCTTTATTTTAGTTACACGGTTTCCTAGTCCCCACTAACTTTTTTACTAATTTTATATTCCTTTATTTATTTTCTCACTTAAGTCCATCATCACTTTTTATTTTTTCTATCTTTTCTAATGTTTTATTATTCTTTTTCTTTTTAAAATCATATTACATTGTATTTAAATCCTAACATTACATATATATTATTTTAAAAGTAAAAACATAATATTTATGCATTCTGTATAGCAAATTTAATTAATTTTTATGATATATAATACATTTACTTAAATTCGCCTAGTCCGCCTAAGCGCTAGGCCCCAGCCCACCGCCCGACTTACGTCTAGCGTCTTTTAGAAACTTGTCCCTAACGCTTCGCTCAATATGTTTACTAAGATGATTCATTTGCAACAACATGAAACTCTGTAGGAGTATGGAGCAACCACATCGTACAACCAGCATTCCAGATATCAAGTGTCTCCCCAATTGAAATAGATGCAATATTTATTGACCTTAGGCCTTACCACCAATTGCACCAAATGCGATCATTAACCAAAGTAGCAATGTCTCAAATACTAAAAGCGATTCAGACGACGATAATGCATTAGACAAGTATATTGGCAATGATTGAATTCAGTTTGTAAATTCGATGTTGTAATATTATGTGCAATCCATTGTATTCTATTAATTTAATTTCAATTCGCAATTTAATTTTCACGTTGAAAGAAAGTCTATAAAACTTCGTGCCAACGAAATATGACAAATGTCGTCGGGCAAAGTGCGTTGCCCAACAACCCCAAGTTAATGTTGGGCAAATGTGTATATTATTATTTAAGGTAGACCTGGCATTCGTGTCATGTTTTCCGTGTTCGTGTCGTTTTCATGATAATCTGATATTTTAACAAGTAGTGTCGTGTAACGCTCGTTAAAATAAATAGGTAATATAACTCGACATGAAATTGACCCATTAATATTATTATGTAATATGACCCGACCCGTTACTCGTTAAAGAGAATATATTTTAAATCAATAAATAATAAAAATGAAAAATATAATTTGACCCAAAAATATGGAAAACATAATACTAAATTAGTATATGCATATCACATTGTACAAAATACCAAATGTTCAAGGATATGCAAAATGAAGGGAGTTGCGTTTCAAGGTTGAGGATGCAATCACGAGAGTTTACATATGCTTTCACATTTTTTAGAATTGTGCATTAATGATTATGAATTTTATTTATTTTGAACTCCCTTAAATATACTATTCATGAGGGTTTGTATGGTTCTGGAATTCAAACAACGATGTACCCATCCTCAAAGCGTAAAGGATGGGATCACAAGCATTGGCCTATTTTTATTTTATTTTATGCACTTGTAAATTAATTATTATAATTTTTTAATGTGTTTGGCATTTTTAAATTACTTGATAGTTTTATTTTTAATGTGTTTTATAATTTTTTTAATCTCACTCTTTGCCTATAGTATACTATAAAAATAAATAATTAAATAATTAAAACTTAATTTTTTTAATTATATATAGAATAATAATAAATAATACATATTTGATATACAATATATACATATACACTATGCTATCGTTTTTTATAGTAAGTTTTCTTATTAGTTTAAAAAATTAAAATCATTAAAATAACATTTTTCTTAACGTGTCGAAATGGATTATCTACGTGGACCCATTATTAACGAGTTCTTATCGTGTGACCCGATAATGACCTGATTAGTTATCGTGTCGACCCGAAACCCATTATTTTCGTGTCATTTATGTGTCGTGTAAAAAATTACCAAGTCTAATTTAAGGTTTAGGGTTTACAATTCGTCAGACAAAGGTGATGGACATTTTTGCATATTCAATTCCTTTAATGGTTTTCGCATCTGCAAAACTAATTTTAACGATCCAACCGTCAAATTTGTGTGAATATAGTATGAGATCACATATGCCAAAAATCACCAAAAACAAACTTTCAGGGATTAGTAATGGGATGAAATCCTTCAACAGTTAGAAATGTATCATCACAATTTAACGGCTTTTTTAGCTCTTCTTTTTTGATGATTTTTTACAACTACACTCATTTTCCCTAGAAGAATACAAAGAACAGAGCGGATCATCATTTTTAAATATTTACTCTAGTGGTTACCACAAAATCTTACGTTTGACTTAATGGAAGAAAAGAATAAACTCACAGTGTTTGTTGAATCTATTGTTTTGACAGGTACGCATACTACGAAACTAATTTCCAGGATCCAACCATCAAACTTGTTTAAATATAATACGAGATCGCATATACCAAAAATAGACTTTCAGGGATTAGGTAACGAGACAAAAGGTTCAACAGTTACTAACGTATCATCACAATTTAATGACTATATCACAGTTGATTTTGATGATTTTTTACAAGGACCCGAATTGAGAATAAACCACACACTGAATTGACTTGATCATCAAATTTGATACTTTAACTGTTTGAAAATAAATAAATAAACATTGAGAAAAAAATCAAAAATTTTGTGTTTGCCCGACAAAATTTACCAATGTCGAACCAAACTTACCTACTTTGTCGGGCAACAATATTAAATTCATTAGGCAAATTCAAATTCCCCCTCACTTTTTTCCCAAAAAATAAAATTTCCCCCCAGATTAGAGGGTTTGCCCGTTAAAACAATGTAAAATTTGTCGCACAAATATATTTTTCCACCATTTTTTTCCGCCACAAATTTAACTACGCAGGCATTTCTATGTAATCTTTTCTTGACGAATTGGTTTATTTGGCTGATGAATTGTTTAGGTAATAATCCACTTGCCAAATGTTTCAAACATTTGCCCAACGAATTGGTTCGTCGGGCAGATGACTCATATGTTATATTTGGCCAAGAGCCTCTTCTTCTTCCTCCTCTTGCCGTTTCTTTCAATTCTCTATGCCCTTTCTCTGCCTTATCTCTCGGCCTTTCTCTCACTCTCAAGCTCGATGGAAGGTATTTTATCCCAACTTTTTTTAATTTAATTTTTTTAGATTTGTGAAATATTGGAAATGTGTAAATTTGTAATATTAGATGTGTGGATTTGAAATTAGATATGTGAATGGATGGAGAGGGTAGGGGAGGGACGAGGGATGGTGAAAGATGGACAGGGTTGGAAGGGTTGGTGGATGGGTGTGGGGGCCCGACGAATTGGTTCATTGGGCAAAGGATTCATATGTTATATTTGGCCGAAAGCCTCTTCTTTTCTTCCTCTTGCCGTTTCTCTCAATTCTCCATGCCCTCTCTCTCGGTCTTTCTCTCACTCTTTATCTCTATGGAATGTATTTTGTCCCCACCTTTTTTGAATTTAAATATGTGAATTTGTGAAATATTTGAAATGTGTAAATTTGTAATATTAGATGTTTCAACTTAATATTAGATGTGTGGATTTGATATTAGATGTGTGAATGGATGGGAATGGTGGGGAGGGAGGGAGGGAGGGTGAACGAGGGACGGTGTCGGGAGGGTGGGACGTGGTTTGGGGAAGGGACGGGCTGATAATTATTATTTTTTTCAGTTTTAATATAATCGTTCCGAGATTGAAGTCACAAGCTGTTAAGTTGGGAGATATGAGCCATCATCCTCATCAATGCGCCACCGAGAATATTTTTTTTTTCAGTTTTAATATAATCGTACAAACATTTCAGTTTTAGTATAATTATTTTTTAATGTTGTGATATCTTTAGACATTAATATACTTAAAATTAATTAATGCAAATCAAATATAATTTATATTGTACATTTAAAAAAAAAAACAGTTTGCCCGGTCGTTGGGCAAACAATTTTTGTTTTTGTAAATAAATTGTTGACTGGCGAAAAATTGATGTCTAGGAAGTTATATTCGTTGGGTCAAGTTGGTCAACGCACTTTGCTCAACGAAAATATTGTTGGAGAACAATTCAGAAAATAAATAATAACAAAATTTGAAATAATTGATTCTTTATTTATGAAATATACTTGCAATATAAAATGAAACAACAAACAAAATAAATATAAAAATTAAAATGATAGTGACTTGATTGACAAATAGAGGCTAGCGAAGCTATGTCCTTCAAACAGTATTTCCGTCCCACTTTTATGCTTGTGGTTCTACGATGTCTTCTTGATCAGGATACAACTATCTAATTCTCAAACTCGCACTGGATTATAGAATTCTGGCGAATTGCTTTGAGAGAAAAAAAGATCATTATGCTGGAAACCGAGACTGCAAATATATAGGTTGTTTGATACCCTTTCAAATACATGTTGAACATATTTGAAAATACACTCTTAATCAAAATGTTTTTAATTATTAAAAACTTAATCTGAAATTAAAATTAATAAACTCTGAACAGTTTTAACTTCTAAAGCCCTTGTCTTGATTAATTATTATTAATTATATTAAAGTATATAATACAAGCCTTAACCCACACAACCATAAGCCCAAAGCCCAAACCTTCAATTCTATTCCAACGAGCCCAACCCTAACTAATAGTCTATTAATAAGAACTCATTTTTTATATAAACTCTTGTCCTTTGCTGACCATAATGGAATGTCATAAACAGTGGCTCAACAGAGACGGTTCGAATCAAGCAAAACCAAAGGCACGTGTTGGCATTGAAATGCCATAGTTGAAGACTTCCAAGACATAATAATATTTTAAAATTGTTCGTGTAGGATAACAGTTTTTCTTTTACGACACTGTAATTTTTGACTTTTTTTTTTATTACATCGAAGCAAATTGAATTTTGAACATCTCTTAATCCTCACGTGCTTACCGTTTGGTACGTGGGACGGGACGGGACGGAACGGGACGAGCCGTTCCCTCCCATGTTTGGTGCGCCTAAAAACTGTGGAACGGGGTGTCTCATGGGACGAAATTTGGCTGATTTTTCGTTCCACCTCTTCCCCATGGAACGACCCGTTCCACATCCGTGGAACACAAATTTATAACATTTTATGACAAAATTTCTCCTTATCTTTTTCAATATTTACATCATCTGTTCCGTCCTGTTCCGTCCTATTCCGTCCCGTCCCGTCCCGTCCCGTCCCGTCCTGTTCCGTCCCGCCTGCGTACCAAACGGTACCTGATAGGAGCATATTTATGCGCCTTAGTTAGCTAGTTCTTATGCATTTTCGTTATGTTTACTTCGTTAAAGTAGTCTTTTAAGCTACTTTCATGTGTTTTCAGGTTTAAAGGACATATTACATGAAATGATGCAATTTGGAGCTTTTTGGAGCAAATGTGAGCTTAGATTGTAAAGTACATGCTTGGAGCACAAGGAATGGACAAGTTTGAAGGTCAAAGGAGCTTAAGAAATGAAGAAATGAAAGTGAAGAACAAAGAATTCAGAATTGGAAACCAAAGTTTCTAAAGTTGGAAGTTTCTATTCTTGGAGGTTTCCATTTTCGAGAGTTTCTATTCTTGGCTTTGGGCTTTTAGATGACCTAAACCCTAATTCCTTGTGGACCCTAACCCTAGCCACACCTAGGTCTCTAGAATATCTGATTTCCTTGCCTTGCAAGGCATTCTAGAAGGCCCATCTCTAAACCCTAACCCTAGCCGCACCTTAGGCCTTATTCCCACTAAAAATCTGATTGTTTTAACCTAATTTCTGGTGGATTTGGGCTTCTAGAAACCCTAATCTGATTACCCTAGGGTTTTGGATGCCTATATATACTCATTATAACCCCTAGATCAGATCATCACCTCTCATACACATTCATTCACTCTACAAATTCGTCCAAACTCTCCACACCCTTGCCGCAGCCACCAAACACCTTTCTCCCTAGTTTTTAACCCTTGCCGTACCATCCCCATCCCCTAGACACATCCCCCATCCCTTCTACGCCATCCATAACCCCAAAGAACCTGTCCAAAGTCCTTTGCCGCACCAAGGAGGAGGAGAAGGATGCTTGGAAGTTGATGCAATTCAAGTTCACACCGCTGGAAATTCTAGGTGTTTCTTTTCCTTTGATTTCAATGTTTAAACTCAATTCTCTTTGTTTTGTGAGTATGAGGAACTAAACCCCCTTAGTTGGGGGGTAATTCGAAACCATGTACATGCTTGCAATATGATTTGATTAAATTCAGTTGTTATTTCATAAGTTGTGGATTCAATTCGTTCATCTATTTGATTGATAACTTATTTGTGTATGTTGATTGAGAGTGCACGCTTAGTTTTCATGCATGAATATGATGCTAGATTATGAGGGAGTTTCACCTAATAGTTACAATCTTATAATCACAAGTAGTGAAGGTTGCTTGAAAACGATCGCGTTGAATGAATTCTTGGCATAAGTTTCATGCAATTCATAGTAACGAATGCTTCGTCAATGCTTATGTTTTTCATAGAACTTAATGATTCTTGCTTGTATCTCTATTATGCAATTCATGTAGGGAACTTGTAGGGAATGTTTTGGGTTGTCGTATGCAATCATCCAATCTAATAACTTGTGGAAAAACTGAAAGTTAATTAGTGCAATTCACGGTTAATTTGGGGCATTGAGTATCCATAGTTTATCGAAGAACAACTGAAAATCGTTTTGTTTGCAAGTGTGACATGTGTGGAGAAGAACCTCCTAACTAGCCCTTTTATCCATCCTTTTCATCCAAAAACGTTTTACAATCTGTTTAGTTTTAAGTTTCTGTTTTGTTTTCAATTTTCGTCCAAAACAAATCCCCCTTTATGTTGAAGTCTTAGATTAGTTAGAAAGTGTTTTGATTTGTGTTTCTAAGTGTTTTGATTCAAGTTTTCACCCAAATTCGTCCAAGTTCTTGTTAGGTTCTCAAAACTGCCCAGAAAGTGGTTTTTAGGCAGTTTTGAGTCATTAGGTTGCTGTTTTGAGTTTTAGGTTTGTTTAAGTGTTTTAACCTTTAGTTTTGCATTCTTTGAGTCTAGTTTAGTGTTTTAAACTTTGTTTTTGAGTCTTTAAGTCAGTTTCCAAGTGTTTAGCAATCTCTCCTAATCCCCGGTCTAGAACGATCCCTACTTACATCTTTACTACAACTTGACAAAAAAATGGTTTAATTTGTGTGCTTATCTATTTCGCACCAGTACCCCAAAATTATCGTGATGGAGTGATTCCAGAGACACAAAATACATCTGTTGATGGATTTATGTGTAATGTTCCATTATCATGTGTAAAACTTAAAATAATGTCATTCTTTACACAAAAGTCATATGATCTGTACACTATTCAGTGTTCAGTTAGTCAAATACGTCCCATGAAAAGAAATTGAGTAAATTATTGGTGGTTTAAATATCACGAAGCTTTCTTTAAATACTATTTTAATTTTGTCCGTATGTATTAAAATGATCGAAAAACTTTTTCAATAAAACCATATTTGAAAATTCAAGTGGATTTAAAAAAAAAATTTTAAATTTTCGTTTCAAACAGTACATATCTGATACTTCTTTAAAAAATCGCTTTAAAATACTTCCAAACCAACTATGGACCCGGCTTCTCTGCCCTCCCACTTCCCATATACTTCCATCCCCTCTTATTTTGTGCGGTCACGGTTAAGCCACGCCAATATTTTATATTGATTTTTTATAGAGATAATAAGATAAAAAATAATAATAATATAAAATATTAATTTAACTTAACCGTAATCTATAAATAAGAGAACATGAAAATGTATGGGAAATGGAAGGTCGGAGAAGCCAGGTCCACCAACTATAACCTTATTAGACTAGTCTTTCTCTATTTCAACAAGCAGAAAAATGATGAATAAAAAATCCACTTAGACAACGTGATGAATAACCGTAAAACATGTGTCGTTATCCAGTAAACTCCAATACTCTTGTCTTCGTCTTTCCTTATTAGTACGAAGCAGATCAAGCTTCAACAAAAAGGAACACCTTAATTCTCAAATCTGCATGTTCCTGGATTTTTACCTACCAAATCTCTGAGGCTTCAGATTTTATCTCTGGAAAGGTAAATTCTGATGGATACCCAATTTCTCTTTTTCTTTCAATTTTTCTGAATGTGAATTCTTAGAACTATTTATCTACCCTTGTTCAAAATTTGTCTGCAATTTGGTGGTTTGAGTTGAAAGATTCAATTTCTATTTTATTTTTTTTAAGTTTTTGTTTGTGGGAATTTATAATTTCTTTGGTTGTGAATTTTCATAGGCTGAATTTCAATGGATTATATGTTAATTCCTTTTCATTTATCGGAATAGCGAAATGCTGGATGCTAAAATTTTTATGGGATTTTTGAGTAATCAGTTGTCAAGGTTGAATTTTGCTGTAAATATCGGGATGAAAGTAAATACTTGTTTGTCGGGGAGAGTGAAGGTCATATTTGGAGGAGGGTTTTTTGTGATCTTTGGATTTAAAGTTTTTGGGTAATTCCATGAGAAGCATCACAAAATTTAGCACATATTACTCAACAGCATGTGGAATGTCTTTCGTTAACTTTGGAGCCAAATGTGCATAAGTTTCTTATCACATCCGGTTTGATAACTTTTGAACTGGACTCTTGAATTTCGCTTGGTGTAGCTGTATGTGTGTGTTCATTTATCTTTTGCATTAATGAACTGAAAGTAGAATGAATAATTTTGCAGAACTTGGATTGAAATCAAATGGTCTCGTTTTTTGAGTTTCGCTGATCCCAATTCTGGTGTGCGTGTGTTCTTTTAGTTTTGGAATTGATCAACTGAAAGTAGAATGAATAATTTTGCATCCACGAGGCTAAGTCAACTATGTGGTCGCTTTTTGAGTTTGGGTGGTTCCAAGTGTGGGACTAAAAGGTGTCGTCCGGTCTCTGAGATTTACTGATCTTTGCAGTTTCTGAATGGGGGCTCTTCTGAGTTTGGCTGGCTCGAAGTCTGGGAGAAACGAATACCATGAAGTCTCTCGCAATGATACCTGCAAGAGGCGAAGAATGTCATCATGTACTTTGGAGGAGAGCCAAAGACTAATTCCCAATCTTCCTGATGAGCTGTCAGTCCAAATTATTGCTAGACTTCCTAGAATTTGCTACTTCGACATCAGGTTGGTTTCACGGAAGTGGAAGGAAACTGTTACAAGCTCCGAACTATTTAAATTGAGAAAAGAAATTGGTAGAAGTGAAGAATGGCTGTACTTGTTGACAAAAATTGAAGAGGATAAACTTTCCTGGCATGCTTTTGATCCCCTGTCAAGAATGTGGCAGAGGCTACCTCAGATGCCCAATGCAGTTTATGAAGAAGAATACAGTAAGGTTTCTTCTAGGTTTTCGATGTGGAATATGGTGGGCCCAAGTCTCAAAATTGCTCATACTATTAGAGGCTGGCTAGGGGGAAAGAACTCGTTTGAACAAATGCCATTTTGCGGTTGTGCCATTGGTGCTGTTGATGGATGCCTTTATATTCTAGGTGGATTTTATAAAACTACGACCATGAGGTGTGTCTGGAGATTTGATCCAATTCAGAATGCATGGAGTGAAGTGACAGCCATGTCTGCTAGTAGGGCCTATTGTAAGACAAGCATTCTGAATAATAAATTGTATGTTGTTGGAGGAGTTAGTCGGGAACGAGGTGGATTGATCCCCCTTCAGTCTGCCGAAGTTTTTGAGCCCTCCACTGGTACGTGGTCCGAAGTACCAAGTATGCCATTCTCAAGGGCTCAAGCCTTGCCCACTGCCTTTTTGACTGACATGCTAAGGCCTATTGCCACTGGGTTGACTTCCTACATGGGAAGACTATGCGTATCCCAGAGTCTGTATTCATGGCCCTTTTTTGTTGATGTTGGGGGAGAAATCTATGATCCCGAGACAAATTCTTGGGATGAAATGCCTCTTGGCATGGGAGACGGTTGGCCTGCTCGGCAGGCAGGTACAAAGTTAAGCGTTGTGGTAGATGGTGAATTATATGCTTTTGATCCTTCGAGTTCATTGGATAGTGGTAAGATCAAGGTGTACGATCAAGGAGAAGATGCTTGGAAAGTTGTTATAGGAAAAGTCCCTATTCATGACTTTGCTGGTTCAGATTCTCCGTATTTACTTGCTGGTTTTCATGGAAAACTTCATGTCATCACAAAAGATGCGAATCATGAAATCGCAGTTCTGCGTGCTGACCTGTGCAGTAATTTGGGTTCTTTGTCACCAAGATCAACTTCTCTCATGCCTAGCTCCTCGCATGAACATTCCGACACTGTGGCAGAATCAGACGCAGTTGTGTGGAAGGTCATTGGGACGAGGGATTTTGGTTCAGGTGAATTGGTTGGTTGTCAAATTCTTGATGTTTAGCACAAGGCTGAGAATCCCTTCTTTGAATCTATTCAAGCGAGCAGTATGGCGCGTGAAGATTGAGTTGAGTTGATAAATGGTGCACTTTGCATATATAAGCACATGCTTATAGTTTTCAGTTCTGGTAGGTTATAGTATATAGTAAATTATAAGAATAATGTACGCTGCCCTCGACATTGAATTTTCCTAACTTGGTGTCCATTTTGCTCGATAATGTACCTCGGTGAAAAGGAAAAGGAAAAGGAAAAAGGTCATGTAAATTTGATTGAATATTATTGTACAACTGTAGACAGTACATGTACTGTATACGTATTGCTTGTAAAAATGAATGAAAATAAAATACAGTTGCTGCGCTTGCTTAGTCCATTGTTTTCGGGTATATTATCTGTATACTGCTTCCATACCGGTAACAAGCATTCGTACTTAGTATTTTATAAAATCCTCTTCACATTGCAGAGTTAGAATTGTGTTTCTTCTGCAGAAATAAAGGGTATTTAAGAGGGTATTCATGGTATGATATATCTGATAACATTGATATCAATGCTTGCATCGTCACCTTTGAATGAGGAACAATAACTGAAAGCTATAGTCTTATCTACATTAGCTGCCATCAAAGACTTTCAGTTTAATAAAGCATCGTTTGGTTGGGGCGACTGACAAGATACAACCGCATTTACAAGTTACTCAGAGAGTCTATCTCGTAACCGATTGTATATTTTCTTAATATCTATCTTCATTATCACGTAACCTAATGAGGTAGAAACGAGGGAATATACAACTAAGAATTGCTAAGGATCTCTCTTTTCGCAGCAGGAGAGTTTTGCACACCATAATTGAGGAATGAGACATGTCAAAAAAATTAAAATGAAAAATGAAAGAAAATAAGTAGTGAGTGCTGGGGCAGCAAACCATGTGAAAAAATCGCTTTCAAAATGCAGGCATGCAATTATGCAGAGGAATATTAGGTTCCCTGATGCCATAATGCAGAATTTGAATATAGTTTTTGAGCAGACCTCGGCCTCCAATACAATCACTGGGAATCGTTTTGTGATTGTTGGAGGTTGGAGGCAGCCTGCAAGTTGCCTGGTTGACTCATTTGTGAGCCTCATTCCAATCCTACACAATCTTAAAGTGTATTTTTCGTCTTCGAAACACAGTTTAACGCATAAAAATAATTTAATAGAAGAGATTTTTTTTATATAATTTATTTTACACTTGTGTAACTGTGATTTGTTTGAAAGAAAAAATATTGGCTTCTTACATAAAAAGAATCAATCATTTCCTTTTATTGTGGATGACATCCATATAACTGTGATGGAAACATTTTCCCATCACACTAGTGTAACTGTGATAGGAACATCTTCCTACTAACAAAATGGCCTAGGATATCGAGAAAATTCTAAGCAAATTAAAAAAAAAAGTACCTATTAGACAGTATTAAGACACGTTTGGGACTTAATTCCATAAGAAGTGATTATGCTAATAAGTTTTTTTACTAGAAGTCCTAGAAGTTATTTTACTAGAAACATAGTGAAATTATTATTAAAAATTCAATTATTATATGGAAAAGTAGTTGAGAGTGATTTTTTAAGAAGTGCTAATCATGTACTTCTCCAAATACCTTTTATGACTCAGATCTGTTCACCAAATGTAATCAGAATTTTTTTTAACCATTTCAAAAATAGTCTCAACATGCTCTTAAACTCCTTGATTAGTATGAAAACCCCTTTAAATTTGAACGATGCCTTATTCATTTGAGATTTGACATATTCTCTACAATCTCAAGTCCATATTTATCATTTATTTCGTATTGCATGTTTCAAAATATTAGGTGCCGTAGAAAACGTTTTTGTCATGGTGGTTGCCGTCCATGACTTTGATCTGAATAGGTTTACTTTGGGTGACAATATTGACCAATTCAATAACAACATGACAAATAGTGATGTTGTTAGATGCTTTCATGAACCAAGTCATATATGGTCATGGAAAGTTATCTAAATGGATTCTAATTCCCCCATTATTTAACATTCTCCATCATTTTTTTGTTACTAAAAGTGGATAGAGATTCATCTACATCAACTCAATGATTTGAAGAATCATGCTATATAGTTATCTAAATGGAAGATGAGGATCGTTCAAATATTTTTCTCTTCTTATACGTTTTTGATTAATTATGTCTGTTGTTTTGTTTTTTTAATTTTTTTTAATTTGATAATTAAAAATGAAAAAGAGCATGTAAACAAAATTAATATGTGTGATTGTCGTTTCTCTTTTCTAACACATGCTTTGAAAAATGGTGCCAAGTTGCCAACGACAAATGGCAATTAGGCAAAAGGATTTTGGGACAGACAAAATTCACTAACATCCAACCAAACAAAAACAAAAACAAAGCCAAAGCAAGTGGCCTGCCTGCTTCTACCGCCGCCGCCGCCACCACCTTCAAACTTTCAGATATTAATACAGCTAATTAGAAAAAGACAATTACTTAACAATTATCTGATTCAAGGGCCACTTTACATTTCTGACCAGGTCCTGTTTGGTTTACTCTCATGATATATATATTTTTTTAACAAACGATATTATCTACACTAAGGAAAATGAAGTGTACTTAGCCTCACAATGAGCTAGTAATAATGTGCTTCAAATTCGTCTTTTGCGAGAACCGAACTTAAGACCTCTCATTTACAAGTGAAGAGGAATATCATTAGACCGTAGTAGTGAGTAGCGTGCTCCCATAAATTAACCACTCTTATTTACGAAAAATACTTTTTAGACGGAACATCACACTAGTTCCAAAATTATGCTATTATTATTGATTTAGCCACAATTAAGCATTAAATTCATCATAAATATATATTATTTACATTCATGTGAGTCAAATTTGAAGAATCTAATCTTAACTAACTATCACTAATAAAAGATTAATTATCAATCACAAGTGCTTAATTGTTCTTATTCTTGTATTATTCTAGTTTTGATTATATTTCTCATTAACCTAATGCAATTCATGAAGGGAGAAGAATCTACAATTTTGAATGTATCTAGACAGGAAAACAATCGACTAGTAAGTATCCTCCTATCATTCAATTATTATTTCATTATTCATATATCCTAGTGTCAAGATTTTAAAACTAATTATTTTCAGCTTATTTTAGTTGAAAGACAATTGTATCATAACAATCAATTTCTATTTAATTAACATTTAGTTTCTACTGCAAATTGGGTTTAGTTAAGTTGATTAGAGTTGTGTGCTCTCATTTCTGCACGTAATTTCAAACCTCATTTCCTGTAATTTAAAATATAATTTGTAAAAAAAAAAATGAATCTACTTTGCTTAAATGACATTCAACCTCAACCTTAACGAATTGTGTATAACTTCAAATTAGATAGATGACAATTGTTGATTAATAAAAATATAATCTTACTAGTCATCACATTGCTGCAAAGAGAACAAAAATGTTAAGGAGACTCTTAAAAGTAGGATTCTCTATGAACTCTCTGATACCTCATGTTTTTAGCACAATAATTTATAATATTGACATGAATTAACGTTAAACTATAATGTGTCAATAATTTATAATATTGATAACATTTCTCCAACTGTCAATTACCAAAAACTACATCGAAACATGTCATAAAAAAGTTTAAAGTAATTTTGTTAATACAAAGATAAGACATGGGCAATTATGTAATCACACATCTATGACTGAGAAATTTCTGTTAATTCAGGTGAAAAATCTAGCTCAGATCGTTTTAGGCAGACTTTTTACTTTCTTAATTTCTACATCAAGCAATTCAAAGGAGCTGTCTTCTTCTTCTTCTTCCTCTCTCTGTCTATCCAGATTTCTAATCTGTCACTGCCCTTTGGGTTCCCATCACCAAGAACTTTGGTTCTTTTTTACTGCAACTTCAATACAAAGCTTTGCTTGTTGGATACAAAGCTTTGCTTTTTGGATAAAAAGCTTGCTTCTTTCATGGGTATATGAGCTTTTACTCTTCTGGGTTTTAATCCAAGTGTGATTCTTGATCAGATTTGATCTGGGTTTCTTTGTTTATGCTATTTGTGGAGGTTTTAATCTGGTTCTTGGAGAGTGGTCTGAGAAATTGAGAGGTGGGGTTTTACTGGATTGGAAGGTTCATCAATGGCGGCAGGTCAAGATTTGATTGAGCTGAAATTCAGGCTAATTGATGGGACCGATATAGGACCACAGAAGTATAGCCCATCTACCACTGTACAATCACTCAAGGAGAAAATACTGGCACAATGGCCTAAAGGTTTTTTTTTTTTTTTTTTCTTTTTATCCTAATTAATTCTTCTGTTAAATTTGTGTTCTTTTTATTATTGATTTTATATTGCTGCCGAACCTATATTATTTAAGGTTCTTTTTCTTTTTATATGATATGGGTTGGGATTTTTGAGAGCTTTTCTGCATCTTCTCGTTCTACATATCACATTATTTTTTATGATATATTGGCCAAAATTGTTGAAATAAGATGATGTTTATGCATTGAAAATGCTGTGAGGAAATTGTTGTTGCTTTTATCATAGTTGTTGTGCCATTATCCAAGAAATTTGAGGCTCTAACTATGTCATTCAGTGTTGATATGATCTCATGTAACGGCTTGAAATCGATACAAATGAATTATGACGGAGTTCTTAGTCGTTCTAGAAAGTGTATGTTAAAGTTAGTCATATGTTTATGGATAATGTTTTGATTGTACTTGTTTATTACTGCATTAGAACATATGACTAACTCCTACAGATGACTACCTTGAGCATAATCCAAAAACAAAATATTGATAAAATTAGTCAGATGACGGAGTTCTTAGTCGTTCTTGAAAGTGTATGCTCAAGTTAGTCATATGTTTTTGGAAATTGTTGTTGCTTTTATCGTAGCATATGTTATGAAAGTGTATGCTTAAGTTAGTCATAGTTGTTGCATATATGTTGCTGATGTCGGAAAATAGACATATCATGTGTTTGCCTCTTGCACTGAGCAAACAGAATATTGAAAAAATGCAAACATAGCCTATATTTTGACAAAAGTAATGAAACTTAGGTTGCTTTATGATCACACCATTGTGATTTGCTTTGAGATTTACTTATAATTTTCTTATGTAATGTAATCTGTTTGATAGAGAAAGAAAATGGTCCAAGGACAATAAATGATTTGAAGCTTATTAATGCGGGAAAGATACTGGAAAACAACAGGACACTTGCTGATTCCAGAAATCCAGTTGGAGAACTACCAGGAGGTCTCATCATTATGCATGTGGTTGTGCGTCCTCCGATTGCAGACAAAAAGAATGGTAATTATGTTTATGTTTTACAAGATGCAGTTTTGTTTTTCTTTCAGCCTGAATATTTGCAGTTATGTTGGAATCTTGGATATATCTTATAGAACATGCTCTTTGTTGAATTGTTACCTTTACTATAGTCTCTTCCCCTAAGTATCGGACATCTTGGTAGTTTTCATGAGTGTTGACCCCCAATTAGCAATCAATTTTATTAAGACATAATTATTATGCATCAATCTCTTATGAACACAGCTCTTTCTGAGCAATAACCAGCAAGGTGTCTTGTTTATGATTCATCTCGATTTCTTGACCCTCAGCACACATGCTAGATCTGGATTCAGTCTTACGTCAATAACTAATTTCTCATGCTACTTTTCGTAACTGCAGTTTCTTACTGACATGACACAATAGGCTCTTTTCCATTTGTCTTTCTTTTGTATGCTTTCTCGTTAACTGAGCAAACATGTTGTCTCTGGTAATAGATCCAACCAACACAATAGGCTCATTTTTATTTTGTATGCTTTTTTTCTAAACTGAACCTCAGTCTTTTCCGTCCCTTGTTGTATATCTTGCCTTATTAGCTTTTCCAGTTTGCTATCATTCTGCTATTATGTATACTCTTTCGAAATAAACAATATCCATGATCCCCCCTTTCAATAATTTTTAGTAGATGAAATTATGGAACTAAAAATTCTGGCTAGCAGAAATGCATACGAATTTTGTAATATGAGACACTTTGGCGTCAATGTTATGTAATGCTTAGATTTAGGATTATGTTAACAAAACAAAAGAATAAGGTTCCGGTCACACGAGAATTGATAGTTGCATTTTTCTATAGATAAGTTGATGAATGATTCTTCAGAGCAGCCTCGATGTTCATGTTCAATATTGTAGCTTCTGGTAACCAGCTTCGTGGAACTTCTTCAGTCTGTTAGTGTTTTCCGTGTCTTCTCGTGTTGCTGATGGGATGCAGTTTAAATCTCTATTCCCGGGCGGTCACAAGTAGCAGCAAGAAGTTCGTGGATCCATCAGCCAGACTTGTTATTTTGAATCTTATCATCTCCGTATGTAAAACACGTTATAGTTCCTTATTGCGTGTGATTTGTTAATGAGAAAAGTACCATATTGATGCATTAGGAGCTGCTTCTGGTTTGCTGGCATCAATGAATACAAGTGTAAATGAAAAAAAGCTGAGGAACATATTGATTTGATTGATTCGCGAGCTTATTGGAAAGCAGAATTCGTGTTTTATTGGTTCAAGAGCAGTTTTTTTTTTTTTTTTTTTTTTTTCACCTGTATATTTTAATGTGCACATTCAAGATGATATTCCTTGGTATAGTGTTGATAGATGAAACTTAGGAGGGAGTAAATGCAAAGCTTAACCTTTGGCGGTAAGTGTTGGAATCTAAAGATCTTCGCTTAAGTAGGTCAAAGACAAAGTATATGGAGTGCAAGTTTAATGGGGGGAACAAAAGTTCAATGAGTTAGGGGTAAGGATTGGAAATCAGGAAGTACCAAAGAGGGAATGCTTTCGCTATCTTGTAAAAGAACGTAAAATTGGATGGAGGCATTGACCATAGAATACAAGTTGGATGGATGAAGTGAAAGGTTGTGTAGGGTGTGTTGTGCGACCGTTGTATGCCACTAAGCTCAAGGAAAATTATATAGGACAACAATAGGCCAGCAATGCTTTATGACACAAAATGTTGGGCGATCAAGTATTAACACATACACAAAATGAGTGTGGCAGAGATGGGAATGCTTCATTAGATGTCTGGACACACCAGAAAGGATAGGATTAAGAACGAAGATATTCGAGGTAAAATAGAAGTAGCCGAAATTGAAGATAAGATGAGAAATGGTGGTTTGGACATGTGAAATGAAGATCTACAGATGCCCTGGTTATAAGATGCAATTACGAGATAGAGGCTCGAGATCAAATGGGTAGAGCTATCTAGGAAAACTTGGAAAGGGACTTTAAGAAAAGGCTTGAAGTACCTGAATCTAATGGAAGACTTAGCACAACATTGAGCGTAGCAGCTTGATGTCGAAGCCCAAAGACCAAACAAGTGGCCCACACTGAAGAATGGTCGCGCAGTAAAACAAAAAGGTATAACTTCGCATCTCTGCTATGTGAATCATAGATGTGGTTGATGTTGATGTTCTTGTTTGTCTTATTTGCTATCTACAAAAACCCAAGTGTTGAAATCAGAGATAGAATGTTGAAAATACTATCGGTAAACTAAAAAGAAAACAAGTACAAACAAATACTAATAATTATTTTTTTTATTTTTATTTTTTTTATATTCCTTTTTCTGTGTTTTTTTTAAATTAACACTAAATGACAGCCTAGGAATTTAAATGCATCTAGAAATTGAAAGTAATAAAAATGAAAGAAAGCAAAGAAAAAGTTAGAGAATTGGGTTGCCTCCCAATAAATGCTTTATTTAAAGTCTGTAGCTAGACGTTGCAGAAGCCTGGTGATCAGATCATCAGTTCCTTCAGAGTCAGTGACTCGCGTGCACTAAACTTCCTTAGGAATGGCTTTAGTAAATACTTCTTGACCTTGAGCACACAACCCCTGCCTTCTTTTTCAATGTCCACGTTACCGTTTTGAAAAACCTGCTTAACCATATAAGGGCCCTTCCACCGAGACTCTTGTCTCCATGGAATTGACTTGAAATCTGAACTTAACAACCACAGTTTTGTACCCGTCTGTATTTTCTCACAACTTGGACTGCCTTGCAACTTTTTATTCTTGCCCTTAGCTTTCAGATGTTTTTGGTTAATCTGATGGCCTGTATAGTTGTCATACAAAGTTGGTTTTGTTTTTTATTTTTACACTTCAACCAGCCTAACTTTGTGCTGCTGCTCTTTGCTATCACACTCACGAATCACATTTTGAGTCTTTATGGGCAGATTGTCAGTTGATGATCTGGTCATAAATTTGGCACGAGGCAAACTATCTAATGCATCAACACACATGCATTCTTGCTCATCACCTGGATGTGTGGTAGCTTCAAACAACCTAAAAACAACCGTTTGATCTTCAACCTGGAATGTTAGAGTTCCGGCTTCAACATCAATAAGAGTCCGAGCTGTTGCAAGGAATGAGCGACCCAAAATGATGGGTGTTGTCAAATCCTCATCCATGTCTAACACTAGGGATGGCAATTCTAACCGTTAAACCCGATAACCGCCTAAATGGATTGGATTTGGATACGAAAATTCGAGTAAATTTTGGGTATAGGGAAAAATCGTGAATATTATTCGGTTATGGTTTTGAATTTGGTTATAGGGTCCCCAATCCGTATCCATCCCCGAATCCGAACCGAATAATATATAATATAATTATTCATAATATTAAAGTATTAAAAATACACACACACACACACACACACTGTGACAACCCGTCCCTAACTTTACGTTTTTATTTATTTTAATCGAGGGAATTGACGAAAATGCCCTATAGGCAAGGACTTGGACTTCCGTTGACCATCGTTAGAAAAATGTATGACTTATTCTTTTATCGTATTTAAGTAGTACTCGTTGGTACGAACGCATAGGCGAAAACCGTTTGCGAGTCCATATTATATCGGTACAGTTACGAACGTTTGAAATTGGTTATTTTAAGTTTAGTTTTAATTAAATTAAACTCCCATCTTGTGGGAATGTAACCAATAAGAAAAAAAAAAGGAGGAAAGGCTGCCTGATGGCAGCAAGGGAAAGGAAAAGAAGAGGGAACATAAGAGAGGAGAGAGGTTGGACGAATCAGGGGATGAGAGAGGAAGCAGGAGAATGAATCATAGGAAGAAAGGAGGGGACAGGAGAGAGGGAGAGCAGCACGAGATCAAGGATCCCTACTTAGCTTGTGTGACCCGACCCGGTCGGAAGTAATGGAACCGTGGGTTCCTCCAACCAAATTTCGGCGAATTAAGTCGAGCCACCACTTGGGAATCACTCCATGACCTTCCCTCTACCCACTCCACTCCAAAATTGATGGAATTTGGACTTGAAATTGTGAAACACGCACGGTGGGTGCGACGGGGTTCGTGGCTGAAATCCATCAATTGTGAAGGTAACTCAACTAATTACCACCACTAATAGGTTCCCCTCAACCCCAGGAACAAAACCCAAATCGTGGTGGAGGCATCGGGCTCGCATGGTGGTCGAATTGAAACACACCCATTTCTAAGGTTTCCGACGGGTATGAGTGAAATTGGAGCCTTTCTAGGCCAAATTGGACTTGGCTGCAGGTATAAACTTTGTTCTACTCTTTGAGAATTTTTAAAAATAGTTGAATTTTCCGGTGAGTCGGGGCGGCCGACCGCCACCTACGGCGGCGCATAGCCAGGGGGTCATCGATGTTATTCTTAGGCTAAATTAGATGCATTAAATTCAGTTCTGACAATAGTATGACGCAGGTTGATCGTTAGAACCTAAATTCTCTACAATACATGATTAGGTCATTATATGAATCGACGATCCGACCGTTGAATCATCATCAAACTTTAATAGGTTATTGTTCGTAATATTTAAGGATTATAGGAACTTACGGATCGGGAATCCGACGGACGGATCTTTCCAAATTTGATTTGTAAGTTCGTAAAATAAAACGTTAACCGACACTTGGTTTTGACAATTGGCGAAGATCCGACCGTTGGATCGTCCCAAAACTTTAGGATACTGTTCTAGAATTATAATGTGGATCTTTGGAAGTAACGGATCGGAAATCCGTGATGTGGACCTTCCGGATTGAATTACGTGTTTTACGTAAATTATGTGTTCTATTGCTATAAACTCTGAGACGTGATTTGATAATTGTTCTAGGCGACGATGGTTCGTGATGTCTTGATATTCGTACTAGGGAGTCGTAGCGCAGACCTCAGGTGAGTGGGTCTTTTCCTTTTATCGTATATATATATATATATATATATATATATATGATTGATAATGCTGCAAATGCTTTTAAATTTGATTTATGCATATGTATATCATGTCTCACATATATTTATATAGTCTAAGATACTATGATATGGTTGAGTGTTAGATTGCATTATGGCATATCTATATGCATATTACCTACATATAATGATTGTGAATGCTTTGACGTACTAAGTTGAACTACGAATGGCTTGATCCCGTTTGAGGGTAGGTAGGCAGTCTAACAAGACAGTTAGATGCAGCCATAAAACAATCTAATTGTAACATGGTACTTGGTTTCTTTAAGGAAAGAATTTATGATGGTTAACAGCGTAGAGATTAACCATGATTTTATTCTGGTCTATCACTGGGTTTAGTTCCGATTAAGAATGTTGGGACGTTAAAGTGGTTATGCCAAATGACGATGCGGATGCCCGGTAAGCTTCAGGTGAGTACATGTTGATGATAGTGATTTCAATGTGTATGGTTATGTTTTTATGCATTTAATGCTCATTATCCTGCACCTCGGTGCTAGTGCTCCTCCCGAGGACAGGGCCTAGCCTTCATGTGATCGTTCACCTCCCGCACCACACGCTCACTTTGGATCCAAGGTAGGTGCCAGCCTGTCGTACAGACCACATTAAGTGGTTCCGACTCATAGATGACTTGCAATACTTCGCACAACCTTCACGTGATCGTAGCACTTGAGTGTATTTGTTTACACCCAGCTTATCGTACAAACCACATTAAGTGGTTTTGACTCGTGTGCAGGAATTAGTAGATGAGCTATATAGGCAACTTCGACATAGTCGTACAGGTTGCAATGAATAGGCAACTCCAACACTGTTGTACATGTTGCCTATGAGTCGTACAGGTCATTATAGGTGACTCCGACTTATGTGCTAGCATTGATTGATGAGATATGGATGAGTCGTACAGGTCACAATAGGTGACTCCGATTTATGTGCTAGCATTGATTGATGAGCTATGGGTGCAGTCGTACATGTCACATTAGGTGACTCCGACTTGCGTGCTAATATAGATTATTGAGCACATGATTATTTATATTGTTGATGAGATGCTGTGTTGTGGTATATTTATGAATTTACTGTTGATATACTTTTGATTTCACATTGATATGTGGTATGATTTTCTGGTACTATACAGGTGTTGCAGCGAGGGGTTGTAACGTTTTAGAAGGTTTCTATTAAAATTTTATTTCCAAGGCCACTCACCCTTGTTTAATTTTCACCCTCCAGGTTTTATTAGCTAAGCTTTCTTATCGACGAGGATTCGTGGCAAATCTTAGTATTGGGGATTTCTTTCGATTGTATGATTCTCAATCCACTCTACTGTACTTACTTATGCTCTAACGTCACGTGTGAAGTGGGTTCATTCCTTCTCACCAGCGCACTCTGGTTTTTAGGCACTCTTAGGTTTAAATTTATTCACATTTTCCACATCATCACTGTGACATCCCACATCGCCCAGGGGAGTGATCCTTAAATGTATATTCTCATCCCTACCTAGCACGAGGCCTTTTGGGAGCTCACTGGCTTCGGATTCCATCGGAACTCTGAAGTTAAGCGAGTAGCGCGCGAGAGCAATCCCATGATGGGTGACCCACTGGGAAGTTCTCGTGTGAATTCCCAAAAACAAAACCGTGAGGGCGTAGTCGGGGCCCAAAGCGGACAATATCGTGATACGGTGGTGGAGCAGGGCCTGAGACGTGGTGGACCCCGTGTCGGGATGTGACAATTTGGTATCAGAGCCTAACCCTGGCCGTGGTGTGCCGACGAGGACGTCGGGCCCCTAAGGGGGGTGGATTGTGACATCCCACATCGCCTAGAGGAGTGATCCTTAAATGTATTTTCTCATCCCTACCTAGCACGAGGCCTTTTGGGAGCTTACTGGCTTCGGATTCCATCGGAACTCCGAAGTTAAGCGAGTAGCGCGCGAGAGCAATCCCATGATGGGTGACCCACTGGGAAGTTCTCGTGTGAATTCCCAGAAACAAAACCGTGAAGGCATAGTCGGGGCCCAAAGCGGACAATATCGTGCTACGGTGGTGGAGCGGGCCCGGGACGTGGTGGACCCCGGGTCGGGATGTGACAATCACAAATTATGGCTTCGTCACCTTCCAGGTGTCAACCAGCACAGCTCCATTCGGATTCCTAGTGGACATCCTGGGTCGGGGTGTGTCACACACACACACACATGTATATTCATTATTCGCCAAATCCCTTACTTTGAGTACAAATACAAAAATTGCATTATGTGAGTTGCATTTTGTGGGAAAGTTCATAAGTTTTAATATGAATCAAAATCTATGAGAATTCATTGCTAGTTATTGAAGATATCAAAGATCAGCCAACATTATCAATGTTTAACTTTAATTTTTATGCTCCACAAGATCCATCCATTAAATCATTTTATACATCAAATATTTAATGACGAAATTAATATTTACTAAATTATCATGCATTAATTGAACGAATATATTTTTTGTATTGACAAAGATGGATATAACCGTTAACCAATGGGGAATCCGTTATTCGGTGGGTATGGTTATGGATAATACCCGATGGTTAATTTGCGGTTATGGATATGGTTAATTTTTGTGGTTATGGAGATGAATATAGCATTTCCGTCTCTAAACCGAACCGCTGCCATCCCTATCCAACACCATAAAATCAGCTAGTAAATATAGATTGTCAACCTTAACAATAACATCTTCAATGACTCCTCTAGGATAGGTAATTGAACGGTCAGCCAATTGAATAATGTTGGAGGTTGGCTTTAGCTCACATTCACCTAAACGTTTAAAAACAGAATAAGGCATTAAATTTATACTAGCACCTAAATCAATTAAAGCACTACTAAAATCACAATTTCCAATGGTGCAAGAGATAGTAAAACTCCATGGATCTTTCTTCTTTGGAGGCAATTTATGCAATAAGATCGCGCTGCACTGTTCCGTTAGAATCACTTTCTCAGAATCCACAACCTTCTTTTACTTTGTGCAAACATCCTTCAAAAACTTGGCATAAGATGGAATGTTCTTGATTGCATGAATTAATGGTAGATTAATTTGAACTTTAGCCGAAGTCTTCATAAAATCTGTCAACTGTTGATCTTTAGCTTTAGGCTTCAACCTTTTGGGATAAGGCATTGGAGGCACATAAACACATTCTGCAGTTTTTGTGGTAGCTTCTGCAGTAGTTCTGGATCAAATGGAAACAATTTCTGCACTACTGAACGAGTGTTGACCATGCACATATTGTTGTAATCTGCACTGCTATACTGCTGTAATATGTAGAAAAATAATAAAAACGATTTTTTTAATTATATATATATACACACACACACAGCAATAACTAACTTAAAATCTGATTGGAATGAATTATTTTAAATAATCCCCGGCAGCGGCGTCAATTTCTTGATAGAGATTTTACTACAAATGCAAACAGGTTAAAACTCTTATGATACTTGCAAGAATGACAAGGATATTGTAGTATAAATGGTTCTCGCAAGGTCGTTCTCCACATGAATTATTAAATAAATCGAAGCAAACCAAATTCCAATTAATTATTGTAAAGCAGAAAGTTGAGATGATTGGTTTTTATGACCTAATTTAATAAAACGAATTTAATTAATAAAAATAAAACAATCAGCAATATTAAAGTTGAAAGAAAAAGAAACAGTATTTAAAATACCAATTTATAAAAGCACTAGGGTTCCACCATCACCTAGCAGTCCTATGCATTTTTACCCTTTACTTATGATCTACATATGCCACTTTGAAGGTTAGGTTTTCCTAATATATATCCTACTTGGAATCTCCAACATATAACGTATATCTAACATGCAATCCGTCCGGACGTTCGGATCAAATATGAATATGAGAGATTCATTAAGTTTTATGAAAACCCTTAGAAAAACCATGCAACCCTTAAGACGTGGTGTTCATCTTAAGTGAAATTACAATTATTAACCACAAGAAGCCAGCGTCAATTTCAGGGAACCTTCCGACCAAAATTGCATCAAATTACTTTTCTAAAGATCCTAATGGTGATCAGGCATTAAGATAATTAGATAGTTTTAATCACGGTGATTAATAATTCAAAGTGTGCATGCAATCAATCATAAGCAATTAAATAAGAATCACATATTCATGCTAAGGCTCAAGGCTTCGCCCTAGCAAATTAGTTACGCATATTCATAATTGAAATCATAGAAAATATTGTTAAGAATAAAAGGAATGAAAACACCTTAAAGTAGAAAATCTCCAATAACCCTTGTAATTACTCTCTGTCTCCAAAGTTGCATAAAAGAAAGCGAACTGAAAAACTGTTGACGGCAAAGCAATATATGTTGCTATCCATCGCACAAACCCTAAAAACCAGGTCCTTTATTCCAACTAGGAAACTAAGAATAATAATAAAATATCTTAGAAAGTAAAATCCTAATTAAGCTACGAGAATCTGCCAAGTACTTGTCCAGCCACGTTTTAGTCTTAGATATCTGATGTGAAATTTAACTAACACTCAAATTAAAACCCTATGATTGTAGTATATGAAAGTAGGGATCGGTTTAGGTCGGGGATTAGAAGGGATGCTAATCTACTCAAATTTAACTCAAAAACACTTAACTAGGCTTGAAAACACTAAACTAGACTCTTATGACTCAAAACAAACTAAAAAGACTCAAAACAACACAAAACAATCAAATAGACTCAAACTAGACACTAGAGGGTGAATTGGACGAAAATTGATTTTAACTTGACTCAAAACACTTAAAAACAAAAATTGGACAGATTCTAACTAACTTGACACAGCAAAGCAGAGGGGATTGGGTTTTTGACGAATTTAAAGTAAAACTAAACAGATTTAAGACTCTAAATAACTTTGGACGAAATTGGTGATTTAATGGGTGAATGGCTAGCTAGGGGGTTCTTCTCCACACATGACACACTTGCATACAAATCGATTTCCAGTTGCTTTTCCAATAAACCATGAACCTCAACGCCCCAGGTTAACCGTGAACAGCACTAATTAACCCTCAGATTTTCCTTAAGTCATTGAATTGGATGGACAACGCATCGGCAACCAAATTATTCTTCAATAGTTCCCTACATGACATCATAATAGAGATACAATCAAAGATCATTAAGCTTTGTGAAAATCATAAGCATTGACAAGGCATTCGTAACTATGACAGCATGATACTCCTGCCAGGAATTCACTTAACACGATTGTGACTAGCAACCTCCACTACTTATAAATATAAGTTCATAACTATTAGGTGAAACTCCCTTATATTTTAGCATCAAATCCTTGCATGCAAACTAAGTGTGCACCTTTAATCAACAAACAAGAATAAGTTCTGAATCAAACAGTTAAGTCAATTGCATTCACGATTCATGAAATCACAACTGGAAGTAATCAATTCATATTGCAAATATGTTCATGGCTTTGAATTCCCCCCTAGCTAAAACGAGTTTAGCTCCTCATGTTTGCAATTAAACAAAGACAATTAAATTTAAACATTGAAAACAAAGATAGAATACACCTAGAAATGCTCCAACAATCCAACGTCTTGAATGGCAAGCATGGCTCCAGGGTCTCCTCTCCTTTCTCCTTGCAAAGATGCGGCAATAGAGGGATGAATGTGTATGAGGGATGTATGGGACGAATTTGTGGTGAATGGTGGGTGATTTCTGAGTGTTGCGGCACTTTATATTTATAGGGAGAATGTAAGGCATGACTAGGGTGAGTAGGAAGAGAATTAGGACTCCAAATCATCAAGGAATAAGGATACTTCTAATCAGGGGAGGAAAAGAATTAATGTGTTTAGATGGATTAGGACTCCAAAATTCAGATGGGAAGGATTTAGAATAGGATAAGGACTCATTTGGCAGCTGGAGATAAGGTAGGATAAGATTAGGATAGGATAAGATAAGATAAAGTTAGTTTGGATAAGATAAGGTTGGATAAGGTTTTGGATAATGTTTCTTCTTTTTAGCTGAATCCTTATCTTCTTTGTCTTGAATTCACTTTCTTCATCTTTTCAGCACATTCCTAGCCTCTTGAACTTCAAAATCGTCCATTCACCTTGCTCCATGCATGTGCTATCCATTCTTAGCCCAAAACTGCTCCAAAATGCTCCAAATTGCACTTTCTTGCCAACTTTGTCATTTGGACCTACAAACACACGAAAATAGCTTAAATCACTATAATAAACAGAAACTAACTATGAAAGTGCAAGAAAACAAGCTAACTAAGTCGCATAAATATGCTCCTATCAATATCCTCCAAATCCGGCCCATGATAACTTGTTTTGAAGATCGGGACATTCTGAACACATCTCCAGAAGGTCATAAACTCATCCGAGGTCATATTGGACTCCAAAAACGCAAGTCAAGCCTAAAACGTCACTATTCCAGCACCGCACATTGCTCCTTTATTTTATTGCCAGAAAATAATCGCTTAGTAGAAAATTATGAAACTTTGACACGATCAAGTCAACAGACTCACGAACATCCTCCAATTGAAATCACTCCAAAATTCATCCGTTTGACTATGTTTTGCTCTAGAGAAAGTCGAATGTCCTACATTGAAAATACATAACAAAGTATATAGTATAAAATCGACTCATTAGAGCGTTCTAGAATTCATACAACTAGCCCTACTTAGTGAAATAAGACTTTGTGATTGTCGTTGTTGTAGATGTTACTGTACGTATCACCGCATTTGTTCCGAACTATTTAAATTTTCATCTTGAATGTCCTTAACCACTTAAGATACGTGTTCGTTGCAAGTCTCATCCCCTCCCACATGAAATTGGTGTATGGGAAAAAGATGCTTTTTTATTTTTTATTTTGTTTAAATAAAAATGACAAAATCTTTGATTGACTATACAGCGGAACTCCAACATATTCCCCCAGCAACCCGAAAATGAAGGGTTCATAACAGGGTTATGTACCTGTGATACTATAAACCAGTTACACAGACCAGCAGAGGTTTCTATTTACACTGCTGCTGAGATTTCGTTACCACATTTCAACATCGTAAAGTTTCACCACCAGCGGCTAACTGGTCCATACATTATTCACCTTTCACATATACCATAACATGACGCAGCAAGGCATGTCGGACCAACAATTCTCAACCCCGTAAAGGGCTATTTCTTCGCAAACAAGAATGGATGGCTACGGTGACTATTACGAAGGGTCTAGAAAAGGGGATGTTGAGGAGCAATTCAAGTTATAGGGCTTTCTTTGACGCTCGGACATTCTTGAGAGTCATCATTAGTTTTTGTCTCTCCCCTTCAACCTCTGCAAATTGAAGGCTTAACTGGGAGTAACGGTCATGCATGTCTTTGAGTTCTGTTTCCACGGTAGCATATCTTCCCTTAATCTCCAGCATGTCTTTAATTAGCTCGTTGATGTCTCTAAAGCTGTGAAACACTGCTTCCTCATCACTGTGTTGTTTCACGAAAGAACTGGAACAAGGGAGGATGTCATGTTAATTATTGAACTCAAAAGAAATTGTATTTCTAGTTCTGCTAATTTTCAAATAACCACTTTTTCCCCTAAAGGTCCAAAAACCAATAGATGAGTACATTATGAAATTCTTCTGGTTTATAATTGTACAAATTTAGCATCCCGTGCAAACCCAAAATACACCAAAGTCGGAAAGAAATTACCAGTAACCGCTGCAAAGGTTCTAGTTGACCTGCATCTAAAGCCTAATCACGAAATTGATAATTTACTCAGTTAGATGTACCTTTGAAACTGGATAATTGATTTCTTCTTTGCCCGCAATGCTTCAGCAAGTTCAATTTCCAAAGCTAGCACCCTCTCTAATGCATTGCCACTGCAAGAAAATTCATTGAATGAGGGAAATATATTTCCCAATTCTTCATTTGCCTAGTCAAAGATCCGAAACATGAAGTCAGTTCAGCGACATGCTTATACGAAACATGATACAGTTCAAGGACACGCTTATATTATAAGTTGTAAGGATCACAAAGTTATTGACCTTCTTTAATTGCATAATCTCTCTTCGTAAACCAGGAAAATTTGGGTCAAGGTGTTGATCATCGATTGGAAGAAGCAAATTTTCATGTTTCATCCTTTCCAACTGCAAGAAGATTAATACAGATAAAAAAAGATATGCTGCAAAAGAAAATTATATCTCAGGACCTAGATTCTAGAAACGATGTTGAGAAATTATTATCCAGTTCCTGCTCCCCAACTTTAGAAGATGAAACTGTAGCAATACAAAAGTATTTGCTCACTTGTGTTTGTATGAAATACATACCTCCTTATCTAAGTTTTCCATGCTAGACTTTAAGCTTTGGGCCTTAAAATTCTCGTTGGCAAGAACCAAATGCTTCATGTCGGTATTAAGAGTATCCTTTTGCTTTGAAAGTACAATACTAGAGATCCCATTTACACCTCTGGATACAAGATCATCCTGTCCAATGATGCACATATATTGTCAAATTTCAGTACATAAACATGTAAAATAAAACAAAGTAAACCTTTTCTTTGGGAGAAATGACTATCCTATTCCTCTGCTAGGGATAGGCGGACTTCAAAATTTTGAAGCCTAAGCAAATCAATTACCAGTCAAGCACAAATTATTATCGCCTCTAGGAGAACAATATGTAAAGTTCGAAGAGGCTACTAGAATAAGCATACATAATCAGCAACACAAGTACGAGCTATGAATAACACATTCATAGCCAACTAGGCAGCCATATTGTAAAGATCATACTTACAGTATTCTGAGTTGACCTAATGTAGGACTTCTTTCATAATTAGATTTCACCATTATTTCATGGAAACGTTGACAACTTTAATTGTGAACAAGGAGTTTAAACCTTCGAGGACTGATAAAAACTGGTAGTACCAAAGTCAACACGGAGTGCTTTGACTTTCACTCCAGTGGTGATACTTTCTAGGAAATGCGTTTAAGGTGAAAGCAGGGGACGTGAACTGAGTAAAGAAGGGCTAGCACTAAATGAAATAGGAGTGCTATTAGTTAGGTAACATATGGAGCAGCAACTCACTGAGGCACTGTCAACTGGTATAGTAAGAACTATAACTTCAGAAGAACCATCCAAACTCACTATGATGGAAAAGGTAGAAAAGCATAGCAAACTGAAAGCACGTCTTTAGAGAGGGCAGAATGAAAAGGCAATCTTTGTTCACCTTCCCAGAACTTAATGGAAAATACTAACATGCATAATGTATATAAGCTAACATAAGCATCTGGGTGCTACACATTTGCACAAAGAATTAGAGGTTTCAAAGTAGCAAATTACTCTAATATAGATAATCCTCATAAAAACAGTTAATTACCTGCTTGGAGTTTATATTATTGAGTACATTTGACTGGTCTGCTTCATCAATGGAATTCATGCATTCACGCTGAGATGCTTCACCATTGGCTACATCTAGCTCAGAAAACTTAGCTAAAGTTTCCTCTGCTATTCTGCTGCTTTGCAGGCCAGATGTGTCTGCGTCCCTCTGATAATTTATAGATGATGACGTGCTCTCAAGCAAGTCCTTTGCTGAGGTGAGTTCTAAAGCAATTTTAGCTTTTTCCTCATTGCACTTCTGCAAAGACGCTTCAAGCTCTTGTTTTTCTGCCTTGCAGCACTCGAGGCTTATTAATGAGCATTCCTTTTCAGCTTTCATCAGGTCATATGCTTTCATTATTTCACGCTTTTCAGAAAGCACTGAATGTAGGTCAGACTCCAATTCCAATATCCTCATTCCTAGCTCTTCATTTCTCTTCGCATTAGTAGCTTCTGATTTCTTCATGTTCTCAACTTCATTGACTGCATCTTGTAATTTCCGGAGCATCTCCTCACTATGCTTATTGGACATAGCAAGCTGTTGTTTCAGTTCTTGCAGCTTGGTTTCATATTGTTCTTTGATGAATACAATTCTTAAGGACTCTGGCATGGCAGCTGGTGGCCCTCCTGGTTCTTTTTTATCCTGTGCATGGAGTCCCTCGGCATAAGCCTTGTCTTTAAGATCCTTAAAATGGATGGACAAGTTTTTAAACTCTTCCGTCTTTAAGACCTGTTCAGCAACCTTCTGTGTAAGCTCTCTACATCTATCCTGCAGCATTTCCATTTCATCCTTACATCCTTCCAGCAAGGTTATCTGAGCGGACTGTTCATCCAACTTGGCTTTGAGTACTAAAGCTTTGACTTCTAGTTCTTCCTTGGAGAATATCAGGTTATCAATCTCTTCTTCAGATGTCATTAGAAGATGTTCCAGCCTTTCAACCTCAATAGCAGACTGATTTTTATCCATGCTGACAATATCCTCCGTATTATCAGCTCTTTTATTGTATTCCTCAAGTTCAGTCCTCATTGCACTGTTTGCATCAAGAAGTATCCTGTTTTGAGCACTGGAGGCTTCCAACTCAGATTTAAGGGAATTGAGACTTGTCATCAAGTGAGTGTTCTCTTCAAGGTAATGCCCTTCGCTAGCAAGACATTTGTTAAGCATATTATCTACATTAAGGAAATTGTTGCGAATATCAGAAACTTGGCTATCTGAAAAGTGCAGTTTCTGACACAGCTCTTCGATCACGACCTCATATTGAGTTTTTGTGAAAGTGAGTCCAACATCAGCAGCTATTGAAAATTCATGCATTTCAGATAACTGAGCTTCCAAAGCAGAGACTGAAGAACACTCTTCACGAGCATCTTTAAGACACTTCTCAGAATCCAAAGCAGAGACTGAGGAACACTCTTCACGAGCACCTTTAAGACACTTCTCAGAATCCAAAGCAGAGACTGAAGAACACTCTTCACGAGCATCTTTAAGACACTTCTCAGAATCCAACAGGAGACGGAGAACTCTTGATTTTTCTAGCTCTAGCTCCGATACCAATAGTTTGAGATGGACCAGCTCAGCCATCTGTTGATTGAAATCTAGCAACAGACTGTTCTTCTCATTCAATTGGGAAGTCAGATCTGTAATTCTACTCTCTGACTTATCTCTGAGATTTCTCTCAGTTTGCAACTCATCTTGCAAAGAGAGCAAACTTCCTTGCATGCTATTAAGCTCCAGACAAAGCTTGAAAGATTCTTCAGTTTTATTCTGCAAGGACTCCATTAAAGCTTCTTTCTCCTCTGATAATTCTGCTACAGTCGGGTTATACCTTTCTAGTTCTTCAATCCTTGTCTCATATTGAACTTTGGTGAAAGTGAGTCCAACATCAGCAGCTATTGAAAATTCATGCATTTCAGACAATTGAGCCTCCAAAGCAGAAATGGAGGAACACTCTTCACGGACGTCTTTTAAACATTCCTCAGAATCCAACAAGAGACAGGAAACTCTTGATTTCTCAAGTTCTAGATCCGATACCAATTGTTTTAGATGGACAAGCTCAGCCTTCTGCTGATCAAAACCTAGCAACTGGCAATGCTTTTCATTCAATTGGGAAGTGAGATCTGTAATTGTACTCTCTAACTTATCCCTGAGATTTCTCTCCTTTTGAACCTCATCATGCAAAGAAACCAAACTCCCTTGCAAACTTTTAAGCTCAAGAGAAAGCTTGGAAGATTCTTCAGTTTTATCCTGTCAAGATGCCATCAAAACTTCTTTTATCTCTGAAAGCGCTGCTATGGTGAGGTTACACCTTCCTAGTTCTTCAATCCTGGTCTCATATTGAGCCTTTGTGAAAAACAGTCCAACATCAGTAGCTATCGAAAATTCATGCATTTCAAACAATTGAGCTTCTAAATCTTTTATACATTCCTCAGAGTCCAACAGGAGACAGGAAACTCTTGATTTCTCCAGTTCTAGATCGGATACCGATTGTTTGAAATGGACCAGCTCAGCCTTCTGCTGATCAAAACCTAGCAACTGGCAATGCTTCTCGTTCAATTGGGAAGTGAGATCTGTAATTTTACTCTCTAACTTATCTCTGAGATTTCTCTCTGTGTGGACCTCATCATGCAAAGAAAGTAAACTCCCTTGCAAATTATTAAGCTTGAGAGCAAGCCTGGAAGATTCTTCAGTTTTATCCTGTAAGAACACCATCAAAGCTTCTTTTTCCTCTGTTAATGCTGCTATGGCCAGGTTACACCTTGCTAATTCTTCAGTTACTTTCTCTAATGCCATAAATTCCTCAGCAAGGCCCTCGTTTTTAGAAGTAAGTTGCTGGAGCTCCATTTCTAAATTATCAAGATCAGACAAAAGCTCTCTGTGCTGTTGTGCATAATTGTCTTCAGCTTCAGAGCTAATCTCGGGTCTGTTTGCAATGGCCTCAACTCGTAACTGGAGCTTGTGAACCAGCGCACTCAAAACATCTAGTTTATCCACTGTACCTCGTAGATCATGTTCAAATTTCTGCTTCATCATCAGATTATCAGATTCTGCTGCGCGTAAAGACTCTTGAGCAATATCTCTTTCTTGCACTAGGTCTTTCTTCTCTTCAATCATCTGGACAGTCTTTTCATATACCTTGTTCTGAAGCTCTTCTATTTGCAACAGTACACCTGTTAAATCTTTGGATTCAAAGTCTTGACAGACAGATCCACCGCAAGGAGCCAGGCTTTTATACTTTAGGTCATAAGATGCCAACAGATTCCATAACTTACCCTGTAGAAAGTTTACAATATTCTGCAGATCCTCCTTCGTGCAAGCAAGCTCATCAAAGTCAATTCTGACAGATTTCAACTCTTCCCGCAAAGAGGAAAGTCTATTTTGTAGAGTGCCGTTTTCTAAGGTTTCCTTTTGCAACAAATTTTCCAGCTGTAGTTTTTCAGTAGTGCAGGCCTTGTATTTGCTCTCATAAGTTTCATATTCTTTTATCATACCTTTCCATTCAACAATCTTCTGGGTAAGAAGACCATTTTCACTGGTAGTGTTTTGTAAATCTGCTTCCAAAATTTGGTTCTTCAGAGCCAAGTCATTGCGGATCGAATTACAAGTTTCCTTGTACTCATTCAGGCAGCGAATCTCATCCAATGCAGTCTGCAGCCTCAGCATCAATAACTCATTGGACTCAGTTGAAAGCTCCAGCTGGTGTGAAAGTTCATGCACTCTCTCTTTTGTCAATCCGAAGTCAGCACTTGCTTCAACCAAAGTAACTTGTAGAGTCTTTGAGAATACATCCAAATACACATTCACCAGATGCACCTCATAAAGTTCTTCTTCAATCTTTTGGTAGAGCCCCTTCTGTAAGAGGAGGGATCTTCTCAAATCGTCTGATAATGCATCCCCATCTAACTTCTGATTCTTTGTCTTGTAACATTTATTCTGACACTGCAAATATTTTGCTGACGGAAAATCCTCTGAATCTGATTTCCGATTCTGCACTGTTTCTTCACACTCCTGAAACCTTGGAATCAAAGAATCTTCAAAAGCCTGCTTAATGAGGTTCTCATTAGTCTCATGCATGGACTGAACCTGGAAAGAAAGCAATTCAAGGTCCTTCTGTAACTGGTTCACTGCAATAGAGTAATTCATGCGTGCCCTTTTAAGAGCTGCTTCTGCTGTAGTAGCCCTTCTTTCAAACTCCTTGTTCAGAGAGTCCAAATCACACTTTTCTTTGGAAAATATTATTCGCTCGTTGTTCATGTCTTGCTGGATTCTCTCCATCTCAGAGTTAGCAGATGAAATTGTGTACATGCAAGTAGAATGCTCATTTCTGAGACTCTGCAATTCTCCCATCATCTGTCTCTGGTTTTCCTCAAGTTCATGAATGAGAGCTTCATAGTAGCATTCCATCTGGTCTGCTTTCTTTGCAAGGCTTTCTCGATCAGCTCTCAACTCATCCAACTCCCTTAAAAGTTCAACAAATTTCCCTTTCATTGCATTGGCAGCATCTACAGTATCAAAGTCTTGCGACACCAGGCCAGGTATGCTTATACAATGAACCGCACCCTTGAGTTTATAGAAATCTGCATCCACCCTTGTTCCTAGTACTAATTGCTCACCTTTATGTAAAGTCATATCATCAGCCTGGTTTACGCTTGTCATGTTCATCCCTGAACTTGCCTGCCCAGTCTCTTGTTTGAGAACTTGCAAAACACCAAGCAATGCCTCGAAATCCGAGTGACAGGACTGGAAGTTCCTTTCATTTACTCCCAAGATTGCCTTCCTCTGAAGCTCTTTTAATTTATCTTCCATACTTGAAAGCCCCTTAAACCACCTGAGGTGTAACTCATGAAAAATGTGAATTTGGCTTGTCTCAATACTTTCTCTGCGGGAGAATGGAATGGTTAAATTGAAACTTTTTTGCTCCTCAAGATCTTCTTTTAACTTTGAACATTCGGATCTCAGTACGGAAACTTCTTTTGCTAATTGTTCTCCAGAAGCAATTTCAGCATCAAGTTGAAGAGAAATTTGTTTAGCGTCATTGCCTATTTCATCAGCATGAACCTGTAAAGAGCTCACCTCCTGCTTAAGCTCAAGAATGGATAATTCAGCAGCTTCCAAGCTTCCTCTAAGCCTACTATTTTCCTCATAAGTATTTGGCAAATCAGCATCTGCAGAAAAGTCAGAACCCCAGCTATGAGCCCACTCGCTGGTTCCCTGTGCCAAGAATCGCTGATCAGTGGGATGTCGTTTCTCTTGTCCAGGACTTTGACTAAGGGACAATCCCCCTAAATCACCAGAGGCGGTACTCTTAATACTATCAATCTCATGGGTGCTAGACGTGTCATGTTTCTCAGCATATAAACTTTCTGAAGTATTGGAAGAACATTCAAATCCACCAGTTGAATCTGCATACTCTTCATTCGGGCCAGCCCCCTCTTCAAGGGGAGAAAGTTCTTTGAATTTAACCTTCGAATTCATCTGTAGAAATAAGAAAACAGCATATATTATCACAACATATGCAAAACACCTATCACAAAGATAATAACTCCATATGGTAAAAGAAGTCATATAATGCACTGTGTAAGTTTGTCAATTTGTGTCAAATAATTTGAAATTTTCAAACAATCTTACAATTACAAGAAAAAAGTATAAAATTATCACTCTCAGAATTTGTGAGAAAGGTTAAGTTTCTCAGTAACCAACTCATGGAAGATGTTGTAAGAGGACGGATATACACATAAAACTCTGCAAAAGCAGGACCTATCTTTCTCATCTGTCAACCCGTTAATGCTTGAACATCATAGCAGCAACAGTGAGCCTAATTTCATCTTTAATAGCATAAACGCATTCTGAGAAAGGTGTTTCTTTTGGCCGGCAGCATGTATCTTCCACACATGCATGACAAACCTCAGAGGATTAGTCAAGGCAAATCATGTCATAAAAAGACATGCAACCAGCATACACCAGACAAAAAGAGATAGAGATAGATCCATAGATGTACTATCACAAGAAAGAGTGATTGAAATAATATTTTTCCAACCCTATCTCCTATTTTATTGAGTGTGTTCTGGAATTTCGGGACGTTCCATTAGTAATTTCTGTCTTGATTTGTCTTGAGTATTGTATTGAATGTGGTTTTGGTTCTATTAATGTTTAGGTTGTTACGCCAAGGTGCACTCTGATCTATCATTTGCTCCTTTTTCTCAAAATCTTTTGATTTCTTTTTTAAACAAAATACAGAGTGAAATAAAAATGTCAACAGAAACAAACATATATACTACGGGATAAATAGCGACAGAAGAGAACGACTAACCTTATCCATCTGATCATTCACTGTATCTTCAGAAGATGATATCTTTCTAGTAGTGGATACATCATTTCTATTTTGGTCAGAGGTTGTTCGTAGACCACTCTCTCTGAGCTCCCTCTGCTGCTCAAACTCTCTGAAAGTAAAAGAACTACAAATTAACAACTGAAATTAGATAAAGCAATATGTTTACATGTTTTAATGCTTACCTGAAGCCAGTTTTAGAAGTTAGCAGCTGCACTGTGACCTGGCATGGAATAAGACAAAAAAAAAATTTGCTAAACACGATCATATAGTAGTTGCCAACCAGTAATAACAAATTACTGGAAGCTAAATGAGAAATCAACTAGCTTTCCTAAGATAACACTATGTCTAAAATAATTTGAACTTCAGAGATTCTCACATGTAAAACAGTTCCAGAATCACATCCAAGGAGTAGAAGTGCAACAGACGAAGGCTTTGAAGCATCAGCATAATCAGCAAGGTTGATATTAGTCTCGCCAAGGATACTAGACCTTGAAGAACCCTGATGTCAGTTAGATTTAGGCCAAAGACAAAGTTAAACTCAGTTTAAACAAGGTAATGGCTGCAGACAGCTGCTCTGGCGGTGATTAGGGACTAGAGAAAACTAGGTTATAAATCAACGGAATTTGAAGCAGAAATCTATGAATACATAAAAATTCTGGAGTATTACCATGGTTACCACAAGTTTGTAAAGCTTCTCATCGTATTGTTTGGTTTTAGTGTCTTGTAGAAGTCTTGTAGTTTCATAGATAGGATCTCCCCATTTACAGGACCCATTCCTTACATTTGCCTTGGTAGTTTTTGCAGTTGCTTTTCCGGAATCAGCAGGTATGAAAGATATAAACAGCTTATCCCATCCGGTTTGTGGAACCTGAACCATGCAGAAACATTATATTTAGTCGTAGCATAGATTGTGGCTGCTAGATATATAACACCACGTTTCACCATCATGCTAGGGGAAAAATACAAACTTAAGATGGCTTTCAGTTACACTTTAAGCCATTAGCCATAAGAAATTAGAATTGAATAACAAGTCAACTAATGAGATCTATGGGCTTGCATTACTAACATGAAGTTTACGTCGATTTTAGATTACCTTACACATCATATGACACAACTGAATACCAGATTCAGGCCAGGCCATTGCCAGGAAAATGCTAGTAGTGACACATACAACATACAAAAAAGTTGACAAGACAAAGCCTATTTTTTGGTACAATCTAAATGAATCCAGATTGACTGCTTAGAAGATTTAATTAACACTGACTAATGCATCATTAAGCAGTTGACTTAAAGACATTCTATTTCACCTTACAATCCAGAAGTTTATGCACGGGTTCTATAAGAAGTGAATACAAAGTGGGAATGTATTAAAACTATCAACTAGATATAGTTTCAGCATTAAATTCTAATAAGTTACAACTTACATTTGTGGCATGGAATTGTAGCCTGAAAACCACTTTGACTTTTGTCTTCTCAAGCTTCCACCTAGTGACCCTTGACATTACTGGATAGTCTATCTATTTCTAGTCAACTGTGGAACCTTGATGGTTACACTCTCATTCTCCTGCACCATTGTAAATCAATTGAATTCAATCGCATTGTATCCACGAAAAATGGAAGGTAAGTTGCAACTGATCACGCAAACTAAGAATTGCATCTCGTGGATGATCATAACTAAGCCAGAGAAACAAAGACATATTTTGGTGCTCACAATTGCTTATAAACCAAGTAGAAAAACAAAAGGTTAGATAGGCGATCCCCTTTCCCCTTCCCGAAAGTTGAACCAGAATGTGAATAAAAAATGCTGGTATAACCAAGTAAGACCATTATCAGAAATAGCAAACCAAAAAGGTCACATCATGCTGCATTATCAAATTCAAGTAAATGCATTAAGGAAAGATCATCATCAATTTTCAAGATTAACAGAAGTCAAAGTAAAACTAAAACCAACACTTGTACAAGAGTAAGATTCCTATTTGGTCTAGTCAGATTCAGCAACATCCAACAAACTAATCCAAGATTTTCTTTTTTCCAATCAGTTTTCTGTTCTCAGTAACCAAACAGAAGAAATGTAATCTAAGAGAAAACAAAAGGTTGAGCAGGGAACCGATTTGGGTGAGAATCAAATCCAAATTCAGAGCACATTGCCTTGTACAACCAGGCAGGGACTTTCCAAAATAGAAAACCCAGAAACAATTTTCAAATCCCAGTTGAAAACACACCGGATCCAAACCCAGAAAAAGAAAAAAAAAAGCTGGGGGAATTCAGATGGCAGCTTGCTGCTAGGACACTGAACCCAAAGAGACTTGACAAAATACCTAAAACGACGCCGTCAGAGAGAATCCCACTTCCCAAACCAGAAATGGCTAGCTAAATGTAGAAATTTTCAAAAACCCAAATCACTGTTTGTCCAGAACAACAAATCGTCAAAACCCCATGATTTGTAATTTCAATAAAATGTCAACATGCAGCTAAAACCACAAAGATACTTACATTACAAATGTGAAGAAATTCAAACCCAAATATCAGAAACGCCAAAAAATTGCAGTGGGAATGTGATGGGAACAGGGGCAGCAGTAAAAACTAGTAAAGATAACACCTTTGAGTCTCAAAATTCACAACCCATAAATAAAATATAAATTAAAATACATAAATGTGTGGAGTTTTATGAAAAAACAAGATTAAAAATGTTGGGTGATATTATATTGCCAATGGGGGTGCAGTACCTAGCTGTGGATCTGTAGAACAGTAGAGGGTGCTTAAGGTGGAAGGAACAGCAAGTAATCTTGGGTAAGAAGGTAAAGACTCTGATGAGAGAGAGAGAGAGAGAGAGAGAGAGAGAGATTGTCAGTGAGCGTGAGGTTTATGGGTTGGTGGCGTAAATAAGCAGTAAATGGAGGGGTTAAGAGCATTAGTAAGGTGAGAAGGTGGTGGCTTTCAGCTCAAATATCAACTTCAGGTTCTGGAAACCCGCCAAAGCCTGCATTTGTCTCTCTTAAAATCTTCATTTTTTAATTTTTAATTTTTAATTTATTTGTTTTTTTCTGCTTTTTCTTGTGGTGATGTCATTGTCTAGGTATGTGTCTGTGACTCTGGGTTTTTGCCTTTTACTACTGTTGGAGTAGTTGGATCTTTAGTACAATACCTCCTTTGGGTTTTTGACCAATTTGGCACTAATTTGGTTTTATGTGAAGAAGGCAATAATGATAGGTGCTAAAATGGCAGTATTTTTAATTTTAAATGAATAATCAGATAATTTAAATTACATATTAATAAACTCTCATTGTTAATCAAAATTTTATGAAATTATCATTTTAATTCTCTAATTAAAACTGAACATGAATAAGAAATATGAGCAGAAATGTAATTTTACACAACCAAAATTTTGCTTTTTTTTTAAAGCCTCATCTACATGTGATTCTAACAGATCTCCAATTAAAGGGAACTTTAATGAAAATGACTTAGGTTAAGTTTGTTTTTACAAAAAAATCCGTCACTAACTTTATTTAATGTAAAAGACTTGAAATTTAATGAAAATGACAAAAGACAATATAGTAAGGGCAAAAACTAAGACCTCATAAATAGGAAATAAGCCCATGTGCAAAAAAAAAAAAAAAAATTCAACTAATACCCCTAACGGAAACCCCGTTCCATCAGTCCAATTCCATTAGAAAGTTTTTTTTCCATTATGCTTTGAATTGCATGAAAAGTTTGTCGGGGCCATACTTCCATTGTATATTTGTTTGGTTGTGTCTGCATGAAAATGTGAGAAGAATGGAATTTAAATCAGAGCCATCGATCAAAAAATTACATGATTAAATTTGACATGTTCCAAATTGGCAGCATCGCCCCACCACTACCTCCCTAATCTACAAAACTAGAACCTTCATCCCCAATTATTAGTCCATTATAATTATTTAATTATTAATTTATTAGCTGTTATAAATAGGCAAAAGTTAGATAGATAACCTTTGCTAAGGACGGGAGCGAAGCAGTTGCAAAATATTATACCAACACAAAATGATTACAGAGGAAGTGATGTATATTATTGCTATTAGTTGTGTTTCTCTTCAAGTCTAATTTGATCAAATGTAGTGCTCTATTTATAGAGCAACCTCATAGAAAACAAACAAATGACACTATTAAACTTGTGAAAGGGTTACTATATACATGTGGGCAAACATACCTACTATTTTACAACACTCATCCTTGGATGCCCACATATCAACATCAGTTGCCTCGTTAAAACTTTGCTTGGAAAAACCCAGTGGGAAAAAAACCATAGCAAAGGAAAAAGAGTACAACTTTACCCGGATGGTGTTGAGCATGCTTATGTTGCCTCATTAAAACCTTGATAGGAAAAACCCAGTAGGAAAAATCTTAATCGAAGGAAAAAGAGTACAACATGTACGTATCATGGATGCTCCCCTTGAATTGTATCTCCCCCTGATTCCGCATTCTTCAATTTTAAAAGCCGACGTAATCCGATTCCCTGGACTAACTTTTGAAATGTGCACTTTGGTAGAGATTTGGTGAACAAGTTTGCTAAATTTTCATTAGAACGGATTTGTCTGACTTCAATAACTTTAACCTTCTGAAGCTCATGTGCACTGAAAAATCTTGAAGATATGTGTTTATTCTTATCACCCTTGATGAATCCTTCCTTCATCTGGGCAACACATGCTGCATTATCTTCATGGATGATAGTTGGAGTGTCTGTCTTTGAAGGTAGACCACATGAATTCCGGATGTGATGGATCATTGATCTTAACCAAGAACATTCACGACTTGCTTCATGTAAAGCAATTATTTCCGAGTGATTGGAAGATGTAGCAACTAGCGTTTGTTTCGTTGATCGCCATGAAATTGCAGTATCTCCATTAGTGAACACATATCCATTTTGTGAGCAGGCTTTATGCTGATCGGAGAGAAAACCAGCATTTGCGTACCAACAAGGATCTGTTCATTTGTAAGCTTGTCTGAGTAGAAGAGACCCATATATGTTGTCCCACGAAGGTATCGTAGAACATCTTTGACTCCCTTCCAATGGTGAATTGTTGGAGTAGAGTTATACCTGACTAACAAGTTAACTGAAAAAGCTATATATGGTCTAGTACATTGTGCTAAATACAATAAAGCACCTATTGCGCTCAAATATGGTACTTCTGGACCAAGGACCAGTTCATCATCTTCTTTTGGATGGAATGGATTTTTCTTAATGTCCAAAGAACGAACGACCATTGGGGTGCTAAGTGGATAAGCCTTGTCCATGCCAAATCGCTTCAGTAGTTTTTCAATGTAAGTTGATTGATGGACCAAAATTCCATTAACACAATGCTCGATTTGCAGGCCGAGACAATATTTTGTTTTCCCAAGGTCTTTCATTTCAAATTCTCTTTTCAGATATTCAGCATTTTTATTGAGCTCTTCAGGGGTTCCAACTAGGTTCATATCATCGACATATACTGCCACTATAGCAAATCCAGTATTTGATTTCTTAATGAACACACAAGAGCAGATGACATTGTTGGCATATCCTTCTTTAATCAAATACTCACTGAGACGATTATACCACATTCGCCCAGATTGTTTCAACCCATATAGTGATCGCCTTAATTTGATTGAGAACATACCTCGTGGTTTGTTAGTTGCTTCAGGCAACTTAAGTCCTTCTGGGACTTTCATATACATGTCAGTATCTAATTCTCCATATAGATATGCGGTGATGACATCCATAAGTCGAATGTCAAGTTTTTCTGAAATCACCAAACTTATTAAGTAACAGAACGTAATTGCGTCCATTACAGGAGAGTGTCTCTTCATAATCAATTCCAGGTCTTTGTGAAAAACCTTGTGCAACGAGTCGTGCTTTATATCTTGCAATCTCGTTTTTCTCGTTGCGTTTCCTTATGAATACCCATTTGTAACCTACGCGGTTCACACCAGGCGGGGTTTGGACTATTGGTCTAAAAACACTTCGTCTTTCTAAGGAATTTAATTTTGCCTGGATTGCATCTTTCCACTTAGGCTAATCATGTCTCTGCTTACATTCATCAACAGAGCGGGGCCCAATGTCATCGCTTAATATAATTTCAGTGGCTATTGCAAATGCAAACATGTCGTCGATGATTATTTCATTTCGATCCCACAATTCATTAGTACATGCATAATTTATGGATATTTCTTTGCTTTCATGTACTTATGTCTCTTCAGGGACAGGTGTCTCAGCAGGGACATTTTCTTTTTTTGGAAGTACAGAATCATGAATTGTGGATTTATCATTCATTTTCTTTTCTTGAATGATTTCATTTGGGTTTAACTGTGCCCTCATCTTTCTCTTTCGAGGGGCTGAATCTTTTTAACCTGGGGGTCTACCACGCTTCAGGCGTGCACTGGATGAATGATTCGCTGCCACTTTATTTTGTCCAACATGGACATCAATTCTTGCAGGTGCATTTGCAGCTGGTATATATGACTTTGTCACTTTCGAAGCATCATTAAATGCATCTGGCATTTGATTAGCAATACCTTGAAGATGAATGATCATTTTCACTTCATTTTCACATTGAGTGCTTCGTGGATCAAAATGAAATAAGGTGGGAACAACCCATGTCAGCTCTTGCCGTTCTTCTAGAACGGTCTTTTCTCCCCCTAACGACGAGAAAACTATTTCATCAAAATGACAATCAGCAAAATGAGTTGTAAACATATCACTATTCAAAGGTTCCAAATATCTAATGATAGATGGTGAATCAAAACCCATATAAATTCCCAGTCTGCGCTGAGGTCCTATTTTAGTTCGTTGTGGCGGTGCAATAGGCACATAAACAACACAACCAAAAACTCGTAAATATGAAATGTTTGGCTGATGTCCAAACACGAGTTGTATTGATGAGTATTGATGGTTGGCTATGGGTCTCAGTCGAATCAATGATGCTGCATGTAAGATAGCATGTCCTCATGCAGAGACTGGCAATTTCGTTTTCATGATCAGAGTGCGGGCTATTAATTGAAGCCGCTTGATAAATACCTCTGCTAAACCATTTTGAGTATGGACATGAGGAACATGATGTTCAACATCAATGCCCAGTGCCATGCAGTAATCATCAAAGGTTTGAGACGTAAATTCACCAACGTTATCAGGTCGAATAGACTTAATGGGATGATCTGGGAACTGTGCTCGCAACTTAATTATCTAAGCAATAAGTCTCGTAAAAGCTACATTTCGAGTAGATAATAGGCAAACATGTGACCATCGGGTAGATGCATCAACCAAAACCATAAAGTATCGAAATGGTCCACAAGGTGGTTGAATAGGTCCACAAATATCCCCTTGAATTCTTTGCAAAAATGATGGGGATTCATCATCAACCTTAAGTTGAGATGGTCTAATTACCAACTTCCCTTGGGAACAAGCCTTGCAAGGGTTATCATTTGAGACATCAATGTGTCTGCTCAATAATGGATGACCATTAGAGTTGGTAATGATTCTACGCACCATGGTAGATCCTGGATGACCCAGAGTCATGCCAAAGCATGTAAACTTTTGAATCAATGAACTTCTGGTTCATGATAGTATATGCCTCAATTGTCTTTATGTATGTATAATACAATCCACTCGATAAACTACGTAACTTCTCTAATATACGCTTCTGGGTATCATTGGAGGTAATGCATAAATATTCCATATTTTCTACACTTTTCGTTTCAATGTGGTATCCATTTAGACGTATGTCTTTAAAGCTCAACAAATTTCGAGTAGACCGAGTGGCGTACAACGCATTTTGTATGGACAATATTGTTCCATTTGGTAACATAATCTGGGCTTTTCCTAAGCCTTCAATTACATCTAATTGTCTTGATATTGTTGTTACCTTTACTTTTGCAAGTACCAAGTTCAAGAAATACTTTCGATCTCGAAGTATTGAATGCGTGGTTGCGCTATCTGCAAGACAAAAGTCTCCACCATTGCTCTTGTTTTAAGAATAACCATAATTTTTATCCATGTTCTCTGAGTAAAGAAATTACAGTTAAAAGCAGTTTATTCACACTGGAATACTACTTTTATTGAATTGAAAATGCGAGCATTAAACCACAAGTACAAATAACAAGAGCACATTAAACATAAATGATTCAATCAAACCCATAAACTTCATTCCTTCTTTCAATAATAAAGTCTGAAGCATCCAGGTGGGTTGTGTTCAACTGTCTTGATAAATTGGTCACTGGATCAGGTGTTTCCATTGGTTGAGCCTAGTCGAGGAAATTGGTCTCAACACCCTTCTCCTTGAAGGAAGCTTGATACAAATCCACCAGATGCTTTGGGGTGCAACAAGTACATGCCTAATGTCCATTGACACCACACCTATGGCAAACTCTTTCGGGATTTCTAAGAGCGTTCATATGGGCTTTTCCTTTTTGGCGATTTGCATTTTTAAAGCTCGGGCCCGAATTATGCCTTGGAACCTGATTGTGAAACTGAACACAATGGTTCTTGCATGTCCCATTCCACCAGCCTCACTTATGGCCACGTCCTCGTTTGTAATTATTGCCACGAGAGGATATGGTATTCCCTTCAAGGGAATCAACATTCACTTCTGGGAACGGTGCTGATCCGGTAGGTCGAGACTAATGATTTTTCATTAGGAGCTCATTGTTTTGTTCAGCTACCAAGAACACAGATATCAGCTGGTTGTATTCAGTGAAGCATCGTGCTTTATACTGCTGCTGCAGGAGCACGTTAGAGGCATGAAATGTGCTGAAAGTCTTTTCCAGCATATCTTCTTCAGTAATGGTATCCCCACAGAGCTTCATCTGAGAGGTAATTTTGAACAACGCGGAATTGTACTCAGCCATTGACTTGAAATCTTGGATCCTTAGGTGAGTCCATTCATAGCGAGTCCTTGGAAGAATCACCGTTGTCTGGTGATTGTATCTGTTTCTCAATGTCTTCTAGAGAGCTAACAGATCTTCAATCCTTAAGTACTCGCTCTTTAATCCCTCATCAAGATGGCGACGAATAAAGATCATGGCCTTTGCCCGATCTTGAGATGATGAGATGTTTTCTTCCCTAATGGTATCTCCAAGATTCGCTGCTTCCAGATGGATCTTGGTATCCAGTATCCAGTATCAAGCTTTGCCAAGTTTGCCATTTTCTTTTATAAAAGAAAATTGAGGTGTGTAAGAACTTACAATAATATGTGTTCTTGAGGAATATATTGTTAGAACTTCTGGTTCTTACAAATTTTGATCTTCAGGCCAAAATGATAAGTACTCGAAACTTCAGGCTCGAGATTTTCATGATTAATGAGAAGGGCGATTGTACCGCACCATTCTCATTGAAACAAGTATAGGATGGGCGATTATTCCGCACCACTTTAAACAGAAGGAAATTTTAAATATGTAGAGCAGGGTGGACAATTATACTGCACCACCTAAAATTGCGATAAAATTTAAATATGCAGAAGCATGGTGGACGATTATACCGCACCACCTAAAATTGCGATAAAATTTAAATATGCAGAGCAGAGTGGGTGATTATTCCACACCACCTAAAATTGCAATAAAATTAAATAGCAGACAAATTTAAATATGCAGGATAGGGTGGGCGATTATACCGCTCCACTTAAAATTTGCAGTAAAATTAGATCTGCAGTCCAAGTTAGGCGATGATATCGCACCATCTTGGATTGCATAAATAAACACTGTGTTAGTAGTCAAGAGTTACACCAAACAAGAAATCAAAGATATAAGTAATTGTTAGGTTGAGAAGTAGAAGTAAACATGGTGCAAACAGTTCTTCATGAGGGTATATCCAGCAATTGAGGCAGAGGAAGAAGAAGAAGAAGAGTAAAAACCTTAGAGGAAACTTTTTTTTTTCTTCGGTGAAGGGAAATGCGAAAATGATTAGAGAGTCGTGCTGATAATGTGTTATAAATAGGCAAAAGTTAGAGAGATAACCTTTGCTAGGGACGGGAGCGAAGCAGTTGCAAAATATTATACCAACACAAAATGATTGCAGAGGAAGTGATGTATATTATTGCTATTCGTTGTGTTTCTCTTCAAGTCTAATTTGATCAAATGTAGTGCTCTATTTATAGAGCAACCTCATAGAAAACAAACAAATGACACTATTAAACTTGTGAAAGGGTTACTATATACATGTGGGCAAACATACCCATTATTTTACAACATTAGCACTATAATTAGGGCTATAAAGATAAGTGCATCCACTTCAAAATATCATATCAAAATTAGTTTGCTACTTCCATTGACAACGAATTAGTTTGTTTTGAAAATCCTTCTAATTTCATTTAGGACATCACTACTATGAGTTTCAATAATATATTGATGTTTCTTGAAAATGAACACGGTACTACACTATTTATGAAATTGAATACTGGTACTATCACTATTTCTTCAACCAAACGCTGACTATTTCTGAACATGAACATGGGTACTACACTATTTTAGAAATAGGTTACGAGTACTACAATATTTATGAAACTGAACATGATTACTACACTATTTATGAAACTGAACACAAGTATTACACTGTTTATGAAATTAAACACGGATACTACATTATTTTAGAAATAGGTTACGAGTACTACAATATTTATGAAACTGAACATGATTACTACACTATTTATGAAACTGAACACAAGTATTACATTGTTTATGAAATTAAACACGGATACTACATTATTTATGAAACTGAACACTGGTAATATCATTATTTCTTAAACCGAACGCTAACTACAAGTTCAACCAAGTCTGCTTCCATATCGTGCTCCTCACTCGAAGGCCCTGACCGTTCACTGCCACCCTCATGTCTAACCCTGGGTATCTCCAAATTGCAATTTGACTCATCTTTAACTAAACATTCAACTAATTAATGAGAAAGGCTTTCCTCAATTCTCGGCTTCCGAGCCCTTCCTCCCATATCTCCGTCTCCTTCGAAACCCCATTACCGCCATTGATTCGAGCCCTTCTCTCTCGGGTATAAACAATCACACCATTCACAACCGCACCATTAAACCTCTATGATTAACTCTCTCATAAACACCACACGGACTAGTCTCCAGATCTTTCGATCACTGTTCGAAGACTCCTTGTTACTCTCGTCGTACAAGTCCTCTCCACCTTGTGGCATATGCGCTCTGCATTTCTTCATCGCAGCAACAAGACTTGGCAAAACCTTGAGAGTGGTTGCCATTTGGCTTGAAATGCCTGTACCTAGTAGTCTCACCAATGCTGATCCCAAATTCCTTCTTCCTCAAAAGGCTCCTAATACGGTTATTTAAAAATTTGGTGGAATTCGAATGAAAATAGAGATGTGGAGATCGAGAGAGAGGTAGAGAGATCTAATTGATTATAAAAGTGGATGAATTGTTTCTGTGCAGAGGAAAGATCGAGATTAGGAAGAGAGATTGAGAATGGAGATCGAGAAATAGGGATTAGGTGGAAAGATTGAGAAACAGAGAGAGGATGGAAACTCATTCCTTGGGCTAGTCTTTTTGGGCTGGTTTGATGTTGGGTGTTGTCATAATTATTAAATAAACTTATTACTTGGTTTTTTTGTTGGGGTGTGATATCCACACACCCCATTTTACTTCTCACACACCTTTTTAATTTTCGGTCGTCGAATCGGATGAATTGAAGAAGATCGACGGACATAAATCATCAAGGGGTGTGTGAGAAGTAAAATGGGGTGTGTGGATAGCACACCCCTTTTTGTTAAGAGTTAAAGTTTTAAAACCCCCTCTCTTAGTTTTTCCAATTTAGGGATATTTGAATTACGATACCATACAACTTTCTATTTAGAATTTTGAGTTTTTATTTTAGTTTTGGTAGGTTAATATTCTAAGAATTGAAGTCAATTAATAAGAAATCATGTTTCTTGCAAGTTATAAAGTCACTTGTGTCCTTAATGGTGAAAAAGAAAGAAAAAAGCAAAACAAGATTATATGTACTATACTAATCACATAATTAACAAGACACGCAACGTTTTTCTTTATACAATGCTTTGATACAACTCATGTTCTAGACGTTTAGACTAGTTATGCAGTTATATTATCATATTGCAAATTTAGATCATATATTCAACTAAGAATCAACATACTTAGTAGTTTAGATAATCTTGACAATGTGTATGCTGCTAGATAGTATAGTATAAGAAGGTACTTTCGAATCTTTTAACGAGACAACACTTAAAACATGCACACGAGTAATGTGTTTATCAAACAATTAAAGCAAGTTCAATTAGTTGTTTGTTCACTACATATAACATATAACCAGAAAGAAAGAAAAAAAGTGGCAGCAGTACCTAATTTACGGGAGCAATTGTATGGTACGAGACAAAAGGATTTATATTTTGCCAAATTTAGAATGGAATTTAGAGGAATGAAAAGTAGAATGTGGCAAAGAAAAGGACACTAGGACGTAGGGATGGGCAACAGTTATGACGGACGGGTAACCACGGTTGTTTATCCATAACATTTTATGTTCATACCCGCATAACCGTTTACCCGTTGGATAATTGCATAAACAGTTATACCCATACCCATAATCGTTTATAAACGGTTAACCATACTCATAACCGTTTACCCATTTAACAATAACCGTTTACCCGTTTTTCACCCATTTATCGATTTTTTTACCCATTTATCCCTTTTTTCACCCGTTTACATGTTTGTTTTTTAATAACTTGAAAATTACAAAAGAAAAAATTGTCATAATTTTCTTTTTTTGACAATTAAACACCGTTATAGGTATATTTTAGCATGCATTTTCCTATTTTAATCATTTAAATCCTTATATAATTCTAATAATTGAAATAATAGTTTACGACCAAGCATATGTTGACGCAAAAGATGAAGAACACCCACCATTGCCTGCTGTTGTCAACAATGAAAGCTTGCATATGTAGGCACAGAGGGTCGGAAAACTTTTGCTTGGTCATGAGAATGTGAAGTTGTGCCAGAAAGTGATGGCAGGTGAAGACTCTGCCTTCTGTCAACAGTTGATTCCTGGAATCATGCTTAGCATTGGAATTAGAAATGAGGAAGCGGGTTTGGTTGACTCTCCGCACTCCTGTTACTTCTTTCTTGATGAGGATGTCCTTCCGGTTGGGGCAGCATTACACGCTGCCTCGGCGTAGAGTTATTTGGACGAGCACCAGCATTCTGTGCAGATGAGAGGCGAGGAGAGAGAAAGATGAGCGGCAGTGAGGAGAGAGAGATGAGCAGCGTAGATAAGAGAGAGGGCAGCGGAGATATGAGAGAGGGCACGTTTAAGACTCTGAGTCTGGCGGAGAGGTTGGAAATTTAGAGTTTTTATTTATTTTTTTTAATTTTACGTATATTAAATTAAATGGGTAAATGGATACCGTTATAACCACGAGTAATACCCATAACCGATGGATACCCGTTATAACCGCAAGTAATATCCATAACCGTTCATTTAAATTTCATGTATAAACGGTTATACCCATAACCGTTTGTTCGTCTAAACGGTTACCCATAACCGTAACCGTAAACTTTAAATGAGCAGGTAACCGCGGTTACCCAAGGTATTTTGCCCATCCCTACTAGCACGTCGCCAAAACACAAGAAAGTGCAGCACTGCAGCTGCAACCAGCATATGATGACTAATGTGTGAATTCTGAGGTCCAAGAATGAATTTTGGTCCTACAAGAATGGGAATCACGGGGTCACCGTCACCACACCACTAGTGAAGTGTCCTCAGTGGGAGACCATGCACATGGGTATGGCGCGCTAGGGGCAGAAGAAGTATTTTTCATTTCCAAGTTACTTATGTCACGGCCTCGCAATTAGTGTTTAGACTAATGATATTTTTCTTTAATTATAAGTCGAAAAATGATGAATTTGCTCGTTCTTATGATTTTTCTGTTGTATAATGTTTCATAGCCTCACTAGGATGGACTTGGATCTCATTCAGATATTCTTTGTGAGGATCTTATCCTATCCATTCATTGTACATCATGCAATCATAAATCATTTTAAATTTTTTATTTAAAATTATGTGCAAATAACATCTACCAAAAATTGACCGTATAATGTACGATAAACGAATAAGATATGTGAATCCTAAAAATCCTCGCAAAGAGGATCCTATCCTCATCATAACAGGTGTGAAAAAGGGCAAGAGATGTGTGATATCACGTGACGTCACGTGCAGGCAATTTTATTTTTTTTGGGGGGGTTGGGCAAGGTGAGAGCACACACCTTTTACGTTGAGATGATTTTTATTTTTTTTTTCTGAAATTTGTAAGTGGATGGTAAATTAGTAAAAGTGAAAACTGGTTAATTAAGTTGCGTAGGTTGATTGTTATGCATAATGATGCATGTGATTTGATTTGAGATATGAGATAATTTTCCTAAGATTTTTGGGTCCCTACTAATACACAATTAATCTAATACTAATCAAAATTATTATTCCCACTACCCAATGTTTAAAAAGTCAATTTGATGACACCATCATTCAAGACTTTTATGTTTTATTTTTTTCAAATTCATGATCAATATATTAGCTTACCTCAAAGTACTCGTTTGATAAACATAATTAGTGATGGACTAATTGAACAGATTGATATGAGTTAGGTTGGTTCTATTTAAGGTCTTCATTTTAAATGGCTTAGAATAAGCTTACATAGGAAATGCATATTCTCAGCTATCCAACTTTTAATCAATCTCATGGTTGAGTTATTTAATATCAATCTCAGCCTTGATACGAGATTTTATAAGAATGAGATCATATCAAATTAATTAAACGCCCCAAAAAAAGTTACAAATATGATAGATATCATTCTTATAGATTCTTCCTTGTGTCGGGACATTGCACGAATAATTTTAGTTGTTTGACATAAGCAATAGAACGAAATGAAGTATGTTATTATGTTAACCTTAAAAACTACCAAGCCTACGTGACGTGCAGACTGAGTAATTAATGAGCTAACTACGTTCTTCGGTTATGTGCAAGGCGTGCCAACTCAAAGGCCGAGCTCAGCTGGGGAGTAAAATATGTTGATGTTACGTTGAGCACGTTGCTAACTTCTTGATCTTGCGACTGCGGCAAAGGAAGGAACACGTCTCTGCCTTCGGGTTCTAGAGCCTGAAGACAAGGCTGCTAGTTCTGCAAAGTTCAATATCAAATTCGGCTTTCAATGTGCTGAATGTAGTAATGTAGTAACACCTCACTTCGCCGAGAAGGCTGATGAGATGACTTCTACCAACAAGGACTTGAAAATCCTTATCAACTGAGACTTGGATAATAACCAATCGGTCTCGAAGCAGTGTTGTTTATCCAAACTGAAGGTGCTCCTTGATTGGCTGATTCTACGGCTCTAGTGTTGTTTATTCAAACTGAAGATGTCGCCGGTTGCCTTCACAATTCATCCAAACTGAAGAAAGAGGAGAATGATAAAATCTCAAGGGTTGTTGAGAAGCTTTGCACATGACAATTTGTGTGTTGAATTGAAGGGGGGGGCTTGAATAATACACTTCTTTCTTTATTTATAGTAGCCAACCCTCTCATGGCCGAGCTAGAATCGTATTCAGATTAGAACTCCTCAACCTAATCTAATTAGGTCTCAGCCAATCCTGACTCTAATAGGACTCTGAACCAAGCTTTTAAACAAACCAGATTCATCCCTTAATTCTCAACATCCTTAGCCTTATGACTCCCTATTGCACTAGGTTTTGACTACTTCACTCTTATCTAAACCAATTCCCTTCGCAACAAGATTTGGCCGGCCTTAACTAGATGGCCCACAAGAAAATTCTAGATAAATGCCATTAGACCGAGAATAATCCCAGGCTCGGCCCAAAATAATATTTTGGACCCAAACATATTCACATAGACATTGAGAGAAAAACACGCTTGTGTAACACATTAGTGGCGCGTTTACGTAAGGGTAATGGGAGTCAGGAAACGGAATTGAATTCCGATTACGATTTACATCGGTGTTTACTAACGTGAGAGGAATACAAAAAAATCTTGTGGGACCCAGATGAATTCCGGAATCACACTCCGGAATTTCATGGAGTTGGATTCTCTAGCAATATGTGGTAATTGAATTCCTTGAATTGGTGTCCTCTAGGAATCAGACTTTTGTTCCTCAATTGCCCTCTGAATTTGTCTTCTGCAAATCCACCCAAATTGGGAGGTGGCAGGTGTGGTGGGAGGACGTGAATATGGGAGGCAGTGGGTGTATCTATGAATATGGGAGGTTGTGGGGGCTGGGGAAGAAGAGGATATGGAGGATTGGGGGAGCATGGAGGAAGTATGATGGGTGGTGGGAAGGGTTGTGCGGGCTGGGAAAGAAAAAGGCAGCAAGGCCTAAAGTCCTCTCCATTTTATAACTTGAACATCTGAAAGGAGATTTTCTGAAATTCTTTATGGTGTAGAAATGTACATTTGGATGGTTTTGGTACCTGAAGCCTTTCTAGACATAGTTGCAAGCTTTTCCTCCAATTCTTGCTTTACAGATGTAAGGGCGGATGCCCGGGCTTGCTCATCTGCTAATGGTTGTCTCTCTTGCTGCCTCAAGTGTGTGACTCTTGCTACAAGAAATTTACCACTGTTTAAACAAAGAGGCGTGGGAGATTGGGAATGCTCTGGAAGTTGGTGAAGAAAAGATGGGGATGAAAGGATGGGAGGGAGAAAAGATAAAGTTTGTAAAGATAAATTTAATTGTATATAGATAAACTTAATTTTCAATAATTATACTATAAAAATAATTTATTTTTAACAAGGACAATTTAGTAATCAAGCTAGTTTTAATTCCGTTTCCAGTGAACTAGTAAACAATATATATGGAACCAATATCATTTGTATTCCGATTCCAATTTAATTTAGTAAACAACTTTAACATGAATCTAATTATGTTTCCTCCTCAATTCAAGTCCTCCTCAATCCAATTCATCCTCAATTCAATTCCCTTCAATCTGATTACGGATTAGTAAACGAACCGTAGATATAAACACAAAAGGTTGAATTGAAATACAAAAACTGGACCACGCTCTCCTAGGCCATAAGTGAAGAGCCCATTACTTGACCATGTCGGCGTGTCATGATACCATAAGTGAAGAGCCCATTACTTGACCATGTCGGCGTGTCATGATACACTTTGAGTCTTTGGCCTCTCGAGCTAATTGGAAGTGTAAATTTATTGATTATGCTAAACAACCAAATGCTTTCATAAGGGCTTATTTTCAGCTACGCCCTCTGAAATTCTATTTTACACTATGTTTGGATGAAGAAATTTAAGATTACTAAGGAATTTTAAAATGACGGAAATTTAAATGATGGAATTTTATTCTATAGAATTTGTGAATTTTCTTGTTTGGATAACCTAAAAGAACAATGGAATTGAATACGGAATTTGTTGTTTTTAAACTCTCAATCATAGAAATTGGAAAATGACACCTATTTACATGGAATTTAAACTTGGGAATTGGAGGTCCCAAATTCCAAGTTTTTTTCCATGCGGAAATTCTAAATTTCTATGTTTATGAATCCAAACAAGGGAATTGGTGCATGTCAATTTATAAATTATGTCTTTAATTCAAATTCCAAGTTTATTTCCCTCATCCAAACACAGTGTTAGTCTCATTTTGTTCGTTGTAACTCACAAGTCACTACTTTACTTCTTGAAACCCAAAATTCGTTCCAGCTTGACTAGTGAACTCTCTCTTCTTCGTGAAACTTATATGTCGTCTCCTGAAACATGTGGGATCCAATAGCTAATAAGACTATGTCAAATGTGCAATAAATTTGATTATAAATCTCTATTATGCGTCAACATTCAACAATAAGAGAATATTAAGTTGAAAAGAATTTGAAGAGATGAAAAAAAAAAAAAAAGAAATTGATTAGTTCACCCAAATCAAACCCATATAAGAAATTAACAGATATAAGGTAATGCGGTTTTGAGTTATACAGAGACGACTCAAGTTTTAGGGGGTAAATTGGGATAAAAATTGAGTTCCAGCAAACACAGCTGATCCTTTGTTTATTTGACATCTCGATTGCTGGATAATATCAACAGACCCGTTGAAGAAAGCTTAAAAGAATCTTTAAATTTTCTTTGACAGACCCCAGCAACAGCATTATGGTCTTCACAATGATTAAACTCCAAAGAGCAAATTCTTGATCTCATTGACAAGCAACCACTCTTAAGCTGATAAAACAGCTTGCCTGCACAACAGCAGCTAGCGAAGTGAGTTCTACAAACATTGTGTTTAGGAACAAGGGAGTTAAAATACATAAATGTAAATTATATACAATCTTTTATTTTTCTTGATTGGAATCAGTTTGCTGTTGTTGTTGCTAATCTACAGGTAAAGCTTAAATTTACATACAATCTTTTGTTTTTCTTGATTGGAATTTCGAAAGAATTAGTTGTTCTTGGAAAGAATTACAGAAAATTGGAAAAGGGAAATGGGAAAGTGAGGAAATGCATGCAAATGGGTTTGGGAAAATGACTTTTCTTCGGGCTTTTGGCTTTCATCCTTTCTGCGTTTGCTAAGCTATCGATCAAACGTCTTGGTTTTGCCTTCGCTTTTTAAAACAATCAAACAGACATACGTACCAAACAATCAAATATTTTTATTTTTATTTTTCTAATTCACATCATAATAAACTAATAAAAACTAAAAGGGTGTAGTAAGTTTGGATTTTAGATAATTTTAATAGACTTTTTAAAAGATTTTTTTAAGTCGCAGGTTTAAAAAAAAAATTAATAGACTCTACAATTCTTATATGGATTTTGACAGATTTATATGGATTTCAATGAATTTGTACGGATTTTTTCATGGATTTCTTAGGATTATTTAGATTCTCTTTCAGAAACACTATGTTTTTAATAAAACATTCAGACATGTTTATAATAAGGATGGGCAGGTCCAAATGCTATTCACTTCACTACTTGTAAATGGAAGAGTAAAAGATGAGCGTGATAAGCAATAAAGTGGTGTCAATACTAGAGACACAATCAACAAACTTTTTACGTGTTTCAGATTTGAGAAATACGATACTGTAGGAAGAATGTTTGACAATGTCTTAGTATTTGGTTTGCAATCACATGCCTGCATTTCACGAATTAAATCCAAGGTTTCTTCATGCCGGTTATTCTGAATCGGACCTGAAATCACAGCATTCCAAGTACTTAACTTTGGCTTCTTATTATCTCGAAGAACATCCACGGCTTTGTCAACAAACCCGTGAAACATGTACCCGAAACTAATGAGCCATAAGTGACCTCATCCTTTTCACTCATCTCACCGCATAATTCTTAAGCATAATCCAAGCTACCACATCTTGTATTACAAAGAAAAACATCCGTCTCGATCTGATTCTCAATCAGAAACTGATGAACTTCCATACCGAGCATAAGGTCATTTGACTGTAAACATGCCTGCAAGAAACTAATCAGTGTCAACCCAACATGCCTAAACTCAACATCTCCCTGTACAACTCTTTCCACTCCTCATTACACCCGGCCTGAGAATGCTCCAAAAGCATCTTATTCCACGACAGTATCTCATTCTGGCATCCTATCAAATAAAGCTCTCGCCAAACCAACCTCATCACATCTCGAGTAGTAAGTAATTAAAGAATTAACAACAAAAACATCCGAATCAAACCCAAGACGCAGAACAAAACAATGAACCTCCTTAGCCAATTTTGAACCCGGAAGCAAAGCGCCCAGAGCCTTCAACACACACGTCACGGTAAACTTCGGGAACGCTTGATCCGAACATGAAGACACCACAGCCGAAAACAGCTTCAGGGTGTCGACGTGCGCATTGTTAAGGGACTACCAATGAGCATGGCGTTCCAAGCGAAGGCTTTTCGGTGGGGAATTTGGTCGAACTCCTTGCGGGCATAGTTGAGGTTACTGGTTTTGGAGTGGAAATTGATGAGCTTTGAGGCCAGGAAGTTGCCGGGTGTGACAGAGAAGAGGGCAAGGCGGACGTGGAGCTGCTTGGCCGGACCAACCAGGCAGCGCACCGTACATTGCTGGATGAGGTGGCCATAAGCTCTGCAGTCGAGCCCGTCGAGTCCATGGAGATTTTGAAGGGCTCGTTGGAGAACATTCATTTGATTTGGATTTTAAAATCGGTTGGATTCTTGGTATTTGGTATTTCCCACACTTAAATCTATCAATATTCTTCGCCTATTAATATCCTTACAAATCTTTGGCTTTTTCACTAAACCTAGACATTTATAGACTTTTTAAAAAAAAAAAATTAATTGCCTACATCTGATTTGGAGGTATTCTTTAAAATATTCTTGAAATCCTTATTTATGTGGATGCAAATTTCCGTCATCTTTTTCTTTGACAAAAATGCACTTGCAAAATAATAACACATTTGATTAAGACTAAAAGTCTTACACGCCCATGATGAATTAGGAGGGGCTTTGGCCGAAGAATCTCTGATGCAAAAATTAGAATTTTGAAAAAAATGTGTTTTAGGAGTTTGTGAGTAGCAAATGGTTTAGCATTTTAGTGGGATAAGAGAGGTATTTATAAGAGAGTGGATGACCCTTTGGGTGGAAAGTGGCTGACCATATTTGGTGATAATATGTGAATAATTGCAATATATGATATAAATTCAATTGGATTCAATTGTTAATTGTTCCTATCGGAATCGGAAATAGGATTGACCATGGATTCGAGCCATAACACATGATTTCAGAAAATTGTACGATTTAAGTTTTGGGAGTTACCTTTTCAATAAAATCAATAAGGGATTGATGAGGAGTGATGAGAGGAATATGATATAAATTCCATATTGATCATCTTTGACTCTTCCTTGACTGAGCCGTTATTGTTCGTTGCATGTGCGTGGGAATCCTGGTATGCCTCGAGGGTAATCTCGTCTTTTTCACCAAACGTCTCGCCTCCATTATTTTTTGCTCCAAAAATGCCCCCATACCTGCTAGGCTGCTTGCAGGAAAGGGCAGTATCTGTAGAGATCTCCAAAATTTAATGCAAATTTCCACTTGGACATGGAATTAGATTCTTCTAGGAAAGGGAAATAAATTGCCACCAAAGCCTATTTAAGCCTACCTTAAGTAAGAGATTAAATCAACTTCGGATGGCAATTATTTATCCCTACAAGAAAGAGAGAAAGCTAGAGGATATTTGTTCCCCCTCCCCTAGCATTCTTCTTCGCCTGCCCGTGCAAAGAATCGTCATTTGTTGATTTCTTTGTCTTTTCCCCACCGCACCAAGGTAAGAAAAACTTAATTTTCCTTGTCTTCTTCTTGGGTAGTGCTACCACGAGGCAACCATCGGGGTGGTGCAGCATGTCGGCTGAGCCGCACCTCGGCTGGCAGGGGCCAAGAGTTAGCTCGGCATGGGCCGATGAAGTGGTGTGGCAAGGGCCACGACTTGGCTGGAGCCAAGGGCTGGCTCGGTATGGGTCGAGGAAGTGGCGTGGTATGGGCCGCTGTATGGGCTACCATATCTGTGCTGCTTGCCAACAAGGAGGAAACTACTTGAGTTTGATTTCTCAACTGCCGTAGATAGAGCAATCGAAGATGGAGCTACCAAGATCGAAGCTACTGAAGATAAAGTGTTGGATGAACAAATTGTTGAGTGTGAAGTGACTATTGAGGGCAGGACAACTGCTGGAAAACCCAAGGTCATCCAAGCTGCTAAATGAGTAGTTTGCTCTATTTAGCTTGTGTCAGATTTTGACGACCTTCGTATAAGTTTATCAATTTTCTAGAAATAAACCGCTTTCTTCGCTTTACACCATCTTCGTTTTTCTTGAAACTTTGCTTGCTTGAAGTGTCTTGCAAAACTTTTAGCCATAGAATCGTCAGTTAGGCACATTGCTTTGAAAAAAAAACTGACGATCCCACAGAGTCACCATGGCCGTGAGTTTTGGCTTTTTGGGCATTAAGCTGTTGAGTTTGTCGTCGGCTACTATCGCCTAACCGTTTGTTGCTTAGTTCGTCTTCAAGTATTCGATCTTTTAAGCTATGTGGCCTGCATCACAACATGATAAAGATTTGTGGAATATGAAAATCATTAACTAATCATATTAAAATGAGTAGTTGGGTGGAAATTCATGGGTAGTTTACCCAATTCCGTTGAAGAGTAGGCCCATATGAGTGTCGAATAATTAGTTTACCCTCTCACACTGGAGAGCAGACCCATATGGGTGTTGGGGAATTAGTTTACCCTGTCGAATTGGATAGCTTAACCTAGATAGGTGTCAGGGAATTAGTTTACCCTCTTGCACAGGAGAGTAGACCCAGATGGTGTCGGGGAATTAGTTTACCCTCTCTTATTAGAGAGCAGACCCAGATGGTTGTCGGGGAATTAGTTTACCATCTCACACTGGAGAGCAAGTCCAGATATATGTCAGGGAATTAGTTTACCTTCTCCCACTTGAAAGCAATTAGTTTTTCCTCTCACACTGGAGAGCATACCCAGATGGGTGGCGGTGAACTAGTTTACTCTTTCATACTGAAGAGCTTACCCAGATGGGTGTCGGTGAACTAGTTTACCGCATTTGAGAGTAATTAGTTTACCCTTTCACATTGGAGAGTTTACCCAGATGGGTGTCGGGAGATTAGTTTACCCTCTCGCATATGAGAGCATGGAAATCGTTATTGTGATCGCAGATGAGGAAAACTGGACTGCTAGACAATTGAAATAATCTTCTGCCTGTGAGGTTTTGTTTGGTGATCTGCTTAATACTTCGAACTGTGGAACTCGCGTAAAGGTGTAAGTGGGAACCTCAGTGAGCTGGTCCCAGACCTTCTCCAAGTATTGCTTCATCTTTAGATATTTCATCGTGTGTTCTTCTAAGGCTTGGTTGGTGGTCAGCTGCAAACAAGCTTTTTCATCGCTAAATCTTTCGCTAGCAGGGGCTTCTAGTAAAGCCTCGTATTATAATCTGTTGTTGGATACTTTGAAAGTGTCGTGGGTTTGGCTGGTAAGAGTCGTAGGGCAAGATCAGCAAGGCTGGAAGCCGTGTTGCAAGATCCGCATGGTTGGGAGCCATGGTGATAGATCGAGAGCGACCGGGAGCCGTGGAGTAAGTAGGCACAATTGTGAGCGCAGAGCTAGGGTCGATGTGGACCAGGTTGTGTGCAGTAGGAGGAATTGGACCACTAGGTCCGCGGTGCTCAGCTATTGGTGATGTGATGCTCCAGTATTGAATCGTATGGAGTGATGAAAACAAGACATGCCTATGTTTCTTCGTGGTTGGGCTGGTGTGTTATTTTGGTGCCCGTCTACCCCCAGTACACTATTAGGCTGAGTTGCTGCGTTTGTCAAAATATAAGTAATATTTGTTTTCACCAGTGTATCTGGGATGGTTCTGTCTACTCGATCTTATCAATGAAAGGTGACATGCTTATGTTGGTCATGTCCCCTCCACATTTGTGCATGCATAAAAACATATGTACTACAAAAACTCTGCAGACGTGTTCAGGTTTAAGACTTAAATTTCAATCAATACAAAAAAGGAGTAACACATATATGGTGACAATGTTTGATAGAGTATTCTTATCATTTCCCTCCATACTTCTGTTGAAGACTTTAAATTTTTGCATTCCTACATAAATAAAACAAAAATGAACATGATAATTTATTTAATAAAAGAAAAGAAAAAAATTGAAAGAAAAAAAAAATCACCATAACAGTTAAGTAACACGAAAGTGATCTCAGTAATGAAAATTTAGGTCAAATATTTCACAAGTACCACTTATGTTTATGTTGTAAGGTTAAGAGGATAAAAGATACATCAATAGCACACCAAGCTCTGTAATTTAAGGCCTTTCACTTCAGTTCGTCGTCCCTAAGCAGCAGAAGGAAGTTCTTCAAATGGGTACCAATTGAAGAGCGAATTCAACAACCGGTTGAATAACAATCATGCCTATAAAATAAAGCATTTGAGCGTTGTCATACTTGACAAACGCCGACCCATCAAAACGTCTCTCCACCAACTGCCCATGAAAAAGCATGCATCAGAAAATAGATGCTGATCAAAAGTCCGAGCAACAAAAAAGATTAAAATTTCCGAGCAGATCAACCATCTAATTGAAGAAGAAAAAACCATGATCAATACCTCAGATGCTCATTTCTTGTGATCCAAATTTGAAGAAGGTCGATGGGGATGGGCAGTTTTAAGTGTTATTGACATCTATTCTTAGAGAGAGGAATCGCGGTTTCTTCCAAAAGTAAATTGTAGCAATGATCTCTCAACTTTAATCAAATTGGAGTAATAATCCCTTAATTAAAAATTCATTACTATTGGTCCCTCAACTCATCAAAATATGTAGCTATGGTCATTTTTATCAACTTCGTCAAAATTTCGTCAAAATAAGTTATGTTGGAAGAACCATTGCTACAATTTGGATCCCTCAACTCATCAAAACGTGTAACTATGGTATTTTTCGTCAACTTTGTTATAATTTTGTCAAAATGAGTTATGTTGGAATGAATATTACTACAATTGGGTTAAAGTTGAGAGACAATTTCTCTAGTTTGATTAAAGTTAAGGGACCAATGGTAATGAATTTTAGTTGAGGGACCATAGCTACACGTTTTGATGAGTTGAGGGACCAATGATAATAGATTTTTAGTTGAGCGACCATTATTCCAATTGAGTTAAAGTTAAGGGACCATTGCTACATTTTACTCTTCTTCCAATCATGCAACTAAAGAATACAAACACCAAAAAGTAGTATTCCAAAAGAATTCTCAAACAAAAAAATAATAATTAACTTAAAACAGAAACAATTGGAATTAGTAAATAGCAAAGACATCACATCCATTCAATTCTAAAATTAGCTGATATTTCTCCAATGTTGCACACAAAGCAAACCGTAAGGGTAATGCTAGAGAGATTAAATTTGTAGATTAAATTTTTGAAAGTAAAGGACATGGGAGTTGATGATTGGTGTACTACTTAAATGTTGATAAACGTGCTCATTCTTATTGGTGCCACATCATTTAATTTGCAAATTTAGTCTTCAAATTTAGTCTCCAAATTTAGTCTCCCTAGCATTACCCAAACCGAAAAGGTCATGGAATGATTAAAATGGCTATCAAGGTTTACAAATGAAAATATTGTTCGGTTATACATTTTCCCTTAACATAACGATTGGAGAAACAGACAAAACCAACCCTTTGTTCTATATATGCTCAAAAAATGAAGTCTTATTCTCTTCGAAATCCACATTGACAGTTATATACTCCATTGCCTAACACATAGCATCCTATTAATATGATGGCAACACATAGCATCCTAACAATATACTCCATTGCCTAGATATCTACGAGAAATTTTTCTAGGTGACGGGTACTCTTGCTGAGTTGGAGGACAATTGACATCTGACATGTAGGATGATATCATTTCTTTAATACCGACACTTAATATTTTTTTTTCAGAATATAATTTAAATTAGTTAAATAAAAAACACAGAAAATACCTTGCCGAAACATGAATCATTTGCCACATTAGAGAAGTTCTAGAGATCGCCGTAATTATCGTTGTCGTCGTAGTGGCCCAGTTATGAACGGTGCGGCGTGGCGGCTTTGTGATCTGTGGGTTCCTTGAGGAAGCTGAGACCGTCGCCATTGTCATAGATGTTGGCAATATCCACGTGCCGAAAGGTTGTTAGACTGATAGAGTTGGTTATTTCTGTAATGATTGGTTATATCTGTTAGCTTTGGAGCTAAGCTTTGTACTCTATATAACTGAGTGGTGAATCATATTGTAACTCATTCAAGTCTTTTGATAATAAAGATCATTTCATTTATTCTCTGTTGGCTCTCTAGCTTTTCATCTTCTCAATTCTTCACTACTCTTTAATTTTTCCAATGTAGTTAACATGGTATCAGAGCCACCAGGCTCACGCCATTGATTCTGGTGGTTCCATTTCTCATTATTTTTCATATGTTTCTAGCTTAGTTTCTTTCCAAATTTCCATTACATTTTCGATGCTTCCATGAGATTGGGTTGCTTTTCTGCGATTGTTAGGATCACGATTGTTGATTGATTGTTCTGGTTTGGAGATTTCACCGCCGAGAGCTTTTCTTTCTTGGCATTGGGTGGGGGATCACCTCTTCAATGTTTTAGTGGGATTCTTGGGATCAACAACGGAGGAAGACTTGGAGGTGCTGTCAAGGCGTAGCCCGGACAACCGATTCCTCATCGCCTCAAAAAATTGAAGCAATCCACTACAAGATCTGTCACTTTGATTCTTGATGGGCACAATTGTGTACATGTTGAAGAATCACCAACTTCAAATTTTAGCCTCAGACAAAACCCAATACCATGCTACATGGGTACATAATATTCCCAAGATCCATTTCAATCCATGTGTTCCCATCTTGCTCCACGGCCTCATCAGGTTGTTAATCGTCATCCTGATAGCCAGTCCAGGTGTTTAATGAGTTGGCTGATTTGTAATCGAAACAGAGGTGAAGATCTTCGGTCATATCTTTTCTAGTTCGGGTACAGATGCAAGGAAGTAGAATTGTCAGGTTCGTTCATATCTTGCACTCTATGTGTTTGACGGAATGTCGCAGTCAATGTTCTTTGCTTCAAATTGCACAGTTGTTAGAGGCCGATAGCCAGAAGTGTGTGTAGAATTCTTGCTGTGACAAAGATTACCGTGTGCGTTCCTTGGTGGCCATCGTCTTCCACTCATAGTGGTTGTTCCCGGAGGTTCTTCTCGGTGCTGAAGATTCATCAAAACTGTGGTGTTCAAGTTCTTGAAGTTTAGTTGGTGTTATGCGTTCATCTCAGGTTTCTCGAGTTTTTTGTGTTTTATGCATTCTATGTGTTTGTGAAAATGCTTCAAGATTATTTGCTCTGGGTTTGTTGATTTTTGTGTGAAAGAAAACCAGGCCGATGCCATCTTTCTGCAATCTTGATTTGGGATATAAGGCCAAAGCCATTATATCTGTGTAAGTTGTTTGTTTCCTCCGCAAGGCCGATAGCCGAAGTGAAAATTATATCTCATATATTGTGTGTTACTCCTTAAAGGCCGATAGCCGGAGTAAAGTTCTTGAAAAGTCTTGTTTGTTGTTATTGTGTGCAACTCCATTAAGGCCGATTGCCGGAGTGCAGTTCTTGTTGAAATATTGATTAGTAATTCAGGGTTGATAACATTTGAAGCAGAGAAGATACTCATTTGAAGCAGAGAAGTTGATGATGTCTGACAAAAGTACTTTGAATACTGCTTTCAACTTTTAGAAGATGGCGTACCTAAACATGGGAAATTGGGTTACTTTTACTTGGCTCCATTGATTGGTCTGCTTCAATCTCAAACTGGGAGGTCCCAATTGAGATTGAGGGGGGATGTTGGCAATATCCATGTGCTAAAAGGTTGTTAGACTAATAAAGTTGGTTATTTCTGTTATGATTGGTTATATCTGTTAGCTTTGGAGCTAAGCTTTGTACTCCATATAACTGAGTGGTGAATCATATTGTAACTCATTTAAGTCTTTTGATAATAAAGATCATTTCATTTCTTCTTTGTTGGCTCTCTAGCTCTTCATCTTCTCAATTCTTCATTGCTCTTTAATTTTTCCAATGTAGTTAACAATAGATAGGAAGCGAGTTGTCGTTAGGGATGGGGATCGGTCGTCGGGGAGGGAGACATTTCACGTTCATCAAGTTTTTTGTCGTTTGTTTATTTATTTTTCTATTTTTATTTTTATTTAACTGATTTTTATTAAACAAAGAGAAATTTAATTTGAATCCAAATACCTTATTTTTACATCCAACTAGAAAAATTTGTCTACCAAACTTCCAAATTCACCCTTAAATAAATTAAAAAAACAAAAACAATTTTATAAACCCAAACACAAATAGCAAAAATTTATTCTCTACACTCACTTTATTTAATCCGGTGAACCTTACCCTAACGCCAGCAACCCTTCTCCAAAATCGTCGACACCCACCATCATCTTACAATCTTTTTTTTTTTCTATTATTATTATATGATGAAGAAAGTACCTTCTTTTGTTTTTTTTCATTTGATTGGGTTATTTTTACAAGCACATGTTTTGTGACAACCCGTCCCTAATTTTACGATTTATAAATTTTAAAAGATTGATTTGACGAAAATGCCCCTAGAGGTGAGGGCGTTGACTTTCGTTGACCAGCGTATAGTGAGACGTACGAAATATTCTTTTAGCGTATTTGTGAAGTACTCGACGGTACAAACACGTAGGCGTAAGCGGAAGTGAATTTGGAGTTTCGATTAAAATTTTATGGAACTACGAACGTGAAGGGTATTTTGGTAATTTCACATCGTGGGGATTTTTTTTTTCTGTTTTGTTCTTTGGTGACATTGCTTTGTGAGCCAGTGGGGCCCACAACCCATTCTCTCCCTATACCCCCGTGTCTTTTCCTCCCCATTTCCTAGACATCTATCTCATTTTTTTAAAATCTCCTTCACTTCATTCTTCACTCATTTGATGCCACCTCATCTATCATTCCCTCATTCACTCTCATCTCTCTTTAACTTTCCCGAGGAGCTCTCTCTCCCTCCCGGACTCATTCCCTCCTTTGTGAAACGCAGCACCATTGCCCACTCTGGCAAGCATCATAACCTACAGTACCACCACATCCTTGTTTCTCTTAGAGAGGTCGAAAGGCTAGAAGCCACACCATCTGCCACCTTCTCTGGTGAACCACTAGCAGACAACTACCTCAACCCAGGGGTTACCTCCCTCTCTCGGCTCTCTCTAACTCTGCTAGTATGGAGAAAATGACAGCACATCTCTACATAGCTAAGCCAACTCCAGCGAGATTTCTCAATTCTCTGATAAAGGTAAGCCTCAAGATTCCTTAGATTCTTTTTTTTTAATCATGATCTGGTATCGTTTATAACCTTGTAAATTGTTTTGGAAAGATTGGTGCAGAAACATCCCGAGGAGTTTTTCCCCAGTTTTCCGGAGGCTTCGAGCTGTTTTCTGGCCATTTTCTGGCTTCGACAAAGAATAAAAATGGTATCATTCGAACACCTACCATCTGATCTTCATTTTGGTTCAAATTTGGAGTGAAATGGTTAAAAATCGAGCTTGAACGGAGCTCGGGAGTTTCCCGGCCAAATCGGCTCGACTCCGGTGTTCTTCTTTGCTAGGTGCGGCTAACCCGCAAACCCAGGTGTGTCAACCTAACTCGGTTAAAAAAAAAAGGGCCTAAGCCCAAACTCAGCCTAAACAATTGGGCCACTGTTCCAGCTGGACTCATTTTTGAAATGGGCAAAGAATATTCTTGGAATATTTTTTGTATTGACTTTTTTGGAAATTTATTGAAAACCCTCCTAGGCTAATTTCGACGTCCTGAGTTCGTTTTTGACATTCATTTAGTGAAATTCCAAAGCTTTAATATAGTTGGCCACTGGGGCATCTCAATTGACTTTTTAAGGTTGATTGTTAACTTTTTACGAAATTTTCCGGGAACCCTCCTTAGTGTATTTTGACGCCCTGATTCTAAATCCGCACTCTGTTTTCCCAAATTTAATTATCTTAGTGGAGTTTTACGGATGGGTCCCAATATTATGCTTAGGTGCAATCATTATAAGAAACTCCGGCCTTTCTAGCTTGAACGGATGTGACCTCGCAAGTAACTGTGAGTGAGTCTTTTCCTTTATATAATATATATATGGGTTAGTTTCCACATATATACTTATTAATGAATTTTCTAAGCGATTGCCATAATTAAATTAACGTTTATAAGAAATGTCTTATTATTGGAAATTATGAAATAATCCTACATGATGCACAGGTAAGCTCACTATAAGGGGATGCCTTAATTATATTTATGGCCATATGATTAATGTTTATGGAATAGTATTACGACGACTTAAATTATTGATTTACCGCTGTATGATTTTAGTTATGTTATCTGCTCATCGTTTGCTACATCGGTGTTAGTACTCACCTAGGTCAGGCAAGTCTTTCACGTGTATGTGCACATCGTACCGTACGCCCACTTTGGATCCATTGTAGGTGCGAGTCTTGTCCTAAATTGCTATAGGCAACTAGGACTCGTATGTGCTGCCCATGACACCAATCTTCATGTTATTGTAGTACTAGAGCGTATATCATCGTCACACCCAGTCTTGTTCATGTCAAAATATCTTTGCATGAACTCGTGCATCAGCATGTGTCGATGAGCACTCGATATGATATGTTTGCTTATGCGAGATTATATGATTACGAACATCATATATTTATTTATGAATTTTGTGACGTATTGAGTTCTTGAGATTTTACAGGCTACGGTAAGTATATTCTTACTATACGTAGTAGGTATATTTTGGAAACTATACTTGCTTTATGGTGAGGGATTATTATGTTTTTGAAAAGGTATTTACCAATATTTATTTTTAGGCCCACTCACCCTTGTTTTTCGCCCCTCCAGGTTTTAGTGCTGAGTTTTCGTGTCGATGAGGATTCTTGGCAAATCTTGGTATAGATGGTTACCTTCGATGGTACGATTCTCATCCTACTTTACTGTACTTTACTTATACTCTGACATCACGTGTGAAATGAGTTCATTCCCGCTCATAAGCACAATCTTATATTTAGGCACTTTTAGGTTTAAATTTATCCGCATTTTCCACATCACAACACTTTATGGCTTCGTCACCCTCCCGGTGTCGGCCAGCACAGCTCAATTCGGAGTCCAGGTGGACATTCCGGGTCGGGGTGTCATGTTGGGTGGTGTTGCTTTATTGTTTTTGAGTGGAAAGTAAACAAGTACAATTCTTTTTTCTGTTAGATCTCTGTTTTTTCTCTAACAGTTAATTTTTTTTATCTTTTTCAATTTGGTTTTAATATTCAACAAATGGGTGTTGGGAGTGAAAATGCACAGAAGCCTTGCGGCCGTGGGGTTTGATTGCTTTTTTTATTCACTAAAATCCAATTCGTATAACTTACCAAAATTAAGAGAAATCACAAATGTAAGCCAAGAATTCAAGAGAGAAGAGGAGACTTATGAAGAATAGTAGAGAGGGATCGTGGTCGCTGACAATGTCGGAGAAGAGTTGCCGTCCTTAGGGTCGGGTTCATCGGATTAAATAAAAAGGGTGTAGAGAGATTATTGTTGTTTGTGTTTTAGGGTTGTAAAATTAATTTTTCATTTTTATTTATTCAAGGACAAATTTGAAAGTTTGATAGATAAATTTATTTAGTTGGGTGCAGAGAAAAAAAATTGAGTTTAAATAAAATTTCTCTTAAAAATTAAATGATTTACAAATCAAACCAATTGGAAGAACGTCAACCCCGCCATGTCTCTCATCTGTCCTCTCTGACTCTCATGCCGAGAAACACTACCATCTTTTCCAGCAAGACCGTATTAGGATTCAGATTCAGCTTTTGCATCGTGGACTTGCCCATATTACACGGCCAAAATGCCTTATTTTGTACATCTGATTTTGCCCCCAAATTCGAAGCTTCGACCATCTGGATCCTCATAAAATGCTCTTCTTCTTCTTCTTCGTATTTCTGCAAATTTGAAGAGCCCAAGTGACTAATCTGATCCTTGTCTTCTTGCAAATCTAGTCTTCTAGATTCCCAACCCTTCAAATTGCAAGTTCGCTCCTTTCTCCCTCTCCTTGAAAAACACTTCAAAACCCAATGAGAAACATGAGAGGTTAGACGTAGAAAACGAGAGAGAAAAAAACCAGTGAGGAAGAGGAGAGATTAAACGGCGAGGGGAAGATGTGTTGAGACGGAGAAAACAAGGGGGACAAAAATTAAGGAAGGAGAGTTTGATCAATGACACTAGAAATTCTAGAAGGATTATAAATAAAAGTTATAAATAAAAAAGGTTACAAATAAAAAATTGTTTTAGATAAAATATCATACTCATTAGTCATTTAACATAATCACATTAGTTTCATATAAAAGTTTACCAAAACTCGAACACTTTTTTTTTTTGTTGAAATACTTTTACAAAAAAGTTTATCAAACACTCAACTGTTTTATTTTATAGTCGTTTATTCTCACAGCACAGCAAAAACAATATTTTTTTTTAAATACAACAATACCAAACTAACCCTTAGTGGATTATGTGGTATCATTTGATTAGAGGGGTCCTCCGGCTCATTAACAGTATCCATCACCTAAAAAAATTTCTCGAATTCCACGCTACCAGGACTTAGAAAATTCTCTCATCTTCACCAAGCCAAAAATAGCATCAAATTACTGTTGGACCCCAAAATTACAGTTGTCTCTTGTTGGAGTTTTTTTATTATTGTAGGTTTTTATTTTACATAAAGCAAACACAACCACAGTGCAGACAGAGGGATTCTGGGAACAATATGCAAAAGGCAAAGGATTTGCGAATACGTGTGGAAGGATATTCTAAGCTAGTTGTTGATGCGGTTTAGGGAATTTGCTTACATTGGAGGCTGAAGAATATTATTGAAGATATTAGGTGGTTAGCAAATTTATTTTACTCTATCTCTTGGAAACATGTTTTGAGAGAAGCAAACTTCGTAGTTGATGTTATTATTAATGTTGAGCTTAGTATGCATAATTTAAATATTTGGAATACGATTGTACTGATACTAATTATGATCGTGATCGCACTATTTAATAGTTGAATTGTTTTTTTGAGAAAAAAAAAATTAAAAAAAAATTGTTTTCTTGAGAAAAAAAAAATGTGAAAAAGTAAACACAGTATTCCAAGTTCCAACTTTATTGATCAGCTTTTTTACCAAAAGAATGTTTCATGAAATTCGAGGCATTTTTGAATTGCTATCAAATTTCATGGAAAGGACAAAGTTTTCATAGATTGGGACACTTCTATGCATGAAACACAAAAGGCTACTCGATAAGCAATGGAGGGGAAGAGTTTAAATTCGGAACGCAATGAGTTGAAGAGTAATATTCTATCTATCATGACAACTCATCATTTACATATCATGTTATTCTAGTTGTCCTTCTTAAGCCTATGCTTCAATGATCAAAGTGTAAGTTTGAGTAAGTTAAGAATACATGTGTCATGCTCAACAATGTTCGATTTTTTCATCTTATATATAGTTACTAAGGGTTGTTTGGTATTCATCTTGTATCCATTTTTTAGTTTAAAAAAAAAATGATGGATGTAGCTAAATTACTTAGTACTTATTAGTTGCAAAAACAAAAAATTTGGATTCAAGAAGGACACCAGACTTGCCCCAAAATACCTTTGTGCAAATGAATGAAGAAAAATATAGTACCTCAGGTACACGCCTCCAAAGAAAAAAAGAAAAAAAATGTGTATGCTTAGCCCTCGATTGCTTTATTTACCAAAAGTTACTTCACTTTAAAGTTAAGTACTAAAGAGTGTGTGGTAAAACAAAATATCTCGCTTATTTTTAAACAAAATATGGCTTCCAAACAGCAGCTTTTGAAAGCAACATGTATGTTGATTTTAAAAATTGCTTTCATAAAAAACGGAGTTGAGCCTTTTGATAAATATTTTAAATTCCTTTAAACCCTTACTAGTTTTTAAAAATGATTATTTATCTTTCTACACACACATATTATCCATTGGAGAACAAAGTGACTCACACCAACTATAACTACAAACACTAACCTTACACCACCACTGCCAATACAACCACCATTGTTGCTACCACAATCATCAATCATCACCACCGTCACCACCACCATCACATCCATAACTGCCCCCACTTCTATCGTTGCCACCAAAGCAACTTCCTCCACCATAACCACTACTGCCATCATCGATGTTGTCACCACCCTTACCACTATTGTTACCTTTACACTCCAACCACTACACCTCACTATTAGCAGCAGCACCACCATACCCCTACCATTGCTACTACCATGACCACCACCATCACCAATACCCTTTTGTCATTATACAATTATATCACTTTACATTACAATTAACCAAAAACTTTTACACTATTTTTCATACTCATAGCACTTTTGAAAATACAATTTACCAAATGTTCAACTACTTTATTTTACGGCTAATTATTTTTAAAGCATTACAGGAACATCATTTTAAAAAAGCAAAGCAATCCCAACTAGCCCTTATTCTTATATAAATTCATGATTTTGCTCTAAAATAAAAAAATAAAAAACAAATAATTTATGAAGTTCTTTGTAATTAAATGTTGAAAATAAATATTAAATTAAGTTCAACATTTTTTTTCCTCATCAAATGTCAATAAAAATGTGATGAAAAATTGCATTATCATGTCTTAGGGTTTATCAATCCAATTATAGAAAAGACTTGGAGACATTATCGACGCAATGTTTCACTGCATTGGTTATTTTATTCAAGTTAAGATATTATCGGACATTAAAAAGTTTAAGCTCAATGCTAGACCTGGCATTCGTGTAGTGTTTCTCGTGCTCGTATCATTTTCGTGTCATACCCGATAGCTTAACGAGTCCTATCGTGTAATACCTATTAAAATAAACGGGTAATATGACCCAATCCGAAATCAACCCGTTAATATTATCAGGTAATATGACCCGACTCGTTAAATCAATAAAAATGAAAATGAAAAACGTAATTTGACCCAAAAAATTGTAAAACATAATACTAAATTAGTATATACATACTAAATTTCAGAGTTGATCTCTTCATAAAAGTTGTGAAGCTTTTCATTACGAGTGATTACATTTTTCACACTTCTACAATAATTATTATTAATTTTATTAATTTTGCACTCAAATAAAAAACATTGTTCATGAGATTTGGAGGGTTTTAAAAATCTAAACGACCATGTAACCATCATCTAAGCATTGAGGATGCAATTATGAAAGTTTATTATGCTTTCACATCATTTTGACTTTGTTGATGCACAAAATCAGCGAGGACTTTGGTACAACAGAAAGTGTCAGGTTTTGTGACCTTCGCTTGGTTGCTTCGGTCACTAGTGAGGATAAGTATGTAAATGAATAGAGACAGAGAAGCAAACACAAGATATACGTGGTTCACCCAGATTGGCTACGTCCATGGAGTATAGGAGTTCTCATTAATTGTGAAGGGTTTACGCAAATACATAGGTTCAAGCTCTCCTTTTGTGAGTTCTAGTGAATAGTTTAGTACAAAATGACATTAGAGATTATTGTGGGAGAATGATCCCTATTTATAGAAGAGAGTTTCTAGTTTTGTTCTGACATTGACATGTGTCGTGTTGTGATTGGCTTCTGATGTTAACACGTGTCGCGCTGTGATTGACTTCTGATGCCGACACGTGTCGCATTATGATTGGCCTCTTGGTTGAAGGGAAGCTCTTCTGGGTCCTTGACGGTAGAACGTTGACCGGTGCTCAATAGTTTCGGGATTGGTCAAGTATGGTACAAACAGTGCTCCCCTAAGTTCCCGAGTGAGGGAAGCTCCTCGGTTGGGGACTTGCAAGATCCAAGCCATTGAGTAATCACGAAACTTCTAAGTACCGAAGTGTGGTATCATTTTCACTTACCTTATATGTCTCATATGTAGATGTGGCATCTTCTCTGTAAGTACTTTTCCTCCATCCAGGGGTGATATCTTTAACCGATGAAGATGCACAAAGTAATGTATCAATTTCACTTGAAGCTTACTTGTAGTTTCAGGCTTGGTCAAGTGCGATACAAACCCTATAGTAGGAGTCCCCCAAGTCGCCGAGCTAGGAGATCTGCCGAAGGAGGTGACAGACAAGGTAAGCAGTCAGACTTCTAAGCAAGCAACCTAGGATCGGAGGTTCGACTTCGGCTTCCGGTTGATTGTTTTCCTTCTCCTCGTCTCTCATTCAGCTGCCAGGATAATGAGAAGCAAATGGAGAATAGATGATATGAGATACTTTTGCTTTTGAAGAAGTAACTTTCCACAGGGTTATTCTTGAACTGTGCTGGAGGGTTTTCTAGTTTCCTCCAAATGACTTTCCACAGACTTAATTTTGAACTGGATTTGATTCAAGGTGGTGGACACTTGATCTTGAATCGGGCTTGTGATATCTTCAAGGGCCGTTGGTGACTTGATCTTTAAGGATTTGATTCAAGCGTGATGAATCAAAACGTGCAGTTCACGACGCCTTAGTGAGTCGACTCAAGAATTTGAGGGTCAAAACAAGTCTATCAAATCTAGAGTATGATCGACTCTGATGATATGGGATACTCTTGCTGTTGACAAAGTAGTGAATGTGGTATGGCGAGGTTTTGCTCTTCGGCGGCGGTGCTAGTGAAAGGTTGTTGAAGCTTCTCGTGTTGTAGCGATATGTTTCAGCTCATCGTTGAACCTTCTGCTTCAATCTTTTGCCTGGCAGAAGTGGTGTGTACCCTTTGCATTTAAATGGTCATTCAGAACATTCCTTCACAGCGACTCATCCATGCTTGGCAGCTTCAGTGTAAAGAGCCAATATCTGATCAACTGTCATGAGGTATTTGCCGGAGGAATTTGTGACCTTGACAGCAGTTGAGGATGAGTACTCGAGAGCAATGCTAAGTAAGCAACCAGGCAAAGGTCCCAGGCAGTCAGTTCCAGATTGGAGGTTTGATTTCAGGTTCTGACTGACTGCTCTATTTCTCCTTGTCCTGCAGGTGTGGACAAGGACAAAGACAATGACAGGGAGAAAGCATGATATGGGATACTCTTGCTTTCGACCCTGATGATATGAGATACTCTTGTTCTTGGTGTGGCTTATTTGCTGAGGTATTATCGGGGGGAAATAAAGTTGAGTATTTCGAGAGGTTATGTTGAGGGTGCATTCTCGAATGAGAGAAAGGGTTGAGCATTTTTGCAGGTTTGCCTATCCGTGGAGGAGGGATGTCGACGTATATAGGGATTTCCTAATAGCAAGTAGTAATGCTATTCATTTACCCTTTTTGGTCACAGCAATGTAGTGGGAGCTGCCAGCTTCACGTGTTTTAACTTTGTCAGAGCGCTTTGAAAAAGTGGTATGTGGTATCTGGAAAGCTGATGTTGCATGTGAAGATTACAAGCAAGCTTTATCTAAGGAAATCTGGCTCTCGAAGTTCTGAAAGCTGTGCCTCTTCGGTTTTCGAACAAGCAATCCCGTCGGGGATCTGGCTCTCGAGATTCGGAAAGCGGTGTCGCTTCGGCTTTTAAGAAAGTAATTATGTTGGGAGTCTTTTCTCGAACGTGCGTAAAGGTTGGACGTTCTTGCCAGTCTGTCTTGCCACGACACACATAGGGACTTTCCAGTTGTCAAGCAGTGTAGCTGTTTCTTTACCCTTGTGGGTAATAGTAGGGTGCTGTTCCTTTGTCAAGCAGTCGTGCTGTTCCTTTATCGTGTTAGAGTATCGTGTCTCCGCATCTTGTAGGGCCTTGCTAGCGTAGACGGGCCGTTCGACACTACTGTCATTTCGAATGAGAACAGAACTGACTGCTGAAGCCGAAACCGATAGATAGATAATGAGAGTGTCACCAACTTCTGGTTTGGAGAGCAGATGGGCTTTACTCATGTACTCTTTGAGGTTCCTGAATGCCTTGACACATTCCTCCGTCCATGTAATGTACTTCTTATTTCCCTTGAGTGCTTTGAAGAAAGGAGCACATCTGTCTGTGGCCTTAAAGATGAATGTGGTTAAGGCTGCCACCTTACCAGTAAGGCTTTGGATGTCTTTTGAAGTTACTGGCTCTTTCATGTCGAGGATTGCTTTGATCTTTTCGGGGTTAGCTTCAATGCCTCGTTGGCTAATCATGAAGCCTAAGAATTTGCCAGAGCCCACGCCAAAGGCACATTTGTTGGGGTTGAACCTCATTCGATACCTCTTTAGAATGGTGAAAGTTTCAGATAGGTTGGTGATGTGTTGGTCAGCATGTTTGCTCTTGACTAGCATATCATCAACGTAAACTTCTATGCTCTTCCCAATCTGTTTGGCGAACATTGAATTGACCAGTCTCTGATAAGTTGCTCCTGCATTCTTTAGGCCGAAAGGCATGACTTTGTAGCAATATAGTCCCCTGTCAGTAGTGAAGGCTGTGTGTTCTTGGTCTGAGGGGTTCATGAGGATTTGGTTGTATCCTAAATAAGCGTCCATGAAGCTCAAGAGCTCACACCCTGCTGTAGAGTCTATAAGTCTATCAATGAGAGGAAGGGGGAAACTATCCTTCAGGCATCCTTTGTTTAGGTCGGTGTAGTCGACACACATTCTCCACAAGACCTTTTGAAGCAGGAGACTTTCCTTGGTCAGATTTTTCTTAACAAGGACAACATTTGCTACCCATGTTGGGTAATTGACTTCACGAACGAAGCCTATGTCCTTGAGTTTTTCAACTTCTGCTTTCATCGCCTCGTATCGTTCAACATCATAAGATCTTCGCTTCTGTTTTACTGGTTTGGTCTTAGGATCAATACTCAAGTGGTGACAGATGATATCGGGAGAGATACCCGGCATATCTTTATATGACCAAGCGAAGACCTCGGCGTTCTTTTGCAAAAAGGAGATTAGCGACAACCGAAGGGGTGGTGACAAAGTGGTGCCAATCTTCACCATGCGATTTGGATGGTCTTTGGAGATAGAGACATTCTCTAACTCTTCAGCGGGTTGTGCTTGCTGGGTGAATGAGTCATCTCGAGGGTCGTCGGGTTGACTGTTGCTATCATGAAGATTGGCACAACATGGCACATGCAGGTGTGGACTCGACACTTATTCCTACTAAGTCCCCCGAGTATGGCATGTGCATCAACATTTGGCGCCTTCTGTGGAATCGACACTTATTCCTACTCTCTTCAGCTTTGTCAAGCTGGTTTCCACCGCTCGTACACTCTCTTTTGGCCAAGTGTCTCTCTCCGACATGGGGAGCGAAAGAAGCCATAACACACATAATGACACCCCTCTTGGACCTAGTATGAAGCATCGAAAGCATGAAGGAAATAGAGTTACTCTTCAAGCTAAAGTCGATGAGCTAGAGGTTCAGAACAACAAGATAGCGATGAAGATTGAGGTCATCCAGGAACAATATGAAAAACTTTTCGAGATGCTTCACGAGGCTAGGCATGCTCAAACACACAAGCTCGTCGCCCCTGTTGAGGTCAACAATCATCTGAATGCCTCCCAACACGGCACATGCAGGTGTCGAGTCCCTCTTGTTTGTTTATTTTGACTCATGTATATGTACATATTTGTAGCTTATCGGAAATATTAATAAATAAGCTTTGCTTCATTTCAACATATTGTGTTAAATACACCAAAGCCTTCTTCAGAAAGTTCTCTGAATTTTTTCTTTTGTTGAAACTTGTATTGTTGAAGCTTTGTGAGTGAAGCATGTAGTTTGAGGTAGTGTTCTCTTAATTTCCCGAGTGAGGAAAACTTCTCGGTTGGAGACTTGAAAAATCCAAGTCACTGAGTGGTTGTGAGACTTCCGAGTATCAAGGTGCAGTAGCATATGGAGTCCCCCAAGTCTTCAGGCGAGGAGAGTTGCCGAATGAGGTATCTTGCTTGTTACTAATTGGTCAAAGTAACGAATCCTTGTTTTGATGTCACACCTTCATATATGCCTTATCTAAAAATATTTCCAACTTTTGTGTGTTTGATGCTGCATGCTGCTGACTAGACAAGATCAAGTGCACTTAGTAGCTTTTCTCTCTTTTTGATGAGCACCATGTGTCCTACCCAGCTCCCTTTTCTGTGTTATTCTTCTTTTTCGTCTTTTCTTTGGTGTATGGGAGCTTGCCTTTGTTGCTGTTTACGTTTTTTTGTTTTTGGTGGAATTGCTTTTCGTTTCCACTGATCAGCCTGAGTCGCTGCAATATAACACCATTCTCTATAGCTCAGATCTCAAAGTTGTCTTCATGAAAGTTGTTCCTTAGCTTGTGAAATACAACATATCCAAATTTGAGGTCCATCGGAGTAGTACAACTCCAGACATTCAGGTATGATGAGTAACTGTTCATCAATTTTCTGTTAACCCGTCAGACTTGTTGTGAGCTTCGAAACTCCATTTTCTCTTGTTCAGCTCAACATACTTTCTTCATCGAAGTTGTTCCTCACCTTGTGAACTACAACATATCCAAATTTGAGATCCATCGGAGCAGTACAAATCCAGAAATTCAGGTATGATGAGTAATTGTTCATCATTTTTCTGTCAACCTGTCAGACTTGTTGTGAGCTTCGAAACTCCATTTTCGCTTGTTCAGATCAACATACGTTCTTCATAGAAGTTGTTCCTCATCATCTCTTCCATAACATATAAAAAATTAGAACAAACTAACGGTTGAATATTTCTAGATCTTCGAAACATCGCAGCAGCTTTGAAGCTTGTAGAAATCTGACCGTCATGTTTGGAGCTTCAAGAGAATCTTGGTTTATGATAAGGATATTGCGGATGTAAAACAAAAAATGTTTGTGCTTACTCATGTGTTGTTGTACAAGTTCAAGAGAATCTTGGTTTTGTGAACAAAATTTGTTTATTTGCCACAAGGTTTTGTGTTTGGGAAATAGTTTAATAGGTAAGGTTTATTGACTATAGATTTTTGTTTGGGTATATAGCGTGACTAGTTGAAGCTATTTTTAGGACACAAAACTTGAATTAGCTTCGCACTATCTTGATGAAGAGTGTGTGAAGCTTTTATATGTTTTGGTGTTGAGATTTTGTATTGTAGGTGAAGCTTTGGTGTTGAAGGGTTGAAGCTTTATAGGTTAAGTTGTTGGTGTTAAAGCTCTATAGGTGAAGCTTTGGGGTTGAAGCTTTATAGGTGAAGCTTTGGGGTTGAAGCTTTATAGGTGAAGCTTTGGTGTTGAAGCTTTATAGGTGAAGCTTTGGTATTGAAGGGTTGAAGCTTTATAGGTGAAGCTTTTGGTGGCACCATAAATTGATTTTGCTTCACACTATCTTGATGAAGATAGTGCGAAGCTTTTGAGATTGATATTTGTCCTCCATTGATGAAGCTTTTGTTGTGTTCCATAAATTGATTGTGCTTCGCACTATCTTGATGAAGATAGTGCGAAGTTTTTTTTTTGAGATTGGTAGTTGAATCTCATTGATGAAGTTGCTGTGTTCCCCCTTCCCTTTATTTTTTTTATTTTTTTTATTTTTTGAAGGGGGGAACTGAAACATTTGAAATTTGAAACTCCCTAGTGTTAGAAGTTTGAAGATTTTCCATGTGGAGCTTTCTCATGGTTTGAATTAGAATTTTGAATGTCAATAGCCATGTTGAACTATATATAAGAAGGATAAGTTTCCATTCTTTACCTTACCTTCATTTGCTCATCTTGTAGTGATTTTTGAAGACATAGTGCTCTTTACTTGAGAGGGATTCTGGCATTGCTTTGCTGCACCATCTTCAGGTTGGTAGTCTTCTCCACTAGATCGGATGTTTTCATTCTTGTTGAATTGTTTGAGTGTTCATGCATTTTGTTAAGAATATAATGAACTGGTTGAGCTTTTCTTCATGCCCTATTAGCTTCCTTATGTTTTGATCCTTCATGTAGTGATAGAGTTTGTTTCTGTTTGTTGTAGATGTCGGAGTCTGGAAGTCTTAGTGATGAGGGCTCCCCTAGCTCTAGCTCTAGGTTTGAGCCTGCAATGTCAGGGTCTTCATGGCCTTTGTTAGAATCTGGTATGAAAGAAACGTTGGATGATCCTCACAATTGTCAAACCTTAGCCAATATTGGTTCTTCCTCCATGCTAGTGGGTGAGGGGGTTGTTTGTGACACCATACCCATATTTCGTTTTGATCCTTACAATTGTCAAACCTTAGCCAATATTGGTTCTTCCTCCATGCTAGTGGGTGAGGGGGTTGTTTGTGACGCCATACCCATATTTCGCTATGAGTTCATAGCGGACCATTTAGAAAATAACTCATTAGATAGCGAAAAGCAGCTTGAGGCCCTTAAGCGATCATGTAGTATCCCCCGTAGTGTTGGAATACGTTTGGTGCGTTGTGAAGAATTGCCTTCTGAGCCGCCCAAGGGTCATGTTATGTTCTATACCCAGACATTAGTGACATTGGGGGTAAATTTACCTTTGCATCCGTGGTTCCAACGGATGCTGTCTTTTATTGGTTATGCACCTGGGCAACTCAACCCTGGTTTCTGGGATACCTTGATCGGGTTTTATATTATTTGGATGGAGTGTGGATTAGGTGAGTCTTCCTTCCATCAGTGTCGCTACTGTTATAAGATGCGCCTGGTGAAAGCATGTACTGGTTATGCCGAATGTGCATGTCGAAGCGAGAGAGAGCGTGTTGTCTTTTATAAGAGAAAGGCGTACTGCACATGGAAGAAACGTTGGTGCTTTCTTTATAATGATTGGGAGCATGCTAGGGGTGTCACGCCTGAGCGACGTGTTCCTACTCACTTCCAGACTGTAGGTTGTAATGTATCCATTTTCTCATTATTTGCTATTGTTGTGATTTTCTCTTGCTTCTAAGATTTTTCTTCATGCAGTGACACGAGGCACCATCAAACTCTCCGGACAGGAGCTAGCTGATGTAGAGAAAGTGATGAGGGTGCCCAAAGAAGATAGACCTTTGGGTAAGCTACGACCCTTGTTTCGAAAGTACGGTTTCCAGCCCTTAGTTTCCGAGTGCCAGAGACGAGCGAGTAAGTTGTATCCTTCACTTGATCCTTGTTCTTCCCTCCTTTTTGTTTTTTGTTTTATATAGATATATAATGTGGTATTCCTTACTTTGATTTTCCTTGTTAAGTGGAAAAGGTGGGCAAGAAAGTGGAGACTAGCACCAAGAAAATGAGAATGTCCATGTTAGTTCCGTCAGAAGACATCCTGTTTCACAAGGAAGCTCGCAAGCACCGAGTGAGGCCAATCATTAAAACTAAGTCTCGAGAAGAAGTCATCAAGGTTGCTGCCTCGAAGAAAGCTGAAGTTGAGGCCATTCGATGTGCTGCTGCCATAGTTGCCGGGGAAGATAGGCGATTGCTGCCTCCTCTTCCTACTATAAATCCTATCTTTCCTCCAGTTAGGGAGCGCATTGGGCAGAAAGGTGATCCTAGTTCTAGCAGCGAGGGTAAAGATAAGGAAGAGGTTGGCAGTGTCCATTGGAATGATTTGAAGGTTGCCATGCGGCCAAAAGACTTTGGGTATATCAACAATTGCCTGGCAGGGCGTCGATTCACTTTCGATGAGCTCGGATAGCCCTTAGCTAAAAATGAATCGGATTGCGACCGGATGTTGAAGCTGTCTTCATATGTGAGTGTTACTTTGTCATTTCCTTGTTTTCTCCTCTTTATTAGCATTATTTTGGTAGTGATGATCGTCTTGTCATGCAGGTCATGGCTGAGTATCACGACAGACTGCGAGAAGCTGAGCGGTGCAAGGTGAAATTGAAAGAGAATAAGCAGCTTGTGAATGATGCCAGGAAGAATAGCAAAGCTTTGGCTGAGGCCATCCAAGTCAAGGATCAACATTTTGAGAGTTTGAAGAGGCGGAATGGTGAGAACTTGAGACTCAAGGTATAGTTGGAGGCGACTAAGAAACAGTTGGAGACAACTATGCTCGAGGTTTCCAAGGTTAAAGGGGAGTTGGATAGTGCCTTGGTTGAGGTTTTTGAGCTGAAGAGTAGTATCCCGACTGAGAAGGAAGCTGTTATGAAGGAGTTCTTGGGTTCCCAGGCATTTCTTCATGTCCTTAGACCTCGCTGTATCCGGGAAGTTCACTTTGAAAAAAGGAAATGGATGGCTGTCCTTGATCGTTATGATGATGGAAGCGTTCTTCGAAAATACCGTGAAGAAATAGATGAGCATCATCGAAAAGGTGAAACCTTCGACCTTGCAGTTTATTCTAGCAGTGCAGATGAGTTTGGCGATGAGGCTAGTGCTGATGAGCAGAGTCATCAAGGTGATGATGAGTTTGGAGATGCAGAAAATGCGGTAGGACTCAGAGTGATATGATCAGGGGTTCAACCTCAGATGAGGATGACTAGAAGTGCTTTCACTTTCTGCATGTACTCTACATGCACTAGTTTGTTGTTTGTATGGCATGTGCCATGTTATAAGCCTGAGAGTTTTTTTTTTTTTTTTTTTTTTTTTCTTTGCATGTTTATGAGTGTTTGCATTATCAAGCAAGTGTTTGTATTATCAAGCTTCAAGTGTTTGCATTATCAAGCTTCAAGTGTTTGCCCTATCATTGATGAATGTTTGGCTATGTTTGCATAGATCATTTGTATAGTCTTGTTGACACATACTTAGATTTTATTTTGTATTGGAAACATTTGCGTTGAAGCTTCAACACTTGAGTGTTTCATTGCTCGGAATGTAAAAGAGTTTAAGGCCGAGTTGGCTAAATCACCTCTTTATTGAATTCATACCAAATGGTCTTTGTTACATAGGATGCCGAACGGCTGTAGTTTAACACTTGTACAATTGTAATAGTACTTCAAGTGGTCAGCATTCCATGGATGGCCAAGGGTCTTGCCGTCGGAGCTTCTGAGCTTGTAGGAGCCAGGGCGGCTGATGCCGAAGACCTCGAACGGTCCGTCCCAGTTAGGACTGAGTGTTCCTTCACTCGGGACTCTATCACAGAGTAATCTTTTCTTCAGTACCCAGTCTCCCACTTTGAAAGAGCGAGGTTTGACCCTTGAGTCGTAGTAGTTGGAAATGCGTTGCTTGTAGGCGACATTCCTCAGGTGAGCCTGATTTCTGTGTTCTTCGACTAGATCCAGGTTGAGGGTGAGTTGTTTGTCGTTCTCACTCTGCATGTAGTTCTGGGTTCGGTATGTTGCTTGCTCAAGCTCAACCGGGACAACTGTTTATGTACCAAAAGCAAGTGAGAATGAAGTTTCTCCTGTGGAAGTCCGATATGAAGTGTGGTATGACCAAAGAACTTGGGGTACGAATTCTGGCCAACAACCTTTAGCTTTGTCCAAGCTAGTTTTCAGAGTGCGCTTGATTATTTTGTTAATGGCCTCGACTTGTCCATTAGACTGGGGATGGGCTGGAGAGGCAAAACATAAGTTGATGTTGAACTTAGAGCAGAACATCCTAAACTTCTTGTTGTCGAACTGCCGCCCATTGTCCGTGACTATCGCATTGGGAATGCTGAATCTGCAGAGGATGTTCTTCCATACAAAGTCTTTTATTTTTGCCTCAGTAATGGTTGCCAAGGGTTCTACTTCAGCCCACTTTGTGAAGTAGTCAACTGCAACGATTGCATAGCGGACTTTGCCCTTCCCTGCAGGCATTGGGCTAATCAAATCAAGTCCCCATTGGGCGAAAGGCCAAGGGCTGATCATAGGAGTGAGCGGCTCGGGATGGGAGTGAGGGATAGTTGCGTAGCGTTGACACTTATCACATGAGCGAGATATTCTGATGGCATCTTGGTGGAATGTTGGCCAATAGTATCCTTGGCGAAAAGTCTTGTGTGCTAGGGATCGAGACCCAGCATGATCTCCGCAGAGTCCTTCATGTATTTCCCGAAGGACAATTTCCGCCTCTGCAGATGTAAGGCATCTTAGGTATGGCAGGGTAAAACTGCGTTTGTAGAGTTGGTCATTAATGATTAGGTAGCGGGCAGACTTGTATCAAATTTGCTTAGCTTGGACTTTGTCATTTGGGAGGGTGCCATGAGCAAGGAATTTATAAATTGAGGTGATCCAACTATCTCCTTGTTGTAAATTGCACACTTCTGCGACCATGGTGCTTGGTGCTGCCAACAATTCGACATGAATTTTTCTCCCAATTTTGTCTTCCATTGCCGAGGCGAGGCAAGCCAAAGTGTCTGCATGACTGTTTGCCGCTCGAGGAACTTGGGTGATCTGGTAGTGGAAGTGCTTGAGCAAAAGTCGTGTTTGCGCAAGATATGCTGCCATTGAGCTATCCTTAGCATCAAAGTTGTTTGTGACTTGGTTGACCACTAATTGGGAGTCACTTAAGATATCAATTTGTTTAACCCCAATGTGCTTGGTCAAACGTAAGCCTGCTAGAAGGGCTTCGTATTCGGCCTCATTGTTCGATGCCTTGAATTTGAAACGAATAGCGTATTCTATCGCCACTTTGTCGGGGGTAGTGAGGACTAATCCTGCTCCGCAACCCTGTTGGTTGGATGAGCCATCAACATACAGACTCCATGCTGGGGTTGTTGATTCTATCTTCTGAGCTTCCGATGGTAATGAAGCTACTGCTTCAGGTGTATAAGCAATGTCAACAGGATATGTGAAGTCGGCGATGAAATCTGCTACTGCTTGACCCTTTTCGGCTGGTTTTGGTTGGTAGGAGATGTCAAACTCACCCACTGCTATCGCCCATTTGATCATTCGCCCAGACGTGTCAGGACTCTGGAGTATCTGTCGAAGAGGGTGATTGGTAAGCACGATGATGGCGTGTGCTTGGAAAAAAGGGCGAAGTTTTCGAGCAGACATGACCAATGCTAGAGCTAATTTCTCAATGTTGGAGTATCGTGTCTCCGCATCTTGTAGAGCCTTGCTAGAGTAGTAGACGGGCCGTTCGACACCACTGTCCTTTCGAATAAGAACAGAACTGACTGCTGAAGGCACATTTGTTGGGGTTCAACCTCATTCGATACCTCTTTAGAATGGTGAAAGTTTCAGATAGGTTGGTGATGTGTTGGTCAGCATGTTTGCTCTTGACTAGCATATCATCAACGTAAACTTCCATGCTCTTCCCAATCTGTTCGACGAACATTGAATTGACCAGTCTCTGATAAGTTGCTCCTGCATTTTTTAGGCCGAAAGGCATGACTTTGTAGCAATATAGTCCCCTGTCAGTAGTGAAGGTTGTGTGTTCTTGGTCTGAGGGGTTCATGAGGATTTGGTTGTATCCTGAATAAGCGTCCATGAAGCTCAAGAGCTCACACCCTGCTGTAGAGTCTATAAGTCTATCAATGAGAGGAAAGGGGAAACTATCTTTCGGGCATCCTTTGTTTAGGTCGGTGTAGTCGACACACATTCTCCACAAGACCTTTTGAAGTAAGAGACTTTCCTTGGTCGGATTTTTGTTAACAATGACAACATTTGCTACCCATGTTGGGTAATTGACTTCACGAACGAAGCCTATGGCCTTGAGTTTTTCAACTTCTTCTTTCATCGCCTCGTATCGTTCAACATCATAAGATTTTTGCTTCTGTTTTACTAGTTTGGTCTTGGGATCAATACTCAAGTGGTGACAGATGATGTCGGGAGAGATGCCCGGCATATATTTATATGACCAAGCGAAGACCTCGGCGTTCTCTTGCAAAAATGATATCAGCGACAACCGAAGGGGTGGTGACAAAGTGGTGCCAATCTTCACCATGCGATCTGGATGGTCTTTGGAGATAGAGACATTCTCTAACTCTTCAGCGGGTTGTGTTTGCTGGGTGAATGAGTCATCTCGAGGGTCGTCGGGTTGATTGTTGCTATCATGAAGATCCGAGTTGGCTTCATCTGGACTGGTCTTTACTACCTGGTTATGTATAGAGAGGGTCTCATTTGGGACAGGCAGGTGTTGTTGCTTAACTGAAGTGTTGTAACATGATCGAGCACTAAGTTGATCTCCCTTGATGTATCCATTGCCGAAAGGGGTTGGAAACTTCATCAACAACATATGATTGGATACCATGGCCTTGAGATCATTGATGCTTGTGCACCCAAAGATGACATTGTATGCAGTCGGGTAATTGACCACTAGGAAGTTAGTGGTAATAGTAGCTGTGTAGGGGCCTGTACCAATGGTGAGGGGTAAGTGTATACTCCCTAAAGGTTGTACGATATCGCCAGAGAAGCTTATCAGAGGAGAAATCGAGCGATCGAGCAAGTGTTCAGCTACATTAAGTGCCTTGAAATTTGCTATGTGAGCCTCCACAATCAGCGGGTCGTTGTGAGGGTAGATGATACATCTTTCTTCCTCAGGGTAGAAACATATTGGATCCCAGTTAGGCTTTTGATACTTGCCTCCTCTGATGTCTTCCACGTGAAACACTTTATGGCCAGGTCTCAAAGTTCGTTCACTGTTTTTCATGGCCCTATTGGAAGATTCAGACATGGGTGTGCCGCCGCTTATGGAATATATCACATTCACCTGGCGTTGGTTACGATTATCCCTTGGAGGGTAAAGGAGGAACTGATTAATTTTTCCTTCACGTGCCAAAGCTTCAATATGATCACGGAGAATGATGCATTTCTCGCCATCATGGCCATTATACTCGTGGTAGCAACAAAACATGTCTGTGTTCTTCGTGGACTTGTAATTTGGCTGTCTTGGCTTTGGCTTTGGTATCAGGTGAGCTATACTGGGGTAGATGGCCGCGCATGTAGCGTTCAAATGTGTGTATGTCTCATACCTCGGGGTAGGGCCTGTCTTGACACGTGATTGGCCCACTGCGTTGACTGCCTGGGGACGGGCGTTATTGTGACGATATCCTGAGTTATCGCGATAGTGCCCCTTATTCTTTTTATTAAAATGAGATTGGTGAGGATGGAAATCTTTCCTTTTGCCCTGGGATTGATATGTCTGCTGACTTGGCGAAGCATTAAATGAGGCAGGGGGTGTGCTGCTACCGTTTGGAAGGTTGAGGTCTTCTCATTCGGTTGGATATGGCCTCCACTCCCTACTTGCTGATAAGGGGTGACTGTATGGGGTTTCCCTTGATATGTCCTTGCCTCGGCAGAGGCATGGTTGTAAGCTTGTGCCATCACCTCAGAATAAGTCTTCCAAGTGTTGGCATTGATCATGTACTTGACGAAACAGTCACGTAAGCCTGCCGTGAAGGCCTTGAGGGCGGTCTTGTCATCTGCCTCAGCGCAGCGGGAATACTCATGGCTGAAGCGGCCAGCATACTTTCGTAATGACTCGTCCGGCTTCTGGCGAATAATGTACAAGTCATCTGCGGAATGCAAGCGATCGGTTTGGAAGATGTGTTGAGAGACAAACAGCTTCCTCAACTCTTCAAATGAGTCTACCGTATCGGGTGGAAGATGGCAATACCAGTTTAAAGCTCCGCCAGAGAGGGTGGAGGGGAAGAGAATGCACCGTTCTTCATCGGTGTGTCTCCGGTATACCATGGTGGACTCAAAGAGGTTAAGGTGTTCAATCGGGTTTTCCCTTCCAGTATAGAGTTGTAAGTCAAGCTTCTGCTTTGTCTTCGCTTGGATGGGGGTTTTGAGGATCCTTCTTGTGAGGGGGCCAGGCCTGGGTTGGTTCCAGTCAGGTATCTCGGCTTGACGTCCAGCCTTCAACTTGTTTACTTCCTCCAGAAGCTGTAGGACAAGGGGGTCCTGAATGGAATCGGGCACCACTGAAGTTTTCTTCCGTAAGTCCCTATCGCCTATTGGAAGTAGGAAAGTTTGATCAAGATAGTGTGATTTTTCCTTGGACTCGCCACACTGACTCCTAGAGTGAGTATGTCAGAATATTTCCGAGTCCCCTGTACCTTCATGTTCTTCTGGGACCTGTTGCCCATTCCCTAGATTGGCTGCTGGCCTGGGTCGTGGAAGAGGACCGAGTCTTTCAGTTGGGTCATTGATCTTCGAGCTTATGTGGATGAGATTCTCTCGACGTTGCTTCAGAAAGTCTCGACAATCGCGATAGACGGCTTTTGATCCTTCCACTCCCTCTGTGGGGAGGTGCTTTCCTCTACTTCTTCTGCTTCGGGTTGAAGCAGCTGGGTTGAGAGAAGTCTCATGTTGATTATCACATTGATGTGTAGCTCGATCCCTATCGGGGATGTCCGTGTTGGATATCGGTGACCCTCCGTGTTGGAGGGCATTTAGATGATTGTTGACCTCAACAGAGGCGACGAGCTTGTGTGTTTGAGCATGCCTGGCCTCGTGAAGCATCTCGAAAAGTTTTTCATATTGTTCCTGAATGACCTCATTCTTCATCGCTATCTTGTTGTTCTGAACCTCTAGCTCATCGACTTTAGCTTGAAGAGTAACTCTATTTCCTTCATGCTTTCGATGCTTCATACTAGGTCCAAGGGGGGTGTCATTCTGTGTGCTATGGCTTCTTTCGCTCCCCATGTCGAAGAGAGACGCTTAGCCAAAAGAGAGTGTACGAGCGGTGGAAACCAGCTTGACAAAGCTGAAGAGAGTAGGAATAAGTGTCGATTCCACAGACGGCGCCAAATGTTGATGCACATGCCATACTCGGTGGACTTGACAAAGCTGAAGAGAGTGGGAGTAAGTGTCTTTCCCACAGACGGCGCCAAATGTTGATGCACAAAATCAGCGAGGACTTTGGTACAACAGAAAGTGTCAGGTTTTGTGACCTTCGCTTGGTTGCTTCGGTCACTAGTGAGGATAAGTATGTAAATGAATAGAGATAGAGAAGCAAACACAAGATATACGTGGTTCACCCAGATTGGCTACGTCCACGGAGTAGAGGAGTTCTCATTAACTGTGAAGGGTTTACACAAATACATAGGTTCAAGCTCTCATTTTGTGAGTTCTAGTGAATAGTTTAGTACAAAATGACATTAGAGATTATTGTGGGAGAATGATCCCTATTTATAGAAGAGAGTTTCTAGTTTTGTTCTGACATTGACACGTGTCGTGTTGTGATTGGCTTCTGATGTTGACACGTGTCGCGCTGTGATTGGCTTCTGATGCCGACACGTGTCGCATTGTGATTGGCCTCCTGGTTGAAAGGAAGCTCTTCTGGGTCCTTGACGGTATAACGTTGACCGGTGCTCAGTAGTTTCGGGATTGGTCAAGTATGGTACAAACAGACTTATACATTAATGATTATGAATTTTGTTTGTTTTGAACCTCCTTAAAAATACTATTCATGACAGTTTGTATGGTTTTAAAAATTCAAACGATCATATACCCATCCTCAGAGCGTAGAGGATGTGAGTACGAGCGTTTGCATATTTTTTCATATTTTTCGCACATGTAAATTAATTATTATAATTTTCTTAATGTGTTTGGTATTTTTAAATTAATTGATATTTTTATTTTTAATGTGTTTTATGATTTTTTTAATCTCAATCTTTGCCTATAATATTAAATATACTACAAAAATAAATAAAACTTAAATTTTAAAAATTATATAGAATAATAATTAATAAACAATATATACATATTTGTTGTAGGCATAATTTACTGAACAATTATGGAGGCCTTAGAGAGAGAAGGGGTGCGGCAATAGTAGATAGAAGAAAGAGAGGTGTAATTGTGGGTGTTTCTATTCCACCCCATTGTGCCTTTATTTATAGTAGTAGGGAAGATTAATTCCTTACCCTTTAGGATTACAACATTTAATAGGTAATCTACTCCTAATAGGAATATAAGAGATATTCCAAGATATACTAGGATTTACACAATCACATTCCTAATCTAATAGGACTGCAACACTCCCCCTTGAGTGTGTAAATACTCAAGTAAATAACGCACCAGGTCTTCAGTGATGAAGCAAGTACAGTTGATGAAGTTGTAGGCACAATGAGCGAATGCGAGTCTCAAATCAATGGAAGAATGCATAAAAAGTAAAACTTACAAAACCTCACTATGGTAAAACCCAAGGTGGGAGAAAACCCATAGACTACGGAGAAAAGTGAGAAGTTGCATTAAGTCAAAACTATACGTCTTTTGGACGCAAGTAGAAGAGCTCACAAGGGTATGATCAGCCCAAGATGGGTGCCTCGTTAAAACCTAGTTAGGTAGCAAAAACCCAGTGGGAAAAATGCTCCTAATCGTAGGGAAAAAGAGTACATTAAGATCAAGTGAGTATACTTCTGGATACCCCCCCTGAGTTTGACATAACTTCCAAATGAGAACTACAAGCATTGCATATGAATAGTTAGGCATACCAATTCCTCGGACAAGCTTCTGGAAGGTTGACTTCGACAGTGACGTCGTGTAGAGGTTGGCAAGGTTGTCTAGGATCGGCTTGCATGACTTTAATCTCCTGATGCTTTGTTGATGTAGATGTGGACACAATATGTCTTGGCGTTGACTTCGTTAATGTATCATGGCTTGGTCAGGTTGATACATGCGGCATAATCTTCATGGATCGTCGTTGGGACTCAACGATGGATGAAACCATAGCAAATACTTCAAATATGCTCAACAAGAACTCCTAACCATGTCTCACTTGTGGCATAGTGAAGTAAGGTGAGTCTTGGAACGATTCGAAGATTTCGCAACTAAGGTCATATCATGGACCTCCAAGATATTGTGATATCCTTAACGGTAAAGACATAACCATTTGGGGATTTTGCCTTGTGCAGGTTTGATAAGTAACTTGCGTTAGCATAACAAACAAGGCAATCATCATTTCGAGGATCAGGGGGGTTGGATCCGCTAAGATGCGTTGGGATTTGCCCATGTAGTACCTTCAGGGTACGTCTTTAATACCAATCCAGTGGTTACGTGTAGGCGCGGTGTTGCATCTTTACCAAGATCAACAACGAAGGAGATGTCCTGTCTAAATACAATGAGCTATGTACAACAAAGCGTAAAGTTGAACTTAGATATGGAATTTCGGATTCCATAACCTCTTCAAGGGTCTCATTTGCATATAACGTATGGACGATCATAGGTATACTCAAGTGTAACACATTCGGGGTGTAGTTCGACTGGTAGACCAAAATATCATCAGAACAATGCTTCAACTTCAGGTCAAGGCATAAACGAGTTTTCCCAAGATCCTTCATCTCAAATTCCTTCTTCAGGTGCAAGGTAGTTTTCTCAAGCTCTTCCGAAGTCTTAGTGGGATTCGTGTCAACGACATAAACTATAACTCTAGCAATTTGGAATAAGACTTCATAGTTTAACACGCAAGGGCATAATTCATCCCTGACTGATCAAATATCACTTAGACGGGTATACCACATCCGTCGGATTTTTCAATCCATAAGTGAACGCTTCAAAATGAGTTAAGAGGTTGTTCCGTGGTTTTGGAACTATTTGAAACAGTCCATGTAATTCTTCAAGAACTTACATGTAAATCTCCGTATCTATATCCTCATGGAGAAAACACTAACCACATTTCATAATGCTGCTATCAATCACATGACGTTTGAGAGAAACCTTACACCGTAAGGCGTGCATCATATTGCACTATTCTATTCATCTCATAACGCTTCCTTTCCCACTTGTAACACAATAGGGTTACCTTGGGCAGTGTAGGAACGACAGGTCCAATACACACTTTGGTAAGGAATTTGACCTGGATTGTAACCTTAGTTGTCCAATCAGTTCTATGTTGTCACTTAATCAACGGAACACGGTTCGATATCGTCGCTTTTCATTTATGTCGGTAGCTACCGTATAAGTTAGATTCATTGTTGTTCCGTGTCTTCCTCTTCCAGGGAAGTGAATCCTACAAACCGAGTGATATGTCGTGCTCCAGGCCAAGACAGATTGATTGGCTATCCGCCGATGTACCGGACCGTCCAACATGGGCGTCCAAACCGTTCAACAAGGGTGGCACACCCTCCAAGGATGTTGACTCGACGCCCGTTAAGTACGTTTATCCTTGCAGACATGTTTGCAGCTGGTATATGATCTCGTCACTTTAGCTAGATCAGAAAAATGTGTCTGGAGCAACATTCTGAAAACTAGAATTCATCGCATTTGCTTATCACACTTGTGTGGTATGGGGATCGAGATGAGACATAGTGGGTAACGTCCACGCAAATTCGCTTCGTTCTACAGGAACATTAACGTTCTTATTTCCCCTAACGGCAGGAATACTGTCTCATTAAAGTGACAACCCGCAAATGAGCAGTAAAGAGGTCGCATGCAAGGGCTCGAACAGAGCTAGTGTGAAGGAGAATCATGATCAACAAAGATTCACATCATTCTTTGAGGACCTATGGTGGTACGTTGCGGCGGCGCAACTTGGGACATGGAATGCACACCCAAATGCGTAAATACGAAAATCATCAGGTTCGAACCCAGTAACCAACCGTAACGTCATATAGGTTGGGTGGCAATGAGCCTCAAGGCAGACCAACATAACTGCGTAGCCCTAAACAAAAACTGAAAACTTGGTACGTTTACCAAAATTCAAGCGATCATTTAAATTGCGCTTTATAATCACTAGGCGAGGCTCTTTGGGGTGAACATGGGAATTCAATGTTCAATTATAAACCCAAAATACATGCAATACTTTATCAAAAACCGTCGATATAAACTCTCCGGCATTATCTAGTCTACCGGACCTTAAGGGATAAGTAAGGTGGTGAACCCTTAATCGGTCAGGAGGTTTAGCAGCAATGTTTGTGGACAAACATGTGACCAGTTTGTCGATTCATCAACCAAAACCATAAGTATTTTATATGGTCCGCATTTTGGTTGGATTAGTCCACATATATTCCCTTGAATCCACTGTGAAAAATGAGTCATTTTGTATCTTTGCTAGGGATGATTTAGAAATCAAATTTCCCAAAATGAGCGGGTTTTAGCAAAGTGTGCTTGTAGGCACAAGATCCTTACTTCGGGTAAGGAGATACGTCGTAGCATCATTGTTCGATCTAAGTGTCCCAAAGGGTCATGCCAAAACAAGTAAACTGCTCAATTACCAGGCTCCAGGCCGGCCACATGTGGTGTATTCCCAGTTAGGAGACAACCCATTAGCCCCAAATCAAAGATTCAGGCTCATTTTTTGAGGTGGTGCAAAGATATTTCACTCTATTTTCTTCAGTGGTTTATTTATGATCATTGTCATCTCGAATATCCTTAAAAACTCAACGTCAGGGAGAATTTAAGGTCCCTTAAATGGTGATGCAGTACCATTCATACAACAAGGAGCGTGCCAATGCTCTTAATCAGGTTGGATAGACCTGAAGTCATTGTTAGAGATGTGATTTAGGTGTAAAGTTAGTGTGCGTAATACGCATTCATCCAGACAACTAACTTTCCCACATTCCTACCTAATCACGTGTTTAATTGAATCGGTCACATGTATTAAGAAACATGATTCAATTAACTCATATTCGAGGACAATATCATTAAGATTATCCATAAGTAAAACATACACCAAACGTGAATCCAAAAACATGGAAAAATGTTCACAAAGTAAATGGTTTACTTAAGGGGATTCGGCCAACAAGGCCATCTATGTCAAAATTCAGCTCTTCCAACGGTGTTTGGTGGAGCAAAATTAGTCTCATGTATTGACTTCTAGAATGGTACTCCTTAACAACATTGGTAGTGGCACGATCAAGTGCATAACCAATCGTCTATTCCATCAAGACGGAAATAGATTCTGCAGGGTTAAGGTTCGGGAATATTTTCCCTTATTCTTGAAGTTTTAGGTCTTAGGTACCAAGAATCATGCTTCGGGCATGATGGCACACCTTGGCAGGCCCTGATTCTACCATATGTTGTAAAAACAAACTCGAAATTGGATTATGAGAGAATATGTCATTCTGTGTATCCATGCCGAAGCAGTGCATCACCATTCGGTAGGCTTTAACCGAACTGGGTCGAACAATTCGGTAGACAGCTTCAATAGGAATCATTTCTATTTCAATTCCAGAACATTTAAGTAAACAGCTTCAATAGGAATCTCTTCATTCCAATTCCTCCTCAATTCAATTCCTCCTATTTTTATTACGGTTACGTAAACGCGTCATAAATAAGTTGCGCCTTTTGTGTTGTCATGTTTTAAGTCAATGATCTAGAATTCGAAAAAGGATCCTCTCCAGATCCCTTTCCACCTAATTCACGTAGTCCGGAATCCAAGTCGTTGAAATTCAAATATTTTTACACTCTTTTTAAGCCTTTAGATCACATGATATTCAAGGGCTCTTATTTATTCATTAAATGACATGGATGCTTATGTGGATTTTAACTAATATTAGAGATAAAATAAAACTGAAAAAAAAACATAAAATCTGGAAAATTGTACACAGTCCTCCGTCTCCCCCTTTGCTGATGTGGTTTTGCAACTTCATGTCTTGGAAACGTAGTTGTCATGGAAACGACACTTTGTTCCTTGGAGCACAACTTGGTAAGACCGAAATCTGATATTTTTGGGTTGAAGTTGTCATCTAATAGTACATTGTGAGGTTTGATATCGAAATGAAGGATTCGTTGGTCACATCCGTGGTGAACTTACTCAATTCCTTTGGCTATTCTAAGAGTAATATGTTGCAATTTCTCCTAACCAAGAAAATGGTTCTTGCTGTCTGCTAACGATATGAGTTTTGCAGTGAACCATTTGGTGCAAATTCATAAACTAAGGCTCGTCTAAATCCATTAGCACAATAGCCAACCAAGTGAACCACGTTAATATGGTGGATCCGACCTAATGTTGACACTTCATCGATAAACTCTTCTCCATTTCCTTTGGAATTGTTGAGCACCTTTACAGCAACAAAGATCTCACTCGGGAGCTTTCCTTTGGACACTGTTCCAAATGTTCCTTGTCCCAACTTGTCTATAGATTTATTTGTAATCCGCTTGAAATCAGCATATGAGTACCTAGGCCTGAGAGCTCTGTAGTTTTCCAAAAATTCTTCGATCATGGTTTGCCGCTCCTTTTCTATTCAGTCAATAAGTATGTACACGATGGAGACTAACAAGTATCAGCACAAGTGCAAATGAAGGACTGCACCTGCATAGTTTACGTTCAATTAAGAACCTCTACACTAAACTTCAAATTTTCAAAAGTGAAAAAACAAATAAATAAAAATAAATAAAAATAAAAAAAAAAGAAAAACCTTTCATGGTGAATGCATATAGAACGAACCTGTAACAACTAGTTTTTTTTGTGGTAGTTGTAGAAAAATTTCAATCCCATTAGTTCTTCATTTGTACCAAATCATTAAATCATTGCATATTTGTTTACAGAACATTCTCAAGTTCTTGATTGTGAATGGAACATTTGATAACTATGGAGCACAGGGGTCTCTGCTAACCGAACTGGGTCTCTGCTTGCAGGTTGAGCAGCAGGGGTAGTTGCGATTTCTGCATAGGGGGAGACAGAAGATTGCATACAACTAGGGTTTCTTCCTTTTTTTTAATTTTAGTTTAAATTTTTTAGATTTTTTTTTTCAGTTTTATTTTATCTTTAATATTAGTTAAAATCCACATAAGCATCCAAATTATTTAATGAATAAATAAGAACCATTGGATGTCATGTAATCAAAAGGTTTAAAAAGAGTGTAAAAATATTTGTCCCTTAATCATATCCCATGTGTGTGTGTATATATATATATATATAACACTCATTGTCAACCAAAACTCTATGAAATTACCAGTTTAACCATTTAATTAAAACATAACATGAATAAGAAATATGGGGTAGAAATATAATTTCATACAACCAAATTTTGTTGTTTTTTTTCTTTCAAAACCTTATCTACATGTTATCCTAACATATCTCTAATTAAAAAAAAAAAAAACCTTCCCACTCCCACATTCTCTATCACTCTCCTCCTCTCTCATTCTATTTTAAAAACAAAAATAAAAAATTTCCTCACACACTTTGTATGCACCCATATGCTAGTATGTGTGTGTGTATATATAAAGTCTGAAAATCTTCTCAAATTGTCGTTAGAAGGTATTTCAACTGGGTAAGTAGGGAATCAAATTTCCTGCACCCAAAATAAGTGTGGTATTTATGTGGCCTTAATAAGTATTTTTAACACATATTAAATTTATGAACAAAATTAAGAAAAACTAAGATAATTAAAAAGTGTCAGTCACTTATTAGGGATACCACATCTATTTCGAATGCAAAAGCTTTGGTCTCGTTTAAGTTCAAAATGACGTGTTGTGATTGTATTGGTAGGATATACCAGTTGGCTGGTGTACCACCTGGTGATCAACGGTCAGTGTGGAGGAGTTCACTTTGCACACCCTACGACTGTTTACTTCCTAATTCTCTCTCTCACGGCCCGCCACCTCCCTCGTGTCTCCCTCTGCGAGAAACCCTAATTCAATCTGTCGCACATCACAAGATATTCTGATTGGATTCGCGCCACTTCTTAGCTCCTCATGTCTGCTGCATCAGAGGTCAGTTTCACCTCTCTCTCTCTCTCTCTACTCATATGTGTGGATACAGATTTATATGTATATGTATATGTATATGCATATGCATATGTGTGTATTGAAGTTGTGTTTAGTTGAGTTTCAGTAATATGTTTGTGTTCTTGGCCTCTGGCTATTGTGTTGTGTGCAACTCTGTTAAATCTCCAGAATTTTGGAAACCTTAAATCCAGATGATACGTTAAGCACTGAATTTGTTTTCAAACAAGAAGCTTATTAGGAAATTACAACAACTGTAACATCGTGCATTTCGCTTTTCAGTCAATAGGGTGAATCATAGTAAAGAGAAAATACAGGAGGGGAAAGTTTGAAACTTAATTGAACAAAATGCATACAGAATTAGGAAGCAGTTTGATATAATCTCCGGACACATGGGTGATAAGTAATTTTGCCTTGAGAACTGGGTTGGAGTTCTTTCCTGATAGACTATCACTAAGTTCTTGTTTTCTGGAAAGCAAAACATTTTTGAAGCGTTATGCAGACGAATATTGACAAATAGCCTCTTCCAGCTTGTCAGTAACGTAGACTAAAGGGAGATTCGAGCCGTTGATCGTTTGGTGCCTTTCTTTCTCCTTCCTAATTCGGTTCGGTTGCTTGAAATAAAACTAAAATGTGCTAGTCTGTGCCGATAAATGACTTTGCTGCTTTCCCCAGTTTATTTCCTTTGTCTTGCTGTTTATTCTGTGTATATCTTAGGATACTGCACACGCTTATACAAGTGAAATTGTATGTTTCCAAAATTGTAACCTTAACCTATGTCTTTTTTCAGGTTATTTCTAATTAGATGCAGTATCTGTCTAGAGAGGCCTTCCGTCTTCCCACTGTAATAATTGGTAGTGTTTCTTATTCAAGAATCTTCAGTACTATGAGAGAAGTGAAGATTAAAGGAGTGTCTGGTTTTTGTTCTCTGGATTCTGGTGGAGAATCTCACATCTTACAATCGGAGTCAGCTAGTGAAAGCCATAGACATTCATCCTTAAATGTGCAGTTCACTCCTGAAATAGAAAAGAAGTATGTCCATTATGTTTATGATGCTATCGCACCTCATTTCTGATCGACCCGGTTTGCTAAGTGGCCAAAAGTAGCCAATTTTCTATCTTCCTTACCTTCAGGATCTCTTGTTCTTGATGCAGGATGTGGAAATGGAAAGTACTTCCTGATTGTTTTTTCATTGGATGCGATATAAGTGCTTCTCTTATCAAAATTTGTGCAGATAGAGGGCATGAAGTGTTGGTTGCAAACGCTGTCGATCTTCCATATATAACTGGTTTTGGTGATGCAGCTATATCTATAGCTGTATTACATCATCTAAGCACGGAGAGTAGGAGGAAGAAAGCAATTGAAGAGTTGATTCGAGTTGTGAAAAAGGGTGGCCTTGTTCTAATAACAATTTGGGCTGTAGAGCAAGAAGATAAATCATTAGTTGCAAAATGGACTTCACTTAGCCAAAAGTATGGAGAAGAGTGGATAGGACCTGGTAGTCCTCGTGTTCGTAGCCCTTCATCCCGCACATTGCAAAGCATCCCAGAAACAGAGGAGAATGGTTTGGGAGAGCGTAACAAAGATTTCAGACAGAGTTCTATGCAGAATTTCCGGGAAACGACCTCTCAAAGTGAGAATTATTCAGGGGATTCTGGTGTTGTGAAAGATGCAAATGATCAACAAGAATATTTTGTACCTTGGCACTTGCCATATCACTCTTGCAAATGGCCTTGCAAATAAAGATGATAAAAAGGGTGCTGTAGTGTACACAGATATTACCATGTTTTCAGTGAAGGCGAGCTTGAAAGGTAACTTCTCATTTTCTTTCTTTTTCCATTTCGTGTGTGTGTCTATATATATATTGTTTATCAAAAAATAATAAAATTGTACGTACATTTTCGTTGTGTCTTGTTGCTACGGTTATGCTGTGTTGTTGGCTTGCTGAAATTGAAATAGCATTACTTAAAGCAAAGAAACCAAACTCATAGGGGGCAAAACCAATCTTTTACATGTCTAGTGCCTATTAGGACAGAATTTTATTGTTCTATTTATATGATTTGTTATGACAGCTGGATAATTAGAGCAATACTTATTAGTGGAATTGTAGAAGTTAAAGTAGTTGAGGTTCCCCATTACAATGGTTTACATCTATGGATCAATAACTGATCAAAAAAGTTCACTCATAAAAAATATTAACGAAACCAAACTCACAGGGGTGTAATATAGGTACCTAGTAGACATATATATATATATATATATATGAAACTTTGGTTATAAGGTTATGATCTATGTGTTGCGAACATGTCACCAAATCATCAAAATTTGGTTTACGTTGTCCTGAATGATGAGTTTTTGCTCATCGAATTCGGGTTCATGGCTTGAAGTCATATTATCATAATTTAGTTGGGTGAGAAAACCATTCACGTTAAAGGTAAAGAGGCCAAATCTAGAAGCAAATGAGTATGAGAAGAAGCCTCATGAGTAGGGATGGGCAAAATACCCATGGGTATGGGTAACTGCGGTTATCCGCCCATTTAAAGTTGACGGTTATGGTTATGGGTAACCGTTTAGACAAATGAACGGTTATGGGTATAACCGTTTATCCATGAAATTTAAATAAGCAGTTATGGGTATTATCCGCGGTTATAACGGGTATACATCGGTTATGGGTAATATTCGCGGTTATAACGGGTATCCATTTACCCATTTAATTTAATATATGTAAAATTAAAAACCCTCAGAGAATAAGTTACAACTCCGTCACTCTCTCTCTCTGTCCCTCTCTCTCTCCGCCTCTCGACTTCGACTCAGTTTTGTGATGAATTAGATGAAATTAGGTTGGTTTCGTATGGTTGTTTTTTGTTATCAGAAACATAGATTTATGAGCTGTTGCTAAAGGGTCTGTTGCTTTAAAAATCATTCGGGAATTCAGAAATAAAAAAGCTCTACTTTTACTCTTCCTTTAGGCTCAATTTTCTCAGGTTCCTGAACTTCCATAATTTATTGGTTGCTATCAAGGTATTAAATATCGATGATATCGGAAATATCGGTAGTCCAAAAACACGGAAATATCGATGGAAATATCGGGATATTATCGATATCGATAAAAATAGTATGGAAACCACGGAAATTGTAAGAAAAACTTGGAAATTTTTATTGAAACTTTGCAGGATGTTTATTTAGTCAATTATCTATTAGTTTATCACAAAAAATTGGAAGGAAATGCATTGCATGATGGATTTAACTTATTTAAGTTGATTATATAGCGAGCTGGCAAACATTGTGAGTGTAGAAAATATGTAGTAATTAATGAAAGAAGTTTAAACACACCATAATCATTTATATATAATGAATTAGTACAATATTTTACACTTTATACATTGCATGGTAAGATACATGAGTGACTTAGTACCACATAGAGTTCCTATGAGGTTCAAAATTTTCACTATCTTCGTCATCTCTATGTGTAGAGTAAGTGTATTTTAGCATATTTTCACAAAAACATAAGTGATATGGTGGTCAAGGTGTTGAAGGAGTAAAATGGGAGGTGTTCGAATCCCCTTGGTGTTTTTTTAAATATAGAAATTTTTCATAGATAATATATATTAGCTTGCAAGCCTTGCAGACATCTTAACAACCATATAAATATTACAGGCTGAATATGTAATTACAAACACATCTATAGCGAGTTGGATAAGGTCTAGGTGTGTGGTTGACAAAGGGAGGGATTTGAATCCCCTTGGTGTTTTTTTTTTTCTTTCTTATTTTCTTTTCCTTTTCCTTTTTTTCTTTTGTTTTCTCCTGCCTTTCAACTAAATAATTCATAATTTATATTTATATAACCTTTATATATATATATAAAATATATCTCGAACTTTTAAAATTATAAAACACCCACGTAGTGTGGGTGGATCTCAAATGTGGGTTTTCATAATTAAAACATGACCACAACTTTTTAAAATACAAAGAACCCACTACGTGGGTCTCTCCCCTACCCCGAGACCCCATTTCCTTCTCACTCACTTCGACTCTCTCTCTCTCTCTCTTCTCTGCACTGTCTCTCTCTCTCGAAACCCTCTTACCTCTCTCCCTCTCTTGCTGTGACCACACACACACACGCAGCAGCACCATCTGCTCGACTCGAGCAGATCGAGGAACACATCATCAGTCTTCTCTCTCCCGCCTCTGCGAGAATGGCGAAGCCCATAACTTTCCGGTGAGTCTTCTTTGATTTTCCGGTTAGGTAAGTCTCGGATCTTTCTCTCTGTGTTAGTGTGAAGCTCAAATTAGTTCGATCTGTTGCACTACCCTTCGTTCACCACCGCAGATGGAACAGACAGGGAGCGAGCAAGCGGAGGGGAGACACACCACACCCACCCCACCGTGACCTCCACCACAAGGGCGCACACTCCGGCGAGCACCATCACCACCTGTGAGAGGCGAATATCTTGGCAGATGCGACGACGGAGCTCGGCTGCCGTTCCGACGACGGAGAAATCGCGATATTTTGACGAAAACTAATTAGATACCTATTAAAATATCGGTAACGCGAAAAACCGATAATATCGGCGATATTTCGCCGATATTATCGACATTTAAGACCTTGGTTGCTATACAGAAAAATATCGTTCGTAAACTATTATTTCAATTATTGGAATTATATGAGGACTTAAATGATTAAAATAGAGAAATGTATGCTAAAATGTACTTATAACGGTGTTTAATTGTCAGAAAATGAAAATTATGACAAATTTTTCTTTTGTAATTTTCAAATTGTTAAAAAAAATAATGTAGACGGGCGAAAAAAAGGGTAAATGGTTAAAAAAAAGATAAACGGGCGAAAAAACGGGTAAACGGGTAAATGGTTATGGTTATGGTTAAATGGGTAAATGGGTACACGGTTATAGGTATGGATAACCGTTTATAAACGGTTATGGTTATGGGTATAACCATTTATGTAATTACCCAACAGGTAAACGGTTATGCGGGTATGAACATAAACGGTTATGGGTAAATAATCGCGGTTACCTGCCCGTCATAACCGTTACCCATCCCTACTCATGAGTCTATTGGAACAAGCCTTCCCAGTGGGAGAAGAATCCCCCAATCGTAATGGTAGGCCAGCCTCTAAGTTAGGGAGCACACTCCTTTGATGGTAGTTGCTTCATTTAAGCTCCTCACAACTACCCAGTTGCTTGGTTGATGCAACTTTTATGTGTCTAGTTGGACTTCCGTCTCTATCGTTTTTCCAAAATGAAATAAAACTACCAAGTTGCTTGGATGATGCAACTTTTATGTGTCTAGTTGGATTTCCGTCTCTATCGTTTTTAAAAAATGAAACAAACACATAAACCGTGTTAAAGGTAACTTAAATTTTGTGGCCAGGTCTTAACGTTCTGACAATATACTGTATAACCGATGCTTAACTTCACCCGCTCATTTACTCTTTTGCTGTATTATCCAGATTAGTAGCTGGAATGAAAGACGCTGTAATCGTTGATCGATTTTTTGACAAATCCAACTGGCGTATTGCTCTCGAAAACGTTATGATAACAGGAACCAATTAACCAATGCGGGTTAAGGTTAGCCAGTGAGTGTGCAGCCTGGAACAACAAAAAGGTGCAGCAGCAGAAGATGCACAAAACAGTGAGCTCTCCTGAAAACTTGTTTGTTTCCAATGTGCCATAGAATAAAACTGCTTTGTGACTAGGGAATTGCTGTTGAATGCCTTTATTAGAGGTGGTTTACATTCTGCAGTTGCAGTAGTCAGCTGTGGTTGATATTGTTTTATGCACATGGAAAGAAGGATCCAACATTATTTTGATTTGTTGTTTGTAGATTGTCATTAGATACCTCTCATTTACACACTCAATAAGTAGCCTACCTACCATTAGTAACTTGTCTTTCCTACTGAACAAGATGGACAACTTGGACAGTGGAATTTGCTAGGGGCTTTGGACGTGGACGATTTCTGACCATAGATGCATGTCGGCCTTGTTTTTGGATCAATGTGTACTAGCAGTTGGAAATTATCTCTAATACATGATTAACGTGTTCATTTTCTATTGGTTAACGTGTTTATATTTTTAAACTAAATCTGCAAACGAAATTATATGATTGTTGATGATTGGATTTTGGATTATTATTTAAGGATTGACTAACGTGCTCATTTTAGGGTAATTCTAGGGAGATCAAATGTCTAAACCAAATTTTGTAACCAAATAATATGAACATTGATGATTGGATTATTACTTTAACATGTTTATTTCTCATCGATAATACATTATTTGGTTTGTAAGTTTATTTAAAAATTGGATTTCTTTAATATTACTCCTTATTTTATATTAATGATACGTCATTTGATTTATAAATTTAATTTAAAATTTTGATATCCCAATCCTTTTCAAAATAAGATGCGTGGCTACAAAGTGTTTGTGAGACTATCCCAAATCCCAATGCCATTGAACGAATCATAAATGGCATTGTTGTGGTTGTGATTGTTCCAATCAAATGGTTCTGGTAATTAAACTCATTTTTGGAGATGAATTGTCCGCCCTCCCATTTCTATCATCTTCTCATACCTTCCTGTTTTATGTGGTCATGGTTAAGTCACGTCAATATTTTATATTCCTATTACTTTTTGTTTTATTATTTTTATAAAAAAAAATTAATATAAAATATTGACATAGCTTAACTGTGATCACACAAACAGAAAGAGATGAGAAAAGTATGGAAATGGGAGGGCAGAAAATCCACTTCCAAAAATGAGTTACCAGAACCAATTGAATGGAACAATCACAACCACAACAATGCCATTTATGATTCGTTGAATGGGATTGGGATAGTCTCACAATCCACCTCCCTCATTTTTTGGGATGGGATTCAGGGATTGATACGAACCAAGGTCTAAAATATCGATGATATCGGTAGTTTAAAAACACGAAAAAATCTATGGAATATTATCGATATCGATAAAAATTGAATAAAAACCACGGAAATTGTAAGAAAAATTTTATTGAAACTTTGCAAGATGTTTATTTAGTCAATTATCTATTAGTTTATCACAAAAAATTGGAAGGAAATGCATTACATGATGGATTTAAGTTGATTATATAGCGAGCTGGCAAACATTGTGAGTGTAGAGAATATGTAGTAATTAATGAAAGAAGTTTAAATACACCATAATCATTTATATATAATGAATTAGTATAATATTTTACACTTTATACATTGCATGGTAAGATACATGAGTGACTTAGTACCACATAGAGTTCCTATCAAGGTCTAAAATATCGATGATATCGGAAATATCGGTAGTCCAAAAACATGGAAATTTCGGTGGAAATATCGGGATAATATCGATATTTTAGACCTTGGTACGAACCACTAGAATCAAACATTTCTAATCCACTATATTCTTTTAATTTATAATATTATTTTAACTATTTTAGTGTTTTAAAATGCTGATAATGTCATCCTAGGTATCTAATTTGTTGGTATCAAATAATTGTTTGTAGCAAATAATGCATTGTTGCTATGTAGTACTATGATTTAGTGATATTTTTTTTCACTTGTAAGTGAGAGATCTTAAGTTTGATTTTTGTGAAAAACAAATTTGAATCATATTATTTCTAGCCCATCATGAGGTTTAGTCCACTCTTTCATCCCTTTAATGTAGATAACATCGTTTGTCCGAAAAAAATAAGCAATGCATTGTTTTTTTTTTTTTTGGACAAAAATAAACAATGTATTGTTATGCAATCAGAAACCAGTCATAAAAATTATTGTTGGATGTTAATTTGCTAGCACAAGGTTTCGACCGTTTTTCTTGTGAGGGAAAAAAGTTAGGTTGATATTCTAACTTGTAATATGTTATGATCATATTCATGCAAGAGGCAAGCGGTTGATTGATTTGGTGGTTAGAATCATTTTCTTGAACATTTTGTATTCTTGATTCAAACTCTCCTTCTCCTTTTTAATTTAGCTTAAAATAGTGATATCACTTATGATTAATATATTCATGCAAGAGAAAAATGGTCCATGTTGTGATAAACATGATTTTTTTTTCTTTTTATATAACTGTATATTACAAGTAAGATGTATTTTATAACGTGTGTAGATTGATAAAACCACATGATAGTGCTACAGTTATACTATTCTCGAATTAATGAGTTTTCTTCATGTCACTAAGGCGTAGGTGGGAGTCCAACATGGCACTTCTCTGTTGACTTAGGAACTTTAATACACCCTTCAGATACACGTAGTGTTTCAAACTAATAATACTATATCAACGATAGAATCTCATGTGCTTGAACCATTGTATTATTGGTTTGTACAACAAGGTAAGTAGTACTACAGAGGTGCAAATAATGTAATATCATGTGAAAAAAAAATTATACAAAGATAACTATTAAATCGAATTGTCATGTGATAGCGAATCTGTTCCATATATGCAAGTTCCTAATGGTGTGAGTCATTGGACCGGTCATTGTAGCCTTATTGACTACCAAACATTTTTTCACAAGAAGCTTATAGCGATTCTTTTTCAGCCGGAAATGACATTAAAGAACCTGGAAATAAAGTTGCAGTTAGATAGATAAGGTTTTCTTTTTTAGAAAAATTAATGAAAAATATTTAAAAACTTTGAGTTTTAAATATAAGGATAAAATAAAGGGTAAAGTAAATAGTATCATGATTGATTTTTTAGTATGAAAATATATTTTTTTATTAAAATGAACAGTACCGAGAACTTTTCGTTAAAATTTTTTTTTTTTTTTTTTTTTGGAAATTAAGTGTTGCTGCTAGGGTTAATATGTATTGATGAAGGCGATGCAATAAATTCCAACTTTTTCAGTTCACCAGATTGTTCACACGTTGCACTATAGTAATAAATCTATTAATTGTTCGGGACAGTTGACGTTACGTATATCCACACACAAAACATAAAATATGTTGTAATTCCTTTGATTCACTTCAATCCTTGACATTTTTTGCAACAATTCAATCTCATACATAAATTATTCATCATACAAAAATTATCTATATAAGAAATTAGAAAATTTTAAAATAATTAAAAACAGAATTGTAGTAAAAAAAGAAGAAAAAAAAATAGACGATATGATACTTTAAAGACACTAAAATTAGACTAATTTAGACTAATTAATCTAACGGTCAAACTCACCCTTTGCCGAATAATAAATTAAAATAGTAATATCACTTGCATATCTTAAATATATTTATTTAAGTGATCTTTCACCTGAAATTCATTGTATTATAAGATTTATAACTAACAATGGTATTTGAAATTAACTCACAAAATAATCACTGAAATTGAAAATCGATCAATGTAGTTCTTGAAAATAAATGTTACAAATCAAAATGATCACAACTCTGTCAAAAAATTCAGTTATGTGGTGATGTGACATATAAATGAGTTCCACAAGTCTAATTAAATTAAAAATAAATTGGAAATAGGTTTAATACTTAATTAAAAAGGTTGTCAACCTAGAAACTCACTCTCGCAATCACCTCCAATCTCAACCCACACTCCTATAACTCCTTCCCTTTGCCATCTCTTCTCTGGAAAAGAAATTATCAAGACGCTCATCTTTACACCCTTTGACACGCTTCACCGAATTGGACCAGGATCGAGACCAACTTTGATGACAACTTGGATTAGAGATGACTTATGTGACATCACCATTAACATTTGGGCAATCAACATCCTCACAACCTTAATCTTGGAAAGCTTGTTGGGCGCTCCCCCGGTAATCTTCGTGACACGGAGAGCAGCGAGTTTTGCCTTGAGATAATCACATTGTGCAAAAATGTACTTTGAAAACTTTTTTTTAATTAATTATCAAATTTTAAACCCACATCAGCACATAACAAAAACTTTAACAGAATTATGATTGAACGACCATATTGATTTTGCAACACCTATTTTTAGAGATTACATTGATCGATTTTCAATTTCATGGACCATCTTGATGGTGTGAGTAAATTTCATGGATCATTTGATGGAAAAACTCGTGAGTCTTGTGGGACTCATTTATGTGCCATATCAGCATATAACAGAATTGTGACGAAATTACCACATTGATTTGCGACACCTATTTTCAGGGATTATATGGATCAATTTTCAATTTCAAAGAACATCTTCATAGTGTGGATCAATTTCAAAGACTATTTACAATAAACACCCTTTTTTATTTAAAATCATTATTCAATGACTCATATAAGATTTTGTGTTGTCCAAAAGTTAATTACTTACCTCGCTAATTGCTGAATTAATTTTCTTGTTGGATGTTGAGATTGAAGAAGATGTGGATATCTATTTATGTAATACGAACGTGGCACAAGTTGGATAATCATTTGAGGATTGAGATTTTGTAACCAGCTCACATGACATGCCAATTTGTTTTGATGGGCAGTTTTAATTCGAATGTAAAATGTAAAAATAAACGTAGTTACTAATACTTTTTTCCCCAAATAAAAGCATTGAGTATATATGTTTAATATATGTTTATGCATGAAGATTTCTTATGTTTTCCGTAACCAACATCAAGTGCATAAGTTGTTATCAGCCCCAATGAGATCAAAACAACTCTTAACCTAATAAGAGAAACTGGAATACTTATTTATTTTACACGTTTTATTTATATTAATGTGTCATGTTAATGGCTTATAACTCATTTGACAGTTGTCATGGTTCTGACCCGATATCGTGTTGCACTGTTTTATTGTGTTTTGTTTTGTTTGGAAGGATTGAAGTTACGTGACATATAAGTTATTGGGTAAACAATGAATTTAGATGGGTACGTAACATCTATATTAAAGAGGCCATCACTTTCTTGTTGTTTTTTTTTTTTCTCAGTGGGATATTAATATATTCTTTATTCGATGTGCCCTTGCTTCACGATCAGCAATCCAAAGTTCATACATAGTCTATTTTTACTTAAATTGACTTAAATTTTTATCATTCTCATTCGTATTCACGTCATATGTATCGTATAAAAATATAACATCTTATATTATTTAATGTACAGTACATTTTGATTTTGAGTATGCATGACATACTTAAACATAAGGTTTAGACATAAACATTTATGAATCGATGATATAAATTCTTGATCCGGTGATCAAGAGAACATTTAACTCGATTACCGAAATACTCATTCATTTTGTCTCTCTCATCCCCATGCTCTACTTTCTCTCTTGCATTAATTAATGTATTGTTTTTACCGAAAAATACTAGGGAGATCAAATTCTTATTGATGACAAATTATTTGATTTGCAAATTTAGTTTAAAATTTTGATCTCCCTAACATTATCCGTCTTTACCACATGCATAGCTAGTAGGCATGCGTCCTATTCAATTTCTTCATACTTCTGTTTGTCATGTGTTGATTGGTTCTATATAGCAAAGACTATCTCTGTACATCTGGTTCACTTGTTGCTACGTTTGGTGTGGTTCATTACTTGCTCAGAGATCGATGTTCTATCAGCTCTTGCCTTCTTAGTTTAGTTTGGCCAATGCCCATGCAGGTAGGTTTCTTTTGGACGGTTCAGTTTTAGACATATTTCATGATTTGGTTGTTGGTCGCTGTTAAATATTCACCTTTGAATGACTGCCACTCGCAACACTGCCCATAACACTTTATTCTACTATATAGATATGCTATATTAGATATATATAGGAGAAGAAGGCCAGAGATTATGTTGGCTACGCAGACCTAGTAGTGAATCTGAACCACTCTCACCCATATCGTATGTGTGCATTCAACTCTCTCCCCTTTCTCCCCCTCTCACTCTCTCTCTCTCTTTTCGCGTGTTTGTCCTTTTGCGATAGACCAAGAAAAATACCAAGGAAATTACATTTGTGTATGAGTGAGGCCATGGTAATACAAGTCCTTCATTCATAGAGATGCATGTTTTTCTTTTTATCATATATTGAATGAGAGGAAATATTCAAAACAAAACCTTGAATGCATGGTACAAATACTCAGGAAATGGTTTCCCAATTCTTTTCCTGCCACATGACTTCCATCTATAAAATTAACTGGTCCATCGCAGAAGGGTAGTAAATTAACTTCAAAGTTTAATGTGCATAACTATGGATACTTATATACTACCATTATTATCGTTTTCCCTAAGATACATGTTAAGGAAATATTTTTTAACAATTGGAAGGAATATATCAGCACTTAAAACCAAATTACACATGATTTGCTTTAGCAATTGCTTAGTATCCATTGTATTAAAAAAAAGGAAAACTAATGAAAAGGGCTTGAAAACTTTGAGTTTTAATGATAAGGACAAAATAATGGGTAAAGTGAATAGTACCAGGATTGACTTTTTAGTGTAAAAATGTGGTTTTTCGTTAAAGTGAACAGTACCGGGTGCTTTTCGTTAAAGTTCCCTTAAAAAAAATCATGAGTCCAAATCTCATGCACAATTGTTGTTAATCGAAAAATTATGGAGAGGGAGCCTTTAACTTTGGGGCATGTAAGGATTACATTGTTCTAGACAACTTGACTACACTCAAATTTTCATATTAAATATGATTTAATTAGTTTCATGTATCATACTAGGATAATGCTATGAAGACTAAATTTGCAGACTAAATTTTGCAACCTAAATGGCATGGAAATTGGGGATTTGATTAATTATGACTTGAACGTTGATAAACGTGCTCATTCCTATGATGACACATCATTTAGTTTGTAAATTTTGTCTACAAATTTAGTCTTCCTAGCATTACCCACATACTAATTCTACATGGTGAGTAAAATTGTTCTCGAAACCTATGCGAAATTGTGAATATCTACATGGGAAGTATTTCGTACAACTTAATGTATAAATATATATTTGTGTGTGATATATCCAATAAAATGCAATTACTAATATGACATGGTATGTGTTTGTACCATACTTGACCAATCCCGAAACTACTGAGCACCGGTCAACGTTATACCGTCAAGGACCCAGAAGAGTTTCCCTCCAACCAGGAGGCCAATCACAGCGCGACACGTGTCGACATCAGAAGCCAATCATAGCGCGACACGTGTCAACATCAGAAGCCAATCACAACACGACACGTGTCAATGTCAGAATGAAACTAGAAACTCTCTTCTATAAATAGAGATCATTCTCTCACAATATTTCATAATGTCATTTGTACTAAATCATTCACTAATACTCACTAAAGGAGAGCTTGAACCTATGTACTTGTGTAAACCCTTCACAATTAATGATAACTCCTCTACTCCGTAGACGTAGCCAATCTGGGTGAATCACGTACATCTTGTGTTTGCTTCCCTGTCTCTATCCATTTACATACTTATCCATACTAGTGACCGGAGCAATCTAGCAAAGGTCACAAACTTAACACTTTCTGTTGTACCAAAGTCCTCACTGATTTTGTGCATCAACAGTATGTAATCACAAAATTACATGATATGTGCATATCAATTTGTACATTATCTTTTGTCAAATGTAAGAGTATTGTAGTCTTATTTCACCCAAAATTAATGATCTCATAAAAAACAGTTAATCAATTAGCTTGTTTTTACAAAAGATATGATTTTCAAAAAATATAAATATAAATTTTAGGTTTGGACAAAAATATATGTCAATATAAATACTTTTTATTGTGTTCGAATATAAATATAAATACTTGACTTATACAACATATATTATTTTCCAAAATATATAAATACAAAATCTTCATAGTTTAAATTGGCAAATCCATGTATACAACTTGGTGACGTTAGAGATATCAGATTTTTAAATCATTTTTAATAAATTACATATTGTGACGGTTGATGGTTTAAATTCTTCTTCAAATCACTAAAAACAAAGGGGAAATTTGGAAAAGTAACCAAATTTTGGATCCCATATAGAATTATAGCCACCATTTTAGGTTTATGATAATTATATCCCAAAATTGATATAAAAGTACTAATATACCCTTTGATACACCTTTATAATTTTGTATCAAAATTAAAACTCAAAAAATGGACAATTAAATCCCCTTTCTACTACAAGTTCAGAGACAGAAAACATATCGAAATCAGATAATGCAGAAGAGAAATGCCAAATGAAAACTGATACAAAATTTGCAATGGACAAAAAGCAGCTAATAGGTAATGATCTTCTTTTTCATGCTTGCTAGATGCCCCAAACTTGTAAAAAACAAAAATTGCTAAATGTAAACGAATCAATGTGTGTGGTGTGGGGCAGTAAATATATATATTGACATGTTCTCCAAGTGATCTTAGCCATGAGTGTTCATGGCTTCCCAAACCATGCTCTTCGGGACTGGATTCATAGAAAGACCATTTTTGAACGACAATAAATAAATTTTTCTTATCACACACAAATCAAACCGAGAAAATCCTTTTGTTCACACAGTTTATTTTTTTCTTTGGAACCCAAAAAAAAGAACTCGGTAAGACATTGGGATAATCTCATATTTGATTTGTGTTTTTTGAATTTGTTTTCAAACTCTCTCCTTATCTTTCAATTTCTATTTTAAGGGTATATTAGTATTTACATATCAAATTTTTGTTATAATTATCATAAATTTAAAAGAGTGGCTATAATTCTATATGGGATTCAAATTTTGGTTATTTTTCCAAATTTCCCAAAAACGAAGCGTAACTATTAACCACCACTTTATGTGATAAACAAATAATAATTTAAAATTTTAATCTTCTTAGCATATTTCATATAACTTTATGCACCTTTTGGAAATGAAAATATATGACTCATACCTAAACCGTGAAGGAATCATAAATGAACCCCTCGTAATAATATATAATATGCTGCATCTATTGCAAAAATGTAGTAAGCAAAAGCACCAAAGATGTCTGGAAATCTATGCTCCCTAGAAGCACTTTCCTCCTCTTTCCAAGTCCACAGCAAACCAAGCAACATATCATCATCCCCTCCAGAACACAAAGCCAGCCAGCCCCATGCAACCCACTTCAACTTTCAGAAGTTCAAAACCCTTGCTCAAAAGGCAAAAGTGCTTTCAAACAAAACAGTGCTTTTCCACTTTGAGGAAGCACTTTTGAAGTCATCAGCTTCACTGTTTCCTTACTTCATGCTTGTGGCCTTTGAGGCTGGAGGGCTTTTGAGAGCTATGATCTTGTTTCTCTTGAGCCCTCTAGTTTTTTTGGTTGGTGGAGAGTTAGGCCTAAATATTATGGTTTTTTTGTGCTTTTTTGGTATTAGGAAGGATAGGATGAGGGTTGGGACAGCTGTCCTGCCCAAGTTTTTTTTGGAGGATGTTGGGAGTGAAGGGCTTGATGTGGTGATGAGATGTGGGAAAAAAGTGGGAGTGAGTGAGTTGCCTAGGGTGATGGTTGAAGGATTGTTGAAGGATTATGTCGGGGTTGATGTTGTTGTTGCAAGAGAGCTAAAAGTTGTTGCTGGATACTTTGTGGGGTTGATGGAGGAAAAAAAGACTAACTGTTTTGATCCAAATATAATTTTTGGAGAGGAGATCAAGACAGATTCTCAAACTATTGGCATAATTGGTTGCCAAGATAGTTTTTTGCAGCATGAGCAACTCTTTTCTCATTGCAAGGTTGGTCAATGATCATTTTGACTCCTCTCTCTCTCTCAATTTGATGTTGATTTTGCAGCATGAGCAACTCTATGTATATTTCCTTTTTAATAATAACATGGTCACTTGACTAGAAAGTTTTCTTTTAGGAGTAATCGTTTTTGGGTGTCGTATATTTTCCTTTTTAATAATAATATTAATATGGTATGTTGGCTAAAATAGTATGTTTGTCTGTCCTACGTCGAATTTCTCTTCCTAAAAATTAATTAAAATGATTTAAAATATCGTATACCCTCATTTTTATTTTTTTCAGGAGGAGATTTACATGGTGACCGAAGCTGAGAAGCAAAACTGGAAAACCCTAGCAAAACAAAAATACCCAAAACCCTTGATTTTCCATGATGGAAGATTGGCCTTCTTCCCAACCCCAGCAGCCACCTTAGCCATGTTCATGTACTTCCCTCTAGGAATTTTCATCTGCATCATAAGATTCCTCACTGGCATTTTTCTCCCTCACAGCATTTCCTCTCCAATCTTGGCCTTCACAGGCACAATCACCACAATTTCAAAACCCAAATCCCCAATTTCCCTAACAAATGATGCCCAAAAACAAAGGGGAAGACTTTATGTCTGCAACCATAGAACCCTCCTAGATCCACTCTATGTCCAAGTAGCCATTGACAAATCCCTCTCTGCTGTCACATACAGTTTGAGCAAAGTCAATGAGAAAATTGCCCCCATGAAAACCATCGGATTAACAAGAGATAGAGAGAGAGACGCGAAAACAATGGAGAAACTGTTGCAACAAGGAGACCTTGTGGTTTGCCCAGAAGGAACAACATGCCGAGAGCCATATTTGTTGAGATTCAGCCCTTTGTTTGCAGAGCTCACTGATGACATTGTTCCTGTAGCCATTGATGTGAAAGTAAATATGTTTTATGGTACATGTGCTAGTGGGTTTAAAAGTTTGGATCCAGTTTTTCATTTCATGAATCCACATCCTGTTTACACCCTCCAGCTCCTTGATCAACTGCCTGAACAAGAAACATGCAATCTTGGAGGGAAATCAAGGTTTGAAGTTGCCAATCATGTACAAAATGAGATAGGTAAGGCTTTAGGGTTTGAGTGCACCGGTCTCACAAGGAAAGATAAGTATATGATGTTGGCAGGTAATGATGGGAGCTTGAAGAGCTCAAGGTGAATTGGTAGGGAGTGACTTACATGGAACAGGATGTCATGGTAGCGGTGTTTCCATGACTTGTAAGTCCTTCTCCAGTATGCGACCATCAAAGATCTATAAGGCATCTGTATGGTGAGAAAATCTTGAACGTAATGTAATGTAAGCATCAATTAGGTATTAACTATTTGGAATTGGTTTTACGTGATCAAGACCACAAATGATCCAAGTGGTCCAAGTGATCCACAAACCCATGGCTATGAGCCCATATGATTACGTGAGCTTATCCTCTTGTAAAATAACCATGTACTTGGTTGTATCATATATGATAAGTTGTTTTATTTTGTTTTAATTTAATTACTTATACAAGCGAGATTGAGGAAGAGAGACTCAGAGTATGATCTCATTTGTCAGGTTAAATATTTTCAACTGCTTGAGTTACAAGATACATTTAGTTGAGGGATAATAGTGTACTGAAATTAAAAAGGTATGAAAATGGTGGATTTTTTTTTTTTTTATTAATTAGGAACAAATCAATTTTCTTTTAGTATTTGATCCTATTATGCACATAACGAAATGGTATGACAATCCCAACAAATTGTTTTTTAAAATAAAACTATGCCTAAATTCCCACCTTGCATCGCTGGCCCCAAGTAAAGGAGAACAAATTGGCACGAGTACACTGTTACGTTACGTGATGTTGCATGCCAAAGAAAGAAGAATATTTGGACAAAAACTCACACATGTATTTATCTTATTGACACGAAATGCCACCATGTCATGTAAGTCTTGTCCATGCAAAGAAAGAGAGAAAAATCCAACCGCTCACAATAAATTAACTTGAATTCCAACATGTACATTCCGAATTCATATCATCTTCATTAGACTGAACAACATATTACACCTCTAAAATTGAAACTAGAGATACATAAATAAGATTTCAATAATACAATACGTATTAAGAGAAACTTACATGTAACATTGTATTATTGAACTGAAATGTCATTATGACAATGAACCCATTCCAAATACATCATTTTCTCTGTGTCTTGGAAATGCTCTAAAGCCCCATATGTTTGCACTAGTGAAGAAGATTTGTTACCTCAATTTCATTTTTTTTTAATACATTGTCTACATCATCCCCATTACTATGATATGATCACCCGATCCAAGTGATCCGGACCCACCAGTGGTCCAAGTGATCCGGACCAATGACTCTGACCAATAATTTTGTAGCTATATGTAATTGGGTTGAATCATAATTATATGTTGTTTTATTTTGATTTTATTTTTTTATTTTTCTATACAAGCGGAATTGGAAGAGGAAGGTTAATCAGAGTATTTTAACGAAATTGAAAGAGAGAGGTTCTAGTATATTTTAGCAAAATTGAAAGAGGGGAAGGTCTGAGTATACTTTTAGGTGTCAAATTATATACTTTTTAACTATTTGAGTTACAAGTCTCTTGCTATACACAAAAATTTATCGTCTCCCCTCCCATCTCCTCGTTGTGTAGCGCATGTGAAAATTGTTGAATAAATTGATGAGAACAATGATGCAATCCAAGAATTCTCTCCGACTTCCCTGATAGTGTAGTGTTACAAGAGACTCTTGGGTTTGAATCTCCCCTCTGAATTAAGAAAAGATGGGAAAATGAACAAAACTTAACCAAGCCCAGGTGGTAGAAATGTCAAATTTAGCAACTGCACACACTGCTAAGAGTTGTTGGGTTTTTTTCAGCCCATGATAAGTTGTCCTATGTCTATAAGGAATTATAGTCTTAGAGGATTAAATTGTTTTCCCAATTGGAGTTGTTTTCCCAATTGGAGTTGTTTACCCAATTGGAGTTAGTTTCTCAATTGGAGTATGATTCATAACTAGATTCCAATTAGGATTAATAATCCTTATTGAATAAGACCTTTATTATGTCTATATAAATGGGCTATTGTACTAGTTTTGAGAAGGGAGCACAACAATAATTTGTGTACCACTCAAGGGATTGGAGTGAGAGAATGTTGTAAGGGCAAAGTGTGTGCGAGAGAAAAGAAAAGAGATAGTGTATTTCTTGTTCTTGTTCTTTCAAGTTTTTCGTCAAGTTCTAGTTCTAGAGATTTGGCAAGATTATTTGTTGTACTCATTATTGATATAGTGAAAGATTGTTGTTGTTGTCCCGTGGACATAGGCACATATTGCCGAACCACGTAAATTCTTGATGTTATTTATCTTGGTTATTTGTTTTTCGATTTCCGTAGTTTGTTCTTGGTTTTCCCATTCTTAAACTCGACGTTCTCAACAAGTGGTATCAGAGCCAGGTTTGGCTGATATCCGTTTAGAATGGAGGGTGCAATTATGATGAAACCCATCCGCTCCAACTGGGTTACGTGGAAATCAAGAATGGAGGACATGCTTTATTGTAAAGATCTCCATGAGCCAATTGAAGGTATTAATAGCAAGCCAGAAAATATGTCTGATGCCAATTGGACCAAGATGAATAGTAAAACTATTGGTACGATTAGACAATGGGTGGATGAGAGCATCTATCACCATGTGTCTAAAGAAACTGATGCTCAAGCTCTTTGGAAGAAGTTAGAATCCTTCTTTGAGAAGAAGACTGCTGCCAAGAAAGCATTCCTTATCAAAGAGCTTCTCAACATGAAGTATGCGGAAGATGTTAGTGTAATCGAGCACTTGAACAACTTTTAGAACGTGATCAATCAGGTAGCCACTATGGGTTTGAATATTGAAGAATAGCTGCTAGCACTTTTATTGCTAGGATCCTTGCCAGATAGTTGGGAAACCTTTGTCGTAACTGTAAGCAATTCGGCTTCTAATGGCGTACTGTCCATGGATGTTGTTAAGGATAGCATGTTTAATGAATAAACAAATAGAAAAGCTTCAGGTGCAGGTGTTGGACAACTCTTTGTCGCAGAGAAAAGAGGCAAGAATTATGGTGAGACGAGATTCAATGGCGACTGCCACTATTGCGGGTAAAAGGGTCACATGAAGAAGCATTGTCGTAAATGGAAAAATGAACAAAAGGATGGGAACAATACTGCAGGTGTTGTGACTTACGATGAAGAGCTTCTTTAATGCAGATGATTGATGGTTTTCTGGCAAAGAAGTCTATAATTGCCTTTGCCAATGACGATGGGTGTTGCGATCAGGGGGAACCTGGTCAAGAGAAATCTAATCAAGAAGGTCTTGGTTAATGAGTAGGTCGATCAGGGGGAGCTTGGTTATGGGTAATTCGATCAGGGGGAGTCTGGTCATGAAAAGTTCGATCAATGGGAGTTTGGTCAAGAGGAGCAATCCTATTATGGTATACCTTCTCATGGTCTGGAGGGGGAGATTGTTGGGTTTTTTCCAGCCCATGATAAGTTGTCCTACGTCTATAAGGAATTATAGTCTTAGAGGATTAAATTGTATTCCCAATTGGAATTATTTTCCCAATTAGAGTTGTTTTCCCAATTAGAGTTGTTTACCTAATTGGAGTTAGTTTCTCAATTGGAGTAGGATTCATAACTAGATTCCAATTAGGATTAATAATCCTTATTGAAGAAGACCTTTATTATGTCTATATAAAGGGGCTATTGTACTAGTTTTGAGAAGGGAGCAAAACAATAATTTGTGTACCACTCAAAGGATTGGAGTGAGAGAATGTTGTAAGGGCAAAGTGTGTGCAAGAGAAAAGAAAAGAGAGTGTGTATTTCTTGTTCTTGTTCTTTCAAGTTTTTCGTCAAGTTCTAGTTCTAGAGATTTGACAAGATTATTGGTTGTACTCATTATTGATATAGTGAAGATTGTTGTTGCTGTCCCGTGGACGTAGGCACATATTGCCGAACCACGTAAATTCTTGATGTTATTTATCTTGATTATTTGTTTTTCGATTTCCGAAGTTTGTTCTTGTTTTTCCCATTCTTAAACGCGACGTTCTCAACAAGAGTAACACTAAAAAGACCAAATTTTTAAATCAAATGATGTGTCACCAATAAAAAACAAACTCGTTAATCAACACTGTTAATAATCTAACCATCTACAACCACATCATTTGGTTTGTAAATTTGACCCCTCTAATATTACCTCACTAATAAAAGGCCACATGGTAGGACTTTGATATTGACAAGTTTATGCTCGTAATCATTTCAATTTTCATTTTAAAATAAATAAATAAAAATCGAAAACCAAAACCAAGCCAAATTTTAGAAACTCAAAAAAATAATTGTCACTTTTCATAAACCGAATACAATTACCAAACAAGTTTTTCGCTTTAAAAAAAATGAAACCTAAAAACGAAATGATTATCAAACAATCATCAAGTAAACTCCCTAAATTTGAAATCTTACAACAACTCCAAATGAAGCCCAATATTCTTCCAAAATCAAGGAATGCAAGATTTCCCAAGAAACCATTGTAATTGTAAAGAACATGTTGGAACTAGAATTCTACACCAATATTCAGGACTCACAAATGTACAATTAGACAGTCAATAGTCATGCATTTGATGATTAGAAGACCAAAGAAACAAATTACAATGTAAAAAGGTAAAAGACATAAGACTACATCGTTGTAATTTTAAGCCAAACGATCATGTTTCACGTATGAGAAAAGAACATTTTCAATGCGTCTCGCCGAACTATTTGTCGGAAAATGCATCTGGTTTGTCTATCAAACTACAAATGGAAATAATGAAAGTACATATTCATCACTTCTTTCATGCTATATTTTGGAAAACAGGGGAAGCTATTTAAAGTTGTATATGGTATGGGAGAAAGGTATACTAACGTCGTTAGCAGTTCAAACCCCAGTCATAAGGCTGGTATGTCACCTTCAACTGAGAGTCGGCAAGAAACTCCAGTAAAGCTTCCGATACAGCTGGATCAAGGTAGTTTGATGAGTGCTTCAGTACCTCTACCTCATTCTTGCCAAAATCTATGCTAAACCTGACCGTTAACGAGTATTATTAGACGAGAGAGGTTAATTATTCGAAAGTTTCAGAACCCCAATTTAAAAACAGTGTGCGTGTTCCTATATTTGTTATATATAAGATAAATAAGAAAACCACAGAATGTGCTCAGAAAAACCCCACCCCTAAATGAAGAAATAAAAAATTAGAACACTTGCTTAGAACAGCTTACCATTTAAGAATCTTACTAGCTGATGCAACCTTCGAATCAAAATCTATAATAAGACCTCCATTTCTTAAGAAATCACGGGCTGCTTCCATCAACTCTTTATCAATGTCACTAGGAGAATAACATCGAAGAGCAGGGCCAGATCGAGTACCGCAAACCAGTGCAAAATGAATAAGAGGCTCTGGGTAAGGAAGAGCCACCTGATACGGAAAGGTACAAAAATGAGGTAGCATAAATTGATGACAGAGAGACTCAGCTCTTAAGAGATAAGAGTTGCCTAGTAGCAGATTGCAATTATGGGTTTTAATGACTTGAAAAGAATGTGTCGCATCAACATCCTATTCTCAAACTAGAAAACCAGACAGGCAAGTTTTATAATGTTATGGCCAAAAGAAATTTGAAATGCTACACACGGGAATGCCAAATTTGTTACCAATGTTTTAAAAGCCTCACCCCAGGGTGCGCCTAGGCATCCTCTAAGGCTGGGCATGAAGGTTGCCGCCTCTGTTTTGAGGGAGTGGGCGGAAGGCATCACCGGAGCCGCCTAGGCGGCGGAGAAGCGCCTCAGGGCGTCCAGGCAACTCTGTTTGGCTACTTTTTTTCTTTTCTTTTTTTTAATCCCAAACCCAAATTTTGGGTAGGGTTTTAAGTGCCACATACCTCTTCCTTGCACTATCGTCTCTATCTTTTTTTTTTCTGATTTTTATCTTTTTATATAATGGATGTGTGTGTTGTCGGCGTGCATTGTTATATGTGTGCTCAATGCTCATTGTGCTTTTCATCCTCTATTTAATATATATATATATATATGTGTATATATATATATATGTGTGTGTGTATCAATGTTTTAAAAGGCTCGCCTCAGGGCGCGCCTAGGCGCCCTCTGAGGCTGTGCTTGAGGGTTGCCGCCTCTGTTTTGAGGGAGTGGGCGTAAGGCTTCGCCTGAGCCCCCTAGGCGGTGGAAGGCGTGCCTTAGGGCTTTTTTTTTTTTAACTCCCAAACCCAAATTTTGGGTAGGGTTTTAATTGCCTCATACCTCTTCCTTGCACTATCGTCTCTCTACCTTTTTTTCTGATTTTTATTTTTTATATAATGGATGTATGTGCTGTCTGGCCGGGCTATCCCTCAGACCACGCCTCACGCTTTTAATACACTGGTGTATATATATTTATAATATATGTGTGTGCTCAGGATGATTATTGATTAATAATCTTCTTTTTTTAATATAATATATGTGTACGCTCAGTGTATATATTAAAAAAATTAGGTCCCGTGAGGCTTTGCCTCACTCCTAGACCGGGCTATTCCTCGAACGCCTCGCCCACGCCTCACGCTTTTAATACACTGATGAATACATACATGACTGAAGTGGCCAAGTAAAAGTTTATGCCATGTAAATACTGAAGAATATTATTATCATCTTACCATTGAACGCTTATCTTTTGCACCAAATGGCTTCATGAGGTTGTATGGTGGTCGCTGGTTTCCCCGTAAAATGCCATTTTGAATAGCTGAAAGTGAGTATGTGGACCCACCAACAACATACTTGAAGTCCCCAAACAACCTCTTTCGTTCTATTGCTCCAGTTGGATGACCCCATACCAATATTGCATGGATGGCCATCATATTGTAGAGATTTATAAAGAAAGCAAGTCTCTCCTCCCTCTTCATATCCTTCACTTCCACTCTTTGAAGCTCTTCTACTATTCTCAGATATCTACAAAGATATTACCGTTAACAATGTGTTGGATATAAAACCAAAAACAGTTTATTGAGATACCAAAATACTTTTTCCAGCTAAAAATTATTTGACAAAAACAAAAGAGAAAAGAAAAGTGAAACCTTGCAAATTCCTCACTTCCATGGATACTTCTGTAATCAACATGTTTTCCATCCTCTGACACATAGGCCTCAAGAATTGCAAAAGATAAAAACCTCAACCTTGATGCAATTTCTAGGATGGGTTTTGGCTTTACATCAATTATACCCCTTGGAATGTTCTGACATTGAGAAACAATGGGATCATCATCCAAGAACCGATATAGGTGGTTCCCATCCTCAAATAGATTTTCCCTAGAGCAAAACAAAAGCATTGTTGAGAACAAACAGAAGAAAATATGTCAACAAAGGAATAATATATGTGAAACAAGTTGGTCTGACATGAAAATCAAAATTTGAAATTGTCCACTAATACTTCACGCATTTAATTGTTTAATAAATAAGTCATCCGACTTTGGAAAAAAATAAAATATGTTGTCCGACCACTAACTGTAGTCTTTAACGGGACAATGAATCATGGACAGCTGAGACCTCATTTTTCTAAAATTTCCTCTTGTAAATCAAATGTAATTTTGCTTGAGTACTTTCTTTTGAATTACTTTCCACTCAGAGTTTCCTAGCAATAAAACCAAGTGAAAGAGAACATAAAGACACTTCAAGGAAAACTTCAAGTGACTCACTCAAGAACATTCTGAATAAAAAGTTTGCTTGCAAGCTTTCTCCCAAATTCAATAGCCTGCATCATAACACAAACCAAAAGGAAAAGAGAAGAGTTAATAACAATAACCTTAACTAGAAATCGATTTTGCATACGTAGTAAATACAGCACACTTGATGAAACAATTTCATCCATATGAGATAATCCAAATGTAGATTCACGAATCAAGACCAACAAAATTTAGAAAAGGATGCCCTGTAACCCCATAGGACAATGTAAAGTAATATAGCCCACTGAAAGGTGGAATTCCTATGACCACTCACAAAGTTCAAAGTGCTTTTCAAAATTTTAACAAAGAAAAGAAAAAGTAAATAGCAAACCTCTTCCCTTTCCAGATACTGATCCTCTGATAAGAAATCCACTGCTTCTGAACCTGAAAAACAGTTTGTGAACCTGCGCATTTTATGAAAACGATCCTTCACGTCAACAAATTCTTTCATTTTCCGGGCAATTAAAGCTAGTTCATCAATAGCTCCACTGCTGGACAGATCGTCTTCACCCGAAAGTGGCGGCAAAGGAGCTTCACACGACGGTGCTTCACTAATCAGATATTCAATCTTCTCATCAAGCTTTCCAGACTCATCCAAGCCCTTTAGCTCACTCAAGCCTCCAATAAGGATTTCATTGAAGAAAACCTTTGGAACAGCAGAAGACCCAGCAAATTTCTCTAACTCAAGCTTTCTGCTGGGATATACATCAATATTGATCTCTACATATCTGAGCTTCTTCCTATACAAAAATAACCTAGCCTCTTTGCAGTCCTGGCATCCTAATCTTGTGAACAGAATAATTCTTCCTTTTATGGCTATAGCTTGTGCTGGTCCTTCAGTGACTTCCTCCCTCTGCGCAGCTTTGTTTTCTGCATCACCATCTTCATCTCTTTTGCCAGAAAGGCGACGCAGAAATGTGGAGACTGCAACTACACCCTTAACTTTAACAAGGTTTTTAAGCGCCACTGCCTTTTCAACTACCCCCTGGTTCTCTGAATCAAGATCTAAAGAACGAGTGGACATACTTCTGTTTGCTGCCATCCCAGGAATCTCTGTTCCATCAAACACCGGCTCTTGCTCTTCCTCCTCACCAAGAATTTCATCTGTGGTTTGATTTGTCTCCTCCTGAGTTTTGGACTCCAAACCCTTACTTTCATCTGTCTTCCTACACAAGTTATTCTGTAAACCATCATTGTGCATTTTTGCTTCTTGTTTTTCGGACTCCACCTTATGATCAGAGTCTAATTCTTTTTCTTGAATTTTTGATTCCAAATCCCTACTCTCATCGATCTTCTCACCTATGTCCCTGTGACTTGGATTATTGTCTAATTTTTTTCCCCCATCTTTAAACTTCACATCCCCACTCCTGGCCGTCTTATCAACTAGTACATCTTCTCCACCATCCTTGTCTAACTTGGGACCACCAGTGCTGATACTCAGAGTTTTCGTCTCCTTTGATGGTTCACCCAGATCTTTATGAAGAGCAAGTGTATCTTTGTCCAAATCTTGAGCATTTACAGAACTTGTGATATCTTCCTTAGCTGAAGCCTCCTTCTCCATGAGGCTGGGAAGAATGAAGTTCAAGCACTAACTCATTAAAACACAGCCCTTAAAATTTTAAACTTTAAACATTCAATGAATTTAAGCAGGATCCTGCAATAGTCTTAGAGAAAATATTTGCAACCAACTAGCTTACCCCTTGACCTTCATTAATAGCAAACTGGTGAACGTAGCTGCTTATTAAATGACAAAAGGAACTATTTGGCTCAATAAGTAAGAGAATAAGCATTCAGGTTAAATGTTCCTTTTCTACGTAACGTACAAATCAGAAATGAAAATCGTTATCTATGCTGATCATGTTGGTATATATTTCTTTGTACATTAAAGAATTACCGCTTTCTGTTGCTAACAGAGACACACACTGAAACATCAATCCTAATCCACCATGATAATAAAACAAAACTACCGTGTTAATATGCAAACCTAAACAAACAAAGAGATACACATTATTTGACCTGCTTTTACCACAACTAAATTCAACAGCGTAAACAAGAATCCGAGATTGAGAAATAAGTCCAAAAGCAAGAACCCATTTGACTAATTACAACTTACAGGCTCAGCAGATTGTTAGTTTAGGAGAAGATTATTACCCAACAAACAGGTAGAATCAAAGTATGAGTATATTCAGTTAAAATAATACAAATTTTGCAGCCCCAGGATAAAGTATCAAATTGAACCTTCACCAATAAAACAGCACTAAGCAAATGTGAATTTTCAACTATCTCGACCAAATAAATAAATTTTCATCCTAATTTTATCAATTTCTCAGTAAAAAAAAAAAAAAAAAAAAAAAACTGGAAAAAGGATATAATCAGCAGCCAAATCAACAATTAACAAAAAAAAATTACAGAAATCAACTCAAAATTAATGTAAAAAATGAGAGAGAAATCTCACAGATCTGAAAGGGACTGAGAGAGCCCGATTGGTTGGATTCGTTGGATTGGAGACGAACCACTCCGAGAGAGAGAGAGAGATGGAGAGAGATCTCAAAGGAGTTAGAGAGATGGGTAATAAATGTTGGGGGAAAGTTACAGTCTTGATTTGGGGGTTTAGGGGGAGAAGGAGATTGAAATGAAACCGCGGTTAGAAAGGAGCGGAGGGAGCGGGAAGTCCGTGGGCTGAAAACATGAATTTTGGACAGTCCGGGTTTTGGACTTTGAATATTCTCGTGGACTCATTTGGGTAATTACATTCTTAATTCCAAATTAAATTCATAATACATATGCAAAATTCATTACTTCCTTTTTTTTTTCGTGAAAAACTAATGAAAAATGTTTGAAAACTTTGAATTTTAACGATAAGGACAAAATAAAGGGTAAAGTGAATACTATCATGATTGACTTTTTAGTGTAAAAATGTGATTTTTCGTTAAAGTAAATAGTACTGAGAGTTTTTCGTTAAAGTTTCATTTTTTCGTCAAAATAATGTATTTTCTTAATTTGTTGGCTAAATTATTTTTTTTTCTTTCTTTCTCAATCTATTTCTATTCAAGTCTTTAAAAAATTTATTTTCATACCTGATCATGAGAAAAAAATTAGATATATCAATGTTATCACATATCGTCAATTAGTACTACCGTCTAGTGTTATCACATATCGTCACTTATCACATTATTACGAGCTCATTGTGAAGCGTAGCCTACCCTCTCCCCCTATCGATAATATCGTTTGTTCAAAAAAATAAATAAATAAACATTATCACATACCGAATTAAGTTACCCATTGTGTAAATTAATTTTTTTTTCTTTTTTTCTTGGTCTATTTCTATGCACGTAACAAAACCGTTTATATAAAGACGCACAAAGGAATTAAATGGTAATTTTAGACAAAAGTGAAGAACCACGGGGCAAGGTCTTTGTAAAGAAATAAAATGGGGACTTGGACGGGTTATTGGGTGGGTGAGAGGTCTTAGTTTGAATCTCGTGGATGGCGAATTATCCATTGCGTGGTTTTACCGAACTATCCCTCCCCTTAGTGTAAAAATATCGATCTATTAAAAAAATGGGGGGACGGGGGACGGGGGATTAGTGGATGGGGAAGTATGTGCTGACGCAGTCTTGCTCTCCTAAGGTCCTTATTTTGAGGACCTATGAGGACCAAATGCATATTAGCCATATAATTATAATAGATTAGATCCAAAGGTTTAAAATATTTGACAATGTTGCAGTCATATTTAGAATATGAATGTGATTGTGTAAATCCTAGTATATCTAGGAATATCTCTTATATTCCTTTTAGGAGTTTATTACCTATTAAGAGTTGTAATCCTAAAAGGATAAGGTTTTTGTCTATCCTACTACTATAAATAAAGGCACAATGGGGGTGATACAACACACACCTCACAATTAAATCACTCTCTCTTCTCTCGTAATACCGTCGGCCCCCTTTCTCTCTAATACCTTAGATTAGTTCAATCAAATAGGCCTACAACACGTTATCAGCACGCTCTTACCAAAAGCTGAGGAACTGAAAGATTGTAGGAGGAGACTATCTTCCACAAAATTCAAAGGCTTTTATTTGTTTTCTGCTAATTAGGTACGCTTAAAATAAAGGAAGATATTTGAAACGTCCACGAAGCATAAAAACATTTCCCATAATGCATGAACCCATCTATGTTCATATTTTCCTTACAATATATATACATATATATATATATTGTACATGTTTCATATATTTGTCAATACATATATATATATATATGTTTCATGCATTACGCAATTAAATTGCTAAGTGGAATTGTGAGTCAAAGCATGTAAATAAATTAGAAGCATATTAGGGTTTTTCAAACCCTAGAAAAATTCGAAAAAAAAAAAGGAATTTGGGATTTTGCGGCATCATTTCCGTGGCACCACCACAAGGACCACCATGCTGGCCTGAAGCCAGCCGCGTGGAGACCCTCCTTGAGACGACGTCGTTTGACGTCTTAGACCTTTATCGAAGCCTTTAGCCTTTAGGTCGTGTGCTTGGTTTAGTTTCTTACCACGAACTTGCAACCCCAACCCACACCAGTGCATGCTGGACTGGTCATTCCATCTCGACCCGCACCAGCAGCTAGCTGCTGGGCTTAGCCCTTGCCACGGCTTGCGCCTCAGTCAGCCAACCCACGGGGCTAGGCTTAGTCCCTATGGCCCAAACTTGAAACCCAGCTGCGGTTGGGGTTTCTCTCGCACCCGCAAGCCTCTGGGCCTGCTTCCGAGCGATGGTCTCGACCCAATCACGCTAGCAGCTTACTGTTGGGCTCATGTCTTTCGGCCCGTCGCCTGCAGCGACAAATGGGCTGCTTTTGCAGCCATACCGGAGCCCATATGCCTATAGGGCTTTGCCCTACTCACGGCACCCATCCCGATTTTTTTTTTTTTGGCTATGGTTTTTTCGACCCAATGCTATTATTTTGGCATTATTTTGCTTCCACGATCGACCTTGTTTGGTCCCGATCTATTGAATTAATTAAAAGCGACCTGCAATCCATTAATCTGATAATTAATCCAAAATTATTGACTTGAATATCACTTTTGGACATTATCGATTCAATAATTTATTTTTATACTTTGAATCGTCGACATACTTTCGTAGTAACGAAGCTCTCACACTTGAGTTCCCGAAGAAACTCAAATCCACTACACTTAAATCAGCATATTGTAGTCTGTATTTCTTGCAGGAACTTCTCCTTTATGAACTAATCGTTCATAAAAACTAAATTGAACCTATAGTTTCATATTCAATGCCTTTGAAACCTGGAGTTTTCATTCAAAACTTACCACATGAAACATGTAGTTTTCATGCATAAATTAAACCAATACATGTCTGTAGAACCCGAATGTTTTACGATATATGTCTATGGACCACCATATGACTAATCACATTTTTTGTACCCTCCGTTTTAGGGACATGTCGAACTTGAACAAGCTTGATTTCACTGTTCTGGAAGTCTCTGGAAGAAACTACTTGAAGTGGGTTCAAGACGTGAAGCTCCATCTTACTGCAAAGGGCATTAGAGCCACCATCGAGGCACCGACGGACGACAAACCTGTCGACGAAGCTCAGAAAGCTACTGCAATGATCTTCATTCAAAGACACATCCATGATGCACTGCAAATCGAGTACCTCGCTAAGGAAGACCCATGCACCCTTCAGCTTGCCCTGGTCGACCGTTTTGATCACCAGAAAGACATATACTTGCCTGAAGCAAGACACGACTGGCAGCATCTTCGCTTCCAAGACTTTAAAGTTCGTGAATGAATACAACTCTGAAGTTTGTAGAATCTGATCACTGCTGAAGTTCTGTAAAGTGGAACTAACCGAATCAGATCTCCTGGAAAAGACCTATTCGACCTTCCACGCCACCAATATTGTCATACAGCAACAATATAGGGCACAGAAGTTTAGGGCACATAAGTTCACCAAATTTTCGGATTTGATCTCTGTTCTACTTCTAGCCGAAAAGCATAACCAACTTTTGATGAAGAATCATCAAGCTTGACCAACTAACTCGAATGTCGCGCATGAAGCACATGCGACCAATTCTAGCAGCCACAAATGACAAAAAAAACCGTTGTGGCCGTGGTAATGGGCGGAAAACCCAACCACGGGCCCAAGGTCAACAAAGCGCCAACCTCAAGGGAGGACATGTGACCCAGCAGCGTCCACCCCTTGCCTCTAAGGCCCCGAACTTCAAGAACAAGGGTAAAGCTCCCGTTCAATCGGCTTCCACTAAAATGGATATGTGATATTGATGTGGATCAAAGGATAATTGGTCACGCGTATGCCAAGCTAACCCCAGGCTATTGTCAAGTATCATTCTCGTCGTGAGTCTAACTTTACATATGTGGATCATCCGGAAGATGTTACTACATCAATGGAGATATCGGATTTTCAGGAGGTGTCATCATCTATGGACGAATAAATTAGACATGTTTATAGGGTGTTTACCCCTAGTGGCCGAACCTATTAGGAGTGGCTGGCCCCTCTTCCCTATTTTTCTATGTTTATGGTTTAATTTTGAACAATTTTTCTAAATCTTTGGAATAATTTGTTTGGTTTTGGTTTGTTTTGAATTATGGATTGTTATTTGATGGATATTATTTCTTGAATTGCTTAATTGAATGAATGGAATTATATTTATGCATGTGACCAATTCAATCAATTTATTTCTAGGTATATGTCTAGTGGGGAAGTTAGTTGTCTGGCTGATAATGTTACCACGCACACCATATTGCGTGAGCAACACTATTTTACTAACTTTATACCTAAGAAAACACATCTGACAACTCTCACAGGCCCATCCAACCTGATTGAAGGATACGAAAAAGCCCGTATCATGTTGTCCAATGGTACAATCTTAACCATTAAAGAGACACTATATTCTCCACATTCCGAAAGAACGTTGTTGAGTTTTAGAGATATTTGAGATAATCAATATCATGTTGAAACCACTGAAGATAATGGTTCTAAATTTCTTTGTATCACTTCGTATGAATATGGCCAAAAGCATATTCACGAGAAGTTGGAACGTCTCCCGAGTGGGTTGTACATCACAACCATTCACGGCATAGAAGCCCATCATGTGGCCGGCCTTATGCCTGAGTTCCAGAGCACTTTGCTGCTTTGGCATAACCGTTTGGGACATCCTGGACGTGACATGATGCGATGTATCGTCAAATCATCTAATGGGCATCAATTACCTCCCTACGTTGGATTCCCACCATGCAAAGTGTGTTCTTTAGGGAAGTTGAATACTCAACGTTCGATTACAAAGTTTATTCACAACCCCTCTAAGTTTCTTAAGAGGATTCAAAGGGATATTTGTGGACATATCCAACCAACCTGCGGACCATTTAGATACTTTATGGTGTTGGTTGATGCATCGACACGATGATCACATGTTTGCCTGTTGTCCACATGCAACACTGCATTTGCTAAACTCCTAGCACAAATTATTAAGCTAAGGGCTCACCACCCTGATTATCCGATTAAGTCGATTCGACTGGATAACGCATGAGAGTTTACGTCACAGACTTTTGACGATTATTGCATGTCAATAGGGATTGATGTGGAACATCCTATACCTCATGTTCACACCCAAAACAACATGGCAGAAACTTTCATAAAACGCCTTCAATTGATAGCTCGGACTTTGGTTATGCGAACAAAACTGCTGGTATCTACCTGGGGCTATGCAATATTGCACGCAGCTATATTGGTCCGCATGAGGCCCACTACTACCCAACCACATTCACCGTTACAGTTGGTCATTGGATACGAGCCTGACATCTCGTATTTATGGGTGTTTGGGTGCGCCATTTATGTGCCAATAATGCCGCCACTACGTACCAAAATAGGTCATCAAAGAAAATTAGGAATCTATGTCGGTTATGATTCGCCATCAATTGTTCGCTATTTAGAACCCTTGACAGGATATCTCTTTACCACACATTTTGCGGAATGTCACTTTGATGAGACAGTCTTCCCATCGTTAGGGGGAGATAAGCATGCTAACATTCCTGGAGAACGTCGCGAATTGTCGTGGTATCCTCCCACTATGTCTCATTTAGATCCCCGCAATGCCCAGTCTAAAATTGAGGTGTGATGAATTATAGATCTTCACAATATTGCTCAGAGTATGCTAGATTGACAAGATCACATATACCCACATCAAACGCACCTGCAAGGATAGATGTACCCCGCGTATGTCACCAGCCCGCCTAGGAAGGCCAACTGCCCCCGAATGTGGGGAGGTCGCACCTTCCACGCAGCCCGGTACATTGGCGACTAGCCAATCATCTGCTCCGACCCTGAAGCGTGGCAGACCCCTTGGTTCAAAAGATTCACAACCCCAGAAGAGGAAAATAGCACTAACTAGTGACCCTAGTTTGAATCCGACCATCGCTCACTCATCTGTTCCAATGCATGAGGTTATTCTATATTACAGTGATGTCTTAGATGAGACAACCCGGCTTCCCGAGAATCGTGAGATTTTTGTCCACTACGCAGTATTGGATGAAGTTTGGAATCAAAATAAGATGATTGTCGACGATGCATTTGCGTACACAATAGCTATTGACATCATGCTTAGCGATGACATTTAACCATGTTCCGTGGATGAATGTCAATGTAGAACAGATTGGTCAAACTGGAAACAAGTAATCCAAGTCGAACTCGATTTGCTTGCAAAATGTAAAGTGTTTGGACCTATTGTTCCTACACCACCACGTGTGAAGCCCGTTGGCTACAAGTGGATTTTTGTGAGGAAGCACAATGAGAAGAATGAAATAATGCGATACAAAGCACGCCTCATAGCGCAAGACTTCTCTCAGGCCCTGGGATTGATTACGAAGAGACGTATTCCCCTGTAATGGATGTTATAACGTTCCGCTACCTTGTCAGTTTGATAGTTTCTAAAAAACTGAATATGCAGCTTATGGACGTGGTAACCGCATATCTCTATGGGGATCTAGATACAGAAATATACATGAAAGTTCCATAAGGACTTCCATTGACTGGTTCAAATAGTTCTAGACCATGAAACACTCTTTCAATTAGGTTGATAAGGTCACTCTACGGATTGAAACAATCCGGATGGATGTGGTATAACCGTCTGAATATTTGACAAGTCAGGGCTATGTGAACAACGAATTATGCCCATGCGTGTTCATAAAGAAGTCATATTCTGGATTTGCAATCGTTGCAGTTTATGTGGATGACATGAATCTCATCAGAACTCCGGCAAAGCTTGAGGAAATTGCTACGCACTTGAAATCGGAATTTGAGATGAAAGATCTTGGGAAAACTCGATACTACCTCGGCCTGGAAATCGAGCATTGTTCAGATGGAATCCTATTACATCAATCGAACTACACCCAAAAGGTGTTACAACATTTTAATGAGGATAAAGCGAAGCCTTCGAGTACACCTATGGTCGTTCGAACTCTAGATGCTAAACGAGATCCCTTCCGTCCAAAGGAGGATGAATAAGAGATTTTGGAACCCGAAGTTCCTTACCTAAGTGCAATTGGGGCTTTATTGTACTTGGCTCAATGCACTAGACCCAACATCTCCTTCACTGTTAATTTTTTGGCTAGATACGGTAATGTGCCCACACGCAGGCACTGGAATGGTGTTAAAAACATTTTTCGCTACCTCAATGGTACGATGGATTTGGGCTTGTTCTATACCCACGTATTCGAGTGTTGCCTCCCCCTATGGTTCTCGAATTGATTCTCGCCTTGTTGGTTACGCATATGCTGGATATTTGTCTGACCCATATAGGGTACGGTCTCAAACAGGCTATGTCTTTACCATTGGAGACACGACTATATCTTGGAGGTCTACCAAGCAAAAGCTAGTTACGACTTCTTCGAACCATGCTAAGATTCTTGCCCTGCATGAAGTATCGGGTGAGTGATTTTGGTTGAAAGAAGTCATGGAACATATTTGAAGTACTAATGGTCTTACTTTCGTCGTTAACCTTCCTACAACGATCTTTGAAGACAATGCAGCATGTATCGAGCAGTTAAAGAAAGGATACATCAAGGGAGACAACACCTACTCTCACCAGCAACAACAACATCAGAACATTGAAGTCAAGCAAATCCGTTCCTAGGACAACCTGGCCGATCTCTTCACCAAGTCATTGCCCAAGTCTACTTTTCAGAAGCTCGTCCAAGGAATCGGTATGCGTAAATTATCTGAGTTGAATCGTTTGTAGTTCTCTTATTTAGAAGTTATGTCTAACTCAGGGGGAGTATCCAGAAGCATACTCACTTGATCTTAATGTACTCTTTTTCCTACGATTAGGAGCATTTTCCCCACTGGATTTTTGCTACCTAATGAGGTTTTGATGAGGCACCCATCCTGGGATGATCATGCTCCGTTGAGTTCATTACTTTTGTCCTGTTTGACGTTTGTTTTAAACATTATGCATACTTCTCACTTTTCTCCTTAGTTTATGGGTTTTTGCCCATGCCTTGGGTTTTACCATAGTGAGGTTTTGTGAGTTTTACTACCAATGCATACTTTCTTTATATTTGAGACTCGCGTTCACCCGTTGTGCCGATGACTTCATCAACTATTCTACCTTCTTTGCTGAAGATCTGATGCGATGATTTGTTGAGTATTTACACACTCAAAGGGGAGTGTTGCAGTCATATTTAGAATATTAATGTGATTGTGTAAATCCTAGTAGATCTAGGAATATCTCTTATATTCCTATTAGGAGTTGATTACCTATTAAGAGTTGTAATCCTAAAAGGGTAATGTTTTTGCCTATCCTACTACTATAAATAAAGGCACAATAGGGGTGATACAATACACACCTCACAATTAAATCACTCTCTCTTCTCTCTTAATACCGCCGGCCCCCTCTCTCTCTCTAATACCTTAGACTAGTTCAATCAAATAAAGCAAAATCTAACTTAAAATTCATGAATTATTAGAAAATCCATTTTCTTGTTTTACTTTATTAACTTGTCAAATATTTTAAGATTTTAGATTGAAACTAATATGATCTTGTCGCTAATATACGTGGCTAATTAAACCGAACGTATATTTACATAAGCTACGTTCAGTTTTGCTACATTCTACATGCTAATTCCTCACAACAGAGTTCAGTATTTCCAAGGGTCCGTAACGCAGTAACATTCTCCGACTCTGAACAAAATACGAGGACCGATACATAACTTGATTGGAAGTTACAATGCTGAATTATCCCTTCCTTTATATTAACGAGTATACGTGATCTCAATGAGGAGGTCGTGGCAATTTGATCTTGACATTGGCTTCCTCTTCCTCCTGTCAATTCAGTTTTATATATCTGGTCCGGGCAGGGAACCACATCTTAGACACAATTCAAGCTTAACCTGAAGTTCTTATCAGGCGATAGGATCAACTAGACCGTAGGCTACACTCCAAAGAAGGATCTATCTCCCATCCAAGATCTCCACATGCAGTAAGAACAGTGGAAAGGATGTAATCATCCACCTCAAAACCCTCTGCTCGCATACGGTACATGAGCTTCATAGCCTCTTGGCAGAGACCATTCGTTGCATAACCCACTATCATAGCCTTCCAAGAAACCAAATTACGTTCTGGCATGCTGTCAAAAACTTCAAATGCCTCTGTTATGTACCCACATTTTGCATACATATAAATCAGAGCGCTACCTACAAACACATTAGACATGGCAGGACTTTTGTTTGCAGAGGAGTGAATCAATTTCCCATGCAGAACAGTTTCCAGCTTAGCACATGCTTTCAAAGCAGATGAGTAAGTAAACGCGTTGGGCTCCACCCCGTCCTCCATCATTTCTTTCAAGAATTCAAGAGCTTCAGCCTCATGCCCAAGTTGTGTACAACCAGAAATGATTGCAGTCCATGAGACAACATCTCGTAAAGGCATTTGTTGGAGGACCCTTGTGGCATTGGAGTACTCTCCACACCTACAGTAGAACCACACTAGAGTACTTCCTAGGTGTAAGTTGGTTTTGAGTCTTTCGACCGAGTTCTTGACTATCTGTGCATGAACTTCTCTCCCCATCACCGAATTCCTAATCCCACCACAAGCTCTGAGGATGCTTACAATGGTCAAGTTGTTGACCAATATGTTCCTCCTCTTCATTACTTGAAAGAGGTATATGGCCTCCTCACTGAGGCCCTTCCGCGCATACCCTGCTATAATAGATGTCCATGTAACTGTGTTTCGGTTTCTCATTCCATCAAATACATTTCTCGAGTCTACCATCTCCCCACATTTTGCATACATATCAACTAGAGAAGTGTCTATGAAAATATCATTCTTGTAAATCTTCTTAACTATGGCACCATGCAACTGTCTCCCAAATCCTAATTCCTTCTCTTCCCCACAAGCCTTGAGAACACCACACACTGTAAACTCATTCGGAGAAAACCCATCACTCAACATCTGCGAGAACAGCGAAAAAGCCTCCTGTCCATGCCCTTGTTGCGAACACGCAGTGATCATAGTTGTCCAACAAACAACATCCCACTTCAGCATCTGATCAAATGCGCAGAAAGCACTCACTAGCTCTCCGCACTGCGCATATAATTTAACAACGGCGCTGTCAACAATCAAGTTGCTCCAACCCCCTTTCAAAACACCACAATGAATTTGCTTCCCAAGCTCATAATCCCCTCTCTCACTACATAAATTTAACAAGCACACAAACATCTTACCATTCGGCACAACCCCATCATTGATAGCTTCCCCAAACAACCCCAAAGCCTCATCGTCAAAACCAAAGTTCAAGTACCCATTAATAATGGCGGTCCAAGAAACCACATTTCTCACAGTCATTTCATCAAACACCTTCCGGGCGTCCCCCAACTTCCCAAAAACCAAATACGCACACATCAAATTGTTGAAAACATACGTAACCGGGTTCGCCAAACACCTCAAAACAATCGCATGCAATCTCCTCACTTCTTTCAGACTGCGACATGACCGAAGCCAAAGAGCAAGCAAGTAGGGCCGTAAGCTTTGGCTCAGCGATTGAGTACACGAAAATTCAGCATCTGGGTTTTCGTGGGAGCTCGAATTCTGAAAATCTGACGCAGAAGATGAAGTTTCGCAAGAAACACAGCGAAATTTTGATGAGGTTTTGAGATAATTAGGCTTTGAATTCGAATGCTTTGTGTGTTTTGGCGGCGGAATGGAGAGCAGAGAAGGTGTTTGATAAAGGCTGATACCAATACGTGGTGGCAAGAAAGTCGGCGAAAGCATTGCCTGTTTTGCTGGTTTGAAAAATCCCGCGCAAGCAAAGGAGAAGTCAGACACAGAATCTTGGTCTGAGAGAGCTGGGCTCCGCTTCGCATTAAAAAACCAGTGTAGGTGGTTTAGCCGCCAGCTTTCAAAATATTCCCCTAATTTTTTCTTTACCCAAAATAACTTTGCACATGGATCTTCGGGGAAAAATAATTATGTTTATACGTTTAGATGCAGGTTGGATTTCCTACCAATTCTCATCTCTTGACGATAAATTATTAAACCCACCAATGATATTTCTTTTATTTTTTTGAAGAAGAAAATTAATAGGAAAACTAATGAAAATGATTTGAGAATTTTGAGTTTTAATGATAAAGACAAAATAAAGGGTAAAGTGAATAGTATCATGATTAACTTTTTAATGTAAAAATGTGATTTTTCTTTAAAGTGAACAGTACCGAAAACTTTTCATTAAAGTTTCCTAAATTAACTTAAAGAGAAGCCTCGATAACACTCAAAGCCTCAAGAATCAAACAAAAAAGTGTTCTTTGCTTGGGTAGGTACACATAGACCTGTAAACGGGTTGGGTTTATCGGGTTTGGGTCAGGTTCAATTCGATCCAGTAAGCTAACATGTCATATGAACCCGATTCGTTAAGCTAATGAGTCACTCGAACCCGACCCGTTTCACCCGTTAACATTTTTTTTTTTAGCATTTCAATACAATTACAAAACTGCAAGGATGTATAAAAGGGTGCTGACAGTGAAAAAGGTACTAACTTGGATATAAAGTTCTGTGAGAGCTTGAGAATAAGAGAAGGGGCAAAAGAGAGAGAGAGAGAGTAGAGATGGAGAGTGAGACAGAGGGTGAGATAGATAGAGAGTAGAGGGGGAGGAAGAAAGAAGAAACATCAGGGCGAGGAAGATAAAGAAGGCTCTAGCCTCTCGGCCTGCTATAAAAATCATGAAAAAAATTTAAAGGTACTAACTGTGGATGATGTCTTCGAAGAGGATGTAGATGAGGGTTGATCTGCAGATCACGGAGAGGGAGGTGCAGCGCAGAAGGCACTGGAACGGCTCGAGGGAGAAGATTTATTGGGAGAGATGGTGGAGGGAGCGGAGGAGGGTCTGGTCGGAGAGCTTGGGCGATATGAAGGCCCCGTGTGGTTATAATTTATAACGGGTGCTAACGGGTTGACCCAAAGTGACCCGTTAGCGATCTGACCCGTTAAGTATCCATCCAAATACTAATATTAACGGGTCGGGTCAGGTCGGGTCCAAAATGCCAGGTCTAGGTACACACTCATCCCAAACATATACATGAGTACAATTGTGCTCAAGGGTGGTAATAATATCTGTTGTGAGGTTTGCTTCCCTAAAAACATAATTTCATTCCACCGAATAAAAAATGAAGCAAGCCACTTAGGGTGCGTTTGTTGCGCCGGACTGTCTTGGACTGGACTAGCTGCAGGGACTAAGCTGGACTGGCTTAGACTAGACTAAGCTGGACTAACTTAGTGAAGCGTTTGGTGCTGTCTCGGACTAAGAAGCAGGATAATAAAAAAAGTATTGTTCACCATATTTGTGTTTGCTTAGAGTAGGACTACAAATTTTTGCCATTGTGTAATAGAGTAATGCTACAAAACTCATGATATGGGTTAATTGGAGCATATTTTTGCCATGTATATTATGAATCTTAAAAAAAGAGGACAATTGTTTTGTTTCTATTACTTGCTAATAGAATTGAAACATACTATAGTTGGGGCATACTATTTATAAATAGTTGAGTTTAATTTGCAAATGTAGATTGGTTTAAACTCTATCACCCAAAAGAAGAAAAAGAATAGTGCCCAATACATGCAACTTCAACAAATATAAGTACATAAGACGATACTTGTGACAAGTCAATCTTTGCCATTGATTGACTCTTAAAACATCATTCACTAAACTTTCATCCAGGATATTTTACAAAATGCCAGTGAACTATAGCATTCCAAAGTAGATGTCTATAATTTACAAAATCCTAGTTAACATTAATGGACACCTCTAATGCCCAAGAAATGCCCAAGAAATTAAAGGACACCTCTAATGCAGTAGCCTTAGCCTTATCCTTCCGTTTATGCTCCTCTTCTCTGCAACCAAAAACCACAGAATTTTGCAGTTTAGCATCAACCCCACACGGTACAAAACATTCACATTGTAAATGGTTATAAACCAAGTACACAAACAGACACACACACACACAATACACACACACACACACACACACACACACACACACACACACAATACACACACACAATACACAAACACACACACACACAATACACAAACACACACACACACGGACACAATACACAAACACACACACACACAATACACAAACACACACACACACAATACACAAATACACACACACACACACACGGCCACAATACATAAACACACACACACACACACACACACTACACACACACAATACACACACACACTACACAAACACACACACAATACACAAACACACACACACACACACAACCACAATACACAAACACACACACACACACACTACACAAACACACACACACACAATACACACACACACACATGCACACACACGACCACAATACACAAACAAACACACACACACACACACACACATGGCCACAATACACACACACAAACACACACACACACACAATACACAAACACACACACACACACACACGAACACAATACACAAACACACACACACACACACACAATACACACACACACTACACAAACACACACACACACAATACACACACACACACACACACACACACACACACGGACACAATACACAAACACACACACCCACACACACAATACACACACACACTACACAAACACACACACACACATATTACACTTACACACACATATTACATACACACACACACACATATTACACTTACACACACAAAGATTACACACACACACACAGAGATTACACAGAGAGAGAGAGATTACACACACACACACACACACACAAAAAGATTACACACACACACCATAGAGATTACACAGAGAGAGAGAGAGAGATTACATACACACACACACACACACAGAGATTACACACACACACACACACACACAGAGTATACACACACAGATTACATACACACACATATTACACTTACACACACACAAATTACACACACACACACACACATAGAGTATACACAAACATAGATTACACACACACATAGAGTATACACACACACACAGACAAACCAGAGTACACACACACAAAGTATACACACACACACACACACACACATAGATTACACACACATATTCTAATCTCAATTTGACCTAAAAATTGATTTTGAAGTTTACCAGAAAAGTTGAAATACGAAAACCCCAAATTCTAATCTCAATTTGAACTAAAAATATGAAAACCCCAAATTCTAATCTCAATTCGACGAAATCAATCGAAGATTTGAAGCTTACCAGACTGTCTCCGACCAGATGAGGGCGAGAAGACGCAGAGATGAGGGTGAGGAGGACGACGACGAGGAAGCAGGGCAAGGTCGACGACGAGCGACGAGCAGGACGAGGGACATTGGGGATCCTCGCAGAGATGAGGACGAGCAGGACGTTGGGGATCCTCGCGGTTTTCTCTCCGGGCTTACGAGTCCACCCAAAATTGGGGTTCTTCGTTAAGAACTCGTAAGGAGGCGTGTAATCCGAGCGAGTCCCACCTAAGCCCATTAAAGCTAATCCGGTTGCACACCAAACACAGGACTATAGTCTAGTCCAGTCCAAGCCTTGCTAATCCTGTCAAACAAACGTGCCCTTAATGTCTTCATCGATGGTTCTCCCACCAACGCTATTGTTTTAGTAAAAAAAAAAAAAAACTTTTTCTAACAGAAAAATTTATTCTAAATTTATTTTTTTGTTGGGGTGAAAGAAGGTTTGGAAAAAATATTTGAATTTGGTAAAGGGTTTTAATATTGAGAAGAGAAACATTGTTTAGTTTATTAGCGAAATAGTTATAAGTGGTGAATTATGCCGCCATTGAGAAGAGAAACATTGAGAAGAAAAATATGCCACAATTGAAAAAAAAATCAAACGAAAGTAATAAGTGGTGAATTACCGGTGATTAGAGTCTTTTTCTCTGACTCACTACATCTCGATTGAAACCATAACTCCTCTCCTTGTGTCGAATATCACTGGCACTAAAAAATAAATGAAGGTAAGGGAATGATTTCTTCTTTAATTTTGTCCAAAAATTGTTTTTTAGGCGAATTTCCAACAATTTGAAAATTATCAAAGAAACCTTCTAAAAATAAATAAGTAAATAATGTCACTAAACCCTGTTCATTGGCCTGAAAATGTGTCACTGCAAACTCCTCCATGGTTTCCACCGTCACCCTCCAACCCTCCTGTTCTTTCCCACTCAGAGCCCCTAAAACCGCCACCAGAGACCGCGTCTCTTCTCTCTTCTCCATCAGAACCTCGCCGAAATCTATCTCCCTATCTTCTAGCATCACCAAAGGTATGAACTTTATCCGTTGTTTTATTTGACAATTACGTGCTTGATTCTCCATTAGTGGGATTTTCATGAACTGTATTGGTAGTGTGCAAGTAATTGTCGTTTTAATCCCCCGTTTGGGGTCCCAAATTCACAATTTGAGCTTTTGGTTTGAGGGTTTTTGTTGCTGGTTTGAAGTCACTCTGCAACAGAGAGCTGCGTTGCTTTCGATTCTTCGTAAACTGGGTAATTTTAATTAGCACTAAGCATGCTAGTAATTGTGTTTCTGTGGTATCAAAAATTTTGTGTGTGTCATTTGTCAAATTAGGAAGTGAGAAAAATAAATATGTATATATAACGTGTCCGAAAGCCACTTAATATTACGGTCTAGTGATATTCATCTCTTTACTTGTAAGGAAGAGATCTTAGGTTCGATTCTCGCATAAGGCGAATTTGAACCACATTATTACTAGTCCATTGTAAGGCTTAGCCCACTCCCCACCCCTTTAGTGTAGATAATATCGTTTGTTCGAAAAGAAAAAAAAACTCGTGTCCGGAAAGCATCAAAGAAATTGGGAAATATTATGTTGGTTTCTTAGGAGGTACTGTTGTTGTATCTGTGTTGATGATGTTTGTTGCTGTTTTGAAGTCGATTTTAACAGATATCTGTTATCTACTGCTAGGTTGTGACTTGGTAGTTAAAAAACCAGTCAGGTTACGGTTGTCCTCTGTAGTTGCTGCCACGGTTGGTGATACAACTGCAGTGCAAAATAGTTGTTCTAGTGGACAAGAGTTGCCCGTTTCTGATCTTCTAATCCCACGTCGGTTGAAGATCAGTCCAACGGAAATGGTGAGGAAGGGGAAAAGAAAGGTGGTGTTGGGGGTTTGGATGACCACAAAATGATCCGAGTATGCAACAAGCTTATTGAGGTTTTTTTGGTTGACAAGCCCACTCCAACTGACTGGAGAAGATTATTAGCTTTCAGCAAGGAATGGGACAATATCCAGCCTCATTTCTATAAGCAGTGTCAGGACCGTGCAGATACTGAGGATGATCCTGGAATGAAGCATGAGCTACTACGGCTTGGACGGAAATTGAAAGAGGTAGGTATTATGAACTGCTTAAGAGTGATACTATCGCACTTGTTACCTAAATGTCTTTTATTGAGATGTGGGTGAGTTAACCATGTCTTTCTTAAGACAATACTTGTTGGGAGTTAAGATTAAAAGGATGTTTACAATTTCAGGACTGTTCACTTGTAGTGATGAAATTTATGATTAGTCTTTCCCTTTTAGTGATGACTATGAGGAATCGATCTGTTTGTGTTTGTTTTATTCAAGGGATGGTTAAATTTGTTTTGAGTTTGTTTGCTGCTAAATTGACAGTGTTGGGGTGCTACTCTTTCAAGGTTGATGAAGATGTGCAAAGACACAATGAATTTCTTAAAGTCGTTAGAGGGGCTCAATCAGAAATTAGTGAAATAGTTTCCACGCGTCGCAAAGATTTCACTCAAGAATTTTTTGTGCATCTCCACACTGTTGCCGAATCCTATTACGACAATCCAACAGAGCAAACTGGTGAGACTATGTATCATTTAATTTTTCTAAAAAAGTGCAACCCATTAACAAATATTGGTATCATTTAATCACCATCTTCCTCCTCGCCTTCATCCATCATATACTTAGTATATTGTTAAAAGAGACAAATAATTGTCCTGTCTTCATTAGTAAGCATGTCACACATCTGTCCTAAATTCTAATCAGCAGTGTGGCTAAAATTTCGTAACCATTATATTGTGGGTAAAAATTGTTAAAGTTTCTTTTTTGTATGACTAGCTTTGGCAAGTATTGGAAATAAGTGCTTGGCTGCTGTAAAAGCATATGATTCTGCAACTGAAAGCATTGAAGCACTGAATGCTGCCGAGTTGAAATTTCAAGATATTATCAACTCTCCTACTGTTGATGCCGCTTGTAGGAAGATCGATCACTTGGCTGAGAAAAATCAATTCGACTCAGCATTGGTGATGATGATCACAAAAGCTTGGTCAGCTGCCAAAGAGTCGAGCATGACGAAAGATGAGGTGAGATGATGGCTTGCCTCATAAATACTTGTCTCTCGTAATTTACATTTAAGCTGTCGCAGCACTATCGTTACAAATCAAAGGTGCAAGATAGATACAACTTACAAGTATCATTTTGATTACTTAGTGATAGAAGGGGGTCAACCTCTTCCATATACATGGATTCAGGCAATATAATAAAGTTGGACTCTCATGTAGATCTCTGCTATAGTTTACATTTTGGCATTAGGGTCTTTGACGATCCTAGAATTATTTATATGAACAGTTTACGGAGACACATAGTCTACTTAATGGAATTATTTATCTGTGCCCCTCCAATGGAAAAGAACCAAGAAAAACAGAAGATAGACAATTTTTCATTTGTTTGGTGGTGTAATGCTTCTGCTAATTTTATTCTTTGTTTTAATAGGTAAAGGACATACTTTATCATTTGTACGTCACCGCAAGGGGTAATCTTCAGAGATTCATGCCAAAAGAAATTCGGATACTTAAGTGTCTTCTCACAATTGAGGATCCTGAGGAGCTTCTGGCTGCCTTACATGATCTATTTACCCCAGGAGAGGAACTTGAAGGGACGGATGTTGATAACCTTTTCACGTATGCATCAAGAACTCAATTACTCTTACTATTAAGTTCGTGGTACAGTAAGAAGTTTAATGTTTATCCTCGGATTTCAAAAGCTCATCTATGCCTTCCTTTTCTCTCCTTGCCATATTTTGTCAGGACCCCCGTGCAGCTTCACACCTGGATGAAGGCTATTGTGGATGCTTACCATTTCAGCCAGGAAGGCACTCTAATAAGGGAAGCAAGAGACCTCATGAATCCGAAGATCATTCAAAAATGGAGTTGAAGAAGTTAGTCGAAAACAAGTTCATGTGACAAAGATCAATACTAATCTCCTTGGCCGTCCATTTATCTCAGATCAACTTTGGATATTCAAGAGAACCGTAGCCATGAATCTTCGGATTTTCTCAAGTTCCTGGTAGCATGAGCTACGAAGCTTGGAACTTCAAACATCGAAATGATCTGTCAGCCTTATAGGTTAAACATGTTGTAGTTATGTCCTGGGATTTTGTAGTCTGATGTACACCAAGCCTTTTTTTCACTGTAAACTACACAGCTGTTAAATTATTGGCTCATTAGTGTGAAAATTAATCAATTGTAAGTCCTTCTCATCCTCCGTGCTAAATTAATTAACAGGAAGCTTTATTTCTCCACAATTGAATGCGCAATCTTGTTAATATGCTTTCACTTGCTGTCTTATGTTGTCAGAGTATGAATTTTAACCTATTCACTTAACAAAAAGATATGCGAACTTTTGTTTTTGTCGAGTAAGTTATGGAGTTGAGACTACTTAAGTGGATCGACCTCCCAATAGGAAAGTTGACCTTGATTTCGTTTTTCGACCGTAACCAAGGATTAAGGTGGGTTGAGGATTTACCTCCGATGATATGTCGCCGGTTGGTTGTATCCCTAACTCATGTGGACCTGTTGTAGGTTCAAATTGGGTAATTTTTCAGCATGACTGCCATACATTTGTTTTATCAATCCATTTGTGTTATAGCACGTGCATTTATATTAATTTGAGTATTGTTTTTTATTCGATTTGTAATTGTATGTTGCCTTTGGTCATATTCATGTTGATCAATTTACCCTAAGTAATTCAGCCATGATTAAGATGTTCATAGTGTCCATCCGATTAATATTTTTGTGTGACGTCACACCGTTCCTATCATCAGGGCTTTGCCAATTCACTCATGTTATGTTATGATGGTATCAATTATGTTGTTTACTCATATTGTAACATGTCATCAAAAATCCCACGTGAATGACCGTAAAATATTTCTCCTTAGAGTTTTGGGCTCAAAAGGCGGGCCTTGGTATAACTGTAAAAACCCGGCCCATTTTATAGTTTCGTATTTTTTATTTTATTCTTTTCCATCTGCCAAACGCCCAGCGAGGCGTCGCCTTCTCATCAGTAATCAAATTATTACGATGAAGACGAAAAGAATCCCAAAAATTTCGACTTCACTTCAGATTACAGATTTTTGCGCGCAATTTCAAACCTCCGTCGTATAGATTGTACGCCGACGACTCAGCCGCCGGTAACTTTTCTTGCTGTTTTCCCTTTAATTTTTCGTGGATTTTCGATTGCCAACAGCTTGGAATTAAGAGGAAAAAAAAAAACAAAATATGCAACTTCTAGGTTTCATTCACACAATTTTTTTAGCTGAAATTTGAACTGGTATCTAATCTCTGCCTCAATTCTGTTCAATTATTTATTACTGTTCGTCTGTTCAAAATTTGGTATGAGAAATTTGAAGTCTTAACATGATTAGCAGTATATGAATCAATTTAGTTGAATTGGTGCTAAACGGATTTGGATGCTGATTTTTTTTCAGCAAACAACCAGGCGTAGGTTGATTCGCTGTTTCGGAGGGATGAACCGGAAATCTAGTTGTGCTATTTGTGAGAATTCAAATCTTGCTTCTATCTGTGCTGTTTGTGTGAATTACAGGTATGATATGTGAACTTTGACCGTTTTTCGAATTTATGGGTGATATTATGAACTTATTTGAATCATTATAGGGTAAATAAGTATAACAATTCTCTTTAATCGTCTTATAATTGTGCGTGCTGTTTTCAGATTAAATGAGTATAACAATTCGTTAAAGGTACTGAAGAGTCGTCGTGATTCATTGTATTCAAGATTGACTGAAGTGCTTGTCACAAAGGTGTGTATCTGTCTTGGAGCTTGGAAGAAACGAGGTTTCCCTTTCTTTTCTGTTGTTTCATTTTGTTTTTGCATGCATTCAAATGGCCTGTATTCCACCAAATAGAATGATCAGCTAGAATCCTGTAAGTTAAGTAGAATGAAAATGGTTTTTCACAAGATATTATCTTTTGTGTTCATGATGTTATTTATGCAGTATGGTATTTGCAAATGCCCGTGGACTTTGACATGATTGAAATTCGAAAGTGTTCCGTAGGGTCTCTATTTTATTCCAAGGGGAATATCAAATATTCTGAGGATGCAAAGATGGGTCATGGACTGTAAATAGGCTATGAGTAGGAATACGGTTTGTGACATGAAACCATTCCACTATTACTTAAAAATTAAAATGATCATTTATTGTATAAAGATAAGGTTACTCATTTATCTTCGTTAAATAACTTAATCTTGAATAAATGTTGGGTAACCCGTATATGTGAAATTTGTCCATTGTGATAAAAAGTCGCTGGGAAGTTCCATTTTGCTTCTTAGGTGTGTACACGAGTATATATTCTCTTGTTCTTTAACCTATTAATGTCACTTTTCCAGTAGACTATAGCATATGAAATCATCAGAGTTCTGTACAACTTATTTCCAAATTTAAGGCATCAGAATAGTTCACTTATACTGATGCTTTACACATACTTCAGGGTAAGGCCGATGATCAAATAAATTGGAGAGTGCTTCAAAATGAGAAGCTTGTGAGGTTAAGGGAAAAGCTCCAGCGTAATAAAGAACAGCTTGTGCAAGGTTGGTTTCTCTTGTCAAATATTGTCTAAGCTGAATTTCATTGATGTATTTATATGAATTTGTGAGACTGACTGAGATGTTTACAGGGAAGGCTAAGATTGAGAAGACATCCTATGACCTCAAAGTCAAATATGGGGTGCTTGATTCGGCCCTCTCTGTGGTACCTCATGTTTTTGAATAATTTAGTATTTAACTCCATCAGACGATCTTTAAGATATATCTTGACTTCTAAGTTTTCCTATTTGCAGTTGGGAAAGAATCGTGTGGAGCAACTGGATAAGTTCTATCCTAACCTTATATGCACTCAGAACTTAGGGCATGTAAGTCATTTTAATACTCCTTAAACTATAATTACTTCTTTGATCTTTACTAATTAATGGAAGTTAGTATAGCTTTCTTGTACAAGAATGCATGATGATAAATAACTATGTCTTTATTTTGATCTGTTTCACTTTCAAGTTATGCTGTCTTGATGGGTTTGAGATCTATCTCTGATCTGTATTATTTTTTCCTTCTCTTCTTGACATGTCTCTTATTTGAAAAAAATAATAATGCTTGTTGCATTCTCTGAATGCAGATGGCCATTACCTCGGAATGCCTTCATAAGCAGTCAATAGTTATAAAACAAATATGCAAATTATTTCCCCAACGTCGGGTAAGCACTTTAAAAATAAATGTGTCTTGACTTATTTACACGACTTATAAGTTATGATCATAATTGTATTCTTTATTATGAACTCAATTTTTAATTATATTGATACACCTTGATGACCGTGTTAAGCTTTTGGCTGACTCTTATAAGTAGAATTATTGAGCACCCAATTTATTTATTTATTTAATTTTTTTTTTGAAAAAACAGCATTACTATAGTTTGGGGCTAGGGTTGTTAAATCTAAATTTTTTAATGTTCATTCTTTCATTTAGGTGATTGTAGATGAAAAGAAGAATGATGGATCTGGTGGTCTATATGATCAAATTTGCAATGCATGCTTACCAAGAGGGCTAGATCCACACTCAGTTCCATCAGAAGAGCTTGCTGCTTCCTTGGGGTAATCTCTATTTAAAGTTGTATATCCAGATAAGCTTTAAAGAAGGATGCTATTGTGGAACTTGATAATATTTAATTGCTATGTTATCTTACTGAGATTCATCACCTTTTCCTGGAAAATGTCTTTGTTCCTCTTGTTGTATTTGTTATGAAGTTAATGTTTTGTTATTATTAGTTAAATTGTATCCAGTTGGATCATTTTTAGCTAAGGTGATATCACATTTCACACTGATAACCGATCGCTATGGTTGGAGAGCAGGTACATGGTTCAACTCCTGAATCTTGTTGTTCATAACTTAGCTGCTCCAGCACTTCATAACTCAGGTTTTGCGGTAAGCATTGTTCACCCTCCTGATTTAACTTAAATATTCGTTGAAGACCATGGACAAAATGTTTGAGGGGTTTAAAAGTACTAATGATGGTTATAAAATATATCAAAAACGTTCTGGAAGTAATGGGGAACTTTGATATTTTACACTCACTGAAATTTTCTTGTATATAAAGTGAAGGTGATTCATGTGTCAAATTAAATTGTTCATATTGTTACCTTATAACATTTGTTTTTATTTTTCTCAATATTGGGAAGACTTTTGGTTCGGGAGGAAAGCATACCTTCATTGGGAACATCTTCCAGTGAAAGCATTTTTATATTTTATTTTTTGGAGGTGCGCTTTGCTTCTGGAGAGACATTTGAAGCTTCCTTAAAACCTGCCCGTTGAATCCTGCAAACCATATGTGCCAATAAGTTTTTTATGTAGTAGTTATGGATTAGTTATACCTGTGTTTTGTGCTAAATTTGGATTGTCTTACTTCAGGGTTCTTGCTCTCGGATATGGCAAAGAGATTCTTATTGGGATGCATGCCCTTCTTCTCGGAGGTACTTTGGCTAGATATATCAGATGACATGGCATAATTGGACTTCTCACCCTGTTGACTGACAAACTTATGTTATTGCAGCAATGAATATCCCCTCTTTATACCACGCCAAAATTATTGCTCCAGTAGCGGGGAAAATTCTTGGTCTGACAGGAGCTCAAGTAATAATTTTGGTGTTGCTTCAATAGAATCCGTGAGAAAACCGCGTCTGGATTCTTCTGGTGGTAGCTTTAATTATTCTTCTGCTTCTGCACACAGTGTTGAAACGCACAAAGATTTGCAGAGAGGGATTTCACTTCTTAAGAAAAGTGTGGCATGCATTACAGCGTACTGTTATAACTCACTATGTTTAGATGTCCCTTCTGAGGTATCTACATTTGAAGCATTTGCTAAATTTGCCAAAATAGAGTTAATTCCTTGATATATTAGATGATTATTTCTCATTACAAGATGAACATATATATAGGGAAAGAAAGAAGACATAATACCTAACTTTGCCTAACTTGCCTAACTTGCCTAATTTACATAAAGAAAGTTGACTAGCCTAACTTCACTAGCCATCCAATACCCATGGCTGCTTTTAGTTGACACTCCCCCTCAAGTTGGTGCGTAAATATCTCGAATGCCCAACTTGCTGAGTGAAAGATGGAAAATCCTACTTGACACTGCCTTTGTTAAAATATCTGCTAGCTGGTCATCACTCTTCACATAAGGCAAGTTAATGGTACCATCAACCAACCTTTCCTTAATAAAGTGCCTATCCACTTCAACATGTTTAGTACGATCATGTTGAACTGGATTATGAGCAATGCTAATGGCAGCTTTGTTATCACAATAAAGTTTTGATGGCTTTGTAGAATTAAAACCTAATTCTCTCAACAAAGTCCTGAGCCATAACAATTCTTGCACACCATGTGCCATACCTCTAAATTCAGCTTCGGCACTGGATCTAGCCACTACATGTTGCTTCTTACTGCGCCAAGTAACTAGATTTCCTCCAACAAATGTAAAGTATCCAGAAGTCGATCTGCGATCAGTCACTGACCCAGCCCAATCTGCATCAGTGTACCCTTCAACTTCTTGATGTCCATGATTGGAAAACATCAAGCCTTTTCCAGGGGCAGACTTCAAATACCTGAGAATGCGTTGTACAGCATCCATGTGGGCTTCACTTGGCCTATGCATAAATTGACTCACTACACTTACAACATATGCTATGTCAGGTCGTGTATGAGACAAATAAATCAACCTCCCAACTAATCTTTGGTACCTTTCCTTGTTAGCCGGAACTTGATCATGATAGTCTCCCAATCTATGGTTTTGCTCAATTGGTGTGTCTGCAGGTTTACAAGCTAACATCCCAGTCTCAGTTAATAAGTCTATAACATATTTCTTTTGAGAAAGAAAAATGCCATGCTTTGATCTTGCAACTTCAATACCCAAGAAATATTTCAGAGTACCCAAGTCCTTCATTTCAAATTCCTTGGCTAGATACTTTTGAAGTTTTTGAATTTCCTCGACATCATTACCTGTAACCACCATATCATCCACATAAACAATTAAGGCTGTAAGTTTACCTCTATCATGCTTAAGAAATAAGGTATGGTCAGCTTGAGTTTGCTTGAACCCATAACTTCTCATTGATTGAGCGAACCTGCCAAACCATGCCCTTGGTGATTGTTTCAATCCATACAAGGACTTTCTCAACCTGCATACTTTGCCAATATCGCAAGTGGTAGTGAATCCTGGAGGAAGATCCATGTATACCTCTTCATCCAAGTCTCCATGTAAAAATGCATTTTTTACATCAAACTGTCGTAGAGGCCACCCTAGATTTGCTGCCAATGACATAAGAACCCTGATAGTGTTGATCTTCGCTACCGGAGCAAATGTCTCCTGATAATCAATGCCATAGGTTTGAGTATAACCTTTGGCTACCAGTCTAGCCTTGTACCTTTCCACTGAACCATCAGCTTTATGCTTTACTGTGAACACCCATCTACACCCAACAGGTTTCTTGCCTTCAGGAAGTTTAACCAGTTCCCAAGTGGAGTTTTTTCGAAGCGCTTCCATCTCTTCAATCATAGCCTTTTTCCATTTTGGATCTTTAAGAGCATCCTGTAACTTATTAGGAACTGAGACTGATGACAATTGGTTTGCAAAAGATATATAAGAGTCTGACAAGCGATGAGATGAAACAAAATTAGATATAGGATATTGAATACCCTTTGTAGAAGAATAACCATAACGAACAGGGGGTATCCCTCGATTTTCTCGAATAGGATAACGAGAACCCTGAGACTCACGATGTGGTTCATTTGAATCATTTGGATCATCACTTAAGGAAATCTCATGATTGGACTCATCAAATATAGTAGGCTGAAGAGAGGGAGAATGAGTGGTTACCTCAGGATAATTCGTACGAGTAGCAGCTGATTGGTCAGAGAGTTGGTCAATGTGGAGATCTGTCTGTGGGTGGTCTATCTCATCATCCTTTTTTTCTTTATCTCCCCTTTTTCTTGTCCTCTCATACACCTTCAATATTTTTTCACCTTGTGCCTCATCATTAGGGAAATTTGCACCATCACCGACATCAGACAAGTGTTCATCTGAAAAATGCATACCACCAATGTCAAGCGGCAACTTCTCTTCCTCCTTACTCCACATCTCCCCCTGAAGAGAAGTGGCCAAATCTTCTTTTGAAAAAAATGCCTCGTGTTCCCGAAAGGTAACATCCATAGAGACAAAAAATTTCCCAGTGGGAGGATAGTAACATCGATACCCTTTCTGAGTAGCAGAATAGCCAATAAACACACATTTAATGGCTCTAGGATCCAACTTATCACGATTTTGCATGGGGACGTGAACGTAGCAGACACAACCAAACACTTTTGGAGGAATATGAAGGAGTGAAGGAAGAGAATGATATTGGGAAAGGGTCTGGATAGGTGTTTGAAATTGGAGAACACGTGATGGCATGCGATTGATAAGAAAAACAGCTGTGTGAATGGCATCACCCCAAAAACGTTTAGGAACGTGCATAGCAGAACATAAAGAGCGAGCCACATCCAAGAGATGACGATTTTTACGTTCTGCTATACCGTTCTGTTGAGGAGTATGCGGACAAGATGTTTGATGAATGATACCGTGTTGTTGAAAAAATGTTCCAAGTCCATAATTCAAATATTCTTTCCCATTGTCAGATCGAACAACTTGAATTTTAGCATGAAATTGGGTTTGAATCATTTGATGAAAGATTGGAAAAATAGACATAACCTCACTCTTATTTTTGAGTAAGTATACCCAAGAAACTCGAGTGCAGTCATCAATGAAAGAGACAAAGTATTTAGCACCAGTATAAGTAGGAATATGAAATGGTCCCCAAACATCAGAATGAATAAGAGAGAAAGGAACATTACTTTTATGGGAACTTAAAGGAAATGAGACACGATGATTTTTAGAAAGAATGCAAGTTTCACAATGGAAATCAGAAACCTTGACTTTAGAAAATAAAGAAGGGAATAGATATTGCAGGTACTGAAAGGAAGGGTGTCCCAATCTTTTGTGCCATAACCAAATTTTTTCAGAAGCTTCAAATTGTTTAGCCTCCACTTGACAATTGTAACTTGTCTTCTCACAATCTGGTGGTAAGTCCAAGTAGTATAGACCTCCCCTCTCTCTACCATGACCAATCAATGCTTTCGTTCGAATATCCTGAAACCAACAATGGGTAGGAGAAAAGATGGCAAGACAGTTTAGTTGATTTGTAAGTTTACCAATGGAAAGCAAATTGTGAGAAAGATTAGGAACATGTAAAACAGATGAGAGAGATAAGCCTGGTGTTAATGAGATGGAGCCTGCTCCAAGCACTGGAGTGGAAATACCATTAGCAACTTTAACGGTATTTAAAGGTGGAGTAGTGTGAGAAACAAACCATGTAGAGTTATTGGTCATGTGGTCAGAAGCCCCTGAATCAATGATCCAAGGTTTATTGGGAGGAACAATTGTAGTGTTGAAGGCAAAACCAAAGTTACCTGCATCGACTAAGGAAGTAGAAGCAGTAGTAGGAGAAACTAAGTGAGCAAATTGATCCACCCGAGGTATGGAAGGCGTTGGTGTCAGGTGTGCTTGTGATCCACCAATGCCTTTCTTTTGATTTTCCTTCTTTTGAACCCACCAATCAGGATATCCATGCAGCATGAAGCAAGTGTCTCTAGTATGCTTATCCTTGTCACAATAAGTGCACTTCCTTGTATCAGTAGTTTTGGATCCACCTAATCGAGAATTGGAGACTCCACGGGGAAATCGAGACGGAGCAGCTACCATGGCGGATCCTTCCACTTGTGGGCCAACCAACATAATGGTTTGCCTACTTGCTTCAGCATTCACAAGAGCATAAGCAGCACGAACAGAAGGCAGAGTTGTTTGAGTCAAAACTTGACTGCGAACATGATCTAAATGAGGATCAAGACCAGCCAGAAAATCATACAATCTTTCTTCCGAAATTTCTGTCTCTCGGGTAGCAATATCATCAGCGCACTTCAATTTTCCAGGACGCAAGAAATCAATTTCTTGCCATGTTTGCTGAAGTTTACCATAATATGCAGATAAAGGTTCTCCATTCTGGCGAGTCGCCAGTGCTTGACGGCGAAGTTCGTATAACTTTGATGCATCTTTTTCAATTGAGTAAGTTTGGGTAACAGCATCCCAAACATCTTTTGCAGTAGAGAGTCGGAGAAAAATGGCCCGTACATCTCTGGTCATGGAGTTGAGTAACCAAGATTGAACCATGGCATTCTCTTCCTCCCATATAGCATACAATGCATCAGCTTCTGCTGGTGCCATTTTTGTTCCACTGACATAAGACCATTTACCTCTGCCAGTGATGTAGATGCGGACACTTTGGGACCATGAGGAATAGTTGGACCCATCCAACTTGTCTGGGGTGATATGTAGAGACATATCACTTTGAGTAACAGTAGCTGAAACAGTGGTCTTGGAGTCACCCATTATTACTGCCTCAGAGGTTATGGGTAAATTTGTTGGGTGATTCCAACAGGTATGGCTTATGGGGTATTGGGTAGTATATTTTTTTTTGTGGAAAGATTTCTGGGTTTTGCAGAGATACTGCAAATGGGAAGAATATGGGAAAAGATGCAGCGGAATATGTATGGTTAACAAGCTGGATATGGGTAATAATGTTGGCAGATATGGCCAAATGAAAAAGAGTAAGATTGGATTGGTATGAAAGTAGAAGACCTGCAGAATAGCAGGTCTTATTGGGTAGATGGCAGTAGTGCCAGTAAGTGAATCAGAATAGAAACTCTTTTTGGATCAGAATTGCTCTGATACCATGCCAAAATAGAGTTAATTCCTTGATATATTAGATGATTATTTCTCATTACAAGATGAACATATATATAGGGAAAGAAAGAAGACATAATACCTAACTTTGCCTAACTTGCCTAACTTGCCTAATTTACATAAAGAAAGTTGACTAGCCTAACTTCACTAGCCATCCAATACCCATGGCTGCTTTTAGTTGACAAAATTGTTGGCCACATTATCTTCTTCCAAGGAAGTTCATTCTGTGTTCTCGTTGAAAATGGCTTGCTCGAGGTACATTGTCCAATAGCTCCTTTCTTTGTGAAATATGTTGTGTTTTCATTTCAGTTTCATTGTGCAGAAACGAAGTAGTAACTGTTAACTTTAAAAAAATTTGGACAGACATGAAGTCCTGAACTTCTGAGAGAGTTTTTTCTTGCAAAGTAATAACTATTATCTAGTTTTAACAATTTTTGGATCTTTATTCCTGGACTTTAAATGGTTTTCTTAATACTCAATATCTTGTCAAAGAACTCTACAGGCGTGCCATGGATGGTATATAAACATTGATTAGAATTCCTCTTTTAACTTTCAGGTCATGTAAGCAAGTTAAACAATTAAACAAGTCTCTGTGGAATGTGAATTCTGCCACATCGTCAACCACTCTGTTGGATAGCGCACATGCAATGGCACTAACGGTATGTTTTTGGGCTAAAATCAGTTTCGTTAGGAGATGTTGGGTTCTTAGTTTGTGTACTTTTTTTTCCTAATAAATCACGCCATTGGTTTACCCTATTAGTAGGACTTATGCTCTGTCGTGACTTTTGAAGGAATATCCGTTCTCCTTTTTCTCACCTTTTCTTCACTATGGTCAGCTGCTGGCATATGCTACTGGGCAGCATGTTAATTGACATGATGTGATCCAAGTTCAAACAAGGGGCATATAAAGATAAACAATCATAGAATCCTTGATTGGTCCCTAAATCTGACGGGATACTTTAATACCTTGAAAGTCTATAATTGCTTTCGTAGGAATGATCTTGTTACATAGCTGTTCATTGGATACATAGATACCGTACTCGATTTTCATACATTTTTCTTTTGTTATGCAGAAAAACTTAAATGAAAACAACCTTCTTTGTTCCACTGAGTTGTCTGAAGAGAAGAATGAATCCCTTATTGAAGGATGGGATCTTGTGGAACATCCGACTTTTCCCCCTCCACCATCACAGTCCGAGGATATTGAGCATTGGACTCGAGCCATGATCATCGATGCTAAAAGAAAATGATTTGGTGCTACAACAGGGTCTATCTGCTGCTTTCTGTAAGTTCACCGCTTGAATATTTCTCTTCACAATTTATGCTTGGAACTCTTTGAATGCTAACATTGTCACTGAAAAAAGTCAAAAATCGGTCTAATTGTTCATACTTCAATCGAAACTAGTTAATATTGTATATTTACTAATCACAACCAATATTATGTTCCTAATACTATTATATTTATGACAGTCTCTGTTATTTGTTTATAATCTGAAATTTTTTCTAGCTACCAATTTAATTTATGCATCCTTGAAATTTAACGTTTCTTCTGTTAATTTCTCTTTTTTCGGGACCGGACAGGTAAATCAAGGTAGAGACTTGAACATAACGTAAGGCCGGCGGACCTCGCCGGGATCTGTAACACTCTTGCAGCGTTTTAATTTGGAATTAACTTTATTTAGCTTGTAAACAGAAATAATCTGGTGGTTGTATATTCTTGTAAATTAATATAGATCGGCAGTTTTACTATTATTATTAGCTTTAGTTACTCTCTATCCTTGAGATTAATTATGCTATAATCCTTGAAATTAGCAGCCAATAAGATGTGATCAAATGAAATCCCGGGTCAATTATCTCTGTAAACTAAATATTATTGGAACAAAATGTGTACGAAATACAATAAAATTAGCTTAAACAGTTCTGGCAACGGTAGCTTCCCCTATGAAAAGAGTACAAAGTTTAACACCATTTGCAGAGTTGGTAAATTGGAAAAGTGCTGCTTTCACTTTTTCCTCTTCTTTGGGGGCTGAAGGGCCTCTTCCTCGTCCTCTTCTTCATCGTCCACGGGTTCCTCCTCGTCCACAATTTCCTCCTCGTCTTTGACCTCGCCTTCATCATCGTCCTCGTCGTCCTCATCATCTTCATTGTCTTCATCTCCATCATCCTCGCCATCATCGTCATTGTCGTCGCGATTATTGCCATCTTCCTCCTCCTCTTCACCATCTTCGCCTACTTCGCCTACTTCGCCATCCTCTCCTCCGGGCCCGGCTTTGGAGTTGTTGCTTTTCCCATTAGGGTTGTTCCCAGCGCCTCCATCTTCCGAAGATAGCTCCTCTTCAGTATCTCCAAAGCCACCGTCATTCTTCTTCTCTTCGTCTCCATCTTCGTCCCCATCAACTGCTTTGGAGTTGGAATGTTCACTCTCATTGTCTCCGCGACTTTTCTGTCCACAAGTTGTTGAGAGCACGAAAGGATCCTGAAACCAAAGGACCACAAGAGTTCTTAAAAGGTTATATTTTGCTACCCAATACCTACAACAAAATGTAAATAATATGACTAAGTAGTCTTCGGTTTAGTGATATTCTTTTTTTAAGAATATAACAATTAATGGAGTTGAATATCATCAGTTGATGGTCACTGACGGAGTTTGAACTCAAACCATCATGCAAAAGCTTAATATCTTTCCGCCACTATTGAAAAATACCACTTGATGCGGACAGGCAAAAATTAACCAAAAATGATTTGTGATGTAAAAATAATCCTAATTTAGATTTTCTTTATTTTTCTTGTTTGTTTGGAAAGGGGAATTTTAACATATATTACAGGTGCCAAAGATTTTCCAAATCCAAACTGACATGACAGGTGATGAGATAAATATCTGATGAACTACAAGAAAAAATAAATATTTTATTTTATTTTATATTTTAAATAATCAAATAAACTTGTACGAGGACTGTTGACTGGCATAACAAAACAAACGACACACACACAGAATATCCTATCATCATATTCTTCGCAATAATATTTAATAAATAATGAATATTTTCAACAAAATAAATAAATAATGATAAATTGCAGTAGTAATTAAACATTTTTGAGGAAAAATCAGAGGAAACTGGAAAGCAGATTTTTATGTAATTTCGAATTAAAAAAAAAATAACGAAGAAGAAAAAAAAAAGCTAAAACTGGACTACTCACTTGAGCGAAAGAAAGCAAGGCAGAGGCGGTGAGCAGATTAGCAAGAAGAGCATCCCAGGCGCACGTTAGCAGCAAGAGCTGACCAAACGTAGCTTCGACTAGTTGAGCGACAGCAGCACCACCACTACTCGTCGACGTACGCCTTTTGGTCTCCATTTGTACGGACTCGACGACGTACGCAGAACGCCCTGTCAAGTCAGACAACGATCCAGACAGACCGTCAGATCTATTCCCCCTCTCGGCCCCACCGTTAGATCCGCCAGTAAAATTACAACTTTTTCACTAATTTTAAATTTATAGTAGAAGAAAAATAAAATAAAATAAACTGTAATAATAGCTATAGCAGGCAGCCGGAGAGTTTCCGGGAAAACTAGGAAGGAAGAAAACGACGACGTCGGAGAGAGTGGTTACCTGAAGAGAGCTGAGAGATAGCGAAGTTTGAAGGAGCTGGTACTGAAAGCTTTGGTTTTCTTAGAGAGAGAGAGAGAGAGAGAGAGAGAGAGAGAGAGATCTGAGAGTTGTGAAGCTTGTTCGTCAGCTGTTGTGGTTTGGTGAGAGAGTGAGTTGTTTGTTCTAAAGCATCAGGAAGCTTTGCGTAGGAATGGCTTTCATTATGAACCGTTGGATTGTGATGCTGGAGAGAAAGGTTCTTTCTCTCTCTCTGTGTTTCTTAGAGAGGGGGGGGGGAGAGAGAGAGAGAGAGAGAGAATGAGCTTAAAGTTGGAAATGAATGAAGTATGGTCAATGGGGCAGCATGGGCAGTGATACAGTGCAATGCTTCGGCTGCCCGAAGAGCAGTCAGACTTCCGATATAATAACTTTTTCTTTTGTAGTTGTTTTTATTTTATATCGTCAATTCAACATTTGTCGTTTATAAAATTTGAACTTAGATATTTTTTATTAGAGTTGGGGCGTTGTGACAGTAAATCAAATGATCATGGTTGGTGGACAAAAGTAAATACTTTGAGCATATAATAAGAGAGAAACAAAATATAAGTTCAACATTCATCTTTATTATTCGGTTAAGTGTTTAGTGCGTTAGTGAGGCATGAAGACTTTCCTCCTTCGGAAGAATGAGCAAAGTATTGGCCTTTAAGTGGAGAAATTTTTAATTGTGAGGGAACTCTTAACTCCAACATGAGCCCTACCGCAATGTACTATACAAATTATTATTTTTAATAGTGAATTTCTTCATATAAAATCAAAATATCATCATAGGATAAATGTGGTACAAGTTTACGTTCTAAAATGTGCTAGATGCTAATCAAGCAGCGGAGTAAGGGTCTAGCACCTAGGCGTCTAGGCAGGCCTAGACAGTTTTTTTTTCAATATTTTAATTAAATTTGTTATATAAACATATAAATAAATGTCTTCTTATACTTAAAAAAAACATAGTTGTACTGGATATATTAATTGCAAAATAGAATAACATATAGATTACAAAGTATTCATATTGAAAACATCGGGAACAAACATGTTATGAGTGTTAATTCATCCAAGTATTTAAGAAGTCTCTTTCAATCTGTTGAAAAAAATAAAATGTAAAATGAAAGTTATCTATTTTTTGTTTAAGTGAGAGTCGCGACTTAGGCGTATAACAAGTAGGTCTAAGCATCATTTCTTAATTTTATAACAGAGGGTGCAAATAGTTTTATTTTTGAAGCTATTGTTTATTTGACCCCATTATTAATTAGACTTCTTAATAACCTAACAAGACAATGAAACAATGCTCATTTTACAAAACTTTTGAGTACGAAATGTTACCAGTATGCGTAGTATAATATTGGTAGAAAATATAGTTGGTTGCTAGGTCATAGACCTGAAATATAATATTAGGAACTAAATCCACATTTTATACGACAAATAGATTGATAATATAACGTAATTGTTTGACAAACACCCTGACAAATAAATTGAAAACCTTAAAAAGTTCGTTGGTGATACATCAAGTAGGCTAGGGCTGCCAAGTGCCCACCACAAAAAGGAGCCAACAAACCCTAATACATGATACATATGATCTGTCAGTATCTTGCTTATTTCACTTTTTCTGTGATAATGCAGTGCAGTGCAGTGCAGCGCAGCAGCATAATTCCTGTGAATTAGCAGCTTCTTCATTACTCAAATCTCAAACCACTTTTGTTGAAGCACTAGAAAAAGCAAAATAGAAAGAGATGATAGATAAAGAATAATATCATAATCTCAGCATTTGTCCGCACTAATTTCCCAAACTCTTTGAGACAAAGGATACCCTTTGTGAACAGGGCACTTTCAATACCACTGATAATGTTTGTTCTAAAGCCTTCCACACTTTTTATTTTATTCTTCTTTTAATTACTCCACCAGGATGCTGGATTGGGCTGGACTCCGTCCAATTCTTAACGTAGTTCCGCTACTGAATTTACCAAAAAAACAAATAAACACTCTTAAAGAAGAAAAACAGGCTTCTGATACAAAAAATGTTGGAATTTAAGATTATTTTATTGTTTGAATTTGGGCTTAGCCTGTTAGTATTAGGGTTTCGTTTTCTTGCTTATTAGGGTTATGTTAGTTCTCTATATATATGATGTTTTGTAGCTCGTAGATTATCATGTTGTTCACAATGTAGCCTTTAAGGTTTTGTAGCCGTTTCGGCATTCTCGTTTGTTTGATAATACTCTTATTTTGATTCTTCTTTTAATTACTCCTCCACCAAGATGTTGAATTGGGCTGGACTCCGTCCAATTCTTAACGTAGTTCCGCTACTGAATTTACCAAAAAAAAAAAAAAAAACACTCTTAAAGAAGAAAAACAGGCCTCTAATACCAAAAATGTTGGAATTTAGAATTATTTTATTGTTTGAATTTGGGCTTAGCCCGATAGTATTAGGGTTTCGTTTTTTTGCTTATTGTTAGTTCTTTATATATATGATGTTTTGTAGTCCGTAGATTATCATGTTATTCACAATGTAACCTTTAGGATTTTGTAGCCGTTTCGGCATTCTCATTTGTTTAATAATACTCTTATTTTGATTCTTCTTTTAATTACTCCTCCACCAGGATGCTGAATTGGGCTGGACTCCGTCCAATTCTTAACGTAGTTCCGCTGCTGAATTTACCAAAAAAAAAAATAAAACACTCTTAAAGAAGAAAAACAGGCCTCTGATACCAAAAAGTGGATAATTTAGAATAGCGGAGTGAACCTCCGCAGTGGTGCTTCAGTTGTTTGGTATAGTTATGCCTCAACAATCTGCAAGGAAGACATGAAGTGTCGAAGGGATCGGTGAGATTATGATGTCCTGGAGCAAGCGGCCTCCTAAAATGGCCTTCTTTTAGGTGTAGTTCGGAGAAGTTATTGAACTTAATCGATGTGCGACTCTAAGGTTATTGTGTGTTGATACATGTCCTGGAGGAAGTCGGATCCTAGTTGGAGTAAAAGATGGCTCCCATTTGTTATGGGGTTAGCTAATGTTTGGTTGCCACAAGAAGTTGCTCTCCACGTGTTGGGGGTAGGGCGGATCCAAAGAGGGACCAAGGTGGTCACAGGACCACCCGAAAGCTGGAAAAACGCCCATGAAGGTCCTCTGGGGACCCTCCAAATGTTTCGGCGGGGGGGGGGGGGGCGGGGAGAGAGATCTACTCCTAAGACTATATAGGCTACGCCAAGGCAATTATTTTGTCAAATAATATTATAGTCCATTCAAAACCTGATCCATCCATGGAGGAGGTGAAGGAATTGCAGGGCTCCAGCAGCTTTCTCACGAGGAAGATGAAAGAGACGCTGACTCTTTTTTTTTTTTTTTTCCTTCCACACTGTCGTTTTGGATGTCTCAATTAACATCTCTTTGAAGACCTTTAATTTGTTTTTTTTTTTTTTTTCTGGAAGTTGCCCATTTTTTAGATAATTTAATAGAAAAAATAACCGATTTTAGAGAACTATTATCTTCTTTTCTTGCCAAAGAAAAGACCTTTTTTTTTTTTTTTTTTTTTTCGTAGTAGATAGAAAACTATCAATGTAAGAGAACAAGGGAATTAAGGTCACTTAGTACTACGGTCTAGTGATATTCCTCTTCACTTGTAAGTGACAGGTCTTAGGTTCGATTCTCACCAAAGGCGAATCCGAACCACATTATTACTAGCATATTGTGAGGCTAAGCCCACCCCCTCCCCCTTTGGTGTAGATATCGTTTGTTAAAAAAAAAATGTTTAAATTTTGTAACTTCTTGTGTTGTTTTTACCATGATTTATGGATGAAAAGTTAATGTTTAACTTTTTAATGTTATTTTCCCTTAATTTGTTTTTGGATGTCTTACATTGGGACCACCCTATGTTAGAATTCTGGATCCACCACTAGTCCACTTGCGCGTCGCGCGAGACTAAGTGCCAAGTGAGGAAGAAGAGTGACTTGGTCGCTGGGCTACCTCTTGACAATTTTTCCTCGGCAGATAAAGAAGATTTGATAGTTTTAGAATCGATGTCATATGGTAAAAAAGAGAGAATGAACTCAATCAACTTGACTTCTTGTACTCAATTTTATTCAAATTGATATACGTGTGATCTTGCTATATATATAGTATGTGGCTAGAAGTGTCAAACTGCGTAACTCATAACTTATGAGGAAAAATGACTATTTTCACGTAAGTAGCTAATATTTTGTGTATTGAAAAGACGAAAGGCATGAATGAAACCTAAAATTTTACAAAATAATTAAAGCAATTGTGGTACCTGATTTCTTTTTCAAAAATATTATATGGAAATTTAAAATTTCACCAAGAATCCCCAAAATAGAGCCCAATGCACAAGTGTGAAGCATATAAGACATTGGGCTTAGGTATGGTTTGAGGTTGAGGTGATTTTAAAAAAATCTGCGATGAAAAAAAGTTGAAGTAAAATTTTTGTTTGGTAACTCTGCTTATTTTCAAAGTCACTGTCATTTTAAGTTGAAAAGTGTCAAAAAGCTGAAGCAGCAAAATGCAGCTTCTCAAAACCAGCTTTTTTTTTAAGAGGCGGTTGAACAGTAGAATTTAATGAAACTTTCACAATCTCAGAAATACCCTCCTCCATTTCTCCTTCTTGCTGGGTTTGAAGATTGAATCATCATGCATACCAGTTCCAAATTCTCAAACTTCAAAATATAAATAAGTTAATCAAAAACATAAAAGCGGCAAATTAACGAATCGTTTTGGCCGTTCCCAGACTCTCCGTAACCCGTGAAACTCGACCCTATTAGGTTCAAACCTTCAACGTACCTGGTGAACTGGTTCGGGTTAGAATTGCCTGATTTTCCGTAGCTGGCGAAAGATTCAGAGCCCGAGTTGGTGTCGTGGCTGTACCCGGTGAAGGAGAGATAGTGGTCGTTGGCGTTCGAGTCGTAGGATGTGAATCCGAGGCTAGGGACGTTGACTCGGTCGTCGTAGCTGGTAAACTCGCCCGAACCACCACCCGAGTCGATGTCGTAGCTGGTGAAGTTGGCGTTTGCAACGTTGGCATCGTGGGTGTAAGACCTGAACTTCTCCAAGTGCGAGTGGGAGCCCTTGCAGTACTTCTTGAAAGAGTCGGGGGGCGAGTTCAACTCTTCTAAGTAGTTCTTGAATGGTGAGGAAGGTTCTTGATTTTTTAGGGCTTTGGATTAGGGATTTCACGGCCACACAAAATCCTCACATAAAAATAGTAATATTAAATAAAATATCATAATAATAATAATAATATAGTATTATACCATTTTTGGTCATTTCACACAGTCACAGCTGTTTTACATAAAAGTTTACCAAACACTATCATACTGCTTTTTTTTTCCAAAAACACTTTTACAAAAAAGTTTACCAAACACTCTGCTGCTTTATTTCACAGCTGCTTATTATCACAGCACATCAATACCAAACCAACCCTTAAGCCAAGACCAAATGGGAACCAAATTGCTCATACCTCAAACGAGGAATTAGAAATGATATAATTAAAGCTTCAGTCCTGAATTAATTCATTTTTTCTGTTTTGTTCATGTACTTAACATGAGAAATAAGAAAGAAAGGAAATTTCCATCTTATGAAAAACACCAATTCTCACAAATGCAAAACCAAAATCTCTGAAATCCATAAATAAAAGAATAGATGAAGCTCAATCATAAACAAAAGAACATGTAGGTACAGATGCTAGTAGGGAGCTGAATTGGTTTGCCGGAGTTGGTATTTAGGCAGAGAAATAGGGTTTGAAGATAAGATCATCTCCACCTCCTGCAACCAAAAGCACCAAGCAGCAGTAATGGTAAATTTATCCAATCTGTCTTGCTTCCTTTGAGCTAGATATAATTAACATTTTGCTACTATATAAGTATAGTATTAGGGTTTTGTTCAAAAAAAAAAAAAAGTACAGTATTAGGGTTAGTTTCATTCAGCACTAACGTAATTTAGGGTATAGATTTCATGTGGTCATTTATTTGAAATTTGAGACACTGGTTACCTTTTGCTTTTTGAGCTAGCTATTCATTTTTCGCAAGTGGAATACTTCATGCTTCAACTGGTTGGTATAAGCCTAAATCATTAAACAAAAAGAATACTCATTAATAGTTGCAAGTCATATTAAATATCTAATTAATTGTAACGGATAGTATTCTCTTGCTAAACATGTTTATGTTGTCAAATTATGAATATGAGTCACGCATTCAGGTGAAAATCAACATAATCAATGGTCCAAATTCACAATGTGACATATACTACTTGATAGTCTGACAAGAGAGTATTTCCGGAACTCTAACTACACCATAAATCTTGTGTACGATTTAAGAAGTTAAACTTCAATATAACCTGCTTCCTTGCCCTAGACCTGGCTGCTGACTCGCTGTTCTTGATCATCCGTTTCTGCCTCATTTCTATCATTTTCTCCTTCATTTCATCATAAAAATGGCGCTTCCTTTCAGCGGTTGTGTGAAATTCTGACAACGATGCTGATATTATGGGCATTGGCATTGACATGCTCACTTGGTTCTCAAAGTAATCAAGATTATTCATAGCTGAGTTATCATACACTGTGTTCGAGGCAAAGATGGAATTGTCCCTTCGCACAGCTCCTCGGGGGTAAATGGCACTTGGCGTGTAATGATGTGTTGTTGGGCTTGCTCTTGCTTGGTGTTCTGCAAGATAGGTTAGTAGTTAGTTTTAAAAGTTGTCTTCATGGGGCCTTAGGTGTAGACCTTGAGGTTCACAATCAAAACCAACAAGGACCTTGGCGTGCCACTGCTATCTCAATATAAAAGATGTAGAACAAGTGTGTTTTAAATTGATTACTTACGTCCCAAGTTACTTAAACTTCTTGTTTATCAAATGATTGTCATAGATGGTTTAAGTCTGTGTTAAGTTCTTTTTTCTTGCCTTATAGACAAGGACTTTTAGTTCATAATCTTGTATGTCAAAAAATGAGGGAGTCCATAGCCCTTTAAACCATTTCCTTGATCCCAGTTTGTTCTTAATAAAAACAGGTTTATTAAGTTAACCAGATTCGAATGCAAATGAGACTCTTAGGTAGAAAACAGTTGGAAATAACTTGAATATATGCTGAAAAGTACATTTAAGTGACAGATCTACTAATTTAAAGGACGAACAAAGAGACTTTGGCAAGATTTCACCTTGTCAGGTAATACAAACCCATTCATCCATGCATGTGCATCCTCTGGTAGCATTAACTCAGGCACCTCATCCTCTACTATTATGTCAAAGTTGAGTAATTGTCTTGGCATTTGACAGGGTGTATCTTCCAGTAGAGCTGGGGGTATTTACCCTATCGGGGGAGATGGTCCCAAAACAATGAGGTTCCGTGATAAGCTCATATTTATATATATTTTACATCAAATTCTCTTGTCTTTTCTTAGTTATTTCCTTATATTTTTGTGCTATTTACTTTTTTTTTGTGTTTTATAGAATCTATCTAGCTAAGAAAATAAAAATAGCACTAGTGTGATTTTAAGTAATAAATTCGTCATTTCTACCTTGCTCACTTATTTTATTGTTGTAACTTAAGAAAACATTTTGGCAAAAAAATATAAAAAAGGGAAGGAAAGCTGGCGGGAGCACGGCTGACATTGAAATAATAAGGAAAGCTGCCCTTGGCAGCTGGAAAGAAGAAACCAACCAGGAAAACAGTGGGAATAAAGAAATAAAAAGGAAACCAAAGCTGCCTTTGCACCTGGCGAGACACGCGGGCAGCGGGAAAGTGCAGGCAGCACGGGAAGGACAGCAAGGACGAAGGACAACCAGGAGAAGGAACTGACAGAAATATAAAATGAGGGAACTGTGCGGAAATAGAGGGAGCTGCCTTAGGCAGCGAGAAAACAGAAAGAAGGGAGAGGAGCACGGGAGAAGCCTGGGGGAGGACAGGTGCAAGACGCAAGTAACCAGGCAGAGAAGAAGTGGAGCGCAGGGACAGCTCGCAGGACAGGAGAAGGAGCTGCCTTAGGCAGCGAGAGGGAAGGGCGCGCGGAAAATAAAAAAGAGAAAGAGTCAGAAACGGGAGAGAACAAGGAAGTCATAGAGCAGTGCGTGAAAAACAGCAAGCTGCCCTTGGCAGCTGGCAGCACGAAGGCAGCTAGGCTGCGGGAAAAAGAAGAAAAACAGAAGGCAGCTTAACGGCGCCAGAGCTCTCTCCTCATTTGGTTTTATTTTTCTTAAACTCATGTTTAATTTAATTTGCTTTTCAATTATATTAAACATGTGTAATTAATTTCTGTTTAGTTAGAGGGGAATTTGAAACCATGGATAAATGTTTATTATGATTTGATTTACTCCAGTTATGAATTTATGAATGTTGGATGTGGTTTATTTTTCTGTGTTGATTAAGAACTTGTTTATGTATGTGGGTTGAGGGTCGACACTTAATTTGCATGCTTAGATGCTAGGATATAAGGGAATTTCACCTAATCGTTATGAACTTATATTCATGAGTAGTAAAAATCGCTAGTCACGATTGTGTTTAGTAAACCCTAGGTTGGATTAACATGCGTATTCCATAGTTATGAATGCCTAGTCGATGCTTATGATTTCCATTGAACCTAATGATCTTTGATATGTCTCTCTATCATGCGTATTCCATAGTTAGGGAACTTGATAAGAATAATTTGGTTGTGATGCGTATCCCGTCCAATTCAATGAATCTAGGGAAATCTGAAGGTTAATTTAAGCGGACCTAATTAATTTGGAGCATTGTCATTTATTCGTTTGTTGAAATCATAACTGGGAATCAAATTATATGCATATATTCATGTGTGGATAAGGACCCCTCTAACTAACGTCTCATCATTCTATAAAATATATTTTCTTTGAAGTTTGTTTTTAAGTTTCTGTTTTAAATTCAATTTCGTCAAAAATCAATCCCCCATTTATTTTAAAGTGTTAGATTTGTTAGAAATAAATTTAGTTTGTGTTTTCTAGAGTCTTGAATTATTTTGAGTCTTTTGATTTGTTTTAGATTATTTGTTAGTTTTATTTTAAGTTATTCTAGTTAAGTGTTTTGAGTCTAGTTTAGTGTTTTAAATTTTGTTTTTACGTTTTTAATTTAATTTTACTTTGGTTAGCATCCCTAGTTAATCCCCGGTTAGAACGATCCCTACTTACATCATTACTACAATTGTCACAAATAGGGTTTAATTTGTGCGTTAGTTTATTTTCGCATTAAATTTTGGCGCCGTTGCCGGGGATTAGCAAATTTGCTAATCCCTTGTTTATGTTTTTGTTTGTGTTTTATTTATTTATTTTTTTTTTTTATTTTTTTGTGTTTATTATTTTATTTTACGTTGATTTTTTTTTTAGTTCTCTTTCTTTGATTTTAGGTATTAGAGAAGTAAGACATGGATTTTAATAGCATTCACGCTCAATTGGCAAATCTTACTTCTCAATTGACTCAGAATGCTGAAAGGGCCATAATGCCAAGTGTCCCTACATTTGGTGCATCGTATGGGCAAGGATATCAAACTCATCAATGTCCCCAATTTTCTGCAAATGAAGATGCTTGGGGATATCAAGGCCATAGCCAATCAAGGGGCAACATGTTTTCCAACGCTTACAATTCGGATTGGAGAAATTATTCAGATCATAGGTGGGGAGAACCTCAACAGGTTCAACAAAGTGGATATTGGCAACAAGATGAGGAGTTTTATTCAAGATCTATGCAGCCACCACAACCTCCCCCACAGAAATTTCAATCGAATTCAAGTATGCCCATGAATTATAATGAAATTCTTGATGGACTCATTTCTTTGACGCAGGGCTCACAAAACGAAGAACAATTACAGCCATCAGAGGAGTACTATCAATGGCCATGTGCACCACCACAACCTCATATGCAATATGCTCAATTAAACTCAGGTTCGTCAATAGATTATAATCAACTTCTTAATGAATTAAACTCTTTGGTGCAGGGCTCACAAAACAAAGAATATTGGCAGCCGTGTGAGGAGTTCTATCAATGGCCATGTGAACCACCACAGCCTCCACCACAATCTCCCCAACCAAATTCAGGTTCGTCAGTTGATAATGATAATTTTATTCAATTAATCACCTCTTTGAACCAGGAAGTAGAAAATCGAAACAAGGAGATGCAAAATAAAGCCAACAAGGTGGATGCATTGGAGAAGCAAGTTGGGCAGATTATGGAAATCATGGCACAGATTCAAGATCAAAGTGAACTCTCCAACTCCACATTTGCAAATTCAAGGGGAGAAATGGAAATCAATGAAGCCATCACTTTGGGAAGTGATATGGAGGATGAAGTTGTCCCAGAACCATCCAAACATAGCCCGAACATGGATGAATTGCCGATTCAAGAAGAAGATGAGGATGACGACTTGGGCAGTTTAGAAGAATTCTTGTCGCAAACCCCTCAAATCCTTATGCCATCCAACTCAGGTAAGGAGGTTCTAAATTCAATTCATTCTAACCCCATTCCGCCAATTGTCCTTTTTCCTTGCAGGTTTTTAAATCCCAAGGAAGAAGTGAATGAAAAATACGTTGTGGAAGCTCTTCCCAAGGTGCAAAGTGATATCCCAATTCTTGGTGCACCAAATCATGTTCCCGATGATGTTGAAACATTCAAAGAGACTTGTACACCAAGAAGAACTATTCAAGAAAAGGAAGTGGCCGGAGAATATGTTGAATGCATCAAAGAGGCTGTGCATGAGACAATCAAGCCCAAAGAAGTTGAGACTGATGACACGGGACAAGCCACAACCATTATAATAAATTTGGCCAAGTTCAAAGTCCCTGAAACGTTCCAAGACGTGGTGTTTGTGATTGAGTTTGAACAAGAAAGTAAGCCATCTTCTCCAATTTTAATTTTATGTTATACTAACAATCTAATTTTGATGATTCAGGCACCGTCATTAGAACTTAGACCGTTGTCGGATCATTTCAAGTACCACCGTCCGTTCAAGGATAAACCCATGCATTTAAATAATGAAGGGAGGCCTAGGAATCACCCACAATCAGATTTGCATTCCTAATCCCTTCTCTTTACTGCTTTCATTTTGTTTTGTTTATTTAGTTGTGATTTTTGTTTGGGAGATTAAACATAGTCTTTTTACTTTGATTTACTTATTTTACATTGATATTTAAAAATAAAAAAATAAAAAAATAATAAAAAGTAAAAAAATAATAATAATAATAATAAACATCCATATAATTTAAAAAAAAAAAAAACACAAAAATACTTATATTTATATATATAATTAAATAAACTTAAAAGCATAAATATTTTACAATAATGTGAACTAATAGCTTTCATTGGTTGTTGGTAGGTGGTGCCTCGGAGGTCGACGGAGCCCCAGAAAGACGAAGCGCCAGAGTTGGATCATTCGGAGCCTCAATACTTGGTGCAGCTCCTGAGGACGAAGGCAACACAAACCTCGGGAGTAACGCCATAAATCGTTGATGATCACTCTGAATCCGCACTTCGGACTCCTGCAGCTGATCAAGCTTCCTCTTCATGCTTGTTGAGTAATTAGTTGCGAGCATGTGCAACTCCTTATTCTCATGCCTAAGCACTCTGACCTCTTGCCGAAGACTAGCCACTTCAGCCATCAACGACTCAACCTGACGAGTTCGAGCAAGAAGACGTTGGCCCATGTTTGATACTGAGCCTGCACATCGGACGTTGTAGGCCAGAGAGTCCTGAACAGCCAGTTCGTCGGACCGCTTGGAAAGTATCCTAGTGTCTCTAGGAGTGAGCAAATTTCTGGCCACCACCGAAGCGGTTGTTTCATTCATCATCATGGAATCCCCAACTGTAAGAGGATCATTTGGGGATATGAAGGACGGCTGCCAAATGTTGGTTGGAGAAGACATATCAATATCTTCCCCAACATTCAAGTTAAGGCGACGGTCAGAAGGGCAAGACATATTTGAAGATGTGAAGAAAAAGAAGAGGTCGAACTGATCAAGATTAAAAAAGTACTCGGAGGGAGTGTTTACAGGAGGGAGCTCAAGTGTGTTGTGGAATACATTCTTGGAGGTTTTCCTCTCTACTGCCCGTATAACACTTCTTCGGGCATCTTGTTCCTCTATTTCTTTCCTTCTAATTAACTCTCGGTCAATAATGGCTCTCGATGCTGACACCTCCAATTCACATTCACATTGACACTTATTGCATAAGACCACTCCCTTAATCACAGCTGCCTGTGGTCTGTCGGGCAACCTCCTAGCACATTCAGATGGCCTAACAGCTTGCCTTCTTTCACTCATCTCTTCCCATATAGCCTTTGTTTTTCCTTTCTCAACGCAATTAAGGTTGATCATATTTGCCTGGGGTTTCTCCAACAACAGCTTTCCCTTAACTATTAGGTCTTGGATCTAATCCATGAACTGTACACAATTGGTGATGGAATGATTGAAAGTGTAATGAAGCTTGCAATATTTCTTTCCTATCAACTTTTCTGGTTTGGGCATCTTTTTGGTGCTGTCGGGCACAATCACTCTTGCCCGCACCAACTCCTCATAGATTTCTGCTGCCTTGGTCAGATCAAAAGAATAAGCCTAGTACTTGGAGGGCTTCATAGGCAAGAATCCTCCATCATTCATCACTACTTTTTGATCTTTAACTAGATGGACCAAACCATTCACCATCAACGGTTTAAAATGGGTGGTCATCTTTGCTGCACACATCTCTATCCCCTCTCCTACATTGTTGTCACTTTCTCTAAGTTCTGGCCTTTCAAACTCCACTTGGTGTATTGCAACTTTGCTTTTGTAGAAAAGGGGCACATTGAATGAATACTTCACTTGCTGCTCTTTAGCTAGCAACTTCTCATACTTCGTAGCAGCTATTACCAACTCATGCACTTCACTGAACTGCACATCATAGAACTTCTTTCTTAATGGCAATCTCAAGGCTTTCTGAGCAATATATATAAGTTGGGCATGGTTAATAGGGAACTGACACTTTATCCTTGTCTTTCTAAACCTCATCATGAAGTCTTATGTGGACTCATGCTCATATTGTTTCACCTTAACTAGATCGTTGATAGTCATCTCGGGTTTCACCCTAAATTGCTGGTTAGCTGCTTTGTTGTGTGGGGTGTAAAGACGTCCCCACTTCGGGCTATGCTCATTGCCTGAGAAAGCCTCATTCTTTGGTTCAGGCTGTCTCAATCTGGCATCTCCTCCTTTATTAGCCAATGGTGGTGGCCTATAAGGAAGAGGCTTGCCCGCAGCAGAGGGCATGCCCGTTTCACTGGACTCTCTAACTCATTAAGTCATTCCATACTTCCTTTTATCTTGCCCGATCTGCCCCTACTATTAAGTGAGAATAGTAGAGGGTCTGGCAAACTTGGTTCTTAGATCTCCCCTATTGGTTGGCTGGTTCCAGGCTCTTCTTTCTTCTTCCCTTTGTTTTCTTTTTCCTCAAGCAAATGAAACAGGGGAATTACTGGTTTTCTCTTAGGGCTCGCCTTTCTCATCACTTCCCTAACATGACAATCTTTTGGGGTAGAATACTCCAACTCCAACCTCCTCTGTAGACTCCCAGTTAAAGAACAAAGTATGCTGACATCTCTCCAGTCTCCAGAGAGATATTCTTCATACTCTTCAACACTTGCACCATGGTAGCTTGCAAGTCTTTGTTGGTAACCCTTCCGCCCGATTTCTCAGAAGAAGTTAGGTTCTCCAGAATTGCAGGACCTTGTAGGGAGGGAAAATCTTCCAGGTGGTATGTCATGTTGGATCTTGATAGACAATAGGGTGGTCCGTACTCTATGTTCCACCTGAAAGTTCATTCCTTCCTTATTCTTCTTGGCATACAAGACTATCAGGATCCCACTGGGCATGCCAAAACTATGTTCGAGGCAAAGATGGAATTGTCCTTTCGCATAGCTCCCTGGGAGTAAATGGCACTTGGCGTATAATGATGTGTTGTTGGGCTTGCTCTTGCTTGGAGTTCTGCAAGATAGGTTAGTAGTTAGTTTTCAAAGGTGCCTTTATGGGGCTTTAGGTGTAGGCCTTGAGGCTCACAATCAAAACCAACATGGACCTTGGCGTGCCACTGCTATCTCAGTATAACAGATGTAGAACAAATGTGTTTTAAGTCGATTACTTGCGCCCCAAGTTACTTAAACTTCTTGTTTATCAAAAGATTGTCACAGATGGGTTAAGTCTGTATTAAGTTCTTTTTCTTGCCTTGTAAACAAGGACTTTTAGTTCATAATCTTGTATGTCCAAAAATGAGGGGAGTTCATAGCCCTTTAAACCATTTTCTTGATCCCAGTTTGTTCTTAATGAAAATAGGTTTATTAAGTTAACCAGATTCGAAGCAAATGGAACTCTGAGGTAGAAAACAGTTGGAAATAACTTGAATATATGCTGAAAAGTACATTTAAGCGACAGATCTACTAATTTAAAGGACGGACAAAGAGACTCGAGCAAGATTTCACCTTGTCGGGCAAGGTTGAACTTCTTGTAGTCACTTCTCTTTGAGTTTACAAAGGTTGTAAGCTAAAAGGGATGTATGGTAAATAGGTTTTACATGAGGGAATCGATACTACAACACTATGAAAGGTAGCAAAGCTTTTACACTAGACAAAAGATATCTTTTCCAAGGGAACTATTGCTAAAAGGACTGAATATGAGTCAGTTTCAACTTTATGGGTGCAAATCTAGATTGAGAGTAGAGTTCGTATGTGGTTTGTTTGATTATTTGAGTGTCCTTGTCTCTTGTGCTTCTCTTGACTTTTATAGGCAATTTGACCCGACTGTCTGGACTTTGTTCTTGGCCGAGGCCTTCCAAAGGCAGTGAGTCATCTTGTATTTACACCTTTATACCATTAGAAAGTCCTTTTTGGTTGGTAATGAGCTGGTCTCTGTCACTTGTCACTTCAATCATAAGCATGTGGCCTATGCCTTAGCTAAGAAGGCTTCAATTTGTTTCAGGCTTCATTTCTGGGCTTCGTGCAAGTTCAACTTGTTTTGGCGCCTTTGGGCTTCCTTTATACTAAGCCCAATATTCAAATATTAACCCAAACACACTGATTTGTTCACAGAGAGAAAAAGTAACAGTAGTGCATGCAATACCAGGAAGCATGCATGATCAAATTTAAGTTTCACTCAATCCAGAAGAGAAATGTTAAATTCTTATATGTACATGTATATCATAAATTGTTGAAGAATAGAAAAAAAAAATTGTAACGAAGGAAACATGCAAACCATGTGTGATGAGTTAAGTAATACATAAGGTGTGAGTGAGGACTAAAGAAAAGTGGTCAGATTGTGGAGTAGTGAGAGCCGATATATATAAAGAAGTTTTAGGAGCGAAATCCGAGCCGCCAGAAATGATCTGGATGAAGTTGATTTGTTGTAGAGGATCCAATTTTTAGAGAGAGAGAGAGAGAGTCAACAAGTTCTCAACAGTCATACCATATTTTCTTGCCACTTTTGTGGGATAGAGAGAGACCCAACGATCCCACACACTTCTTGTTGGAGCTACTTCTCCTGCAAGTACTCACGTACAATAAATCTAAGTTAATGATAATTTTCAGTGCTAAATAAGGCCAACAAAATAACTTAAAAATACTGATTTTATAGTGTAAAAACTGTTCTTTGTTGATGCTGGAATTGACAAAATTTTAAGTTGAGGCATGTTAGTCATTGTCGTGAAAGCAATGTCTCGCAAGTTATGACGGTCTTTCCTCTAGGATACAACAAAACTGGAGTCGGATGAACAACTCAATTCTGATTTGAGAAGTTGGGAACAAGCAAAGAGAAGAACACAGCAGACAGAAAGAAATCCAATCATATAAAGAATATTGGATCAATCTGAAAAGAGAAGAATGGATCTCATATTATTTTGGTGAAGGGGGATGGATCTCTTATTCGGTATAGGGTGGATCTCTAGAATTTGGTTTCCAGAATGGGCTTTCTTTTGGGTTCTCTTGGGAATTGAGTTCACCCACTAGAATTGGGGTTTCCAGGTTTATTTGACCTTGTTAAGCCCAAAGTTCATGAAATTGTGATAAACCGTTAAAAAGGAACTTCGAAACAAGTAAAGAGAATTTCTGAAAGAGCAACTTATAAAATGTTTTCTACTAAATTGTTGTTTTTAAATTCAGTCATCGATCTATTTTATGAAATGAGTTATCGTATGCATATTTAAGATGATTGTGAAATGTGAGTGCTATAAGGTACCGTTTGGTACGTGAGACGGGACGGAACAGAGTGAGACGAGGTGTTCTGTCCCACGTTTGGTGCGCCTAAAACGGGTGGAACGCGCTGTTCCACGGGACGAATTTTGGGTGAATTTTTGTTCTGCCTCATCCCCTGGAATGACTCGTTCTACATCAGTGGAACACAAAATTATAACCTCTGTGTCTTCTTCTTCTTCCTCTTTGTTTCCACCTGAGGGCATCTTTGCTCCCTATCCATTCCGTCTCGTCCTGTCCCGTCCCATTCCGTTCCGTCCCGTCTCGTCTGTTGGAGAACAATTCAGAAATAAACAAAATAACAGAAATAAACAGAACTTGAAATTCACAATTTTATTTCACAAAAAGTACTTGCTGTACAGAATGAAAAGTATACAATAAATACAGAAATTAATATAAGAATATCAACAGTACTAACTTGATTACAGAAGGTAGAGGCTAGCGTAAAAGCTATGTCCTTCGAACAGTAATTCCGTCCCACTCTTGTGCTTGTGGTTCTATAACGTCTGCTCGACCAGGATACAACTACCTAATTCTACAACCCGCACTGGATTATAGAATTCTAGCGAATTTCTAGCGAATTGCTTTGTGTGTTTACTCTCTCTGGAAAGTTTGTACGGAAGAAAAGGAAGAAGAAAAGATGATTGATGATGAACTGAGGACTCCAGTTATATAGGCTCTTTCATACCTCTTCAAATACCTTTTGGATGTATCTGAAGCTTTACAACTAGACTTGGCATTCGTGTCGTGTTTTCCGTGTTCGTGTCGTTTTCATGTCATACATGATATCTTAACGGGTCGTGTCGTGTAACACCCGTTAAAATAAACGGGTAAAATGACCCGACCCGAAATCGACCCGATAATATTAACAGGTAATATGACCCGACCCGTTACCCGTTAAGGAAAATATATTTTAAACCAATAAATAATCAAATGAAAAACATAATACTAAATAAGTATATACATTCCATATTATCACATCCAAAACATAAAAACACAATTTTGTTTTAAGTATATTTTCGCTTACCTAAAGTCTTTAATAGTTTTTTAATTAATGTAGAAGTGTAAAAAAATATAGAAAAAAATATATAAACACTCGTAATGACAAGCTTTATAACTTTCATGAAGAGCTTAACTTCGAAATTCGCCACTATAATCATATAATTCATAGATCAAAATTTAATTGTTGATTGTTGTTTACATTTATGCTTCATTGTTCTCATCAAATTTCGTTTTTTTAGATTTTCTTTTTTGAAAACATGATCTATTAGAGGGTGCAAGTAGATGAATTGTTTGGATCGTTGATATTATATTTAGAGTTTTACGGTTAGTGAAAATATTGCTTGATGTTTATAAAGTTTCTACAAATTATATGACATTGACTCATATTTCAATTAACCGTAAATATTGAAACGTGATATCATTTTCTTACATCCGCCAGATGATCATGTTTTCAAAAAATAAAATTTTAAAAATGAAATTCAGTAAGAAGAATAAAACGTAAATGACAATCGACGGTTAAATAAATTTAAGGTTTCACTACTACAAAATTATCTATTGCTGGCGGTCCAAAAACTTTTTTCAACGATCCAACCGTCAAACTTATTTGTACACATTCCAAGATTGCATACGTAAAAAATCGTAAAAAACAAACATTCAGAGATTACGTAACGGAACAAAAGTTTTCGACGGTTATAAACGAAAAATCACAATTTAACGGTTATTTTAGCTCCGATTTTGATGAATTTTTACAGATACACTCCTCGACCCTATAAGAATGTAATGAATAAATTTGATCTTTAATTTAAAGTATTTACAATAGTGGATACCACAAAAACTTATTTTATACTTAATAGAAGTATAATATTAACTCTAAGTGTTTGTTTAATCTACCGTTTTGACACAATATGCATTCTACGAAATTTGTTTCAACGATCCAACCGTCAAACTTATTTGTACACATTCCGAGATCGCATACGTAAAAAATGGTAAAAAACAAACATTCAGAGATTACGTAATGGAACAAAAGTTTTCGACGGTTATAAACGAAAAATCACAATTTAACGGTTATTTTATCTCCGATTTTGATACTTTTTTACAGATAGACTCCTCGACCTATAAGAATGCAATGAATAAATTTGATCTTTAATTTAAAGTATTTACACTAGTGGATACCACAAAAACTTATTTTATACTTAATAGAAGTATAATATTAACTCTAAGTGTTTGTTTAATTTACTGTTTTGACGCAATATGCATTCTACAAATTTTTTTTCAACAATCTAACCGTCAAACTTATTTGTACACATTTCGAGATCGCATACGTAAAAAATCATAAAAAACAAACATTCAGAGATTACGTAACAGAACAAAAGTTTTCGACGGTTATAAATGAAAAATTACAATTTAACGGTTATTTTAGCTCCGATTTTGATGATTTTTTACAAATACACTCCTCGACCCTATAAGAATGTAATGAATAAATTTGATCTTTAATTTAAAGTATTTACACTAGTGGATACCACAAAAACTTATTTTATACTTAATAAAAGTATAATATTAACTCTAAGTGTTTGTTTAATCTACTGTTTTGACGCAATATGCATTATACGAAACTTTTTTCAATGATCAAACTGTCAAACTTATTTGTACACATTCCGAGATCGCATACATAAAAAATCGTAAAAAAAAAACGTTCAAAGATTACATAATGGAACAAAAGTTTTCGACGGTTATAAACGAAAAATCACAATTTAACGGTTATTTTATCTCCGATTTTGATGATTTTTTACAGATAGACTCCTCGACCTATAAGAATGTAATGAATAAATTTGATCTTTAATTTAAAGTATTTACACTAGTGGATACCACAAAAACTTATTTTATACTTAATAGAAGTATAATATTAACTCTAAGTGTTTGTTTAATCTATTGTTTTGACGCAATATGCATTCTACAAAACTTTTTTCAATGATCCAACCGTCAAACTTATTTGTACACATTCCGAGATCGCATACATAAAAAATCATAAAAACAAACATTCAGATATTACGTAATGGAACAAAAGTTTTCGACGATTATAAACGAAAAATCACAATTTAACGGTTATTTTAGTTCCGATTTTGATGATTTTTTACAGATACACTCCTCGACCCTATAAGAATGTAATGAATAAATTTGATCTTTAATTTAAACTATTTACACTAGTGGATACCACAAAAACTTATTTTATACTTAATAAAAGTATAATATTAACTCCAAGTGTTTGTTTAATCTATCGTTTTGACGCAATATGGATTCTACAAAAAAAATTTCAACGATCCAACCGTCAAACTTATTTGTACACATTCCAAGATCGCATATGTAAAAAATCGTAAAAAACAAACATTCAGAGATTACGTAATGGAACAAAAGTTTTCGACGATTATAAACGAAAAATCACAATTTAACGGTTATTTGAGCTCCGATTTTGATGATTTTTTACAGATACACTCCTCGACCCTATAAGAATGTAATGAATAAATTTGATCTTTAATTTAAAGTATTTACACTAGTGGATATCACAAAAACTTATTTTATACTTAATAGAAGTATAATATTAACTCTAAGTGTTTGTTTAATATACCGTTTTGACGCAATATGCATTCTACGAAACTTTTTTCAACGATCCAACCGTCAAACTTATTTGTACACATTCCGAGATTGCAAACTTAAAAAATCGTAAAAACAAACATTCAGAGATTACGTAACGGAACAAAAGTTTTCGACGGTTATAAACGAAAAATTATAATTTAACAGTTATTTTAGCTTCGATTTTGATGATTTTGTACATATACACTCTTCGACCCTATAAGAATGTAATGAATAAATTTGATCTTTAATTTAAAGCATTTACATTTTTTTATATATGAGTGATTGTATATATATATATTTACATTTTTTACACTTCTACAATAATTATTATTAATTTTATTAATTTTGCCCTCAAATAAAAAACATTATTCATGAGGGTTTGAAGGATTTTAAAAATCTAAACGATAATATAAGTGTAACAATTATCTATTCGTAGAGGAATAATGATAAATCACAAGTGTTTATATATTCTTTCACATTTTTCATACTTGTATGTATGTCTTCTTAGTTCTTGCATATACAAATACTATACTAGTATATTTTAATTTTGGACAAGAATGTGTTATGTAAAATTTATCCTAGTAATGATAATAAGGAACTCTCATAATAAAAATAAATAATGACTAAAACTTTTTTTTTTATTTTATTTTATAATTTATATAGAACGATAATACAAAACTATATATTTAATATAGAATATATTGTATATATTAATATGACTATTGTATTTTATAATAAATCTTTTAGTAATTAAACTTTAAAATTATTAAAATAATTTTTTTCTTAACGGGTCGAAACGGGTTACCCACGTGTTACCCGCGTGTATACCTGTTAAGAACCCGTTATTAACGGGTTCTTAACGGGTCACCCGATAGTGACCCGATAAGTTATCGTGTTGACTCGAAACCCGTTATTTTCGTGTCGTTTTCGTGTCGTGTCACCGTGTCGTGTCAAAAACTGCCAAGTCTATTTACAACTCTCTACAAAAGGTTGTATCTTTAATCAAAACGTTTTTAATTAATTTAATTAAAAACTTAATTCGAAATTAAAACTAATTGATCAGATTAATTTTAATTCTTAGGCCCCAAGTGCCCCAAGTCTTGATTAATTAATATTAATATTATGGTATAATCATCAAGCCCAATCCAACAATTGGTGGCCCAAGCCTCAATCCTCATTCAAATGGTCCAACACATAACTAATATTGTAGAAGACAAAACATATATAAAGGTACTTGGGAATCTTGTTTTCACCAATGTGGGACAAGAGTCTCAAAACTTCCAACATCGTCTGCATACCAAACGATACCTAAAGGAACGCTATCTTTGTGTCACGAAGTTATGTGGTATCGAGTCTGCACCATATAATAGTGCGGTACATAGATGGTCATACTTGGTTAATCCCGTAAAAGACCATAAAAACTAAGAACAAAAATAAGCTAACAAATTTAAGATTCGGTGAAATTAATGATATGCTCTGGGTAAAATAGGTAGTAGGAAAATTTTCAAGTGAATTTGTTTTAGCGATGTACTGGTCAATAAGTTAAAATTGAAAATCACAAAATATATCCCAAAATTCATTATTGTATAAGTATTTATTGTTGTTGCACTTGGACCCCCTAACTTTCAAGTTCATCAGAAAAGTTACATGCATTTATCCACAAGAAAAAAGAAAAAATAAATTAGGTTATCCATCAGTAAAAGACTGTCTTTTCCTTTTGCCAACGTGATCTTGACAATTTCACCACTCAAATTTTGCTTTTGTTTTCGTTCATTTTTCAGGCTGAATTGCAATAAGAGTTAGGTTAATGTTAGAAAGCATTTATTTAAATCAGATTTTGTAAACCATATGACCTGGTTGTTGATAATTGAATTATTACTTAAGTATTAATTAACGTATTTGTTTCCTACTAATGACACGTCACATAATTTTTTATTTTAGTTAGAAAATTTGATCTACCTAATATTATCCTTAATGGTAATATGAAGAATGGATAAAGAAAAGAGTGTTCCTCAGCTATGGGAAATAGTTATAAAAATTTCATTTCCTCACGGTGATAGTTCGATAAGTTATTGTCCATAACTTTAAGAGAACACTTTAGCTGGTTTGTTTTTAGTACATGGTTTGTCCCTTTTCAGCCCAAGTCTGATCTCTAAGAAAGGAATATATTAAGCTCATAGATTCAAACCAAATAAGAAAACAACTTCCAATTCACTTTTGATAGGAAGAAATGCATCTAAAATTAATTTATTACTATTCCAATAAAATTTTGGTCATGGAAATCGACATATTTACTGCTACATTTTGTAATATAAGTGAATCTTATTATTGTATGTGAGTCTCATTTGTATGAAAAAATGCGTTAATACCTTACTATTGTTGTTTTATTGTCTTTTTACACTAAGGAATCCAAATTGTAGTGTAGTGCCACTTGACTTAGGCCTAGGGGAACCAAATCAAACAAGTATATATGGTTCATAAAGGTCTTCCTCTTACACCACCAAAATAAGCATAATGCACGAGGACAGAGCAAAAGATCAACAGAATCAACCAAACATGTATGGTTGTTGTTGAACACCTTCTTTGTTTTACCAAATTGCTCTATATTCCCAAACAGTAGTACCAAGTACCAAGACAATTTGGATCACACTCATGGTACTTGGACCTGACAATAAATGGTTAAAATGATCTTTTCATATGTCATTGGAATATGATCACTATATCATCAAAATCTCATCGTTTTATCATCAAATATTCGATCACTATGTCGTCAATCTTTAATCTTAATCAATTCAACAATTAAAATTTAGTATCTAATCATTTTAATCATTTTTTTTAATTATTTTTGGCGTTTTAAAATTGAATAGATTATTTGTACAATTTTTTTAGAGGCAAATATCTATGCAGAAAGTAAAGAAAAAAGAAGAATGGAGGGGGGTCAAAGTGTATGAAGTGCCAAATTATTGCAGCCCTGATGAACTCTAGCTACTTATTTTCTATTTTAAACCTTAGCTACTTATTGATTAAGTGAATGACGTCATAGGGTCCTAGTGTTCCAAATATATATGCCATGACAATCAAAAGAGAAAGGAACGTTGATAAAAAGTGGCTTAGATTAAAGCAATGTCTAACTCTTTTCTATGCCAAATGGTGATAAAAAGTGGCTTGGATAAATTAAGAAAATATTTCCTTACTAGTGGCGAGGGATTGGAGAATTTGCGCTATATGTTACAATGTGCAGTCATAAGAATTGATATTAAACTCATTATTTACGAGAGTCGCAGCTACAATATCTCACTAAACCGCAATACTAGGGCCAATAACTTAAATTATTAAATTAAGAGGAGTATCGACATGATTGGTGTATGAGTGAGTTTGTGATAGAACTTACAGCGCGGAGTTGATGATGATCAATTCAATTAATGATCAATTCAATTAACTATTCCTATGATTTCCCCACAACGAATAGGAATTTGAGTAATTCGACAATCACCAGCATGCTAATGGAGAATCTTTTAAGCCATTTATAATGGATTGTAGGTATAAATGGAGGGATATAATGAGACCCAAATGGTTGGTATTCTCTGAAATGCTCTTGCTTTTGTATTTGGTGAATTTTCAAAGATCCATTCGTGTGGATCGCTTGGTTCACAAAATTACATGGGACTAGAATCTCATCGCAGGACTAATCAACTGGCCAGTTAGGCCATATTCTGCTGCACTTTGCGTGTACCTTGTGCCATCTTTTGGAAATACATCACACGTAAATTATAAAAAGGAATATGAAGAAATGGAAACTTGTTCATGTGAAAGCCACAAAGTCCAAATGCTTTGACCTCAAGTCAAAAAATGCATCCATATTGAATTGCATACGTTACATTGCTTAAGCATTTGTACATGTGTGATTGTTGCTCATGTTAACAAATTCAAAAGACAGAGACAAATTCTGATTCTTATTTTATAGACACAAAATAAAATAAAAGACTATAAATTATCAAGACGGTAACATGGCTAAAGAATTTGCTATACTTAATTATTGTGTTACAACGGTGTGTTTATAAAGACAAATACGAAACAAATAAGAAAGCAATAAATGTAAGGTTTTCTTTAGTAAGCATGATCAAACACCAAGTCATGCAATAACACAAGTAATATGAGCTATATATGAAACAAGACTTTATTTAGGGTTGTCATTTAGTACTACAGTCTAGTGATATTCTTCTTCATTTATAAGTGAGAGGTCGTAGGTTCGATTCTCGCCAAAAGTGAATTTGAACCACATTATTGCTAGCCCATTGTGAGACTAAACTCATCCCCTTCCGGGGATAACAACCATTTGGAGGAAAAATATAGGAAACTAATTTGAAATTAGAATGATGCGGTTATGGTTTCTTTGACAATTGATTGCAACTGCTCACTTAATGGGAGGAAGCAGTTGCAATGTATATATAGTGATGCTTGGTCCCTCTTTTTCGGTGAATATCTATCCTTTGTTCCATATACATTGGTTTGTCCCATCGAAAACCAGAGAATCCTAATGTGATCACAGAGATGAGAAGGCTAATCATTCTACTAAGAATTAACTCATTGAGTGCTAAAGATGGCTACAAACTCAGGTTAGGTTTGTCAGCCTTGTAAACAAGTAATTAGGGTTAATGCATGTTCATTTAATGTCCATGCACATCATAGATTTACTGAATATTAATATGCAAGGGTTTGATGGTAACGATCTCAAACTAAGGCCAACAATAAAATAAACAGGAAAGTAATCCTAAACCTTAAAGATTAGGTATAGTAAAGCAATCTTAATTTTTATCCGACTAGAAAAGCATAGTACGTAACAAATCAAAAGTACTCTGACATGCATAAAAATAAAGGAAAACTAATAAAAAGGGTTTTAAATATTTACATTTTAATAAAAAAATCATCCACTAACTTTATTTAATGATAAGGGACAAAATAAAAATACAAATAAAAATAAAAAGAGCATAAAAAATACCACATGAGCTGGTGCGCATACACCCCACCCCACCCCCCATTTCCACTATGTTTTCTCCCCATTGTCAACTAACATTAAGCCATTATTTTTATTTTTATTTTTTTGCTTAGAATAAGAGAAAAACTTCAAATTGAATTACATTTTCCCAGTTTTATTTTTGTGGTGTTGTTTCCCAATAGTAGTTAAGATGACGAGAGATTTTTCAATTTTTCAATGTGCCCGGAACATGGAGTGATACACCACGTCTCTATATAAGTGGTGAGATTCTTATGTTAAAAAATAAAATTTCCCACCACTTACATAATAACATGTGGTGTAGAAAGTTAAGATTGTAGGTGGAGGAGAAGAGGAAGCCGCAGATGGGTGGACAATAGAGGAAATTGGTGTAGAAAGTTAAAAAATTGAAGAGATACAGAAAAAATTTGATGAGTATCGAATAAAATTAGAAGAAGAAAATGTGTTTGGAAGGTGAGAATGTGCCAAGAAAATTCAAGAAAAGGAGAGAGAAGAATGTAGTACCGTAAAGTTTTATAAACAGTGTAGTACCGTTAAGTTTCATAAACAGTGTAGCACCGTTAAATTTCATAAACAGTGTAGTACCGTTAAGTTTCATAAACAATGTAGTAAGTTTCATAAATAGTATCGTAATTTTTCATAAACAGTGTAGCAAGTTTCATAAACAGTGTCGTAAGTTTCATAAACAGTGTAATAAGTTTTATAAATAGTGTAGTACCGTTATATTTCATAAATAGTTTGTGTGAGGACGCGTAGATCCGCGCGTCAATTTTTTTTTAAATATTAAAATTATGTCATTTTCATTAAAATTTAAGTTCTTTTGTCATTTTTATTAAAATTTAAGGGGTTTTCATTAAAATTTAAGTCTTTTTAATTAAATAAAGTTATAGCATGATTTTTTTATCAAAATAAACTTAGCCCAATCCCTTTTCGTAAAAATTCTCTAAAAATAAATCAATTACTAGCTAACTTTTCAAACAATTCAAGATATAAATCTTGCGTTGAGAACGTCAAGCATTGCTTGTACACGTGCTAGCTGTAAGAGAATGAATCATGTAGGGTTTTCTTCATTACTCAACAAAACAAAAGTAATTTTTCTATTTACCCATGTTTAGGTTCATATATATATATATATTTTTTTTTTTGAGAACTGGTTCATATATTATTTGGCTATTAGAAATTGAGAAGAAGAAAAGAAGAAGAAATGAAAAGTGAAAGAAATAAAGAGAGAGAAGGTGGGCGGGAGAGGCCAAAAGTCCAAACAAAATACCTTTTGGTAAATGATTTTCTTAAAGTGATCTTATGCTGGAGATGCGTTTGGTATAAGCACTAGATAATCACTTTAGATTTTCGTAAGTGGCGGGAGTTGGGAAGCAGATGCCATTACCTCGTGAAAACAAATAATTATAAAAAGGTGGAAAGAAATCCCGGTCCCAATCCCATCCTGAAGCATTATATATAAATAAAGCAAAAGTGAGCCCTCTGTTAATTTATTCAAGCAATCTGACCTAGCTCCCTTTGTACAGTTATATGGATGAAGATGATGCACGGCTGTCTTTTCGTTTTAAAACTGAATTCCGTGTACCCAAAACACCTGTGTGCTAGCTCAAGACTTGCCAGTTTCATATTTTAAAGGGGCTCTTAGAGATTAGTCCTTACCAAAGATAATTTTTAGAATAAAACCTAAGAGGTTTTCAGTATTTAAAAATGATCCTTTATTTCAATGCATTATGACATGTCATCTATACAAATACCACAATTTTTACCACTATTTACTTGCCTGCCACTTAAATGTTAGTACTGTAACGTCAACATTTTTGCTCTTAGATTCGTAACAGTCAACATTAGAGAGAGATTTAGAGAGAGAGCGCGTTTCATCCGGTATTGAAGCTGTGTAATCAATGAAAATTTTCAAATTTTCCAACATGCTGTCTCCTCTCACAAACATGCTGTTCTTTTGTCATAATCATAAGCTATATGGTGTGGAATATGTGTTTAGCTGTCATAATCAACACACATGGGGTGATACTTGTATAGCTTGTTTCGTATGGTGTGCATGTTTTGGTCCAATAAGTTTCATTGTTTTAGCAAGAATTGATTTTTACAATGCACACCATGTGTTTGTCGAAAGACCTTTTGTGGAGATTTTGTATATGTTGGTGCTTGTTTCATTCGGTACGGTCAATTAGGTTCCCTCCATTAGGTACGGTCAGTTAGGTCCTCTCCATTCGGTACGGTCAGTTAGGTACACTAAATGGTTTCCGTTATGGTACTTTTCTCTACATACAAATCAGTTCCTTTCGTTTATACTTTGACTCATTTTTAATTTATTGAGTGTAGGACTATTAAAAAAATGAAAGCATTTGAGACAGCGTAAAGGATAAATGAGATTGAAAACATTGCAAAATGGCAAGTAGAATAGGATGTGAAGCAGAGGGATGAAAGCTCATTGAAAAATAGTGTATTGTGCATCTTAGTTGGGAAGGAAATGAGGATATGGCCTAAAGATTTTGCTGGCTGTGCAATGCCATCATATATTTTTGTAATTTTTTTACGATCCTTTAGGTTTGGAATGGGCAGTTAGGTACGTTGTGTATGTTTAGGTCCTCTCCATTCGGTATAACCCGTTAGGTCCCCTTCATTCGGTACGACCAATTAATTTCCCTCCATTTGGTACTGTCATTTAAGCATTATCTATACCTAAGGGCAATATAGGTAAACTAAAATTATAACAAATTTGTAAAAAAATAATTAAATATGACATGGACTATATAATCTGACGTGGACATGAGTCAAAGGACTATTTTTAGTTTTTAATCTTCAATACGGTATTTTTGAAAAGTTAATCTTATTTAGGGATTAAAATGAAGTTTTCTATATTTTTTTTAAATTACTTAAAAAATTTGTTTATGATATGTGATGGCAACAGCAGATCCTTATTGTAGATATTGGCTAGATTTGGTGATATTTTTGTTCAACCTTACAATACTACCGATGTTAAGAGAAGAGACTCTCGAATGTTGAACATCGACTGAGTCGTAAGTAAACATTTTTATCCACTCGAACTACATATATAATTTTTTTAATTTAAAATAAAGCTGGGTAAAAACTCCTTTAATTATACTTATCAAAACTTATAGTATCTCGCTATAATTGTTTCAGTCGTGTATTTGTTTAATTAATCTCCCCCTATATTATAGATTAACCTAATAACTTTACAAACCTTAAACTACTGTAAAGTGAAATTATATTGGCTAATTTAACACAGTATGAACACAGAAAGTTCTTAAATTAATTAGAGAAAAATCTATTTGTATAAGGCTACCTAATTAATTGATGATTAGTTGTGGTAATTAGTATTATTTTGAACCAATGATTTGAGTATTGCACCTCAATAATTGGTGATCAACCTAGTGGCTATCATGTAAAAGAGAGACCTCATTACCAAATGGCCAAGTATCACTTCGCTATATTTATCTTTCTTTTTATTTTGGCTTATTCCTGCTTTTTTCTTGCATTGTCTGTGCTAAGTTGACGCATCATTTCTTTGTCTTGCATGGCATACACAGTGGCAGTGCACCATCATGCTCTACCAGACCCAAAAAAAATAGAATATGACAGCCAATATTTCAACAAGTTGCGTAGGGTAATATTATTTTGTTAGATTTATGTTGCTAAGTAGGCAAATTTTTATGTTGATGAGTATTGTGAATTTCGATGGTATGTATGTTAAGATTATACGAACAATCATTCAAATTTACAGTTGAACAAAATAAATGTTAGATACTCATTATTCTAAACTTATTACGTAACCTCAAGCAACCGAGTGTGTTTACGCTTCATCAAAGTTAATTAAAAACTGACTAAGTCATGCAATTGCTTGTGAATGCACATAATGTATACATTCCCCTTTGGCAAAAGGCTTACTTAAGTTACACCCATTGCCTGGGTTCCACATTGATGAAAAAATGGATCTTGCATGAGCTTATAAGAGGTTGGGCTAGTCCTCATATTGCAAATTGGTTTTATGGTGGAACCTTAACTTTCTTTATGGTATCAGAGCAAGTTGTCTCACATGTGAAGCCAAACAGCCACAAGTGCTCCATGTCATTCCGTTGTGTCATCCACGTGTTAAGCTTGAAATTCGCCGTGTGTGATCTAGACTACTCTTCATATTGCCAATTGGTTTAAGGTGAACCTCAACTTTCTTATTACCGTGGTATATGTGTGTGTGTGTGTGTGTAATCTTTCTTCATTTTAATTATCTACTTGTTTTTCCCTACTGTGTTCCTTTAGATTGACAAGTTGGGAAATTTGTTGTTGGAAAGTATTTGGTAATCTTTAATACTATGTTTTTTTTTATATCAAAGATACAATATTATTGAGAATAAGGAACCATGACCAGAGGATAGCAGAATAAAAGAGAGTGACCCTTGAAAAGGCCTTGCCGGGTCTACCAACCCGGAATCAAGGAAAGAAGGGGTCACCAAATACATCAAATACTTGAAAGAAAACTATGTAGCACTATCCTCTAACAAGGCATCTACAACTAAATCCGGAGGTTCCTCAAACCAAATCACCTCAATTACTAATATTATGCAACAAGGGTTTGATATTGGGGATTTGCCAGTTTCTAGTTCACCTCTTAGTGCTTCAAACATGCAGCAGTTATCTTCAGAATCAACTTCTCATCACCATCACTCTACTCCTACAACAAACAAATCACCTTTAATGCATGTCCATCACAGTTCTCAACTTGAGGTAATTCTTCCATTCTCATCTCAGTTGAATGTAAATTCTGAAAATCATGTAACAGCTACAGATTCACTTCCTCATCATTCCATGGTTACAAGATTGAAAAGTGAGACTATTAAGAGGCAAAATTATGCGGCATATCTAGCAATTTTTCCAGAATTGAAAACCTTACAAATCACTGAAGATGAACCATTCTCTGGTGGTTATTCTGTAACATCCCACATTGACCAACGGAGAGGGGGTGATGTGCCTCATATGTACATACCCACCTCCATATAGCACGAGGCATTTTGGGAACTCACTGGCTTCGAATTCTATTGGAACTCCGAAGTTAAGCGAGTTCGGGCGAGAGCATTCCCAGGATGGGTGACCGACTGGGAAGTTCTTGTGTGAGTTCCCATAAACAAAACAGTGAGGGCGTGGCCGGGGCCCAAAGCGGACAATATCATGTTACGGCGGAGCCAGTCTGGGATGTGACAAAATGATATCAGAGACACTCTGTCGTTCGGTGTGAGTGTGCCGACAAGGATGTCGGGCCCCTAATAGGGGTGGATTGTAACATCCCACATCGACCAACGGAGAACGGGTGATGTGATTTATATGTACGCCCACCTCCATATAGCACAAGGACTTTTGGGAACTCACTGGCTTCGGATTCCATTGGAACTATGAAGTTAAGCGAGTTCGGGCGAGAGCATTCCCAGGATAGGTGACCCACTGGGAAGTTCTCGTGTGAGTTCCCAGAAACAAAATCGTGAGGGCGTGGCTGGGGCCCAAAGCGGACAATATCGTGCTACAGCGGAGCCGAGACTGGGATGTGACATATTCATTTGTCACTGAGATTACTGATAACACAGAACCATCCAATTTTCGAAAAGCTGGAAGTATATCACATTGGCAAAATGTTATGCAAGAAGAATAAGACTCTCTCAGGGCACAAAGTACTTGGATATTGGTTCCATCTCCTATTGATAAGTCAATTGTTGGTAGTAAATGGGTGTACAAGGTGAAAAAAAATCCTGATGGCAGTGTTTCTAGATACAAAGCTAGGCTGGTTGCTCAAGGGTTTTCTCAGGAGTATGGAATTGATTACTTTGATACTTTTAGTCTTGTTGTTAGACACACAACAATGAGGATTATTCTTGCAGTGGCTGCAATGAACCATTGGGAATTGAAACAGTTAGACATTAAAAATGCATTCTTACATGGAGATTTGCAGGAGGAGGTTTATATGAAAGAACCTCAGGGTTTTATTGATTCTATATGTTCTGATCATGTTTGTAAACTCATCAAATCCCTATATGGCCTTAAACAGGCACCAAGGGCCTGGAACTCTAAATTTACAAGTTATTTGAGTGCTATGGGATTCTGTGTTCCATGTCTGATACAAGCTTGTTTATGAAGAAAGATGGGGATGATATCATCATACTTCTTCTTTATGTTAATGATATCATTTTGATAGGTTCCAATTCTATAAAAGTACATCAGGTTATTCATGAGTTATCTGAAGTGTTTGACTTAAAGGATCTAGGTAAACTTACCTATTTTTTTGGGTATTCAAATTACATATCAACCAAGTGGTGACATCTTTGTCAACCAGTCAAAGTATATTAAAGACTTAATCCATAAAGTTGGTATGGATTCTTGCAAACATGCTTCAACACCATGTAAACCACACAACTCATTGTTAGTGACAAAATGAATTCCCTTCAATGATCCTACATTTTATAGAAGTATAGTTGGATCCTTGCAATATTTAACCTTCACTAGGCCAGAAATAACATTTGCAGTAAATTCAATATGTCAATTTATGAAAACACCAACTGATATTCATCTTGGGGTTGTGAAACGAACACTGAGATATCTTCAAGGAACATTGAAGAATGGTATTGTGTATTCATCGGATGCAGACCCAACTTTTAATACTTTCTCAGACTCAGATTGGGCCTCATACTTGAATACTCGAAGATCTGTGATTGGATATTACACTGCCCGATCCCGATGTCTGGGGGACATCAGGATGGTCACGTGATGGCCGATACCCGAGCATGACGAAAGTCATTTAATAAATGCATATGCCGAGAACATGTGAAACATGCATATAAATTTCGCGCGAACTACGCAAAGTAATATTCAAATGTCAAAAAAGATAGTGATAATGCATGACATGTTCAGAGCATACATCTAATTCAGAATACAAGCGGAAGGTGCTATTACAATGGTGTCAAAGCAGAGAGGATGGCAAGATATCACTGGTAGTGGAATGCCTCGTAGCTCGGATTGTATGCCTCGTAGCTCGGATCGTATGCCTCGTTCCTATGTCCTGAGGGGGCGCAAAACAAACATGAGTGGACCAAGTTGATATATAATACTAAAACAGTTATTCAACAACGTGCTAACCCCCAAAGTTTTATGGAAACTCAATAGTATAATATGTAATAGGTTTTCCGAAAAACCCTAGCATGCCATAAAATCTTCCATAAAACATATATCGTATATAATGTGCTAAATAGTGGTATCATAATCGACCGAAGCCACTATATCACCCGACCCATAGGCCAAATATATGAATATCTTCCGAACCGTAGGCCATTACATCACCCTACCTGTAGGCCAAATAAATATCTTCCGACGCGCATGCCACTACATCACCCAACCGAAGCCAATATAAGTATCATCGCCTGTAGGCAGAACAGTGACCACTAGATAAGCACAAAAATATTGAATATAATCTTTCCAATGTAATTACATATATCTCAAAACATCTTCATAGTATATAGTCATTCATCATATATACTACAAAGAGTGTAAAAATATGTTCATAAATAGTATATAGTCATCCATCATATATACTACAAAGAACATAAATTCGATAAAGTATGGTATTCCAAAATATTCTCAGTAAAACATGGTAATCATGAAGTGTAAATCTAATTTACTCAGGAAACGTTTCATAAAACGTAACCATTTAAATCGTGCTTTTCATGTATGCATTTCTAATAGTAAAATATGCATTTTAGAAGGGGTTCACTCATAGATACTCCATCGACGAAGAGCCGTGCGAAATAGGAAAGACGGAATTGCCGCTAATAATCGCACCTAAGCACATAAAAGGTCCAATTAATAAAACTCTATCATAATGATTGACTTTCGGAAAATGGACATCATAAATGGATTCAAGATGTTGAAAAACATAAGGGAGGACCTCGGGTACTCCCACATGCTACCGCACGCACTCTAACTCACTGCCGCAGGTCGCCGGAAAGTTGGCTGAAAAAGTTGATGGCGCTGCCATGGAAGGCGGTGCATGTGCTCCACGGGCTGGCACCGACAACCCTTCACTTGCGCCCACGCGCCTTCACGCTTGGCCTGGGGTTTGGGTTACTTGGGTTTAGGCCTAGGGTTTGTTGGGTTTGGGTCCAAAAGGTTTGGGTTTAAGTTCAACGGGCCGAGGGCCCTAGTTGGTAAAGCCTAAGGGCCTAGGTCCAAAGGGATTTGGGTTTGGGTTAAAAGGGTTTGGGTTTGGGCTAATAATTGGGTTGGGTTTGGTAGAGCTGCCCAAAACTCTAGGCTAGGGGACCCGGGCTTCCGGGTGTGGGTCAGCTGACCCATTTTTCGTCGAGAATGAAGGTCGGAGCCTCCCTAGCTCCGGTCGAAGCTGATTCACCACCTTACCCTACAATCTACCTATTAAAATGAAGGTAGAGATGAGAGGGAGAGATTTCGTACCTGTTTCACGCCGTGAGTGGCTGGAGTCGGCCAGATTTTGGCTCGAAAGCCACGAGTTTGCCAGAGAGGTTTGGGTGGCCTCTGGGTGTCTCAATGCTCCACAAAGGAAGAAGGAAAGAGAGGAATGAGGTCCAACACGATGGTGGTGGTTCCTTGGGTGTGAGGGTGTGTCGTCGGAAGGGTGAGAGAATAGAGAGAGAGATCTGCGAAAGAGGGAGAGTGAGCTGAGAGAGAGCTCGGGCGAGAGAAGAGAGTGATTGAGCTGAGAGAGAGATAGAGAGTGTGTGTGTGTGTGTGTCTCGGGGGAGAAGAGATAAGAAGAAAGAGGGAGATAGGAAACTGCCACGTGGCATGCAGAGAAATGAGGATAATTAAGAGAAAATCCAAAAATGGGATCTGGATTGGGTAAGGAATAAGGGGTAAAAAATGGTAATTTTATAAATTCGTGAATATAAAATTACATAGTTTGGGACGGGGTTTCATAGGATATATTGTTTTCCTTGGAAACAATCCCATATCTTGGCAGTCAAAGAAACAAAGTTTGGTTTCCAAGAGTTCTACAGAAGCAGAATATAAAGCATTGGCTCACATTGCTGCTAATATAGCCTAGCTCAGGTATATTTTGAAGGATTTGGAATTATTTTTGTCTACATCTCCAGTCATTCATTGTGACAGTATGTCTGCGATTGCATTGAGTGCAAATCCAGTGTTTTGTTCTCGAATAAAGCACTTGGATACCGATTACCACTTTGTTCGAGAGAGGGTGCAGCAAGGTGACTTGGAATTTAGCTACATTCCTACTGAAGATCAATCTGTTGACATACTAACCAAGGGGTTACATGGTCCTTCATTTGTCAAGCACTATTACAATCTTAAACTTGGCAACCCAAGTTAAGATTGAGGGGGGATATTGCCCAGTATTGATTGAATGGTAGTATTGTCTAACGATTAGTTGTCCTGATATGGCAAAACAGTTAGTAAGGTTGTTAGCTAGTTGATGTGGCAATTTGTTAGAATTGTTGCAGCTATTAGTTAGAGTTGTTGGTGCTAATAGCTTAGAGCGCAAGGCAGCTATTGAGCTATATATAAGTGTGTAAACTGTCATTGTAATTCACTTGGTGAAATATATTGAAATTCATAGCTCTCTTTCTCTCTCTACAACTGCATTCCTTTCTTTCATTTTTTCTGCAATCCATTAGTTCTTACAATACTGTTATCAGATATGACATAAATAAGAATGACACACATTTCTTACCATCATTCTTGTAAGTAAAAATGCTCTCACTTTTCAAGCCTTATAATAATCATTCTAGGATCTAAGTTGGAATTCTTTTATATACAATTTCACAAACTATTACAATACCTTATTTTGTATTTTATTTAAAGATAAAAACCATTATAATCGGATCCTCTACAAATCATATTACGATACAAATCAAATAATAGAAACTATTTTCGGGAGAAAATTACCAAACCAAATACAAGATTGATTGTAATCAAGAACACTCAAGCGCTAACTCAATTAATAAAATGCTAGCCACTCTTCTAGGCTTGCTTCACTATGTTTCGCATAATTTGAAGGAATCATCATTTTAGTTTATCATTGAAAGATCAACTTTGCAAAAAAATCACTAAAATCAGTAAATGTTTAACCCTCCAATTTTGACTTGATAAATAGACGAACACAATATTGACGATAAATATTGAAATGTTCAAAATAATAATTAGACAACTAAACGATTTCAAATTTGAGTGATTTTTTACAAGTATGATCTAAGAATGATGATCTAAAATGAATGGTTCAGATCTTGAAATTACTTTATAAAGTGTGCCTAAATAAGTGGTTAGTTAAGTTATTGAATGATTAGTGCTTGAGGTGCTAGAGTAGCAAAACCGTCATAAATGTGATTAATCGTACTTGAAATATTGTTTTGGTTACTTTGTAGTTTTTGGCATGCAAACGTAGTTTAAAACGAAAATATTTCTCCCATACACAAAAATCCCATCCATCATTCATGTTTGGTTTTGGTGGCTGGAAATTCTAGCCTCTCGCAGTCGCAGGTACAATTCTTCTGGTACGAAGGAGAGCCTGAGACAGTCAGACGGTACTCCCAACTTCACCAACTCCTGTTGACAAAACTGCCCCTGGTCCCTTCTAAAACGTACATACATTGCTTTCTCTATCCTCACCTGTCACCAATTCATTCACAATCCATCCAGAATTTTCCACCTGTCCTTCCAAATGTAACTGACGTCATTCATGCCGAAATATGACTGTATTTATGTGACATAATTGTACTCGTAATATGATCTATCTACATGTATTATATCATTTGTATGGTGTATTGCATGTCGGTTCACTAATTAGGGTTTAACTTGATGCAGTGATGCTCTCTTTACCAACCAAAAAATAGTGTATGATCATATTAGCCGTTAGATTTAAAACCAACTTAATTGAGTAGGATACCAAATACATAGATAGTGATACTCAAAGTCGCTTCCTTTTATGTTCTTTGAGTTAGCAAAATCATTATGTACTTTACTTATATCATAATATGTGGAGTACCCGGCTGCTTGAAAAAAATTTCTTTTAATGAACAAAAAAAAAATCCTTGTTAGTGTTAACATCTCATCGGTTGGATTCATGGTCGCTCAATTTGACGTGCCTCAAGTGGGCCAAACTATAAAATCACGTTTTAATAACATACTAGTTATATATTGGCGAGGTACAATACACCACATTAGCCAACTTATGTTGTGTATGTCTAGCACACGAGTAACTTTTTCATGTATTAAAAATACAGTCACTTAACGTTATTATTTCACTTAAATTATAACAAATAAATTTATTTTTTATTAATATATCATAAAACTGTAATATAGCTTATTCAGGATGCACTATGTGCTAGCACCCATAAAACAATTTCCAAATACACAATTATTTCTTCTCTTTTTCGCTCAATTTTCTTTTCTTTGTTTTTTCGGCAAAAGCAAAAGAAAAGGAAAAAAAAGTAATGAATAAGACGTTAGTGGGGATGTTGCTACGTTAACGTTTACTGCTCTTTGGGAAAAGAATGAATATTTTAAGGTGGACAGACGGCTTATGGGTTCCTGCAAACTTGTGCTTAAAAAGCCTCTGAGAAATTTTGTGACAAATGATTCCTGCAAATTTGGGTCTCCCCAAATGATCGATGGGAGTGTTGAATTGCCAGGGTCCTCCCAGCCCAACCCAGAAAACCCAATTCGTCATCTTCCTCCATTAATTCCCACATTTGAAGAAATTAATCAAGATTAATTTGTTGGGTCTGATTGAATGACTCAAAGCTTTGAAATTTGAAGTTATTGTCTACAAGGTAAATGAAGTCATCTCTTTTTTTTTTTTTTTTTTTTTTTTTTTGCCTTGCGAGGAGTTTATATCGTATAATATTACTGCAGCAATTATCTACTTCCCTCCCCAACTTTTTACTGATCTTTATCCACTTCTTGTGGTTATTTAAAGTGTAAGCTTTTCATGTTTTCATGCTTCTTCTTTGCTTTTTGATGTTTCTTCTGGTTTTTGTGGAGGCTTCTACTTCACCATGCAAATCGTTTCCAAGTTTTGAAGGTTCCCAATCATCCAACTTTCTGATACTGTAGTTAACTTAGAAGTTTAGGACAATTTCAAGTTATAATTTGTTTGGATTTTGCTTGTTACCTTGTGTGTTTTCAATTTCTGAAATTTCAGACCATTTTCTAGTCAAGTTTGTCTGTTTGGCGTACCACAGTTATGTTTTTGATTAAAAGTTTGTAACCGATTCTATCTGCGCATACCTATGGGCCATATTTATTGGTCTTATTCATGGAGCTGTGAATTTGCAGCAGAGTGGTTATGAAATCTCTTTGTTTACTTGTTTCGTTTGTTGAATTTGTTGATAGAGTATGAGCTATTCATCAACTCAATTTGCCACCTCAAGACAAATGGGGATATACGAGCCATTCCGCCAAATTGGCGTGTGGAAAGAAACCTTCAGAGGTGATCACACCTCTAACACTGCTGCTTCCACAATTCTAGAAGAGGATTCTGGTATCGAAAACAAGGTGAAACCGAAAAATGAATCTTTTCTTCCCTTTTTCTTCAATGTTAGATGCACTTTATTTGTTCTGACGGATGAACTTCAATTAATTTTCTGATTTTGCTTCCTCTAGATTGGATTTGTTTCCCATGAACACATGCTGCCTTCCGGAAACGGAAATGATCACGAACCGAGCAGATCTGCTGATAAGGTGATATAGCTTTGCTCTCCCTACTGTCTGTCTGTCTTTCTTTCCAAGCAAGGCAACATATTTGTGTCATGTTTTTGTTTTTTATTCATTTATCTCATCAATTATAAAGAAGATCATACTATCATCGATGCAATTTTGTATTCATTTTCGTGTAAGTTGATTATGAAGTGCACATATACACAGGTGCAGAGACGGTTAGAACAAAATCGTGAAGCTGCACGAAAGAGTCGTATGCGGAAAAAGGTGAGTAGGATTCACATGTCTTGATTTATTGGTCTATTCCATTGCTACAACTTGTGAAATTATTTGAATGATTTCTTGTACTACCACAGGCTTATGTTCAACAACTCGAAACAAGCCGCTTAAAATTGGCACAGCTGGAGCTGGAAATTGACAGAGCTAGAAAACAGGTGAGTTAAAAGAAGAAACTTTTTTCATCTTTGTTCATGTTACCCGATGCATTTCCTTATTAATCAGAATCGAATTAGTATCATTGGATGAACCCGTAACTGCCTGATTTGCAGGGTGCCTATGCAAGCAGTTCATTAGGTACTAGCCATATGGGATACAATGGAGCTTTGAATTCAGGTTTGTGATTCTGAACTCCCTATATTAATGACCTGATCACAATTTTTTTTTTTTTTTTTTTTTGAGAATTTTTAAGTGATTCTCGTAGATTATTGTGATTATAGTTCCATTCTGTAATTCCATCTGCAAATCTTTGCAGGGATCACTACATTTGAGATGGAATATGGACACTGGGTTGAAGAACAACACAGACAAATTGTTGAACTCAGAAATGCACTGAATGATCGTGTAACAGACATAGAACTTCGAAAACTCGTAGACTGTGGCTTGAACCACTATGCCATTCTTTTCCGAATGAAGGCAGATGCTGCAAGGGTTGATGTCTTTTACTTACTGTCTGGCATATGGAGAACATCAGTCGAACGCCATTTTCATTGGATTGGTGGATTTCGCCCGTCGGAGCTGCTAAATGTAACGCTGAACTTAGTTCACATTATTTCTGTTGAGTTATTGTACAGTTTTATTATTGTGTAACATGGTGCATATTGTTTCGCTTTTTCAGATTGTGTTGCCACAGCTTCAGCCATTGACTGATCAACAACTTCTGGACTTCTGCAACCTGCGGCAATCGTCACAGCAAGCGGAGGATGCGCTATCACAGGGAATGGACAAACTGCAGCAGGCTCTGGCATTGAGCATAGCAGCTGATCAAATGAGTGGAGAAAGTTTTGGGTGTCAGATGGCTTCTGCACTTGAGAAGCTTGAAGCACTAGAGAGCTTCGTGAGCCAGGTGATGCATCAGATTCCAATAATGGTTTTTGCAATTAATCTCATAAGTGTAGGGGATTTAATGAAATTGCATATTCAACACTAATTATATTTAGATTATGGGTAATATGTACAAATATAATGGTTACTAACTGCATAAGCCGTATATAAACTCACTTTTAGAGCCCCTTGAGTCTCTGTTTGGTGTCCCACTTTCCCTTCAGTTCTATTTTTTATTAAAAGTTTGTAACCGAACCGTTTTCCCTTAAAAATGCCTCAGCACAATTTGACTTAGATTCTGCTATATAAGTTCATGAACTTACTGAAGAATTCAAGCTTCAATGGGGTGAGAAATTGTTCATAAGCATAAAGCATGAAATACCTTTTGACAGTTGACTCCTTGTTAATTAGTTTGCTGAAGTAGAAAGTATGTTTCTCTTGTCCATGGCAGGCAGATCACCTTCGGCAGCAAACGCTGCAGCAAATGTCTCGAATCCTCACGACACACCAAGCAGCGCAAGGCTTGCTTGCACTGGGGGAGTACTTTCACCGGTTACGTGCCCTCAGTTCTCTATGGACTGCTCGTCCTCGCAAACCAACATAGTCAGCTGCAACGTATTCTCCGTAGTTATATGTATTCTTTGTTCCATTATTATGAACTTATATCTCCCTGTTTCAGAAGGTGTAACCGTGTAAATATGAAGAAGCTTAGTGCAGGAGCGTTACCTATTCATATACGTTTTCAAGTTAGGTCTCCAATGAATGTAGCATGTACGAAGTTTCTCTAAGGGTAGGAATCATTTCCTCGCTAAAACGCTTATCTGTTGTAGTGTGCAGTATTAAGGTTTGTCGAGTTATTAGATTGTGGCCATACATACATATAATATTTGAATATTGGACTTAGATGAAGGAAAGTCCAAGGGTGTCAAATTAAAGGAGACTTGCCCAAAGCCCAGTACCGAGCACAAAGGCAAATTGAAGTCTTTTCAGCCAAATACAAGCCACATGCTTACCCTTGAAGTGACAAGTAATGAAGACTAACCTACTACCAACCAAAGAATACTTTCCAGTGGCATTCCAAGTAAAAAGTTGATGACTCACTACCCTCCAAGTGCTTTCGGGCAAGAACAAAGTTACAGCAGTCGGGCTAAATTGCCTATAAAAGGAGGAAGATACCCCATAAACAAGGACACTCAACCAATCAAACAAACAAGCATACAAACTCTGCTCTTAAGCCAAATTTGCATCCAAAAGCTGAAATCAACCCAGATTCAGTTATTTTTAGCGACAAGCTATCTCTTGTCCAGTTTAAAGCTCTGCTATCTCCCTTAGTGGCGTAGTATCGATTCCCTTGTGTAAACTTGTTTACCATCCATCCCTTTTTAGCATATAAACCCCTGTTAATTCAAAGAGAAGTGACTGCAAGAAAGTTCAACCTTAACAGACAAGGTGAAATCTTGTCCGACGCTCTTTGTTTGTTTGCTAAATTAGTAAATCTATTACTTAATGTATTCTCCAGCATGTATTCAAGTCATATCCACCTGCTTTCCTACTTTAAAAGTCTTATTTGCATCTGGATCTGGTTAGTTTAATGGATATTTTATCATTAAAATCAACCAAGAACCACGTAAATGGCTTAAAGGGATCTGGACTCCCTTCATTCGAACATACAAGACTATGAGCTAAAAGTCCTTGTTTACAAGGCAAGAAAGAGAACTTAATGTGGACTTAAGCCATCCACGACAATCCTTTGATAACAAGAAGTCCGAGTAACTTGGAGCGCAAGTAATCAACTTAAAACACACTTGCTCTACATTTGCTATACTGAGATAACAGTGGCACACCTAGCACTTAGTTAGTTTTGATTGCGAGCCTCAAGGCCTACACTTAAGGCCCCACAAAGGCACATTTCAGAACTAACTATGTGCTCTTCTTGTAGCACATCAACAAGCAAGAGCCCGACTATACACCCAAAGTGCCAATCCCTTGGGGAGCTGTGCTGAGGCCCGAGGATCCATCTCTAGAGAAATCTTTGCCCGAACATAGTTTTGGCACTCCCAGTGGGATTCCATTAGTCTTGTATGCCAAGAAAAAGAAAGAAGGAGAAAACCTTCAAGTGGAACACAGAATATGAGCCACCCCAGTGTTTACCAAGATCAAGCATGACAAATCATCCAGAGGATTTTCCTTCCCTACAAGGACCAGCTATTCTAGAAAGCCTGACTTCATCCGAGAAGTCAGGAAGGAAGGTAACCAATGAAGATTTGCAAGCCACCATTGTACAAGTGCTGAAAAGTATGGAGAATATCACTCTAGAAACCAGAGGAGAAGTAAGCGGACTATGTTCTTTAACAGGGAGTTTGCAAAGAAGATTAGATATGGAGTACTCTACTCCAAAAAATGGTTATGCCAGGGAAGTGATGAGAGAGGCTAGTCCTGAGAAAGAACCAGTTATCCCCTATTTCCTTTGCTTGGGGAAAAAAAGGATAAGGGAAAAAATAAGGAAGGATCTGGAGCCAGTCAGCCAGTATTTGAGGAGATCCTAGAAGTGGAGTTGCCCGACCCCCTATTATTTTCACTAGATAGTAAGGGGCAGAGCGGGCACGCCTAACACTTAGTTAGTTTTGATTGTGAGCCTTAAGGCCTACACCTAAGGCCCCACAAATGTACCTTTCAGAACTAACTTTGTGCTCTTCTGGTAGCACATCAACAAGTAAGAGCCCGACTATACACCCAAAGTGCCAATCCCTTGGGGAGCTGTGCTGAGGTCCGAGGATCCATCTCTAGAGAAATCTTTACTCGAACAGCCAGGTTAAGAGTTGTTGTATCATAGTTTGGTCTCACTACTTAAACCTATGTACGAGGTGAGGAAGCCCTTGGTTTCTTTTTCTTTTCTTTTTTCGATCATAGAGGAAGCCTTTGTCCCATAAAGGGGTCCCTCACCCTCATTTTAGGGATGACCTCTCATAGCCTCTTTACTCTCTCAAAGGCAAGAAGCCTTTATGTCCATTGTAACATATATTTACATGGTGAAATTGGATCACTAACGTGGATGTAGCCCCAACTGACACACCCCGACCTAGATCGATGCATGATGGCCGTCACGTGAGGGTGACGTAGCCATGTGCACAGTTCGGAAGCAATAGAGATATAAGGAAATGCGAATGAATAAAAACCAAACTACTAAAAGTACTAGCTAAAATAAGGTGCTAGTGCGAGATTAAGTGTGAAATACATAATCAGAGCCTAAATAGCCTAAGTGCAATCCGATTGGACAAGTACTAATTATACAACACCCAAAGGTGATCCTACATTTGTGATGTTCTGTCAGAACCACCGTCGAAATCCCTGTGAGCCACCAAAGCACCTTTACCTAAAACCTGGAGGGGTGCAAAACAGAAAGTGTGAGTGGGCAAAAACAAAGCTTTTCAAATTCATATCATTTGTCAAAAGCGCTAATCCGTCGCCGTAAAACCTGTATAATTTCCCAGAAAAATAATATATGCTATATCAGAAATCATGCTCATGATGAAAATCCATAGAAATATACCATGCCAAAGTATCTTAATGAAATGCTATAAGTAATCCAGTTAAAATATATCAATGCCAGATAACATATCAGCCGGATTCACCTAACGTGACCTGCACGGCTGAGTCTATAGCTTATAACCAATCTCAATCATATCAAATCCTGCACATAAGTCGGAACCACCTAAAGTGGTCTATACGACAAGACTAGGTGTAAAATAAATATGCTCTAGTGCTACGATCACGTGAAGACTGTGCGAATGATCGTGGGTCACCTACGAGTTGGAACCACTATAATGGTCTGTACGACAAACATGTGCACCTAACTTGGATCCAAGGTGAGCATATGGTGCGGGAGGTGAACATCACATGAAGGACTGTGCCCTAACTTTGGGCAGGAGCACTAACACTGGGGTGCAGGTTTATGAGCTCTCAATGCATCACATCATATCTCGCATAACTAAAGCAATCTCATATCTTTAATTTATGAACTTACCTGGCACTTACTTGTGCGTCTGCAACACCAATCATAAATATTTGCAACTACTAATGCATAAATAAAATAGGCATATACTTTGCATGACATTTCTAAACGTATAATCATTCAAATTCATTTTCTGGGAAAAATCTCAAGTATATAGGTATATACGGAAAACCAAAAGCCCACTCACTGGTATGTCGAAGGGTCGTAGCCCCCGAGCCTCGATCAATGGCGCTCGTCCTCTGGATAGGTCTCACCTATATGCGAAATAACTAAATAAACGTTAATTAAAGCCCACAACCAAAATTAGCTAATAACTTCTCATACAATGCTCAAATAGGGTGTTTGAATATACCAACGTGATCTACTCAACCTCATGAACATCCCCATATTTTTAAAATAATTTTTGGCCCACCCACGCGCCGCCACGCGCCGGCAAGGGCACGACCAGACGCACCCCCACGTGCGACCAAACCCTAACTGAGCTTAACGGCTGTTAGGAATATTCCGTTAAAACCTTAATAAAAGTTAACGACATTACCTGACGCCGTTAGAATATTCCGTTAGACTTGACGGAATATTCTCCTTCGTCTTCCTTGGTTCGCCGGAGACCGTCGCCGGCGCCGCTGCGATCGCCGGTTTCTGGAAAATATTCAAACCTTCATTTCTCACTCATTTTTGCACCAAAATCCATGAAATTTGTCTCAAAATGAAGCTTAGAGTGAGTAGAACACATTCTTACCACTTTCAAGCCTTGAAATCCACGGGATCTCGCTGGAGAAACCTTGATAATCCGGCCAAAATTTGAAACTCGTCAAACTAAGCTTCCCGACGTCCAAAACACTCCAACTTTCTTCCCCGAGCTTCATGAAGATGTTCTAAAGCTTCTTAGGACCTCAAAACTCTTTGAAAAGTCCACAATTACGATCACATGAACAGTGCTCAAAATCGGGGTTCTTGGTTTCTCGGGAAAACGAAGGCTTCACGTCTAATGAAAGGTATGGATGGGTTCCTAAGCTCACAAGCACGAAAATGGCTTCCAAAACCTCGATTCGTGCCAGAATTGATTGGTTCACGAGTTGACCATACAATTGTACGGATAATGGATGAAAACCGAGAGAGGGAGGAGAGAGAAAGGTCAACGGGTAAGGGTATGGGTGTGTGTGAGTGTGTGTGGTCCTAGTTGGCAACAAAACAACCAACCCCAAACTAGGAAAAAATTTAGTTCTAATTGGGTCCAAACAATTAGGACTTAACATGAATTGGACCACAACCAAAACATATCACCCACAACACCAACTAACGTCCAAGGGCAATTTAGTCAATTCACGCCATCGATAAAAAAAAAATAATTCAGGACGGGCTGTGACACCAACTCAGGGTGAACCAGAGTATATGTGTGTTCTTGTGTTTGTGTGATTTACGGTCAAATTTAAGTTGGCTCAAAATTGATGCAAACATTTTGTTACAAAAGTTTGAGCACTAGTGATCTCTATAATTAACATGTTAGTTTCGATGATCATCATATCGTGAATCGGCTGAATCTTAACTATATAGTGAATTTTTAATTTTCTCCTGTACGTCAAGGTTACTAGAGTTCATTGTTTACAGTCATCCATCAATATAAAATAAACACCTACCACTAAATATTAACATTGTTTACAGTCCATCAATATAAAATAAATTAACATTGTTTAGAGTTCATTGTTGATTAAAAGTTTGTAATCGGAACAGGTTCTATTTGTTTACATTAGCCTTATAAAAATGCAGCATTTTAATATTAACTATAATTCTGCTATATAACTTCTTGAACTTATTGAACTGAAACTTAGATGAGGTGAGAAATTGTTAATAAGAATAAAGCAGTAAATACCTATTCCCATCTAGATTATCGTATTATCAACTACCACTGTGACAATGGACTCCTTGTTACTTTGCTAAACCAAGGTTCTAAAAGACGGTAGGCGCTAGTCGGGCGGCGGGCTAGGGCCTAGCGCCTAGGCGGCTAGGCGGGGTCTAGGCGGGCGCCTAGGCGGACTAGGCGGATATAAGTAAATCCATTATATTTCGTGTAAATAAGTGTCTGTTTATACTTAAAATATATATAATTTCATCATAAACTACAAAATAGAATGACATATGTATTATAAAGTATTGGAACATAATGAAAACATGGGGAACAAGCATATATAGTGTGTGCCCATTTAAGTATTCAACAAGTCTCTTCCAATTTATTGAAAAAAATTAAATGCAAATTGAAAGTTATCTATTTTCTATCAAAGTGAGTCGCAACCTAGGCAGATGCCTAGGCGGGTCTGGGCGGGCTAGACGGTCTAGGCGGGCACCTCAACTAGTCTAGGCGCCCTTCATTAATTTTCAAACGCCTAGGCATTAATCGGGGCGGTGACCTGCCGCCTAGCGCCTAGGCGGCGCTAGGCGGGGATTTTTAGAACAGTGTGCTGAACTGTATACGTTGCTCTTGTCCAAAGCTGCAGGCATATCATCTCCGGTAGGAAACTTTGCAGAAAATGTCTCAGATCCTAAACGACGGGCACCAAGCAGCGCGAGGCTTGCTTGCACTGAGGGAGGACTTTCACCGGCTACGTGCCCTCGATTCTCTTTGGACCGTTCACCCCGGTGAACCAACAGTCAGCTACCACCTAATCTCCATTGATACATATATTACAGAAGGTGTGAATGTGAAGAAGTTTAGAGCTTGAGTGTCACCAATTCAAAACACACATATAAGTTTTCAAGTCAAATCTCCATTGTCCAATGCTTGTTGCATATACTAGTTTGATTGAAATGGGAGGATATTAAGTTATTAACACTAAATAAATGTGTAAATTTGTCTGAAATATCAAGGTTTGTTGAGTTATATTTTAACCTCATTTCTTATATTATTGGGAACTTTGCCTGATTATTTTGAACATTAGATCAACAATTTTAAGTCCAGCTAAAAGTTCCGCTTTTGAACTAAAAAATTGAACTCTGAACATGAAATGTGATGCAAGATTAGGAGAAAAACTTAGTTGAAGTTGTTGTACGAAACATTCTTTTGTGTGACGCGAAAAGAGATACATATGCAATTAGTGCATACAACTGCGATAGAAAAAAATTTCTTCCAGAGTAGATTTATGTATACATGAAAAATTATATTTGAATGTGCATTCTTGGTCAATAGTTTAATAACAATTATCATGTCATTTCGTATTACAATATAGTTGTATTCATCGTCATTGTAAGTGACATGTTTTAAATTCAATTATCGTCCATAGTATATTTTAAATAAAATTATTATGGCTAACCCATAGTGTAAATTGACATAATAAAAGATAATTCGTAAAAAGTCCATAGTTTTGGGGTACTGTTTTTATTTTTATTTTCACTTTTGGCGGGTAAGTCCAAGATCCTAACTGTCATGCTGCAGGAAGCCTCTGTCCACAAAAATTTCCCGTGGAAAATATAATAAAAGGGGAAAATATAAAAACCAAAATTACAAATTAAAATGAAAAAAAAACCCAGATTCAGTCAGATTCTGAAAAATATTCAGTATCAGAAGTTCAGAACCTTTCCACTTCCTTGACGCCTTCAACCTTCGCAGCCCAAATTGAAAACCCTAATTTCCAATTTGATTGTGACCAATTCTTTCCAAATCGGTCGGATCTCCGATCTGACAGGCTGAGATAGTACCTGAATAGAACAAAACAATGAGCAATTTGAGAACCATCTGTCGGCCGCACACGGTCTTCACGTCCTTCGTGTGTTGCAGACACCAAGCTCGCTTCGGCTCTAGGGTTTCATTTCGAAACCCTAATTGCAGTCCTCGCTTTCCGCGGGTGTCCGATTTTGCGAGATTGAATTGGGGCGGGTGGTCCCGGGTCAATCAGAGAAGGACGGTGGTTAGGGCTTCCAGTTGGGACCATCCCAAATCTCCCTACGAAACTCTTGGTAATTGGATAAAGCTTCAACCTTTGATTTGTTTTTTTTTTTTTTTTGTAAAATCTGGAATTTCTAACATTTTTACTGTCTCTAACTTTCTAATTTTTGGATTTTGTTTTTTGAAAATCAGAATTAGAGAGGGACGCTGACGATGACCAGATAAAGATTGCTTACAGACGGTTGGCCAAGTTTTATCATCCAGATGGTATGCTCCCTTGTCTTGTTTCGAAATTCTTTTCGAATTTTTCGATTTCATATCTGTAATTTGCTACTTTGCTTGTGGTGTTATCAGTTAATCACAAATCAAAAGAAACACTTTGTAAGAAGATAATGTATGTAAACAATTGTTGGTTTAATATGGTGAAACCCTTCGGTAAAATCGTCATTAATTTCAACTTGAAGAATCTTTGCAATTTGTGTGCAACAAAGTTATTGTGCAAAAGGGCTTATGACATTGGAAGTTGTTTTTATTCCTTACGGCTGCATTTGAGGCCTAGAATTGGAATTGGATAACTGACTAGAGTAAGAAACGAAGGCCATTCCAAATTTTGTCCAAGTTGAAGGAGGGATAAGGTTTCTGACTAATCTATCTAATTCTTTCAACTTGTTCAAATTTTGAAGTTGGCCTCCATGTCTTCCCTCATAAACCTCGAATCCAATTCTAGTCTCCAAGCGTGGTTTAATTTTCATGTGATTTTTTTTTTTTTTAAACTGATATCAGGCATATTGCTTATCGTCTTTCCTTTTGTGTTAGATTGCTGCATGTATTGGTTTCTACGTGTAAAAAAGTTAGATTATCAGTAAATGTGCTCTTCCTAATATTTTGTGCCATTTCCTTTGGTCTATTGCCTTTTGCTTGAATGTTCAAAATTGATCTAGTATTCTTTCCGTTTTCAAGTCTATGATGGTAGAGGGACTCTAGAGGAGGAGGAAACAGCTGAAGCTAGATTTATTAAGATTCAAGCTGCTTATGAGTTGCTCATGGATGACGAGAAGAGGGGACAATATGATAGGGATAACCGACTCAACCCAATGAAAGTAAGATTTGTAGTTTGCATATAAGTTGCCTTGTAGTTTCTTGCTTATATTTTTAGGATAGATACAGGAAAATGTAGAGTAGATTCATGATTTGTAAACAGATCAGCTTGTATTTTTTTAAGTAACGGAATCTTTGTGTGCGCTGTTATATCAGGCATCTCAAGCATGGATGGAGTGGCTAATAAAGAAGCGAAAAGCTTTTGATCAGCGAGGTGATATGGCAATAGCTGCTTGGCAAGAGCAACAGCAGCGTGAGATGAATATTCGTGCACGTCGACTTTCTCGTTCCAAGGTATTGAATCATTCTCCTAGTACACGAATCAGCTGTGAATAATAGTTTCGGTAGTTAGGAAATAAAAATGGAATTTCTGTATTCTAACGGTTTGATAAATGCTGCAAAGCTCTGCCTTTTGCCGGATGCACAAAACATCGACGGCGATTTGTCTCTTATCATTACTGATCAAACACTATGTTCAGAAGCTCGTGCTTCTCTCCGTGATCTGTTGTTTGAAATTATAATAAAGCTTTTGTGTTCTTTTGTTTTGGCTGCGTTTCTCGTCTTATGGCCTAAGATCAATGTATTTGACATCCAGGTTGACCCAGATGAAGAGAAGAGAATCCTGGCAAGAGAAAAAAAGGCCTCGGCAGAGTATTTCTCCAGTACCCTCAAGCGACACACACTAGTCTTAAAGAAAAGGGACCTAATGCGAAAGAAAGCAGAGGAAGACAAGAAAAAGCTCATCGGTCAGCTTTTAGCCGCGGAGGGACTTGAGCTCGACACACAGGACGAAGAAAAACGGTAGAGCAAGATTTACTCTTTGGCTTCTGACAGTGTGATTTGTACTATAGAATACACTTTGTAATGGCCGCTGAAGACAAATCCGTCCATACTTATATTCAACAACGAGAGAAAAATTAATCTGTATATATCTTTCGTTGAAGAAATTTATAGAAATTAATGAAAAAAATCCCATTTAATTATATCAGTGCATCCGTTCTCGTGCACCTGTGTTGATATGCTTCAAATACATCTTTCAAAAGTTCACCAAATATTTGGGTGAAAGCCAAGTCGAACGTAGTACGCTGACATAACACAGCTACATTCTACGATAGGCAAACGAAAGTTTGGGTGAAAGCCAACCAAATATTGCTACCTTGAACAGAATAGGAACTGTTTGTTGCACTGGTCCGCTGTCGGATGAAATCAAGCATACTCATCATAAATCAGGATTCTCGAGATAAGCCGAATGTCTTCCCACGATAAGGTCAATAAGTGGTTTCTCCACATCATCAACGCCCAGGGACTGGTTTCGGCGAACTGATATCTTTTCATTGCGTCTGACAACTACAACCTCTTCCTTGCGGGTTGAAAGCTCATTTGCTACAACCATATGCACCTTGTACTTCTTAAGAGCCATATCAGCCTTCTCCAAAAGAATCTTCGAATCCGTCTCTAGCTGTTTAGGCAAGCATGTCAAAGGTTTTTATGTCCAAAAAGTAATACTGCATCTTGTAATCTGTCAAAAACTTTTAGCAGAATTATATGACAAAGCTAAGGGTAAGGGGTATGATTTTGATTATTGAGAGGTACACATATATGACTGCATCAGGCATGTCGAGGAAGATCTGTTAAACGAAAAAGCCCCCACCAGAAATATGTCATTTTCAGCTTACTGCTACCCAGCCACGCCCTCAACCCTCGACAAAACAAAAAACAAAAAAAAACTCGTATTGATAGTCTATGGATGCAAGTAAAAAAATAGCTCTTCCGCTAAAGTGCAGCAAGTGAACTAATGAATGGAAATGCCAGTAATTAGAAATAAGCAGAAGCTTCTATCTAACCTTAAATGATATACAGAAGGCCGTTGGCGCCCAGTCTTTCCTCAGCACTAATAGCATCTTTGGCACCTGAACAAGTCGCATGTCCAACGGACCAGATCCTGACTGAATTTTGTGTTCTGCCTGCACAATCATGCTTTGCTAAGAAATGGTGCAGCTAACGCTTAGACTTGGATGAAACTTATACACGATATAAGATGGAGTATTATGATTCTTTTTCCTTTATTTCATAAGCAACTTTCGGACCACTAATCTCCTTATATAACAGTTTTTTCATTCAAACAAGTGATTAATTAAGCATCCAAGATTCATATGTCAACCCATTCCTATATATTCAGAGGAATATTGTGATCATAAACATGTCCTGTATAAATTTGCAAAGGACTGGATTATGTTATCTAACTGCAGAGATTCATATATAAGCCCTTAAAGAAACGCTATCAAGCTTCCAAAATTCACAATCAAGTCATTCCTACGCATTTCAAGGAAAATCGAGGAAAAAAAAATGTCCTCTAGCAATTTCTAAAAGGGGTAGCTTTTGTTATCTGTCGATTGAGTTACAGAATGCAGCCAGAGTATGTATGACATAACTTTTCAATATATTAAACCATTACCATGCTTTTCCAAGGAACATAAAAGTCAGACACTGCAGCTGCAAGGTAAAGAATTGCATGTGGCCCGAGACTTCTTATTGAAAAAGCAATCATCTGCAACATCTGCCCAAAACGCAAAGACAGATTAGTCAAGCATAGGAGGATAACTGTTATATCTAAAACAACCAGACACTCAAATATGGTTGTGAAGGGAAGTTAATAACCAACTGAAGCGAACCTGAAGATACTCAAATATGGTTGTGAAGGGAAGTTTTAACAAGAGGCCTCCTGTTACTGCCTGCAACAGAATAAATCCCCACATATAAAGGAAGTAAAAATATGCAATAAGTAAATACATATAATACTCAATGAAAGATAAATATAAGTGGTCGTACGGCATGACTTCGAGTGATGGCATTCCTCACTGCTTCCGAATGTGACTGGCACACTGGAAATATAATACAAGATTTAGTCACCTCAATAACAACTGTCAAAGATATGTATAATATTGTCAGATTTAACTTTCGAACATCACCACAAAGCTGCAAATAAAACTTCAAACATTCCTGTCTCCCATCTCCCCAAAACCCAATAATCAAGCACAAAACCAACTCCGATAATTAAACTCTACAATAAAATCCTATAATAGCATACAAAAATCTAATATCACAGTTACTCACACTAAACATGTCAAAACAAATGGAACATCAATGTACCTGACAAGCAGAAAGTTTGACATCTCTATTACTAATGCAGACAAAAACAGCTTGGTTTTCCTCTGATAATTGAGTTCTTGGTTTTTTCCTCAAGAACAGCAATCTGAACCAATCAATGATCCTCAAAAGCTAGAGTCTTCAAGGCTTAATTACTCTAACCTTTTGGATGTAACCTTCCAACCTGCTTTCTAAGCTGAGTTAAATCAGCCTACTCTATGACACTAGACCAATCACACTCTTCTTTTGGGTATATTCACTCATCTAAGAGTTTTAATGACTTAGCACTACGCGCATGTATGCCTAGGCATTTTAATCAAGCCACTAGCATCTTATGGAACTTTAACCTGCACGTTGCGGTTGGCTCTAATTCCAATAGTCAAGAATCAACCAGTACTCAAAAGCTATTTGCCGTCAAGGAGTCAAAAGCTTATTACTTGCCTTTATGGATTGTAAGAGACTCATTGTCGGCTAGGACATGAATATTACTTATTTGAGAAATGTAATTAAATATCCATTGCACAATGACTGTGTTTCTATCTCATGCCTTTTCTCAAGGTAGAAGTAATTTGTTGCTAATGTACTGGTATTCAAGAAGATCATTCTTGATCCCTAAACTAGAGAGGAGGAAACATAAGTTTCTCTTCCGTCATCCATGTCCATTTTTTGTTCTACATAGAAAGAGAAAAAACACATATAATCATTTTGCAAACAATAACTACAAACCGTTAATATTTGAGTCATCCGTATATTCAAAACATTCAAGCAAAGGATCAGCGGGAAGTGATCTGCAATATGGCTGGCAAGTACCCCTGCATACCATTGTGGAATAATCCAAAAAGTTTAGTAACAATTCTCTTCTATCGTGTTAAGTTGTTGAAATGACCAAATGATATGTACAATGGTAGAATCAAAAATTACCTTCGATATAGAAAGATAACAGCATAACCTGCCTTCAAAAAGTACCTGCAATGTTATCAGATAAGTCTAATCCTGAAGTCCGTATTACCAAAGATGGCATATTTATTGATGTGCAGGGTGATATACTCTGTGGATGCTGCTCCCCTGTGACCTGAGCTGAAGTTGTCGATGTAGCGAACACATCGTTGCTCCAGAGGAACGGTGGTGCCACCTGATGTCACACACACAACCCTCCTAGCTCCTCCACTCTCTACATCACATTTCAAATCAATCAAAATCCACTTAACCATACTCTATCACCCAGAAAAAGAAATGACTAATATAAATGCGACAAATCAAAAGGGAAACATACCAGAAGGTGTCGAATTCTTCTTCACAAATCCCTCAAGCCTTCCACTGATATCATCACTGTTCTTCAAAGGAGGAGCTGAGTCGAAAAATGACTTGATTTCAGCATCCAGTATTTCTTTTTGAACTTCCATCCCATTTGATAAAGCCATTTGAGGTTGCCCTACAGCCAATTCCTTGTCAAAACCCACAAAAAACCCTCAATTTTCACATAAACATAATTAATAACCACATATAAGTAGGAAAAGGACTAAAAGATCAGACTTTTATCATGTTAGAAATGATACGGAATAAAACCCTTGTTTTCAGATAAATATTGACCACACAAAGTTAAAAAAAAAAATATATATATATATATATAACCCAAGGATCATGAGGTAGGTGACTGTAAATTGGGGAAAATATACCCTTTAAATTCCCAAAGCCCACATATGTATGCTGGGATTTCAAACCAGAACTTCACTACAAATCAGAAAAAATAAAAAATTTGTCATGAAATTCCACAATATATTTGAATTGAGAGCAAATTCAAAATTTGAATGCAGAGCAATGATCCCAATTCGAAAAATTTCCCAAAACAAAAACTACCTGCAGTGAGAGAACTGAGAGCAGCTGCTGAAAATCCAATCGAAGTGGGTTTGTCTTTCGGTTCTGTGATTCAATATTCTGGAAGTATCGAACGGTGGAACGTTTTGTAGCCGTAGATTCCCGCGAAAATATTAAGGACAAAAACAGAGTTTTAACGACCTCTCAACTGTTTTGTTTTGTTTTTTTTTTTTTTTTTTTTTTTTTTGAATTTTAACGAAAAGCTCCAATACTGTTTACTATAACAAAAAACAATATTTTTACATAAAAAAATTAATCATTGCATTATTTACTTTACCATTTATTTTGTCTTTCTTGTTAAAATTCAAATATCAATGTAGAGGGTAAAATTAATCATAGTTCGCTATCCAAGATCATTTTACTATTCACTTTACCTTTTTTTTTTTATCTTGGATATTTTTTCATGAGTTTTCTTTTTTCTTTTTTTTTTGTTTACAGTGGAGGGTAAAATATCCAAGATCAATGTGATGGAAATTAAATAAAAATTAAACAGCACCACAATTAAATAAAATTGAGAAAATAACCGAAGAAACCTGAAATTGAAGCGGCGGTGTTCGGATGTTTCTTGGGGGCAGAGGGATGGGCTTGATTTTGTTATGGTGCTGGCTGGCTGGGTGTGTGAGTGTGAACAGAGTTGTTGTAGTAATTTGGTCGTATTCTTTTAAATATTACGATCTGATGGTATTTCTTTTTATCATAAGTGAGAAACCACAACAGGTGGCCCAATGGAAAAGTGCGAACCACAAGTCCCTAAAGAAAAAAACTAAGAGGTTCTAGGTTCGATACTTTGTAAGCTGTGAATTTGCTTGATCGTGACCACAAGTAGAGTGCAACTCCCAACTTGATTCTTTCAGATCCGAAAATGGTAGATGATCATAGTTCGCTATCAGTTGTCTCTCTGTTTGGAAAAAACAAAAATAATTTAGTTGAGTAAGTTTTTTCAATTTTTTTTAATACACACTAATATTTATTGAATAAACTTATACTTACATTGAAAACGTCCACAATACATCAAAGACACCAAAAATTCTAAAAGGCAAAAAAGCATAGAACATTGTTCACCACCGTAAATTTTGGTGTATACTCATCATATACCTAATGTCACATCCCATCCCGGAGATGTACGTTAATTATGTTATCGACGGTGTGAAATTACCTAAATATCCTTGGACGTTGAGAATTATTATGGGATGTGGTTTAAACTTAAGATTTTGGACCAATTAGCTATATTCCTCTTTTAGTGGATCCAATTAGAACCAAGTGTTCTCTTAGTTGTGATTGGTGTGTATTTTGGGACCACACACACATCCCTACCCTTTCTCTCTCTTCTCTCCCGTACTCTCTCTCTCTCTCGGTTTCACTCTCTCTCTCCTTGCTATACGTACGGACAAGAGCAAGAACACCCCAAACTTCGCAGATCGAAGGTTTTGAGTGCACCATTGTGTTCCTCGTGGTGCTATGAGTTGATTGATATCCAATTCAGGTAAGGATACTTTTGATACCTAGAGAACCCAAGAAACAAAGTTTCATGCACTGTTCACATGGACGTAAAACTACTTGTTTAAGGGAATTTGAAGTTCATAGGGAGCTTTAGGAGGTCCTCAGGAAGCTCGGGGTAGTTCGTTGGAAGAGTTTGGACGTTGGAAGGCCGAGATCGAAGTTTTTCAAAGTTGACCGGATTATCGAGCTTCCTCAGGTAAATTCTAGTGGATTTCAAGGCTTAAAAATGGTATAACGTGATTCTACATGTTGTTAGCTTTCCAATGGTTCAAATTTCATAAGTTTTGGTGAAGAATCGAGTGAGAACAAAGGTTTTGAAGTTTTACCCAGTTTTTCGGAGACCGGACACGAAGACAGAATATTCCGTCAGTTTGGACGGAATATGCTGACGCCGTCAGTTAGTTTGGATGGTTACCGTTAGGATTAAACGAAATATTCCCGGAATATTCCTGAAGGCGTTAACTGACGCCGTCAGTGTGCCTGGCACATGGCCGCGCTTGGGGGCACGTCTGGCCGTGCCATTGTCGACGCGTGAAGGTGCGTGAGGCTTCCAAAAATTTATCTAAAAATTTGGGGATGATCCTGAGGTTGTGTAGGTCACTGTGGTATATTCATATACCCAATTTGAGCTTTATATGAGAAGTTATTTCCAAGGTTTCGTTTATGTGCTTAAATAACGTTATTTCAGTACTTCTCATATAGGCGAGACCTCTCCGGAGGACGAGCGTAGCCAGGCTAGGCACGGAGGTTACGACCCAGCTACATATCTGTGAGTGGGCAGTTATTTCAGTGTGTATATATATATATATATATATATATGTATATGTATATGTATATGTATACTTAACGTTTTTCCCAAAAAACGTATTTAAAGGAAATGTGATTTAAATGCCATAAATGCCATGCATATAAGTCTTTAATTCGTATATGAATTGGTATGTGATGCTTTGTATATATAAATGTGGTGTTGTGGACGCTCAGGTAAGCTCAGGTAAGTTATGTTTGGATATGTGAATTGTCGATGATGTGATATGTGATTGAATAATTGTTGGCTCATAAAACTACACTTAGGGTGACTGTGATTTAGCCAGAGATATGACACGGGCCTGTTTATTATGTCACATCCCGCACTATATGCTCATATTGGATCCAATTTAAGTGAACAGTCTTGTCGTACAGACCTTATTTAGGGTTCTGACTTGTAGGTGACTAGCGATTTATCGCCCGGCTATTATGTGAGAGTAGTATTGAGCATGCTTATATTACACCCATTATTGTCGTACAGACCTTTTCATTTGGTTCCGACTCTTGTGCAGTATATTGCCGTATAGGTCATTGTAGTGACCCCTGCTAGATTGACTTTTGAGCTATCAATTCAGCCGTACAGACTACCACAAGGGTTCCGGTTATCATGTTATACTTCTATGAAATTATTCTTACCTGAATTGCTTACTCTGTTATATTTTGGCATGGAATATATATAATTATGATTATGTAAAGCATGATTTGAAGTGATATATTTATATACATATTTATGTATTCTATTTTCTGGGAAAGTAACCATATACTTGTTTTACGGCGAGGGGTTAGTATATTCAAAGGAAAATAAGGTTTTCGTGTAAATGTGTTTTACTGACCCACTCAACTTTGTTTTTCGCCCCTCCAGGTCTTAGGTAGCAGAGTTTGGTGGCCACAAGGACTCCAACGGTGTTCTGACAGAATCCGAAAAAGTATGATTCACCTTCGGGTGTTGTATTTAGTAATTGTCCTACTTGACTGCAACTAGACTTTCCTATTGTTGTGAAAGTGTATTTATACACTTAAACTCTCACTAGCATCCTTTCTTAATTGGGATTGTTAGTTGCTTGGTTTTAAATCGTTAGTATTTCTCTTACTCTTTATCGATTCCGCTTTGCGCTCATGGCTACGTCACTCTCACGTGACGGCCAACACGTCTCGACTCCGGTCGGGGTGTGTCAGTTTGGTATCAGAACCTAGGTTTTGCAGTCCTGTATAATTCTTGAATATTCTAATCCTTGTGATGTCTTATGTCAAAACTATGTCGCCCGTAGAGAGCCCCGTCACTCAGCTGAGCCTAGTTTCCCTGATATTGCTCAATTAGGGGAACTATAGTTTCTGCCATTCAATCTGCATTCTGTCATCCCTAGAGGACACCTCTTGAGACAGTGTATAACCTGAAACTGAATCACTTCATGGGAAATGAAGGTCATGAGGGAGCGGAAAAATGGCTTAACCATATTGAAAAAACCTTTCTAGTGATGTAGAGTCAAGGGAATCTTCCTTCTCATAGGTGGGACGAGACGACTACCTGGTTTTTGGGAGAGCAACCAGCATCCTGGTGGAGACAGGAGTCTTACCAGTTGACCCCAGCGGAGATTGCGGACTGGGAAGTATTTAAAGATCTGTTTCGAAAAAGGTTCATTCCTTCTGAGTGTATTGATCGTAAGAAACATGAGTTTACTCATCTGAAGCAAGGAAAGATGTCCACTAATGAGTGTTGCAGGATGTTTACTGACATGTCGAGATATGACCCGGAGGTTGCTGCTAATCTGGTTGAGATGCTTCGCCGTTTCAAATTGGGTGCTAAGAAGAAATGGTGTTCCATAGCGACATCGACTCACTGTGCCTCTTACCAGGATCTTTATGAGATTCTACTGAGGATTGAGGACTCAGAAAACATGCCTAGTGAAAGTGAGGATGAGGAAGGAAAGAATGGGGGCCAGAGACGAGATGATAAAGGAAAAAGGCAAGCATTTCAAGAACCCATCAAGACTCAGAATTTTAAGAGGAGTGGTGGCAGTTCTAGCTCTTCTGGCGGGGGATTGAGTACTAATATGCAGATGAGAGGTGGCAGATTTACTGGAGGCCCTAGGTTTCAGAGGCAGAGAGATTTTGGTGGTTTAGGTGGATCTGGTGCTCCCTTATGCCGCATATGTAATATTAGGCATTTTGGGGAGTGTAGGAGAGACAGCAGTGGATGCTTCACTTGTGGTCAGATGGGTCATAGGGTTGCTCAATGCCCTCATAGTCAGCAGAGACCCTAGCAGCCTTCCTTCCCACCACCTGCACTGACCCAGCAAGCTTCAGGATCTGGTGGTTACACTCAGACTGGACGAGGAGGTGCCTACCACTATCAGGGCGACGCCGCTCCTTACACTTCAGGACAACAACAGTACTCTCAGGATCCTCAGTATCATAGTGGGTATCCTCAGTATCATGGAAGATTTATGTCCTAGCCACATTCAGCCGGAGGATCTCAGTGGTACCAAGGGGGACAGCCCCAGCAGGGAGAGATTGCTGCTAGTAGTGCAGGATCTTCGATACAGTCGGGTCAGCAGAGGCAGGGACGTGGTGTTCATGCCAACAGAGGTTGTGGTGGACGAAAGCAGAATCAGGGGCGTATCCACAACATGTCACTGCAAGATGCCCAGAATAATCCAGATTTAATCATGGGTACGTTAAATATTCTTGGTCATTTTGCTAGAGTATTAATTGATTGTGGTGCTACACATTCTGTTATTTCTCATACTTTTGCTCAAGCGACACAACCTCATCCTACACCTCTAGGATATAATTTAGAATTTTCTATGCCTAGAGGGGATAGATGTTTTGTGGATCGGGTATATCCAGGATGTCCAGTGATAGTAGAAGATCTTATTATGCCGGCTAATCTTATGTCGTTGGATATTATGGATTTTGATGTGATTTTGGGCACTGATTGGCCTGAGGTCGGGTTACTACCAGTTGAAGATTAAAAATGAAGATGTCCCTAAAACCGCATTCAGAACTCGATATGGTCATTATGAGTTTCTTGTGATGTTATTCGGGTTAACTAATGCACCAGCAGCTTTTATGGATTTGATGAATCGAGTATTCCAGCCATATTTGGACAGGTTTGTTATTGTCTTCATTGACAATATTCTGGTATACTCTAAGTCTAAGGCTGAGCATGCTAGACATCTGAAGTTGGTATTTAGCAGTTTGAGGGAACACCAGCTATATGCTAAGTTTAGCAAATGTGAATTTTGGTTGAATCAAGTGGCATTTTTGGGACATGTCATTTCTGTTCAAGGCATTCAAGTGGATTCTCAGAAAGTGGCAGCTGCAGAGAATTGGGAGCAACCTCGAACCGTCACCGAGGTACGGAGTTTTCTTGTCTTAGCAGGCTATTATAGACGGTTCATTAAGGATTTTTCAGTGATTGCTCTGCCATTGACGAGGTTGACTCGAAAAGATGTTAAGTTTGAGTGGGATAATAAATGTGAGCAAAGTTTTCAGCAGTTGAAGTACTATCTCACTCATGCACATGTTCTAACACTTCCAGATGATAGAGGTAATTATGAGGTTTATAGTGATGCTTCTCTGAATGGTTTGGGTTGTGTATTGATGCAACATGGTAGGGTAATTGCTAATGCTTCGAGACAATTGAAACCTCACGAGAAGAATTACCCTACACATGATTTGGAGTTAGCAGCTATCATCTTTGCTTTGAAGATTTGGAGACATTATCTTTATGGTGAGAAATGTAATATCTTCACAGATCATAAGAGTCTTCAGTATCTGTTTACGCAGAAAGATCTTAATCTTCGACAGCGAAGGTGGATTGAGTTGCTTAGTGATTATGATTGCACAATTGAGTATCATCATGGTCGTGCAAATGCAGTGGCGGATGCACTTAGTAGGAAGACTCCAGCCAGACTTAATGCCATTTATGATTGTCATGTTCCTCTTCTAGCAGATTTGAGGTCCACTGGAGTGGAGTTAAGAGTGGAAGATCGAGAAGAAGCTTTGCTTGCTAATTTTCAAGTTAGGCCAATTTTAATTGACCGTGTGCTTGAGGCTCAGATGTATGATGAGGAGACCCAGGAAATAATTCAAGCAAGAAATCAAGGCAAAAAGAGAGATTTCGGGATTCGAGAATCTGATGGTATGCTTATGCAGAAAGCAGAATGTATGTGCCGAATAATGCAGAGTTAAAGAAAGAAATTTTGGATGAAGCACATATTTCGGCATATGCGATGCATCTAGGAGGCACTAAGATGTATCATACCATTAGACCATTTTATTATTGGCCTGGTATGAAAAGAGAAATTGCCAAATATGTGAGTAGGTGTGCCATTTGCCAACAGGTTAAAGCTGAAAGGTAAAAGCCTTTTGGGTTGATGCAGCCACTTCCTGTTCCACAGTGGAAATGGGAAAATATTACTATGGATTTTGTGTACAAGCTTCCTCGCACACATAATGGTTATGACGGCATTTGGGTGGTAGTTGATCGGCTTACGAAGTCAGCCCATTTTATTCCAGTGAGGGAGAAGTATTCGTTAAGCCGATTAGCTAAGTTATTTATATCACAGATTGTGAAGTACCATGGTGTGCCAGTTAATATTATCTCGGATCGGGATCCTAGATTTACTTCCAAATTCTGGATAGCATTCCAGGAAGCTCTTGGTACAAGATTGCTTTATAGTACGGCATATCACCCTCAGACAGATGGACAATCTGAGATGACTATTAAGACATTAGAGGATATGTTGAGATCTTCAGTGCTGTAGTTTTGGAGATAATTGGCATGATTGTTTGGATTTGATGGAGTTCGCCTACAACAACAGTTATCATTCAAGTATTGGTATGACACCATTTGAGGCACTTTATGGGAAATATTGTCGTACGCCTCTGTGTTGGTCAGAGGTTGGCGAAAGGGTTTTAGTGGGCCCTGAGATTATGCATGCCACTGATCGGAAGTATGATGTAGGTGATTGGGTATTTCTGAAGCTATCACCTTGGAAAGGTGTTGTACGATTTGGAAAGAAAGGAAAGTTGAGTCCTAGGTACATTGGACCATATATGATCACCGAGCGAGTCGGTGAGGTTGCTCACAGGCTTGAGTTGCCTCCAGAGTTGTCCAAGGTGCACGATGTGTTTCATGTTTCGATGCTTCGACATTATGTTTCAGATCCTTCACATGTGATTCCTCCTCAACCTTTGGAAATTAATCCGGATTTGACTTATGATGAGGAGCCAGTGACTCTGTTGGATTGGAATGATAAGGGACTAAGAAACAAGACCGTGCGCTTAGTGAAAGTATTATAGAGATGTACCCACGCTTGTTTTATGATTATTAGTGGATGTATTGGTTGTATGTAATTTCGAGGAAGAAATTTTATAAGGTGGGGAGATTGTCACAGCCCGTCCCGGAGATGTACGTTAATTATGTTATCGACGGTGTGAAATTACCTAAATATCCTTGGACATTGAGAATTATTATGGGATGTTGTGGTTTAAACTTAAGATTTTGGACCAATTAGCTATATTCCTCTTTTAGTGGATCCAATTAGAACTAAGTGTTCTCTTAGTTGTGATTGGTGTGCATTTTGGACCACACACACATCCCTACCCTTTCTCTCTCTTCTCTCCCGTACTCTCTCTCTCTCTCTCGGTTTCACTCTCTCTCTCCTTGCTATACGTACGGACAAGGGCAAGAACACCCCAAACTTCGCAGATCGAAGGTTTTGAGTGCACCATTGTGTTCCTCGTGGTGCTATGAGTTGATTGATATCCAATTTAGGTAAGGATACTTTTGATACCTAGATAACTCGAGAAACAAAGTTTCATGTAAGGATACTTTTGATACCTAGATAACTCGAGAAACAAAGTTTCATGTAAGGATACTTTTGATACCTAGAGAACCCGAGAAACAAAGTTTCATGCACTGTTCACATGGACATAAAACTACTTGTTTCAGGGAATTTGAAGCTCATAGGGAGCTTTAGGAGGTCCTAAGAAAGCTCGGGGTAGTTCCTTGGAAGAGTTTGGACGTCGGAGGGCCGAGATCGAAGTTTTTCAAAGTTGACCGAATTATCGAGCTTCCTCAGGTAAATTCTAGTGGATTTCAAGGCTTAAAAATGGTATAACGTGATTCTACATGTTGTTAGCTTTCCAATGGTTCAAATTTCATAAGTTTTGGTGAAGAATCGAGTGAGAACAAAGGTTTTGAAGTTTTACCCAGTTTTCCGGCGACTGGCGACTCGCCGGAGACGAAGACAGAATATTCCGTCAATTTGGACGGAATATGCTGACGCCATCAGTTAGTTTGGATGGTTACCGTTAGGATTAAACGGAATATTCCTGACGGCGTTAACTGACGCCGTCAGTGTGCCTGGCACATGGCCGCGCGTGGGGGGCGCATCTGGCGGTGCCATTGTCGGCGCGTTGGGGCGCGTGAGGCTTCCAAAAATTTATCTAAAAATTTGGGGATGATCCTGAAGTTGTGTAGGTCACTGTGGTATATTCATATACCCAATTTGAGCTTTATATGAGAAGTTATTTCCAAGGTTTCGTTTATGTGCTTAAATAACGTTATTTCAGTACTTCTCCTATAGCCGAGACCTATCCGGAGGACGAGCGTAGCCAGGCTAGGCACGAGGGTTACGACCCAGCTACATATCTGTGAGTGGGCAGTTATTTCAGTATATATATATATATATATATATAACGTTTTTCCCAGAAAACGTATTTAAAGGAAATGTGATTTAAATGTCATAAATGCCATGCATATAAGTCTTTAATTCGTATATGAATTGGTATGTGATGCTTTGTATATATAAATGTGGTGTTGTGGACGCTCAGGTAAGCTCAGGTAAGTTATGTTTGGATATGTGAATTGTTGATGATGTGATATGTGATTGAATAATTGTTGAGCTCATAAAACTGCACTTAGGGTGACTGTGATTTAGCCAGAGATATGACACAGGCTTGTTTATTATGTCACCTCCTGCATTATATGCTCATATTGGATCCAATTTAAGTGCACAGTCTTGTCGTACATACCTTATTTAGGGTTCCGACTTGTAGGTGACTAGCGATTTATCACCCGGCTATTATGTGAGAGTAGTATTGAGCATGCTTATATTACACCCATTATTGTTGTACATACCTTTTCATTTGGTTCCGACTCTTGTGCAGTATATTGCCATATAGGTCATCGTAGTGACTCCGGCTAGATTGACTTTTGAGCTTTCAATTCAGCCGTACAGACTACCATAGGGGTTCCGGCTATCATGTTATACTTCTATGAAATTATTCTTACCTGAATTGCTTACTCTGTTATATTTTGGCATGGCATATATATGATTATGATTATGTAAAGCATGATTTGAAGTGATATATTTATATACATATTTATGTATTCTATTTTCTGGGAAAGTAACCATATACTTGTTTTACGGCGAGGGGTTAGTATATTCAAAGGAAAATAAGGTTTTCGTGTAAATGTGTTTTACTGACCCACTCAACTTTGTTTTTCGCCCCTCCAGGTCTTAGGTAGCAGAGTTTGGTGGCCACGAGGACTCCAACGGTGTTCTGACAGAATCCGAAAAAGTAGGATTCACCTTCGGGTGTTGTATTTAGTAATTGTTCTACTTGACTGCAACTAGACTTTCCTATTGCTCTGAAAGTGTATTTATACACTTAAACTCTCACTAGCTTCCTTTCTTAATTGGGATTGTTAGTTTCTTGGTTTTAAATCGTTAGTATTTCTCTTACTCTTTATCGCTTCCGCTTTGCGCTCATGGCTACGTCACTCTCACGTGACGGCCAGCACGTCTCGACTCCGGTCGGGGTGTGTCAGTTTGGATTGTAACATCCCACATCACCCAAGGGAGTGATCCTTAAATGTATATTCTCATCCCTACCGAGCACGAGGCCTTTTGGGAGCTCATTGGCTTCGGGTTCCGTCGGAACTCCGACGTTAAGCGAGAATGTGGCCAGAGCACTCCCATGATGGGTGACCCACTGGGAAGTTGCTCGTGAGTTCCCAGAAACAAAATCGTGAGGGCGTGGTCGGGGCGCAAAGCGGACAATATCGTGCTACGGTGGTGGAACGGGCCCGGGAAGTGGTCTGCCCCGGGCCGGGATGTGACACCTAATCATTTGTCACGCATCATTTCAATTAACCTTGATTAATTTTTTTCAAAATTGCAAAAGTAGTATTTAATGTAAAAGTTAACTAGAGTTAAGTGAAATGACACATGAGAAATAATTAAGTGTATGATAAGCATACACTATAGTTATGACAGTGGGCAAAAAATGCTCCCACTTTTTAAACATAGGGTTTGATGCGGTGCTGGGTGTGTGAGTGTGAGTTGTTGTAGTAAAATAGTCCAAAAATAATTTATTGGTATTCCTCTTAATACTACGATTTGAATTTCTCTTTACTTATAAATGAGAAACCACGACAAGTGATCCAATGGTAAAGTGTGAGCAACTGCTCCCTAAAGAAAAAGAAAAAAAAAAGGTACTGAGTTCGATACTTTGCAAGACCTAAAAAGGGTGGATAATCATGGTTCGTCACCAGTTGTTTTCCTTTTTAAAGAAAAAAACAAAAATAATTTAGTTGAGTAATTTTTTTTTCTATTTTTTTAAATACAGACTAATATTTATTGATTCAACTTATAGTTACATTGAAAACGTCTACAATACATCAAAGACACCAAAAATTCTAAAAGGAAAAAAGCACAGGACATCGCTAAGTGGTACATGCTGACTTATTAATCTAAAATTTGGAGAAATGAGGGTTTAGGCTAAGTGGTACATGCTGAACTCGATACTAAATTAGGCTGCTCATTTTGTAATTTAGCCAAAAATATCGATGTACTAAAAAAAATTGATGAAATGAGTAGAAATTAGACATTAAAAGGGAATTGGCGATTTTTCTAAGTTTGAGTCCTAATTATTCCAAAAGAAAAATATATTAAGGGCGAATAAAGTTCATAACTTTCTCAAGTATGGACTTTTGTCATATTCTTTAGATGTTTTATGTAAAATTGTATATAGTACACAAGATAGCACAAAATTTATTTAAAATTCAAACGTGAATATCAAAAATTAAAATTATATTTAAAAACATGTTATCTTTGATAAGAGTGAACAATTTTGAAAAAAAATTGTCTAGCTTGTGCTTCTCTAGAAAATAGTCATGTGTGTTTATTTTTATTTTTATAGATATCAAATAGCATCGTAAAACACTAATTCTTGTAGAATAATAATTTACAAGATTTAGGAGAATGCAACTAATTATATCATGGAAATTGGGGAAAAACAAGTGGGGAGTTTTTACTTATTTTTATAGTACCAACCAAAATAAATAACAAAAAAAAAATCGGGACAGGGTATTGAACCCGACGTGAATCGAACACGCAACCTTCTGATCTGGAGTCAGACGCGCTACCATTGCGCCACGGATCCGGTTACTAATCATCTTCTATTAATATCCAAAATCCTATGTTTAAATCCTGGGCGACGTCGTTTCAATTCTTTAAGCACGCTACAAAAACGGTTCAGAGGGCCTTCCCGCCAGAGCCCAACCGCATAACAGCTGGAAACCACTGAGTCGTCTTCTCCAAGAAAACCCCAATACCCCATATCCCCACATTCTTGCTGAGAGAAAGAGAGCAACCGACAATGGCCGCCGACCAATCGAAGCTTCAGACCCAGATCGACATCAGGCCTCATCAGCTCCTGAAACTCTCCAAGAACCCAAGCTCTCTTTCTTCGCCTCCCGCTACCGCCGCCGAGCCGACACTTGGCTCATTTCTCTCTTCGTGATCCTCCACATCGTGGCCTTCCGTACACGAACACCTCTCAAGCTCGGGTGAATGACTTGTGCAGTGTGATATGCTCATAGATATTGTCACTCTTTGTGACTATTGCAACAGCATGGAGAGAGAGACACATGCAAACTCAGCGTCAACGCTGCGTTGATAGCTGTCGAGTTATATAGAAGAGAAAGGTGGATGGTCTCTCACTTTTGCAGTGTAAAATTTGCAGAAAAACTTGTAAAGAGGGTCGGCATGAGGTATATAGATACAACGGTCTCTCTTTGTATGGATATAATCTCTCATGGATCTGTCGGAGTTAAATAACATTCTTGAATTGATATATGATCGTTCAAATCTGAACTGAGTACTACTACTTAGCATTGGTTTGTTTTACAGCGGTCTGGTGGTATTCTTCTTCACTTAAAAGTGATCTTAGGTTCGAATCTCGTGGATGGCAAATTCGATATCAAATTACGCTACCCATTGTGTGGCTTTGCTGAACTTCCTCTTCCCTTAGTGGAAAAATATCGATGTACTAAAAAAAAAACATTGGTTTGTTTTAGGGTCATCTTTAGTCTGTATTGAACCATAAACAATATCGACGCAGCTAAGAAATCTTAGAGAGAGAAAGAATACACAAGAAAATAGAGAGAGAGAGAGTAGTAACCGACTTATCAACTTTTGTTTTCATTAAATGAATACCTATTTTTACTACAATATAAATACCTCACAGTATAACTAACATCTGACATTAAGACCTCAATAACAAACTGACACATGACACTCTTTTACAATTGACACTTGTCACAATCTAATCAACCTTATACTCTAACATTCCCCCTCAATCTTATGCTGAGAACAAGCAAGCATAAGATTGGAACAATGAGTTGTAAACAAAGGAGAACATAAGCCTTTAATGAATATATATGCATGCTGATCTGCAGAAGCAACAAATTGGAGAGAAATGGTTCCTTGTTGAACACGTTCTCGCACAAAGTGACAATCAACTTCAATATGTTTGGCTTTTGAGTGCAAAACATGATTTGTTACTAATGCCATGGCAGATATATTATCACAATGTAATAAAGGAGGAGAAGAACTATCAATGTGCAAATCTTTTAATAGTTGTTGCAGCCATACAATTTCTGCAGTAGTAGTTGCCATTGCCCTGTACTCAGCCTCTGTTGACGATCTACTAACAATGTGCTGTTTTTTAGAGCTCCAGGAGATAGGATTAGAGCCAAGAAAGACAACAAAACCTGTAGTAGACCTTCGATCATTGGGATCACCTGCCCAATCAGCATCCGTGTATGCTTTCAGTGCTAATGAATCAGGTCGAAAACATATACCCCATCCTAAGGTGCCTCGAAGATATCTCAAAATCCTCTTGACAACAACATAGTGAGACTCCAAAGGTGAATGCCTGAATTGACACACCTGATTCACAGAATAAGCAATGTCTGGCCGAGTAAACGTTAAGTATTGTAATGCCCCTACTATACTTCTATAATTGGTGGGATCTGAGTAACAAGGACTACCATGATTCAGCAGTTTTTTATTTGGATGACACATAGTTATACACGGCTTACACTGCATCATGTCTGTTTTATGCTTACACTGCATCATGTCTGTTTTATGCAGTAAATCTTGAACATACTTAGATTGATGCACAAATAGCCCCTAATCTTGATATCAATTTGTAAACCAAGGAAATAATGAAGAACACCTAAATCCTTCATATCAAACTCAGTTGTTAACTGAGCGATCACAGATTGAACACAAGTTGAACTATCTCTATTTGCAGCCAACCAAATTTTTACTTGGAGGAAGTGGAACAAGTTTCCAAGTCTTATGTTGTAACAAAGCATCCATATCTTCCTTCATGGTAGTTTGCCACTTGATAGATTTGGAAGCTGCAGTAAAAGACTTTGGTTATGTGTTAGAATCAGACTTGATGGCAATGTAGACCTGTTTCTTCTTAAAAATCTCAGACCTTGATCTAGTCTGCATAGGATGAGAATTATGAGGAGGAAGTGACACCATTTGTAATGTTAAAACTTGAGATGTGATAGTGTCTAGATGTAGCTCAGAATATTGTAAATCTATTGTCTCAGAATTGGATGAAGTTGCTGTCTTAATATTTGGTTAAGTTGTTGTCGCATAACTTATGGAAGCAGTGGAGACAAGATCACCATTTCTGAGAAATGAGGACTGAGTAACACTAGGGATAGAAGCATTGGAATGGGGTACACAAGCATGTGGTAAAGGTATAGGTATTATGGGAGTATGCAAAAAAGTATTTGGATGAATAACAGTGGGTGTGGAAGTTGAAGAGATGGATAATGAAGACATAGTATGAGTAATTGTTTGTGGGGTAGGAAATTGTGTTTCATCAAACAATACATGCCTAGACACAATCAATTTGTTATCTTTGACAGGATAACAAATATATCCCTTGTATTGAGCTGCATATCCCAAGAAAATACACATAGTAGACTTAGGTTTAAGCTTATTTGTTCTATAAGGTTTCAGAGAGGGGTAGCATGCACAGCCAAAGACCTTTAAATGATCTAGCCTAGGTGGAGAGTGATATAAAGCTTCAAAAGGAGACTGCACCTTCAAGGTAGGGGTAGGCATCCTATTGATAAGATAGGTGGCAGTTGCACAAACATGATACCAAAATTTTGATGGCAAAGAGGCTTGTTAAAGTAAGGTTATGGCTGTTTCCACAACATGTCTATTTTTTTGTTCAGCTAACCCATTTTGCTCAGGGGTATAAGGGCGGGATTTTTGATGTAAAATGCCTTTGTCCCTAAGAAAAGTTTGAAAAATGTTGCTTATATATTCTCCACCACCATCACTTTGCAAAATTTTAACTTGTGCAGCAAAAGAATTTGAAATAAGGGCTTGAAACTGAACAAAGATACCAAATACAACAGCTTTATTGATGATTGGAAAAATCCAAGTATATATAGTACATTCATCGATATAGGACACATAGTACCTATAGCCCTCTATTGACAAACAAGGAGCAGGGCCCCATACATCTGTATGTATAACCTCAAAGGGAATGACAGACTTCGGTGCATATGTAGGAAATGGAAGTTTGGTAAACTTTCCATGTAAACATAAATTACAAATCTGAGAAGGAGAATTACAACTGAAATCAATGGAAGATTTATCAAGAGCTACTTAGGGTGACCTAAACGACAATGCCACATGGTAGAAGAAACATTTTTACTAAGACATGCTGCTGGAAAGGCTTTTGGTTGCTTAATCACAGTCCTTGGAACAGAGTTCTCTCGGTGACCTTGTCTTGTATACATATAGAGAACTCATTAACAATACATCTGCAATTATTATCTTTGCACAATTGATGCATAGACAATAAGTGTTATGACAATCGAGGTACATGAAGTACAGAATTTAATCGAAAATTATGAATTTTAGTGGAAAGTTGAAAGTTGCCAATATGAGCAGTGTTCAAACCTTCACCACCAACACCAGTGATAGTTTCTGTGGAAGGATAATGAGCTGCCATTTGAAGATTAGACAAATCTAATGTCATGTGATTTGTTGCTCCAAAGTCAACAAGCCAATATTCTTACTGAGGTGTAGATGAAGTGACATTACTCCGAGCATTCATGGCAATTAATGTGTGGGACTGAGTAAGCATAGCAAGTGCAAAATATGTATTGGAGTTCATCATAAAACCTGACGGATATGATATGAAAGGCATGCTTGAGTTTTGACCATTATGATACACAAAAGAATGAAGAACCTGAAACTGTTGAGGATACGGTTGATAACTTTGAGAGAATGGTTGATAGTTCTGTGAAATGAAGTAAGCTTAATCTTGAGAAGAAGAATTGTTTCTACCAAAACAAGTGGCAGCAGTATGGCCCACTTTATGACAGATTTGACAGCCATGTTGAAAACAATTTATTGCTGAATGACCTTTCCTATCATAGATTTGACAAATTTGTGGTGATTGGTTTCCCTGATTTCCCTGCAATTGATGCCCTGGTTGTTGAAACATAGCTTGATTCTTTTGTGAATAGGAATTATTACCAAAAATAGGTTGCGAGGAGTATTGATTTCCACTAGAAAAGAACTTTTTTGCCTTTACCCTTTGGTTTGTAATTGTTCCCCCTGAAATTGTTATAAGTGCCATAACCAGTTTGAGACAAAAAAGCAAAGTGTCCAGAAAATGGTAATTGTTGAAACTGAGAGGGTATGGGTAATTGTTGAAACTAGGAAGCGGACTGAAAATGAGTCATCATTGGACTTGTTTGATCTCCAGAAAAACCACCAAGATTCTGTCCTGAATTGAATGTTTTTGTTCCAGATGAACCACCAGCTTCATAAACAAGTCCAGAAGTATGAGCAATCATAGCAGACATGACAGGGACTGACTTATGAACTACCTCCAATATGGCTTCCTCAACCCTTAACTGTGACCTTAGTTCTTTTAAGGACACCAAATTTTCACGTCCTCGAATGACAGCCTTAATTGTATTAAACTCAGGAGGGAGACCCCTTAAAGCAACGATTGCAATATCCTCATTAGAAATAAGTACTCCAACAGTAGCTAATTGATCTCCAGCATCCTTAATTCGTTGAAGATAACCATCAATTGATTTAGAACCCTTCTTAATGTTTTGAAGGTCAATCTTCATTTGTACAATACTAGTTCTGGTGACATTAGCAAATCTTTCACGAAGATTAGTCCACATTTCCTTAAAACTTTTGCAACCAATCACACATGACAAAGCAGCAATGATGAGAGTCATCAAAGCTTCATCATGAATCTTCCACACTTTATAAGCATCAGACAAAGTAGGTGGATCATCAATAGCTTCATGTTCCGAATCAGAGTCATCAAATCTTGCTGGACAAGGAATTGAACCATCAAGAAAACCTAGAATTCTATTTCCATCCAATAGTAATTCCATTTGGAAATTCCAAGTCACATAGTTAGAATCATCAAGTTTCATAGTGACAGTGTTTCCTACACTGGGAATTAGAGAAGAAATTGGTGACTAAGTGAGAGCCAACTTATTAGGGGTAACCATTTTCAAACAATCGAACACAAATCTTGAAGAATCTTGACAAGAATTTACAAAACAATCTCCAAATACGAAGATTTTAGACATCAAATGAACAAGAAACAACAAATTTCTACATAATCAAATAAGAAGATATATCACCTCAGTATCACGAGCAACCAGAACAACAAACACAACAACTAGCTGCAAAAATCCCCATATTTCTAGGGTTTCGCCGCCACAGATCGACAAGCTTCAAGTTTTCGACAACCGGAAAATCAAAGTTTCAAGACAACCACGACCAAGTTGAATCAGCAACGACGACAAGAACTATCAGATAACGGATGAATGAGGGGAATCAATGGATCGTCAACCGACGGTGTTAACCTTAGTCGACGAGGATACCATAGCAACGCAACTAAGAAATCTTAGAGAGAGAGAGAGAGAAAGAATACACAAGAAAATAAAGAGAGAAAGTAGTAACCGACTTATCAACTTTTGTTTTCATTAAATGAATACTTGTTTTTACTACAATATAAATACCTCACAGTATAACTAACATCTGACATCAAGACCTTAATAACAAACTGACACATGGTGTCACGCCCCGATCCCGACATACGTCGAAAATCAACATGTGGCAAAGGAAAAATAACGTTCGTTGAATTTGACCCACCATACGGAATGAAATACTTTAACTGCAACCCAAAATAGAAAGAAGGTGGCTAAGCTCTTCCCAAGATATTTACAAGTATGTACATCCCAAAAAGAAGCATAATCTTTGATTTACCAAGAACAAGTTTGAGGTGCTCAAAAGAAAGTCCCAAAAGATAACGTACAAGATAGGATATAGGGGTAACCTAACACTCCAAATCTCTGACAATTGTACTGCTACCCCACCTACGAGCCTCTCGAAAGCTACTCAGACTTGTTACCTATAAGATCAGTGCCTACACCATCGGAATGATGCACCGGGCAAACAACAACCCGGATAAGCTATGAAGCTTGTGTGAGCGACAATAATACAAAGTATAAAATACTACTAATAAAACCAGTCATCAATCACAATTTATAAACCTTACATATAAATCATTCATAAAAATCAATACCAAACCTTGCAAACTCCGAATGAGTCACACAGACATCCAACGGCTTTTCTAAATCAAAACTCAAAGTTCTCGAAGCCAAAATTCACGGATACACTCAAAACTAAAGCAAGATAGACATCTTTCAGCCGAAGCCTACGCAAGTAACGAAATAGGAAGTGCCCCCCCCCCCAAAAGCGGATCAACCAAGCAGAGCCACCCCTGAGAAGTAACCAAGTAGGTAATGACCTCCCCCAAAGCGGATTAACCAAGCAGAGTCACTCCTACAACTATTGGGAAGTGATCACCCAATGCGGATTAACCAAGCATGCTCACCCCTAAATGTGTGTGGCCATACCTAGGATATAAGGATCGCCCAACGCAGATTAACCAAGCGCGATCCACAAATAGTATGGTCCCCTAACGCGGATTAACCAAGCAGGACCATTCATGTACCATTGTTACGTGGTGCAAACTTAGTGTCACCTAACCCCATGACACTAGAGTAACGGTCCCTTACAATCCCTCATGTTTATCAAACCATCAAATATATATTTCAAAACACAATCCATCAACGGTTCCAATATCCAAGTCATATAATGTTTCATAAATAGATCGATGGCAACTTTATAACAACAATTATTTAGCATAAGACCTATTTTAAGAATCCATGGTGTAACCATAAAGTATATTAGCATAGAAGATTTCAAAGTAATAACTATATCACATAGATTAAAATCACTCACCTGAGGTCCACACTAACGCACTCTAGCATGGAATTCAAGGCATCAAACTCTATCACCGCCTAAAACAAAGCACAAGTCCACATTTAGGTTTCTCTCGATAAATTCACATGCCTAAAACTCTCATAAGTCTCCCACAACGACATTTAATGAGAATCAAACCGTCGATCAAAGGTATGGTCCATGATCTTACATCATTTGCTCCGTAAGATCCAACCACTAGATTTTCACTAGTAAGTCCCTAAGGTCCTTAAACAATATCTACAATATCATACTAAAATTTGGTGTCAATTCAATGGTAAGATCGTCAATTGTTAAAATATTCAAGTGGTGGACCTTATCGAAAATATACTCAACCAACAGCATTTCATAAATCGAATGTCGCACATCAGAAAATTCGATTTTTTCCAAAATTTCTCAAATTTTACAAAAATGAAGATCTCAACAAGTAGAGTAAACTTTATACATGTGGCCGAGTCCAATTTGGCGGGGAAGGCCCTTAAATTGGCTCGCACCCGTCGAAACCGTAAGGTAGGTTGATAGGAGCATATTTATGCGACTTAGTTAGCTTGTTTTCTTGCATTTTCATAGTTAGTTTCTGTTTATTATAGTGATTTAAGCTATTTTCGTGTGTTTGTAGGTCCAAATGACAAAGTTGGCAAGAAAGTGCATATTGGAGCATTTTAGAGCAGTTTTGGGCTAGAATGGATAGCTTACATATGAAGCATAAGGAATGGACGAATTTGAAGTTCAAGAGAGGCTAGGAATGTGCTAAAGAGATGAAGAAATTAATTCAAGACATTGAAGATAAGGAATCAGCTCAAAAGAATGAGACATTATCCAAACTGCCTTATCTTATCCAAAACCTTATCCAACCTTATCTTATCCAAACAAACCTTATCTTATCTTATCTTATCCTAATCCTATCCTACCTTAATTCCAGCTGCAAGGGGGACTCCTTATCACATTAGAATACCTAATACCTGGTTCTAGAAGCCCTGAAACAATGCAAATAACCTGATCCTTTTTCCTCCTAGAAATCTGACGAATTTAATCCCTTTCTAAAAGCTTTGTGCTGAATTTCCTAGTCATATTCCTCTAGGATTGTGTAATCCTTCTCCTCCACAACTTTTGTGCTGAAACCCTAGCCTATAAATACATAATTCTGACCCTATTTTCGAACCACCACCCTATACCATCAGATCACCACCCTCTATCACAATTCACACAACCATTCACCACAAATTCGTCCACACACAAAAGCCATAAACTCAGAAAATCCCCATTGTGCCACAGCTGTGCAAGGAAGGAGAAGAAGAAGAAGCCACCTGGAGCCGTGCTTGCCATTCAAGACGTTGGATTGTTCGAGCATTTGTAGGTGTATTCTATCTTTGTTTTCAATGTTTAAATTTAATTGTCTTTGTTTAATTGCAAACATGATGAACTAATTTCTTTATAGTTGGAGGTGAATTCGAAGCCATGATTATATGTTTTATATGAATTGATTACATCCAGTTATTGTTTCTTGAGTCTTGAATGTGATTTGCTTATCTGAGTTATTAAAACTGATTTGTGTATGTAGACTAAGGGTCGACACTTAATTTGCATGCATGAATTTGATGCTAGAGTATAAGGGAGTTACCTAATCGTTATGAACTTATATTCACAAGTAGTGGAAGTCACTAGTCATGATTGTGTTAAGTGAATCCTAGGCAGGAGTATCATGCTTTTCATAGTTACGAATGTCTCGTCAATGCTTATGGTTTTCAAAGAACTTAATGACCTTTGATATGTCTCTCTATCATGCTTTTCATAGTTAGGGAACTTGATAAGGATAATTTGATTGTGATGCGTATCTCGTCCAATTCAATGAGTTAAGGAAAAATCTGATGGTTAATTTATGTTGTCATGGTTAACTTGGGGTGTTGTCATTCATAGTCTAAGGGAATAATATTGGAAATTGGCTTATAGGCATATGTCATGTGTGGAGAAGGATCATCTGGCTAAGTTTTCACCATTCAAATCACCTAATTTACTTTGTTTTCCAATCTGTTTAGTTTAGTTAAATTTCGTCCAAATCAATCCCCATTTTAATTAAGTGTCTTAGATTAGTTAAAAAAGTGTTTAAATTTGTCCAATTTAGTATTTTGAGTCGTACTAGTCTTAAATTCGTCCAAATAGTCCCTAGAGTCTGTTTTGAGTCTTTTTGATTGTTTGTTGCTGTTTTGAGTCAGTTTTGAGTCATAAGAGTCTAGTTTAGTGTTTTTAAGCCTAGTTAAGTGTAATAGAGTCTAATTTGAGTAGATTGGCAGCCCTTCTAATCCCCGGCCTAAAACGATCCCTACTTTCATATACTACAATCATAGGGTTTTAATTTGAGTGTTAGTTAAATTTCACATCATAGGTGTTCTTCAATTCGGTTTCCTTGGTGTTCTAACGCCCCAACCACTTGTTGGGTCTTGTTCCTGGGTCCAAGGGAAGTTGATTCAGGGTGATGGTGAATGGTGAAACTCGCCGGATCGGAGAAATCACCGTTGAGCACCTTCGGTGCTCCGGTGGGGTTCTACACGATTTGGACCTTAAAAATCCTCAATTTTGAGTGGAGATGGAAGGAGGAAGGTAGCTTAGTAGGTTGCAGGTGATGAATGGGTTCAAAGCGCCTGAAAAAAATGATGGATTTTGGCCTGAAATTGGCCGGGTCGAAACCGGTTTTGTGGGTGCACGGGTTGACAAATAGGGGAAGAATTTCAGCTTCTCTCCCTTTCATTGGTCCTTTCTAACCCTCAAATAAAATATGATTGGTCTCCTCTTATTAGACTAACTTAACCTTTAGCCCACATGTGGGAATTAAATAATTCCCACAATCTATAGTTCACAACTTCAAACGTCTGTAACCATACCGTTATAATTCGGACTCGCAAACGGTTTTCGCCTATGCGTTCGCGGGTTTGAAATCTATTTAAAAACACTAGTTGTAACTTCGAAACGTCAACGAAAGATAAAGATTGATTATGAAACTTCCAACTCGATAACTAATCAATTACTAAACTTAAAATTAACGGAATTAAAATTAACTAATAAATATAACGTAATCGCAAAATACGCATTTAAAATACGAGATACGTAATAAATAGTGAAATTCCGGGGATGGGATTTCACAGATGGCACTCTTTTACAATCGACACTTGTCACAATCTAATCAACCTTATACTCTAACAAAACAGACAGAAAACTTATGACCTCTTTATAATTATTCCGGTCAAGTTCAATAATTAGCGTCCGTGGCCTAATGGATAAGGCGTCTGACTTCTAATTAGGCGACTGTGGGTTCGATGTAAGCCCAAGTGCCACAAAGGAAAAAGAGAGCACAACAATGTGGCAAAAAGAGACTACACATGAAAGTGTTTCCTGTATTTTTAATTTTATACACAAGATAAGAAAAATATCATAAAGTCATTTCTTGTTTGATGAATAAAAGTAGAGATCTTTTTTCCGAAGTTGTTATCCGTGGCTTTAAACTTCAACCCACTGAGCACATTTTTTTAGTTTTTTTGTTTGTGAGGTGAAAATTTGTGAACAAACAGAAATGTCCATCTTTAGGCTATCTCCAACTCAAGGGTCTAAATTCCAAAACTTAGTCCTGTATTTTCAATTATTCATCTATACATATGAGTTTAGTTAGTTTTTTTTTTTTCCACCAACGGCAAAGAACCTATAATTCTCACCCCACTTTTATAATTGGTTAAACTTTTGTATTTCGTAGATTCTTTTTGCAAATAATTTTGGAATTAGTTTTTGTATAATCTATTTTGTTTTATTTTTACAAACATTTTGATGTAAAAATATTCATATTCTGAAAGAAAAAAAAAGAAAAAAAAAACCTTGATGAAAAAGAAATTCAAATTTCAAATAAATGGATGGGTATTTATAGAGTTTTGGTGTTGGTTTAAATTATATTTGAGTTGCTGGTTATAAAATTGATTAAACTGATGCAGTAAGGCGCACTACATTGGATCAAAACTCAGAGCGCACGTCAGCCGTTAGATGGCAATGACTCTGTAATCTTGACCGTAGAGAGGACGAGTTCGGAGCGCCTGTGCAGAGACACTCTGTCTGCTTTAATGGATCTATGGAGCGGGGCCGGCGTGGGCTTGTTTCACCTGTTGGAGGAGAAATGTTGGGCCCTCGGCCCACTTCAAACCTTATCCACCTGGAGTGGAAAGCAAACCCAAAATCATAATTTTCCGACACCCAAAATACACCGTTTGAAGAGGTTTTGGGCCTAAATTTTAATTTTTTTTGTTTCCTACCCCCTTTAGAGGTTTTGGGCTAATGTACCACTGATATGGTAATAGAACCCTTCACGCAATTGCGTATTCTAACGAAAACCATGCATGCTCCTAGCTAGGGGCTCTTTTTTAGGTCTTCCAGTTTAGTTATATATAAAGCCTATAAAGCACTATATAAAATAAAAATTTGGAAGGCTCCTCCTCCTCCTTTTAGGGTAGTGACTAGTGAGAGAAAGAGAGAGGGGTTGACAGGAAAGGAACCCTATAGTGCGAAGAAATCCTGAAGTGGGTTTTTGCCTAGTTTGATACCAAAAAGCAGCAAAGAAAGAATTATATATGGCTTGCTCTTGGAAACCTCTCACTATCATCTATGTTGGTAAGAAAAAGGCTATAAATCCAAGGTGAGAAGAAGAAGGTTTTTTTTACTCAAATAGATCGATGATATAGGTACCAAGTAATATATTAACGATGAACCCTTTTTTCGAATGAAAATTAAAAAATTGAACTGTTCTGATTATAAAATTTCTATGTTGAAAGTACGTTATTTGCAAGTAAGGGTAAGCTTATCCCACCAAGAAAAAAGGCAAGTATTATTCCTTTTCTTGACCCCTTTCTTCAATATCTATCATCATTGTGGAGAATCTAGTAGTCAAAGAGATGCAATGTGTAACATGTAGAACTGTATTGTGTTAGTGAATTAGTGTGTAAAGGTTTCTCTATGTATTCGTGCTCCATTGATGAGCCAAGTGAAAATAATAAATTAAGATTAGAATTAGAATAGGTTCGGAGTTCGTTTTCTCAAATGCAACAAAAAAGAGCTTTTATTAAGGTAAAGAAAGAAAAAAAGCGAGAGCCAACCAACCAATGTCGCTCGTTCAAGATCGGTTTGAGTTCTCCACAAAAAGAAACACATATCGTAAGATTCCGTCAACATGATTTTTTTGGGTTGATTTCATCCACATGATTGAGAATCCTAGCACCTAAGTCAATTGAAAGGAAAGATTTGGTGCTCGATAGTAAAATATATGGACAGATAATGTAGCTACTACAATATCTTGAAGAAAAATAAATACATTGTATTGGGTACAAATATGCTTGAAACAATAATAACAATGATGAGGGTTCCCATTAACTTAGCTTAAAATAATCGATTAATAAAACAAGAATTCCGCTAAATCATGTATGATTATCTTGATTATTGTCTTTGGCAATCTCATATAAAAAAATTAACAATAATAAAATAATTTCGTAAACAAATTGTATGACCTTTGCAAATTTTATACTAGCATGCTATAACTATTTTTTTTCCCGGAAGCATGACGTATCCCACATTCCAAATGTATGACTAATCTTTAATGGGGCCCGAAAATGCTAAAGACATTTTATCCCATTCATGGTCACAGTCAAATGACAGACGTCCTCTCAAAGTTTCCAACTAAGAAATTAAATGTATTCTTGCCAGTTTCGTGCCTCGTGCCCAAGACCAAGGAGCATACCTGACGTGGAATTCTACTTCATTTTCATTGGACCATTTGCCGTAGTTAGCATACTATAACTTAATATATATTAATATTTTTGTTTTTTGTTGGCGAATGGTAGATAGTTCATGCTAAATTCATATAACTTACGAGAAAAAAATTTCGATCTTGGGTGCATAATAAGAATGCACTACTCGAACCCGATTAAGTCATATCTGCGAATATATTGATGATAAAAATGATAGCATAGCATTATTGATTATTCTTTTATGTGGTATAGAACAGAAGCTCCCAGAAAACTACATGATTGAATTTGTAGGCATAAACTTCATTTATTTTTCTTTAGTTTATTTGAGAATTTCCCCGAATATGTTAATCAGGTTGTCTCAGAACAAAAGTAAACTATATACTTTAAAGAATATATTATCGTTTTGTTTTCTCGTTGCCATGTGTTCTAGATGCAAAAACCGCTGATACTTTAACCTAGCTTTAGCTAATTAACTTATGCACTTTTTACCAAATAAGGCAGTGATTTGCTCGTGTCTGTGATAAGTGGAGCATCTTTGCTGCTCAAGACCATGACGCCCTTCCCAACTTATTTTTTGGTTGAACTGTTTATACTTCAAATTTAATCTCAGTTGGATATAAGTTTGCACAACAAGAAGGGGAACAAAGAGCGCAGATCAAACAGTAAGAGGGGTCCTGAGTTCGATACTTTGTAAACTATGAATCTGCTTGATCGTGTGGTCATGGATAGGGGCAATTCCCAACCCGAAAGTAGGAGATAACTGTGGTTCGCCACCAGTTATCCCCTGTTAAAAAAAATATTAGAAATTACATAACCTATTGTGACACCTAAACTATACCCTTATCAGTAAAAAATCGTAATTCAATGTCTTCTTATTTAGAAGATTTAGTTTAGTTAAAACAAATTTTATATTTTGGCATAAGTTGATGGACATTTCATATTTTACCATAGGTTAATAGAAGCAAATTTCTTCTTCAACTCTTTTAATTAACATTTTCGCCACTCAATACTACGGTGTAGTGGTGTTCATCTTCACTCATAAGTGAGAGTTCTTATGTTTGATTCTTGTCAAAGTCGAATTTGATCCACATTATTAATAGCCCATTGTGAGGCTAAGTCCACCTACTTTTCCCTTAGTATAGATAATATCATTTGTTAAAAAAAAAATTCAAAATTCATTAGTATTGAAGATGATATTTTGCTATAAAAAAGAAAAACAAAAATGTTTTTATATTTAAAGATTCGATAGTTAAAACACACGATGTCAAGTTTTTAGTAAGTTATAATAAAAGAAGAAATAAGGTTTAAATCCGAGACACAATGGATATGAGACGAAAAGTTATAAAATAAAAAACACTAACCACCGAGGCAACGTCAATTTGATTGCACGTGTTATGTGTATTTTCATACTTTTATACTAGTAAATTATTCATATTTGATCGTCGACTCTACACAGCTAATTAAGTTGTTTTAATGGCATTGTATCTTTTTAGAAGAAAGAAAAATGGTTCACACCAAATCCACCTAATAGCCACTGGCTATGGTTCATCAAGCAAAATCTTCGAGACTTCAACGTGAATTCCAACTGAAATGCACTGAGCTATTTCTATTTCGAATAAACTTCAACTTAAACAGTGCTTATTGGATCGACCTAAATTCTAATAAGCTTCAACTTAATTTGTAATTGACACATTTCTAAGTAAGATCTTAAAATTAAAGATTCAAATCGAAAGTTTTATGTTTTACGGCACTATTAGCGCGTTTACGTAACCGTAATGAAAATATGAGGAATTGAATTGAGGAGGAGGAGTTGGAATGAGGAGAAGTCAGAATCATATTCCTATTGAAACTGCTTACTTAAATGTTCTGGAATCGGAATAGAAATGACACTAATTCCATAAAACTGTTTACTAATTTAGCAGAATCGGAATATAAACCAGTATGATTACTAAAATGCCATTGTCCCAAATCAAATATTTTATATACTTTTTTAATAAAATTTGATATAATATATAATAGTAAGAAAAAAATTAAATTACTTTTTTATTTCATAGACACACTAAAATGCTTTTGTTTATTTTATTTTTTTATAAATTTAAGTATTTACTTTAATATTTAAATTTTCTCGCTCAAGTTGTAGTTTCTTCTCTTCGGCATATGCATGGAGTTGTGTATAATGTGAATGAGCATGGAAATAAAAAAAAGTAAGGAGTTGTGCATAATGGAGTTGTGCATGATTAAACTAGGGTTAATGAGTTTATAAAGAATAGTCTTGGAAATATAAAAAAAGTAAGTGAGGGCATAAAGAGAACAAAAATGTCATTCCGATTGCCCAAGCAATCAGGAATTGGATTACTACCTACATCTAAGGAATCCAATTCCACCAATACAAGGAATTGAATTCCAAAATTTGTGTGAGCCCCATTGCTTTTGTTATTCTTCAATGTTTAGTAAACACCGGAGTACTCCGTAATCGAAATTCAATTTTATATTTTCATTCCGATTACGAATACGTAAATACACCCTATACATTGTCGACATGAATCATGCACTTGATAAAAACTCACCTAACCAAACATTCAAATCAAAAGTTCCACATCATATAAAACAGGTCAAACTCTCTCGATACAACCAACTATTTCCTCTGCTTTTTAGGGTTTTCGTTGTCTCCTAGTTTGAATTGCAATAAAACAGTCATTCGACTCATTCCTTTTGTATCATTTTCATGGTTGAGGAGGGGGGGGGGGGGGGGGGGGTGGTTTCTGGACCATCATCCAGTTGTGTCCATCAAAGCTCATTCAAGAAGAAAATGAAACATTCTTCAATAGAGACTTTTATTGGTAATTATCATGATGAGGATGAAAGGGATGTTGTTGGACAAATTTAGCCATCAATTGCGTTTACTTTCACCTCAAATGATGGACCTACATGGGGTGTCAACCTTTTTTCTGCAACTCTAAAAAATAATAATAATAATAATAATACTAATAATTTTGATCTAGTTTCAAGTAGAATTTGAATCTAAAACACAGTGAGTTGAAGAAGCAAGTCTTAAGGCTGTCTCTAAGAGGTGGAAAACAAAAAAAACAAAAAAAAAACCCAAAATTTGGGCCACTACCTCTCCAAGGAATGTATTTTGAGAGTGAGAATTTTGGGATTTTGGGTTTGGGGGTGGATTTTTGTCTGCAGGCGAGCGCATGGAATGCTTTCTACGACCCAGATTGAAGCGTCGTTGGCACCTATTGGCTGGAGTGCCTCCTGGTTTTGATTAAAGTGTGGCTCGCCCAACTACATGCCTTTTTAAATTCAACGACTTAAATCCAATTTAATCAATTTTAACGGCAATAAAAAAAATCCAACGACTCAAATTTAATTCCAACGGTCAAAATAATATTATTAATTAATCCCAATTAGATCTAACACCAAAACTCCTCCAAAACTCTATAAATACACATCCATTTGTTCACTATCCATAAAAAAATAATAATAAAATCAATTTTCTCATATTGCACTACTTTTTTTTTTTTTTTGAGAATTTGAGAATTTGAATTTTTTTCATTAAAATGTTCGTAAATATAAAACAAGATAGTTTATACAAAACTTAATTCCAAAATTGTTAACAAAAAAAATAAAAAAATCAAGGAAATACAAAAGTTTAACAAATTATGAATTTGGGAGTGAGAATTATAGGTCCCTTACCGTTAAAGGAAAAACTGACTAACCTCATACGTAATTGCATATAGCTGAATAATTAAAAATGCGAGGTTAAATTTTGGGATATCTCATCTTTAAATTGGAGATAGCCTAATCACCAAGATAGTTCAGTACTTGCAATTTTCCTTATACTTTCTATGAGAAAGTTTATTTTACCATTAATAATCAAACAACCCCTCACCCACCCACCGGATCCTAAATTCACAGCCACCCAATTTCACTTGGCAAAATATGGATTCTTGGAAGCCCTTTTGCTTGGCAAAAATGGGAACTCCTTGCATGCAACATTGAACAAAATTCCGAACTAAATAAATAGTATTCTCCCTTTATGTTGCCTATAATTAATTTAAGCAGATCGCTTGTCACTTCACTTGGAGAAGTCCTTCCATGGTCAGAATATACCGGTATTGTGATGTCTTGTGTGTTAGTAATAAATCGTTATTATGGTGTTGCATGACATTGTACTATTAACAAGAAACGTTACGGTATCGTTGTAACTGTGCAACAAAGATTTTTCTCTTTCCACGGTGGTCTTGTTAGATTCAAAATATGAAGATTGTTGTAGTACTTACATGTACTTAACATAATTACCACGACGATCAGGCAGTGATTGTATAAAATACATATATGTTATATGTATGGTAAACAAATCTCCAAATATGACTTTTTTGTTAATTTGTTCAAAAGGTAGAGGGCAAGCCATCTTCTTCCTTTATGCATTCTCTACTATAATGGTGAGTATGGGGTAGGGCAACCTATATATGGGATGGAATTCAGTAGGTGAACAATTCAATTATTACAGTTCACCTAGAAAACAAATTAAAAATAAATAAAATAAATCCACTTTTCATGGTATATATTAACTATCAAACTGAAGTTTCTCAAAGAAAATTAGATTTGAACAATCAAATTTTTCGTAGAGTCAGTCAGGTTAGGGTTTCTCCTGCCCCAAGTATAGTAATGAAAGAGATCTTACAAATATACTAGGATAATTAAAGTTTACTGGTTCAGTTTGATAGTTAAATAAATTTTGGATCCAAGACATCTTGAATTTTATTCAAAATAATGTCCTTTTCACCTAAAACAAAGTCACATGAAATGAAAACAATTAAAACAATGTCACACCAATTGGTACTAAAATTGTAATTTTATAGTAGTATTTTTTATTTATCCATTGTGTCTCTTAGCCTAATCTCTCATTTGCTAATATCGCTGTATAAAAAAAGATAAAAGTACGAAAAGTGAATGGGTAAATATAATTAAGCTTGCAAGATAGTAACATCACCACCACCATCCGTTTTAGTGTAAACCATAAAACTAGGGACACTCATATCAATGCCCTCCACCTCAAACATTGGTCCTGAAAGATAATGCTCGGGAAAACAAATTTTTAAACCAAATTTGCAAATCAAATGATGAATCACAAATAAAAAATAAGAACGTTAATCAACACTTAAATAAAATTCAATCGTTAACAATCACATCATTTGATTTAAAATTTTAACCTCTCTAGCATTATCCGATCCTAAATAAGCTTCTTCTCTATTCAGTTTCCAATGAAATCTCAAAAGACCAACATCCTCTTAAGATCATGTCATATTTTCCAAAAACCCACGAGCACCCAACCAGATTAAAATAAAATCAACACTAAACTGTCACATACCCCAACATAAATTAGATTTCCTGGTCCCCCCCTCCCCACATCAAGAAACAAAGACCCCTTTAAATAATTGAATAAAAACTTCATAATTATTAAACTAAAACAATTAATTAATTCATAATTCTTGTTAAGCAATAAACATACACACATAAAACCCCTCTTAACTTTAAACATATTTATATTACCCATATATTATTGTCTTAAAACCAACTTAATCATTCATAATCCCATTGGGTGGACTGCATCAAAATTTTGGGACCCATGCAGTTGATCGTTTCACACTTTGGTTTGCTTTCTCCGCCGTTAGATGGGTCCTAAAGGGTACCATTAAACGGCTAGGATTAATTTATTGGGTCATGTATTGATATTCAATTCAACTTGAAAGCATAATTCATGAAGAATCAGCATCCATTTTGTCCCCCAAGGAAAAAAAGTAATTAACTATAACCTATATATTAATATAAATGTTCTCTTGGTCATCCAATAATCAAGTAATACAATCACATATCGTTTGTTTGATGTTAAGAATGAAGAATAAATAGATGTTTTTTAATGTTTAATTTTAACACTTGATGTTAAATTCAATGTAAGTAACTTTGAATTATTGATCACCAAATAACTAAGAAAACGAGATTGTAAAAGTTACATATTAAAAGAGAAATTTGGCCTAAAAAGACTGATTTATGCATGGTTGGAATTGGTAAAAAGGTTAAAAAATTACTAGACAAATTACACCATACAAGGAACCTCATCATTCCATTTTTTGAAAAAAATCAACAAAACAAGAAAAATATCTAGGAAATAGAAAATCCCACGAATTTCGATAGAGTAGAAGGGGAAATAAGGAGCCAAAGTCAGTAGCTCGAGGAAGGAAGGGAGGAAAGAAGAAACCAAAGAGCATGCAATTTTAGATAGAGCAATTTTTAGATTAAATTTGCAAACTATGCAATGTATCACGAATAAAAAATAAACACGTTAATCAACACTTAAACTTAAGTGATAATTCAATTATCAACAACCACGTCATATGATTTACAAAATTTAATTTAAATAGAATCTTCCTAATATTAGCAAAGAATAATATTGAAACCAAAAGAATTAGAAGATGAAGAACTGGTGGTAGAAGTATAAACAAGAAAGAAAAAAGTCAGTCAATCCAGTCAAACACTTTACAAACCAAGAACCTCAAATCCAAAAATAAAAATCATACACAATTCCAACTAAAATTTTGTAAACATACCCACTTGCATTTGCACCTCTCTCTCTCTCTCTCTCTCTCTCTCTCTCTCTACCCATTTTTTCTCTCTACCCCCCACCCTACATGTAAAAAATTGATCATGGGCAATTGGGCATGCTGCTTTAAATAAGTGGGAGAAACGAAAGGCAGAAAAGTAAGAAATTGGAAGGGAGCTGGCTCATGAAAACTTCATGCTCTGTTTCTGTTTCTGTTTCTTGTATAAGTATACCTCTCCTCTGCTAATTAGCCAATGACCCAAAACTCCTCTCTCTCTCTATCTTCTCTCTCTGAACAAAGAAGAAGCACACGAAGACACAGATAGTCTGTTTCTTTTTTGGGTATTTTTGGAGGCTTCTATTTTGTTTTGTTTTATAAATCTTATGTCTTTATAATTATTTTCCACACATCCTTTCATCCCATCCCATTAAACAATGAAAATGGCATATTACCATTCATCATTTTCCCTCTATAGGAAACACCCATCATTGCTCCCAACAGTCGTTTTCAACCTTAGAAACCTGAGCTTCTTCTTCTTCTACTTCTAAAGCTATTCCCTCCCCTCCTTAGAATCCCATCTCTCTCTCTCTCTCTCCTCCTTCTTCTTCCTCTCATCATTTAAATACCACCCTCTGTTTTTTAATCCCACACAAAATTTCAAGCTTTCAAACACAAGCAAAACAAAAGAAATTTGAAAAGAAATTGAAAAGGAGAGGAAGATTAAAAATGGATTCTTCATCTACCAACTCTGTCAATGGCTTCTACTCGTTTCTCACTCGAGGGATCGACGATCTCGAAAGGGTTTATCTTTCCAACAACTTTATGTCAATCCAATTCCTCCAAAGGGCTCTTTCCCTTCTTCGATCTTTCCACTCCCAGCTGACCCTTCTCGTCCAGAAGCTCCATTTGCCCGTAGGAGACAAGTGGCTCGACGAGTACATGGACGAAAGCTCCAAGCTTTGGGAAGCCTGCCATGTCCTCAAGTCCGCCGTCTCCGCCATGGAGAATTACTACACTTCCGGCCTCAACATCACCTCCACCCTCGACTCCCACCGCCATCTCACTCCCCAGCTCTCTCGCCAGGTGGGTTATTCAATTCGATCACAAATTCACAATCTTTAACTTGCTTAATACGTTTGACTGATTCGTTGTGGCATTTCATCAAACAGGTGGTGCGCGCGATTTCTGGGTGTCGGCGACAGGCGTTCGGATTGGAGGAAGAGAACAGGGGGCTGATGGAGACGAGAATCCAGCCGCTGTCGCTCAAATTCGACGAAAGGGTCTCCATCGAATCGAAGCTCAATGGGTTTAATGGGTTCAGGGGAGTCCTGTACGCAATGAGGAACGTGAGCTCGCTGCTGCTAATTATCCTGCTGTACGGGCTGGTGTTCTGCTGGCCGGAGGAGGAGTCGAGCTTCTGCAGGGGAGGGTACAACGAAGGGTGCGTGATCTTCGGATCGTCGTTCATGGTATCGACGGCGAGGCTGCAGCAGAGGGTTGCGGCGGAGATCAGGCAGATCAGGGAGAGGCCGGGGGTTCTGATGTGGGAGTTCAGGAGGTCGAAGGCGGCGATGGAGGAGCTGAGGGGGGATCTGGAGAGGAGGGGCCCACAGGGAGTGGTGGAGTGGGAGGAGGAGGGCGACAGCGGCGGCGGGATTAGGGAGGGAGTGGACAACTTGAGAGAGTGTTTTGGGGTGTTGAGATCCGGTGCGGAGAATATTGTGAACCAACTTGATGATTTCTTTGATGAAATTGTTGAGGGGAGGAAGAAGCTTTTGGACTTTTGCAGTCATAGGTAAAAGTAAATAACTAAAAAAAAATTACAGAGTAGAGAGAGTTAATTAGTAGGGTTTTGTTGTACCTTTTTAACCCTCTTTCTTACTTATGTTTGTATTTTTTAAGTTTTATTTTTTTTTTACTTTTCACTTTCTCTCGAGTGTCTTCTTCGCTTTTGTTCTAATAGTTACTAGTTATTCGTCTATAATCAAGTTTGAATCCTCGTTCGTGTAATCTAAAGATTTGATGTAGCATAGACTCATCAACAAGTAGTTACTAGTTATCATGGTTGTATTCATGAAGAGTTTTTATTTTTAAGCCACAACAATAAAGCCTTATTTCATTAACTAGGATCAGCTAAATAAATCCGTGAACGCCGCTGCAGTCAATTTTACGCCAAATATTCCATTAGCTCAAATAATCCTATCTTTTCTTAAAATCTCTTTTCAAGTCTTCCTAGATCCCCTATCTCTTTCGCACTGAGCCTCTGTTTCATAACGCATTTTAGCCGAAGTATTTGTGCGTTTTCGTTTCACATGTACAAATCACCTTAACTGATATTCTCTCATCTTATCTTCAATTGTGGCCACTTCTACTTTACCTCGGATATCCTCGTTCTTAATCCTGTGCTTTTTGTGTGCCCACACATCCAACGAAGCATTCTAGTTTTCGCTACACTCATTTTTTGCACATGTTGATGCTTAACCGCTCAACATTCTGTGTCATAAAACATTGATGGCCTTATTGTCGTCTTATAAATTTTCCCTTGAGTTTTAGTGTCATACAACGATCGCACAACACACCCGATGCACTCTTCAACTTCATCCATCCAACTTGTATTCTATGGTTGAGATCTCCATCTAATTCCCTGTTCTTTTGCAAGATTGATCCAAGATAACAAAAACGTCCATTCTTTGGTACTTCTTGATCTCCAATCCTTACCGCTATCTCATGTGGACCCTCATTATCGTTGAACAAGCACTCCATATACTCTATCTTTGACCTACTTAGGCAAAGACCTTTAGATTCCAACATTTCCCACCAAAGGTTGACTTTGCATTTACTCTCTCATGCATTTCATCTATCAACACTGTATCATTTGGGAAAAACATACACCAAGGGATATCATATTGAATAAGTCCCGTTAACTCATCTATTACCAATGCAAAAAAAATTAAGGACTTAAAGCTGAGCCTTGGTGCAACCCTATTGTTATGGGAAAGCTTTCAGTTTTTCCTTCATAAGTTCTTATTGTAGTCATTGTTCCATCATACATATCTTTTATGGTTGGAACATATGTTACTCATACTCCTTTATTCTCTAGAATCCTTCAAAGAATTTCTATTGGCACCCTATCATATGCTTTTTCTAGATATGTAAAGACCATCTAAGACTCATGTCGCTTGCCTTAGTTATGGTTCATTAACTTAATACTAGAGTTAAAAAAAAAAATTTAAAATGCAATTCTAGGTTGAGAACCTAGTGGAAAATCCAATTTGAGGACTAGTTTTCATGCATGTGCAAGATCTTACAAGTTGATTAACACTTGTGAGGAGAGTAGAATGAGATTTTTGGAATACCAATAATATTTCCCTTAATTTATTAACTTTTTCAAAATATTTCAATAAACTAACTAATTAATATATAATTCTTTTGGATTTGGATAATTTTTTTTGTTTTAAACGCTAATCTAATTAGCTCATCTAGAATACGAAAAAAAAAATTATTCAGCTCTATAACATACCGTTCTAACTAATTTTGTTACGACCATTATGATCGAATACAATTGGATTACAACTAAGTGTGCGCCACCGGAGTGCCGATTATGATTATTTTTGTTTTGAAATGATTTTCCTCTAGTCGGGTTTTTCATGAAGAATCTCTCTAATATTTTAGGGGAGAGAGTGTGTGTGGGTGTGTGAGCCACTGAGTTGAGTTGTTATAGTAAATGAGTCATGATTCCTGGCTTTGCTTTTATGTCAAAAAAACCCACCTTCTTTTCATCTTAGGAGGAAGGTTTTGTTTTGTCTGATTCTTCGCTTCCCTTTGAAGGCAATGGTCTTGATCTTCATCAAACCTTCTCCCCACATCACCCTCTCTGTTCCTCCCGACATATTTTTCCTGTCAGTCACGTAATGAGAGCTATAAACATATAATTATATAAAACCGACCACACTTACAAATCTATCTTCCCTCATTTAGGCATTTCTCTTCTTCTCCCTTCTTTAGGTTTTTGATAAAATATTAGTCACGTAATAGTTTAATCACTCCTCATAGCCATAAAAAATAAAAAATAAAAAATAAAACATAAAAAAATTCAGTCATTTATTGGTAGGCAAAACAATATTTTTTCGGTAGTCTGAGAAAGACAGTCATAATTGACTCTAAGAAATTAAACTGTTGACTCTAAAAAATAGAACCGTGAAGATTGTTTAAAAACTCAAACTACTTGGTTGTCTAGACTACCGAAGACAAACTAGCAGAGATAAACATATCATATAAACCCGTAATCACTTATGTAAGATTTTCTCTTACTGTCACGCAGATGAGTTTGTTCTTTCTTCCCCTTGTTTGGGGGGTTTTGGATTTGGAAATATTATTAAAATATGGAGGAGGAGAAAATTGAGGGTCACTTTCTTTGCTTGTCAACCGTATCTCATGCTTTTTGTCCCTTGCCGGAAATTCATGCCTTGCCTCCTCTAAAGGGATCCATGGCAGCGTCCGAAGTAAACAAAACTAATATAATATTTCAAATCAAAGAACTAAAAGAATACTTATTATTTTAATAAATTAAACATCGTAATATCAGAAAAAATAAAAAATAAAAAGCAAAAACCCAGCTTAAAGAAGCACTTTTGGCAGAGGCAGCAGCAGCAGAAAGCAGAAGCGGCAGCTCTCTGAGTTTCTCTGACCCAACAAAACAGTATCGTCCTTAAAGCAGCAAACAACGGCTGAAAATTCATAACCACCGCCATAAAAAAAAAGGATGAGGATCCCCTCCATCAAGAGGATTCTAAGGATTCTCACGTCCTAGCTGTTTACTGTATATTATGTAGTCATTTTTCATCATGTACTATTTATGTTTAATTTTAAATAATAAAATTCAAATAATTTTTGACCTTATGATATACAATGAACGGTTAAGATATGTGGATCCCTAGGATCCCCACAATTTGGATCCGGATGGATCCTCATCCATCAAAAAATCACACCATCAATTATTATGATTCTTTTTTTTTTTAAATAATAAAATAAGGAAAAAAGGAAAAAGAAAGTGCAGCGTGAGAGATTTTTGAGCTTCTTTGACAGAGGAGGTATCATATAAAATCTGCAGAATGTTCAATAAGTTCCGACAAATGCAGTCTCTGGCTGCCTCTGCTGCATTCAAGAGTGAATGCGCTTGAGTTTTTTGTTGCATCAACTGCTGCAATTGCTAAGGCTCCGTTTGGTTCTCGGAATAAGGCTATTCGGGGATGAGAATGGAAGACTTCATTTCTTGCGTTTGCACACTTCCTTTCTCAAGCCTTTAAACCGAGAAACAAACGGATCCTAGATGATAGATAGCGTCTTGAACCAATGATACAAAGTCTTAGATGGGTCTTGAACACCACTAGTATATTACAAGTTGGATTGAAAAGTCTCTCTTAGAAGAACAACTCACATAGAAAAGATTCACCGTCACCATTGCTTTCTAGTCCAAAATGCATTGTTACGTGAAAAAACTTACACATAACAATAAATTATTATACCAAAACGTCACATGGCAGTTTCATTCAATCTTTGTCATCTCCAGAAGAATTGCCAACTAGATGAATGTAAGAACAGTTAACACAAGAAAAGCAGAGTCCAAAAGTGAAATTGACAACCACCCAAATGAAGCCTGTCTGGATGACAGATGGGCAAAGTACCAGGTACAACTCTGTTTAATGCAGTTTCCATAATTACGGCTTTATCTAGAATCCAGATCAACAACATCATGGGCTTGAGAGAGAATGGGAGGAGAGAGAGAGAGCAACCAAGCTCAATAAATTTGGTTAATTACATCTTCGTCAAAAGAAGTAGAATGTAACCACTTTATTTATTTTTGTAAGAAAGAGATTTTAAGTTCAATTTTCGTTAAATACGAATTTAAATCACATTATTGCTATCTTATTATGAAACTCTTAGTGCAAAATATCGTTTGTTCTTTAAGAACTAAAACTAGAATGTTAATAATTTATTTTCTATAATTTATACAAAATCAGAAAGAAATAGCGAGGGCGGGAATGTCAATACGGTATCCTTCTCCTCAAATTTACAAGAGATTAACGGAGGTAAAGAAATAAGAAATGAAGATGTTTAAATGTCAGTCATATCCTGGCATTTCAAACTGGGATGCAAATGTTTCGACCCGATTTCTGAGCTCGACAATATCTTTGTTGTTGTGGAGACCTTTGATAAAATCTTTCTGGAATTTTCCATATTCCCTCTGTATACAAACAGTGATCTGGGCAGCCCTCAGAAGAAAATCTGCTATCGTTTCGAAATCGGATTCCACACAACCTCTGGTAGTCATAGCAGGAGTACCTGCTAAGACCAACAAAGAAAGGCAAGCTTAGTTTCCGTTATAATACAATGACCTGAGAGTGAATGTACTTTGAAAAAGAAAAACCGTTGAGCATAGCTGCGTCGCGGAATTATTCCACCACGAAATTTTAAAAAGAAACAGAATAGAAAGAAGAAAGAAAAAAATGAAAGGAGATTTGGACTAGTGAAATTTAATAGTTATATCCGCGTACAGTTAAACCTCTATAAATTAATCTATTGGGTATTAAATTATCGAGGTTCTACTGTGAGAATGAATTCAAGCAGAAAGTACCCTAGTTTACAGCTTTCAGAATATTGAAGATCAAGTTCAAATGCCAAAGACAACTTACCGATTCTCACTCCCCCGGGAGAAAAAGCACCATTATCACCAAATATAGCAGTTTTATTGAGAGTAATGTGGCACATCTCACAAACCTTTTCATAATTCCTCCCTGTATCAATAAGATTGTGAACAGGAAAGGAATTAGATACTGAAGTGCTGAATTAGAAATTGAAATTCCATATTATGGCAAGTCTAAGGAAACAAAAAGAAAGCAAACGAGGGGAAGCGGATATAGCGAAACAATTCCAAACTTGGTTATGTGCAAATGTATGCTTTTGCCTGTAAAATTGGAACACTATTACATGCTCGTATGAATGATGCTTATTAAACTACTGAAAACATAAGACATCCAACTATTAACACACTTGGGAGTACACCTTTGCTCCTTCTGAAGCTATCACTTATGAACATCAGATTTGTACAGCAAATGAGGGGAAGACCGTCCCCCTCAAACAACTTCAAAAATTAATGCAAAGTATTGTCAAGGGTCTCAGGGCACAATTGTTTAAAGCAGTGATTGACAAATTGTAACTTCCCCTAATCGTTTAGCAACCTTGACCACCCGAACCCAACATGGCAGCTCTGGACACTCGGTGTTTTCTTTCTTTTTTAACATTGCTAATGACCAAAATATCACTACTAAAGAAAAGACGTTTCCGTTGATATTAAAGTTAATCAGCTTCTGTTGACGTATAAAAGCTATCATGTATTTCTATTGCCAAATGAATTGGGCTATGAACTTAAATGTTGGCCTAATTACAAATTGATTAGACATGGGTCTAAAATCATCGTGAAACACAACAGGTAAAGGGTACAGTTACTCTACATGTACATATAATTTTACAATCAAATCTGTGAAAATTAGGATGGTAAATATTATAATACCTGTTAAACCAAGGGCGGTCAAATCCCAAAGCAATAAGTGATTGTCAGTGCCCCCAGTTACCAATCTGCATTTTCTTCTTAACAAGGCATTAGCTAAGGCCTGTGCATTCTTCTTCACCTGTTGCATGTATGCCTTATATTCTGGAGTAGCTACTTGTTTTAAGGCTATGGCAAGAGCAGCAATATGGTTGTTGTGTGGCCCTCCTTGTAGTGATGGGAAAACAGCAAAGTTTATCTTTTCCTCAAAATCATAATGGTTACTACCATCCACATTAGTATGATGCATGCCTTGCTTCCCTAAATTTGGGCCTTTCCTGTAAAAAATAATGCCTCCCCTCGGACCCCGAAGACTTTTGTGAGTTGTTGACGTGACAATATCACAATAATCAAACGGACTTGCACATTCCTGCAGTAAAGAATCGCAAATAAGTAAGAACTAAGAACGCATTTGGCATGTTTCTTTTCACAATTATTATGAGTGCAATAGATTAATATATAACTAGAATGTCAGCTCATTATCTTTCACATGGAAAAGGGAGCTTCTGAAATAAACATGAATAACGCACGTTAATTCTTTTGGGTCTGTGTGGGGAATTGAAAACCTTACATGTTACAACTTGTGTACAAGCTCATGGAAGAAAAGACTAGTCAAATATAAAAAATTACACCAAGCTCCAGATAGCCAAATAATGTTATTTGATGATTCTTAAGCACGAAAAAGATAATGCATACAAAAGGACGTCTTTGTGTGGCCTAACATATGTACTACAAATCAATGTTTGAAGGCTTATAAAAAAAATGAAAAAAGATCTTTCATCCCTCCCAATATGTCAATATATCAGCTAGAACACTCATGAAATGTGAATATTTAATAACACAAGATAATCTCACACTGGAATGAAGAAGACTTCACATACACAAAAACAACAAGATGAAGAAAGCAGAAGAGTATACAAATGAGACACTGGAACTAAGAACATGGTAGATATGAATTTGGAAAATCAGGAACCCATATCGGTTAGATCTAGGGTAATTGATTTTTTCAAAGTCTCCATCATGTTATAAAATTGTGAAGGGAGTGAAAAAACTTTTTCGCACTCGAATCTATTCTTATGATGAGTACCCTCTCACATTACAGCTTACAAGATTTATACTCAGAAACAGAAATCTATTACTCCTAACGAAAACCAGGAGTGTACAAGAAAATAAGCCCAAAGACCACTTTAATGGAACATGGCAAATCTAAAACCAATTTGCATTAGCTTATTGGAATTGATTGGTTAACTAATAAAAGCCAAGGTACATTGATGGTAGAGGTAAATGATTTTTCAATTTGAGGGGATTGGACATAAAGCAAACTTGTCACTACCAATCCTAACACTTTGGGAAGATAGGAATGGATAAGTTTCCTTAATGTTAATCCGTTTCCTACCTTTTAAGTTAGACATTATTATTTCATTTCCTCCTTGAACTTTCCTTGAATGTAGTGGGTTATCCAATCCAATCCAATTCTAGACACCCAACAAAAAACATATAAGTTAATGCATTTGCATTTGATATCATTTATGAATAAACCGTTCAACAGAAATTCTTATTGATGAAACAGTTCAAATAGCATTTAGTAGGGGCCAAATAGGATATGATATGATATCTTCGTGGCTCAGTTAATTGTTTTTCCTGTTTTTTGTTTCGTCGATAAGAATGAAAGAATGGTTTAATTACTGTTACTCCTAGTTGAACACATTTTCAGCCTATTTTTTAACATTAACACAAACAATTGCTCTCTCCTACAACAAACAGCCTACAACTTGCGAAATAGATGTCAAGCAACAATAACAGCATCGATCATTAACAGAATAGGTAACAAATTCAGCAGCTAAACAAAGTAAAACAAAAAGTTGGGATGTCAAATTTCAAACCTTGGCTGCCGTAAGACCGCTGATATGAGCCATGTCACACATCAACACAGCTCCGCATTTATCCGCAATCTGCCTAAACCTGGCATAATCCCACTCCCGAGGGTATGAACTCCCACCGCAAATAAGTATCTTGGGGCGATAATCAACCGCCTTCTCCTCAATCTTATCATAATCAATGTACCCTGTTTGTGGGTTCACCTTATAAGGCAAACTCTCAAAGAAAATCGAGGAAGCCGAGACCTTCTTCCCACTAGGGGTATAATACCCATGACTCATGTGCCCTCCAGAAGGAGAATCCAACCCCATAATCCGATCATTCGGGAGCAAAAGCCCAGTGTAGACTGCGAAATTTGCAGAGGTACACGAGTAAGGCTGGACATTGACACCCCATTTATCCGAATCGAGACCGAAAGCGGCCAATGCCCGTTCACAACAAAGCAATTCAATCTGATCAATGTGCTGATTGCCCGTGTAGTATCTTGCTCCGGGAAAACCCTCGGAGTACTTGTTCGTCAAGTGGCTGCCCAGAGCTTCCATCACAGCCCTGCAAACGAAATTCTCGGAAGCTATCAATTCAATGCCTTTGTACTGGCGACGCCTCTCCTTCTCCATAATTTCATGGATCTCCGGATCCGAAACCGCGAGCGGTTGGTTCCCCCAAGACCGGACCGCCGCTCGCCTCGCCTCGAGCCCACCGGACTCAACCGCCAAACATTTCGACGGGTTCGCTCCGAACCCGGACCCATCCCTCGGCCTCTTCGGGCAAATCGAGTGCCCCAAGAGGTTAAATTTCTCGTCTCCGTCGCGATCGTCCCCGTTCTCGGCCCTAATTTTCTCTTCGTTCTGATCGAGTAGCTGGAACGGGACGGATTGGACTGAATTCGACGACGCCGTATTGTGATGGGAGTTAAACCCGAGAAATAAACCAGGCTGAGCCTCCGTGTAAACCATCAGCACCAAAATTTGTCAAATTTTGAAAAACCAGGGGCTAAAATTGAAAAACCAAAATGTCGAGGGTCTCGAAAGAGAATATGGATTTTTAGTTGCAGAAGCAACAACAGTAGCAGCGACAACAGCGGAAGAATGACGATCGTGCAGCAGTCTCCGGTGAAGAGGCAGAGTTTTCCATGCACAAACCCTAGAAGTCGCCGGAGATTGGTAGCGAGTTCCGGTGAGAAGAGAGAGGAGATACGAGAGAACTGGGCCATTTGCGTATATATTGGAAATAGTGGGTGAGAGATGACGGGGGGATGAACCTGGACAGGTTCGGGGTTAACCGGCGACCGGGAGTAGGCGGTAGCGTTGGGTTTGGTTTCGGTAATGAAAACAAGTAGTGGGACAGGGACTTGTGGACGTTTGGTCCACCAGGACGGGATGACGTCCAGATTCGGTAGAAGAGATTTGGCGGGCTTTACCGCGTCGGCCACGCTAGTGGGGCCCACACTTTCCAGTTGTAATGCTGTGACGCCGGAAGATTTTAGTATCTTGAAAATGTAGAAATTGAAGGGTGGATGGAGGTATTCTTTACTGTGGAGTGATCAGAACCGTCCAACTGTCGGAGGTAATAAAGTGGGACCGTCGTATTACCGCAAAGATTAGAGAAAGCGATGGTTTTCGTGCCTTCAACACGAGTTAACATTATGTTGACATCCGGATAGCATGTGAAATTCATTTTTCTTTTCTTTTTATTTTTTATTTTTTATTTATTTGGATAGCATGTGAAAGTTGCTACAACTTTTATAAATAATACATTAAATAAACATTTTCACCCAAAAAACAACATATAGTCTTACTTTATTGTAGTCTTATCACTTTATCAACGTTCATAACCAGAAAAGTGATATTCTATTTTGTTTTATCTTACTTTTTATTTTGTATCACATTTTACCTTATTTTATCAATTGAGTTAAGAAAAGCGTTAGCGAAGCTAACGTGACATGATCTCTTTGGTCATTTCAACCATGAATATAAGGATAGGTTATATAAATTGCAAATTTTATAAGCAAGCTTTAAGAGATAGGGGGATGGGAGCAAAACATGCATTGAACTTAAATTAAATGTGGTTTCCCCGATTGTAGTGTGCCACTTGAGAGAAGATCTCGTTCACCAAGCAGGAGAGAGTGCGACCCCTAAGCAATTGGAGGTTCTTGCCGAGGTCCATAGTAACCAATTAGGTTTACAACGAAACCTAAAAATCGATCACTGATCTTTTATAATAAATTTTTTTGAATTCCATTAAATTTTAATATAAACTACAAAGTTTAATTTTGTAAATTTCCACTCACGTTATCAGTTTGTCAACAAGTTTGAAGTTGAATTTGAAGAAGACTTGTGTGAAAATTGGGTTGGGCCCTTCTTCCAAGCAAAGTGGACCAAAAACGATAAGAAAGCTAACCAACTCAAGCCAACCCAATAAATATCTTGTTTGATTAAATTGGGCTTGCAACCGTAATCTCATCAGCCCAAAACCAAAATTCTATATATTTTTTTTGATCGCAGCTTTCCTCCTCCGCCGCCTCCTTCTTGCTCCAGTCCGGATCGACGCGTCCCCGACGTTTCCTTGTTGCTGCAGTTGGAATCAACCTGCTCATCCAAATCAATTTCACCACCCATATTCTTCCACATCGTTCTAAACCCAAAACCCAGATCGCTGTTGCTCATCCAAAACCCACACAGCCGCCGCCACCACCACGTTTTACAATATCCTCTTGACTGTAGGTAAGCGAAAATTGCCCTCTTCATCTCCTCAAGTAAATTGGATTATCTATTAATTTCCCCCAATTTTTTTGGTTTCAAATTTATATCGATTGCTAGGATTTTGGGTAATTTTCATATTATTTTGGGAGTTTGCCCACTTGAGGTAGAGCTTTTGTAGACAGATATTGGCTCTCTTGGCAAAGTTCTTGCCTTTCCAAAATGTTGAGGAGGTCATTGAAACTAAACTTATTGATTAAGTTATAAAAAATAAAAAAAAGTATACTCTTTTAAACCATTATCTGATAATTTTGGCATTATGTTCACTAACTCATACCGTGTACTAAGTACAAACATGACTAATCGCATATGCGATTTGTGTTGCTGTTCTCTCTCTGCATATTTTGTTTGTATGAAAGTCCGTCCTTTTAGTCGTTGATATCTGCTTTTTTGGTTGTACATAGAACTCTTAACGTAGAGTCAGTAAAATGCAGGTGCAAACTGAACGGACTAATCAATGTGGGAAACTTTTGGAAATGTATATAACTGTAACTTAGAAATCTCCCCTTTGGATTGCACATATGCTCTTGATGTAAAGTAAATAGAATTTAAATTAAAATTAAAAGACTTATTTTACCATGTTGGTTTAGTTGTTCTGTTAATTTTTTAAATATTTAGATGAATGTATTGATTTGTGGTTTTATGGGATTTTTAGAAGTAAAATACATAGTATTATGTGTATAGTGATATGATATATGTGTTTTTGAATGCAGTTAAGCCGCTGCTAGCTTTTGAGTATCAATTCATTATTATGTGCTGTTATCAGAACTTTCTCTTTTTTTTTTGGAAATGATTCGTAATTGCTGTAAACTACGAATTTAAAACCCACAGCGGAGCACGGACACTTTCGCTCGTTTAACCTAAATTCAAAACCCAGTACACAAAACCAAAACCAAAACCAAAAGCCATTGGAAACTTGTTGAGCTCATCAAAGTAGTATCGTCTTCTTCAGATATGTCTCTTTCCTACTTGGACTACCTCAGCCTCCTCATCCTCCGTCCTCTTTTTGCCATCACAGTCGTCTTCTTGTTTATCTCAGTTGGTAATTACTGCTCCTCTGGATTTCCCAATTTTTTATTTCAACTTGTTCGGGAATTTTGATGGTAATTGAATGTGAATTGAGAATTTGGATCGGTGACAACTCTTGTACATGATCAAATTTTCAGGTTGGTGGCTGGCGTGGAAGCTGGTTTTGGTTCACGTTCCTCTGGTTCAAGAGATTTTCGGGTTGCGAAAAAAGCCGGTCCAGCCCAAACCCCTGACTCGTCGCTTTTCTAAAATTTACAACACCATTGAAGCCCACAATTCAGCTTCTAAATGGTAAAAAATTTATTTTGTTTTTTGTTTTTTTTTAATTTCTGCTTCTGCAAGTCCAAAAATTGATGTCGGATAACTTTTGTGCTAGAAACATGAATGGTTGGGTACAAGAGAGAATAAAAATCAGATGTAATTAAGGATTTGAGTATAATCTGTGTTGTGCGGCGGTTTAATCTGGTACTAGTCATATGTTGTTGCTAACTAATGCGTCATATGTTTTTTGGTTTGCTTGCATACAAACCAAGAACATTTGGAAAATATGTTTTTTGTAAAACACAGATGTTGGGCAGCATTTTCTTTGATGAATTTGTCTACACGGGATTGAAGTGTCAAAAGTCCAATTTCATAAATTCATCATACTTTTAAATCCAGTGTCATTGAATGCTTCTTGCAATAAATAGGGATATGTGACTCAAGATATCTAATCAGGGGATCTGATCGTATTGCAGACTCGGTAGTTTCCTGTGTGTTTGGAGGGCAAGCGACTGCGAACACCAAAGTTTGTTTCTTTGATGCAACAAACAAATTGTCATTGGAAATTCAGGTACTTGAACGCCAGGAGATTACGTTGTGTATATATAGATTTTATTTGATCTCTTCATTCTGTGATGCAAGAAGTTTGTGAATTACATGTAATTTTCCAGAAATCCAAGATGTATAGAGTTTGCTTGAATTTAATTTTAGTGCTGTCACACTAAATTATCAAGTAATTATCAATATTTCCTTCCAATATGGGATATCTTAAAAACTTTTGAAGCAAAGGAAGCCATCAATGTGGTATTTTACTTTTGTCCAAATCCAATAGTTTCTTCAAGTCAAAAGGATGGCAAAATATTTGGGAGTTATAGACAAAAATAATATTGGCAAGTTAAGTGTAATTACGTTTCATTCATAAATCGCTCAAAACAACATTACAAACTTCAAAATCCTAATTAAGTCGTCCACGGTGAAATGAAATATGGAATTGCGATTGAGAATTCAGGGTTTGGGCCTTGGGGAACTAGGTAGGGATGGCAACGGTTCGATTTAGGGATGGAAATGCTATATCCATCCTCATAACCACTAAAATTAACTATATCCATACCCACAAATTAACCATCGGGTATTATCTATAACCATACCCACCGGATAACAGATTCTCCATCGGTTATATCTATCTTCGTTAATACAAAAAATATATTTGCCCAATTGACGCATGATAATTTAGTAAATATTATTTTCGTCATTAAATATTAGATGTATAAAATGAATTAATAAATGGATCTTGTGGAGCATAAAATTAAAGCTAAACATTGATAATGTTGGCTGATCTTTGATATCCCCCATCAGCACCATTGAATTTCATAGGTTTTGATTCATATCAAAACTTTTGAACTTTTGCACAAAATGCAACTCACATAATGCAATTTTTGTATTCTCAAGGTAATGGATTCGGTGAATAATGAATATATATATATATATATTATATAATACTTTAATATTATATATAATTATATTATATATTATTCAGTTCAGATTCGGGTACGGATACGGATTGGGGACCTCTATAACCATATCCAAATAATATTCACGGTTTTTCCCCATACCCAAAATGTACCTGAATTTTCATACCCAAATCCAATCCATTCAGGCGGTTATCCACGGTTATCGAGTTTAACGGTTAGAATTGTCATCCCTAGAATTATGGTTTACGCACATGGAATAGGGATTGGACAATAGGGGTTGGGGATCGGGAAGTGGGGGGACCTAGGGTCGGGACTTAAGCTCTTAAAAATTATAAGACTTGACCAAAACATCTTTGTCACCGTCAGCATTTGGTACTCTCTCGATAGCTTCAATAGTTCACTGAAAGCCTTTGGTGTAATGAACCGCAAGCCCGCCCTTAAGAAAGAAAGACATAATAAGGCTTGGTTGCGGGAACGCCTTGGCCTAACCATCACTCCGGGACCGTTAACCACCTTCTTTGCATTCTCCGATGCCGACTGGGCTGGCTGCCCCGATAGCAGACGGTCCACTACGGGCTTCTGCGTATTTCTCGGAAAAACCTTCGAGCTTACGGGTGAGCTTACGCTTACTCTCAGCCTCTTTGATTGGTAGGCGGGCGGCCTAAGCCCCCTACTTAAGATATATTCATAAGAAGTCATTTAAAAAAAAAAATTAAAAACTTGGCCAAAACGGCATTATTTTGGGCCAAGTATTTAAAAATATAAAATTCCTTTCTTTTTCGCAGTTGTCTTCTCTGCGAACATGGACGGAACTACATAAGGCCCAGGGAGGGCATCCGCCCCCACTCAGATTTTTGGGTGAGGAAAGCAAAAATGTCAGGACAATTAAAATTTTGATTTTGGTTCCAAATATTCCACATTTTCTAACCTGTATCAAACTCAATTGAACTGGGGGTTTCATAAATACATTGGATTCAACTAATGAAGTATCATAATTTAATACAAAAATTTTACTCCAAAGTATTTTATATGAATTTACTTCATTCATTTGTTTGTGACATTACAATTTAGAATTTAACTTCCAAATTTAGAGATTTTTTACTGTATCTGGTTCTCAATAACCTAAAACCTATTATTTTACTTGGTTGTTTTAAGACGCCCCCAATCAAAAAAATTTCTAGCTCCGTCCTTGTCTGCAAAGATGCCAGTGCAGAGCTGGAACATATAGCCAAAGTCCAGAGGTGGAGCCTTCAGCTTCGAGGGTTCCTCGGGACATTTCAAGTAAGGATGACCACAGAGTGGTCCAAGGACCGTCGAGGTACCATTATAGGTCTGGCACTGCCCACATTGACCGTTTCGTTTTTCATCTCCCCTCTTAACCACTATATAAAAAAGGCTTTGGGGAATGATAAAAACACATCAAGAAAAATAATTCTCTTAACTCTAGAGAGGAGACTACTAAGAACTATGGTAGTTTGATCCTTGTGCATTGGCATAAGGTACGTAGGCAGTCTAGTTGGATTTGATGTAACAGAATTCTCCTTTTGGTGACTTTCTTGTTTGTGGTTCGTACAACAGTTCGTGGGAACGAGACAACGATCCGAAATTCGTTAATTAGGTATGTCCTATAACGAATCCCTTGTTTGTTTATAGATTTCCAACACCTCAAGTTTCCAGGCCTCAACATCGCCCCAATTCAGACTGTCAGCATTTGGCAAAACTGAGATTAGGTGATCAAAGTCGCCTTCTGGGAAAGATTAAAATTAATGTAGATGGAGCGTGACGGGTAGAAAGTAAGGTTGGAGGCAGCGTTGGAATCATTATCCTATGTACATTTGGAAAATTTATCGGAACTACTGTACAAATTTGTGAACCTATTCTCCCCTCTTCAAACCGAAGCGTTGGCAGCTAGAAGTGGCATTGCCTTGGATGCCGAAAGGGGTCTCCAAAATGTTTTCATCGGGAGCGAATCACTCCAGATCACATCAGCAATACAAGAGCACTCTATGTACCTATCCACTATCGGTCACATCGTAGAGGATGCGAAAGTTTTGTTATCCAAGGTCGTGGAACTATAATCACCCACGCACACTAGCAAGCTAACAGAATCGCTCATCGTCTTGTATGCCAAGCTTTATGGAAGACTTAAACCAATCGTTGGTTTGAGGAATCACTGGATATCATCCTCGACTTGTTATTTGAAAGAATGTCAAGATTAAGGGCTGGTTTGGTATTGCTGTGCTTTGAAAAAAAACTGTTGTGAGAATAAGCGGTTGTGCTGTGAAAATAAGCGGCTGTGAAATAAATCAGCAGAGTGTTTGGTAAACTTTTTTGTAAAAGTGCTTTTGGAAAAAAAAAAGCAGTCTGATAGTGGGTCTTTTCATTAAAGGAGCACTGTAGCTCCGTGTGCTTTGAAAAAAAAGCCAGTTTTCCAAAGCTGCAAATAGCAGCTTCAACTTTTTCCTTTGATTTCAGCTTATTCTCACAGCAACTTCCAAAATAAGCCATTTTTTTTTAGTTTACCAAACACCTAAAACCCCCACAGCTTTTTTTTTAAGCACCTCACTCCCAAACCACCCCTAAGTCTGTAGCTTTGTGCTTCTGTGGATGTTTCTGTTGATGTGGTTGTCTCTGTTTTATAACTTGGTGTTTTCACCGTTTGCTCTTTTAATGAAAGCAATTATGTCTATATATCGTGGTGCGAGTTCGATTTCTACTAATCATCTTCCTCTAACAACTAATAATTTAACTCACTAACACATCCGATTGTCAAAATAAAAATACCAAAAGAAATATCCTAGACAACCAAATTACATTCAACCCATTTAAAATAACTACTGTTTGTCGAAAATGCCATATGAATTGTTCTCCCATTTTTAATGTCAAACTGCAATATTTTTTTGGGAACTTTAACGACAAGCTCCTCATATTGTTCACTTTAACGAAAAACCATATTTTTACACCAAAAAGTCAATTATGGTACTATTCCCTTTACCCTTTATTTTGTCTTATCGTTAAAACTCAAAATTTTCAAACAATTTTCATTAATTTTCCTTAATTTTTTTTGCTTCAGGGCTTTTGTGTCCAAGTATATTCAGTAGAGATTGGAAAAATTATTTGTTTCAAACTACAAGTGGTGCTTTACTACATTGGTGGGGAGAAGTGTTGCCATTGCACCACAATGTGAGTTTAAACCTCATCGACTCTCTGATATAACACGTAATCTAACAAATTTGATAAAAAAAAAATTTCTAAAAAAAACCCCAAAGTGAAGATAACCCTGAAACGACAGAGTTTCGTTGGAGAGGCAAAACCCAACCCTCCATCTTAAACTTCAAAAACAGTAAAAGACAAGCCCATTACATTACTCGGCCTCTTCTTTCTGTATCTTCGCGCGCCGCAGAACTCTGCTGCTGAGTGCTCCTCCTCCTCCTCCTCATCCATTTCCTTTGCTTTCTACTGGGCGGATTTGTCATCTCATCATCGATTTCTTTCGTTCTGGAAATGGGAATCCTTCGGACTTCTTTGCTTCCCAGCAATCCCCTACTCGCGGAAGCTTCCCTCTCACAAAAACCCAGCAGTTCCCACAAACCCAAGTTCAAATTTCAAGCTTCCACCGCCACTACCGTCGTTTCCGCCACCGCCACACTCTCAAACCCACCAAACCCGAAAGCCCATCTCCCCCTTCCCGCCAAAAAGACCGCCAAAGTCAGCCACAACCCAGAAGCTGCTCAAACCAGTTCTGAGATTGGTCGCTGCCTTTCTTTGCTAAAGAGCAACCCTTTGTCCGACTGTAGACAAATTCATGCCCAAGTTCTGAAGTTCGAAGCGTTTGAGGATAATGGTTGGGTAAGAAACAAGCTCGCTATGCTTTACTCTAAGAATAATGAGTTTTTAGACTATGCACGTAAAATGTTCAATGATATTCCCAACAGAACTGTACCCACTTATGCGGCGTTGATAAGCGCGTATTGTCGGTCGGAGTGGTGGGAAGATTTGTTTTTGGTGTTTAAGTTGATGGTTGATGAGGGCGTGATGCCTGATAAATATGTTGTGCCTACGGTTCTGAAAGCGTGTGCTCTGGTGAGGATGTTGAGGATTGGTAAGATGATTCATGGGTTTGTGATAAGGAAGGCTTTGGATTCCGATGTTTACGTGGGGAATGCGCTTATTGATTTTTATGCCAATTGCGGGGACTTCAGATCTGCAATGAGTGTGTTTGATGCAATGAGGGAAAGAGATGTGGTTTCGTGGACTGCCCTTGTTTCCGCTTTCATGAATGAAGGCATTTTTGAAGAGGCAATAGAGGTTTTTAAGTCCATGCAGCTGAATGGTGTCAAGCCTGACCTGATCTCTTGGAATGCGCTTGTATCGGGGTTTGCACGGAATGGAGAGACTGATTTAGCTCTTCAGTATTTGGAAGCGATGCAGGAAGAAGGGTTGAGGCCGAGGGTTGGTACTTGGAATGGGATAATTTCTGGTTTTGTTCAGAATAACTTTTTCGAGGATGCTTTGGAAGTGTTCTATAATATGATATGTTTCCCCGAGGATCCAAATTCTGTTACAATTGCAAGCATTTTACCAGCTTGTTCAGGCTTAAAAGATTTAAACTTAGGCAGGGCTGTTCATGGATTTGCTCTAAAGCGTCAGCTTTGTGGGAACATTCACGTGGAGGGTTCGTTAATTGATATGTATTCAAAAAGCGGGATGAAAGATTATGCAGAGAGAATTTTTTCCAAGGCTGAGAGCAAAAGCATTTCTATGTGGAATGAGATGATTGCAGCTTATGTAAATGAAGGAGAAGCAAATAAGGGGTTAGAGCTTCTTAGAGCGATGCATCATCATGGCTTAAAACCTGATGTGGTATCTTATAACACAATATTGACCGGCCATGCAAGAAGCGGGCAAATAAATGAGGCATATGAGTTGCTTTATGAGATGGTCCGGAGGGATTTGAAGCCAAATATTATTTCTTTCAACATTTTAATTTCTGGTTTTCAACAATTTGGGCTTAGTTTTGAAGCTTTACAACTGTTCCAGACCATGCGATCCTCATCGAGTGGTTGCTTTGGAAATGATGTGCTCCATGAGTCAATTGAACCGAACTCCATTACTATTGCTGGTGCTCTTGCAGCTTGTGCTGATCTCAATCTACTATGCCAAGGGAAGGAAATCCATGGATACTCGTTGAAGACTGGCCTTGAGCATAATATCTATGTTTCAAGCGCATTGATCGACATGTATTCAAAATGTCTTGATATTGTTTCAGCGACTAAAGTATTTAGGAGAATTGAGGGTAAAAACACAATCTGTTGGAATGCTTTGATTGCAGGCCATGTCAACAACAAGCAGCTGGACCGAGCTCTTGAACTTTTCGGTGAAATGCTGGAAGAAGGTCTTGGACCAAGCTCTATTACGCTTATGATACTTCTCCTTACTTGTGGTGATACGGAAGCTCTGAGATTTGGAAGAGAACTACACGGCTATATCATAAAGAGTCATCTTGATCAGTCTAATTATAGCCTTGCAAGTGCTTTGATAGGCATGTATGCTAACTGTGGTAGTATCAAGGATGCCAAATCAGTCTTCGACTTTGAAGTTAAAGGGGATGCTTCTGTATTGAACTCCATGCTTTCTGCTAATTCAACTAACGGAACGGCCAAGAAGGCCATTGCCTGGTTTGGGGAGATGCAGTTAGCGGGGGTTGAGCCTGAGTTATAACCTTTACTGTAGGCTTTGAGCTTGTGATCATGATAGCTTAGTGGAAGAAGGATGAAAATGTCACTAATGATTGAAGAACAAACTTCGTGCTCTTTGAGCTTCTCTTTCAGGCATATAGGTGGTTAATTATTTCGGTAGTGCCAGTTTTGATTTCCCCATAATCATGTTTTGGAAAACAAAAATTAGCAGATGGAAAAGTTTTCAGATGCTAATCCTCCAATTTATGTCTAAGAATTTGATATCTGTCGACTGCCAGAGATCAGCCAAAGTTATATAAGATTGATGAGAGGGGAGATGTTTATGCTTCTATCACCATAAGATGGTGAGATACCCAAGTTATAAGTTTTGGAAGTTACTTCCTGACAATGGTGACATCTGTGCTGGAGTCAAAAGAGCATACGAAAAGCATTTGGGGAAGCATCAAAATTTGGTGTCTTTCCAAATTGAGCTTCAATGTTGTTTGATCAAGGCAGAGTTCTTGTGCACAATTATCACAAGCATGCAGAAAAGGCAAGTTTAGAAGGTTCCTGCACGGGTCATGCTCTAAGCTTACCGGCTGGAGGCTGCAAGGCAACAGAGTTATCTTCCTTGTTAAAGAGGTTTTGGCTATTTGTATTCCTACATTGTTGCGGATATGTGACCTTCCAAGTTTGCTCTTAAGAAGATATTTATAAGTTAAGTGCAGATTTCCACTGGAGGAAGCACTCACCGTGACATTCTCCCGGGTGTTCATGTCCCATAAGAAGCAAGAACACAGAGAAGGTAGTTTTCGTCTTTAATGTTTATTCGTTCATCTACTTTTATTTTGGGTGTATTTTTGCATATTAAATAAACTAAGCCGATTACATTGTTAATATTAATTGTATTCTATAATTTAATTCAAATAGTTACCTTATCCTTTTACCGACTGATGCTTGGATCAATGTTTATGAAACCATGGTCTTAGTGAACTAACTAAACATTTTTGCCTCTCAGATCACATTGAAACTTCACTAACTAATCAGGGTGCACATGAACACAACACAAATCACAATAATTATATTACTCACCGAGCATAAGTTTCATCCCTGTTCAGGTTGTGCTTCCTGGGCCTATGTACATTATGTCTTACAGCCAAGTACTATTTGCAGGGTTAAGTATATTTATGCCCCCTTGGCATTGGTACACATTCAGCTGATCAGAAGCTCCGAAGATTATGGCCAAGAACTAGTAAAGTCGTGGATAGGTCCGCCAGGGCTCCTTTGCTTGGAATCAAAGTACCTTCCGACCTGTCTTTCAATGCTAGCCTTCAACACTTTTTTAGCACTCTCTATTGTTGTCTGGCTGCCCTTGTTTGACAACGTGCAAGGAACACGGGCTTCGTTGCTCAGATTTGAATGCAAAGCCAGAAATCTGCATAACCAGACTTTCATGCTACCAATTATCAAATTTGAAGTCTCAAAACCACTTGTAGAGGCATAGAGATATAGGGTGTTTGGACATGTATGTATATATTTTCATTCATATCATTATTTGATAATTAAAAGTGAATGGAATCAATGTGGAAGAAGCGTCATTTCTTTCCACTTGGAGTACGATGATGTTTTAAATCAGAAAAGAAAAAAAAACGTATAGAATCTACTTAGCCATTTGGTATCTCCATTCATTGAATCAAAGAATATCCCCAAGAGAAGTTTTATGCCAATAGTTGGTATCTCCATGTTTTAAGCCTGGTCCATGGCGTGCCATGCAATAGTTGTTTGGAGTGCAGTAGTTTTGAACTGGATAATTCTTTAAATTCAAGTTGTATCGAAAGTAGAGGAGAATAATTTTTTTTTATTTTCTAGAGAATATCGTTAAGACATGAAGAAAACTTCTCTCCTTTAATTTCATCTTTTTAGGAGACTAAAATGAATAAGTTTTTTTCATGATTAATCCACGTTCTGTATCCAAGTTGGGGATAACTTTTTTCATTTCTTCCTCAAATCCTTTGTACCAAACAAGGCCTTCAAGTAATATCAATGATGAATTAGTCTCGTGACCTTTAGACTCTATTTTGTTGAAGGAGATTATGAATTCAAATCTCATGAATGATGGTCATTGGGTTAAAAAACCTATGACTCTTTCACAATTAAGAACCTCAAAACTCCATTTCATATTCAAAACATATTTTATTTTATTTTTTATTTAACCCTTTTCCTTTTAAGTGGGAGATTTGAGCTGAGCCAACCATAATAACTAGGTTTCAAACTCGTAATTTATGTAAGCAAAGCATGAGACTTCTTACTTGCAAATAAAGAGAAATACCAATAACTTGTAGTTCTAATAAACTTATTCGAAAACACCATGGCAAAACTAAAAAAATACTTAAAAAACTAGATAAAAATCATGGATCTAACTATCATTGCATCCGACGTGAGGCCCTTTTTCTTTTGTAGTTTCATTCTTAAAGTGTTTTCCAGATTCCACAAACAAAACATTGACACTTGTTCTGAAGTCGAATTCAATTCGGATGTTCCCAACTCAGATCGAAATCGGAACTTTAAATCCAACCCTAAATCCTAAGCCCTAAACCCTAGACCCTAAAGAGTAATTTACCCTAAAGTTTGTGATTTGTTTAGTATTAATAGGAAAGGGATTAAGTGGGTAAATCCTAGATGGATTGAGATTTGTTTTAAAACAAGGATTAGGATTTATAGGCTAGCATATCTAGTTTAAATAGGTTATTCTTTGACCTTGACGTTTCGTTTTTTATCATGGGGTATTTGTCGGTTTTCCCTCTTAGTGTTTGATTGTAAAATCTTTCATCTAATTTTCTATTCTTTTTGCCCCATACAATTGTCATGTGTTGTCTGCGTGATCAAAATGGATGGAAAATTGAATGAAAGTTTTTAAAATCTAGCACCAAGGGGAGAATTGGCTATTTATGAAAGTTCAAGGGGGGTGATCGGCTAAAATTAAAGTTCAAGGAGAAAATTGGTTAATTATAAAAGTCTAGAGGATAATCGGCTAAAATTGAAATTCAAGAGAAATTGACAGGTCTATACAAGTTTGGGGGCAAACCGACAAATATATCTTTTATCAATATTATTTTAGATTTCAGATTAAGACTTTACAACAAGCTGGGCTGGTTCAACTTATTTATAATGAGCCCAGCCTTACGCAATGAGACTAAGGTGCAGTTTGGGATTGAGGTGATTTAAAAAAAAGCTGGTATGAAAAAAAGCTGGGAGCTTTTTTGTGTTTGGTAACCATTCAGCTTCAGTTTTTTTTCATAGTTTTGGGTGAAGAAAAGTCAAAAACAAGAAGCTGCAAAACCCAGCTTTGAAAAACCGGCTTTTTTTCACATCTGTTTTACATAAAAGTTTACCAAACACTATAATACTGGTTTTTTTTTTTTCAAAAGCATTTTTACAAAAAAATTTACCAAACACTCTACAGCTTTATTTCACAGCCGTTTATTCTCACAGCACAGCAGAAGCAGCTTTTTTTCAAAGCACAGCAATACCAAACCAGCCCTAACTTTGTTCTTTATATACACATTACATGCAATATCACATTAACACTAGGTACAAATAGTCAAACAAAACAAGGAGGAGCTGCATCATCAAGTTTCATAAAAATTTAAAATTTACAAGTATTTTTGAACAAAGTGGCTCATTACTAGGGCTGGAAAAAAATCCCAAAAATCCCAAACCAAACAAAAAAAATCCTGATCCCAAACCAAAACAATCCCAAACCAAAATTCCCGAAATTTTCGGGATGTAATCCCAAACCAAACCGAAAGTTTCGGTATGGGATTCGGTATTGCATTTCATTTTTTCGGTATTCCCATACCGAACCGAAAAAAAAATTATATATATAATTTTTTAATTATAAGAGAATTATTTCAACCGTTCATTGTTTTGGATTTAATCTGTGTCGTTGATTTGTTTTTAGGTCATATCACATTTCACTTTTGTAGTTCCTCCGTTCATTTGTTTCGAAGCGCAGCCCCTGAGCCTCCGACCCTCACCAACGTCGTCCCTCACCAACGTCATCTCATTCTTCGTCTTCGCTGTCGTCGTCGTCGTCGTCTTCGTGGATTCATTTGCGTTCGGTTCTGTTAATCGTGTCCTCTTCCTCACCAGCTCATTGTTCTTCCTTTGATCGGTGAGTCTCTCTCTCTCTCTCTAAAGTTTTGTTTTCGGTAATTTCCTCTCTTAGATCCCGATCTCGGGAAGCTTCAAGTTCATGTTTTTAGTACCAATTTTAGCTCAGTTCCACTGTTTTAATGGCGTTTTCGCTTCGATCCCTTCTTTCGGGTCACCTTCTTCATTCGCATTTTGGTCCTCCTTGTAAATTGTTACTCTTTCAGTTGCTTAAAAAATTGTGGGTTCGATGTATTGGGCAAGCTGCATTGGTTGTTTCTTTTGCGCATCGATTTGCTTCTGGAAGATTTGTGTTGTTTTTGTCTCATGGTTCTAGTAAAGTTAGGATCTTTATGTTTTAATATTGTAAGTGTTTGAATTTTGTATATTAAGCTGCCATTGAGCAACAATGCTGTGGTTTAATGAGTCAAAGATTGATAAACCCGAATTGATGTTAGCTTTTACTAATCTTCTCAACAGATAGATGGATTGAAGTGTTTTGGATATTCAAAGTCAATTAATTAAGCTGCAAAGCTATTGCGTTTATCTACAGTTTAACTTTAATCCTTGTTGATAATTTGCTTTGACTTGGCCCTTCGAGTGCATGCTTATGTAGAATATCCAGAATTTTGAAGCGGTCTAATTTGGTTTTCGTCTACTGCCAGACCCTTTCTTTTATATGAAAGGTTCAAACTTTGAGATGTTTTTATTGGCCCAACATTTTCATTCATTTATACACTGATATTTTTTGTATAGCTGATGCTTCCTTAATCTAACCATTACTAATTGCACTCATTGTTTCATTATCAGGGTTCGTCTTAAGTCACCTTGGTCCCGCAAGAAAAGAAAACATGCTCTTTCAGCTCAGCAATGGAGGCTTTTCTTTACACCAGATGGCAAGCTTCGTGATGGTGGAGTTAAGTTGGTGAAGAAAGTTCGCAGTGGAGTGAGTTTCTGTCACTTTCGTGTTATATTTGCTATCAAAATGCCGTAACATCTATTCATGGTTCCAACTTCCATCATTGACATTATTCATCTTAAAATTTCGTGAATGCAGGGTGTTGATCCAAGTTTTTCAACTACTATTTCGGGATTCCCGATTTGTCCCGAAATCCCGAAACTAATTCGGGATTCCCGAAAATTGGGATTCCCGAAAATTTGGTTTGGGATCGGTATTGAAATTGGGATTCCCGAAAATTTCGGTTTGGGAATCGGGACAAGGGTTTCGGTATGGGATCCCATACCGAACCACCCCTACTCATTACTAAAACATTTCATTTATATGTTATAGTGAATAAAAATGCAATGAGAGTAATAAAGATCAAAGAGTGGTATGCATTGGCCGGAGCATTGGTGGACTCGCTCTACCTTCAGGAGTTTAGTTTTTGTAGAGATTTTTCCACAGCTTGTTTTGAATGTTGAAGGAAATGAAGCCTTTTTCTTTTATCTTCCACTTGTAACGATGCATGCCGCGCTTTCATCCTTCTTGGCCTTGTATGTGCTAAAGACAGCCTTGGTCCTTTTTCCATCAGGCTTTTGCCACTGCACGTAGCAATACTAGAGAGTTATGCCCCATAAATTGTTGTAGAACGTAAAGTTGTAAATGTCGTCAAGAGAGACTACATTATTGCCCAAGTTGTCCTTCTTGAACTTGCATCGAAGTTCACCATCAACATTAACACTCTCTATTGTTGTCTGGCTGCCCTTGTTTGACAACGTGCAAGGAACACGAGCTTCGTTGCTCAGATTTGAATGCAAAGCCAGAAATCTGCATAACCAGACTTCAAACTCGTAATTTATGTAAGCAAAGCATAAGACTTCTTCCTTGCAAATAAATAGAAATACCAATAACCTGTAGTTCTAATAAACTTATTTGAAAACACCATGGAAAAACTAAAAAAATACTTTTAAAAAACTAGATAAAAATCATGGATCTAACTATCATTGCATCCGACGTGAGGCCCTTTTTCTTCTTCAGTAGTTTCATTCTTAAAGTGTTTTTCAGATTCCACAAACAAAACATTGACACTTGTTCTGAAGTCGAATTCAATTTGGATGTTCCCAACTCAGATCGAAACCGGAACTTTAAATCCAACCCTAAATCTTAAGCCCTAAACCCTAAACCCCTAAATCCTAAACCCTAAACCCTAGACCCTAAAGAGTAATTTACCCTAAAGTTTGTGATTTGTTTAGTATTAATAGGAAAGGGATTAAGTGGGTAAATCCTAGATGGATTGAGATTTGTTTTAAAACAAGGATTAGGATTTATAGGCTAGCATATCTAGTTTAAATAGGTTATTCTTTGACTTTGACGTTTCGTTTTCTATCAAGGGGTATTTGTCGGTTTTCCCTCTTACTGTTTGATTGTAAAATCTTTCATCTAATTTTCCATTCTTTTTGTCCCATACAATTGTCGTGTGTTGTCTGCGTGATCAAAATGGATGGAAAATTGGATGAATTTTTTTTAAATCTAGGACTAGCACCAAGTGGAGAATTGGCTATTAATAAAAGTTCAAGGGGGGTAATCGGCTAAAATTAAAGTCCAAGGGGAAAATTGACTAACTATAAAAGTCTAGGAGATAATCGGCTAAAATTAAAATTCAGAAGAAATTGACAGGTCTATACAAGTTTGGGGGCAAACCGACAAGTATACCTTTTATCAATATTATTTTAGGTTTCAGATTAAGATTGTACAACAAGCTGGGCTGGTCCAACTTATTTATAACGAACCCAGCGTTATACAATGAGACGAACTTTGTTCTTTATATACACATTACATGCAATATCACATTAACACTGGGTACAAACAATCAAACAAAACAAGGAGGAGCTGCATCATCAAGTTTCATAAAAATTTAAAATTTGAAAGTATTTTTGAACAAAGTGGCTCATTCCTAAAACATTTCATTGATATGTTACAGTGAATAAAAATGCAGTGAGAGTAAAGATCAAAGAGTAGTATGCATTGGCCGGAGCATTGGTAGACTCGCTCTATCTTCAAGAGTGTAGTTCTTGTAGAGATTTTTTTCACAGCTTGTTCTTATTGTTGAAGGAAAGGAGGCCTTTTCCTTTTATCTTCCACTTGTAACAATGCATGCAACGCTTTCATCCTTCTGGCCTTGTATGTGCTAAATGCAGCCTTGATCCATTTTCCATCAGGCTTTTGCCACTGCACGTAGCAACACTAGAGAGTTATGCCCCGTAAATTGTTGTGGAACGTAAAGTTGTAATTGTCGTCAAGAGAGACTACATTATTGCCCAGGTTGTCCTTCTTGAACTTGCAGTGAAGTTAGCCATCAACCTTTGCCAACGTCCACATAGAATTTTCCAAATACGATTGCAGAAACAAATTAGCCCAGGACATGCACAACAAAAATAATAAATATAGCAAGGCTTCTTCCAGCCACTAGAGTATCTCCAACAGCTTCGTTTGGCTATTAGATTGTAAAACACAAACAAATTAGAAACAAACAAGAGTAAGATTGCACAAACCAGTCTCAAAACCAAGACACATAATCGGACGACAACCCTCCTCACTACTCCTAGAAACTGAAATTTAATACAATCAATACAATTAAAAAATTCTGACAACCTTGAGGGTGGAAACAGTAATTTATCCTAAAGTTTGTGATTTATTGAGTAGTATTAATAGGAAAGGAATTAAGTGGGAATATCCTAGTTGGATTGAGATTTCTTTTAGAACAAGGATTAGGTTTCTAGGCTACCATACTCTAGTATAAATAGGTTATTCTTTGACTTTGGCGTTTTGGTTTTTGTTAGTATTATTTTATATTTCAAATTAAGAGTGTACAAGAAGCTGGGCTGGCCCAACCTATTTATGACGAGCCCAACCTTGTGCATTGAAACTACCTTCGTTGTTTACATATACATTACATGCAATATCTTATTAGCACTAAGTACAAATAGCCAAACAAAACAAGGAGGAGCTAAATCATCAAGTTTCATAAAAACTAGAAATTTAAAAGTATTTTTTGAACAAAATGTCCCATTACTAAAACATTTCAGTTATATGTTACAATGAATAAAAATGCAATAAGCGTAGTAAAGATCATGAGTAGTATGCATTGGCCGGAGCATTATTTGGTGAACTCGTCCTATCCTCAAGATTGTAGTTCTTGTAGAAATTTTCCCACAACAACGATTCAAGCAACGATTTCATCATTCTTGGCCTTGTGTATGCTAAAGGCAGCCTTGACTCGTTTGCCATTAGACTTTTGCCATTGTACATAGCCATAGTAGAGGATTATGCTCTATAAATTGTTGTGAAACGTAAAGTTCTCCGTGACGCCAGGAGAGAGTACATGACTGCCCAAGTCATCCTTCTTAGACTTGCAGTGAAGTTCGCTATCAACCGTTGGCAGGTTGTTTTGTACGTCCACATGGATTCTCCCAATCAAGCTTGCAGAAACATATTAGACTAGGACAAGCACACCAAAAATAATTAATTTAGTAAGGCTTCTTCGAGCCATTAGAGTATCTCCAACAGCTTCATTTGGCTATTAGAATGTAAAACACAAACAAATCATAAACAAAACAAAGAGCAAGATTGCACAAACTAGTCATAAAACCAAGACACGAAACCGGACATAAACCCTCCTCACTACTTTTGCAAATGAAATCTACCATTGAAATAATTTTAAAATTGCTGACAAACTTGAGGGTGCAAATAGTAATTTACTCTAAAGTTTGTGATTTATTAAGTAGTATTAATAGGAAAGAGATTAACTAAGTAAATCTTTGTTGGATTGCGATTTCTTTTAAAACAAGGATTAGGATTTCTAGGCTAGCATACTCTTGTATAAATAGGTTATTCTTTTAACTTTGGCATTTTGTTTTCTTATCAATATTATTTTAGATTTTAGATTAAGAATATACAACAAGTTGGGCTGGCCCATCCTATATATGACGAGCCCAACCTAGTACAGGACTAACTTTGTTGTTTATATTAACATTACATACAATATGTTATTAAAAATGAGTATAAATAGCCAAACAAAACAAGAAGGAGCTACATCATTAAGTTTCATAAAAACTAGAAAGTTAAAAGTATTTTTGAACAAAGTGTCCCATTACTAAAATATTTCAGTTATATGTTAATAAAAATGCAATGAGACTAATAAAGATCAATGAGTAGAATGAATTGGCCGGGGTATTACTTGGTGAAATCGACCTATCCTCAAGACAAGAGTATAGTTCTTGTAGACGTTTTCCCACAACTTGTTATGAATGTCCGAAGGAAAAAAAGACATTTTTCTTTTATCTGCCACTTGCAACGGTCCATGCAGCAGTTTTCATCCCTCTTGGCTTGGTATATGCTAAAGGAGACCTTGGCCCACTTGCCATTCGGCTTATGCCATTGCACATAGCAATAGTAGAGGGTTATGTCCCATAAATTGTTGTGGAACGTAAAGTTGTACATGCCGCCAGGAGAGAGTACATGATTGCCCAAGTTGTCCTTGGACTTGCAGTGAAGTTCGACATCAGTGTTTGGTAAGTTTGTTATGTATGTCCACATGGATTTTGCCAAATAAAATTGCAGAAACAGATTGGCCCAGGACAAACACAACAAAAATAATAAATATAGCAAGGACTCCTTCTAGTCATTAGAGTATCTCAAACAACTTCGTTTGGCTATTAGAACTTAAAAACAAATAAATCATAAACAAAAACAAGGAGCAAGATTGCACAAACCAGTCACAAAACTAAGACACGAAACCAAACAACAACCCTCCCCACTACTCCTACAAACTGAAATCTATTACCATCGGAATAATTAGAAAATTGTTGACAAACTTAAGGATGCAAACAACAATTTACCCTAAAGCTTGTGATTTATAAAGTAGTATTAATAGGAAATGGAATAAGTGGGTAAATCCTAGTTGCATTGAGATTTCTTTTAGAACAAGGATTAGATTTCCTAGGCTAGCATACTTTAGTATGATTAGGTAGTTCTATGATTTTTGCGTTTTGTTTTTTGTCAATATTATTTTAGATTTCATATTAAGAATGTACAACAAGCTCGCATGAGCCGACCTATTTATTACGAGCCCAAACTTGTGCAATGAGATTAACTTTGTTGTTTACATATATATTACATGCAATATCTTATTAACAATGAGTACAAAGAGCCAAACAAAACAAAATAAAATTTTTCAATTTGTAATATTGAATTTAAATGGATGCACACTATTCTTTCTTCCGAATAAGTGTAATACCATTCAGCATTGGAACTTTTCATTAGAATAATGACCTGCGATATGCATTTGGGATCTCTTCCATTTGATAATTATTTCGTTTTTAAATTTGTTTTTACTTTTTTAAAAATTGAGAACTAAAATCTTGTTTGGCAACTACTTTTAATTTTCAAAAAAAATGAAAAGTGAAAACTACTTTCTCTAATTTTCAAATTTTGCCATGAACTTTCACTTTTTGAAATTAAGTTTATACGTTTTTTAAAACTAAAAATTGAAAGTAGTTACTAACAAGATTTTAGTTTTAGAAAAAAGTGAACTGAAAGCCAAAGACTGAACACGAAATGGTTATGAAACGGCCCTGAAGTTTAACGAATGAGCTGACCTATTTATGAGTATACGACAAGCTCGCATGAGCCGACCTATTTATGACAAGCCCAAACTTGTGCAATGAGATTAACTTTGTTGTTCACATATTTATTACGTGCAATATCTTATTAACTGTCACAGCCCGTCCCGAGATTTTTATCGGAATGTGAAAAGATGAGTTTGCCCTCGGACATTAAAGGATGTGTGTGAAATATTATTGGACAAGGATTGTCTGCCCTCCCTTTTTCCATGCATTTCCATGCCCTCTTGTTTGTGTGGTCACGGTTAAGCCACGTCAACATTTTATATTACTATTCATTTTTGTCTTATTATCTTTATAAAAAATATATATATAAACTGTTAACGTGGCTTAACCGTGACCACACAAAACAGGAGGGCATGGAAGAGCATGGAAAATGGGAGGGTAGACAATCCTTGTCCATTATTATTGGGTTAAATTGTTTTAGATTGGTGACCCAATTAGAACTAAGATTTTCCTTAGTTTTGATTGGTGATTTTTGGACCACACACATACCCATCCTCTCTCTCTCCTCCCGTACTTCTCTCTCTCAGACACTCTCTCTCTCTCTCTCCCTTCTCTCTGAAAGTGTATTTATACACTTAGACCCTCACTAGCATCATTTCTTAACTTGGAATTGTTAGTTACTTGGTTTTAAATCGTTAGTATTTCTCTTACTCTTTATCGCTTCCGCTTTACACTCATGGCTACGTCACTCTCACGTGACGGCCAACACGTCTCGACTCCGGTCGGAGTGTGTCATTAACAACGAGTACAAATAGCCAAACAAAACAAAATAATTTTTTTTTCAATTTGTAATATTAAAATTAAATGGATGCACACTATTCTTTCTACCAAATAAGTGAATAACTCATAATGGCCCTTTCAGTGTAATACCATTCAGCATTGGAACTTTTTATTAGAATAATGACCAGCGATTTGCATTTGAGTTTTCTTTTATTTGATAACCATTTTGTTTTAAATTTTATTTTTATTTTTTTTAAAACTAAGAATTGAAATCATGTTTTAGTAACTCATTTCAGTTTTAAAAAAAAATGAAAAGTGAAAATTACCTTCTCTAATTTTCAAATTTTGCCATGAATTTTCACTTTTTGAAATTAAGTTTATACATTTTTGAAAACTGAAAACTGAAAATAGTTACCAAACAAAATTTTAGTTTGGAAAAAAAAAAAAGGTGATATGAAAGCCAAAAACAACATGAAATGGTTATGAAACGGCCCCGAAGCTTAACGAATTTATATAACATTATGGAGCACAATTTAGTATGTTGGAGATCAATGAGCTGCATTTTCATTCTGCTATCAAGAACCATGTGATTAATCCAAAACATTCCCAGAATTACAAATAACGAGTGCTTTCTTGTGAAACAAAAGTATAGCGCCCGCATGCAAATGTGACAATTTAAATCGAACTTTCAAAAAATGAGCCTGGCTTCTTGTACATGCCAATTGTGACAATTTAATTTGAACTTTTATACCTCGGAAACTTTCGAAGAACCGTAGCCGTTGACAAGAAACTCCAGATTGGCCGATGAAAGCAGGTGTATCCAACTTCTAATTCAGCTTCCATGAGAAAGCTTATCATTTCTCCACTCCTGCAGTTGTTTTCTCAGTGGCCACAGGGGATTTCTTACTGCCAGGCCCTGATGAGACTTTAACCATTGCTGGTCTCAGAAGCCGACCTCCGAGTAAAAACCCGCGGCGGATTTCTTGAATTATAATCCCTTCCGTGAACTCTTGAGACTCTTCCCGTGCAATAGCCTCATGCAGCTGTAATAGAAAGTTGAAAACTTAGATTTGGCATCGGAAAGTTTATCAAGGTACAGATCAATTGGTGGCAGGGAGTAAAAGATTTTCACCACTCATCACTGAGGTACAAGAGTCAGAAAAATATTATATCTTCTACACATACCAAAGAAAATTTTGACCCATCGGAGCCTAAATCAATAAGAAGCAAAACACATAAGAATGGTAAACAGTAGCTTTTAGTGAATTCAATAAAATGCTGTTTGGAAGGAGTAGGACAATCTCCTAACCAGGCGGATGTAAACAGTAGACACACAAACGAGTAATTTTCACTCGAGGTCCTGAAAATTTGATTGTAGATAAGCCCCTTGAGCAATAGTGGAGGTTCGGAGATCGGAAACTGCAAAAATCTTAGAGCATGTACTGGGGCCTTAGTGCACATTAAGGTTGCCCCAATCTTTTCCAGGTAAAGAAATTTGAATGCACAGGTCAAGATTTATACTGAGCCCATATACACAATAATTCCATCATAAGAATGTCTCACCCCTAAGTAAAACAAACAATAATCTATGGGAAGCATGTCTGGAAGGGAGAAGGTAGGAAAAAGTACAAAGAAAGATAGCTTTTCCTTCAATTGGTAGAAGGGAGACAGTATAGAAATGCAAGGGACTTAACCAAAAATAATCTTACAAAATTTGCATAGGGAAAAAGTTTTCATCCGTTCTTTTCCATATCATTCCCTTATCAACATCCTACCTTAAACACCGTTCCAATTTTCTAAACGTGGAGTATTTTTTTTCCATCATTTGGACCCAAGAAAAGATATCATATTAAATCCTTCAAACGGTACACATAGTCAAGATTGAATTCTAAGATCACTTAACTTTAAATATGGTTGACCAGAAAAAATAAGCAAACAGGCATAAATTAAGTTCACCAAAAAACAGGCATAATTTAATTTTTGTAGTATAAATTGAACTAAGTAATTCTCAAAAGCTTTCACTTACTGAAGGATCAAAAGGCTTTCCCACAGTTGGAACGACAGCTACACTCAAGCTCCTCATAATCTCAACTAATTGCTTGTAAATACCTTGGTAACTTGCATCAATCTTTTCTTCCCTTTCAGTCTCGGGTTTAAGGTACTGTTTGGCTCTCTCAAAATTGTCAACCATGGGCAAAAGACTCTCAATCACTTCTCCTTGGGCGTCGGTCCTTACAGTAAGCCTCTCCTTCTCAAATCTTTTTCTACAATTATCAAAATCTGCTTGCAAGCGGATAAGTTTCTCCTTCCCAGATGTTATCTCTGCTGATGCAGAAGATACTTTCTTGACTAATTCATTCTTCTCGTTTTCTATTACTTCTATAATAGCTTCTACTTCGGAAACAGTTTTTCCATCTCCGTTAAAAATAGCCTCCTTGTAAATTTGAAGGAGGGTTTTCAAAGGGGGAAAATGCTCTTGATCTGCTCCGCTTTCAGAAGGTCCTGCATTGCTCTTACTATTTTCCCTTCTGGAATTCAACTAACCATAAAAATATAAAGATAAAAAAGCAAGAATATAAATTATAAACGAAAAACAAATAACACAACCATATAAAGTTATAAACAAAGGATCAAAGCAAGACAAAAGAAGTACAAATAGTTAAAAGTTTGAAGAGTGTTGATTAATACAAAATGAGCGAATCATGTAAATATAAACATGGAAGATTTCGAAACCCTAAACCCTAAGAGAAGTAGGGATTCCTCACGAGTGTCTGAGTCCATTAAAATGTGTATATCAGAATCTACGAAAAGCGAAATGCTGAATTGCTGCTTCAGTTTGAAGCAAAACATTCCAAAACGATGTTGCGATAATGCCAAGTAATCTCAAATGCCACCAAATCGAGAATTCAACTTATAACAGATAACAATTTAGCCAATTTCCACTAATTAAGAGATGAATAACGCAAATAAACACAAGGAAATTAAAAATTATAGAGAAAGCGAAATTAGGAATAAGAGAATGAAGAAAGCCTACTTACTGGGGTAACCGAGGCTTGAGGGGTGAGACGAGATTTGATGGAAGAGACACGCCTCCTACTACCGCCACTGCTGCCACTGCTGTGATTAATAACGGAGGAGGAAGAGGTGGTGGTTAGAGAGAAGCTGCTAAACCCTAGAAGACGAAGAGAATGAGGACAAGGAAGAAGAGGTGGTTGGGGTTTGTTGGGTTTCGAGGAGACAGAAGCAGAAAGGCTACGAGGAGGCGGAGCTACCAAGGTGTGATTTGGAAGAAACAACGAATTCGCCATTAAAATTCAGACAGATAGTTGGTGAAGTAGAGATGCGGTGACCGACCGTTCGAGGCCTTTAAGCCGCCGCACGGCAGCTGAGGCAGGTTCAAGTTCTCGAGGCAAAGAGACGACGATGGTATGTGGCAAATGGCAGGTCTGAAATTTGTAGTTTTGGTTTCGTTTGGTTTTGCAGAGAGCTGGATGAGATGGGCTTCAGGATCCATCAGTTTTTATCTTTTGGGCTCAAAGGACCCACTACCATTCTAGGCGATTCTATCACCCCGAAAACGATCTTGAGACGCCCAGGACTGTACCATGCCTTCTTTTTTTTTCTTCAAATGAACAACTTTTACTCTAAGATTAGGGGATGAGTATGTCAGTCACTAATTAAATATCGAACTCAAAATAAATATATACATCATCGTTATTTATGTGAGTTAAATTTGAGATCAACGTCATCTGTGGGAATTAAATATGAGACTTCTCACTTACAGGTGAAGAGGAATATTATTATACTATATAACTAGATTTTTTTAGGGTAAAGTACAAAAAACTACCTCAACTATTGGTGTCACGACACTTTCATACATCATCTTTTAAAATTGACAATGTCATACCTCATCTTATGAATTTGTGTCAATGTCATACATCCGTCAATTTTTCTGTTATTTTTCCTGTTAAGTGCTTACGTGGCTACATGCAGATCCACTCACTAATAATTAAATATATTTTTAATAATTAAAAATTCAAAAAATAATTTTTTTTAAACTCTCTCTCTCTCTAAGTCGTCCCTCCCCCTCTCTCTCTTCCCCATCTTCCTGCAACCCAGAAAGAAGAAGGAGGAGGAAGAATAAGAAAAAAAAAAAACCCAATCCAGTTCGTCCCGCCCTTAACAAACCCAGAAAGAAGAAGAAGAAGGAAAAAGAAGAAGAAGAAGAAAAAAAAAAAACAAAAAAAAAAACCCAAACCAAATTTTGTTCGTCCCCCCTCCCCCCCACCATAAACCCAATCCCCTGCAACCCAGAAAGAAGAAGGAGGAGGAAGAAGAAGAAGAAGAAAAGGAAAAAAAAAATGGAAATCGTTCGTCCCCCCACCCAACCTGCAGAAGAAGAGAGAGAAGGAAAAAAAAAGGGTATGTCCCCCCCCCCCCCCCCACACCCAACCTGCAGAAGAAGAAGAAGAGAGAAGGAAAAGAAAAAAAAAGGACACCCAGTTCTTCCATCCGCCCCCCCCCCCGCCGCGTACCCACCCTCTTCCCTCCACGTCCATTCCCCCATTTTCCCGATTCCACCTCAACGAGATCTGGGTTTTTTTTTTTTTTTGGGTTGCAGGTAGTGGGTGCGAGGTTGGGTGCAGAGGGTGGGTGGGAAGGTGGGCACGTTGGGTGCGGGGAGAAGAGGGGGTGGGGAAGACAAATTGGTTTTTTTTTTTTTCTTTTTTTTTTTCTGGGTTGAACTTGCAGGAAGGGGGAAGAAGAGAAGATGGGGAGAAGAGAGAGAAGGGGACGAAATTGTTGGTTTTTTTTTTTATTACTTTTCTTTATTATTTTAATATTTAAAAATATTAAATGATTATTTTTTTTAGTTTTTAATAATTTTTTAATAAAAAATGGGTCCCGGATCAAGCCACGTCAGCATTTAACTGAGAAATTCACGTCAAGCTAACGGAAGGTATGACATTGGCACAAATTCATAAGATGAGGTTGTAGACATCGAAATTTCGGTAAATAAATGTTGACCGATAAATCAAAGTTTCAACGCTCATGTATTACATAAATTTTACACGTGGCGTGTGTCTAAACGAAAAATTGAAATGAGTCGGGAAAGTCATCAAACAGGACACGTGTCAACACCTGGCAGAAACGACTTATTTCATCTGGGATATTATATTCAAAATTAGGCCTTGGAAAATTCTATAAATAGAAGCCAATTTCATTCATTTTGGGAGGAATTCATATTACACAAAAACCTTGAAGCTCTGAAACTCCGAAGCTCTCAAGCATCCAGGTTCCCGAAGAATCAAGAAAGCCCTATTCGTTCTTCGTTCATCGTTCTTCCAAGATCAAGCCCCGACGGCCCTTGGATCAACAATAATCCACCTTCAAGATCAAGCCCACGGCCCTTTGAAGAACTTCCACCAATTCAAGATCAAGCCCCGACGACCATTGGAGAAAGTGTTCATCGTTCATCATCCGTTCATCCTAAGATCAAGCCCCAACGCCCCTTTGGATCAACAACGTTGACAAATCCATACATCCAATCACTGTTCTTCAAAATCAAGCCCAAAAGCCCTTGAAGATCCGTTCATCACTGTTCTTCAAGATCAAGCCCAAAAGCCCTTGAAGATCCGTTCATCACTGTTATTCAAAGATCAAGCCTCAACGGCCCTTGAAGAAACGCTCATCCTCAAGATCAAGCCCCAACGGCTCCTTGAAGATCCGCTCAAATCCACCTTCAAGATCAAGCCCACGCCCCTTGAAAAACATTCATCCTTAGATCAAGCCCCGACGGCCATTTGGATCAATCGCACATCCACAAATCAACACCTTACGGAGGTCGAATCAGAGGATCAAATTTGAGAGAGATTGTAACCCAAAATCATCAAATACAAATATTTGTTTGTGCACGTTGTTCTTGTCTCTTTCGTTTCAGGAATTTTCCGTGTTCACAAATTGGCACGCCCAGTGGGACAATCTCTACCTCTCATCTCTTTCTCTGTTCAAGAAATTCAAAGCACACTTCCAAAATCAATGGCATCAAGCAAAGGACAAGCCGTTTTCACAAAGGGAAGAAGCCTGAGCACTTCCGCCATGAACGGAGCATCCATTGGCGCCACAACCGCTCCTCAACATGCCACTTCAAAGTTGGTGCCACTAAATGAGCAAGGGGAGCATCAAAGGCGCGAGTCCGTCATCAACCTGACCTCGCTGGGGGCACCGAAGGATGCTGCTGAGGCACACAAGATGACATCCCAAAGCAGCCAACGACATTCTTCGTCAGCACCCTGGACGTCTGAAGAAAAATTGCGTCCATTGGTTGCACAAGTCATGACCATTGGCGTCACCTCCATCGAAGAACAACTGGCTCAAATGAATGAAGCGATTGCAAGGCTAACACGGACTGTGGAAGAAAAAGACTTGCAAATCGCTACACTCGTCAGCCGACTGGAGGCGCAGGACGGCGAGAAACCCGACCCAGAGAATGATCCACTAAAGGGAGGAGCTAGCGAAGAAGATGAGCCTCCGGTGGAGAGAATCGATGTGAAGCCGAAGCCAGACCAAGCAGCGGCGCTGATGGGATCTCTCTCCATCAAGCAGTTGCAAGAGATGATCGCCAGCACCGTCAAAGCGCAGTACGAATGGAGCTCACATACCTCCTTGTTCTACTCGAAGCCTTACTCCAAGAAGATTGATGCCCTGAAGATGCCAAGGGGTTATCAACCACCAAAGTTCATGCAGTTTGATGGAAAAGGAAACCCAAAGCAGCACGTTGCACATTTCGTCGAAACTTGCAACAACGCAGGGACCGAAGGGGACTACCTCGCCAAGCAGTTTGTGCGCTCGCTGAAAGGAAACGCCTTTGAGTGGTACACGGACCTAGAGCCTGAGTCCATCAACAGCTGGGAGCAATTGGAGCGGGAATTCCTCAACCGCTTCTATAGCACCCGCCGTACTGTGAACATGCTAGAGCTGACGAGCACAAAGCAGTGGAAGGACGAGCCAGTCATTGACTACATCAACAGATGGCGCACTTTAAGCCTCGACTGTAAAGACAGGCTCTCGGAAACCTCTTCAATCGAGATGTGCATCCAAGGCATGCAATGGGGTTTGCAATACATCCTGCAAGGCATTAAACCACGGACCTTCGAGGAATTGGCCACTCGCGCCCATGACATGGAGTTAAGCATTGCCCATCATGGGAAGAAAGAACCGATTGCCGACTACAAGAACGACAAAATTCTTGGGACAAAGGTGGAGAAGGCTGCATGGAAATCCACGAAGGAAGCAATGACGGTCAACACAGCTCCCGTCAAAGTCTTTACACGAGGCAAGGCGATTCAAACCGAAGCTTTTCGTGATCAAGAGATGCGTATACGCACTTTGAAGGAGCTTGAAGAGAAAACTTATCAATTCCCCGACTCTGATGTGGCTGCCATGTTAGAAGACTTGTTGGAAAAGAAGGTGATCGGTTTGCCTGAATGTAAACGGCCAGAAGAGATGAATCGCACTGACAGTCCAAGGTACTGTAAATTCCACCGCTTCATCAGCCATCCAACGGAAAAATGCTTCGTGCTGAAAGATCTCATCATGAAGCTGGCTTAGAAAGGAATCATCGAGCTAGATCTTGACGATGTGGTGAAGTCAAACTATACCACCATCACTTTTGGCTCTTCCGACTCAAAGTTTTCACTTCAACCGCTGGGGGCATCCTCCAAGACGAGCAAAGTTGAAGGATGGACTCAAGTCACTCCTAAGAAATTGCACAAGAAGCATACGCCTCCTCCACAAATCCGCCAATCGGAATGGGGGCAAAGCAGCTCTTGTCAACCTTCAAAGCAACGTGAACGTGTTGAAGATGATGAAATTTCGACACATAGATCGTCCATCCCCATCACAATGCGCGATTTCTTGCCCGAAGACTTCTTCAATCACTCGGTCAAGGCTCATTGCTATGAAGATTGTGAGGAACGCCTTTCCAAGATTGCTTGACAAATTCACCAATGCTCCTTGTTCGCACGAGCCTAAACTGCACGAACCAAAGCTCCTGGTCTGCAAGAGCCTAAACTGCAAGACACAACGCTCCTAGTCCGCACGAGCATAAAAGGCGACACCAAAGCTCCTTGTCCACAAGAGCCTAAACTGCATGGCATTAAGCTCCTGGTCTGCACGAGCATAAAAGGCAACACCAACGCTCCTTGCCTGCACGAGCTGAAACTGCAAACGGCACCAAACACTCCTTGCCTACATGAGTTAAAACTGCAAACGGCACAAAAAAGAAAATACCAAAAAAAATATGTATGTATTTGAACTACGTTACGACTTGATCTCTTCTTTGGAGGGGTACGTAGACAGCTCGAATGTTCAATTTTTTGAGTTCAGTCACATCAAAAAAAAAAAAAATGTTTTATTAAAGAAGGTCAATTTTATTACAAATTTATTTTGTTAAGAAAATTTGCAATTTTCCTTGTACAAAATTAAATTACAATTTCTTCAAAAAAAAAAAAGGGGAAACATATATATATATGTCTCGGCCCAACACCAAGCTCTCTCAGTCCATACCTCATCCCCCCAAGCCCAGCTCTCTCAGACCCAATCCGGGATTCAGGTTATCGGTTTTCCCAAACCGCGCCGCAGTCCTCCCTCCTCCTTCACGAGGACGCCTTTATCGCCATACCCAAACACCCGCCTTTCTTCACCATAATGCAGCAACCATCAGGAGGATTGGTACCACAACAGATTCCGTCTGATCCGCAGCAGCAATACCAGCAGCAGCCGCCGCAGCAATGGATGATGAGCTCGCCGAGAAGCAACGATAGCAGATTCAGCAGAAGCGCAGGAGACCCAGTCTGCGCTTGAGACGCTGATGAATGGCGACTGGGTGATGACTGGAGAACCGGAGCAGAGGCCTACCTCGTCAATTCAGAAGGCATGTTGCCACTTCCCATTACAGCTGACATGTCAACTCGATCGGCGAATGGGTGACCAAATGCTAACAAATCCTTTGCCGCTCAACCCAACCAACCGACATCAACATCCTCGATCTCCCTCTATCTCTCTCTCTCTTCCCCTTCTCCAGATCATCAAGAGCAACCAATGAAAACAAGCAAGATACTTATTCTGGGATACTTCTTGCAAATACAAAGAAAGACAGCTCACCGTAGAGGAGAGGCACTGATCTGGTCATGAAGCCCATCTCCAATTCTAAAGTTTCCAATAGAAGCAGCTCCATGGAGGCAGCCACACAGAAGCAAGGGTTCTCAACGATCAGATTTCAAGCAACAAGAAGAACCTATAAAAGCTCCAAATTCATCATCTTCAGTATATGGTGAAATAAAAAAAAGGCTGGCAGATCTTGAGTTCAAAAAATCAGGAAAGGATCTCAGAGCTCTTAAAGCGATGCAGAAGACGAAAGGAATGATAGATACAGGAAAGGATCACGCCTCAAATTTTGCATCTCAAACAAGCAACGAAAGCATTTCTTTAGACAGCACGGTATCAGCAAGCCAAAGATATCTACAAAGTAACATATCAGTTCCTGCCACGGCCAAGGGTTCCCGATCTCCAAAGAGTTATAAATCACCCACATTTTCAACTGAAAATCTGACAGAGGAAGAGGAAGCCGTGGCCACCCAACAACCCATCTCGAAGAAGACGGCTTGCGTCGTCGGCAGAACCGGGTTCGTGGCATCTCTGCTGGTCAAGCTGCTACTCCAGAAGGGCTACGCCGTCAGAACCACCGTCAGAGACCCTGACAACCACAAGAAGGTCTCCCACCTCACAGAACTACAAGAGTTGAGCCTCCCGCATCTCCTCGTTGCCGTTGAAGTAGACCAAGTCGCCATCTCCGTGAAGGAAATTTTGTGAAAAACATGTTCATTTGAATAACATCATATAGCATGCAATTAACAATTAAAGGCGGAATCATGCTTTCATGCATTCAAAAACAAAACATCTACCATGAAATTCAAAGCCTAGTAGATTGGTGAACCTTGACTCAACTTAAAAACAACAATTTGTTAGTTGAGAAATATTTACCTTTGTAGATTCCTCTTTGCATATACAAAAGATAATCACCCAAGAGATAGGGCCTTCATTCCTTGCTTCTTAGCTCCATGGATTTGGTTAGAAGAATAGGTTCTCCAAGTTCCCAAAATTGAGAACCTCTAAAGATTCTACACCAAGGTTGGATTGGAGAGGAAATGAGTGACCTTGAGGAAATAGAATTGCTAGACAATATCCCCCAAGGTGGTTGGCCTCTTAGAGAGAAATGGAAGCTTTGTGTTCTCACCAATTTTCTCTAAAATCAACAACTTATGAATTTATGTTATAAAGTTCTTTATATAGTCACTTCTTTAAATGACCTAAAGAACCAAAAACCCTAATTCATCACTATATGGATTTGGGCTTTTGGGCCTTTGTGAATCTTTATTCATTAAGTTGTCATACAACTTAAGTCAATGGGCTTTGACGTTCGAAGCCCATTGGGCCTTAAGGTCCAAAACTATCCCGAGGTCTTTAACGAACTTATTCGTTTGATTAATTAACATATTAATTAATCCTTGCCATAAATAATTAAACCATTTAATTCATCTCCTTTGTTTCTTCAATCTCCACCTTATTTGGTGTACGATACATTAGGTTCCTTTTAGCGAGGCAGTGGGTGATTAAAACCATTTTACATCGATTGTGAATTGAAACTTACTTTCAATTCTCCCTTTAGTGATTACACACGTTTAGGGCTTCCACAAACCATGAGTGACCCCTAGCAGCATATCATGGCTACCCAAGCTAATCAGAAGAGGTAGAGAACCTATTCAGTTTAGGATTACAAATGCAATACGGTCTTTCTCTAATCTAATACTCTTGACCACATTGTTTGGTTTGATAGTTTATTTATTCATGTCTACTATCCAATGTGATTCATTTGCATTTTATGATTACCTTGAATGTGATTTGGAACGCATTCCCCAATCTCATTCATACTCTGGCCAGAGATTTTAATCATATCATAGAGTATTCTCCCTCAAGCCAATTGAAGGTTAGAGATCCCTTGTTGCGCATTCACTTGTCTCCATGACTAAGTGGCTTAACCCCAATGATGTCGTGGACACCCCGATGGGGTGACTTTGACATAATCAAAGATCAAGGACTTAACCACAAGACAACAACTGTGATGCCTCAGGTCAAAGGACTAATTTGCATTATCCCAAACATGAGTTCTCATGTGACATGAGTATGAGAACTCCTCGTTGATCGTGTTCAGTGGACTCATTCTCTATTGAGACCCTACGTACTTGTCTTGATGTCACACACACCAATGACTCGAGACTAGTCACTCTCCCTGAGAGAAGGCATAGTACGTACTGATCTTATCGGACTGTCAATGCCCAATTGGCAATCCTATGATCAGGAACGTTTAGGATGTGTCTACGAAAGAATGGTCTCATTAATCTAACTTCATTAGATTGCATTCTCCCAATCACATATTCCTTGGACTTTATCGTTTAAGCATATAACATTTATATGAGACGTCTCAAACAATAATGTTTGCCCTTTATATGTAAACTAGATTAGTTTAACATGTGAAATATCCGTAAAGTATCATCATATGAATGGCTTTAGGGCACATTTCCAACACTCCGCCGCTTAAGTCGTTCATAGTGATCAGCCTGCTGTCAACTCCTCCTCCCCGACCGCATCGGCAACATCAGCACGGGCAGTGCACTTTTGGACTCAAAGCTCAGCAACAGCGGCGGCACCGGCAGCTTCGAGGTCGAGTCTCGGAAGCTCCCTTCCTCCAAGTACAAAAGCGTGGTCCCGCAGCCAAACGGACGCCAGGGCCCACAACGTTGCTGCATAACGCTTCTGTCGCCACAACGCCGGCATCAACTTCGAGTCTTCATCTGCCGAACCCAGCTCCCGGTCTTAGCACTCCGCCTCGCCAAGTCCACCTTCATCACTGCAGGATCGTTCCCAAGCAGAAACTGGTCCCCGCAAGGTTCGAGGTAAGGATGTACTTGGGAATGCCGTGGTGGCTGCTCTAAACCACTATACATAAAAAAATAAAAAAATAAAAAATAAAAAAACTTGTGAATGCATGGGCCAGCCCAATCTCAAACACCATCGAGCGGGACTCCTTCTCTGTCATCTCCTGCTACTTCCAAAGCTGCACCGCTCCTCTCTGCCCATCTTCCACCGCAGCGCCTGGCCTCCCTCGAGCTCGTCACTATGACCACCATGATAGCAAAGAACTTCAACGACCGCCGTCAAACGACTAGCCGGTCGTGAAGCTCGAAGCACCATCTTCTCGGCCTCCTTGCTCCTTTCCTGTAAATTCCTCTACCCATCACCCAAATTTATACAGAAAAAATATATAAAAAAAAGGGAGGTGGTGGTGCATCTGGCACCACGTGAAAAAAAGGGGAATGGTGGATCTAGCACCATGTGAAAGCAGACGAAAAAAAAAATAGTAAAATAAAATAAAAAAAGAGAAGGTGGATTCTTGGTGGCTAGCACCATGCAAAAAAAAAACAAAGGGAAAATGGGTTTTGGGATGGTGGATCACTCCACGTGAAAAAAAAAATATATATATATATATATATATATATGTATGTATATATATATATATACAGCAAATAAAAAAATAAAAAATAAAAAATAAAAATAAAAATAAAAAGCATTAAGAGAAATAAAAGTCCATTTTATTTATTTTTTCTGGAAATTTTACATAAATTTGCATTATACATACCTAAAAACAAACAAAAACAAAAAAAAAACAAAAAAAAACAAAAAAAAAAAAGTCAAAACAAATTTACAGGAGGGGATCTTCAAGGATGATCAGGTGGCGCCTCATCACTCGGCGGAGCTCTAGAAAAACGAAGCACCAGAGATTGATTATCTGGAGCTTCAACACTTGGTGAAGCGCCAGAGGATGAAGGCAGAAGTTGCCGCTGGAGTAACGCCACAAACCTCTGATGATCACTCTGAATCCGAACTTCGGACTCCTGCAGCTGGTCAAGCTTCCTCTTCATGCTTGTTGAGTAATTAGTTGCGAGCATGTGCAACTCTTTATTCTCGTGCCTAAGTACTCTGACCTCTTGCCGAAGACTGGCCACCTCAGCCATTAACGACTCAACCTGACGAGATCGAGCAAGAAGGCGTTGGCCCATGTTTGAAACTGAGCCTGCACATCGGACGCTGTAGGCCAGAGAGTCCTGAACAGCCAGCTCGTCGGACCGTCGGGAAAGTATCCTAGTGTCTCTAGGAGTGAGAAGATTTCTGGCCACCACCGAAGCGGTTGTATCATTCATCATCATGGAATCCCCAACTGTAAGATGACCATTTGGGGATACGAAGGACGGCTGCCAAATGTTGGTTGGAGAAGATATGTCACTGTCTTCCCCGACATTCAAGTTAAGGCGACGGTCAGAAGGGCAAGACATATTCGAAGGTGTGAAGAAAAAGAAGAGGTTGAACAAATCAAGTTCTTAGAAGTGCAGGTAGGGAGCTTCTACAGGCGGAAAATTCAAGTGTGCTTTGGAATGTGATGCGTGCCTCTCTTTAAAAATCAGCACTCGATGAAGCTTCAGAAATTGAAGAGGCGAGTTCAGAGATCGAAGAGACGTCTGCTTTCTCAAAAGATGGGCTGCTCAGAAACCAAGCGCCGATTCCAGATATCGAAGAGGCGCCAGTTTTTTTTTCCAGCCTCGTCAGCACCTGTCACATGTAGCGTCAGCTTTGAGGAAATCACGGGCAGTTTGTCGAAGGCGCCGATTCCAGATATCGAAGAAACGCCAGTCTTTTTCCAGACGTGTCAACATCTGTCACATGCAGCGTCAGCTTTGAGGAAATCACGGGCAGTTTGTCGAAGCGCCGATTCCAACCATCTGCTTTTCCAGACGTGTCAACATCTGTCACATGCAGCGTCAGCTTTGAGGAAATCACGGGCAGTTGGTCGAAGCGCCGATTCCAGATGTCGAAGAGGTGCCAGTCTTTTTCAGACGTATCAACATCCGTCACATGCAGAGTCAGCTTTGAGGAAATCACGGGCAGTTTGTCGAAGCACGGATTCCAGATATCGAAAAGGTGCCAGTCTTTTTCAGCCTTGTCAGCACCTGTCACACGCAGACTCAGCTTTGCAGAAATCACGGGCAGTTTGTCGAAGATTTCTGATGAAGAAGAAAGCACGTGAAGCCATACTGTTTAATCATCCAACGGTTGCCGACACGAGTAAAAGAATAGTGCCGCTACCAGTTATGAAGAAATCCCTATTAAATGTCAACCTTCACAGCAAGGCAGACAAACCCAATCTTTCTTCATCTCCTAAAATGCATTCCCAACGAAGCTGCTCGAGTCATTCAGTGTTCCTCATCCCTTGGGGTACCTCTGCAAACAAGTCATCAAGAGCAAAAGTATTTCATATCACGAAGGTTGAAAGCAAGAGTATCTCATATCATGCTTTCTCCCTGTCTTTTTCCTTATCTTTGTGACAAGGAGAAAACGAGCAATCAGCCAGCACTTGGTGTCAATCTTCCGATCTAAGAACCGACTGCCTGGAACTCCTTCCTGATTGCTTACCTAGCACTACTCTCGAAGTACCCATTATCTCAACATCTTGTGCTTCCAGAAAAGATGCCACATCTGCCTGGAGAACAGATAAGGCAAGTGAACATGATACCTTGAAGCATGTGGAGACAACGTGCTAATTCATCTTCAATATCAGTTTCCTTTTCCTTGCTAATAAGTTCCCCAGCCCAGTTCAAGAATAAACCTGTGGAACGATACTTCTTCAAAAGCAAAAGTACCTCATATCATCAGAGTCAAAGGCAAAGATATCTCATGGCATGTTTTTCCTTTACCCTTGCTCTTGCCTGCGAAACAAGGAGAAAGAAAGCAATCGGTCGGCACTTGGACAGATTGAACAAAGAAACAGACCACCACCTCTACCTCGTGCCTACTTGCCGTGCAGAAGAAACAAGCAGAGAATAATGCAGCCTGCAGACTCAATCAACCCAGCAGAAGGAGTCCGAGTTGAAACCAAGAACTCGAGAAGCTTCAACAACATATGGACGCACCTTCGCCAAAGAGCAAAGCCTCGCCGTACAAATGCCACCAAATCACCAGCACAAGGAACTCTTCTCTTCCTTGCTCAGAACTCCAAACCCAGTTCAAGAATAAGCTTGTGGAAAGTCAACAAGCGCAACGGAATACGTGCCGATTCGTCCACTACCAAAGCCAAAGATCATCTATCACATGAAGCTCCTTGTGGTCCAATTTCAACCTTCAAGATCAAGCCTCGACGGCCCTTGAAGAAATTTCAAACAAAGTTCAAGATCAAGCCTCAACGGCCCTTGAAGAAACTTTCAGCCCAATTCAAGATCAAGCATCAACGGCCCTTGAAGAAATCTCAAGCCCAATTCAAGATCAAGCCTCAGCGGCCCTTGAAGAAATTTCCAGTCCAATTCAAGATCAAGCCTCAACGGCCCTTGGATCGACATCTACAGTAAGGGACTTCAAAACGCATCTCCTACACGCGACAAGCACATGTATACGACGCGCATTAAAGTGGGGGCATTTGTAGACATCGAAATTTCGGTAAATAAATGTTGACCGATAAATCAAAGTTTCAACGCTCATGTATTACATAAATTTTACACGTGGCGTGTGTCTAAACGAAAAATTGAAATGAGTCGGGAAAGTCATCAAACAGGACACGTGTCAACACCTGGCAGAAACGACTTATTTCATCTGGGATATTATATTCAAAATTAGGCCTTGGAAAATTCTATAAATAGAAGCCAATTTCATTCATTTTGGGAGGAATTCATATTACACAAAAACCTTGAAGCTCTGAAACTCCGAAGCTCTCAAGCATCCAGGTTCCCGAAGAATCAAGAAAGCCCTATTCGTTCTTCGTTCATCGTTCTTCCAAGATCAAGCCCCGACGGCCCTTGGATCAACAATAATCCACCTTCAAGATCAAGCCCACGGCCCTTTGAAGAACTTCCACCAATTCAAGATCAAGCCCCGACGGCCCTTGGAGAAAGTGTTCATCGTTCATCATCCGTTCATCCTAAGATCAAGCCCCAACGCCGCTTTGGATCAACAACGTCGACAAATCCATACATCCAATCACTGTTCTTCAAAATCAAGCCCAAAAGCCCTTGAAGATCCGTTCATCATTGTTCTTCAAGATCAAGCCCAAAAGCCCTTGAAGATCCATTCATCACCGTTATTCAAAGATCAAGCCTCAACGGCCCTTGAAGAAACGCTCATCCTCAAGATCAAGCCCCAACGGCTCCTTGAAGATCCGCTCAAATCCACCTTCAAGATCAAGCCCACGCCCCTTGAAGAACATTCATCCTTAGATCAAGCCCCGACGGCCCTTTGGATCAATCGCACATCCACAAATCAACACCTTACGGAGGTCGAATCAGAGGATCAAATTTGAGAGAGATTGTAACCCAAAATCATCAAATACAAATATTTGTTTGTGCACGTTGTTCTTGTCTCTTTCGTTTCAGGAATTTTCCGTGTTCACAGAGGTATGACATTGTCAATTTTAAAAGATGAGGTATGAAAGTGTCGTGACATCAATAGTTGAGGTAGTTTTTTGTACTTTACCCTTTTTTTTAATACAAACTATATTACTAGAGGAAGAAAAAAGGGTTTAAACTTAGAATCACCAGGACAACAGAGATTTGGGTTCAAAAGACCAAAAACCGAAAAAAAAAAAAAAAAAGGACCGAACACTAAACTGAAAATCGAAAACCAAAAAAAAAATCGAACCGAAAAAGGAAAAACCAAACCTTTTGGTTCGGTTTCGATTTTGGAGGTTCGGAAACCGAACCGAACCAAACCAAACCAAACCAAATCCTTTACACTTAATGGATGTATGCCTAAAATGTTTATTTTGTTAAACTTTGTTGCCAAGTTTGAAACTAAGCCTAGGGTTTTTTCAAGGAGTGTACTTGGTTCAATTAGGGAGGATATTCCATTGGTTATAGAAGAAAGTTTTGGAAGGCTTCGGAACTTGGAAAAACTTCTTTATTTGTTTGCTTTTTAAATGGATACGGTGATCATTTTTCTTTGCAATTTGAGGTTGTTAATAGAGTAAGATTGGTTTATATGATCTTGTATTTGTACAACTATCTTCCCTCTTTTCCTATAAACGAAACCGAACTGAACAAAATCAAACCAAAAAAAAAAATACCAAAAGAAAATTGAACCGAACCGAGCCAAACCAAAGTTTTGGTAAAAAACCAAACGGAATGAATCCGAAGACATCCCTAACAGAGATAACTAAAAAGGAAAATACCATGCTTAATGGCAATTCGTACTGTGTCCGACAGTTATGGCAGTTAATGGGACAGGTTAGGTCGAATTGTAATTTCAACAAAGAATTGGTCATAAAGTCACATTGATATGATGACTCCAGCTCAATTCTTATCCATGACAATATTGAACGGAGAGCAAATTCAATCAGACACGACGCAACAATTGCAATGTACACCAATTTCTGAAGCAATAAAAAGCTCAATTCTTATCCATGACAATATTAGAAGTCATAACAATAATAAATAAAATTAACCCATCAAAGAAACAATGAACACCAATTTCTGAAGCAATAAAAAGGTCACAATCAAGCATTAACATCGATCTGCTTGGAACATGGAAAACCAAGTCCACAGAACGTCTTAACCGTCCAACACCACAAACTAAACAAGCCCCCCACACTACACACTTAACTACTTCAACAGTCAGACTAGTAGTCAGCTTCCCGCCGGCCTTGAGCACCTGCAAACAGATGCAGCAGAACGAGCATTAGGCAAAGCTCGGTTGTAAAGAAATTCAGGTTGCACACACCAAAACCACTAGAAAGTAGAAACCATTGGTTTTCAAGAAATCATAACTATAGTCCCCACAGTATTTGATCTTTTTCGATTTTACTTTTAATTACGAGTAATATCTTCAGGCAAGCTATTTCTTGAAATCCCCAATTAACAAGATGTTCAAATCACTTCAGTTGGATAATATTTTTGTTGAAGGGTGTGGCAAAACAGGATTTATGCATGCAAGTCCAATAAAAGGAATAAAGATTCACAACTCATGAAGCATGCCAGATCCAAATCCAATCATAACGTACGTGTAGATTAGACATTTCAATGTGATTTAGTGAGAAGAGATTTTACCTGCACAGCAATTTATGGCACAGCAGCCACCAGCACAGTTCACAAAGTACAAGAATCAACAGCTGAGGTTTTTTTGACATTTAATATCAATCCTATCAAGAAGTTCGGTAAAATTAAGATCCAGATGGTTGTGCCCTCCTTCTGCTACATTGTACTCTTTGTTGCCACTGTCCTCGGTGCAACCAACATCATCAGAACCACCTTCAACAGACTGGTTTGTATGAATAATCTTACCAAACAGCTGAAAGGAACTTGTGCCAACCTTTGTCTGCAACCGGTTTCCATCAAGTTCCATCCCAAAGGATGGCACACTACTCTGGCTATCTGGTGACAATTCGTCAGACTGTGAACTACCAATGTTCAACTCAGTACACACCCTCTTCAGCTTTGGCACCTCATTGTTGCCAAAGGAATTGTAAGTGCACGCCTGAGGAGTGTTTTCACTTAACAAGTGGGATAGATTAGATACAGAGAATGTATCTTGCCTGGCTCCCTGCATGCCCGCGGGAAAATTGTAGTTCAACAAGGATGCACTAAATGGTCCCATTGCTAAATTAGCTGCTCCTGTCATAGGAAAGAAGAATTCTTCCTCTGAATTGATCAACAGCCCATGACTCAGAGGAGCTCTGAATCTCTTTGTGGGGCAAAACGTTGTATGAATTGAAGGTGTTGATCCAACAAATTCGACTTGCCACGGGCTCACCCTCTTAGCATTGTGCAGAGCTTCAGGTTCGTCCCATGTAACCTACAATACAGAGGTTATTAATTATTTTAATTGCTTGGCAAGAATTATAAAAATTAACATCAGTCAATAATGAAGAGAAAGAACAATAATATCAGAATGTAACAAAATGTAGAAAATTGCAATATTGTGTGTATGTATTTTGGCTTAAAATTTAACTGTAAATAATAAACACCCCTCTCTCCGTGCGCGTGTATGTACATGTGTGTTAAATTTCATTTCTTGGGTTTGTATGCCTGATATAATCGCCTCTTTAACTCAGCTAGGATTTGCTGTGAAACATAGAAAGTATACTTTGCTAAACTGCAAACTTAAACGGACCAGTGCCTCAACACAATAGATAACAGCCCACAACTCGAATCAGATTATCCTGACATGGTATTTCTTAACAGTAAGTTTGGCAGCAACCTTCTCTCGGCAGCAAGAGAAATATAAGTTTAGGAATTTTAACATAATTGATATCAAGTATTAGAACCAAAACCAATAAGTCTACAGAAAAGTCAGTGTCATGCGATGCAATACCGAACTATCAACTGCTCTTTCTTGTCAACTTGTACTCGAAAATTAAAGCGCAACAAGAAGTGGGCTATTTGTTATAAGCCATTAACAAATGCCAGTAATTGAACAGGACTATACTATAATCCAACAGCAAAATCAGCCAAACCGAGCCATATTAAAATGCCGCCGTGGTAGCATCTTCCCCGATAAACTAAAACGTAAAAATGTCTGCGTATCCCCAAAGGCATCGAAACCAAACAACACATGGACTATTTCCTTTAAATTTAAATCCCACATCTGCTTCCTGATACATTTCCACAGATATAAACTAGTACCATGATATGTTCCCTAATGGGAAGAGGGTGGATTAACACTACACTACCTACTAATACCCAATTCTTCCGTTCAAAATACAAAATGAGTTTCTTAATTTTGCATCAATTAGGAGATAAATAACAGCTTAAAATCAACTAAGACTAAAAGCTGAAGAACCAATACCTGAAGCATGCGCCAGGGTGAGCCCTGCCAAGGTCCATTGTCCGGTACCGAAGCCATCGACAGAGTGCCCTGAAACCAAGTCATCCGGGACGAGTCCTCCGTCTCCATAGCCAACTTCACTCTCATCCCAGCCGTCCAAAACACCTTCAATGCCTTCTCCACCACCTCAGACTTCACCACAAAGTCCCACCACCCCGCTTTTGGATAATACACCACCTCAAACGGCTTCCCCTCCGCCGCCATCTCCGCCACTTCGGCCACGGCCTCCGCGGACATTACCTTCCTTCCAGAACAGTCCTGATCCTCTGTCTTCAGCCTCACCGAGTTCGTCACTCCGCCTCCAATGTGATAGCTCCACCTGGCGCAGTCAGAGCTGGCGCTGGCCCTGACTGCGCGACGGGCGCCGATGAACATCTCTCCCCTCCCGTTCCTCATGAAGACGACGGAGTCACCGGCGACGAGCATCTTGTGGTTGACGAACTTGCTCCAGCCAGTGGTGAGCAAGTGCCGTCTCGGAGTACCCCTGTATATGTGCCGGAATTCCCAAACGACGCCGTGGAGGTCGGTGAGGAAGAGCGCCTGGATCGGCGGGTCGGCCTGGAAGTTAAGCGGAGGAAAGATGGAGTCCGCGCAGAACTTCGGAACAGAGAATCCACCCCCATTGTGAGCATCCGAAGGCGTCAGTATCTTGGCGAACGAAAAGACTCTGTCATCCTGTCGTTCCAAGTCCCCATTACCGTCGACGTCGAGTTTGTCGCCATTGGGCGGCTCGACGTTGGGGAACTCATTGGGGATTGGGACGAGAAGCAGCTTGGCGAAGACCTCGTCGGTGGTGGGGTCAGCGAGGAAGCGGAGGTCGGAGATCCGGCAGAGAATGAGAGGCTTGGAGAGGAGGAGAGGGGAGAGGAGGATAGGCGCAGCGGAGGAGGGGGAGGATTGCTCGAGGTGGCCCTGAGGGAAGTAGTAAACCCTAGAGTTGAGGGTGGGGATTTGGACGGAGTTTCCGGCGCAGGCGCGCCAGACTTTGGGGTCGATCGAACGGCTATGAGGCAGAGGCATGCTGGATTATTGGGGCTAGGGATTTGGGAAGAGGAGGGAGAGAGAGAGACAGAGAAAGCGAGTGTGTCTGATTTGGTGGTGGTTGCCTCAGAGTATGTGACAGGAGGAGGGAGAGAGAGAGAGATAGAGAGAGAGAGTGAGTGCCGTCTTCGTGTTGGGGTCGGAGAACGGGCACGCAACCAAAACCCAAGGGCAATATAATACTGGCGATATTAATTGTTTCGGGGCGAAATGGTCCTCACAATGTTACAGTGTTGCCCTGCCCACAGAAATGTAACCGCCTCCTATTCCAATCAACTGCCAATGCCATGTACTCTCCCTTTCTCTCTCCTCATTTTCTTAATTTACTGTCCCAATAATCGTAAAAGTTTCTTCTTCTTATTTCGGTTACAGGGATTGATACCCGACTCCGATTCATAAGCTAATAAAGGAATATGCCTTCAATATGCTATGTTGTCAATGTGTATTAATTTATTTACGCTTGTGCGACACATTTAAAACGTTACTTGTTTATGTTAATGATTCTATTAGTCACATTTAAAAAGAAAAAATGGTGCACAATATATTATTCAATTTTATAATTTGATGACGTAAGTCTATATTGCCAATGCAGTTAAAATAAGAATAAAACTCTCAAATTTAGTGCTCCTGTGTCAAGATTGTATCATGTAAATTTACGAGACTGTTTTATGTTTAAATAGCACCATATCTGCATAGTCATGTGAATAGATTTTTTAGTGTGACTGTCATACGAGTTGATACAACACGTGTCCCTACATAAATGGTGGATTATGTGTGTTAAAAGGTTAATAACTTAAAAATTAAAATTTTCCATTACTTGCATAAAAATACGTAGTGTAGTATCCGTATTTCCGTCACAACTAAAAATTTGTCGATCAGGTGATGCAACAAACCAATTAGCGGGAGCTGACAAAAGTAAATCCAGTCGAGAATAGAGCATGCCATTGCAGTCTGCGCGAGATGATTGTTATTGTACTTGAAAATCCCAGAGGCAGGAGCATTTGGCGTGCCCTCACTCTCAGTCAATGAATGCCACACTGACACTGCCTCAGTAAAGTCAACATATCAGGTTGTTACGATTTTATTCTCAATTTTTTTTTGGATTCTTTTTTCAATTAAATTATGTTTTAACTGTCCTTTTCACAAATAAAATTTATAAAATTTCACAAATATAATAAAAATGAAGGATTAGCTTCCATTGTTTAGTTGCTTCTCGTGTTTGTCATGTTTTATGAAATGTCAAAATGTTGGTGCATAAATTAGCATTAATTTTATTTTTTTGGTGATTTGAAGAGCCTCGATGAGATTATAATTCATGTTGTAATTTAAGGACAATATTATTATGCACTACTGTGGTAGAAGGCCTTGTGGCCACATAATACTATATACAGGTAACAGGACGCTCTCTTAAACACGATGTCGTTTCTTTTCTTAAAAAAAATGATGAGCTGATGTTAGGGTAGCGATGGCACGGACCGGGTTTTAAGCGTAGCTGTTGTGTTGCCTGTAGACAAGGACTCTCGGCATCATCAAAACTCCTTAATTATAAACTCAGTTAAGTTTTAATTAATTATTACTTCTATTTATTTTGCTATTTAAACGTTTTCAATTTTCTACGTTTATGAAGTAATTTTCTGTTGTAATAAGATAAGCATGGCAGTCAGATAAGTTAGGGTTTTGAATTCTGTTTTTACACGTTTTGTAATGATAAAGCACAAAAATATTTCTTCAATATCAATACTAATATTTGAGTCCATCTTAAACTTTTATTTGCAGTAATTTCAATATTTTCATGATATTCAAATTTGAAGTTTATTCATGATAGATAAAGATTTTCAAAACAATTATCATGCTCTCTCGACTTATGTTTATTATATTATTTTCATAAAGAAGGTTTTACTTAATCACCTTTTTCAAAATTTCAAAAATTAAGTACATAAAAACTTCCAACATTTTAGTGTCGTTCCGAGTTAGTTCCAATATTTTCAAATACTTCAAAAACAGTATCAAATTTACTAGAAAAGTCAGATTCGTTAAGTACTAGTAAAAAAATTTCAGTTAAATTGTACATGTGGTGACGATGACCAAATAAATAAATAAAACAGGTTAAAAAAGGAAGATTCTGCTCAAGCGAATTCCGTATTTGTCGATTCTCACCTAGTAGAGCCTTTACATTTTCATCAAACATTAAGCACTTGGTTCCCTTGTGCTCATAATTATTATGGTTGCACTGTTGCAGTGCATGGTTGATACCATGTCCAAGACCTTCTTCTCAATGTTGGCAGTTTGAGTTGTAGGATGGAGTTGATGGTGGTGCGTTGGGTTTAGAAGTGATGTGGGTGGTGGTGACCGTTAATGGGTGGACAACAGCAAGAAGAGGTTGTGGGGTTGAGTGGGTTTTTTCTTTCATTCTAATTTTTACAAAAGAATACCTTACCTAACGTGAGAGCATCATTGCCGTCACTTGACAAAACATTTAACTAGCGTAACAAATTTGACTTTTTAAAAGATTGAATATCTATTTTGAATGTTTGAAAAGATTACTATCAATTTAGAATGATACTAAAAGGTTAGGGAATTTTATGTACTTAATACAAATTTTAATATACATCATTTCTCTTCTTTCATGTGTGGAGGAAGGGAAGTTAAATTTGTAGCGGATCACGGACACAGCCAGAAATTTCTTCTAGTGGGGGTAACTGAAAACAACTAAGAAAACCTTATTATAGTATGGTTATATGCAATATGATATTAAGGATTGTTTCAAATGATGATGTCTCACAATTCCAATATTACAAAAATTTCAATATAGTAGTGGAAAGTGGCAAAGTGATGAGCAAAATATAAGTACATGATAAGCGGGAGAGGGTTTTTTCGGTTTGAATGACAGAACAAGAGCACTATTGCTCATATAATATTTGATATGGAGTATAAGTAGAATGAATGTATGTTAGATATTAGATACATATATTTTCTTCAAAGATAACCCGTATATATTATATAATTGTAGTCTGCAACTAAACAAACAAATTACTTGAGTAGGGGCATCTGCCCCAGTGAGCCTTCTTTGGCTCTGTCCATGAGCGGATGTTTTAGCCCATTTAGACCATACAAAATTTTCTGGGTGCATCTATATATATATATATATATATATATATATATATATATATATATATATATATATATAATAGAAGAAGACAAAAAGTTTAAAGTTTTCATAAATTAGGATTTTAAAAATTAATAATAATTTCCAAAATAAAACAATAAAACAATAAAAAAGCACAAGTGCCACACGCCTACATGTGTGACGAGGGTAGTTTAGTTTAAGGGCTCGTTTGGATGTTCTTTTAAAATTTTTGAAAGCGTTTTAAAAAAAAATGTTTTTTAGTTCCAAAAGCATTTTAAGTGTTTTTTTCAGAATTTACTTGCATTTTTACTAATAATTGGTTCTAAAAACATTTTCACCAAAAACGATTTCAGTCATTTCAAAAGCACATCCAAACGAGCTATGTATTGACTGTTAAGTGTGAGGGATGCCTTGTACTTGGACTCTCTTTGTAAGCTTCGTTAAGTTTTATTTCGTAAAAGAAGTATATTAAAGAAAAACTTTATCAATTTTTTTATGAAATCAAAACCAACAATATTCTATACTACAATATTCTAATATGAGATGAGAAAAATTAAAACTAAGTCATACAATAAATCAATCGTAATAATTAAAATCAAACTCGTTATTTATACGAATTAAACTTAAAAACTCGCACTAAAAAAAAAACCATGACGAAAAAGAGTAGGATTCTTTCTCTTCCTATTCTTATCTCCCTTCACCCTTCCTTTCACATTTTATTTTTTATCTTATTATCTATATAAGAAATGCAATATAATTTATTGACGTGATTAAATCGTAACCGTTCAAATAAAAAATAAAAAATAGAATGAGAGAGAATCCTTCCCTCACGAATGTAAGAACAAAATACCTTGTCTATGACGTGGGCACGATTTTTATCTATTTGGTAGTAGAATAAAAATAAATTGTTTGAAAATGGGCACATAAAACCTGAATTCGGGGTTGGTTAGTTTAATAATTACTAAGCTTGAATATATATTATTTTTCTGACTTGGAACACGCGTGTCGTGTGTCATATCAGACTGACATGACTGCCATTTTGTTGTCCTTGTTTTGTCATGTACAATGACATAGACGTGACTCGTGTCATTGTTGTCATCTTGTACTTGAAGTCAAAAGTTTTGGAAAAAAATGTGAAGTGGATTAAGTTTGAAAACCACATTCATTAAACTTTGTTTTGAAAATTTGGGTGTTAATTTTCTATTTATCGATCTTTTTTTATTCATCTAATTCGATAGCAAAAAATTGAAAATAATGTGTAAAAACTAAAAGTGAGTGTGTAGATAATAGAACCTTACTAAAATTGTGTATAGATGATTTTGACAATAAAAACTTGCCACGGATTTTAGCCACTAATGGTTGAGAGCTCATGGCAAAATTAATTTGGTAATCTTCAATTTTGAGGCGGTTCTTAGGGCTGGTTTGGTATTACTGTGCTTTGAAAAAAAGCTGCTTTGAAAAAAAGCTGCTGTGAGAATAAGCGGCTGTGCTGTGAGAATAAGCGGCTGTGAAATAAATCAGCAGAGTATTTGGTAAACTTTTTTGTAAAAGTGCTTTTGGAAGAAAAAACAGTCTGATAGTGGGTCTTTTCATTAAATGAGCACTGTAACTCCGTGTGCTTTGAAAAAAAAGCCAATTTTCCAAAGCTGCAAATAGCTGCTTTAGCTTTTTCCTTTGATTTCAGCTTATTCTCACATCAGCTTCCAAAATAAGCCCTTTTTTTTTAGTTTACCAAACACCTAAAACCCTCACAGCTTTTTTTCATGGGTGCTTTTTTTTTAAGCACCTCTCCCAAACCACCCCTTACTCAGCTAGAGCTCATGACAAAATTAATTTGTAAGGTCATCGGTTTCTTCTCACTCTCTTATTATCACTTGTATAGTAAATAAAAAATATATGTAAAGAATTTTTGCCAAAGTGAAATTATATCATCTCAAAATACGTTAATTTTCGAGCACGGGGATATTCAATCCTAACATTGTATTAAAGGATATAATTGAATTGAACATAACTGCTCTTCTAAGGTTCTTATTTTGAGAATATTTAAGGTTTGTTTTCATATGACTCATCAGATTAATCTTATAATAGATTAAACTATCAACATAAATAATAATTGTTATACCGAAACACAATAATTCTACAAAGTGAATAAATTAAAAAAACAATCTCACATAAAACCTTAAGTCTTCTTCCCCTATTGTCTCTCTCCTCCACATTCCTTTCCTCTCTCAATCTTTATCTCTCTTCACCGTTTATTCCCCTTCTCTCCTCCTAAGTTTTTTTTTATCCTTTTCGTGTATGAAAAAGGAAGAGGGATTTGTTTCATATTTTTCATCGTCGGGTGCGATCAAGAAGAAGGAGATCTCAATTTTCAAAACCACACAATCTCAATTTTTTTTGTGCTCTGTAACTTACTGGGTTTGAATATTATTTGATAAAAGACTAGATGAAATTGGATGTGTAAAGTTATTAGGGTTTTATGCAATTGGATTTGCTGGATTTAGTTATTCGGTGAGGAGACTAGGTTTTACAAATGAAAGTGGTTCGATATGACGTGAAATCTTCTTCTTTTTTTTGGTCAAACGATAGATTTTGTTAAATTAGATGTTAGATTAGCCACTGACGGGGTTTGAACCCACGCCGTCATGTAAGGACTCAATACATTTCCACCATTTTGGTAAAGGACCACTTGCATGTGAAATCTTCTTTTATCATCTTATTTTTTGTTTTATCAATTAAAATTTTATTTTCGTGTAACAAGAATTAATTAAGTTAGTATAATCTACCGTAAAAGTAATTTGAAGGCTTATGTAAAAAATGACCTCATAGGTCCTAAAATGAGGACCATAGGAGAGCAGCTCTCTTGAATTGATTGCCAATCACGATAGAAGGGAAGAGTTTCGTTAGAATTGATCAAAGATGGCTTTGTCAATGAGAACAATAAATGAATCCAATAGCAAATGGAAGAAAATAAATCATTCAAAGGTATTATTTTCGTTTTTGTCAATTAAACTGCATGTTATGTAATTACATTGTTAATCTGGACTACTTAGTTTTTGGCAGTTTTAAGCGTTCTCTATCGCTTTTAATACAGTTTTGGACTGTCTTTGGTACGATCTTTTTTAAAGTGTGGTGATTAGAAGGTATAAGTTTCTTGGTTAATATTCATCTTCTATTTTCAACCATGACAAATTCAAAATACATTGGAGCTAGAGCGTTATCAAATCCACTCAAATCCTAGACGCTAGACGAGGCCTAAGTGAAAGCAAGAATTACCGCGTGTATTTTGCAAGCGTCAATATAACATTTCTCTGAACATGACCTCGACACGTACGTTGTATCATTGGCACAGGAAGTAGTAGTGTACAAGTCCCATGAAAATCATCAAATCAAGAGAAAAACAAAGTACAATTAAATCATAACCCAAAAGGTCAACACGAAAAGACATAATTAAGGCAAATGCATAAGAAAACCAATGTCACTTACAATAGTCGGTCACACAGACACCACCACCAAATGACTCGCACTCGACATTAAAACCAAAGACGACAACAGCGCAGCTGAAGGGTGAACAAAGATACAATGACAAGCATAAGCAAACAAAGAAACAGCACAATGACGTTTAAAATAACGAGCGAGAAATGCCCGTCACTCTTGCTCTGACTCCGACTCGGCGCTCTGGAGCCATTCAATAAACGGCTTGGAGTTCTTCCAAATAGGGGAGCTCTTGTTGTTCCCAGCTAAGCCCTGTTGGTACCACTTCATAATGTATTCCTCCTCCAGAATGTCAACATCATACAACGATTTCAGAACCAGAGCCACTTCCTTTGCGGCATCAGGGTTTGCCTTCCCACTGAAGGACTCGATAGCTTGCAACAGAACCGTCTGAGATCCCTCTGTCTGTGTGGCTGCAGCGAGGTAGTTTTTCTTCTTGGAAACCTCTTTAGAGAACCCCTTTCCAACACCTTCAAAGAGAGCCTCGAGTAGGGCGTCCATAACTTCTTGGGGTGTGCCAGAAAGAGTCCCCAAATAGGATTTAAGCCGAGCTGCAGAAGTCCCCTTTTGCAAGGATTGTTTGATCTCATTAACAAGTCTTTCATGGGTATTATTATCAGCACCGTTCTGATGACTCTTCGTCTCAGGCTTCTTCACTTCATGATCGGGAGACTTCTTTGGTGACCTTTTCTCCTCTTCAACGGTAGAAAGCATCACCATATCAGCAGTAACAGCACTCAACTGCTCCTGGATTCGCTTCTTAGCTGCCTCCAAGGAAGTGTCCGTCTGCCACTGGACATCGTCGTCATCGTCCTCCTCAGCAGCTTGGTCATTCTCATCTCCCTGGCTGTGAGTTGGGGAGCGATCCTCATCGGAACCAGTGTTTTTCTTCTTGCTTGATGCTTTTGAACCAGAAGTTCCTTTCTTCTTTGCTGCCTCCTTCTTAAGCTTCTTTTGCTCTTCGTCAGCGGCCTCCCCTTCCTTAAGTTGTTCTTTGTCAGCCCTCCTCAAGGCTTTCTTTTCTTTAGCTGTCTTCTTCTGCTCTGGAGGATTCTTGAGGATAAAAGTCGTAAGCTTGTCCCTCATATCAACATCAGATACAAACCCACATGCAGCACATTTCAGATTTAGCATCTGCGTCTTGGTTATAATAATTTCAGTTTCTGGATTCCCGCAACCATAGCACTGCACATATTTCTTAATGAAGTTCTCAAGAAGTCCAGCAAGCTTTGCAGTGTCATGAGCACCATTCACATGGGAAGTTCCAGTCTTCTCATCAAATTTTGATTGGGCTCCAAGCTCACAGCCAAAATACTTTGTGGTGTACGAAGCAGGTCTAGCCAAGGCCTTTGCAATATCGACCATATTAACCACATTAGTCTTGATGCCATTTCCTCTGCCTTCAATCTTCGTGATCATCCTTGGCATCTTATACCTGTAGAAGGCATCATCACGGTTCGAAGCACCAATGTTTTGTAGAGCCATGGTGTGAGAGATGATAGATTATATCAGAAGGGTGTTGCCTCTTGACACTAGAAATTCTCCTTTACCACAGGGTTGCATAAATTGGCAACCAAGAAACTCTGTGTTATTCCCCTCTAATAAACCAAGATGTATGCATTCAACTTCAACAGAAGCAGCTCTGCTCTTTTTTCTAGATGTAGGACTATATTCATCAAGTAATCCAATTGACGATAAAAAAAGAGTGGCCCGTTCAGACATAAAATAAGTTCTAGACGTCACACGCTCCACTTTGACAAATTGCAGATACAGCAGACTGAACTGACAATTTCCTACAATCACATAATATAGCTGTTTAGAAAACCAGTTAAGAGTAAGATAAAAATATGAAATCAAGAAAAACAGACCAAAACAAAATTATTCATACTAACTCAATACTTTTCTTCTAACAGCAGCAGGAAAACGAAAAGATAATCCCGATACCAGACCTAACAAAAGAATCGTTCACGCAGGCAAGTTCCTTGGAACAATTCCAAAATAGTCCCCATGAGCCTAGAAATGTACCACATCCCAGATAAAATACAACTTAGTTTTCCCTTCATGTCCAACAATTATTAACTTTCCAGCACAAAAAATGAGCGCAGTGATTAAATTGTTATGAGCTAACCTGATTTGAAAGTAAAACGACACATATATGTTCAACCTACCGCTAGTACAACAAAATCGCAATCCACAAATTTCGAAGTCCAAACAATCAAGCAAAATTGTGATCCGAGAAGAAACCTGGACAAGGTTTACAACACAAACACAAACACGAATCTAAACATATTATTCTTTTGTAACTAAGCAATTCAAAAAATATAAGAGGCAAGGAATTATATATCCGTAGACGCAGTTTTGGCAGCATATATAAACACACAATACGACTTTCCCTATCAAGGAAATCAAACATATTATAAGAACCAAACGTATTCACTTGTTTAGGCAATATACTAAGCATATACATACATACATGTGCGTGCGTGCGTGTGAGTGTATATATCGTAATGATTCCTGTGAACTTAAAATTTTGAGGAAATGGTCAATAACAATTAAATATATCACAAAAGTGGAAGAAAAATCCAAATCCAAGCAGCACGGAATAAATCAATCATAAATCCTACTCAGATTAAACAAATTAATACAAAAAATAAACCCTAAAATCCACAGATCTGTACCGATTTACAAACACAAAACTCGATCAAGAAACGTAAAAACTTCAGCTCGGGTCGAACAACACAAACTCTCACGCAATCAAAAACAATAATCACAGATAAATTAGTTCACGAAATCGAAAATCAAAGAGCAGAGAGATTGTGGGGAGAGATTATACCTTGTTCTCCTGGATGTGAAACGAAGAGAGAGAGAGATGAAAGAAGAGCCTAGAGAGAAAAAAAAAAGGGTATGCGGCGATGCCTTCGCGTCTGATGGGTGAGGGAAATGGAGAAAGCCGGGAATTTATATACGGCGTGCGGGGGGCGAGAATGCACGCGTAGGGCAAACTCACCACCTTTAATTTATTATTTTTGTAAATTATTATTATTTATTATTATTATTATTATTATTATTATTATTAATTTCTTGCTACCAACCAGGTGGTGCTTTTGGGTCAGAATAATGATGGTATTGTTACTCCATTTATTTAGGGACTTGGATTGTCTGCCCTCTCATTTCGGTGACTTTTATGTGTCCTTCTGTTTTGTGTGGTCACGGTTAAGCCACGACAATATTTTATATTGTTTTTTTATAAAAATAATAAAACAAAAAGAAATAATAATATAAAATGTTGACGTGGCTTAACCGTGACCACACAAACAGGAGGGCACGAGGAGGGCACCGAAATGGGAGGGCAGACAATCCAAGTCCTTTATTTAGCTCTGCAACGGAGGCTATTGGTTTATGACAAGACTTCTAAGGTATGCGTATTATTCCGGTCCTGAAAAATCTTATTCTCACATCATACTACAACCCCATTTGGAAATGCTTTGAGGTTGTCCGGGTGCATATAATAACATTGCATTTTGAGAGTGATAAAGCTAGAAAATTTCAAATAGAAAAGTTGCTAGCATTCCTTAGATTAAATGTGGGAGAGATATTAGAAACTATTTTTTTATTTTGTTTTGAAGAGAATTTGATAAATTTATATTACAAATTAAACTAACAAACATAGAGATATTAGCAACAACCAAATTGCTAAGTGAAAATATAAATTGGATAGATGATCACGTGAACAATTTGCCTAATAAAGGAGTGCAGGTTGGACTGGTCGGTTCAACCCAAATTTGCCCAAAAACTTTAGTCTAAAATTATTTGAACAGATTAGAGGAAACATGTGTTCAGTTGGGCTGGCAAACGGAACACAATTAGGTTGAACTAAGTTGGGGCAACCCATTACGAATCAACCCAATCCGTCTAAATTCAAAACCTTAGTTGGCAATTGGAAATATGAAGAATATAATTTCATTTTATTTACTTGTCTGCATGCATATGGTATAGATAATAGATTTCACCCGTTGTTGTCATAAGGTAAGTTTGATTAATGGGTAAATTTTATTCCCCCCCTCAGGTTTGGGGTCGATTGCAACTTCATATAACATCTTTAAAACATTTCAATTTCATATATTTACTTATCATTTTATTTCAATTTCATACATCTGTTAGAAAATCAGTTAAGTAATGATGTGGCAAATATAAGATCTACATTTGTGCTGACGTGACTGCCAAATTTGTGCCACGTGGCAAAAAAAATTTTATGCATTTAAAAGATAATAATATACCCTTTTAAAAAAAAAAAAAACCTAAAACCCATCTTCCTCGACCTTCTCCTTCTCCTTCACCCTATTCACCTCCCCTTCATTCTCTCTCCCCAGACCCATTCATCCATCTTCACCTTCCTGACCCATATTTTCCCTCTCCTCCACTCTCTTCACCTCCCCTCCCATCATCATTGTCATCCTCACAGCCACACTCGTGGCCTCAATCTGCCTCTATCTCATCCTCCGCCATCTTAACCGCTGATGCATCCGTCACCTTGTGCATCTGTCTCATCCTTCGATTCTTACCGTCAATCAGGTGACCTTTCCCACCCTCCCTCTCTTCACCTTCTCCTCCATCACTCGACGATCCTTCACCACCATATTTACCGACTGCGTCGTCTATTTGTTGAAATTCGAGCCCAGTGACAAGCTCCGTCTCCTCTCACTCTGCTGTCACGCCTTCCACACCGTTTGCATCGACACGTGGCTCCAGTCGCAGTAGACTTGCCCACTTTGTCAATCCTCGATCGTCGCTTCCGACGATGTGCTCATTCATGTCCAGCCCCCATTTTTTTATTTTTGATTTTGATTTTTGATTTTGATTTTGATTTTTTTTGGGGATTGGGGTTGGGTGAAGGTTGATCTGGGGAGACAGAAGGGAGGGGAGGTGCAGAGAGTAAATGAGAGGGAGAAGGTGGGTCGAGAGGTGAAGAGGGATGAGTGAGTCTCTAGGGAGAGAAAAGGGAGAGGAGATGAAGAAAGTGGATGAGAGGGTGTGACAGCCTGTCCCGAAATATTTATTTTCGATGGCGTGAAATTACTTATATACCCTTGGACGTTTTGTGTGGTGGTGTGGTAGGTTAGATTTTGGACCAATTAGTGCTAAGTCCTATTATTTTGGAACCAATTAGGACTTAGATGGTATTTTCTTTGGTTTTGGTTGGTGACCCACATGGACCACACACATATACACTCTCTTTCTCCTTCCTCTCGGGTTTCTTTCCATTTTCCGTACAACGTACGGACCAGTTTCAAAACCCCTTGATCACTCACGGATCGAGGCTAAAGTTAGTGTCTTTGAGTTCTTGGCAAGCTAAGGATCACAACCATACCTTTCTTTAGCTGTGAAACCCTCGTTTTCCCGAGAACCCAGATTCGAGGTACTGTTCATGCACACGTAAATGTGAAGTTTTAAGAAGATTTTAAGCCTCTAGGAAGCTTTAGAACGTTCACGAAGCTCAGAGAAGAAAAATGAGGTGTTTTGGACGTCGGGAAGTCGAGTTTGGCGAGTTTGTCTCCTGCGAGATCCCGTGATTTTTGGAGCTTGAAATTGGTAAGATTGTGTTCTTCTAGTCCTAAGCTTCATTTTGGTTAAGATTTCATAAAATTTGGTTGAGAAATGGAAGAGAAATGAAGGTTTAAACATTTTCCAGTTTTCCGGCGACGACGACGACCGGCGAGGTTCACCGGAGAAGAAAGAAGAATATTCCGTCAGAGTTGACAGAATATTCCTAATGGCAGCTAACGACGTCAGGTTAGTTTTAACGAAATATTCTAATTTTTAGCGGAATATTCCCTAACGGCGGTTAAGGATTCCGTCGGGGTTGGCCGCACGTGGGGGCGCGTCTGGCCTTGCCTTGGCCGACGCGTGGGACGTCGGAATGTTTTTCTAAAAATATTGGGATGTTCGTGAGGTTGTGTAGATCACGTTGGTATATTCAAACATCTCATTTGAGCAATGTACGAGAAGTTATTAACTAGTTTTGTCTATGTGCTTTAAATAACGTTTATTCAGTTGTTTCGCATATAGGGGAGACTTATCCCGAGGACGAGCGCAGTCAAGGGCGACTCGGGGGCTACGACCCTTCAACATACCAGTGAGTGGCCTTTTGGTTTTCAGTATATATTTATATACTTGATATTTTCCCAGAAAATGTGTTTAAATGAAAGTATGCTTTGAAATGCCATGCATCTAAATTTATATTCAGCATATGAATTAGTATATGATACATAATATGAATTGATGTTGTGGACGCTCAGGAAAGTACCAGGTGAGTTATGTTTTGTTATATGAGATATTGATAATGTGAGACGTGATTGGGAGCTCATAAACTTACACCCCGGGTGATTGTGATTTAGCCAGAGATATGGTACATGCTGTTGGAAGTATGCCCACAAAGCCACTCATTTGATGTAATAGCTTTTTGGAATACTTAATATGTTAAACTTTTATATGTTTAACGGAAGGGCAATACTTATTGTTAATCACTATTTATTGTATCATGTGTTTAATCAATAAGAGAATCCAAGGGATGTATTTGACATAAGAGATAAGTGATCTAATGAGTTAGATTAAGGAGACCTTTCTCTTATGTTCATTCCTAAAACGTTCCTAGCCATAGGATTGCCAATTGGGCATTGACAATCCGCTAAGGTTAGTATGTGTTATGTTGACTCAAACGTGAGTATGAACTAGTCTCAAGTCATTTGGTGTTGGACACTAAGACAAACACATAGGTGCTCGAAAGAGTAATCGAGTACACTTAACTGCGATTAATGAGAGTTCAAACATACATGTCATGTACGAACTCTAAAGGTTACAATATGCAAAGTAGTCCTTAGACCTGAGGCATCATAGATGTCTAATGGTTAGGTCCTTGATCTTTGATCATGACAAAGGCATTCCCTCGGATTGTCCACGGCATTGTTGGGGTCATGTGATCTAGTCATGTAGGCATATGAATGCACAACAAGGGATCTCTAACCTTCCATGGTGGAAGGAGTATACTCTAAAATATGATTCTAAAGTCTTTGGCCAAAGCAAATGAATATGACTAAGGAAGATGTTCCAAATCATATTCAAGGGAATCATATAAGAAAGTATCACATTGGATAGTAGACATGAAACAACTATCACTTAAAACAATGTGGTTAAGAGTATTGTATTAGAGAATGACCGTATTGCATTGTAATTGTAACTGGATAGGTTCTCCAACCAATTCTACTTAGCTTGGGTAACCATGACATACTGCTAGGTGTCACTCATGGTTTGTGGAAGCCCTATTGATTAGCAAACACTAATCATCAAAAAGGGAGAATTGAAATGTGGTTTCAATTCACAATCGATAGTTAAGAGTAACATCGCCCACTGCCTCGCTAATTGGAACCTAATGGATCGCACACCAAATAAGGATATATGTGAAGCAATTAAATGAAATGGATAAGCAATTAAATGGTTTAATTGAAGAATGGTCAAGATTAATTAATTAGTTAATTAATTATACGAAATGTTCGTATTGGGCTTTTAAGTTGGTTTTAGGGCTTCGGGGCCCAAAAGTGTTTTGGTCCACAAGGCCCATTATGTTTAAGTTGTATGACAACTAAAACAAAATGGGCAATAAGCCCAATAACCATATAGGCCAACCATTTAGGGTGAGGGTATGCAAGTTTGCTTAATTGCAAGTTTGCCACTCACCTAAGAAATGAAGTATAAATTCATCTTTATAGCTTTGTTTTCAATTAGGGTTTTCTAAGCTACTTGGGGAAAGTTATCTAGCAAATTTACTTCCCTAAGTGATCCATTTTCATCCTCACAAATTACATCCTTGGTGAAGAGACATAGAGACATCAAACTTTTGGTGTTTTGGAGAACTAATCCTCAAATCCTCAAAGAAGCAAAGGAGCACTAAAAGGAGGAAAATCACAAGGAAGATCCAAGGAGCAAGGAGGTGACTTGAAGGCCCTCCACTTGGGTGAATCCCTTGTGTAATCAAGGATGAGCTTCAAGGGTAAAGAATCTCTAAATTCTTAATTATCTTTAATGTTGTTAAAGAGTCTTTTGGTTCACCATATACTAGGCTTTGAAAGTCATGGGTTTCATGAATTGTTTTTGGATGCATGCCTACTTTAAAGAGTTAATTGTTAGCATATGTATTCAAATGTTCATACATGTTCTTAACTAGGACAAAATTTTTCCTTCAAGTGGTATCAAGAGCCTAGGTCTAGTGTATGGTGGATCCTTTTGGGTTTTGTGATTTTCATGTTTTATGATTTAAATGTTGTAAATGTTACAAGCTTTGTTCTTGCTTTGAATATAAATTTTGCTAGAAAATTTAGCATCTCAAATGTTGTAGATGTATTTCATTTAAGCATGAATATTGGAACTAAAAATTTGGTGCCATGTATTTTGAGTTTTCATAAGTGTTCTTCAATGTTCTTGGAGTTCTTGCCAAGAACAAAAAGTTTTGAAGTTTTGATTCAAAAAGTTTTATGTTTTTACATAAAGTTTTGATTTAATTTTAGTAGGTGATGGTTAATGATTAAGTAATTTTAATGGGAGACAAACTTTGTTTTAAAGAATGACATAAATCATTTCTTACAAAATTTTATTTCATCTTTACCTCACCTAACATAACCCACTTACAAAACTTTGTATAAAATTTGAATTTTCATCACTAAAACACTATATGGCCGGCCACCCCTTTAAAATAGGGTATTTTTGGGTGTTTTGTGCACTTACATAAAGTTTTGATACTTTTGTGTATTTGCATTTTGGCCCAAAAGTTTACGTTTTTACGTTAAGGTCCAAAAACTTTAAAGGACAAATTGTTTTGCTCCTTTAATGATGTTTTTGACATTATTAAAAATGTTTGGGTTCTAAGTTGTAATTACATGAAGTTGTGGACTCTTGTGTTTTTACAAAGTGACCCCAAAAGTTTTTGTTTTTAGAAAATGGCCCAAATTAGATGAGAACAAAATGGTTTGTCTCTTTAAATGAGAATTGGATTTTCATTTTATTTAGTTTCATTTAAATCAATTCTATGGATCCGAAAACCAATTGTTTTAAAGTTGTTTTCTTAATTAAATGTGTTTGATTAAGAGAAGGGTGATTATGAACCAAATGCCTCGATAATTGAGCTATGTGATTGGCCGCTTTACATTATGAATGTTTGGGCTTGGTAGTGTAGATATGAATGTAATTTGATTAGTTCAAGATTGTTGTAAATGGACATAAGTCCATCATTTATGTTGTAAAAGGGCATAAGCCCTTATTATTATTTCATGTATTCCTTTTGTTTAAATGTATGCAAAATGGAATAGTTGGGTCCAACGCCCAATAGGAAATAACGGTTTAATTGGATTAAACGCGTAACTAAAATCAACAACTACATACCTTAGACCCAAGGTCCAACACAAGGCTCGTGTTGGATCAAATCAAACGGTTCATAATCATCCTAAAACCTAATATGACTATATAGTCCATATGAGGATGCAAAGCATTCGTTAGTAGTTCCATATAGTCTCGCTTGTTTCAACGAAACAGTGGGAGTATTATATACTACTAATTCATATAAACTTGGACCAATGGTTGTGATAGGCCCAAGTTCTTTTAATGTGATTAAAATGTTTTGATGTAGCCCAACGCTATTCCCTCAACAAATTAATATTTAAGTTGATAAGCGAGAGATGTTTAGAATATCTCTTCGTAGGCCTTCCACCGTGGTGGGCTTCAATCGTTTGTGACTCGTACACCGTATTCGTCCAGTTCTGGGGTATACAAAGTATGTGCTTACATTCAGGAGAAGCCCATAAACATATGATGAAGTGAAAGTAGGCAACGAGTATGGCCAATATGATATTCTTCTGAGGCCATTCTTGAACCCCTATTTGAACTAGCATGGTGGGAATGACTTAAACTAAGTGCAATGATGCCAATAAGATATTCTTCTGAGGCATCATTCTCTAGAGGCCGAACTAGATGCGTAATTACAAAAGGTTGTAAATGAATAATGCGTTATTCTCTCATCATTATTTTTGCTAACCAATAAGATATTCTTCTGAGGTGGGCTTGGTAATGGTGAGTCTCCCATAACCCACTAAGAGTTCAATATAACTCTCGAATTCTATTGAGGGATGTGGAATTTGCCAAAAATGGTGGGTGATACTATTTGATTAAAAGACCCAATCAAAATAGTTTTAAACAACAATGCTAATTCGATTTCTGTTATGTTATGTAGTGAACGACATGCCTAAAATTATACCCACCATTATACTTGACAAAAAGGGCCTAAAGGGCCAACGTTTCCTTGCTTGGTATCGCCACATTGAGAATGTCTCAAAGGTGAAAGACATATTGTATGTACTTAAGCAATCCCCTCCTCATGTACCTCCTACGAAACTAGCTTCAAAGGAGGAGTGTCAAAATTATGTTAGACACTATGAGGATGACTAACAAGCCAAATGCTTAATCCTCACTTCACTTAGTGAGGAACTTATGAAGCTACATAAGCACATGGACACTTCTTGTGCCATGGTTGAAAGTTTGCATAAGATGCATGACATTGAGACTAGTAATGTACGATTCTCAAATATTTGTAGTCTAATGAATGCCAAAATGGCAAAGGGGACATCGGTCCATAAACATGGACAAAAGATGGAAAGGATCTTTCAAGATCTTCAAAGTTTAGGAACTTCCATCGATGGGAAAATGGCCCAAGACTTTTTCCTTGCATCTCTCTCGGATGATTTCACTAAGTTTATCGTAAACTATAAAGTGAATAGATTCGATCATTCTTTGAAAGAGATGATTGACATGTGCTGTAAATTTGAAAAAGGTTTCAAAAGGGACAGTGGGAGTGAGAATGCAATAATAAGGAAAAGGTTACATAAGAAGAAGGCAAAGAAATCCAAGGGAACATGCTTTCATTGTGGAAAGGATGAACGTTGGAAGAAGAAATACAGGGTGCGCATTGCGAGCCTTATGACAAGGACTTTTGAAGAGACTATTTCTGTCATAGAGAGTGCTTTTACAGTGGGCTCCAATTCCTGGATATTTGATTCAGGCGCTAGTCAACATATCTGTAATACGTTGCAGGGACTAACAGGGAGCAGGTCACTGCGCAATGAGGAGATGGTTGTGCGAGTTGGGAACGGCACTAAAATCTCTGCAAAAGCAATAGGCACCTATATGCTTAACCTACCCTCTGGGGAAGTCCTGGAACTTAAAAATTGTTTATATTTTCCTTCATGTATAAAGAATTTGATTTCCATCTCTAAGCTTTTACGAGATGGGCACTCAGTGTTGTTTGACAAAATGAGTTGCACTTTATACTTGAACGGTCGTATTATCTCTCATGGTAATATGATAGAGGGACTTTTTCACCTAGAGACGAATAGTGGGATGCACTGTATTGAAAGCGGGAATACCTCAAAACCCAAAAGGGCTAGAGAAGAAGTTAACCAAGAAAAGATGTGGCATCTTAAACTTGGACATGTGAACCTTGATAAGACTCGCAAGATGTCGAAAGACGGATATTTCCGCCCATTAGGTAATGACCGGATGGGTACTTGTGAAAGTTGCTTGAAAGGGAAGATGACCAAATCTCCATTTACTGGAAAAGGAGAGCGTGCCACTGAAATTCTAGGGTTAATCCACACTGACGTATGTGGACCTATGTCTACTACGTCGAGAGAAGGCTTCTCATACTATATCACATTCACCGACGATCACTTTCGGTTTGGCTATGTATATCTTATGAAGTACAAGTCAGAATCCTTTGAAAGGTTCAAAGAATTCAAGAATGAAGTTGAGAAGCAAACTGGGAAACAGATAAAAATCCTAAGATCGGATCGAAGGGGTGAATATCTGAGTAATGAGTTCCTAGATTATCTCAAAGAGTGTGGAATAATATCACAGTGGACTCCACCGGGAACTCCACAACTTAATGGAGTTTCTGAAAGGAGAAATCGAACCTTGATGAACATGGTTCGTTCTATGATGAGTTCCGCTGATCTACCAGTAACATTCTGGGGATACGCTCTATATACAACAGCTTACTTGCTTAATAGAGTACCTTCCAAATCAGTTTCACAAACACCCTATGAGATATGGCATGGAAGAAAGCCAAGTCTTAATCATATTAAGATTTGGGGTTGTGAAGCATATGTCAAGAAGCTTGAGGCTACTAAGCTTGAAGCGAGATCAGTAAGATGCTATTTTGTGGGATATCCTAAAGAAACTATGGGATATGAGTTCTACCATCCTGACGACCAGAAAGTCTTTGTCGCCAGAACTGCTAAGTTTCTAGAGGACGAATTTGTTCTCAAATGAACTATAAGCAAACAGATGGAAATTAATGAGATTAATAATGAACCACAAACAAGCACTCGACATATTGACAACCCTGTTCCTGAACCCCTAGCTCCACGTAGATCTGAACGGGTTAGTAAGCCACCTATGAGGTTTGGCTTAAATAATGACTTTGATGAATTGTACCTTTTAGGTGACAATGAAACAAAGGAGGACCCTAGGGACTACACTGAAGCAATGTCCGACATTGATTCAAAGAGATGGCAAATGGACGTGAAGACGGCCTTTCTGAACGGCTACCTACAGGAAGAGCTCTATATGACTCAACCCGAAGGTTTCGTGTCCGAGTCTGAATAGACTAAGGCATGCAAGCTTCAAAGGTCCATTTATGGACTTAAGCAAGCCTCTAGGAGCTGGAACATTCGTTTCGATACTGAAATCAAAACGTTTGGTTTTACTCAAAACGAAGACGACAATTGTGTTTATCAAAAAGTCGTTGGGGATGCAGTAGTATTCCTAGTGTTATATGTAGATGACATATTACTATTCGGGAATGACACTGCAGTACTTTCTTCTGTAAAAGTGTGGTTGTCTAAAACCTTCCACATGAAAGATTTAGGAGATGCATCTTCTGTACTTGGGATAAAACTCTATCGTGATAGATCCAGAAAATTAATTGGATTATCCCAATCGAAGTACATTGATAAGGTGCTAAGTAGGTTCCAAATGGAACAATCTAAGAAAGGTTTTCTTCCTGTGAGACATGGAATTCACCTTTCTAAGTCCATGGGACCTAAGACTCCTGAAGAGATACGGCTAAATGAATGAAATTCCTTATGCTTCCGCCATAGGGAGTCTCATGTATGCCATGATATGCACAAGGCCTGATATCGCGTATGCTGTGAGCATTACTAGTCGATATCAATCTAACCCAGGATCAGAACACTAGGCAGCTGTCAAGATGGTCCTTAAGTACTTAAGAAGAACTAAGGACATGTTCCTCGTTTATGGAGGAGCATCAGAGTTGCGAGTGGAAGCTTATACAGACGCAGATTTCCAATCTGACGTCGATGATAGAAGTTCCAACTCCGGATATGTATTCACTCTGAATGGTGGGGCTGTCAGTTGGAAAAGCAAGAAACAAAGTGTAATTGCTGATTCCACGACAGAGGCTGAATATGTCGCTACAGCTGAAGCCGACAAAGAAGCGTTCTGGATGAAAAAGTTCATTACTGAACTTGGAGTGGTTCCAACCATCACATCACCAGTAACTTTGTACTGTGATAATAGTGGGGCGATAGCTCAAGCCAAGGAACCCAGGGCTCATCAAAAGAACAAGCATTTTGATAGGCGCTTTAATATCATAAGATGATATGCTGCCGAGGGGAAAGTCAACATCCTCAAAGTTGCTTCAGCCGATAATGTAGCAGATCCACTGACAAAGCCAATGACTCAAATCCAGCTTGATCGTCATATGGATAAGATGAGTATTAGATACATGGGAGGATGGCTTTGAGTGCAAGTGGGAGATTGTTGGAAGTATGCCCACAAAGCCACTCATTTGATGTAATAGCTTTTTGGAATACTTAATATGTTAAACTTTTATATGTTTAACGGAAGGGCAATACTTATTGTTAATCACTATTTATTGTATCATGTGTTTAATCAATAAGAGAATCCAAGGGATGTATTTGACATAAGAGATAAGTGATCTAATGAGTTAGATTAAGGAGACCTTTCTCTTATGTTCATTCCTAAAACGTTCCTAGCCATAGGATTGCCAATTGGGCATTGACAATCCGCTAAGGTTAGTATGTGTTATGTTGACTCAAACGTGAGTATGAACTAGTCTCAAGTCATTTGGTGTTGGACACTAAGACAAACACATAGGTGCTCGAAAGAGTAATCGAGTACACTTAACTGCGATTAATGAGAGTTCAAACATACATGTCATGTACGAACTCTAAAGGTTACAATATGCAAAGTAGTCCTTAGACCTGAGGCATCATAGATGTCTAATGGTTAGGTCCTTGATCTTTGATCATGACAAAGGCATTCCCTCGGATTGTCCACGGCATTGTTGGGGTCATGTGATCTAGTCATGTAGGCATATGAATGCACAACAAGGGATCTCTAACCTTCCATGGTGGAAGGAGTATACTCTAAAATATGATTCTAAAGTCTTTGGCCAAAGCAAATGAATATGACTAAGGAAGATGTTCCAAATCATATTCAAGGGAATCATATAAGAAAGTATCACATTGGATAGTAGACATGAAACAAACTATCACTTAAAACAATGTGGTTAAGAGTATTGTATTAGAGAATGACCGTATTGCATTGTAATTGTAACTGGATAGGTTCTCCAACCAATTCTACTTAGCTTGGGTAACCATGACATACTGCTAGGTGTCACTCATGGTTTGTGGAAGCCCTATTGATTAGCAAACACTAATCATCAAAAAGGGAGAATTGAAATGTGGTTTCAATTCACAATCGATAGTTAAGAGTAACATCGCCCACTGCCTCGCTAATTGGAACCTAATGGATCGCACACCAAATAAGGATATATGTGAAGCAATTAAATGAAATGGATAAGCAATTAAATGGTTTAATTGAAGAATGGTCAAGATTAATTAATTAGTTAATTAATTATACGAAATGTTCGTATTGGGCTTTTAAGTTGGTTTTAGGGCTTCGGGGCCCAAAAGTGTTTTGGTCCACAAGGCCCATTATGTTTAAGTTGTATGACAACTAAAACAAAATGGGCAATAAGCCCAATAACCATATAGGCCAACCATTTAGGGTGAGGGTATGCAAGTTTGCTTAATTGCAAGTTTGCCACTCACCTAAGAAATGAAGTATAAATTCATCTTTATAGCTTTGTTTTCAATTAGGGTTTTCTAAGCTACTTGGGGAAAGTTATCTAGCAAATTTACTTCCCTAAGTGATCCATTTTCATCCTCACAAATTACATCCTTGGTGAAGAGACATAGAGACATCAAACTTTTGGTGTTTTGGAGAACTAATCCTCAAATCCTCAAAGAAGCAAAGGAGCACTAAAAGGAGGAAAATCACAAGGAAGATCCAAGGAGCAAGGAGGTGACTTGAAGGCCCTCCACTTGGGTGAATCCCTTGTGTAATCAAGGATGAGCGTCAAGGGTAAAGAATCTCTAAATTCTTAATTATCTTTAATGTTGTTAAAGAGTCTTTTGGTTCACCATATACTAGGCTTTGAAAGTCATGGGTTTCATGAATTGTTTTTGGATGCATGCCTACTTTAAAGAGTTAATTGTTAGCATATGTATTCAAATGTTCATACATGTTCTTAGCTAGGACAAAATTTTTCCTTCACATGCCTGTTTATGATGTCACATCCCGCACCATATGCTCACATTGGATCCAATTTAGGTGCACAATCTTGTCGTACAAACCATTATAGGTGGTTCCGACTCGTAGGTGACTAGCGATTTATCGCACAACTATCATGAGAGCGTAGCATTGAGCATAACTATATTACACCCAGTCTTGTCGTACAGACCCTTACAGTGGTTCCGACTCGTGTGCAGTGTAGTGCCGTATAGGTCACTGGCGGTGACTCCGGCTAGATTGACTAATGAGCTATGAATTCAGCCATACAGACCCCTGTAGGGGTTCCAGCTAATATGTTATTTCCCATGAACTTATTTTCACCTGAGTTACTTATTTTGTTTTATATTTGGCATGGCATACTTATGATTATGGATATGTGAAGCATGAATTGATATATATATTTATATTCTATTTCTGGGAAAGTTATACATGTTTTACGGCGAGGGGTTAGAGCAATTTGATAAATGAAATGGTTTTGAAATGCTTTGTTTTTGCCCACTCACACTTTCTGTTTTGCGCCCCTCCAGGTTTTAGATAAGCTAGTTCGTTGGTGGCTCATGAGGATTGATTGGAGTTTCTAAGAGACTATTTGGGTGTCATTTAATTAGTACTTGTTTTCTAGACTGAACTTAGGCTACTTACGCTCTGATTGTGTATTCACACATATTCTAGCACTTGTCTTAACTAGTACTCTTATGAGTTGGTTTTCATTTATTCGTATTCTTTATTTTCATTATTGCTTCTGCACTGTGCACATGGCTACGTCACCCTCACGTGACGGCCAGCATGCCTCGATCTCGGTTGGGGTGTGTCAGAGGGAATGCATAAAAAAATTATGCAAACGGAACACAATTAGGTTGAACTAGGTTGGGGCAACCCATTACGAATCAACCCAATCTGCCTAAATCCCGAACCTTAGTTGGAAATTGGAAATATGAAGAATATAATTTCATTTTATATACTTGTCTGCATGCATATGGTATAGATAATAGATTTCACCCGTTGTTGTCATAAGGTAAGTTTGATTAATGGGTAAATTTTATTTCCCCCCCTCAGGTTTGGGGTCGATTGCAACCTTATACAACATCTTTAAAACATTTCAATTTCATATATTTACTTATCATTTTATTTCAATTTCATACATCTGTTAGAAAATCCGTTAAGTAATGATGTGGCAAATATAAGATCTACATTTGTGCTGACGTGATTGCCAAATTTATGCCACGTGGCAATTTTTTTTTATTTATGCATTTAAAAGATAATAATTTACCATTTTTAAAAATAAAAATAAAAACCCTAAAACCCATCTTCCTCGACCTTCTCCCTCTCTTTCACCCTATTCACCTCCCCTCCCTTATCTCTCCCCAGACCCATTCCTCCCTCCTCACCCACATTTTCCCTATCCTCCACTCTTTTCACCTCCCCTCCCATCATCATTGTCATCCTCACAGCCACACTCGTGGCCTAAATCTGCCTCTGTCTCATCCTCCGCCATCTTAACCGCTGATGCATCCGTCGCCTTGTGCCCTCCTCCGCCATCTCATCCTTCGATTCTTATCATCAATCCGGTGACCTTGCCCACCCTCCCTCTCTTCACATTCTCCTACATCACTCACCGATCCTCCACCACCATATATGCCGACTACGTCGTCTACTTGTTGAAATTTGAGCCCAGTGACAAGCTTCGTCTCCTCTCACTCTGCTGCCACGCATTCCACACGGTTTGCATCGACACGTGGCTCCATTCGTAGTAGACTTGCCCACTCTGTCAATCCTCGATTGTCGCTTTCGACGCCGAGCTCATTCATGTCCAGCCCCCATTTTTTTATTTTTTATTTTGATTTTGATTTTTTTGGGGATTGGGGTTAGGTGTAGGTTGATCTGGGGAGACAGAAATGAGGGGAGGTGAAGAGAGTGGAGGAGAGGGAGAAGGTGGGTCGAGAGGTGAAGAGGGATGAGTGAGTCTCTGGGGAGAGAAAATGGATGTGAGGTGAAAAGAGTGGATGAGAGGGAATGCATAAAAAAATTATGCAAACGGAACACAATTAGGTTGAACTAAATTGGGGCAACCCATTACGAATCAACCCAATCCGCGTAAATTCCGAACCTTAGTTGGCAATTGGAAATATGAAGAATATAATTTCATTTTATATACTTGTCTGCATGCATATGGTATAGATAATAGATTTCACCCGTTGTTGTCATAAGGTAAGTTTGATTAATGGGTAAATTATATTTTTCCCCCTCAGGTTTGGGGTCGATTGCAACCTCATACAACATCTTCAAAACAATTCAATTTTATACATTTACTTATCATTTTATTTCAATTTCATACATCCGTTAAGTAAACCATTAAGTAATAACGTGACAAATATATGATCTACATTTGTGTTGATGTGGCTACCAAATTTGTGCCACGTGGCAAAAATAATAATTTTATGCATTTAAAAGATAATAATTTACCCTTTAAAAAAAAACCCTAAAACCCATCTTCCCCGACCCACATTCTCCCTCTCTTCCACTTTCTTCAGCTCCCCTCCCTTCTCTCTCCCCAGAGACCCACTCCTCCCTCTTCACCTCCCCAACCCACCTTCTCCCACTCCTCCACTCTCTTCACCTCCCCTCCCATCATCATTGTCATCATCACAGCCACACTCGTGGCCTCAATTTGCCTATGTCTCATCCTCCGCCACCTCAACTGTCGATGCATCTGTCACCTTGCGCCCTCCCTTGTCTCATCCTCCAATTCTCGCCGTCAATCATGTGACCTTGCCCACCCTCCCTTTCTTCACCTTTTCCTCCATCACTCGCCGATCCTCCACCACCAAATCTGCTGATTGCGTCGTCTGCCTGTCGAAATTTGAGCCCAGTGACAAGCTATGTCTCCTCTCGCTCTGCTGCCACGCCGTCTGCATTAACACGTGGCTCCAGTCGCAACAAACTTGCCCACTATGTATGTCCTCAATCGCGGCTTCTAACGCTGAGCTCATTCCTGTCTTGCCTCAATTTTTTTTAAATTTTTTTTTAAGGGATTGGGGTTGGGTGCAGGTTGATCTGGGGAGACAGAGGGAGGGGAGGTGAAGAGAGTGGAGGAAAGGGAGAAGGTGGGTCGGGGAGGTGAAGAGGGATGAGTCGGTCTCTGGGGAGAGAGAAGGGAGGGGAGGTGAAAATAGTGGAGGAGAGGGAGAATGTGGGTTGGGGAAGATTGGTTTTAGGGTTTTATTTTTTATTTTTTATTTTTAAATAGGGTGTAAATTATTATCTTTTAAATGCATAAAATAATTATTTTTTTGCCATGTGGCACAAATTTGGCTGTCACGTCAGCACAAATGTGGATCCCATATTAGCCACGTCATCACTTAACGGATTTTCTAACGGATGTATGAAACTGAAATAAAATGATAAGTAAATGTATGAAATTGAAATGTTTCAAAGATGATGTATGAGGTTGCAATCGACCCCAAACCTAATGGGGTAAAATGTAATTTACCCTTGATTAATCTACCTGTTTCACGAATCTCATAAGTTATATTTATACAATGATTCAATGATATATAGATTACAGTCTTAAAAAAAAATGATACATAGATTATAATGTGTTGGTGATGTTCACACTGCTAGAAAATAGCATTTTATCGACAAAAGTTTGGCCAACGAATCAAATTTCGTCTGGCGAAGTAACTTTACTCAACGAAAGATAAAATTTGGTAGGAAAAAAGTGGTCAACGTTTTGGTTTTTTCAAAGACTTTAGGCGACGACAAAATTCGACGGGCAAAGTTTTGCGCCAAGGGAAAAAATTGGCGTTTATTATGCCGCCTTTTTGTTGGGCAACAGTACTAAATTCATTTGGCAAACTTTCAAATTTCTCCCACTTATTGTTATGGAACATCTAATATACGGACACTAATGTTATTTGTTCTACAAAATTACAAATACTAACAACTTTTGGCTGGTTCGGTTGGAGATAGCCTCAATTTCCAAATTTTCAATTTCAAATCCATTATACCTATTATAATTAAATTTGTCATTCACGAGATTTGAACTTAAAGTTTTCTCATTTACAAGTAAAAAAATTACTTTCAGGGGATTTGAACTTTGATGGAAGCACTAAAGCCTCAAGTTCGAACTTGAACTTTGATAGACGCACTTAAGCCTCAAGTTCGAACTTTGAAGGACGCACTTCTTGCTTCCATGAATGCCATATAGGTCATTGCTTATCCCTATCTATATCTTGAAGGTTATTGTTTCTACTTTAAAAAACTTTGATGAACTGTTAATTCATTTGTCATCGATATGACTTCATGGAATCAAAACTTGGGACGAGAGAGTGCTATGTCAAAATAATAAAAGTTAACTTGATGGTTAGAGTAATAGATACAAAGTAAATAAATACACATTTTGAAGTGCCAATGACAATACCTTTTATGGAAGTAAAAATATAAGAGAGTTTTAACGAAACACTCCTGGTACTGTTCACTTTTGACGAAAAATCACATTTTTACCTTTCATGGCTACTATTCACCACACCTTTATTTGTCATTTTTCATTAAAACTAAAGTTTTTTTGAACTTTTCGTTGTTTTATAAGAAGGATTTAGATCCTCTCCGGATCCCCTCACTAGGGATCCTGATGATCAATGCATAATAACCGTTCATCAAAGATTGTGCGGTCACAATTTTTTTTTTTCACGTAAAATGATGCTACTTTACTTTTAAAATATAAAATGCATTTAATTGTGGCCATGCGATCTTTGATGAATGGTTATGATGCATTGATCCCCGGGATCCCCAATAAAGGGATCGGGAGAGGATCTAAATCCTAATAAGAATATGTGCATTGCAATTGATTTAATTTAAAATAATCAAAAGTATTGCCCCAACACTCGAATTCCCAAGTTCAATTCCCCTCCCAAATATCCTTCGCTAAAATCAAAACTACTTTGTTGGGCAAAGGAAGAAAATTTTTAAACACAAGATGTAAAGATGGGGAGAATGACTTACATGGCATCGATACAATGCCATAGTGACATTATGTGTTAATAAAATAAAGACATACATAATATTTTAGCACAATATGTAGAGCTGGGACCTCACAAATAAAAGAACCTTCGGTTTCCACTCCGGCTTGGTTCTCATATAAAAATACTTGCACGTAAACGAGGGTTTTCAGGCTCAAGCAAACGCCACCACCCCAAAACCGGAACAATTTCTTGGAACGAAGTGAACTGATTCCAGCACATGACCCCGAGTTGCAGAAAAACATAAACTGAATGTGTCATGACCAGGTCTTTTAATGTAATCAACGTTAAGCCTTCACATCGTCGTGTTGCAAAACAACGTAATAAACATAAGGGAAGAAAAATCGTATTTTGAATAGACACTACTTTAGTTTTAACAAATTAACCAAGACTGGTATCACATTACAAACATTTACAAAGGTCATCAAGTCTTCCATATTACCTATGGAGTTGCAAACTGAACCGTATTTACTATTCATTTTCCTGTCTCCTTGTTCCAAATGCTTGAAGAAGTTTAAATTATACATGCACAGCCAATTTCCTCACTTGCGAAATCCAGGTTCCAAGGAAAATGGTACCGCTGGTAGATCACTACTTACTCCGGGTGAGCAGTCCAATAAATTAGCCCACTACAAGAAACGAAACGTTAGTCAAACTAGCTGGTAAAAGCATGATATGCAGAATACTATGGGTTACATGAAACTAAATTTAAAGTATCAAAATCAGTGTCCGGCCAGCATGTACTTGTTCACACTCAGGTTCATGTCTCAGTGTGCATCCCATTAGAGGAATGTTGCTCTAGATCTAGGGTGCCCCAAGACAGAAATATGCTTATATTCGTCAAAAACTTATTTTGTTCTGACAAACCCCAATTATTCAATAGCTGAAACCAAAGTTATCGAGATGCATAAAAGCAACAGTAATCCGAGGAGAAACTACTTCTGCAGGTAAATTATTTATGCATCACTTACATATATGGATATACACACGAATAGAGCAAATACACACAACATGCTTGTCAATATCAACAACTAGCGCCCTCATTTATAGATGTCAAAGACAAATGGGGGTTTCGGGCAGACGATTTTACCTGATCAACACAAAAACTGCTTGCAACACACCAGCAGTTCCAGTCCACACTGAAGGGCCAGTCTTCACTAAAGAATCTTGTATTAACAAACCCACCGATGCCGCTAGAGATACAAATGCAACAACATAAGCAATGAACAGCCAAAGCTTCAACCTGTTGCAATTCACAGAAGAATTAGAACCGATTCAGGACCACGCAAAAGGGCAATAAAATAAAATCCATTCTCATAACCCAGAGGATTGATCAAATGGAAGAGACCCTACTCAATTTACCTAATTCAACCTCACAAATTGAAATAACAACACATTTACATATCCAACGTATCAACATTCACACGTTAAATCATCTAAACTTAAAATAATTGTCTATATTAAGACAGCAAGAATACCAATTACATAAACAATCAAATTGAAACTAAAAATAAATAAATAAAACCCATGTTAAATTTGGCCCTAATTCTGAGCTGTGCATTCGATTGCTCACCTCCACTCGCCTTCTTCATAAGGGGAGTAGTCAATGTCCTCCTTTTTGACGCAATTGAACATCAGCGCCGCTAACGACGCAAATATGCCTGCAAAAAATCACAATTCGCACACACAAATCAGAAACCCTAGAAATCTAAAAAAATGCAGAAACAGAATTTGGTTCGGATCGGGTCGGACCAGGGAGGTAGTGGAGGAAGGAGACCTTGACAGAGCTGCAAACGACAGCGTCAACCCAGAACCACCAGCCGGCCCCGAACACGGCTCCGGCAACGCCAGGACCGAAGATCCCCCAGAGCTCCGACAAATCCATTTATAACAATACGACTTTCCCTGACATAAAAGACAATTTCAGGTATAGGTCAATAACATTCACAAAGTGAAAGAAAAATCCAAATCCAAGCAACACAGATAAACCCTGAAATCCACAGATCTGTACCGATTTCCAATACAAACACAAAACTCGATCCAGAAACACAAACTCTCACGCAATCAAAAACAATAATCACGGATAGACTAGTTCACGAATTCGAAAATCAAAGAGCACTTATCGGGAGAGATTATACCTTGTTATCCTGGAAAACGACGAGGGAGGGAGAGATGGAAGAAGAACCCTAGAGAATGTGAGAGGGCACGGGGCGATGCTTCGAGTCGGCCGACTCTGATGCGCGAGGGGAATTAGGATAATACTTGCTCACTAATGAGTAAATCCACTCACCTTTTACATTTAGCCCGATAGTACTCTTTGACACCTAAGCCTTTTAGGCCATCTCCAACTGAAGGGTCCAGAAGGTCAAAAATAACCCGAAAATAATCTCTAACCGAGGGCTAGGTAAGAGGGCTGTGGAATCTGAGAGGACCCCACAGAATCGGAGAGGGCTGGAGGGCTGACCAGAAAACCGCTTAATCCTGTCGTTTATAACCGACAGAGTCTTAAAAAGAATTTTGAATCCAACGGCTAGCTAGCGCCAGTTACCGTTGGATTCAAATTTTTTTTTTTATAGGTTTTTAGGGCCTTTTTTTTTAATTCTCAAAAAATCTTTTTTTTTTCTTATCAATACCTAAACCATTCATTCACCATTCCTTACAAAAAAAATTTAAATTTAAGTTAATGTTGTTTTCAAATTTAATTTGTAGTTTTTAAATTTAATTTGTCATTTTTAAATTTTAGTTGTAGTTTTTAAATATAAGTTGTAGTTTTTAAATTTAAGTTGTTGTAGTTTTTAAATTTAAATAATAAATTATGTTTGGCCCTATGGCCCTCGGTTGGAGACGGTTTTTTGTGATAAGGCTAAAACAAGCCCTCTGACCCTTTGGCCTTCGGTTGGAGACGGAGGCAAATATGGCCATGTATTGTTTATTAAAATATTAATATCTTGGAGGGCCAGATGGTTAAAACGAGCCATCTGGCCAACCATTGGTTGGAGATGGCCTTAGGTAACCTAAAGGGATTTTCATATATTTTTTTTAAATAGCGATAAGTTGTGGTATTCACTTTATATCGAACTTCAACGATCCGAATTGTCTATATAAATCTCGATTCATAGATCATCCTTACAAAAATTCAATTCAGTTCAAAGTCATTTGCCTATTTTAATTATCACGATGAAATTTCAATGTTTCTTAGAGAACAAAGTGTTCGTCAATTTTTTTGAACTCAATTAGATGCCTTAAGTATTTTCGACTTGGCTAATATTTTGTAAGGGTGATCTATGACATGCAACTTGAAAAATAGATGGTTCAAATTAGGGGTGGGCAATCGGGTATAGGAATTGCGGGTCGGGACGGGTAATCAAGGTTCGGGGTGGGTACGGGTTGGTTCCAATCTTTTAATAAGAGAAACGAGGCGGGAATGGGGGGGGCTTTGAAATTTTAAGGGCGGGCCGGTTCCAGATGTATAGAAAACGGGGTCCCGGATCGGCTCGTTTGTAATTGCAATGGAATGACGAGATTGAACCCTAACCTACCATCCAATCTTAACCGTTAGTTTTACCCTAGGTTCTCTCTCGTCTCGAGTCCTCGACTTTGTCACTGAACTGGACCTCGAAGCTCGAACTCGATTATCTCTCGTCGACATCACCATCAGTCATCTCCTTCACCACCCTTACATCACCGCCGTCACGAGTCTGGGCTCTGGCGACCACCACGACGGCCCAACAACCTCGATTGTCCTCCTTAAGTCCTCGATGACATCCCAAACATGGAGAACCCAGGCACCTGTGATAACACAATATTTATACATTTATATTGCCCATATTTCCTAAGTTGTACGCTATGTTTTCTTGTGAAATTGGTTGTTTGATGTGTTTAGTGCATATTTTGTAGATAATGGGCCGTAGAGAAGACTTTGGAGTCTTTTGGTGATTTCAAGACTAAAGGGGATCAAAACTGAGAAGAATTGAAGTCAAGAAGCATTCCAACAGTCATCAAATATTAAATTGTTCAATCCACAACTTCATGGCTGCTGTGTGAAAATTATAACTGGAGCTGGAAGGTGCTGCGCCGAACTGTCATTTTCGTTGGGAAGTCAAAAATTCATCAGGACGAACTGAGTGTTGTGTCACATATGCACGGAAAGCTCTGGATGTCTAGTTTCGGCATAATTTTACAGATCATGATTTGGATGCTTCTAGAAGAAGTTATACCTAGGGGTGGGTTTGGTACGGTTACCGTACCAAAACCCTTGTACCAATTACCGTACCAAACTTTCGGTTTGGTAAAATCTATTACCATTACCATACCAAACTTTCGGTATACCAAAGTTCGGTATTGCCAAAAGTTCGGTTGGCATGGTATGGCAATGGTAATTGCCATTTTGTTTTGGGACAAAATCTGTTTTTGTTTTTTTAACCCAATTCAAGGGCAAAACTTTTTTTTTTGTACCTTTATTTATCTCATACATTATAGATTAAATTCATTATTCACAATTCACACACATAATAATTCAAATGATGCATCAAGATTCATCATGAAAATTAAGCTTACAATCCAAATAGAATTTACGAACCAAAACAAATAGAAGTTAACAATCCAAATAGAAATTAAAGTTTCAAACCAAATGAAAATTGGAAGTAAACTTCAAAAAGGAGAATTCATTGATCAATTATTCAAGCTTGAGATGTCAAAGCTTTTGGAGGAGGCATTGAACTTGTAGAAGATTGAGTTTGTGTCAAGCCTACATTACAAACAAAGAAAACATATTAATTAGTAGCAAGAAGAATTAAAGTTGAAAACCATTTAATAACAAATTTACTGAAAAAATTAAAGCATATATTTCTTGTTTTCTCTTCTTCTATTTCCTTGTAAAATTGAAGCATATCTTTTGTTGATTCCTTGTAGAAGTTTACTTCATCTGCCCTAAGCCAACCACTAGTACGCACTAGTGTCTCCATTATTTTAGGAGTCAAGGATACTCTAAAAGGGTCCACAACCCTCATCCTTAGGCTAAATGCATTTTCACTAGCAACAATAGAAGTGGGGGTTACAAAGATATTTTGGCTATTTGTGAAAGAATTAGGAACTATTTTTGTTTGATTTCCACAATTTCAAGAGATCAAAGTCAGCAACAATGCTAATATAAGTAGGGTTTTATTTTCAAATTATTGGAATATTATAAATATGTGTTATATAATTATCTATTATATAATTTATAAATGATATATTATATTGTATTTTCGGAATGGTACGGTAATACCGTGGTAATGGTATCCATTACCAATACCGTACCATGAAATTTCGGTACGGTACAATACCGTACCATTACCGATTGGTACAAAAAATTTGGCACAAAATCGGTATGGTACGGTTGGTAATTCGGTTGGCACGGTAATTTGGCAAAAAAATCCACAAGTGGAGTCCAGTTTGGATCAGGAAACCGAAGTCTGATGATATTGGGATTCCTGTTTGGGCTGGGATTCAACAATTTCGGCAAAGCAAGCCTAATAAAACCTACCTATATATTCCTTAGATGTTTATTTAAGAAGAGAAACGTGAAAAAGAGCAGAGAGGAAAAAGGGGAGTCGCACTTCATCACAGAGGATTGACCTAAGGAAGAAGCCAACGCCGAGGGGGTTCTCCATTGTTTTCTTTTACATCTTTTCCGACTTGGTGATCATGATTGTGATAATGATGTCTTATTATAATTTGATGGTCATGATGAATTAATTCTTTTGTTAGGGATCTGATGTAGCCTTCATGATAATTCTATGTCTTAGTTAACTTCATTATTTTATCAATTCATGGTTTCTAGTCTCATTCATTGTGCTTATATCATTCTTTATGTTCATGTTATTGATTAGCTACCTTTAATATGAATTTTTAGATTTATGAGACAAGGTTATAGTAGACGACATATGCTTAGCCTTGAGATAGCTCTCTTGGATGAATGAATTGTTGTTGATGCATACGCCATGCTAAGACATTTTTTGGTTTTTTTTGTTCTTCTTGCACTTCATGGATTTTTTATTATTGACTTAGACTAGACGCCATGGTTAAGTTGATGATTAAGAATACTTGGTTACACCCGGACGCCTAACGGATAATCATAATAAAGAGAGAACGAACCCTAGAACCTGAATTGAATTGTTCTTACTAAGTTATCTAATGACATAGAATTGGATTGATATTGTGAAGTCGGATACCTAGTGTTTCAACCATTGTTTTCAGAAATTATTTACATAAATTCTCTTTAATTTACTACACTTAAGATTTCTTGATCAACTTCTCTTTGGTCAATTATTTGAATTTCGTAGTTTAGTTGTTTTCATTATTTTAATTCTAGTGGGTACTACAAAATTGGATTTAGTTAGGTGACTTTGCAAATCCATGTGGGTACGACACTCGTATTTGCTTGCTATACTATCATATCGATTCATGCATGTGCGAGAAATATAATTTGTTCATCAACCTGCACCACCCATCTTCTTGCTTCTCCTTCTCTTTTCCTCGACGACATCACCGTCGTCGCGACCACCACACTCCATCGTAGAAGCCAATCAGGTGAATTCTTTAACCTCTGATGTTAATTGATGCTTAAAGCCTTAAACCTGCCAAATCTAAACCTAGTCCTTCCCATATTTTGCATAATTTCTTGTGCTAATTGTTATATGGGATGTATTGGGATGTATGTAGTTTGATCTATTGGGTTTTTATCAAATAATTAGACTTTCTTTTATTTGTGATGATTTTATTCACGTTTTCAATATCTTATTTATTTATAATTTATAAATGACAGGGCTGGGTTTGTAGTTGCATGTGTGCAATTGAAGTCCAACTTTCGTATTCCTTTCGGAGCTATCGTAGCCGTTTCCAGCGGAATCTCCTACCTCTGCTACTATTCACACAAAAAAAAGGACTTGTGGACTCATGGACTCGACACGTTTCTTTTAATCCCAGTCTGGTCCAGTCCCTTCAAAATTGGGTCTGGCCTGGCCCGTGCCTAGCCCTAGTTCAAATCATTAAAGTTCCATGTGATGTGGACCTCACAACTAATCCTTATTTTTATAAAAAAATGGAGATTCCTTTCCCTAAAGGTTTCCTTTAACATATATTTTTGCCATTTTAAAAATAATAAGTGAATATTATTTAATCTAATAAAAATAACACGTATTTTTTATTTTTAAAATAAAGAATTATAAAACATATGCACGATTTTCTAAAACAACCACCATGGATGACATAGTGGTTGAGAATGAATTACATGCTTGTATTTCATATGACACGTTTAGGTTCGATTCTTGCCGCTAGTGAATCACACGATGGTGGTCAGGAGGACGTTGAAATACCTCAGTGACTCTTCCTTTCCTGGGAAGGATTTAATTTTTCTTGGACTTTAAAAACAAGAAACATGTGTCATTTTTTTTATTTAGTCATATCAAAAAGTGATATATATGATACTCATTAGTGCGTATCTAAGTATTATCCGATAATTCATATGCCATGTCTGAGAAGGTAAACATAGGGCAAACTCACACTTTTAATTTATTATTTTAGTAAATTATCATTATTTTATTACTATAGTTTCTTGCTACCAACCCAGTGGTGCCAACTAGGATAATGAATTGTGTATAATTCTCACTCTCTCTCTCTCTCTCTCTCTCTCTCTCTCTATCTCTCTCTCTCTCTCACGCAAATTAGCACTTGAGAGTATCACCAAAGGAGATATCAAATTTGAAGTAAAAAATTTAATTTGACAGTGTATGTGACACTTTGACATCTTTTAAAGATTTACTCTCCACCCAATATGTTAAATTAAAACATTTAATATTCAATTAGAAAACAAGAATCAAATTAATAAAATTGCATTCAATAATCAATTAAAAAAATTTGAAGTTGTTGTTAATTTTGGCAACATGGGTGATGACTGCCAATTAATGTCATGCTACATCAGATTTGACTTTTCTATTGAAAAACATTGTTGTCGCCTTTTTTATTATTAGTGTTGGTTTTGACATTTTGACATATTCTTTAAAGATGCTTTGACCTGACCACCTACGAGTCAAATTTAAGAACAATTAACTAAAAATCAACGATAAGTAACAAAATTTTAACGTAAAGAAGTAATGGAAACGGAAATATTAATTTAAATAATTTTATTTATTTATTTCTTATACTTAATTTTATAGTACTTAATTTTATTTATTGTTTCTAATTAAATTAGTTGGGTAAATTACATTTTACCCCCTCAAGTTTGAGGTCTATTTCAATTCCTTACAACATCTTTAAAACATTTCAATTTCATACCTTAAATATGATTTACTTGCAATTTCATACAATCCGTTACATAATCTGTTAGAATGATTGTTAAGTGATGATGTGGCAGATATGAGACCCAGTTTTTAATGAGGTGGATGTCAACTTTGCACCACATGGATAAAAAAAATTATAAAATATAAGTTATAAAATATAAAAAAAAAATTATTATTTGAAATATTTAATAAATAATTAAAATGTCAACAAAAAAAATCAACCCCACCCCACTTCCACACTCAACCCATCTTCTCTTTGATCAACTCCTCATCCGCTCCTCTACCATCCCCACACCTCTTCTCCATCTGATCAACCCCATCTTCCATAACCACCAAGAACACGCCTCTCTGTCACCATTAACCCTTGACACGACACCGCCACTTCATTTCCCATCGCCTCGCCAACTGCTCCGATGACGTCGCCTTCTCCTTTACCGCCCTCAAATCCTCTCAACCCTCCAGTCCCTCCAGTTCCTCAACTGCCCTATTGCTCCAATCTGCTTCCTCGCCGACCTCGTCACCTCCATCCACTCCTTCACATGCATTAACTCCCTCCGCCGCCTCACCAGCGTCTGGCTTGCTCACCTCCAAAACCTCACCGTCTTCAACGTCCAAGTTAAGGCTTCTGGACCCTTCGTCATTCTCGAAAACTTGAAGAAGCTCAGGTCAGTCACCATCTCCCACGCCAATTTAACCGGTAACATTCCAAAACACATGAATTTAAACCTTACCCACATCGATTTTTTCGGCAATAAGCTTCGGGGGAAGATACCCAGTTCCCTTACACTCCTCGAAAACCTCAAAACCTTAAACCTTTCCTTCAATTCCATAAATGGCAAAATACCCACTTCGTTCAGGGACCTGATTTCACTAAAGAACGTGTCTTTGTTCTCAAATTCTTAATCTGGCGCCATCCCGGAGTCGATTTCAGCAATCTCGGACTTAGTTCATCTTGAGGCAGGGATTTACAGTGTGTTGGTGTGTGGCGAGGGAGGGAGGAAGTTCAGGGAGTTTCGTGCAATGCGTGAGATTTGCAAGGAGGAAGAAGGTAGCACGAGGAAGAAGAGGTTGAAGTTCTATAGGGCGGCGGAAGAAGCTTCCCAAACCTAAAGGATTATTGGTTGCAGACAAGCACATAGGAGATGGGATGGAGTCGAGGAAGAGATGCGGTTATTGGCCTAAGCTTTGCCCAAATAGTTGGGGAGAGAGAAAGTTACGAACGAAAGAGTGTTGGGGGGGGTGGGACGGTGGGGATTTTGGGGAAGAAGCGGATTTGGGTTTTTTTTTTGTTTTGTTTGTAAATAAGTTTTCTTTAAATAATTATTTTAATATTTTAAATTTTTAGCCACGTGGCACAATGTGGCAGCCACATCAGCATAAATAGGGACCCCATATTTGCCACTACATCACTTAACGGCCATTCTAACAGATTATGTAACGGATTGTATGAAATTGCAACTAAATCATATTTAAGGTATGAAATTGAAATATTTTAAAGATGTTGTAAGGAATTGAAATTGACCTCAAACTTGAGGAAGTAAAATGTAATTTACCCAAATTAGTTTCATGACACCAAAATTTTGAAATATTAAATATATATGTTTTGTCAGTAGTCAATAATCATAATTTTGTTACAAACAATATTTTATAATGTGGAGGACAACGATTTGAATCGAAGGATAGTGGTTCGAATATTTTTATTTGATAGAAAACAAAAAGTACAGCTTTACTCGAAGAGTAATGCTACTTACACTTATTTTTACTTCTCACATTCCTTTCAATTTTAGACTGTCGGGTCAAATAAACTAAAGAAGATCATTGGCAAAAGATTAGCAAAAGTATTTGAGAGATAAAAATAGGTGCGTGAATTATTTGAAAATGACTTTACTTGATTAAATTTTTGTCTAATTTTTCTTTTTCTTCTGTATCAAAAGAGCTTGTACCTTATTCACTCTTGCACCTTAAGGGTGTGTTTGTTTGGACTCACTGTCTTTCACTGGACTGGACTGGACTAAGTTTTAGTTTAGTCCTGTGTTTGTTTCCTACCCGACCTAAGTTTAATGGGATTAGGAGGGACTCGCCTCGCCTGAGTCCCTCGCTAACGGGTCTTCGCGAGGCCCTCCGATTCTGAGAGGACTGCTAAGCCGCCCTCTAATCCCGTCATCTCCCTTCTCCTTCGCACCTTCGCGCATCAACCGCAGCAACTGCAGCTTGCTCCTCGTCCCTTCGCACCTTCGCACCTTCGCCTTTTCCTTTCTCCTTCCTTGTCACACCACCTCGTAGCCGTCTAACATATAAACAATCGACGACGGACCTGTATCGCTGGCGATGGTCTGATCAGGTGAGCTTCATTTGCCTTGCATTTCAATGGGTACTTTTTTAATTTTCCAAATTCAATTGCTTTTTGTTCATTCTTTTCGGTTTTGTTTATGCATTTCAATGGGATTTTTTAGTTTCTTTAGGGTTTTTGGTGATTAACTATAATCCAACATTCATATTATCAAATTTAGTAGAACGGCACTCGGTCACTGACTGCAGCTTGTTTTTTGGATATACTTATTAAGAATTTGACATTCGGGAATCCATTCGCAGCTTATGGATGTTTTCTGACACACCCTGACCGAGGTCAGAGCATGCTGGCCGTCGCGTGAGAGTGACGTAGCCATGTGCACAGTGCGGAAGCGATAAAGATAGCAAATATACAAATAATTAAAAACCACAATCTAGAGTGCACTACTAGCCAAAAAGTGATAGGAGTTAGTTACAACAATAACACTCCTAATTCAGAGCATAAGGTCTAGGTGCAGTCCAGTATGACAAGTACTAGTTACACAGTACCAGGAATGTCCTACTGTTATTCAAATAGGTCAGAACTGCAGACGTCATCTAGCCACTAACAGCAAGCTTACTTAAAACCTGGAGGGGCGCAAAACAGAAAACGTGAGTGGGCAAAAACAATTGTTTTACAAAACCATTTCATTAATCAACATATTTAACCCCTCGCTGTAAAACATGTATAATTTTCCCAGAATCAAGATGTAAGCATATACATATATATTTGAAATCATATCAATTCAGTTCATGCTTCACATAATCATATTCATATGTATATATGCCATGCCAAGATATAATAGAGTAAATAATTCATGTAAGAATAATTTCATAGAAATGTGATATGTTAGCCGGAACCCCTATGGTAGTTTGTACGGCTGAATTCATAGCTCAAACTCAATCTAGCCGGAGTCACTACTATGATCTATACGGCAATATACTGCACATAAGTCGAAACCACTAGAAAGGGTCTATACGATAAAGTTGGGTGTAATATAGTTATGCTCAATGTTACGCCATCATGCTAGCTGTGCGATAAATCGTTAGTCACCTACGAGTCGGAACCACTTATAGTGGTCTGTACGACAAGACTGTGCACCTAAATTGGATCCAATGTAAGCATATGGTGCGGGAGGTGACATAATATACAGGCATGTGCCAACTCTCTCTGGCTAAATCGCAATCACCCTGGTGCAGGTTATGAGTTCAATATTCATCAATACATTTATAATCATTTTATTCACAACTAAGGCCTTTGTCTTAATCACATCTCATATAGACAATCAACATGTTCATCTCATTTATTGAATGGCTGCATCTAACCTCTCGTTAGATTGCCTACGTACCCTAAACAGGGATCAAGCCGTTCGTAGTTCACCTAATCAAACATAACTTACCTGAACTTACTTGTGCCTCCACAGCACCACATTTATATATATATATATATATATATATATATATGCAACCATGAAATGCATATTCAGAATATAAAGGCATTTGGCATATTATTTCAAAGTATACTTTCATTTAAAACACATTTCTGGGAAATATATCAAGTATATACTTATATACTGAAAACAAAAGCCCACTCACTGGTATGTCGACGGGTCGTAACCCCCGAGTCGCCCGTGGATACGCTCGTCCTCAGAATAAGTCTCACCTATATGCGAATTAACTATAAAAGCGTTATTTTAAAGCACATAGACAAAAGTAGCTAATAACTTCTCATACATTGCTCAAAATGGGTATATGAATATATCACAGTGATCTACACAACCTCACAAACATCGTGATATTTTTAGATAAATTATTAGGTGGCTCACGCGCCCCCACGCGTTGGGGAGGGCACGGCCTCACGCACATCATCTTCAACCTCCAGACGCCAGAATAGTGCCACCGGCGCCGGATTCTGGGCAGACCTGCAACTGCCCATTTCTCTCTCGTTTTTGCACCATTTTCTACGAAATTTTCACCCAAATGTCACAAATTTCAAGAGGAAGAAGGTTATACCTCTTTGGAGTCTCAAATCCTTCGAAAACACGTCGGGAACATCTTACCAAAACCGGCCACCTTCGAACCTCGTGATCTCAACGTCCAAAACCTTCAAACGAAGCACTCCGAGCTTCCTTGGGACCTCACTAAGCTCGCTATGAGCTTGGATTGTCCTAAAACACAACCATTCAAAAGTTTATGAATAGTGCTCAACTCGGAGTTTGAGTTTTCAACATGAAATCGAACGAGTTCTTACCTGAAATGGGTACATTTGAACTCGTATGGTCCTCACGAACACAGTGATACTAAATTTGGCCACGATCCGTGAAGATTTGGCTTGGTTCGACCTTGTCCGTACGGATGAGAGGGAAGAAAGAGTGAGTCTGAGAGAGAGTACGGGAGAGAAGAGAGAGAAAGGGTATGGCTGTGTGTGTGTGGTTCCAATGTACACCAATCACAACCAATAGTTTTCTAACTTCCAATTGGGTCCAAAATAATAGGAACTTAACACATTGGTCTTCAACCATACATAGTCCCACAATGATAACAAAATAATGTACATTTCCGGGACGAGTTGTGACATTTTCAATTTTTGTGGTTCTTCGAGTGGAATGTGTGAGAAACTCACCCTTTTATGGAGAACTTAGTAGTGGATTAGGAATGTATCATGTCCATGATGACTGGTATTGTATTGGCAGTGACGGGGTATCTAGTTGGATTGGATGTGTTGAACAATTATGCGATGAGCTAAGATTTAAGAAGAAGCCTCTCTACCTGTTATGATCATACTTGATCTTTTTTTAGCTTTGTATTCGAATATTTAACCGTTTCTTCAGCTCCAGACCTAGAAGGAAAACCATTTCTTCAGCCCTTGAGGGTGCAACTTGTTTTCTAGTGAATATTTAACATATTGGAAGCTTCTCTTTGGAAAATTTTGTGAGTAATCGTTTTTTGAAGCTTTCATCAACGGATTTATCTTATTGGAAGGTTATGCTTGTTGCACATCACCATAGATGTTCTATTATTTTGATCCAAAAGTTTTTCTTCGTTATTCAGATACTCTTAAGCTGTGCATATCTTGGACAATTTAATTATTATAATTTTATACATATTGGAGTTCACCTATCAAAAGGAATATCAAACAAATTGATATTAACAAATCCCCGTGGAGCTAAGAGATCACCAATTTCGTGTTGAACTTTAAGATTTTGTTATAAACCAGGATACTTGTACATTTGACTATAGTGACTTCTAGTTATCATGGAGAGTTTAGACCTGTCTACTAAAACTTGTACAAGTGATTCAAGCATGTTTTTGCTCCCGTCAGTATTAGTTATTGACTCATTGGACTCCATACACAGTTTCTGTGATGTCTTCTTCCATAATTTTATGGTTTGCAATCCTGCAGAGGTTTCTACTCAGTTTAATTGTTTTAATTGTCTCATTGACCCATGTCGTTACACGAAAGAGAGAAATTATGTGTTTATCAGAAAAATCTGGCTAAACCAGCAATACATCACTCAACTTCATTAGAGCATGACAAATTTCACCTTATGGTTCACAGGCCGTACTTCTCTTTAGCATTGTAGATACAGTTTTTCCCATTTAAGTTTATTCTGATTTATTTGCTAGCTTAAAATGTAGTTGAATGATGTTGTGCATGGCTATCTGCATCGCAATGGGCACTTGGGTTTTCTCCGTAGCAGGGGCTTTGTTAGCGATTCCAGTGGGGATAAAAAGGAAACTTTAGCACCGCTTGTGTTCTTCAGCACAACAGGTACCATGCTTGACATTATAATGGGAATCACTCAGTGTGAAAGAGAACATGCAGAACGCCAAGCGAAGGTATTAGAAGCCCAGACTTCTGCAACTGATGCTTCATTTGCTAAGACTGGGGCGGAAACATAGTCTTGACTCCTAAGCATATGCATCATATGCCCGTGTTTGGCTGCTGTCAGTTTTCTCTTCAAATTTCTTTACCGTAAAAGCTTAATAGTCGAACCTGTTGAATGACCCCTTTGCTTGAACTCTGCCTTCCCTTTTTCATGGGTTAATAATCACACGAAAGTTGTTAATGACATAACGTTAGGTTTAATCTCCCTCGCATGGCACGATTCCATGAGTTAATCATTCGAAGCAGAGAATTCTAATTCCTCTGTTTTTATTTATCTTGGAGACACCTGTACGAAAATTACTTTAAAGTTGTTCAGCAGCAAAGGTTATGACTTATAATATACGATGTATAATCACGAAGAGAAACTGGTGACAATACTGTTTTCTTTATCCTGCTTTCTAGTCCGACACTGCACCAAACGCTTCACTAAGCTAGTCCAGCTTAGTCTAGTCTAAGCCAGTCAAGCTTAATCACTGAAGCTAGTCCAGTCTGAAACAGTCCGGTGCAACAAACGCACCCTAAGTCGTCTAGTCTCGCTTGTATAAAAGAAATAATTATCTATAAAAGCCTACCCCGCCTATATTTCAACTCCATGAATTCACTTTTGAGGATAATTGCTAAAAGAAAAATATTTGATTACCATGTAATTTGAAAATACAGGGAAACAAAAGGGTAGTAGCCAGAAATAATTGTTTGTGACACATCAAAATACTCATGCACCATGGAGATGGGATTCTCTCCGGATCCCTTCCACCAAGTCTACCAAGTCCACTCATTCAGGCCATTGAAATTTGATCCAACGGCTACAAACATGGGGCCTCTTTAAAAGTTATAACAACTTTAGCCGTTGGATCAAATTTCAATGTTCCGGATAAGTGGACTTGATGGACTTAGTGGAAGGGATCCGGAGAGGATCCTTTCCATGCACTATCAACATTCCGCTTCTGAGCAACAGTAGCAAATTCAGTAACTTTTTGAGACATGAGAACCTAGTGGACCAAGTTTCTGTGGTATGGTTCAACCGCATGGCCTCAAACCTAAAAGGTTTGTTTTAGGGGGAAGAGGATCACTCTTCAAAATAAAATTTCTACTCCTAATGTCAATCATGTTTATTTCTTCTCTTTTTTCAGAACCTTCGATTGTCTATTTACACGTACCTAATGTAAAAAGTACGGGAAGAGGAAGGGAGGAAGGGCGTATAATTATTTTAGAGCGGTAATAACAACTCTCGAAGTACTAGAGCAACCTATCTTCGCTCTTATCAGCCTTTATGCAAACAACAGAACAACTGCACGAGGGAGAGGCGCCAAAGAACTGAAAAAATATCTCTCAAGCAAACAAAAACCATTGTTAGAGTCAATGTGACCATACAGAACTTGTTCAGCACTTAGAAACACCCAATCGAATGGAACATGCTTGATTACTAAGTTCGGTCCATTCAAACTTTTATTAGAGAAACAAGAATTTGTACCTAATGCACGATTGAATACTCCAACTTTCCAAAAGTACGAAGACTATGAAAGAGTGAAAGAGGAGAGAGTTGATAACTCATTCTTCCGATGGCCTTTGCCCCAAAACTGGAATGTCTTCATACCGTTTCTGCATTCAAAAGAGAACATTCGGTTCAGATGTAAAACTCAGATGACGGATGTATGATACTGCAACAAAATAATAACTTTAGGTATGGCATTGTAATGTTGTAAAGATGAGGTGTGAGAGCAAAATGATGCCCAAACTTGAGGGTATAAAATGTAATTTACCCAAAAAAAGTTCAATATCAAGAATGTTGTAAGGCTACTTGGTACGGAAGAAAGAATCTCAACTGCATGAAAGGTATTTGCAATTCAATATACATTGTCTAGGACATGGATGTGCAAAAAAAAATCCACCCATATCAACGATGGTCAGATTAATAAAAGTTCCTCTAACAGGCTACCTGCTCTCCCGAACATGAAGGGTTCAATATACATCCAAACACGCACATGACCTAGTGGTATGCAACAGCTCCAGCAATGGGCAAAAGTTTGTCTTCAGAGAAAAACTAACATGCACTAAAAGAAGGAAGAACGGGTAGATGCAATACAATATTCTGTATCTAACCCGTACAATAACATGAAGATACATGCATACATATAATTCTCCAATCAACTATATTTGTATACATCAAGCACATATTTTGAACAATACAAAAATGCATAACATATTAAAATGATAATGGTGGACATACCCCAACGTTGTTGTACTCCCACAATTTGTGAACTCCATAATCCACGGCCTGAAACCAGCAAATGAAATACATAAGAGCTCTGAAAATTGTTCTTCTTTTGTAAAAAGAGAGGAGAAGAAACCAAATGCCACATCAAATAATACAAAACAATTCAGAAAGGAAAGGAAAAAAATCATACAGAACCATGCATGGTAGTCGTTTTAAAGCACAAATTGGGACTTTATATGGCCTCATTTGGTGTCATGGACTGGATATGATAACTCACAAAATTCATTGTATGTTGAATAAACAAATAGCTGTCAACTTCCAATTGAAGGTCTAAGGCGGATTAGTATCCCTTAAAATGCCCACAAAAATGGTAGGATTTGGAAGGAACAAACTTTTTGTCATGTCCAACCCATCTTCTTCCTTCAACTTGGACAAAATTTAGCATCCATCTCTTCCTTCAACAAACATTGAATCCAGTAAAATACCCCCTAGCCGCCAAACGAGGCCTAAGTTCTGCTTGGTCTCCTTAAGATAGCCAAGAATTACATCTCAATGGTTCCACAATGTATGACCCTCAACTCGATTGAGGTTAGAAATTGATTGTCCATACGGCATAAGATTACTGCATACAATTTCGCAACCAGCAGAATATAGAAACCAAATATTGTCGTAATTTAAATCTCTCACATTGCGCAAGCATATGACTACGACATGATTAACAATAGTCGAATTAAAGATTAAAAAAATTGAATAAATCCCTACAAAACAATATCAACTTTCAATCCATTTCTCACAAACACAATACTAATCCATAATAAAGCGAATGGGTTATTTCTGAGCTCGCAACTACACTAGCAGAAGTTTACATAGTAGCAAATCAAGCAAATTTCATTTCCTCAGATTTTCTGAGCAACCAAACAGAAAATTACAAAAACAGATCGCCAAACAGACCAAAACGACTAATTAGCGAAGAAGCCGTAAATCTGAGAGTTGAGAGGCTCACCCGCTCACCGAGGAAGGCGCCGGCGATGACGAAGGTGACGTAGACTGAGTTCCGGCGCATGATGACCCTGTAGAGCCCTTCGAAAAGGCCTCCGCTGGTTTTTCCGGCTGCTGAAGCCATGGCGAAGCACGCGCGTCTCTTTCACTCGCCTCTGATCCGTGGGCTAGGGTTTGGTCGGAGCTCGCTCCAGTACGACAAACTGTGACGCGATCAAAGACAACAATGGACGGTGAATTGATATACGATACGAAAAGATTAAAAAGCAAAGAGCGATTGTATCGGGAGATGCTACTTACCTTCTTCGATTGGGCGAGGAGCACGGAGAGGTAGCGAGCCCAACCCAACAGAAAAGGCTTTAATTTGCAAGAAGGAAAGCACTACTATCTTTTTCTTCTTTTTTATTTTGGGCCCGAAACTCATTACAACCTGTCAATTTCTTCCTTACCGTGAGATTTTAAACTTTTCCACCCAATTTTTCGTTGAGAAATTTTATTTGAAACTATATAACTTTAAAAAAAATAAAAATTTAATGTGAATTGTCTTTTTTACCTTATTGCATGATTACCGTTAAGTACAAGATGAAATTAACAATAAAACTAAAATTTATCAATAAATTCACGCCCAAACAAAATCTTACCATCATGTAATGTTTATCCTACATTCATTCTAGCTAAAACCCTACCTTGATCCTACGTTGAAATGCAATTTTTCATTTGATTTCAATTTTTATAAGTTGAGAAGATGAGTTTTTCAGTTTCAATTTACGGCCATCAACACTGAAAGTTGAGAATATGGGTTTTGGGTTTCGTTGTGTAGGTGGTTGAGAAGCCTCACCTTGGACTTAAGACTCTGTTCTTGGTTGAATATTTCAACGGAGAAGAAGTGGTTCCCCAGCTTGAGAAGGAGGTGAGAGTTCCTGAGGCGGTTGTAAGTTTCATTGGTCTCGCATTATTATGGCTACTGCAGAAGGGGTAGAAGATAGGACGAAAAACTCATCCATCTTCTTCACACCATATATACCCTCTCTAGTAGCACCTTCAAGACATAACCGTCAGTCAGTTATGATTGGTTCCATTTACATACAGTTGTAACAAAATGATTTGCTAACTAAACTATATAAGAACAAACTGTCGGGACTTGGCATCTTCATCTTTAGAAGATATAGATGATTCTCAGCAAGTCCCGTTGGGGTTTTCCAGAGTGAGCAAGAAATTTGTAGTCTATTGTCCATTACCCAACCAACCAAGTGATATTCGGAAATTGAAACTAACACAATAGACTTACCCTGATAATTGATTTCACTATAAGCAGTTATGTGAATTCCAGTAGGGAGCTCTTACGTGACGGGAGCGAGAGCATGAGTAAAGGTATTTAATAAACTACCTTCCAAAATAATAGCACCACCCGACGATAAGTCACCTCTAAGTATAACACATCATCTCGTGGTAGAGCTTGGCAAGCTCATCCTCTATCGTTACAGGCCACACAAATTCTCCATCACCATTCGCTACACCTATGGCAGCTTCGTTGATACCTCTAGCATTCCCGCCTAACTGCAGCATCTCACAATATCTACATAGCAAGCAAGACATATGAAAGCATGTACTTTATGCTTATCCAAATACAATCACGGGGACATGGATATCAAGAAAACAAGATTAAAGTGTTAGGTATATGGAGGATTCATAAACAAGTACAAACTTCACCAAATTATTCATTTGGGATTTTTATTTTCTAAACGGGGTAAAGATATATTCACATTTTGAATTGGGTTTGTGAGAGTAGTTTAGGTATAAATTTGGGTTTAAAGAGATATTAATTCTTTCATTAAAAATAATATGAGGTGTAGATGGTAAGTTGAGTGTAGAAATATGTTATATAGTGTTGGTACCATATATTGGGCCTCGTCTTTGGGCCTCATCATTGGGCCTCATCCCTAAGCCCATGATTTATGTAAAAGGGAAGGGAACCCTTATTCTATAAAAGGAGGCCTCACCTTCACTAGGAAACGACAAGGCCTCACATCCAGAGAGAGCCTCACAATAATAGAGGGCAATACCCTCTTAGCCAAACAGAGAGCAAAATGGTAAGGGCTGCATCTACAGAAAGCTCCCTTGCCGATCTATTGTAATCCATACATTCATACAGTGAAATGGAATGAACATCAGTGTGGACGTAGCCCAAACATTAGGGTGAACCACGATACATCTTTGTGTTCTTGTGTGATTGTGTGATTCACGGTCGGATTTACGTTGGTCCAAGATCCTTTGAATTTTGTGCATTAACATAGAGGTTCCAATAAAAAATTTCTTCTTCATTTACTTTAGTCATGTGACTTGCATATGACATATCTAAAACGGTAATATTGTCGTTTCAATGTGCATGGTATGGTGTTATGGTTTCTTAGGCAACCAGAACCCTTTTAGCGAGGGATGAAAGCAATAGCCGCACATATTGAAGGAATGGATTCAAACTTTTTGGCCAGAAGATTCTCAAGCACAAACAAATCTTGACAAATTTTCAACATTGGTTGAACAAGTAAATGTCTTTCCAACTCAGATGATACGTTTCATAGATTTGCTATACCAGAAGATACCGAAGAATAGTGTAACGAACCAGGCACGGAGGAAACAAATGAGCACTGTTCGAGGCAAAGATGGATTTCACCCTTCGCATAGCTCCCCAAGGGTCAATGGCACTTGGTGTTTGGTACTTGGGCTTTTGCTGCTTAGAGTGCTACAAAAAGAGTTCAAAGTTAGCTTGAAAGTTGCCTTTGTGGGGTCTTAGAAGTAGGCCTTGAGGCTCACAATCAAACTAACAAAGTGCTAGGCGTGCCACTGCTATCTCCGTATAACAGACGTTGAATAGATATGATTTAAGTTGATTACTTGCGCCCCAAGTTTACTTAAACTTATTGTTATCAAAGAACTGTCGCATATGAGTTAAGTCTGTATGAAGTTCTTTTTTTTGCCTTGTAAACAAGAACCTTTAGTTCATAATCTTATATGTCCAAAAAGGAAGGAGTCTAGAGCCCTTTAAACCATTTCCTCGATTCCAATTTGTTCTTAATGAAAGCAGGTTTATTAAATTAACCAGATTCAAATGCAAATGAGACTCTTAGGTAGAAAACAATTGGAAATAACTTGAATACATACTGAAAAGTGTATTAAGCGACATATCTACTAAATGAAAGTACAAACGAAGAGGTTATATGCTAAAAAGGGATGGATGGTAAACAGGTTTTACACGAGGGAATCGATATTACAACACTATGGAAAGTAGCAGAGTTTTTACACTAGACAAAAGATAGCTTTTCTAAGAGAATTAGTGCTAAAAGGACTGAATCTAAGTGAGTTTCAGTTTTCTAGATGCAAATCTGGCTTGAGAGTAGAGTTTGTATGTTGTTTGTTTAATTGGTTGAGTGTCCTTGTCTCTTGTGCTTGCTTCACCTTTTAGGCAATTTGGCCCGACTGCTTTGGCTTTGCGCTTGGCTAGGGATGGCAATTTGACCCGTCAAACCCGTTCCCCGTAGGTAACCGATCTGAATGGTTCGATTTTTGGGATTAAATTTCGGGTATTTTACGGTTATGGGTAACTGTCGGGTAAATTTTTCAGTTTCAGGTTTGGTTATGGTTATTGGGGTATTCGCCCCGAACCCATACCCGAAACCAAATTGTTTTGAATTAATAAAAAAATATCAATATTTATTATATAGAGAAGAGAGTTATCAATAATCATTAATAATATAAATTATATTCTTATCAATTATTAATAGTAGTAATCTCGTTTTTAACAATATTTATCACATGCATTGTTTGTATCAATTGTATTAATAACACTATTTAGTATTTAATATATGTTGTATATGCATTGTATCAGTAATCTATTTAATTTTTTATTTAAAATTTTCTATTTAATTAATAATATAAAAATATAAAAATATTATAATGGGAAAAACCGTTGCCCGATAGAAAATCCGTTACCCAATGGGTTTAGTTATAGGGAAAACCCGTTCGGGGATTCTATGGTTTCGGGTTCGAGGAAAATAAATGAGTTCGGGTATGGGGATGGCACATCGAACTCGATCCGCCCCATTGCCATCCCTACTCTTGGCCGAGGGTTCTCAGGGGCAGTGAGTTATCATATATTTACTTGTAGTGCCACTAGAAAGTGCTTTTTAGCTGATAATGAGGTGGTCTCTGTCAGTTGTCATTTCAATCATAGACACATGGCCCATGCTTTAATTAAGGAGGTGCCAATTTGTTCCTGGTCTATCGACTAGGCCTCGGGAAAATCTTCATTCAATTTTGACCTCATTGGGCCTTGATCTTATCAAGCCCAATGCTAAACATTAACCGAAATAGTGCCCTCTTTAATTATTGTTAAGTCTGCAAACCGAGACCTTAATAATGATTAAATACCAACTGCACACTTTTACTCGGGACTTGCACCACTTAAACAACCGTTTTCGAATAAACCTTTTCATTAACCCACAATTTCCAACGTTAACTAATTGTCCCTTATATAATCTCCATTTAAACTTCTTGGCTAAACACCCTTAGCAATCTTTATTCTCTGAGCTTCCATAATTCCCATAATTTCTAGAATTCTCTTGCCTCCACAGTTCTTTCTTGCTTTCTGCCTTCAAGGTGAATGGCAAAGATGGATTTGGCCCTTCGCACAGCTCCCCAAGGGTGAATGGCACTTGGTGTTTGGTAATCAGGCTCTTGCTGCTTAAAATGTTGCAAAAAGAGTTCAAAGTTAGCTTGAAATATGCCTTTTTAGGGCCTTAAATGTAGGTCTTGAGGCTCACAATCAAACTAAGAAAGTGCTAGGTGTGCCACTGTTATCTCCGTATAGCAGACGTTGAACAAATGTAATTTAAGTTGATTACTTGTGCCCCAAGTTTACTTAAACTTCTTGTTATCAATGGATTGTTGCATATGGGTTAAGTCTGCATTAAGCTATTTTTCTTGCCTTGTAAACAAAGACTTTTAGTTCATAATCTTATATGTCCAAAAAAGAGGGAGTCTAGAGCCCTTTAAACCATTTCCTCGATTCCAGTTTGTTCTTAATGAAAGCATGTTTATTAAATTAACCAAATTCAAATGCAAATGAGACTCTTAGGTAGAAAACAGTTGGAAATAACTTGAATACATATTGAAAAGTGTATTAAGCGATAGATCTACTAAATGAAAGTACAAACGAAGAGACTCGGGCAAGATTTCACCTTATCGGGCAAGTTTGAACTTCTTGCAGCCACTTCTCTTTGGGTTTCCAGAGGTCATATGCTAAAAAGGGATGGATGGTAAACATGTTTTACACGAGGGAATTGATACTGCAACACTATGGAAAGTAGCAGAGCTTTTATATTAGACAAAAGATAGTTTTTCTAAGAGAATTATTGCTAAAAAGACTGAATCTTGGCGAGTTTTAGCTTCTGGATGCAAATTTGGCTTGAGAGCAGAGTTTGTATGTTGTTTGTTTGATTTATTGAATGTCCTTGTCTCATGTGCTTGCTTCACCTTTTATAGGCAATTTGGCCCGACTGTGGCTTTGCTCTTGGCCGAAGGTTCTCAGGGGCAATGAGTCATCATATATTTACTTGTAGTGCCACTAGAAAGTGTTTTTGGCTGATAGTGAGGTGGTCTCTGTCAATTATCATTTCAATCATAGACACATGGCCTATGCTTTAATTGAGGAGGCGCCAATTTGTTCATGGCCTGTCGACTGGGCCTCGAGCAAATCTTCATTCAATTTTGACCTCATTGGGCCTTGTTCTTATCAAACCCAATGCTAAATATTAACCCCAACAAGCACGGTACCGAGGAGCTTGATAGTTTACATGGGTTTGAATCTGACCAAGAAAATAAGTTGAAATTGTCGAAAAGTTTAAAAGCTCCAAAATTTATACAGTATGATAGAGATCATGACTTCAGATATCCAAAACTTTGTGGGCGTGTTTGATCTCCTACACTTTCTTTGCTTCATAGCATGCTTGTCCAGGACTCCAGTATGCTTTGCATCGTCCTAGTAACTGTCTGATGATTGATGACGAACCTACATCGTCTTCAAAATCCAAATCCCTAAAAGACGAGATATTTGAAAGAATGCTGCCAGATAAGCGATGCTGTAAGTGCAACGACGGCCAGAAGTGTCCCTAATCCCCGCTTAAACGACGATACTATAAGCACAAACCATCACTTCAACAAGGTCAGACCCAAAATCGAACGGATCTAGGCCAACCAAGCTCGCCCATTAGGGATTCCACGCCCACCGAACAAAAACCTGAAAAACCAAACTCGATTCTTTGTTTTGTAGAAATTTTTTTTGGCAATTAATCGGAAAAAAAGGAAGGGAAAGAGGAGAGCGTGGGACGGGGAGAACAAGGGAGAAAAGGATGGACTGATTGAGGCTTCCAGAGAGAGGAAGAGTTTTTTTAGAATAAAAAAATGTCGAATGAATTAATATAATATTATTAGATATGAATTAAAAAAAATATAATATTGTAGTTTGGTATTATCCTTCTTTTTAGTCTGATACTACATCAAACGCTTCACTAAGTCAATCCAGCTGAGTGTAGTTTAAGCTAGTCTAGCTTAGTCTCTGAAATCCAGTCTGAGATAGTCCGATGCAACAAACACACCTTGTATTCCTATAATTTTTGTTATGTTATTTGTATGAAGTTATTTGCTTAAACTAAAGAAATAAATACTTTTAATTGATTAAATTTCGATCATCCCAATAATTGAAATATGTAAATGGATAATTTCAATCAATTTTCCCCTACTTTTTGCTATGTGTAATGTCCTTATCTTTGAATTCCAAGAACCTCGTCACATAACACCGGTGTGTATTTGTTTGTACCATTCTTGACCAATCCCGAACTACCAAGTACCGGTCAACGTTATAACGTCAAGGACCCAAAAGAGTTTCCCTCCAACCAGGAGGCCAATCACAGCGCGACACATGTCAATATCATAGGCCAATCACAACACGACACATGTCAATGTCAGAACAAAGCTAGAAACTCTCTTCTATAAAAGGAGATCATTCTCCTACAATAATCCCGAATGTCATTTGTGTTAAATCATTCACTAGTACTCACAAAATGAAAGCTTGAACCTATGTCCTTGTGTAAGCCCTTCACAATTAATGAGAACTCCTCTACTTCGTGGACAATCTGGGTTAACCACATACATCTTGTGTTTGCTTCCCTGTCTCTATCTATTTACATATTTATCCATACTAGTGACTGTAGCAATCTAGCGAAGGTCACAAACTTGACATTTTTTGTTGTACCAAAGTCCTTATTGATTTTGTGCATCAACATTAGGCGCCGTCTGTGGGAACGACACTTATTCCCACTCTCTTCAGCTTTGTTAAGCTGGTTTCCACCATTCATACACTCTCTTTTGACCAGGCGTCCCTCTCCTACATGGGGAGCGAAGGAAGCCACAACACACAGAATGACACCCCTCTTGCACCTAGTGCGAAGCAACGAAAAAATGAAGGAAACAGGGTTGTTTTTCAAGCTAAAGTCGATAAGCTAAAAGCTCAAAACAACAAGATAGCAATGAAGAATGAGGTCCTCTAGGAGCAGTATGAGAATCTCTTTGAGATGCTCCACGAAACTAGGCGTACTCAAACACGCGAGCTCGTTACCCCTGTGGACATCAACCATCATCAGGGTGCCCCCCAACACGGAGGGTCACCTTCCTTCGACATGGGTATCCCTGATGAGGAACGAGCTAATCATCAAAACATTGATCAACATGAGACTTCTCTCAACCCAACTGCTTCACCCAAAGCAGGAGAAGCGGAGGAAGACACTTCATTGCAGAAGGGTTGGAAGGATCGAAAACCGTTTATCGTGACTGCTGAGACTTCCTAAAGCAACGTCGAGAGAATCCCCTCCACATATACTTGAAGATCAATGACCCAAGGGTTTCTGAAAGACTCGGTCCCCTCCCACGACCCAGGCCAGCTGCCAATCTAGGGAATGAATAACAGGTCCCAGAGAAACATGAAGGTACATGAGACTCGGAGATATTCCAATAGACTAGCCCTAGAAGTCAGTACAGCGAGTCCAAGGAAAAACCACACGCTATTGCTCAAACTTTCCTACTTCCAAGAGGTGATGGAGACTTACGAAAGAAAATTCCAGTGGTACATGACTCTACTCATGACCCCCTTGTTCTACAGCTCATTGAGGAAGTAAACAAGTTGAAGGCCGAACGTCAGGCCGAGATACTTGACTGTAACCAACCGAGGCCTGACCCTCTTACAAGGAGGATCATCGACACCCCCCTTCAAGCGAAAACAAAACATAATCTTGGTTTACAACTCTATACTGGAAGGGAGGACCCGATTGAACACCTTAACCTCTTTGAGTCCACCATGGCATATCGGATGCACGCCGACGAAGAGCGATGTCTTCTCTTCCCTTCCACCATCTGTGGCGGAGCTCTAAACTGGTATTGTTGTCTTCCACCCGAGACAGTAGCCTTATTTAAGAAAATAAGGAAACTGTTTGTCTCTCAACACATCTTCCAGAACGATCGCTTACATTCTGCAGATGACTTGTACATTATTCGCCAGAAGCCAGACGAGTCATTACGAGAGTATGCTGGTTGCTTCGGCCATGAGTATTCTCGTTGCGCTGAGGCAGATGACAAGACCGCCCTCAAAGCCTTCACGGCAGGCCTACGTGATTGTTTCCTCAAGTACATGATCAATGCCAACACTTGGAAGACTTACTCTGAGGTGATGGCACATGCTTACAACCACGCATCCGCCGAAGCAAGAACATACCAATGAAACCCCCATATGGTTAACCTCTATCAACAAGTGGGAAGTGGAAGTCAAGTTCTACCAAGTGAGGAGATCTTGGCCATTCATACACCCATTGCATCATCTCCTGCCTCATTTAGCTACTCGTTAAGTCACCAAACGTATTTGTCTCTTGGTAAGAGGAAGGATTTTTACTCTCAGCAAGCCCATTACAACAAGAGGGATAAAAGTTCGTATCAAGACAACCAGGGATGAACGTACCGTCGACTATTATGACTATGGGGCCAAGCTTCACTCTTTCAAAGTGGAGGACTATGTACTGAAGGAAATGCTATTATAAGAAGGCATACACATTACAAATGTTTTGACCCTCAACAGTTTGAGATCTTTTGTTACATAAGCTATTCGGCAAATATTTATAGAAGAGGGAATTCAGACAACTTCTTCTGAGTTTTTTGCATTCATAGCACTGGAACACTTGGTCTACGCTGACCTACCTCTATACTCCAACTCAGAGCTTCAACATGCATACTTTGACACAAAGTATGTGATACTAAATGTTACAACCAACATGGTTCACATATCTAAAGCATGGATCCCTTCATGCATAGCAAAACATTCATAAGCATCACTCATGTCAATCAACATAAACATGATACATTCCAACACATTCATACATAAACATCATACATTCCAACACATCCATACATAAGCCAATTGTGCTTCGAAATGGTTCAACACACTTTGTGTCATTCGAGCTTGAACCTATGTACTTGTGGAAGCCCTTCACAATTAATGAGAACTCTTCTACTCCGTGGATGTAGCCAATCTGGGTGAACCACGTACATCTTGTGTTTGCTTCCATGTTTCTATCCATTTACATACTTATCCACACTAGTGATCGAAACAATCTAGCGAAGGTTACAAACTTGACACTTTCTGTTGTACCAAAGTTCTCACTGATTTTGTGCATCAACAGTATTATTTTATTTTATTTTATTTTGACAAAACAATAAAATAAGTTAAGGGTGAGGATCGGAGATCAGGAACTACCAAAGAGCGACAACTTTCACTACCTAGGATCTATCTTGCAAAAGAACGAAGAATTAGATGGAGACCTCAACCATAGAATACAAGCTGAATGGATGAGGTGGAATAGTGCATCCGACGTGCTGTATGACCGTCGTATGACACTGAAGCTCAAGGGCAAATTTTACATGACAGTAATAAGGCGGGCGATGTTGTATGGCACAGAATGTTGGACGGTGAAGCATCAACACGTACATAAAATGGGTGTAGTAGAGATGAGGATGCTTCGTTGGATGTGTGGGCACACGGGAAAGGATAAGATTAGGAATGAAGATATCCGAGTCAAAGTAGGAGTAGCCAAAATTGAAGGAAAGATGAGAGAAAATCGGTTACGATGGTTTGGACATGTGCAAAGAAGGCCTATTGACGCTCCGGTTAGAAGATGTGACTACGGATAGAGGTCCATGGTCGAAGGGGTAGAGAAATACCTAGGAAAACTTTGGAAGAAACTCTAAGAAAAGACTTTAAGAGTACTTAGATCTAACGGAGAATATGATACAGAACCAAGAACAATGACGTTCTAGGATTCATATAGCCAACCTCACTTAGTGAGAAAAGGCTTTGTTGTTGTTGTTGTTGTATTTTGACAAAACAATAAGATAATATACGCCCAAATTTTCCTTAATATGAGAATATAAAAGGTTTGAATCCCAGGCCCAATGGCCGGTGCGTTCAAATTGAGTACCCAATTTAAGTTGAAGTTATTAACACTCCAAACTAATCAACACACTTCTTCTCGATCGCGTAGTGCATAATGGCTATTTCTGAGTTTTCCTTGCAATTCCTTTCATTTTTTTTTAATAAAAATAGATAAAACTCACGTAAAAGATTTAGAAAGGGATAAAAATACACAAATAGCCCAAGGTCATATCATTTGGCATCCAAAATTCAGGATTTCTTTTTATTGTCTACTTAACTGCCATTGCTTAAAGCTGTGAAAGAACTGAACCGAAAGGGAAAACGGAAACTTTAACGCTCAAATCTGATTCTTATGTGCCACGATGATAGGTTAACATAAAATTTATCAAACAAATGCACCACTTACTTTTAACAAGAGAAGTAAATGACAAATGGATCCAAGAGAATGTCCGGACTGCACTGTTTTTGCGTCTCTTATTCCTGCATTCGTCCATCTCAACCAGAGGATGTCTTCTTCTGTTGGAAATTGACAGCCCAAATCGGAACACCCACGCCAATGCTGAAGGCAGCGAGCACTCCAAGGCTCACCTGCAACTTCTGGTTTTTCATCTGGTCCAAGTTATACATGTGTTTGGCATGCATGTAGGCTGGTTCATCGTGGCCGTGATCACTCATTCTCTTCACTCCACTTGAGTGGAACCCTCTAGTTCCTGGTAAAAGCACAGTAGCCACTAGTTCTACTTAGTACATACAATGAAACAAGGTTCTGCATTAAAACTCAAACAAATCAATACCTCAGCAAAGTTATAAACATATAAGGCATCCATTCATTCTCCACTATGGATGGATTGCTGGGGATTTACACATGTAAAAGCATGAACTTCTAGATGAGACAAAGATTTAGTGTCACTGCGTGAAATCACTCAGTACTTAACTCTAGAAGCACATGAGCATATCAATCAAACTCGATTAAAAAAATCAGTTCAAATTAATTGAATTTTATTGACCAACTATATCAGATGCACGAAAACACCAGAAAATACCAATGGCAATGATGGTCTCATAGCATAGACACTTATTTAAGTTTGGTTTATAGGCCAGTAATTTGGAATTTGGAGCATGCAAAGATTTGCCTTTACTCTTAGTACCGCACAACACAAGGTGGCACCATTGTCTTTACCAATAGATCTCTTGGTGTACGTTACTAGATTATAAATTTAACCAGGAGCCTCTTCTTAAGAGGAATCCCACTCCATGAACAGTGGAGTGGGATACTCACAATATATTGATAGCTATCCATATGGACAATATAGACACCACATTGACATCCGTATCAACACAATATCGACATGATATCAATAATATGGATAACATATTGACTACATGGAGTTTCTCCTATTTCCCCTCACATTTAAAAGTAAAACCTGTAAATGTCTCATGCCAAAAATTGAGCCAGTACCTAAGAAACTATACTCCAGCAAACGGTAAGTGGTTGGTACAGTGGTACTTGGTGGTATAGAAACAGAAACTTCAACAGTAAAACAATTACATGTAAGACCTTGAGGCTGCCCCATAATCAGTAAAAATAAAAATTTGGGGCGGTTCCCTGAATTATAACATGTAAGAGAACATGTAAAACCTTGAGGCTGCCCCATAATCATTATTGGCGGAGTGAAATTGAGCCCTTGCACACAATTTCTCAACCAAGAACCCATTTGGAACGGCCAAAAGTAATTTACAAAAGCACCTAACCATGGTGGAATAGAGATATGTATAAGACCTCTCTTTTACATAAGAGGAGAAATGGTAACACCTTCTTACAAGTGAGAAAAGAAAGGAATAACTTAGGTTTCTCTATGCCCGTGTGACAACATGAGTGCCATCAGAGGAAGTTCACTCGATTCTCTAAAAGGCAATGAGGGAAATAGGAACAAGGACAAGCCTGAAGGAGGGGAAAGCTCTATAACTACAAGCAGCACGGGGTGAAAAGTGGATGTGTACTAGTATCCTATTCTTTCAAACGGAGCTGGCGAGAATCAAACAGGTAACGGGTTATGTTTTTATCCACAACCAATCCATCTGCAATGGAGAAAACCTGAATGCCATGATTTATGCCTAATAACATTCGTAACAATCCCTGAATGGAGAAAAAAAGTAAATAACATTTCAGTCCAGACACATTTCCTAATTTTCATCAAGTTTGAATCACCGGGCTTAAACCGTTCAATCCTACACTTATTGACCACTCAAAAGTTACATCTGGGACTCGGTGCAATTCATCAATACGTATTATCGGTCTATCACATTGTGCATACACCTGACTATTACATAATATGCATCGACATCAAACAAAATAAGCGACAAACGGTATCAAAATAACCTGATTTCAATAGAGAAGCTTCAGAAGCCCTCAACAACTTTGCGCAGGTCCGCATCCCTCCGTTCATGCTCATGATTGTAAGAAAGAACAAGCTCTTGCCTCTTACCACCTTAACCACCAAAGAAAACTCGTTTGAATCATGAAAAAAATTAAAAACTAAAAACAATTTAACACACAGATTACCGAACAAATTAGTAAAATTCTTAAGAACTGCAGCTAATCTAATCAGATTCAGTTCATAATTCTTGACGTAATTAAACAAACAAAAAACACAGATCTATAATTATTTCTAACATCAACAAATAATCTGATCCAGAAAAGCAATTTTTGAGTTCCGATCGAGCATACTCTGTCGCGATGAAAAACAACATTAATTGATAATTTAACCAAAATTTTAAGATTTAATAATTCAATGAAAAAGAAAGAGAATCAGAAAGGAAGATCGACTCACAGAATAAATGTAAGGGAGGAGGTGGAATTTTTACCTGGTAGAAATGGCGAAACCCTAGACTTATCAGCCGCCGTGCGTCGAGTATTCGAGAATATTGGCGTCGAAGGAGAAGATCAGTTAAGAAGCCCGGTCAAAGGCGGGCTTCAAATTTTAAGCCCGATTACATTTTGGGTTGGGCCTGGATTCCGTGAAGTATGCGTATCTCAAATGCTTACCTCGTTCAAAATAATAACATGATTATCAACTCAATTTAATTAGCAAGTGGCTCTTTAAGGTGTTAAGCGCTTGTATGACGGTGTAGATTTAAATCCCGTCGGTAGCTAATCTAACAAAATCTGTTGTTTGACAAAAAAAAAAACTCAATTTAATTAAGTTGGACACCTAACCCGCCCAAGAGGCCACCTAATAACCTTGCCAATTTCTTAAACTATTTTGGGTTAGTCACGGCGGTGTTCTGCTGCCGAGTGTCTAGAAGCAACATCGAGCGTTTATGCCACTTTTTAGAACACTATACAAATAGAATGAGTTAATGTGTTAATATCGATAGTTTTTCTTGAAATTGTTAAAAAGCTATTCACATGAGAATTTTTAAACTCGCACATTCCATAAGAGCATCTTAAATGGGAGATATAAACTGCCTTGGTATAAATTTACAACTTCAAAACAAATTTTAATCTCAATGGGCCAGAAATTGGGGGTGTGCAACCCACTGGAAAATGCGAAAAAAAACTCTCATATTTGCATTTTTTTTTTCCCATCTCAAATTTTATGCATTTATTTTGTGTGTGACCTCTATTATTAATTAACACGTGTTCATCAATTTAACCCTTCTAAACTCTATTGTCTATAAACTTAACACTTGTCAATCAATGATAAAAGCCACCGAGATGCCATATAAAAAATTAGCGGAGAAGATTGAACTCCATAAAATGAGGTTGCATTGAATGACTGAGCACTACCCCAACGAAAGTTTTTTATGAGCCCGAATAATCTTATACATGCCGCATGTAATTAACAAAAATACATTAGTGGGGCCCGCCATTACCCCTAAGTTAAAGCATTTTCAAAGAAGATGTTAAATGTAAAACATCAAAATGATATTTGATGACTTATGTTGCAATTTGACATTTGTACAATTTTTTGTTCCACCCGATATGTTAAATAAAATTGTCATTCTATAATTTATTTCATCTCTTTGTGAGGTCTAATATTAAGACAACCAATCAAATACTTGAAAGTTGGAACACATAGCAACTTTTATTATAAATTGCATCACACCTAATAAAAAATTATTAAAGTGATTTGACAACAGCTATCATAAATGATAGCAAACGACTTTGCCTTCAATTGACTCAACTCCACGTAAGAAACTGAAGGCTTGGTTGGAAAGAGTTATGCAGCCATTTTTTTATTAGGGGTGTGATATCCACACACCCCTTTGTACTTCTCATACACCCTTCTAATTTTCGATCGTCGGATCAGATGAATTGAAGAAGATCAACGGACAAAAATTAACAAATGGTGTGTGAGAAGTAAAAAGAGGTGTGTAGATAACACACCCCTTTTTATTATTGTATGTCTATGTGGCAGTTTTGACATCTCCTTTAAAGATGCTCTTAATTTGTCACTCTAGTTATTCTAGGGCTAAGACTCATTCCTCTTTATTCTAACGATCCACATTAAACTTTCAGATAAGAATGTAAATTTAAGATTTCAAAATTTTACAACTTACCACTAGAACAAAAAATAGGTTTGCATTTCAAAATTTAACATATACTGAAATTGAAAAGTTACTGAAACACTGTTCATAAGCACAGTGTTCGTCCAATTTTTCCCTCACATATTTAGCCAAATTTCGATTTTGTCCCTCAGATTTTTTTTCTTCCTTCTTCCATCTCGTTCGATCCTTTCTGCTTTTGGTCATTCTCTCTCTCCTCCTTCGCCGAACCACGACGCCGTTTCTTCTCAACGTTGACGTCGCCCACCTCGCCATCACCCGGCAAGCTTCCTCTCACCGTCTCGACAACCCACCTCGCCCAGCTCGATTTGCCGACTTCAAGGGAGACTCTATCTCTCAAACATTCAAAAGAAAAGGATTAGCTTGGTTTTGATCTCTTATTTTCTTTTTTTTTCTTTTTTTGTCGAAAGATAAGATTTTATTGGAATAAAAAGTTTAAATACGAATGGCTACATTTGCATCTTCTGCCAAGATATTGAAAAGAAACTCTGGACCTAACTCATCACAACCAAATCTCTCGCCATGCTTAATAACATATGCCACTGAATGAGCTACACGATTACATAGCCGAGGGGTAAAGCTAAACTTTACCGACTGGAATAACGTCGCCATTCTCCAAATGTCATGGAGATAAACCTCAAGAGACGCATCAACCATGGCATCCTTATTCAACATCTGAATCAACCCCTTTGAATCCGATTCCACAACCAACCTACTACCATCATCCATAGCTCCACTATCAATAACCGCCTCCAACCCTTCTCGAACTGCTTTAGCCTCCCCCAAAATTGTCGCCACATACTGTTCTCCGCCCAAGCCTCCCGCAAGCTTCGGTATTCCTACAAAATCACGAAGCACCCATCCAATTCCCCCATCTTCGACTCTCCCCTCCAAGCAGCATCACTCAATTTTAATTCATCGAACACAAGCTTTCGCCATTGAGATTCACTGGTCGCCGTAGCCGACCCGCTCACACCTTCCACCCATGCCCCATTTTGCCATTACTGCTCCTCTCTGTCCGCACCCATGGCCTCACGAAACTCCTCTATTTGCTGCCGCCACAAGTCAACAGCAACCTGTGGGAGAATATGAGTTCCAGTGAATACCGCCGCATTCCTACACTTCCAAATTCTCCATAACCCAAATGCCACCTACTGTATAAGCAAATCCGCATCCTTCTCTAATTCCATTCTTCCCATTACCATTTGCCACCCTTCCAGAAAATCTCTCGCCCCCATATCCATCATATTAAGTTGCAGTGTCGTCCCAAACCAAAACACATGGCTAAACTCACATAAAAAAATATGAGTCTCAGTTTCATCAGGTGTCCCATCAATGCCGCACGAATCCACCTTTTCTCCAGGTTATGCCGCATTGCCAGTGCCTTACAACAGGCTTTCCAAATGAAAAACCGAATTTTATTCGGCACCATCAATGCCTAAATACGCTTCCACGTCCTACCCTTCACACCTAAAGAACTCGGCATTCCACCCCCTTTAGGACCAAACTCTTCATTCTTCATCATTTCCATCACTACATGGTATCCCGAGCACATGGAATACCTCTCATTCTTCATGTAATGCCATATCCTTTTATCCGGACATCCACTTCGACTGATCGGGATAGTCTGAATCAATTCCAAATACTCCGGGACCACCAACTTTGGGACCTTCTCCATCTTCCATTGTTTCCTATTGTCACGCCCCGAACCCGGGGTCGGTAGTAAAATAAGACCCCGCGCCCGAAACGCGAGTAAAAGTAAAAATAAATAAAAGGAAATCGACACGGGTTGAAAAATGAAATCCTCTTATTAAAATAACTCCAAAATTCTTACAAGGTGTACATAAATAATAAATCAACACTCTTAGATCCCTCGTCTAACACAACCTCAGCTCGTCTATCACCAGTGTTGCCAAATAACTCATCTGTAAAATAATAGGTTAGGGGTGAGCAACAACCACCGTCGCTCAGTAGGGACATAACCTTATCACAATAAATTGACAATATTAAATTATGTGTCATGAAATCATATAGCCAAATATCAAATTATTATTGATAAAATAATGCATGAATGCAATTGAACCTCTTCGGCTACCCTCGTTAATTAATATAATAAAACACGCGGACCTGCACGTCCCATACCATGCATTTTACCTCTGCAGTGGTGGTTCGAATGTTTTAATATACAAATTAACCCCCTGTAACTCAATCATCCCAATTTCCCCTTTTGTTAGTCATCTTGCCAAAACCCTTCGTCGCCAGTCCCGAATTACCCTTAAAGAATCTGTGCACTGTGGGCTCGCCTGAGACCTGGTACCTGCTAAGAGTTTGGCTCAACTACACAAAAAATCATTTCCAACTCCCCTCATTTCCAATTCCTTCTCACCACTGAAACTCCAACCACACGGCCAATTATGAATGATTCACAAATACTTTCATTTATCATTCACATATACCATAGTATATTCTCAACCAATAGCATTTCACCAATAATTCCATAACCAATAACAAGTAAACACGCAAGAGCAGTATTTGTCCAATTAGTAAACCAGATCACATTAATCAACCAACAAGATCAATAACAAGAATAATATAATGCTTCACGAAATTTAATAAAGTCAATCTCCGTAAAGGTCTGCCGTATTTCCCCTACCTGGATTCCAAAGCTAAAACGAAGATCCACATCACTATCGGAAATAACTAATTGTCCACGTACTTATCCACGTCACCACTGAAATAGTTAAGCTCCACGTACTTGAATAAAGTCCTTGATCAATCCAAACGCCATATATTTCTTCCACTTTCTTTTGTTTTCTACTCTCTCTCTCTCTCTCTCTCTCTATATATATATATATAATATGTACACACTACATGAGCTCCAGAGCATGCGTTGCATGCGAGCTCGGGCATGAAAACAAATGGAGCTTGGCTCTTATTTATAGGGACATAAAGGCGGCATAATTTGCCACCAGCTTAACCTTAGTCACTATGCAAAGTGACACCTATCAACTACGTGGCCAACTCAAGTGACTTGCATGGGGGCTAATTGGTCTGCACAATTATAAATTTGACACCTGGTCAAATAGGTGACTGTGTAGCTTAGTTACAAAACCAACCATACAGAAGGTGGAAATGTGAATATATAGTCCTTATCCTAGGGTAGAAAACATATGATCGATGGTGACAAAAAAAATACTTAATGGGTTTAAAGTAACAATCTGAATTTCTAGTAAAATTCCCACAAGCTAAATAAATAACTTAAGACTCTTTTAAATACAATAAATATATATATATATATATATATCTAAAATACGGGATCTCACACCTATCATCAGTAATCAACTCACACACCTTCATGTTAGGAGCTTCATTCCGTAACCTTGGTTTGAAAAAATGCGGCTTTGAAATCCATGGATCACTAGCAATCCGAATGGATTCCCTATTGCCCACCCGCCACCTAAGCCCACGATTAAGGACTTGTCGACCCAATAAAACCCCTTTCCAGCCCCATGATGATTTATTCTGCTTATTGGCCTCCAGAAATGAAGAGTTAAGAAAATACTTTTCTCGAAGTACCATACCAAGCAGTAAGTCCGGAGTATGTATCACCCGCCAACTAATTTTGGCAAGCATAGCCAAGTTAAAACCCATAAGATCCCGGAACCCCAAACCTCCCAACTTCTGACTTGTGGTCATTTTTTCCCATGCTACCCAATGGCATCATTTAGCTTTCGCTTGTCCTCTCCACCAAAATTGAGCAATAACGCGTTCCATTTCCTTACAAGTCCCCACTTGTAATTTGAAGCACGCCATAACATGATTCGGCATAGCCATGGCAACAGATTTTATCAAAATTTCCTTCCCTACAGGTGACAAAAATTGCTCAGCCCAACCGTCAATACGACTCTCAATCCCTATCCGAACAGATTCAAACACCGTTTTCTTAGAATGCCCAAAATCCGCCTAAATCCCCAAATATTTACCAAACCCATCCCTAGCCTGAATGTTCATTATCAGCACAATTCTCTTATTCACTTTCTTAGGACAACCCTTACCAAAATATATAGAACTTTTCCCCAGGTTAATAATATGACTGGATACCTTCCCATATTCCTCTAACACCTTTATCACCTCTTCCACCTCCGTTTCATTCGCCTTACAAAAAACTACTAACTCATTCGCAAAAAATAAATGGGTGATATGAATGGCAGCCTGCGCCACCCGCACCCCACAAGCCGGCCATCCACCTCTTTCTTTCGAATAAAAGTCGAAAGCGCTTTTGCACAGAAAAGAAATAAAAAAAGAGACAATGGATCACCTTGTCTTAAACCCCGTTCCGGGCAAAAATATCCGGATGGAACACCATTTACCATAACACTGTACGAAACCGTATATATACACTCCCGTATCCATTCACAAAATCTGGGATAAAACCCCAAGTTACCCATAACCTCAATCACCCATTCCACAAGGTCGTACGCTTTTGCCATATCCAGCTTAATCGTCATTCTCCCTTCTTCCCCCTCCACTCCTTACTTGAGAGAATGAAAAATTTCATGCACTACAAGAATATTGTCATGAATCAATCTTCCAGAAACAAAAGCCGACTGATTATGACTAATAACCTTATCCATCATCGATTTAAGCCTTCTTGTTAATACCTTTGCAATAATCTTATAAACTACATTACATAAAGAAATAGGTCTCAACTCCATCATTCTCCGTGGAACCTTGACCTTCAGGATCAAAACGATATGTGTATGGTTAAACTTCTGCAGTAACTTTCCCGAATGATGAAAAGCTTGCACCATGTTGATTATATCACCACCCACTACCTCCCAATGATCTTGGAAAAAGCTAGTTGTAAAACCATCAGGACCAGGAGATTTAGTAGGTGAAATCTAAAACACTGCCTCCTGAATTTCCTCACTCATAAAAGGCTGAATTAAACCCTCATTATCCCGATCATTAACTTTCTTTTCTACACAACCTGCCACCTCCCCTCCTTGCCTACTATCTCCGGATTTGAATAGAGAAGTGAAATAATTCACCGCAATATCTTGAATACCTCTCGCATCCTTCTGCCAAACTCCGGAATGATCTTCCAACCCTTGGATTCGATTAGACCTCCGATGTTGCACCGTTTGAGCCTGAAAAAATTTGATATTTTTATCCCCTTCCCGTAGCCATGTATTCCTTGATTTTACCTTCCAAAACAATTCTTCTTCTTTAAGCGCTACTGCCCATTCCTTTTCCTTCCCCTTAACATATTGATACGAAACCTGTGGCTCCACAATCCCCTTCCTAATCTCATCCCTAAGCTCCTTAATTCTTCTATGGGAATTAGGTTTTGTCACCTTCTTCCACCATTCAATCCGATATTGAGCCACATTCAATCGCTCACTAACTTTATATGCTTTAGAACCTTCCACCGGTACCAGCCAAGCCTCCTTAATAAGCTCCCTACACTCCGAATTATTCCCCCATCTAGAATCATAGATAAAGCGCCTCGGTACTTGCATAGGTGTCCCATGAGAGGAGAGAATTAACATGGAATGGTCCGAACCCTCCAAAACCACATGACTAACTTTCGTCCGCGGAAATAAATTTAACCAACCTGAAGTCGCCACCCCTTTGTCCAACCATTGCTAAATCATGCCATCATCCCGTTTATTCCGCCATGTAAAAGGATTACCGTCAAACCCCAAATCCAATAGCTCATTATCAGCTAAAAACTCCCTGAAGTCCCTCATACTCGCCATTGACCGGTAATTACCCCCTATTTTTCCTCGTCATCCACAATATCATTAAAGTCACCAATCACAACGCATGATCCATACGAACTACCAATCCTCCTACTAAGCTTCTGCCATTGACCTCTTCTCCGTTTATCACCCGTACTCGCATAGACAACTATCATCTTCCAATCCAAATGTAATGGATCACCGCCAAAACCCACCTCAATAAAGAAAGTATTCCACACAACACTCGAAATATTCACTTCATCTTTCCAAAACACGCATAAACCTCCACCAATACCCTTTGGCTCCACCAGTTACATATAATCCATCCTTAGTAACTTAAGTAAATACCTGTAATGATCACTTTTATTCTTCGTCTCCAGTAAGAACACTACCCCGGGGTTACAAAGCCTCACCTGCTCAACCAAGGCATCCACTGTCAAGGACCCCTCAATTCCCTGACGGTTTCAACATAATGTTTTCATGGCGACCAAGGAGACCCCTCACAGGTGGTCTCCTCTTCTTCTACAATAAAAGGCCGCTTATGTCTGACACTACAAACCGCAAACCTCATCTTTTCCACTACCTCATCCACCTCCTCCAGTCTCCTCTTCCGCCTCCGACTCTCTTGACAAACAGTATGTACATACACATCAATTATTATCTTTTGTATGAAAATAGTGCTTTATACAAAAAAAATTATACGGTTTTTAATCCCGCAACATCGCATGGGTATCATTTGTTAGTATTCTACTAAAGATGATAGCGGAGATGCAAAAGATTCAATTGCATCTCCAGTTTTACATATTTGCATTGGAGATGCCCTTAAGCCTTCCACAGTTTGCCCAAAAAAAGTGTGTGTGATATTAATGTTTACAGTAGGCTAAAAAATTCGAGTGTGATACTAATCACGAGTTCAATATATTATACTTATGAATGTGATACCCATATATTATACGTATGTTATAGGTATGAAACTCAAGACAAAACTCATACTACATATAGGTATGATTTCTATGTATTACACTCATTCAAACTACTGCAAAACAATAGTAGAACAACTTGATCAACTTCTTGGGCATCTAGAGCGCACATATTACCTCTTGTTCACTTTCTTCAACAATGTGTATGGCATTTTTATGGGACATTAATACTTTCTTTAAAAAAATGTAGAATTTACACTTTGAAACATATACGGTTGCCCAATGTCTGAACAAATTGTCATTGACGATTTTGGTACAAAACGTATGAATTTACAGTTTGACTCATACTTAGGCTTCTAAAACTTGGTCATACATGATTTGCACTCATTTTTTTTTTAATTATAAGCAATATTTTACACTAATATATACTAAGAGGAGGGAGAGAGTTTGAACCCAAAACACAGTAAGTGGAAGAAAAGGTCTTTAACCACCAAAACAATCTACACTTGCAATTTGCTATAAAGCGGCCTTGATACATCCCTACTCTATCAGTTAATGAACAAGTTTATTAATGCATTTCCAAATTTGTTTCGACTTAAATTTAATTTTCATAAATGTCAAACTTTTAGCCCGACAAATGTTGATGTTGGGTCATCCACTTTTCTCGCGTCAAGAGGAAAAAAATAGAAAAGAGAAGTTTGGATTGCCATGCTTATGGGTGTGGCCTTTGAATGGAATAAACAAGTAGATTAAGCTCAAAGAAACTTCCCGTTTCTAGTCAAACCTAGAAAGTTTGATTGTCCAAGTTAAATAAAATTAAGTCATAATTGGATGTTAAAGTTACTAATTGTGATGATTTTAAGGTTGGGTTGAGATTGTGGTGCTTTTAAAAAATAGCTTATTAAAAAAATTGGAATACTTAATGTGTTCGGTAAAATAAATAAAAATGTTTTATTAATAAAACAGTTGTCAATGACAGTAGAAAAGCTTTGGAAAAGCAGAAATTTAAAAAAAAAAAAGCGCTTTGTTTTAAAGTATAGTAATCAGTGCCCATTTAACGAAATTTTCAAATGGCAAGTATACCCCTATGTGATAACTTGTCCCTAATTTTACGATTTTATTAATTTTAAAAGAGTGAATTGACAAAAATGCCCTAGAGACAAGATTGTTGACTTTCATTGACCGTCATTTCATGACGTGTACGAGCTACTATTTTACCGTAATCTCGAAGTACTCGACGGTACGAAAGCATAGATGGAATCGAAATCGGAGTTAAAATGAAGATTTTACGGAACTACGAATTCGAAAATACTTTTGTAAAAATTACTATTTTATATTTTATATATTTATTTCAAATTTTTATATTTTTATCTCTTTATTTTAATATTTTTTTAAAGGATATTTTTATATTTTATTAATTTATTTTGTGGCACGTGGGGCCCACGCCTCATTCCTTGGCTGCCACATTATCATTTCCCTTCCCTCTCTTTTAGGTATCGTTTGGTATGTGGGACGGGACTGGACGGAGTGGGACGAGGCGTTCCGTCCCACGTTTGGTGCGCCTAAAACAGGTGGAACACGTTGTTCCACGGGACGAATTTTGGGTGAATTTTCGTTCCGCCTCACCCCCTGGAACGACTCGTTCCACATCCGTGGAACACAAAATTATAACCTCTTCGTCTCCTTCTTCTTCCTCCTTGGACTCCGATGAGTCCTCAGCCTACCACACCACCACGTTTCAATCTCTCTTCCCTTCTTATGTTTTATCCATTCCATTGTCGATGCACAACTGCACAGAAACATTGACCATTGCACAACAACAGTAGCACACCTAACCTTGCTAACTCCGGCGAGTTTACGGTTTTGCGACCAAGGGTAAGCCTTGGGAGCTCTCAACCTCAAATCTTATTGCTTTTGGAACTTCTGATAAGGTCTTTAACCTTCAAAGTGCAATTTGATAGAGTTGATGCAAAAAAACATCTCGGGGAAAAGATTCCCTGATTTTGAGCAAGGAACCGTGGCCATCCAGCCACTTTCAAGACGTTTTTCCGGCCAACTCCCACTGTGTCTCAGCCCTGCTGATGTAGATCTGTTCTCTGCACTTTCTACTTCAAAATGGCTTTTGAATCATCAAGTTTGGTTAATTATCGAACTAGAAATTAGCTTTGAAAGATGGGATGAAATTCTCCAGATTTCCAGCAAGAACCCGTGACCATTTGGCCATATTTAGACCACTTTTCTAGCGAACTCCGATTATAAAACGGCCTCAAATGGGTATAGACCTATTCCCTACACTTCTAGCTTCACTTAGGTTCTTGTATCATTGATTTTGGTGAAGAATCGAGCTCGATATGAGCTTTGGAAGTAAGCGGTTCAACATACAAAACGCAGGTCTTTGTGGAGAAGGCGAGCACCGTGGTACTCGCGGCACGTGGGTAGCTCCCCTATGCTCGGTGCATAGGCGCGTGGCTGCCTATCCAGCCATTTTGTGGCGACGCGTGGAGGCGCGTGCGGCGGCGGGTGGAGGAGCCCGAGGTCCCTCCTTAGGTTCCTTGACGTGTCGGACCCGAATCCACCCTCCGTTTTCCGAAATTCGACCATTTTAAAATAGTTCCTTTATTAGCCGTACTTTGTACGAAAACGTATTTATACGTTAGTACATTTACGTATTTACATAAATGGTTTCGTTTTTAGATGAAACGCATCGCAAGCACTTTCGATGCTGCGAGGCAGGTTTAACTCGACGACATGATCTGTGAGTGGGTATTTTCTTTGATATATACATATATATATATATATATGTTTAGTTTCCATATATACATCTAGTAATGAATTTTTTCTATATGACTGCCGTAATTAAATTAACGTTTATCGTAGATGGCGTAACGATGAGAATTAGTAAATTGTTATAAATCTTACGAAATGCTTTAGCTAAATTTACGGCTATGAATAATGATATGTTGACTAGAATTATCAAATTACTGTGGCATGATTATGTTTACGTTATCTGCTTATCGTTTGATGCACCGGTGTTAGTACTCGCATGTGCCAATACCAGTATTTCACGTGTATGTGCACATCACACCGTACGCTCACTTTGGATCCATTGTAGGTGTCAGTCATGTCCTAGATTGCTATAGGCAATTAGGACTCGTATGTGCTGCACATAACACCAGTCTTCACGTGATTGTAGTACTAGAACGTATATCATTGTTGCACCCAGTCCTGTTCATGAATATCTCTGCATGAACTCGTGTGTCAGCATGTGTCGATGAGCACTCGATATTATATGTTTGCTTATGCAAGATTATATAATTACGGACGTCATGCACTTATTTACGAATTATTATGTCGTATTGAATTCTTGGGATTTTGCAGGCTACAGTAGGTATTTTTTTTACTATACGTAGTATGTATATTTTAGAAACTATACTTGTTTTACGACGAGGGGTTATAATTTTTCAGAAAGGTTTTATTAAAACTTTATTTTCAGGCCCACTCACCCTTGTTTTTTCACCTCATCCATGTTGTAATAGCTGAACTTTCGCATAGGCAAGGATTCTTGGCAAATCTTATTATTGGAGATTACATTCAATGGTATAATTCTAATCTTACTTTACTGTACTTTGCGTATTCTTTGACATCACGTATGAAATTGGTTCATTCCCGCTCACCAGTGCACTCTTATATTTAGGCACTTTTAGGTTTAAATTTATTCACATTTTCCACATCACTACACTTTATGGCTTTGTCACCCTTCTGATGTCGGCTAGCACAACTCGATTCGGAGTTCAGGTGGACATCATAGGTCGGGGTGTGTCACCTACATATTTTACAAAATTACAATCTCTGACCTTACATTATTGTCTTTGACAATAATTACATCACATTAAATATCATATATGTTTCAGTCATTTAACATATTCACAACAATTTATATAAAAGTTAAACAAACACTCAGACATTGTTTTTTTTTTTTTTTTTTTGTTAAAAACACTTTTACAAAAAAAAAAATTTACCAAACACTAAATTACTTATCTTATAGCTGTTTATTCTCACAGCACAACTTAAACATTTTTTTTTAAAGCACATTAATAGTAAACTAACTCTTTAGTCAATTGATGAGATAGTATATGCCATTTTGTACATGAAAGGTAGTGTTTGTACAAACTTGAAACTAAGCTTAGATGCCACCTTGAATAGTAAGTCCCTAGTATGTGTACCATTCCATACGCCTAATAACTCACAAGTCATAAGGACCACCATTATAACCATTCATCAACGGAAGCCACTTCCCACATAGGGGAAAAGTGTAAATGCATAGCTGCAGAAGTAGGAATAATGGCACCATAAATATCCAGATTGCAAATGGAAGTTTATCTCTGTGTAATTTTATTTTGTTGTTTTTCTTAGTTTGCAAGTAGCTTGTAATTCAGTTGGTTAAGAGCATTCGTTTTTGCACTCTCCATAGTTTAATGTAAATTATCCTATCGTTCCTAGTTTAATGTAAATTATCCTATAGTTTGTCAAAAAGAATTATTTTGCATGTGGTTCAATATCCTAGTGGATATGATTGGGTTTCCATCGATGTGTTCCGGGATTCAAAACTTCCCCTTCACTAAATTATTGTAATGGTTTTGTACTCTCCCCTTTCACCTTGATAATAATATTTAAAAAAAATATTAGTGAGGGAGAATCGAACACATACTTTGAGTGCAACAATGCATACTTGTAAATAACTTCATTAGACGCCTCTTGCATCTCTCTTACATACTTGTACGATAAATCGAACCATATACAAATTCTGACCAATGGAGAGTCATTATACTGCGTTGATTGTAACATGCAAGTAAAGAGGAAGAAAATAGAAATGAGAAAGGTCCGTTATTTTCTAGGGAGTTTTAACGAAAAGTCATTGTACTGTTTACTTTAACGAAAAACCACATTTTTATACTAAAAAGTCAAACCTGATACTATTCATTTTACCTTTTATTTTGTCTTTATTGTTAAAACTCAAAATTTTCAAGCTCTTTTCATTAGTTTTCCTTATTTTCTATTGCACTCAATGAACTAAATCATAGACCCATAGTATTGGAGAAGGCTTATATACATGAATGCGTACATGGTCATTATGACATCCTGATTGAATTGTCACATATAAGTTTCTTGTCACATAATATTACATTTTTAAATCAAAATGCTACGTGGTAATAAACTAGTTCTACATATGTTGCTTCATCCGTATCCAAAGCCCAACATCGTGTTATTTTTTTCACAAACAAAATCATGAATGTAAACATCATGCAAGCCATCGATCATCCATAGATATAAGCTGCTCACATCATATCGCAATCTACAAATTGAAAGAACATGTTATCTATTTGTATTTGTAGATGTTGCCAAATTAATTACCGTGAGCTATATGACCGAACTATTACCATAATTTTGAAACTAAATGAGTTATTAACATTTAATTGGAGTGGACACGTGCTTCATACTAACGTACATGAACCTAGAATTTAAAACTCTGGAGTCTAAGCACGAAATCCCTCGAACACTGAGTTTTGGATTACTCATTAAGCTGGTTTGTACAAACTATCTCGTTCCAAAAATCGGATTGGAAACAATTTCGTTCCAAAATTTCATAATTGAATCGCATAGTATCACAAGTTTCAAATTTAGAGTTTTCGACATATTCGAAAATTTTAAAATTGTAGTAATCTCGAAAATTTCAGAACATACTTCGGAAAATCATATATTTGAAGTTTTTGAATATTCTCCAACTTTTTTATACATGCAATGTATTGTTCTTTCTTAATATTTGGTATATGTTTATGTATAAATTCAATTAATTTTGTAGTATACTGGTATGCTTAACCCTTAAGGAAAACTAATGAAAAATGCTTGAAAATTTTGAGTTTTAACGATAAAGACAAAATAAAGGGTAAAATGAATAGTATCAGGATTGACTTTTTAGTGTAAAAATATGGTTTTTCGTTAAAGTGAACAGTACCGGGAGCTTTTCGTTAAAGTTCCCTTAAATATATACATGTTTTTTTACCATTCTTTTAAGTTGTCAAATATTTTAAGTCTTGGATCTAAACTAACATAATCTTATGACTAATATGCATTTGGTCCTCATAGGTCGTCAAAATGAAGACGGACATGACTCTATTTTGAATAGAAAAACAATGAATAAACTGTATCCAAAACTAACGACAAAATACATAAGTTGATTTTAAGTATATGATGAGTAGATAACTTTAAAAATATCAGAATATTTCTAAAGTTTTTTTTTATCGAAATAAGTTCAGAAAACTTCGAATTGAAAAATCGGAATTTTCGGAATCTAGATGCATTCCAATTTCCATCTAATTTTTCGAAGATATTCAGATTCGAAATTTACGGATTCAAAAATTATACTTGCGGAATCGAAAATACCATTCCAACTTGCAGCCCTTATCAAATACAATTGTTCTTGTTTATTAAGAAAAATCACTATCGCTTTTCTTGTCAAATACAAACCAAAAGTAGTTTTATTTATTTATTCAACGTTTCGAAATGAGGCAGGCCACGGTGGCTGTGATTCAGCCGCTTCAGAAGAAGCCAAAAAAGGGGTCGGGTTTCCAAACTGGACGGGACGTAACGCATCCGAGTTAAAAACACGGGATCCTCGACTCTTGACCGGTGGCGTAACTGGCGCGGAGAGACGACGGCTTGAGACGAAAGCCAGCAATGGCCACACAAGCAGACACGAATTCGCATAAATTTGCAAAAAGTCGTTGCCGAACTCTATATTTTTTTGGCTGTCCGAAGATTCAAGCGTACACAATACACATGGACCCCAACAGGCCTAAAATTCAAAAGAAAATTCAAACCTCTTTCTCTTTCGAAATTCCACCTATAAATTCTCACCGTCTCTCTCATTCACAATCAGCTTCGGCACCACTTCCTCTCTAAAAACGCAGAGAGAAGAAATGAAGAGCCGAAACTCCAAGAAGATCTCCGCAACATGGATTCCCATCTTCTGCATCCCTGCTTTCCTTCTGGGGATGCTCATCACCGGCAGGTAACATTTCCAGCTTACCCAGGTTATGGGTTTTTGTTCAATTGCAATTTCTCTCTCTCTCTCTCTAGCTTTTAGGGCTGAGACGAATGATGGGTTTTGGATTTTTGATGGTAGCAGAATGTGGGCAGCACCTGAATCCAACGGTCAGCTAATTTCGATTCGTCGCCAAGAGCAAGAGCTTCAAATCGTCTCCGAAGATTGCGCAACTAAGAAGGTGGTCATTTTAATTAATTGCTCTCTAATTACGTACCCTTTTGGTTAAATTTGACTATTCAATAAAAAAAATTTGTTGCTATTTATAGAAGCATGGACATGATAAGAATGTGATGGACGAAATCTACAAAACCCATGAATCAATTCAGTGAGTGCAAACACTTGAGCTCTTGTGTTTTTTTTTTTGACTTGGGATATTTTGTTTTTGTTGGGGTTGTATGAATTTGTACTTTGTACTGAAAATTTGGCTACTTTCTTGTGACTTTTGCTGGGGCGTGCCAGATCTCTAGACAAGCAGATGGCGTCGATTCAGATGGAATTGGCGGCAGCTCGGAGTTCACAGGAGATGGAGGACTCCGGTGGCTCCACCTCCAACTCGCAGTTGTCTAAGGGCAATTCGACGAGAAAGAAAGCGTTTATTGTTATTGGAATTAATACTGCTTTTAGTAGTAGAAGGAGGCGAGATTCAGTTAGAGAGACTTGGATGCCTCAAGGTACTATAAGCTATGTATTCTACTGTATAAGTGTAAACAAGATCTTTTGTTTCTGTGGGCCTGCTTGCTGAATATGTCTGAATTGTTCGCCAGGGGAAAAGCTACTGCTGTTGGAGCGCGAGAAGGGGATAGTTATCCGTTTTATGATTGGCCACAGGTATGGAAAAGTTACATTTAGATCATCAAATTACAGCCTATGAAGTGAAATTTGATGAGGCAATTTTGACATATGCATGTGCTCATCTCCCATGAAATTTGATACTTCTTCATAGATAGTAGAATATTGTTTAGATAAGGCAGTACTCCTCTAACATGTCTACGTAATTAAGTGAATTTATTCATACAGTCGCTCTGTGGTGTGGTAAAATGTCCGGTAACAATAAACTGCTCATTTAGCAGTAACACGTTCAGTACCACATGCCACCCTTACTTTAATTTTTAAGTCATAACTTAGAAATTTAGGCATGCAGCTTAGTTCACACTTCTTCTTTTGCTAACCTAAAACATTTTTATTGACCAAAAAAAACAAACTAAAACATTTTACCACGTTTAATATGATCTACTCGTAGCTCATTTTTGTGGGTTTGTTCTGCATCAGACGTTCCTCTTACTTCAGTTTTTATCAACATTCGAGATATTGAGACTTGCAAGTTGCAACTTAGTTCTTCATTTTTTTTGCTAATGTTATCGTATACTGGTCGCTGTGTGTCCTACTGGTAATGTTGGGCCTCATATTGTGTCTAACCATTCTGATGTAACAATGATGTGCCATTTTTTTTCTTGTGCGAAAAGAATGAATATGGAGGATAAAGGATAAATTATACGTATGAATACATGCCATAGCATTCCTATTTCTTCTAACCATAGTACACAACGCTCGGATACTTTATTGAATGGTGTTCTGTTTTCTTTCTGAAACTGAACTGAGTGGTATCTGCCTCATTCGTACAGTGCAACATCCAACAGCATTTTAGATAGAGCCATTGATTCAGAAGATGCTCAACATAATGATTTCCTCAGGCTGGTAAGAGAGCGAACATAAAGTTTTGTATATGTGCAACTACTGTTAAGACAATTCAGTAAGGAATTCAGTCTCATTCTTGTTTTGCACTTTAGGAACACGTTGAAGGTTATCATGAATTGTCTGCCAAAACGAAAATTTTCTTCACCACAGCAGTTGCACAATGGGATGCTGATTTTTATGTCAAGGTGGATGATGATGTACATGTCAATTTAGGTATGCATCGCTGCTGCATTGCTTTATCTTTAACTATTACAATTTGTTACCAAGGATGAGCGCCTTACATGCTTTGCTTGCAGGTATGCTAGCTACAACTCTTGCCCGTCACCGTTCAAAACCTAGAGTCTACATCGGGTGTATGAAATCTGGACCTGTTCTTGCCCAAAAGTAATTGTCCTGATGCATTTATAACAATGAGAGATAATGTTACTCTTCAAGTTATATGTGCCTTCAGGGAGGAGATATTGATCTTTTTATGTTTCGTTACTCTCTAGGAATGTGAAGTACCATGAACCAGAGTATTGGAAGTTTGGAGAGGAGGGAAACAAATACTTCCGGCATGCAAGTGGACAGATTTATGCAATCTCAAGGGATCTTGCTACATATGTCTCCATTAACCAGTAAGGATACATCAGTTCATCTTTTCTATTTCTTCAAATATAATAAGTAATATTAACCTTGTCTGTTACTACATTAAGCATCTTGTACTAGATTTTGAGACTTGACATATTTGTGTTGGAGATAGGAAATGCATTGTATGGTTGACCTGCGTCAGCAAAAATACTCTAAAACATTGAAGTTTGCAAACATCTTTTATCCTAGCTTTGGTAATAGAGAAGAAAAGAAAAACAAGTCTGGATTTGTCTTTAACCATTAAAAAATGTTTTGTCAAGGGTATGAAATCGTAAAAATATGAGAATTGATACCTCAGATATGGATCTGAATCAAATTAATGGCCTGAAAGCAGCGGTGTTGTCAGTTCTCACCCCCTGCAGGTCTAAACAGGATTAATTCATGATACTTATAAAATCTGCAAGTTTTTAAGGTGGTAACTATGGTTTTAAAATTTTCACGTGTTACTTTTTGCAAGACATGATAGAGTTCTGGGACATCCTGCTTTTTATTGCAGGCCCATATTGCATAAGTATGCGAATGAAGACGTTTCACTTGGTTCGTGGTTTATTGGTCTTGAAGTCGAACACATTGATGAACGCAATATGTGCTGTCGTACACCACCAGGTACTGTTTTTTGAAACAAATATGTTATTAGTGAAGGTTTTGCATCCAAATCTAAGGAGAAAAAACAAAGAAATGCAGTTTGGTATTAGCAATGGCATTTGGTGCATGTTTGCAGCTTATAAATTTCATAATTTTGTCCATTGCTGGGGTATTTATAGTTTAGTTGAATGGTCTGCAGATTGTGAGTGGAAGGCACAGGCAGGTAATATGTGTATTGCATCATTTGATTGGAGCTGCAGTGGTATCTGCAAGTCGGTGGAAAGGATTAAATCTGTTCATGAGAAGTGTGGTGAAGGGGATGCAGCTGTTTGGAGTTCATTATTCTAAATCAGATCACTTTGTATCAAGTTCAGCCAACAATCTTCTTGAGAGTGTAGGAGATAGTGCACATGGATCTGATAGGCATGATGTCTAAGGCACTGATTTCTTCAACTTTTTTCTTCAACCTGAGAGCTGTAGGTGTTCAAAGATACTTCTGATTGTACATATGTGTGGAGGGTAAAGGGGTATTTATTCAAATTGACCCCTCTAGTTTTACTTAGGATCGAATTGTTTTCTTCTGATGTGGGAGTCAGTTGTAGCCCGAGCAGAAGCAGTAACATTTTCAATTGATGTTGTATATCATCTTAGCCACCAAATTCTCCATCCAAACAGACCCTAAGGGGTTCAACATGTGTCAAGAGATACTTTAGACCTTGTAATTTCTATTGTCATGATGAGTAGGTGTACTAAATTTGCAAACAAATTTGCAAACCAAATGAGGTGTCATCAATACAAATTTAACATGTTAATCAACACTTAAGTAATAGTCAACTATCAATTTTCATATCATTTAGTTTACAAAAATTAGTTTATTAATTTAGTCTCTCTAGCATTACCTGTCATGATTTAAGCCTTGGAAAGGGCCATTGAATAATCCTTTAGCCTTTGGTTTTTAGACTTTGTTTTCTCTTTTATTTTTATTTTTAAATTAAAATTCGTTTACTAATTACTTTTCCTTTTCAAAGAAATACAAATAAACTACTTTTCGGTGACAATTTTTTTTTTAATAGAAAAGATGTTAGATTAGCTAACGACGACATTTGAATCAGCGTTGTCATATAAGAACTCAACATCTTTCCATCATTGATTGGTATTAATGCTCAACAAAATGAAATTAAAATAAAGTGAAGATTGAAAAAAATTACTAAAAATAAAAAATAAACACAAAAAATAGAACGCGCTCTGAGACCATCTCCAACCCTTAAGGTTAAAACCTAAAACTTTAACCCAGAAAATTTAGATTTTAACTCAGAAATAGTTTTTCTCTTCTAATCCTTCTAGGTTAAATTTTTAATCCGAGATTATTAAAGAATGAATTTAGGATAATTTTTTTGCTTAAAGTAACTTAAAAAAAATATTATGTAGACTATCCAAATTTAATTTTATGAACATTTTAATCTAAAAATATTGAGATTCCGATAAATATTGAAAAATCACTAAACCGATACCATGAAACTCAGGTAACACTATAAAAGAATATGAAACACATAAAATATATATTTTTTAAATTACTTAAAGCGTTAGATTTAAATTTGATCTGTTAGATCTTATTTTTTACATTTTAATTTGATCATATTAGATATTAACCGTTGGGTTCAATGAATTTATAAATATAAAACTAAAAAAAATACATATATATGATGGGCCAGTTCCTAGCAGCGGGGAATCCTGGGCAAAATTTTCCCTAGAAATGAGTTATGGGTTAAAACTCATATTTGTACCGAAGGATAAAGCAAGTTAGGGTAAGTTTAAAATCTAAAATTTGAGTTTTAGTAGGTCTGAGAGTCGAAGATTTACGAAGTTAATTTACTTTTGGTATTATGTTCTTTTGTCTGATATATCAATTCCTGCATCGGCTCCATCTCAAATGAATTAGCAATTGGCTTTCCGAAGTAAAAGCACTCTGCTCTCCAGCTCTCTTTCTCTCTCTCTCATCGCCGCTGAGCGGAGATTTCGGAGCCATCGGACGGCAGATAATGGAGAACGCCGACGTGTTCTTAGGACTGCAGGACTTTCTGGAACGTATGCGTCAACCGTCGGCCGCCGATTTCGTCAAGTCTATAAAAAGGTGAAACGAATTTTGGATTCCGATTGTTCATTTCGCGGTTTGTTTGTGTAGTGATAATCTCTAATTCCAGTAGTTGAGAATTGAGTGTTAGCAAAGATGGTTGATGTTTGTTTTGTTTTTACTTGAATTGGATTGGATTGGATTGGGTTGGATTGGATTGGTTTGGATTGAATTGAATTGGATTGGATTGAATTGGATTGGACTGGATTGCAGCTTCATAGTGTCGTTTTCGAACAATGCTCCTGATCCGGAGAGGGACAGCACCGCAGTGCAGGACTTCTTTGCCCGGATGGAAATTGATTTCAGGGCTCATCCACTTTGGGCTGGCTGTTCAGAGGAGGAGCTCGACAGCGCCGGCGAAGTGAGTTTCAACTTTGAGAATTTGACATTGAATTTTGTACCGTTTGTTTGATTTTACAAAACCAACATATTGCATTTAAATTTGGTTAACTATAAAATGTTTTGGTTATTAATTGGTAATTTTTCTTTTGTGGCTTTCTGTTATATGTAGGGACTGGAGAAGTATGTTATGACGAAGTTATTTCCTCGCGTATTTGCTTCACTTCCGGACGATGTGAAACTCGATGAGCAACTGTATGAGAAGATGGCTTTAGTACAACAGTTTATTCGGCCGGAAAATTTGGACATTAAGCCCACCTTTCAAAATGAGACTTCATGGCTGGTGAGTAGAGGACTACCCATATGAAATATGTATAAATGAAGTGTCTTTGTATACTCATGACATTGATATATAGTACATATATCACATAGGGGTAATTTGTTTGAGGTCACAAAATATTTTAGCATTAGGGTTGAATCAATCAAACATTTTGTGCTTTAAAGAGAGGTTAATGAAGAGAAATTTTAGCATGTGGTATTCGCCCTGGAGATTGTTTTTATTGAATATAGTTCACAAGGAGAATTGGGTTCAATTTATACTAGAAAATAAAATGACGATTGACCTATGCCGAAATATGAAATTATTTATTGACCTAAACCAAATTTCCTATATCAGATATGCATAAATGAAGTACATTCATATCAAACATGGGCGTGGATCTCAATCAAGATGTATTGATTTGCATATGAGCCATCGATATTTGTTAATAGGTCCTTGTTTAAGGGCCTTCTTAGAGAAAACTTATGTCCCACAAAAATAATTTTATAATTTCCGCCTTTCATAATGATTGCAGTATGGAATTTAACAATGAACCAATGAATCCACGAAAAAGTTTAGTACGACCTGATTATTGAGCACATGTTGACAGGTATTAAAAAGGAAATAGTCAGGATATTAGGGGGCTTGCCAATTTCACTTCCCCTTTACGGTTCCTCCTAGATGCGTGAACTCACTGTCTTTTCATGTTTGGGGTAATTAATGTGTCTTAATTTCTCTAATTTGTAATTCAACTTAGTTTTCCTTAGGGCCGTTTGATAACCATTTAATCTTTTTTGGCTAGAGATATAGGGAAAGTATATGTGAGAAATAGGAATGGAGAAGGATGTAGGGAGGTGGTGGGAGGGAGGAGGGAGAAACAAAAGAGATTATATGAAAACAAAAACTTGAATGTAAAAACAACTTAAAATTGTCTTCCAGTTTTTCTTTTTTAGTTTTCAATTTGTGCGTTACTCCATACACATTTCTTCAACCACCCTTTTTTCGCCCTTCTTCATTCCTCCTTTCTCTGACATTCTTTTTGCTCCATGTATAGCACCAAAATGAAAACTAAAAACTGAAACGTAATGGTTATTAAATGGCCCTTAGGTTTTATTGTTTTCATGAGAATGCACATGGGACATTGTTGAATCATAATCTATTGTTTCTGAATCCTGTGTACTTCTACTTAATTATTTGTTGCATACCTCTCAATAATGCTTACCCTGGATTATTTTTGCTTTTATCTTTGCAGCTTGCACAAAAAGAACTGCAAAAGATTAATATGTACAAGGCACCGAGGGATAAGCTTGTGTGCATCCTTAATTGTTGCAAGGTTATTAATAACTTGCTCATGAAAGCTTCTGTTGCTTCCAATGAGAATCCCCCTGGAGCTGACGAATTTCTTCCTGTCCTAATTTATGTTACTTTAAAGGTAAGTCTAACTTTTATAATGGCTTGAATTATTTGGTTAAACATTTACTTTTGATTCAGTACGTATGATCTTCTGTTCTAAATAAATCGTTGAATTATTATCCCCCTAGAAGGCAACACAGTATGTCAGGTTTACAAAGTTTCTTTATTGTATTGATGCGGTGCAGGCAAACCCTCCACAACTGCACTTAAATTTATTGTATATACAAAGGTACAGGCGACAATCTCAATTAGTTGGTGAAGCATCCTATTTTTTCACAAACATGCTCTCCGTTGAATCCTTCATCTCAAATATTGACGCAAACGCCATTTCAATGGATGAATCTGAGTATGACAAGAACATGGAAACTGCTCGAGCACTTCTTTCTGGACTTTCAGCTGATTTGGACGGTCAGTATACTCAAAAAGGTCAATTTGCAGGATATGGACATAGATCAGAATCTATGGAAACCAGACATCAACATCCGAATGCCAACAAGGACCCAGCAGCACAATCCAGATCTTCTGAAACAAACTCCCGAGGGAAGAAGATACCCAATGAAAAAGATAACTCACCCTTTTCAAAAATTCCATCCCTTTCGGATTTGGAGAACAAGGGTGCAACGATCCTCGTAACCAATGATCAGGCGAACCAGGTTTTCCGGGAGTATCCATACTTGTTTGCGAATGCCGGTGACCTAACCATCAGTGATGTAGAAGACCTTCTTAATAATTACAAGCAACTTGCATTCAAATATGTTTGTCTTTCTAACGGGTTAGGCGTTACTGCTCCATCTCTTCCTTCTTACAATTCGCATACAGAGTTCCACCAGCAGACTGAAACGGCAAAGCAACAGGAACTCTCTAGAGCTATAGAGCCGAATGATGAGACATCAAATGACACTGATACGACGGATGATGCTTTAAAGAAAGAGCCCCTTATTGATGATGAAAATTTGGAATCCAGATTGTCACAGGATCAAGAAGTTTCACCACAGAGTGGTGCACATGAGGAGTATTCTCAATAGCTGCTCTACCAGGACATGTATTTTGCAGGAGTTATGTTTTCCAGTGCAGTCACCACCATCAGGGCTCCATTTCTCCTCTTTGCTGGCGAAGATGGAATATCGTCATGGTTGGAAATGAGCGCTGTCATTTGTCCATTCTCGCCTCGTACTGGTCAAGAATATAGGTAGAAGTGAGGAGGTTAGACTTTGAGTTTGGGAATGCATCAAATTGCATTTGTATGAAGATGGAAAATATATACAACTCTCAGGAAACCGGGGTGCAACAGTGTATGCTTGCGGGCACTCGTAATCTTACGCATGTAGCAGTACAACGATCCTGAACCACGCAGCCATGCTGGAGACAGTCAAATGAGATTTTCACCGTAGTTGCACCTTGCTATCCGTCATTAACGAGCAGAAATGTTAGTTCTAACTTCGAAATTCCTTTCCTCTGTTCTTTTCTCTGTACTGTCAAAATCTTGTGTACAAAAGTGTCTCAATGTCACTGCGATTGTAAGCGGTTCTGTTTATTTTTGCAATTTACTATTATCCACGGTTAAATAGGCTGCTGTAGGAGTTTAGTGTATGATGGAGTAGTATCTGACTGTGGCTTGATATTGTAGTTTGTCCACAACGAAAAAAAAATGAATTTTGAGTTAAGCTTTCTAATTTTCAATGCTGGTGAAAAATGTTGATCATGTAACACAAGTACTCTTAACATTCCGAGTCGAAATAAGTTTTGAATTCAGTGTAATGTCCGACGACGCCATCATCTCTGGCTGGCATGCCGTGCTACGGTGTGACTGTCTTCTGGGATGATCGTAGCCGTTGATGCATGTGGGGCCCACCACACGTCAACAGCTACGAAATGTATTCAATATTCCGAGTTGGAATAAGTTTGAATTTTCTGCCTTAGATGACAACGTGGTTCGACTGTTTGACAGTTTGATAATTTGTAATTTTGGCATCGATGCCGACATGATGAATAAGATGTGGCATACAAATACAAGAACGTCGACTCTCGTCTCGTCTGGGTGACTGGGTCTGGTGGACGTGTTTCTGGGCCATCACTCACTCGGATGCACAAAGTCAGACGTCAAAATCAAATACCTTGAAAAATTGTACCAATTAATTACTGTTATTGTTGGTAAGTCACATATATCCCTCCCCCTTTGAAACCAAACAGACAGCAATTAGGAAAGTTCAGATGCAAGATGTAATCTAATCGTATTTTTCACGTGCTGGTGTTGTGCCAAATCCCAATAGAAGGCCCTACGTATTGACTTACCACTAGATAATGCAAAGGAGCTAAACCATTTGAAAAGAGCTATATATACCTGAAACAACATTATGTATATGTGTGTGTGTATTTAATAATTTATAAGTGTAGAGTTTTAATCGGTTATTACGGTTCGACATCCTTACTTATATCATTATATTTTCATTTGGAAGGAACGCAACAAAATTTTGGCATTGTTGTCGAAGACTGATTTTCGTCTCCTGTGTCGAGCCATAAGAATTGATTAGACCTCAACAAATTACTAGTTTTATGTGAACCCTAACTAAACAATGAGAATAACAAGTTTAATTTGGTTTTTGACTTGATAACTAAAATAACTTAAAAATACAAGAAAATGTAAAGATGAATAATAGATTGATTTAGAATGATGGGAATGGGACTAGGGATAGTGATTTCATCCATAAATTTGTTACTTAAATTACAGTCGTATGCTTTGTAGATGGATTTGTATTTGTATATTGGTTTTTTGTAAGAAGATATTAAGTTGATATCTTGGAATTAGAAGATGCATGAACTTAGAAGATTGTATCTCTAATAGTTTAAAAAATATATAATGAATATAAAAAAAATTAAAAGTGGAGAAAAAATAATATTGGACTTAACATAATAACTATGTTATTTTTTGGACCCAAATCTAAATGCTCATTCTTTTTAATTAATGAGAAGGGAAGATTTAAATTTGAGACATATTTCAATGACGTGAAGTACCACTACACTAAGAGACAATATATGGAGAAATTCTTCAACTATAATACCGACATGTGCGAGTGTTATGGTTTAGTATTTGCTCATGTTATAATATGTGTTTATTTATCATGATAATCTCTCTCCATTTGTGAGTTGAATGTCTTAACAAGATCGATACTTAATTATGATTAACCTCTTATGTGACTTAACTATTATATAAAAACAATAATATTACAACAATTGAAAGTAACACACCAATAATATTTCCAAGATGTGTGTTATACGATCATACATCTTTTCGAGGACATTATTGAAGATAACACACCAATTCCTTGTTACTTTCCTTTTGTATATTGTTCGTTGGCCGTCATGTCATGCCTTCCCTTCAATAATGTTCGAGAGGAAGTAGAAACCATTCAGATCATAACATATAATACTTTGATGTCGATGTTTCTAAAGGACATATAAAAATATAACTTGAGTTAGTGATATCCAGGACAACCAGCAAACACAAACAAAAGCTTCCAAACCCTACTAAATACTAATAGGGTAGAGAGAAACTTATATGAAATGAATTTAACGCTACTGTAACATTTCAAATCAATAATATTATACTATATATAAATTTTTCTTCATACAACATAATATTATTAAATCGAGACGCCACGTTTTTTTGTCCGGACGTCGATTTCGGGATCTAGATTTGATCATCTTATGCAATTTGACCTGTCATATTTCTCAATAGCCAGGCAGGCCAACTGGAAGTAGATCACCCTCCCTTCTTGTGCTTCACACCCCACTACAAAAGTTATAAAATATTACATAATATTTTGAGACAACCTTCAATTATACTGAATATTTCAAACTGGGGGTCCAAGTATCTTCATATTATAAAGATTAATGTCACATAGTTTTGAATATATTTATGTATTTATATCCCTTGCCATTGCATTTGGCCATTAACCTTTTTCTTGTTCTTTATACGTGTATATTTCATTGGCTTCTACCCATTTCTAAAGCCTTTTACTTTCTAAAACACGTGCAAATGAGGGGTCCTTCCTTGATCTTTGGTTCTTATAATATAAATCATGGTCCAGCTTGTTTCTTCATATTTTTTTGTACAGATCTTATATATAACATTGTTGATTTGGTCCTTATAAATCGTATTAACTTTAAAGTGGGAGAGAGGAAGTTGTATGTTGATGAAATTGTAGCAGATAATAGACAACCAACTTCTATACCCAAAGTTTCAAAGATTTTGCTCTGATCTGATCCCACATAGACAATAATGTAAACCCTTTAAATTATGTAAAATCCTAATTATTGATAAATGTTATACAGTCTAGCATGTTGTGTTATTTAATATTTTTTATAATTAACGAGGAAAGGAGATTCGAGCTTGATAATTTTAACATGTAATGCACTAGTATTAAGTCCTTAATTAACCGACCAAAAATCTTCGTTGAAAAACAAAATCAAAGTAGATTTTCTTAAAGCAATGTCAATGGTGATTGGTGATAGATAAACATAATTGAGAATTGATGCGATGAACCTCTTTTTACAAGTGATATGGTCCCTTCGCAGTCCTACTACACTACTACACACCAAACACATAATAATTGCATGCATCTTAGGCCAAAGTGCCAACCAAGGGAGCTTGTTTGTTAAGATATGATAGAATTAGTGTACCAAATGCACCTTTCATGTGCCTCCCACGTTCTGTAGTGCATGGTTTGTCCGCTGAGATGTATGCAGCTCCTGCTTCTATTTTAGGTTTTCCCTGCACCTGATATGCATGTGCTTCAATTTTAAATCCAAAATGTTCAGCCAACCCAAACTCTCATACAATACAAAATGGATTGTGAAAACGAAGAAATATTATTAGCATTGAGTGATACGAAAAATGAATGGTTAAGATTGAAAATAAAAGACTTGGAAGTCGTGGAAATTAAATGTAATAACTAATTAAACAATTGATAACACTGAGTGCCACGTAACATTGAAGTCATACCTGCAATATGAGAATAAAATTGTATTTATTCTTACGTTGGTATACCTATTGAAATAGTTTAGGATTCAATTCTTTTCATATACCATACTAGCTAGTTAGTAGATCTAGACTTAACCAAGTTGGTTAGAGCTTCTACATTTAAGCTAAAATTATCCTTGCCGTTGTTTAGCTGAATTTATAATTAATATAAACTATCTTATTGTTTGTCATATAATATATCAGTTAGATGGATTTACGTTAAAAAAAATCAGGTTATACATGTTTGACAAATTGACACTAATCTAACTTACTTATCCTTACATTATCAAATTGTATAATTTTTAAATTTACGATACTAGTTAATTATAGCCTACTAATTTTTTGTTGAGTATTTGGTTTACCGCAATTGCTTGAGTTCTCTTTAGCTGGCAGCTGGAGTTTTGACAAGTTTAATACTTTTAGATACCTTAAGTGAGCTTATCCTATGACAGATGATGCTCGTGATGCTGGCGCGGTTCATGTTAAACAATTAATAACCAATTTTATTAGCATACTAATTTTATGTTAATTATATATTCTTGTTGTGTTGAGCATGCATGGTTTGCCCCAATTGCTTGGAATTGTCTTCTGCTCACAGCTAGAGTTCTGACATGCCAGCTTAAGCAGAAAGTTACAAATTTAAATTTTCGTTGTTTTCTTTATTGGTACTTTCTTGATCGATGCTAAAATTGGTTTCTTGAGTTATACAACAGCTGCTATAAAACAAGAAAAATGGTTTTGGCTTCTCAAGGTTTATTTGCAATTTAAAAAGTTTATATGCTGCATTTTGAGTTAAAATTTAAACAAAACGAGTGTATGATGATATTTTCAATGAAAGTGTGCAAATTTGAGACGTAAAAATCACATTTATATTTCATTTTACATTTTCGGAAGATGAAAATATGAGTTCTACCTCAATAGGGGAGATGTACCCCATTTACTTTTATCTCTTAAACTAGCGAAGACCACCTTCTAAATATGTAAATTTATATATATATTTACATTATCCGGCCTAGATGACCATTTTACATCTCGTCCGTTAAAGAACCTTACAACCAACAAAAAAAAAAAAAAAAACTCATTCCAAAGCATTTGGCATCTCCCGCTAATAAAACTACATATATATCATTTGAAAAGGTAAAAAATGCTTGCTACAAAGTAAACAGCACATCACAGTTTAATAATCTCGTTTCAACATGAAAAGAAGAAAACTTGAAAAGCATTAAACTATAATTAAAGTTTGATCTTCCAAATGCAACTGTGGTGAAATATGCATACAAAGAGAAACATAGGATTAATTAGCTTAATTAGTAGGAGCTTGGAAGAAGATTATGTAAAGTGAAAGTCATATATTTTTTTTGTTGTTTTGGTAATTTCTGGTAGTTGTTGCAGCTGAAAGTATGAAATGCATGCTTTGTAGTTTATAACAACAGAAGAGACCGCGGATTAAGTTGTTAAAGGCCTTCGGGGTAAACGTGGTTCCACCTAATAATATATGCTCGACATTTTTAAGTGCGATTAGTTTGACCCTTGACTGCTTCAAGTATGCATATGTCCCAATCAAAATATATATGCACCAAAACTTAAGCAAAAGGTTTTTATGTCTTAGCACAGAAAACAGATTTTCTTTTACAAGAATGATAGAGTGGTATTTTGTTGATCTTCCAAAACAAACGTAGAGGTGCCAATTGGGTACATATATTGCTCTAGTGACTAAGAATTGATTTGAAGTAAATTCACACAAATACACAATTATTGTAAACTCCTATACGGCTACCATATGCACGAAATTACATACGTCGTCGATGCAAATCTGTCACAAAAAACGATAGACACAATAAATTTGTGTGGCGACCAGTTTACGGTTATTTTTCTATAGATAGGTCATAGGATTATTACTTACAAAACGAAATTTTTATATTTTCTTCAGTTTTTTATATCATTTATTGTTACATGATTGATATTTTTAGGGTGTATCTTAGATTTTACGTATTTAGTGTTGGACTAATTCAATCTTTAAAAAAGAACAAACATCGTGCAGAAAAGAATTTTGCAAGAAGAACAAAAACCATGATGAATGCATATATACAATGATGTGAGAAGTGGGAACAAAACTAGGGCTTTTAGCAATAAAAAAAAAACAAATCATAAAATAGACTCTTGAGTGTTGAGTAGTTTTGAGTAAATAAGTAGGTTATTTGGTTAACTTATTTTGGTGTTTATTTGTTTATGTTACAGGTTGCCCAAAGATTTAAACTTTAACCACCAATTCCAGATCAAAATTCAAAAGGAGACAAGAAGGAGGTCAGCTTATGATTTACGAAGCATAGCGTGTAGACTAGGCATCATGAATTGGTTGGGAATGGGATGGGATTGATAGAAGAAGAAAAAGAGGTTTCCTTTTCACACCTTCATTTCATCACTTAATTAAGCACGCATACTCTCTTTCCATTCTTTTGACTACCACAAGTTTTAAAAGAATGGTCCTGACGTGACATGCATGCTTCGGTCTTGGTCTCTCCTTTCTGCTAGTCGTTGTTAATGGGAATTGGAAAGTGGAAACATTAAAATAAAAAAATAAAAAAGTAAAATAAATAAAATGAAAGGATTAGTCTTGTTATGAAAAAATACACATCACTTTGTTCATATTTGACAATATCACGCCCTTCTCTCTCCGGACTCGGAAATTTTGAAATGCCATGCATAAAAACCTCCTCAAATCTTGCTAGAAAGGCTAAATTTGTAAATTAAATGATGTGTAACTAATATGAATAATATATAACACTGCCTTCCTCTCTCTCTCCCTCTTCTTATTCATCTTCATCACCCTCTATCTCTCTCTCTCTCTCTCTCAAGCTTCAGTTTCAGTTTCGTTCAGAAGCTAAATAGTGGGCTGGGCTCTCCAATGGCAAGTGAATACAACCGCTTCCATCACCGCCACCGCCGCCACCACCACCACAAGCACCATCAGAATCTTTATACGCATAATCATCAGAGAAGTACATTCTTGCCCATGTTATGTTCGACACCATCCATCAAAGATGTGAGCCTTCCAAAGTCTGCATCCGTAAAAGATGACCCTTTGTCCCCAAGAATCAGTTGCATGGGCCAAGTAAAAAGAAGCAACAAAGTCAATGGCTTTCCAACCCCTCTCACCACTCACAGACTACTCACCTTCTCCTCCAACCCTAATTCCAAGTACAATATTATCAGCAGCCCCAACAACCACCTCAAGTACTCCAAGCTCAAGAAACTCTTCTCTGGCAAAAACCTAAACAACCCTAATGCCGCCGCCGCTGCTACCACCACAACAGCCACTACAAACACTACCACAAGATGTAGTAGAAGGCAAGTGATTGTGAATAGTAACAATGGTGGAAGTGGGCCCAGGATTAATAACGTTCATGATTGTGTTGCGAACATTAACCTAGTGGATTTGGATCCTCCTCTGCCTGTGATCAAGAGGGTGCACAAGAAGCCTGCTGAAGAACAAGAAGAAGAGGTGAACAGTCTTTGGAAGAGGAGATCTGGTGGGGTTGAATTGAAAGGTTTGCAGCTTAAACAGATTCACCATCCTAGGCATCTAAATCAACCCATTACTGTTTAATTTCATGGGTAAAAAAAAAATCCAAAAGGGGAGTGAAAAAATTTGCTGTACATGTTTTTGTTTTGGATCCCAATTTTGGATATATTGTTTGATTGGTTATTCACTGTTCCAACGAGTAATGACATATTATTAAGACTAATTGTCGAGCTAATACTGTTTAGTTTTTAGTGTTAATTGATCTAATGCTTTATTTATTTGAATTAGTGACAAACCCCAACGTCTGATATTCTTAATTAGGAAGATCTCTCACCTTTCTTTTGTTTTCTCCTTTTTTTCAACGTAGTAAAGCACGAATCTTATACGGAAAATAAATTATTAAGTGGTACTAGAACATAGTCGCGTAATGATGTTATGCTGTCACTACAAATATTACTCCGAATCACCGAGGTAAAAAGCCAGATCCACACAAGTTGAAGAGAAGAGCCAAATCCACACAAGTCGAACGATGTTTGTTTACAGAAATTGAAGTAACTGTTCCTCGTAATTGTGTTGTCTTGAAGATTTTGATGGTGAAATTTACTATTTACTTTTACAGAAAAGACTAGGATTGTGGGAGTGAGATTCTTTCTCTAATATTACGATTAAACCACGTGTACATTTTATATTAATTTTTTTTATAGAAAGAGATAAAATGGAAAGTGTGAGAAAATATTATCTGTTTTCTTGAATGATAAGCCTCGATTGTAGAGATTATGACAACAAACAATTTGCATTTAAGATTTTTTACAGAATGCTATGGTATGGCTCAACGTAAATAAGAGAGTAACTTATATAGAACGACGTAAATAAGAGAGTAACTTATATAGAACGAGTTCATTGCACGTGACATTCCAATCTAATAATAAAATGTTATATGTTGAAAAATATACACATTATTTTATTGACAGAGAACGCTATCGGAACAGTTAACTCGTTACGTAGTCCAAAAACAGAGCTAATTTTCAAACTTTGAGTCACAAGTACATGGTTGGTTGGCAACCCACCGACAAAAATAAAAATTTATAATTGCCCTTACCTTTGCATGTGCAGCAAAGTGAACCCAAAAGGAAAAAAAAAAGAGAAAAAAACAATCAGCAGATCAATGCATCCATTACCATACTAGTGAATGTTGTCGATACACATTGTTACAAGCGACAATAAGCAAGTGACAATATTGCCCTAAGCAACAAGTTATTCATGTCAACAACACAAGCCATTCAAGTTCAAATCCTGTTTTGATGCCTAAATCTATATTTATACAAGCAGGAGCAAGTTTACAGGTTTTGATTGACACGGACTACGTCTGATCACCCTTGTTCTTTATACGGCGTCCAGATCAGTTTGCTAACATCGACTTCGAGGCCCCCACGACCGGCTGCTTTTAGATGCCGATCCAGGACCTTTGGGTCTGCACAGATGACATGCTGCCCTTTCCTGTACTGTATCAATTCAAGACTCTGAAGGGTGTTCAATATATCCTCTGCCTTGATGGCTGTCATGTCACTAAGCTCCTGCATGGCAAAACATACGATATGTTCCAAAAAAACCTCAGCAAAAACCATATGGCATCAGATAGTGATATGATAAACCTTTTCCCCTTTTTACTTTCCACCGTGAATGGAACTGAACAATAATCTCCAAGCGTCAATGCACACTATTAGGTATCTCTACTAGTTGAAATACAAACCCACACTAAAGGGTGCTTAAATTGTCCGAAGATAAATCCAGTATGCAACTCTAAGTATTTGGGTTTACTTCATATCGTGCAAAATCCCATTCAGAGGTTGTGGATAATTGGTTGGTCTAATCATTAGTAACAACTTCCATGCAAAGCGCAAAACACTTGAACCATTATCAGCATAGAGTTAAGCAGCAATTATACGATGGGTGGACAATCTTTGGTTTAACTAAAGACTTGGAGATGCTCACCTTGATTGAAATATTTCCCTTGTGCTTTTTCAAGATGTCGAGAAGCACCCGGGTCCAGTACCCTCTATAACTCAGCAATCCTAGGTCAGAGAGGGGTCTTTCAGGCGTGCCAACTTTACCTTCTTTCTTTGAGAGTTCATATGCTGCATCATGTTTGATAACATTAGTAACTGTTACTGGCAAAAATTATCCAAATAAGGATAAATAACACAACCAAATCATAAAAGTTGACATCAGTCCAAAATTGATCTCAATGATTGACAGAAGGCAAGACTTGTCTTATGAGGCCTCTTATACACCAGAGTCAGCAGCAGTCTATTCATCAGATTAACCCATTATACTTACAGCAGTGCACTTACTGCATAAGTATGTGTACCCCTATTGGCTCAATTCTATGAGACTAAAAAGTCCTTAGGGACACGAAGTGACACAACTGATCACATAATGTGGAAATAGTTGGATAGCAGGTTTATCCCCTAGGCAATGACCAAAGTGCTCCATGTTATTTATATGAAGGCTTTGAAGATTCAGTATAGGGAACAGTTAGATACCAGGTTTTAGAGTCCATGAATACAATTAGAGGCCCTTTAATTTCTTTGCAAGAGAAGATTTATATGGAAAAGCAACTGCAAATATACAGATATGAAGGGAATTTGAGGTTTGCAGTTCTTCTACTTGGTCAATTTCTTACTACCGAAACAATTGGGTAGTTAGAGAGCTTTAGATAGTACTATACAGTATATATAATGATATTTTGGCCTAGTACGGTCTTCCACAATCTACAACTGCATCTCATTGCAGGACTATAGAAGGATATTTTAAAAACCTAAAGGGGCATATACCTATAATAGATGTCTGTCTACAATGGTACAACACAATTCAAAAATATTGCAAAGACTATCATAGTAAAGTCGGAAATTGTCTAGACAGAACAGAGACACAGGAAATACACCAAAACAAATAAAGAAAGTAAGTGCAGAGCTTACAAAAGGCAATCAAAAATTTTCCATAGCCTTTTCTTTGATATGGAGGAAGGGTGAGTATACATGCCAAGTTATAAGATTCCTCTGAATGTTTTTCCTGCATCACAATAAATCACATAATTAGATATATTGATGTTTTAGGATAACACAGAGATGAACCAAGGCAAAATAATCTAACAAAAAACTGGAAATACAGAAATTTTCAGTCACTTCAGAACCATATGAACACTTTCATATGTCTAATTTTGCAACATGGGAGAACAGACAAATTCTAATTTTATACCAACTAGAACTTGTATCCAAATGCTAATTTAGCACCCTCATAATCAAAAGTTTATTACAAATGAAATAAAACCTGGTTTCACATTTAAATCCATGAGCAGCATACAAGTCATATATACACACAATAACAGATATTCAGAAGTTTCTTTGAGTCATTAGAAAGGCTATATATAACTCAAGGTAATAAAAGATATAAAACTTCAAGGTAATGCAGAAAGAAATCGTAAAAACGATGTTACGGTATCAGAACAAAGTTACACAAGGGAAGCAAGCAGGCTACAAACACATCCATTACTCATTCAATAAAAATGTTCACACAGAAAGATGATACTTCATGAATTGAATTCTAATACAATTTTTTCTTGCTTCTTCAATGTAAAAATATAAGGACAGTACAAATATTACCTTGGAAAAATATCCAACCATATGGCATCCACGATCATCACATTCACATAAAATATAAAACAGAAAGAGGTCAACATCATAATACAGGGTCTTGTGATCAAGAAACAATTTCGCCAAATAACAAAGATTCTGCCCATAAACCTTGTTCTTTTTTCCATCAACCTGATTCAATACATTTAAGCAAAAAAAAGTCATATCAGCCACAAACTCAATACTGAACACGACAAAAAGATCCAAAGACAAAAAAAAAAAAATGCATGAAAACAGAATATACAATGAGAGAGTTCTTTATTTTCAAAGCAGAGTCAACTTCAGATTGCAACTTTTGAAACGACATTATAGAAACAGAAAACTTCAACAGTAAGTTTTCTGATTGTATTTACTTGACTGACTACTTTACACATTGTGTAGGAATATATATAGCCTTTGGCTATTTACATAGATACCCCTAACTACTTTATAACTATCTTAACTAATCACAACTAATACAATCAGTTAATTCACAGTAACAGAATTATTAACAGTAGCAGGATTAGATGACTTGTCATTTTCCCTAATACACCCCCTCAAGCGAGAAGGGGGATCAGAAATGAGGCCAATGGGAAGCTTGGAACACAAATAATGAAATCTGGTTTTAGACAGAGACTTGGTGTGAAGATCAGCTAATTGGTCTTCACTGCAGACGAACTGGACTTTGAGAAGTTGAGCCAAAACCAATTCGCGAATATAGTGATAATCGATCTCAACATGCTTTGTTCGAGCATGAAAGACAGGATTAGATGCTAAAGATATTGCTGATATGTTGTCACACCAAAGAGTAGGAAATGTAGAGAGAGGATAGTGCAGATCTTTGAGAATCTTGCAAACCCAAGTTATCTCAGCAGCTGTGTGAGCTAAGGAGCGATATTCAGCCTCTGTAGATGACCTTGCAACAGTACTTTGTTTCTTGGCACTCCAGCTGATAAGATTGGAACCCAAAAATACACAATAACCAGTGGTTGATCTCCTGTCAAATGTGCAACCAGCCCAGTCGGCATCCGAGTAGGCAGAAAGATGGACAGGACCTTTAGTGAACCACACACCATGTGAGATAGAGCCTTTGAGAAATCTGAGAACCCGTTTTGCTGCCTGGAGATGTTGTTCCCGGGGAGCATGCATGAATTGGCAGATTTGGTTCACAGCAAAAGCAAGGTCGGGTCGAGTCCAAGTAAGATATTGTAAACCACCAACAATGGAGCGATATTCAGTAGGATTGGTCAGAAGAGGGCCACTGTGATCTAATTTCTTAGAGCCAAGGGGAGTGCAACAAGGTTTTGCACCCTCCATATTTGTTTTCTTGAGAAGATCCAATAAGTACTTTGTTTGATGGAGAAATATACCCTGTGAAGAGCGATGTACTTCTAATCCCAAGAAATAATGAAGAGGACCAAGGTCTTTTACTGGAAATTGAGCCCCAAGTTGCTGAATGAAGTGATGACAGAGTTGAGGATAGGGTCCGGTGACAAGAATGTCATCAACATAGACAAGAACAATGACTAACTTAGGACCATTGAGAACAAATAAAGAAGCATCTGAGGATGATTGGGTGAATCCAAGAGAGTGAAGAGCTTGGAACAGTTTATCAAACCAAGCTCGAGGAGCTTGTTTGAGGCCATACAACGATTTCCTCAACTTACACACAGATGTAGGGTGTAAGGGATCAACAAAACCAGGGGGTTGTTGCATGTAGACATCCTCCTTTAAGTCTCCATGAAGAAAAGCATTACTAATGTCCAATTGATTTAGAAACCAATTATATTGCACAGCAAGGGTAAGAAGGATCCGAATTGTAACCGGTTTGGCAACTGGACTGAAAGTTTCTTGAAAGTCAATACCTTCTTGTTGATGAAAACCCTTGGCCACAAGCCGGGCTTTATATCTGTCAACAGTGCCATCGGGCTTCTTCTTAATCCGGAAAACCCACTTGCAGCCCACTAAGTTTTGAGAATGGTGAGAAGGAACAAGAGACCAAGTACCAGTGGTTAGCAAGACATTATATTCATCTTGCATAGCTTGCCTCCAATGAGCATGCTTAGAAGCTTGCAAGTATGTTGTAGGAACATAATCCAGAACAACGGGAAGAGGGTGCTTAGTTGCTGCACAGGCTCTCGACGTGAGTATACCAGCCTTGGATCTAGTAATCATTGGATGAGAATTAACAGGGGCAGGAGGATGACTCTGTTGATTGTGGAGACTTAAAGGAGGATGTCTACATGCAACAACCCCCTGGTTTTGTTGATCCCTTACACCCTACATCTGTGTGTAAGTTGAGGAAATCGTTGTATGGCCTCAAACAAGCTCCTCGAGCTTGGTTTGATAAACTGTTCCAAGCTCTTCACTCTCTTGGATTCACCCAATCATCCTCAGATGCTTCTTTATTTGTTCTCAATGGTCCTAAGTTAGTCATTGTTCTTGTCTATGTTGATGACATTCTTGTCACCGGACCCTATCCTCAACTCTGTCATCACTTCATTCAGCAACTTGGGGCTCAATTTCCAGTAAAAGACCTTGGTCCTCTTCATTATTTCTTGGGATTAGAAGTACATCGCTCTTCACAGGGTATATTTCTCCATCAAACAAAGTACTTATCGGATCTTCTCAAGAAAACAAATATGGAGGGTGCAAAACCAACTTGTCAGGAGGAATGTGTTTGCTGAAGTGAAGATCCAGAGAGGATGAAATTGTTGGGGAGGAAGATGGAGAACTTGGAACCGGAAAAGAGTGTTGATTGTGGGACAACTGAAATGGATAAGTACCTTCATCAAATACAACATGACGAGAGATGTAGATGCGATTGGTGATAGGATCAAGGCACCTATAGCCTTTGTGTTGAAGACTATACCCCAAGAAAACACACTTTTTACTCTTGGGATCCAATTTGCTATGAAAGTAAGGTTTGAGCCAAGGAAAGCATTGGCAACCAAATACTTTGAGCTTAGAGTAGTCTGGATGGTTGTGAAATAGCAACTGCCAAGGGGACTGTGAAATGCCAGAAATAGGAAGGCGATTAATAAGATAGATAGCAGTGGAGAATGCTTCTAACCAGAAAATATGAGGGACATGAGATGCAAGAAGCAAAGTGCGAGCTGTTTCAACAAGGTGCCGGTGCTTTCTTTCTGCACAGCCGTTTTGCTCAGGGGTGTGGGGACAACTGAACTGATGAAGAATGCCATTTGTGCTGAGATATGATGCAAAAGAGTGACTAGTAAATTCACCCCCTGAATCTGAACGCAGAACCTTTATTTTATTTCCAAGTGAATTTTCTACATATGATTTGAAGACAACAAATGTAGAAAATACATCTGACTTAGATTTCAAAGGAAAGAACCAACTATATTTGCTATAGTCATCAACAATGAGCAAATAATATTGAAAACCACTACTTGATGTGGTTGAGGCAGGTCCCCACAGATCACAGTGCAGTAGTTGAAGGCTGTGAGTTGTTGAAGAAGTAGCAGCTTTAAAAGGGAGCTTGTGATTCTTGGCAAGAGCACAATCCGAACAGAAAAAGTCCACAGTAGACTTGCCTTGTAAAGCAAGGTTATTGGATGAAAGGAGCCGTCTGAAAATGGAGGAGGAAGGGTGACCCAAACGCTTGTGCCAAGTTGTAACTGAAGCTTTAATACTAAGTAAAGCTGTAGGTGAAAAAGGATGAAGATTGCTGGAACTTTGAAGAGGATAGAAGCCATCTCTAACCGGTCCCCGTAAAAGCATCTTCCCCGAAATACGATCCTTGACATAGGATCCATAAGGGTCAAGTGTCAATGAACAATTATTATCATTAACAAACTGATAAGCAGATAAGAGATTATGGGTGATGTGTGGAACATGTAAAACATTTCTCAATTGAAAGGAGTTATGAGAGGTGTTCAGAGTAGATGAACCAACATTGAGGATGGACAAACCTTTACCATCTCCAATATACACTTTATCCTCGCCAGTGTACGGAGTAGGAGAGGTGAGGTTAGCAACATCATTAGTGATATGAGATGTTGCCCCTGAATCAATTAACCAAGGCTGAGATGGTTTGGCAGAATGCTGTGCACACATGGCAGCAAGCTTGGCTGGAGGAATACGACCACAGATGTCAGGATTCATACGATCAAAGCAGTCAATAGCCTCATGACTGGTAGAACCACAGATTTGACAAGGCACTTTGAAGTGAGAAGAGCCTTGATTGCTGCAAAAAACTTGATAACCTCGATTGCCACGGTTATTAGGAAAATTACCACGATTGCCTCGATGACCTCGATTGGAAAAGAATTGTCCCTTAGTGTTCCTGCCACGATTAGAGTTGAACCGAGATGCAGAGTGAAGAGGTTGATGCTGAGCAGCAAAAGCAGATGGAGTAGGAAGGAGAGGAGGCTGAGATTGCACCGAGAAAGCCTGAAAAGATTCAGGGACAGGAGATGAACTGACGGTTTTGCGTCTGGCCATAGACAATTCCTTTGTGAGAAGGAGGCCATGAAGTTCATCAAGAGAGGTAGAGGACAATCGGAGCAGGATAGAGTCGATGAAAGACTCAAATTCATCAGGCAAGCCATGTAGTGTGGCTGCGATAAGATCCCGATCAGAGACAGAAGCACCAGCAGCTTGCAGAGAATCTGAAATTTCCTTGAGTTCTTGAAGATAGTCAGAGATAGAACGCGATCCTTTCTGAACAGATTGAAGGCGCGATCGCAGCTGATGGATATGAGCCTCTGAAATTCCACCAAAGCGCTGTTCAAGCTTTACCCAAAGTTCTCGAGAGGAGGAAACCCCAACCGTGAACGGGATGATTTCCTCAGAAAGTGTGGAATTCAACCAGATCAAAAGATTTTGATCTTTCTCATACCAGTCTTCAAAAGCAGGATTGATGCTACGATCAGGCAGAAATGGCGATGGACAGACATCAGTACCATCGATTACTCCAAGAAGTTTGTATCGCCGGAAAATCGGGCCAAACAGGGCGCGCCATGGTAGGTAATTGGATCTTTTGAGCTTGATCGGCACCATGCTGCCGATGTTATGAATTGTGAGAGAAGAGTAGGAAGTCAGAGGACTCGGATTTCCAGAGGAATTAGGGTTTCCAGAGAAATTAGGATTTCCAGAGAAATTAGGGTTTGGGCTCGAGGGGGAGATGACCGGAGAAGATGAACCAGTCGATTGAGCCGCCATTACTGATAGAAATCAAGAAATTCTACAAGATCGGAAGGGAAGAAGTGACGATCAGAGAAGAAAAATCGATCAAGAGTCGATCGATGCAGCAAGCGAAGAGAAGGATCGAAGCTGTGAAGCGGAATGGCGTGATACCATATAGAAACAGAAAACTTCAACAGTAAGTTTTCTGATTGTATTTACTTGACTGACTACTTTACACATTGTGTAGGAATATATATAGCCTTTGGCTATTTACATAGATACCCCTAACTACTTTATAACTATCTTAACTAATCACAACTAATACAATCAGTTAATTCACAGTAACAGAATTATTAACAGTAGCAGGATTAGATGACTTGTCATTTTCCCTAATAGACATAACTTCAGAAAATTAACAAGGTTTTCTTTTGAAACCATCACGGAGATGTTGTGCACAAACTATGCAACTAACCTCAAACATAGAAAGTGTACCACTTCGGTATATCTCATCACCAGGGGGATGCTTGAGATCGCATTTCCTCTACATATGCAAACAGAAAAATATATAAGTTAGTATGTTAATAACAGAAACAGTCGACTACAGTAAATTTAATCATGAATGAAAGATATTCCAGGTTCACTACAGCATAAACTATTAACAAGAAAGCTACAGTAAGAAAGGGAAAAAAATTGAGGCACAGCTCACCATATGCCTTTGAAGCTGTTCTTTGCGCTTCATGAAATTGAGGCAGAACTCACAAAAGTAAAGCTTCAAAGAGTCATTATATTCTGGTGGAAAGGGGGAGAAGTACCATGTCTCAATTTCATATCTTCCAAGTTCTATGGTTGCTATATTTTTCACTTTTGTAAACTCTTCATGTTCACGCAAGCTGGCAGCATCAAGTTCCTCATGGCCCTATAGAATTGCAGGAACACCTTTAGACCATAAATTTACAAAATCTGAAACATCTTCAAATAAATGCACAAGCATTTGGCGAACCTAACTAATGCCCTTCCTCATATAAAACCCCGCTGTCACTATAAAGTAAGGTCAAAACCTTTTACACAAAAAACTTAGCTAGGTTGTCGTTGAGTATGTTGTGCACGTGTGTACCCAAATTTTTGTGTGTGTGTGTGAAAGAGAGAGAGGCATAAGAATTGATTCAATTGAGAAACATGAATGATCTAGACTATTAAATTCAGTTGTCAGTCAAAACAAAAGTGATGGATATAAGTGCACTATGTTTTAATCCAAACAACAGGGTTATGCAGCAAGAAAAACAAGAACAAATAATTATTCTAATCAGTGCATACCTCTACATGTGTCTCGTCGATCTTCCGCTTCTGATGACGAGTCATTTTCAAGCTTGTAACCTAAGAAACCCATACATGTGAAATATTAGCATAGGATATTTTGAATCTATAAAGGTATGGCACAAGCAAATGAAGGGGAAAATACAGGTCATCTTCATAAATAGCAGATTTTCTTATCACGATCCTAAACATTATCACCAAGGAAAACGCTTGGAAATTCAATAAGGGTTGACAATGAGGAACGACGCATTACCTTGTCCTCCACTTTCTCATCAACTACAGCCTCTACTGAATCAAGATCTAGTTGGTCAAGTTTCACCCACTCATCAAGCCTCCTATTGACTGACACAAGGAACAAACATAACAACAGCATCAGACAAAATATTTCATTGAGATCATAACTGAATAATTTAAACCCCCAGTATAAGACGTTGAAAACTAAGTAAATAATCACCTGATGGGGCTTATCCAAAAGTAAATTTTTATAACAGTACTGCAATCAGTAAGCTAATTACCCTATTCTACTATAATGTATAAAAAATAGATTTTCCATGATGTCAAACGCTGACTTTTACGAGAATCAAACAACAAAATGCACACGTAGAAATGACTTTATAAAAAAGTTTTGTGTCTGTGTGACTCATGATTAATCCTACCTCATGAAATCCCATGCACCAAGTGTTTTATATATTTTTTGTTATTTCTAATAAAAGGCCTCACAATCCTCCATCACCAATAATCATAAAACATATCCCATTAACAGGACAAACATACGTTTAGCAACTACCTTTTCAACATCGTAGAAAATGTACATTCATATTACTCCTCAAGTTTTTCTTAGCAAACCTATAATGCTCATCATTTTATGTCACTCTACATTGTAACGTATCACTTTGTCAAATTCTCTACTACCGCGACATTTTAAGAGATTATGCTGCGGACTAAGGAAAGTTCTCATTTCACCTACACCTCAACCCTATGGAGCCCTAATCCCAAATTTGATTGCTGGCGCAGTTGAAAACTCAGCAAGTTTCCAAATTTAAGGTGTCTATCAAATTATCAATACAACCAGCTAACCCGGACTGCATACTAGCAAACAAGACACTCTAAATTCAGATAAACGACAGAAATTAAGAGAAATCAAACCCTAACCCTAATTCGCAAATTGAGCAGGCAACGAGGAAATTGATCTTACACTCAGTGTAGTGGACGTAATACTCGTAGTCGTTGGGCCCACCGCAATGCACTCTCCGTCGTTCGATGACCTTCACGGGGTGGTACTTGGTGTCCCTCCACCGGCACATGACGCGCGTGCCGACCTCCAAAGGAAGCATCGACGACTTTCGCTTTTTCATAAATTCCGACTCCGGCGTCATTTCGTTAGCCGAAGGTTGGTATCCATCGCCGGCCTGAGGCTTTCTATCGGCGTCGCATGTGGCGGTGGCCGGGTTAGTGGTGGCAGAGCCGTTCTCCGCACTAGGCGGTGTTCCTATCGAACCCATTAAGTCGGTTGGCCAAAAGAAGCTCTGGTAATGTTGGCACCAAATTTTATTGGACCCGGGATTAACAGGGAAAGGAATGGGCCGGATAACATGGGAATATTAAGCCCGGGCATAATAAACCGAAACCGAACCGGCAAAAAACCGGTCAGTTTGGTACAGAATGCAAACCCTTTTTATGTATTTCAGTTTGGTATCAATTCGCCCTTGATACCGAACCGAACCCAATTGTTCTTGTTTTTTTTAATTTGTAAGCTACATGTTTTATGAACCCAGTATATCAATTGTCATAATATAAATAGTTGAAAATTATTTCAAGTATCCACCCATTTAAACAATGATACTTAAATGAACCTAATCGTACTCACGGCACACTAAAAAAATCTCTCGTGTTTTATCTTTGTTACTTTAAATAAAATTCAAGTAACAAATAAATAAATTGCGTTGCTCTTTAAGGATAAGGGATTCCACGTGAAAAACTAATCTGGAAATATTAGTTCCCCCGATATGTTGAACAGCAAGATATACCAACAAAACACATTGATAAGAATTGTGGTGTTTACAGTAGGGGGGTGGGTATTGTGAGGAGGAGGATATATACAGTAACTTTACAGAGCAGGTGATATGCTTTCATTTCTTGTACACCGGTTTACAAGCAGAGGCAGAGAGCTTCTCTTTAATCCTAACACAAGACATGGAAAATCCATGCCTGCCTTCTTCTAATACATGTAAATGGAATAAACTCACCCACTGTACACTTAACTCTCACCAGAATATACAACAACGACGCCAAAACTTACACACTTCCAGAACCTGGATGTGACTTCTTTACGTACAAGGCGGTAACCTATCCTCCTCTCATTCGGCTGTTTCCTTTTTGAAACCAATCATCGTGGCAGTTTCCAGCAAGGGCAATGTGATGCCTGGGCTGGCAGAGAATACTCTTGTCCTCTCTGGGTACGTTTGCGCTCCCCAAGGGCAGATTAACACACAGGACGCAAGTTTTCTGACCACTACCCATCTCCTTGCGGTTGTTCACCAGAACAAGAATCCTGGTTGATCTGCTTCTCGTTGGGAATGCAATCAGCAGGAACATATGCATATCCTTTCGGTAATTTCATATTTTTCATCGATGCTTGATCCGACGTCATTACCAGTTCTTTCTCAAATGTCTCAGCATGCTGTGAGTTGTTAAGGTTTACAGTCAGTTCTATTATAGACCTTATTGTGCTTATTCTAGAAATATGCGCGTGTATAACCATAGGTATGCAAAATGTAAAATACCTTCCTAGATTTTGACCTCCATCCTCCATCTTCCGAAAGATTACAGGTGGCAGCACTTGAAGCTCTGCATGGAATCTGTTTCTCAGAAAGTTGTGGCCTCTCCGGAAAGCTTTTGGTACAACGGTTTTGCGATGTGGAGCTGTCATCATCTGTTTTCGGGTCGTTGTCAATAGTTATAGGAACTCTTCGCCGCTTCACAGAAATTGTACTATCCACAGTCACGTCATTAAGAGATGTTGTAGCTGATTCAGAACTAACATTAGGTGGCAAGAAAGGACTATTAACAAGCACGGACCGAGCAACGTGATCTCTCCTCACAGCAAGAAGCTCATGTGAACAAATGAGCAGTTCCCTCTGCATTCAAAAGAAACCTTACTCAGCATTAATTCCTCCAACAGATGGGTAGAGTATCTTAGAAATACATGTGACCGAAATTATTCAAGTTAAGACAATCAGAGCTATAAACAGTTCAAGTAAAATTATGTGGCTAGTGACGCTAGTCCAGCTCCATTGTCATTACAGATGCCAAGTCTACATATATATGTCCCAATTTCCTACTGAGAGCCATCAATGTTAAAGATGCACCAGGTAACATTTTCATGTGGGTCAGACTGGCCCCTATGTAGTCTAGGAAGTCACTGCTTCCCATGGATGCAACAATGAGCTAAAAGGCTGAAAGACAGAAAACCTATTTTCGAACCTCAAGGTTGGAGAGCCATATGAAAACCATGGAGCCAATAATACATACCAAGCAAACATCAAAACCATGTACACAACCTTGGAAATGCCTCACCTTTACTTTTTCTCGTTTGATGATTCTTTCACAAAGTAGGCGTACCCTCTCTAGTTCAACCTGCAACAAATTATTCATGTCATAACTAATAAGGCATTTTGGTTCATCAAACAAATAAACACAAGTTGAGATATGAGAAATAAATTGCAAAACACGACACCACTAAGGCACAAATACTTTCAAAATTACAACACCTAAAGACTACAATGATACATCAAATTGTTATTTAAAAGTACGAATTTAAAACCCCAACATTTCCAACACATTTGCACATGTGAACTGTATGCTACACAGGTCACACTAACAGTTCCAAGTTCCAACTAATCACGTCTTGAATAAGCTTTTAGCGTTCAAGTGGTTTCCTTTAGCCAAGCCACTCCTGGTCAGTCACTCCAAGCATTGGCAGTCAGGTGAGGGTTTAAAAGATATTATTTCAACCACTCCTAATAGAACATACATTGGCCATTTTTATGTTAAATTAAAAATATGATATTTTCTTATTTTTTATTGGATCTATTTTTTCAATTAAAATAATTGAAAATAAAGAATGAAAGTAACCACCCCACTAAGTGGATTTGGGTTGAAATTATTATTTTAACCCTAACTACTCAGTTTTAATATGGAGTTCTAGTTAAGAGAAGCGCAAAATTTGGTATTTTGAATGTTTCACGATTTTTTCCCTCCCCCTGTATATATAGAGATGAAGAAAAAACAAACACAAGAATAACACTTACTCTGATTTTCCTGAGGTTCTCTAACTCCTCAGTTCCATGTTTTTGTGTTTCAACCTGCATAAATTCAGAATCCAAGAAAATGAACAAAACAACTCATCAACCACCTAAAAGATGGAGGCTTTGAGTGATAAAGATATAGACCTTTGTCCTCTGCTCAACACTATGCTTTTCACAGTATGCCTTGTGTTGGATCTTTCCACCAACAGTTTTGACATTCATGTAAAAACCAGAACTTCTAGCACATGAGGGATGAAATGTTGACTGACAATTGCCATAGTTACACTGCAGACAAATAATACAGGTGCCTGACAATCAGTTTCCTAATTATTAAACAAAAAAAACACATTTCCACTACACCACCACTAAAGGATAATATCACGAGGGAAAAAGAAATGGTCAAACTCTTACTTTTATACAGACACCACATTTGCGTCGGCAGATAACACAAAAATCCAGCCCCTTAGAAATCATCTCCTGGCATTCAATGACAATGTTATAATTGCTGGAACATTACAACTGCCAAATGAAACATAACAATCTAAATTGTTCAACATTACAACTACCAGCGCATCACACATACACATACCATTCCCTCAAGGGAAGATACTTGCCCCCTTCGGAATGTTGACTCGAAGATCCACTACAAAATGAAACAGCAAATAATATCAATTTATTTAAGCAATAAAAAATTAATTGACATCACTTGTGTGTCAGAAAATTTTACCTCGGCACAGAAGGCATGAACCCATTTACCATCCGAACACTTCCTAAATGCACCTGTTTTTCCACCACATAAACCACATTCTGCAACAAAATGATCTTTCTCCCAAAAATTGACAGGTGCACCAGCGCCACAGGATGATGACAGTTCTTCACATAATTCACAATACCATGGACCTGCGGATTCTCTAGTTCTACGATAGCAATCCAAGTGAATGGCAACCTGTAAAAAAGAGCTTGGTTATCAGTCATAAACCAAGCAGAGTAACAAGTGTCTTCAAAGTAAACCCATAAGAAAGGCAAGAGTACCTTGCAACTAGAACAGACTAAGATCGGGTTTAACAATGTTTCAGAACGTCTGCAGATGTCACAAGATCTAGGATGTTCTTTGGAAAAATCAGTGACTGATTGAACAAAACCAGAGTGTTTTTCCAATGAAATCCTGGGAACAGCCACTCTCGGAAATGTCTCTTTCGGCCGCGGCATCATCTGTGAGGAAAAACTGGACCTCCCACTAGAAGTATTCAACTTTGTCACATTCTACAAGGAATAAAATGACAAAGTAAATAAATGACCACAAAGAGCCAACATTTATTGAAAAAAATAAGATAATCATTAACCTCCTGATGGGAAGATTCGTCAAGGGCATCTTTCCTAAATGATGAAATCCTAGAAGAGGCTGCAGCAGCAGCGGTTGCAGCTGCTAGCACAGCCTGTGCTTCTTTATGCCGTCTCTCCTTCCTACCCTGCTTCTTTGCCTCCCTAAGCTCACAAAGATACTGGTTAACAAGTACAGCATCCCATTTTTGCCTCCGTGCTGCATCAATCTCCAATGGAAGACCCTTAGCAACATAAGATACTAAATTATCTGCAAGAGAAAGTATATACAACAAAAGTTAATAGTCATATCAATATACGACATCAAATGACAGTTTTGCATGCCTCAACTAGAGGCAGCAGTGAGAATAAAACTAAAGTTACAAAACGGAAGACTGAAGTGTACTGCATATACCAGTAAAATGCTTTCTTGCAATTGCATTGTTGAGCAACCTATGCTGGTAATAAATGAGTTCTCCTTCCACTTCATCCTCTGGAGACATTTCTAGAACTCCCATTTCTTGAGCCTTTACCAACTGTTCTAGATTCATCTCATCAGACTTACATATCATATCACAGCATTTTGGATGCTTATTTTGGTGATTACAGCAAACACTGGCATGAGAAGATGCCTCCATACGTGAGATTACTCCATCACTTGAACCTGCCAAATAAACTACATGTCAAACTCACCCATAACAACATAATGTAAACAAAAATAAATAAATTTGTATCAATACCGTATATTGGATTTTCTAAGGACACCCCGGTCTGCATCTCCAACAACTTATTTTCAATATACGGATGGACATAACAACCAGGAATTTCTTCAGTCACAGATTTACTGCCAACCATGCATTTGTAAGATTCAGAATAGCTATCATCAAATCACAACATGGAAACACAAAAAAAGAAAGAATTACAACAACAACAACAAAAAAAAAAACTCACTTCAATTCAGGAACAACTGAGGTGCCCTGCAAAGGAATAGTAGCCAACTGCTCTTGACCCATTTGCAAAGGGCTGCAATTCAAGGGTTTAGATGAAAGACCTGCCCACCATACAACATTTTAAGTCAAAATACACCAAAAACTTCTCCAATGCTGTGAGGGTCATTTATGCATGAAACACAGAAGACTAGAACAAATACAGAGACGACATCAAACTTATGGAGCTAGAAAGAAAATGTGCTAACAGACCCAATTAAAAATACAATAACAGTGTAGTAACTCCTCATCTCCAGACAAACAGAGCAAATAGAACAACAGATATTGGGGGAAGAAAAGCAGACAGCAATAGCAACACAGTTCAAAAAATTATTTTCTGAGCCCTTCAAACAAGTTATGATGCAGTTACAAAGTGAGCCAGTTCAACTTCAATAAAGTTACTTTAAGGCACTTCAGGAAACAAAATTACATTTACAAAGTACAATTGTAAACGAAAGAACACTGGTTGGTCATGCACACGTAGATCCTAATGAAATCTATTAAAAAGGTTATGTTCTGGAGTTGTGTCACGATTTCCTATTTATGCACTATACACAAATCTAACTTCCACACCAACACCATTATCTTATTTTTCGGTCATTATTGTCTACACTTTTATGCTGTTAAGCATTCCTCTAAATGTACAACAGAATATTCTTAAATGAAGTCAACTTGGAACTTGAAGAAACAGCAGTTTCTCATGTATCCAAATTCCAAAGTTGTTTGAACAGAGTAACTGTCACCCAAAACATAGAACTTTTAACTTGACAATGCACAGTAGAGGCATTTCACACAAACTACATAATCATCAAAGCATAACGATAGCCATGTCGTCCTTCATATACTGACTACCATCAAATGAGGCACAAGTCATTCCATTCCTTAGCCTTCACTGCTGGTGATAGCAAAAGTTGCACGGTAATCATGACCAATGTAAAATTAACATCTATCGGTAAATTAAGCTGATTTAAAACTAGAAAGGCAGTAATTTCTTTTTCTTTCTGATAAGAGGAAGACAATAACAATTTGATTGTGAGCTTACATAAGGCAGGGGTGACAGAAAGGTAAAATTTAATACAGACCAATGAAAAATGAACCTGTTAATTTATATATAAACTATTGGTACAACAGAATATACAGAACAAAAATCGTGAAAGGAAAAATTACAATCAAACTAACAAAGCCTATCCAAAATCCTGTACAGGTATGCAAATGTACTTCCAAAACATTCAACAATGGGATAAGAACTCTTCCTGACTCCTAGTCAAGGATACTCCAAACCATCCAGATAATATTTCAATCTATAAATTAAGATTTGTAGGACCCTATTATGAAATTGGCTATGTGCACCTAATATGGATCTCCCCAGAACCAGAAATTAGAAGTCTTCCCTAGGCAATCAACATGCACATGAACAACCACCGCCTTCAACCATACTTGAGACATCTAACCAGCAGAAACGGAGAAGAGTACCTTCTGATCTGGGTGAATGTGTCAGCAAAGAATTTTGAGCCACATCGGCCTCCGTCAGATTCTGCAAAAACTAGAAATATCTTAGTAATGAATGCTTGGAGTAGGAAAGAACACCCAGAGGGTGGGGGAAGAGAGAGAGGTATTTATTCAAGCCACACTTAAGTAAACAGAGCCATAACTACAGAGAAATTCCATTTAAAAACAAAATAAACACTTTCAACCTTATTATTCTAAAAAGTACATTATAACATCCATAAAGCTCAAACCCCATGTAACCTTAAGCATACTCACTTCAACTAAACCTACAAGTAAACTAACCTCCACCACTATACCCAAACCGTTTAACAGTGCATACTATAACAGAGAAAGCATGTCCTTGTGGAAGCCAAGGAAGCTGGCTTTCTTAAGCTTACTGCAAACCTCATGAATTAAACTTAGCCAAATCAGAATCAATATTTACAAACAAGGCCCTTCCATCATAAGGTACTAACACCAAGCAATCAGATTACACTAGTAGTCAAATGCACTAGTCAGAAGGCTTGTACAACCTTCTCTCAAGTAATTAATTACCTTCTCAACAGGATCAGGAACAGACGCTTTACTTAAATTTTCCTGTTCATCAATGATGGGTTGATCAACCTTAATCTTGTCCAATGTGCCATTGTCATTACAGGTCCCCTCGGATGAGCTTATTACTTTGTTATCCTTCAAAATCCTAATACTACTTTTGGTTCTTCTCCGTGGGGGTACTGACTTAACAGCTACATCTGCCATATCAGAATCTGATAATGAAGCAGCTTCAGAACCATCAGAACCCCCAAACTCAGTCATGGATGAAATTGCTGATCTCAATTTCATTTTCCCATTTTTCTGCTTTAAATCCAAGTTAGAATGGTCTCTAAGCCATTTAACTATTCTGCTTTGCACATCAGGCGCCATGGTATGATCCTGCAGGAAAGACATTACATCACAAGGAAAAATTTTAAGAAAGCACCAGACATGCTAAACATATTTTAGAAACCAATCAGAAACATAGAAACTAATTCTTTAGTTCACATTACAGCAAGTGAAGCAGATAAGGAATCAGCTGAGAGGCCAATGTCCAATGCCACATCCTTCACATTAACTTTTCCACAATCAATCAGCTGCAGGAGAAGATAAAAAATTAAAACAAGCTCATGAAGTTCCCAATTTATAGAGAATAAGTGACCACAAGCAGACTTTACCTTCTTCAAAATCAGAGAAAATTTAAGGGAATTAGATGCATTAACATCCTCTTTGCTTCTCTCAAATGCCCCTGCATCAATCATCGGCTGTGCTTCACCACCCTCTGATGTCAGCCCAGAATTTAATCTTGGAACAGGAAACACTATCTCCTGTGATTCACTATCACCCGATTTGTCAGAAACAATATCTGGAGGGACTGCAGTTTTATCACCATTTCTAGGGCCAATCCTTAACTTGTTTAATTTGTTTTCCGACAATGCCATCGAAAGATGGTTGGAGACATTTGAGTTCTTGTCAGCTGAGACAGAGGGAGATACCAATTGACTGTTGCTGTTATCTGGTACTTCTGAGTGCTTTGAACAAAATGCCCTCAGCTCAACCTACATGTTTATCAAAGTTGGGATTTATATTCAGAAAGACTAATCACAATCATATGTTGGCTCTTGAAGACAAAACAAGAAAAACATAGCAATACTAGACAGCAGTCAGCAATGGTCATAAATATAAAAATTCCCTTTTCAAATGCATACATAAAACTCTTACATTATCGCACCCATATTTTCCCCAAATTTCCATTCTCTGTCTTGCCTCCCTTGCACATAATGGATGAAACGAAGTTCTGCAAGTTCCTGACCCCCAAGCCAAAAGAAAAAACATATATAGTGAATGAAATCCAAAAGTCGAAGCATTGATATTTTGGTAGTTGAAAGATCTGACGGGTTAAAGAATGTGCAATAATTAAAAATATTAAAGAAGCCCCATTTCTACAAGGTTTTACAATTCAGACATCAATAATATGAACCAGAACCAGACAAAGCTGGTAAAACAACCAAGCTGCCATATGCAACGTGCATTAACCTTGTAGCTACAAAAACAGTCGAGCTTCCACAATATACCAAAATAATTAAGATGTTTTTTAAGCATGCAAATGATCATTAAGATAAAACCTAAACAGGCCATCTCGCTCACGTAAAAGTACAATGACACAGAACAACCATGTAGTACTGCCAAAACATTGCACTTGCAATACCAATTGAAGTTAAGTTTGATCAAGAGAGAATGTACACCGCAAGTTGCGGAAGGAGAAGCTACATCCCATAAATAATAAGATTATGACCCTACAAACTACCAAAGCAAAATTATTGCTACCATTTTCCCATAACACAGACACAACACAGCAAGGTAACACCTTTGTATCTTTTGCGTTACAAGACAACTATCAATTCTATTAAATCAAAATTAAGCATATATGCAATTACCAAAAAACCCACTGGCATGAAAGCCAAAAACAGAAATGATAATTGCATAAGACAGTAAAGCAACAAAGAGTACCATGACTGCATCGAACACAAGCGCCCCACTTCACCTTGCATATGTTACATATTAACTTTCTGCGGGTTTCAGTTATTCCTCCAACATTTATGATAGGCTCCATCTTTGCTATGTCCTCTATATAAACCTCAGGCATCCACTGACAACAAAACAAGTGAGCAAAATCCATAGATCCACCATTTTCAACACTCTTAAGAACCGGCTTTAAAGCGCCACCCTTCTTTGAGCAAAGCACACAAGGCTTGACTGAATCACTAGTATCCGTCTTCTGCTTACACCAAGAGCATAACCATGATGCATCTACATCCTCTAGCACTCCATAGCACTTCTGATGAACTCCAACCTTACAAGAACTACAGACAATCAATCGGTTTGACTCTTTGCCTGCATCACCCATGCAGCAGAAATGGCATAAAGATGAACTCCCATCACATGGAGAGGCTATTAACACTTTCTCCAACCCTGCATCAGCACCCAGAACCTTCCGCTTCTTTGACGGGCGCTCTGATGTTAAAGAAATCTTATTCCTGTATCCTAAAAGCCACTCAACACCACTGGGAGAATATGAATTAAAACTACCCTTTCCCCCCTCAGGCAACCCAGAAGCTCTCACACAATCAATTTCTATGGAATGCTCATCCTTCTCTGTCTTGGCCTCGTCTTCGACAACCCCATTTTCATTTCCACCATTCTCATTCGCGCTTCCAACTAAAACTGAATTGGCGTTCCCATCATTCGCACAGTCGGCCTTGACGACACCATCATTAGCATCCCCATCGTTTGCATTCTCATACTTAACATGGGAATCATTTGCATTCCCCCCATTTATACTCTCATCCTTGACAACAACGCTATTTAACTTGCCACCACTTGCATCGTCCTCACTGACAGCAACTCCATTTGCATTAACGTTCTCATTTGCATTCCGCCTTGGAACATTTCCAACAACCGGAATCAAAAAACACTTGCGAGAAGCTAAATTACTAAGCTCAGATACCTGAAATAAAGCGTCGATATCAGGCAATGTCAAGGGTCTAAAGTAATCCTCAGTCTCCACCCAAATGTTATTACACCGGGACCTCTCGCTCTGCCGAGAACTCTTCTTCTCCGCACCCGCATGCGACTTCTTATGCCGCTTCCGACTGTCCGACTGCCTCGACAAAATGCTAGCCAAGCCCCTAGGCAAGGTGGTGGGCAAGGTGGTGGGCACGCTCGAAGCTGAGCCGTCCTCGGCTACATCAGAAGGCGAGCGCTCACACAACGCCTTCTTAGCCTGTGAGAAAAAATTAATTCTCAAAGAGCTCGACGACTTCTCGGGAATTTCCGGCTGAGTCGCCGGAATTTTGGGCGGAACCCTAGGAATTATGCAAGGCCTCTCCTCGGTGCCGCAACCTCCGTCCGCACCCCTGCCCATCATCTTCTTCTCGTGACATCGGCCTCCGGTCATCACCAACAACCCCCCGACCCACAACCGACCATAAATTCCATCGCCAAAATCCTATCCCTAAACCTAACCTAACCAAACCCTAATTTCTCAAAAATCCCAATTATCGACCTATGATTCTCCAATCCCCAACATGTAGCCAACAAAAAACCCTAACCCTAATCTGACGACTCGTTTTAGCGTGAGAGAGGTAGAGAGAGAAAGCGGCGGTGGGTGAGGTGAGTCGCGGCTGGGATAGGGCTAGGGTTACGGTTATATTCTGGTTCGTATACTTTCCGATCCATTTTTTTCCTTTTTTTTTTTTTTTTTTTTTGTTTTTTTCTTCCAAAAATGTTTTTTCTAGAGAGAGAGAGAGGAGAGAGAGAGGAGAGAGAGATTCTCGTGTTTTTGCAGGGAGTGAGTGAGGACGGTACGTTTTAGGAGATTTTTTTTTATACGTGGGGTCCACTGTAGCGTGGAGTGACGCCACACATTTGAACTCGTACAGCGGCACTGCTTTACACGTGGCGTTCATTCATAGGAGGGACGCGTGGCTTTCACCGAGTCAATTGTCTAAATTTGGCACAGTTTTAGCTTTTTTTAAACAAAGATGCTATTCTTAATTTGTTGGTAGCATTTTTGCTCACCACCATAAACTATGGTGTATGCTCACCATACATCTAATCAATTGACACGTGTCATTTTACTTAACTCTAGTTAACTTTCACATTAAATGTTAGTTTTTCGATTTTGAAAAAAATTAACCAAGATTAAGTGAAATGACACGTGTCAATTGATTAGGTGTATGATGAGCATACACCATAATTTATGGTGGTGAGCAAAAATGCTCCCTAATTTGTTACCATCTACAACTGTTAGTATTATCTTTCTAATAGAAATAAATCAATATGATTTAAACTTGTTTTTAACAAAAATCGAATTTAAACTTTTTAAACCCTAGACCGTAATACTAAGTGGCAACAATACTCTTTTTTAACTTTTTTTCTTGCACCATGGCTGAAAGTAATAATAACTCAAAAATGGAATTCATCGTAACTCTCTGCAATTTTATTTTTTGCACTATATTTTATAATATTGGCATTAAAATTAACATTAAATTGTGATATATTAGAGAGTTTATAGAGAATTCCACTTTAAAGAGTCTCCTTAGCATTTCTCTAAACTTTGGTGTAAGTTCAATTTTTACCGATTCTCTACTCCGAACATTTAATAATTTAACTCACTAAAACTATAGTTTGTAAAACAAACAAAAAAATAAGTAGTTTGTAAAAAAGCAAAAAAAGTGTTTGCTCTTTGATTTCATAATTCATTTACTGTTTTGTTAACTTTTGACCATATAAACAAGAGAATTGATAGTCATTCGTCTCTTTGTTTTACTTATAAGCACTAAAATAAATTACAAAGATTTCACCAATTTCAACAGTTGAATTATAAAAAAAGTACCTTATATATAAGATTAAAGTCATCATCTGTTATGTTTATATGTGTTATATGAGAAATTTTGCGTAGAAAAATCACATGTCTTATATAACTGAAGAAAATTATCACGGCAAATTGTTTTTTTGTTCTCATCTCTTTCTATCTCCCAAACACATATATCTTATTCATTTCAACATCCTCTGATTCCAAGAGGTTTTTCTCCTAAAAATACATAAGGTTCTAAAAGACACTATGCGCTAATCGAACGGCATGATGGAGCCTAGTGCCTAGGCGGGCACCTAAGAAGATTTAAGTGAATCTATTATATTTCGTGTGTATATAAGTATTTATTTGTACTTAAAATATATATAATTTCATCATAAACACAACGTAGAATAAAATATATATATTATGAAGTATTGGAACATAATGAAAATGGGAAACAAGCATATAATGTGTGTTCATTTAAGTATACAACAAGTCCCTAATAATTATTGTAAAAAATAAAATGCAAAATGAAAGTTATCTATTTTTTGTCTCTAAGTAAGTCGCAACTTAGGCTGGTCTGGGCGGGCTAGGCGAGCGCCTCATCAGTTCTATGTAGGGCTGGGCAAACGGGTACAGGAACCGCGGGTCGGGGCGGGTAATGGCGGTTCGGGGCGGGTACGGGCCGGTTCCTACTTTTAAAAAAAAGAAACGGGGCGGGCCGGGGCGGGTCTTTGTGAATTTCAGTCCGGGCCGGTTCCAGGGTATAAGAACCGCGGGTACCCGGACCGGCCCGTTTGTAATTAAAATGAACGAACCAGATTGATGAATAAGATACCATATCTAATCTGAACCGTTGTTTTAGTTTTACCCTAAGTTCTATCTCTCTCTCATCCCGATTCCCTCCCGTCCCGAGTCCTGACTCTCTCACTCTCCCACTCTCTCAAACTTTCAGACCTTCCCTCGACTCCGATCCCCTCACCAACCGTCCTTCCCTCGACTCCGATCCCCTCACCAACCGTCGTTTCTCCTCGGCGAATACAACGGGACCACCCTTGCCATCGACAACATCCCAGAGAACCCATGCCATCACCCTTGCCGTCGATTCTCTCCTCTTCGATAGCAACCCCCGCCGTCGTGACTCCATCACCCCATCACCGTCGTGACCGCCAGAGAACCCAGGCCATCATCCCTCTAAAATTTAGGTAATTTTGAATTAGGGTTTTGTTATTAATTTGAATTTTGGGTGTAGGGATTTTAGGGTTTTTAAATTGGAATTTGGGATTTTAAGGTTTTCGAACTAGGTTACTACTAGAGTTAATTTTCCATTTGCATGTTGATTTGTAAGAGGCTGTGTTTAACTTTAACCCTCTATTTCGGAAAACATGGTTGCATTTTATAGCTGTGCCTGTGCATTTATTCAGGTATAACTGTGCCAAACAATGTAAAGTTTCTGATTTGAGAGGCATGATCTGTTGGACTGGATGAGTAGAGATTTCTGTTGATTTTTTGTATGAAAGTGACCAGCTTTAACCGCTGAATTGAACGAAATGTTTGCTCCGTTTACCCGTAATCCCAAACTGCGTGAAATGCAGCAAATGCTTCAGTGCAAAACTTGGAATGTTATAAGAGTAGTATATTGTGATCGTGAATAGTTGTTTGTTTGTCTTGAGTTTATGTGTGTGTATGCATCTAATTGGAATGATTTTATTTCACATTGAGATGTCATAGTTTGTGAACCTTATAGTTAGCTAACGTACAGTTGTAAATTTTAAACTAGGCAACATCCAAAACCAGTTCAACTGCTGTTGGTTCAGAATCACCGGCAGATCAAGCTGAAATTCATAGATTGAAATTCAGGGTTGTGAGATGGATATTTGTTGCAGATTAAGAATGGTGTTTGTAGCAATAATGTGTTAGCAAAAGGTGTTGTGGTTTTTTTAAGTTTTCGAGCTTCTTTTCGGTTTTTGTTTTTTTTAAATTAGAACACCAAATTTACCAGTATTATTGAACCATTCGTCTATGTTATGAATGTAGAATGCTGAGGTTATGGTCCAAGAGTGACGGTTAGGAGCATCAAGAGAATCAAGAAAGGCGAAGAAGTGACTGTTACTTATACTGATTTGTTGCAGCCAAGGGTATCTGCATTTTATCTATATACACATTATACATGGATCAGCGATTGGAATTTTGAATTCATATAATCCACATCTGTTTTGTCAAGTTAACTGAGCGATGTGTCGATGACTGTGAGATGAGAATTTGCTAGTGTCATTTTATGCTTATTGTCCCTGTCTTAGGAAACTAAACTTGATGAGACAATGCAAGGCAATCCGACTTCTTTCCACTTTAGGGATTAGCTAAATCTTGCCCCATTTGACTTTTCTTTTACTTATTTCCAATTTTAATTGTGTTGATGTTATATTTTAATCGCTTTCTTTTAACGTCATATTTTCTTTTCTTCTCATGAGCACCTCCAGGCAATGAGGCAGTCAGAGCTATGGTCAAGGTATCTGTGTATGTGCAAACTGCAATCTGTATTCTGTGCTATTTTTTTCAAACTGCAATCTGTGCTATTTTTTTTTTCAATCTGTGCAATCTGTGCACTGCAAAATGCAAACTGCAATCTGTGCAGTTTTTTCAAACTGCAATCTGTGCAGTTTTTTCAAACTGCAATTTGTGGAATCTGTGAAATTTGTGGAATTTGTGGAATCTGTGGAAATCTGTGAAATTTGTGGAATTTGTCTGTGTGCAGCAATCTGCAGTTTGTCTCTGTGCAGCAAAAACTGCAATCTGTGCAGTTTGTATGTGTGCATCAAAAACTGCAATCTGTGCAGTTTGTATGTGTTTGTATGTGTGCAGCAATCTGTGCAGTTTGTATGTGTGCAGCAAAAACTGCAATCTGTGCAGTTTGTATGTGTTTGTATGTGTGCAGCAAAAAACTGCAATTTGGGCAGTTTGTATGTGTTTGTAATTTGTATGTGTGCAGCAAAAACTGCAATCTGTGCAGTTTGTATGTGTGCAGCAATCTGTGCAGTTTGTATGTGTGCAGCAAAAACTGCAATATGTGCAGTTTGTATGTGTTTGTATGTGTGCAGCAAAAACTGCAATCTGTGCAGTTTGTTTGTATGCAGCACAAACTGCAATCTGTGCAGTTTGTATGTGTTTGTTTGTGTGCAGCAAAAACTGCAATCTGTGCAGTTTGTATGTGTGCAGCAAAAACTGCAATCTGTGTGAAGCAAACATGTTTAAACAGGAAGAAAACAAAAAAAAAAAAAAAAAAAAAAAAAAAAAAAAGACCCGTGGACCCGGACCGAACCGGCCCGTTTCAATCAGGCCGGGTAAGGTTCGGTTCCTATTTTCAAAATTGTAGTGCCCGGCCCGGCCCGCCCCGTCTCCTTTAATTCCGGGTCCGGTCCGGTCACTTAAAAAATGGGCCCGGCCCGGCCCGTGCCCAGCCCTACTTCGTACCATTATTAGTATCGAATTTAAGTGGATATGTTGTGGATCTGGTCTTTTGTTCCTAAAATGTTTACTTGCTTCCTTCATTTCGATGGCTTGAGAGTGGATCTCCATTTTGTTGGATGAGACTAATCTTCATCGAATTTATAACTAATTTTAGAGAAGATATTGATTATAAAGTGATCGTGTTGTATATTGGGTGCTCATAGATCTGGAGGTGACAGGCAAATGGCTACGCACTCGTCCAAGTGTCGGGAGAGAATCGAGCGGTAGTGTCATTTTTCCTTACGGTGTTTACATTAGTTGTATCATATTTGAGAGCTTTCGAAGAGGCTTGTTGGGCCCTATCCGAAGCAGGGATTAAATTAGAGCAAATTGTAACAATGGTCCCTCAACTTTAATGAAATTAGAGCAATGGTCCCTCAACTAAAAATCCATTACTAGTGGTCCCTCAACTTATCAAAATGTGTAGCTATAGTCCTTTTCATCAATTTTGTCAAAATAAGTTATGTTTGAATAACCATTTATATAATTAGGGTCCCTTAACTCATCAAAGTGTGTAATTATGGTCCTTGTCGTCAACTACGTCAAAAATTTTGTCAAAACGAGTTATGTTGGAATGATCATTACTACAATTGGGTTAAAGTTAAAGGACAATTTCTCCAGTTGAATTAAAGTTGAGGGACCAATAGTAATGAATTTTTAGTTGAGGGACCATAGCTGCACATTTTGATGAGTTGAGGGACCAATGGTAATGGATTTTTAGTTGAGGGACCATTGCTCCAATTGAGTTAAAGTTAAGGGACCATAGCTACAATTTACTCATTAAATTAGACCGAATCTAAAGGTCTTTTGATTTTATGGAAGTAAAAATATGACTTGTTTTTTCTTACTTTAATGATTAGCTCTTCCATATACAAGTATTTCACATGTTTTAAGGGGTGAATAATTGTGGTTCGCCACCAGTTGTCTTCTTTTAAAGAAAAATAATAAAAATGGCTAATCATGAAGAGGTTTGACCATGTTGTCAGAGTGAGGATCCTCACCGAATCCTCAAATCACATTCGTTCATCGTACATCATGCGGTTATAAATCATTGTAATTTTTTTTATTTAAAATTGAATATAAACAGTACTTGACGAAAAACTAACCGCACGATGCACGATGAACGGATGTGATTGAAGGATCCCTAGAATCCTCACAAAGAGGATTCGGCGAGGATTCTCTCTCATGTTGTTATTGAAGGGGATTTTAAAATCTTAATACATACAGTTACAAAGAGATTAAAAATTGTGACAAATTTCATCACTCGTCCAAGAAATTTGGTATTCGTTAAAGCATATTCCTTATTATATGATGGATAATGTTAGAGATACCAAATTTTTAAACTAAATTATATGGATGTCAATGATTGAGTTATTACTTAAGTGTTGAATAATGTGCTTATTTTTTATTGGTGACACATCTGGTTTACAGTTTGAGATCTTCCTTGGGAAGATTGTTTTTTCCACCATACAACAATCTGCAATTAAAATTAAAAGTGAAGCAGAAAAAGAAGAAGAATGGTGCTGAGGTTGAACCACCGCCACAAAGGAATATAAAATAGAAGCCTAAATTTTTTTCTTGATCCTTGTGGTGAGACACTACTTTTAAATCGATCCATGTGGTAAAAAAAAAAGTAAGTTCGTTATCAATCGTAGTCCAAATTGAAATTTCTATCAAAATCTCATCCACATGCAGGGGTAAAAAGGTCATTCCATTCTTTTTTCTTTTCTTTTTGGTAATTCCACTTTTTTATTATCAACAAAAAAAGAAGAAGAAATCCCTCCCCAATCCCTACCCTTGTCACCCATAGCCACAGCGACCACCCACCACCTTCTCCCACTCTCTCACATAACCCTAGCCATCTCATCCACCACTGTTCTTCTTAACATGAAACTAAATTCAATGTTTGCATAATAACTTATATTCTAACCTGAACGTTGCGAGGTACATTGTGATTTTTTAAATCTTGAATTTGGACTCTTGACTCTCTTGAAATAAGAAAGTCTGATAATATAAATCTTGTAATTTTATTATTTATTTATTCTTTTATTGTAGCTTTAAAAGTTTTAAAAATAAAAAAAAAATTATGCCGATATGGCACTTTTTGTTTGGTTGATGGAATCAATAAAAACAAAAATAATAATTTTGCCCCTACAAATGACAGAAGAATGAGGAAAAATTCAATTTGGACTATGATTAATAACGAATTTCACCACATGATTACAATTAATAGCTTTTTCACCACATGAGTCTATTTAAAAGTAGGGTATCACCACAATGATCACGAAAAAAATTTGGCCAAAATAGAATGGTGCTCAATTAAATTTTAGTTTCCATTCTACTTTTTTTCGACAGCAGGGAGGGGGAAATTGGTAGAAATTGAAATCAGTACGACCATTAAGGAAATACCTTTTCATAGCTTCAAAGAGAATTTTAATTTTCCAAGAACAATGAAATCAAAAGTCGCGCTGCTCTCCTTCAAGTTGTAGCTGTTGAAAATTTGAGCATGAACCTTATATTTATTTTTGGCGTGTTTTGATTTTGTTTAGTTGTAACAGGATTATATAAACTTAACAGTTTTTTACCGTTAGATTAATCATATGGCTCACATAAAAGAGGTCCTCAAAAAGAGGACCTTAGGAGAGCACTCCTCCACTATAGTTAACACTAATTTGCTACTTTAACACACAAGAGCATCATCGAGAGAAGTTGTAAAACCACTAAAACTCTCTTTTTTTTTTAGCCAAATCTAAAAGACTTATCTCCAAGACACCTTATAACGGACTCTATATAATAGAAAAGTGAACATTTGCTCTTTAAATTTATAGAGTGATTGTTCATATGCTAAATGTTAAAAAAAAAAAAAAAAATTCAATAGTGGACCCTTGAGCCAAGAAGAAGACGAAGAGAGATTGGGGTTCCGAAAAATTAGTGGGTAGAGATTTATGTTTTTGAAATGAATGTTAATAATAAAATATTCAAATATTGTTAAAGTAGAGAGTGTTGTTGGAAATAAAAAATTAAAAATATCAACAAAAATAGTTTAAAAATATCAACAAAAATAGTTTTTTGATACTGTTCAACTGGTAAACTAGCACAAATTTAGCAAAAATTGTTGAAGATGCTCTAACTACTGTCAATCTTGTATTCACTTTTGTAATTTCTTTTTGCCATTATTTTTTTTAACAAATGATAATATACCAATATTAAACTACGAGGAAGGGAATTCGAACATAGGATCTCGAATGCAAGAGGGAAAGTTTTTAACCAATTGAACTACAAGCCACTTGCTTATTATGATGTTTAAGTTCATACCATTTGAATTGTATGGGTATTAAGATCTTCATTCTAATGTCTTTCTTTTTAAAAGGTAACTTAGTTGCAAGTGACCATTTACCACAGAGGTAAAAAAGTGTTGAATCCTTGCATGACCGCATGAGTTCAAACCCTGTCGGTGACTAATATAACCTCTAATCTAACAAAATCTATCGTTAAAAAAAAAAGTAACTTAGTTAAGAAAACAAAAAAATCTACAACATTCATTTACTTTTGCCAATGGCATGAAAGTCAAGCTCATTAATTCCCATCTCTTTAATTAAGTAAAAACCAGTGTTCTAAAACGCAGGCTAGGCGGCGCCTAGGCGCTGGACTGCGGGCCTCCGTTGTGATTATTATGAAATTGTTCAACAAATCGGAAGGGCTATTAATCGGTGTCTAGGCGGCCGCTAGGCGGGCAACGCGACCTCTTGGTTTTGTAACAAAAAAAAAAAAACTCTTTGTACTGACGACAAGAGAGTGATCTGTTGAGGAAGGAGAAAGAGATATGCAATTTTCTTGTTGAAAGAAGAGAGAGAGAGCCGTCTGGAACTTCTTGAAACCATCGTCGTCGAGGATCACCAGTACACTGACCCACACAATTTAGTTGATTTTTGGGTTGGGTTGGTCGGGATATGCGGTTTGATGAAGATGAAGGCTTGTTTGCTCGATGACAGGACGACACTGCAGGAAGAAGGTAACTGGGTTGTTTAAACCAAAGGATCTGTGGTTTGATGGAGAAGTGAAGATAAGGGAAGGAGATTTTGGAATTGACGGCATAAAGAAAAAGAAGATGAGAGTTGGGTGTCACAAATGATTCAATGAATAAAGAAAAAGACATGTTTAATAAAATATAAAAAAAAAGAAAAAGAAAAAGACATGTTTAATAAAATAATGGATTGGGAATATATAATAAATTAAACAAAATATCTAATAGTTATTGTCGAATCTTTTATCATCTTTAGGTTAGGGTTTTATTTGTAAATAACCAAACATATAAGGTCTTTTTAGGTTATGTCTTTCTGGATGTATAAAGTTTGTGTAGTCTTCTACTTTTTATTTTTGTATTTTATTATTCTTTTATTATTTATGAAAATATAGTTTTTTTTAGGTGTAAATAGACATTTATTTACAATATATATAATAAATTTATATAAATCCGCCTAGGCAGTCTAGGCGCTAGGCCCCTGCCCGCCGCCGGACTAGCGCCTAGCGATTTTTAGAACCTTAGTAAAAACATAAGTAAAAGCACTTGCCCAAAAAAATCAAGAAGATCGAAAATACAAGCATCCACTACAACCCAGAGTGGTGCAAAATAATTCAATTGACAAAAACAAAAGAAAAACGTAGGGATCGAGTTTAAACGACTCCGGCAGGTTGCACCCGATTGTGTTCGTCTAATTACTACCAAAGTTTCATGTAAAAAGGAGCTTTTTAACTCGATGGAAGGGTCAATGTGACGATTCATAGCCTTAGGGCAGTAAAGTGTCCATTTTAAACGACAAACCAAATTATTACGTATCATGGAGTAAAGGGTCTCCATTTGTTTTTTAAAGTAGAGACTCATTGTAAGATTCACATCACATCGAACTTCAACGATTCGAACCGTATATTTTTTAAGTTGCATCTCATAGATTATCCTTGAATATTAACCAAATTGGGATTTTTTTTTTAACAAACGATATTATCTACATTAAGAGAAGGGGATGAGTTAAATCTCACAATGTGGTAACAATAATGTGGTTCAAATTCGTATTTAGCGAGAATCGAACATAAGACCTCTCACTTACAAGTGAAGAGGAATACCACTAGACCATAGTACTAAGTGACGCCGAATTGGAAATATTTAAGACATCTAATTGAGTTCAAAGAAATTGACGAACACTTTGTTCTATAAAAAACAATGGAATTTCATCATTATAATTAGATATGCAAATGGTTTATGATTGAATTGAATTTTTGCAAAAATGATCTATGAATCGAAACTTACAAAATAGATGGTTCGGATCGTTGAAGTTCGACGTGAAATAAGTCCCATAACTAATCCCCATGTTTTTTGAGAAAAAACTTCCCTTAAATGGACTGTGTATCATAAATTGCGAGGGTGCAAATTGTAGACACCCGTATTTAATCTTAGAGAGACTATTTTGTACTACATCTTATTAGTAGGTGATGCGTACTGTACATGACCAAGATCTAAGGATATAATCCATTAGCTAACATAACAATTATACCAACCAACTTTAGTTAAGTGACAATAAGAATTTTTATTTTTACTATAATCTAATAGTATTCATCTTAATTGTAAATGAGAAAATATCGAATATTATGAATGACAAGTTCAATACCAAAAATAGGTATAAGCGATATGAAGATTATATTTACACACCCCAAATTACTTCTCTCACACTCTTTTAATTTTTTAATATTTTTTTATCAAGTGTTAGTAGTGTGTAGAATATCTAAAAAATATTTAAAAAAATAAAAGAATGTGGATCAAGTAATTTAGGTTGTGTGAATATAATCTCTCTAAGCGATATAATACGACAGTGGACTTGGGAAATGAGAATTTGGGAACTGTACAATGGGTCATCATAAATAGGTACCAAAACACATAAGAATCACTTCCATGTTTGGCGAGGCAAATTCAACCGTACGTTATTACCAACCACGGGCACGATCTATTCTTCCTACTTTTGTTGACAGCAATTCTCCAAAAAGCACTTGTATCTACTTCAGTTCAGCACTGCAAAGTGCAAACACACCCTAATTCTACTTTAGAGTTCATGACAAACCTCTGAATGTCACACCTTCACATTCAATTTCTTCTGTTGCATTATTCATCCAAGTTCTTAGAACCATGGAACAAATAACAACAACTTTAACGAGAAAATATTAACCAACGACTGCAAAAACATTCATACCAAGAAGAACTAAAACTAAAACTAAAACTAAAAATAAACCCTTTCGATTTCTTTTCCGTAAAATTTGACCAAAAAACATCATAATAAGCTTTTTCTTGTAGAATGAAAACCCTCCTGAAAGAAAAAAAATGAAGAAAAGGACCAAAATAAACCAAAATATCAATTCCCCATTCATTCTTCTTCCACTGCAGACAAAATAGCCCCTAACCTATCTCTCCCCATTAAATTTAAAACCTAAACGAAAAAAAGGAAAGAAAAAAAAAAACCATTTTAGGCGGACAGGATTGGGGCACCTGTAACTTATTGCACTATTTGCAGAATCCAGAGTTCGAACCGAAACCCATTCTCTTCTTTCATAATAACCGAAACTCATCAGTTTTCTTTCTTTTCTTTCTTTTTTTTGCAAAACAAAAGAGAGAGGAGACTAACCATCTGCCATCAAAAAATTGAAAATCCTTGGATCTGTGTAAGGGAAAAAGTAAATCAAGCTTCAGACACAGAGTCAGTTGACCTCAATTCAGACCGAGCCCCGCCCAAATCAGCCGCAGGAGATTCAGACACCACAGCAAGCTTTGGCTGCATGCCTCGGCATTTCCGAGATGGCCGTGATTTCATGTACTGCACAAGAAAGAGCACAAGCAAAGAGTTAATGAATTGCAAACAAATTGTTAAGACTTCAATTCAAACAATAACAAACTACAAAACACTGCACCAATTAAATTCCTAAACAACAAAATATTTAAACTCAAATACGTCAATTCAGATCAGCTTGGTAGATCCCATCTTTGGAGCAACCTAACCCTTACTGGAGCCAAAAAATAATTCTTTACCTGGTCATAAAATGCATTTATCTCTTCTTCCGTAAGGCCACCATCATCCCCAGAGTTTTCCTCCCAACCAAGAGATCGAAGGAAACGAGCCTCTTCCTCATCTGGATAAACTGCCGCACTGGGGCCAGTATCAGAAAACTTCTGAACATCTTCAGAGCTATCATCATTGCCAGTCACCAGAGCACCATTTTCAATGGTGTGAGGGCTTGCAGGATCACTGAATAATTCCCTAGTTATTTCACCAGATTTTTCCATAGTGGGAGATGAAATGATAGGGGCTGAATCTGGGAGAGTAATTGTACTGTTCATCAAGGTTTTGTTCTTCAAGCATTTGAAGAAATCATTCCGGCTCTGGACTTGAGACAAAGAAGGTCTCTTTTCCAACGTGGATCCAGATTTCAGATCCAAGGCTGCTACCTTGCGCTCCACAGATGAAAGCTTCTGGTGGTTGGGGCTTCTTAAGGGAGCGGATGCAACTGGGGGAGCAACAGCAAGTGGGCTATTTGCTGCTCTGCTAGCATTACTTGTTGGGCTAGTGACATCCTTTGGTGAAGAGGAGACTCCATTTTCCCATACTGGTTTGAGAACAAGGAACTTCGAAGTCTTTGGAGCATCGGACTTGACAGAGCCACAACGAAGAGATTGATTGTGCAATTGAGAGGGCTGCTGCTGTCCAACCTTAACTGGCGCATTTGTTTCACCCGGTCTAGCTGCTGCTTTGGGCTTTGATTTGTCAGAAGAGCTGAGAACCTGAAAAGAAATAAGATAATTGTTACCAGAACTCAAAAGTGTAAAGGCTTCTAAAACTGGTAAATTCAATGGTCGTATTTACAAATACATTTACTGTGTGCGCACAGTACCACAGCAATTTAAGGTTGCATTGTTTTGACACATAACCAATGTCTTACAAGGTAAATTACAAAAGTATCCCATATGTTATTCAGTACCTACAATAACATAAAAAAAATAAGGAAAAAATCTCCAAGAGTAGTAGTCAGAAGACAGCCTGTAAACAACTAGTTCCGCAACGAACTATCATGTCCACCTACTCCCAAAATCCCCATCATGCATGGAACAAAGAGAAGAGAAGAGAGGTTGAGAGGGAATAAGTCCCAGGGAGTAAGAGAGGGAGGGCACAAGAGCATCAGAAGAAAGAAATGGAACCAAACCAACTGTATCTAAGTTATAAAATAGATTGTTGCGTCTCTGAAATAAATGGAGCCCAACCAAACAAATCCACAAGATCAACTTACGTGCATAGTTTTAGAATAAAATTAAACTACTAAACTAGCAACTGTCAATGAATCTAAAATTACATCCCCACTACTTCAGTTCAGACTAAGAATAGAAACTCAAGTAAACATGTATTCAGAATTGCTATCAGACATAAAACTCAAAACATTTATAACTTGTAACTTGAAAGGTCGATCTAATCATAATTATACATCTTAAATAGAGCATCAATCCTACAATATTCAGTTTTGACCTCTTCCACATGCCTCTGCACTACAAGTGCGATCGTGAAGTTCAATGTCAACGAAGGTAATATTAGTCCCAACCATTAACCTAAATTATTGATATACGGGAGATGAAAAGGCTAAAAGAATTAAAATTTCAAAAATTGACTACCAAGTTTACCAACGCATGCTGAAATGTGGTTTTTGGCCCACTCAGAATGGAAAACTAAAGTTAAGCATCAAAGAAAAGGTACATGAGGAAAAGGTCACCATGGGCTTGCACTCTCACATAGCAACTTGGTTCTTTTTTCTACAGAATTCCTTGATGCTCAATGGTGAGGTAAAAATTCAAATATATATGTTGAGAAGCATTAAGGTAAACAATATAAATAATAAAACAAGAACACCATCTTGAACAATACAAATGACCAATAAAATATTACTCTAAGAACTGTCTAATAAATTAGAATTCGAAGGTTTATATCTATCAAAACAAGCTGAAGCGAACATCAGTGGAATTTACTTACAGAAGGTTTGGGCATTGAAGGTGTCACTGGAATTAATTGCCTTGATTGCTTGATTGCCAATTCCTCAAGCCTCTGTGTCTTGATAGACAACTACAAAAGAAAGTGTCTCGTCAGATCAAACACAGGCACATATTATTCAAATAGCACGAGACAAATCAAACTTCAGTTACCTGAGGAACGGTGCGAGCTTTTGCTGGAGCTTGTGACAATGCTTCAGCCATGTTAAGACCAGACATTGCAGTTGAAGCCCCAGAACTTGAAGTAGCAGCAACAGTTGGTTGAACAGGAAAGGATCCTGAGCTACTGCTCCCAATGATAGTAGAAGGGACCTCAGCCAGAGCTGAGGTCCATCCCTCCCCACCAATTAAAGCTGAACTACCAACAGGCAAGCTTTGAACAGCTGTGCTAAATCCAGGAGATGGAACTCTTCCAATATCAGGTGCAGCTGGCCTTTCTTCAGTTCCAAGTGAGGGAAAATCCTTATCAAACACAACCTTTTGAATACCAACTCCAACACCAGAAAGCAAACCATTGCCATTGTGATGATTGCTATTACCAGAACTTTTTGAGTCAATAGCAGCTCTTCGGGGCAAAAGCTCAGTCTGCTTCCTGGACACCATAGACTGAGAGCGTCGCAATGTATCCTTCTCAACCCTACTGGTAAAAATGTTTCCTAGAGGGTCAGAAGGGTCACGGTCCCAATGGTCTCCAAAATTCGATCTCTCTTTTTCCTTCTCACGGTCCTTATCACGGTGGCTTCTGTTAAAACTACTGTAAGCATGCTTTGCAGAACCATTACCAGAACTTCTCCGGGAATTGGAGGAGGAAGAACGGTCCAGGAAAGCAGAGCGCGGAGCATCAAAATCAGTTATGCTCTTTGAGGTTCTATTTCTCAAGTGATTAGCCAAAGAAGAAACATCTGTATACGAATTACAAACATAACCTAAGTCAGACAATGTACCCAAAAGTTCCATTGTAATAGAAGCCTCCGCAGTATGTATGTGTGAGCATGCATGTGTATGAATAAAATCAAAAGGAAAACACTGGGACCATAAAACTTGGATAGCAGAAAGTACCTGAGTGAGAAGATGATGATGCAAAGTGGTGGGCTGAACTGCCACCCCCAGTAACACTTCCTGTACTTCTCAACCATTCTGGAACTAAGGTGGGTTCACTTCTTTCCATAAGGAGCAGTGAACATGATCAGCTATAACAACGGAAACACTTCTCACCTTCTCCACCACCTCTGTCCTTTACCCCAAACTTACTATATTTGGACACGGATATACCGAGTTTGAACAAAAATATTTCTATCTTCCACTTCAAGAGCCAATCTTGCATCAACCAAGGTAAGCAAGTGACTACCACAACTCAAATTGTACTCCTCACTACAATAAGAGCCGGTTGCTTTATCCGTATCTTTCACAACTAGAATTTGCTTCTGTCAAACTTATGGAAAAATGAAAATATCCACAAGTTCTGTACCCACAAGGTACTCTTCAATATAGAATAGCCAAAGTCCAATTTTCGTTTCCCCTAAATAACCAATCCTGCTTCCCAGCCGCTGCCAGTTAATCAAGTAAACAGTCTCCGATATTGCTACGATTTTACCAACTGAATGGGTTATATACTACAATCTACCAACACTATGGGACTTAGAAAACGAAACAGATTCTAACCAAGGTGCGAACCCAGAGCAGGAAAACAAAGGCAATGCCAAGAACAAGGTGCATGTCTCGAATTGCAACAGGATGGTATCGACAACAACGGAACCCAAAGAATATAAAGGGGGAAAAACTGTCTACGCCTCCATCTTCAATTGAAAGATGGATTTGCAGAAGGGAATTGCAATCTCAGCAGAACCTCATATTCAAGCCCAATAGAGATAGAAGCAATTGGGTGTTTGTTCACTAGGCCAACAATGAATAACAACAACCCACGATTCTCACACGAAAATTCACACCCATCCAACAGTTCAATCTCAGAGACGATTAAAAAAACCTAAAATTTGGGAGTGAACGCCGAGTAAATGCGCTGAAATTGAAACCCTAGCACATATATATATATATATATGCTATATTTGTATATCTCTTCTCTGTTTCTATAGAACTCCCAATAGACCTAGGATTGCAGAGTCCCCAAATTATTCCACCAAAGCGATACGAAAAAATTTAGAGATAGAGAGAGAGAGGGGAGAGAGAACAAACCCTAGCCCCGCGCAGTGAATTGGCGATTAACCAAAACGTAACCGTTTTAATAACCGCCCCCAGTATATTCTCTCTCTATTGAAAACAATGCGTTTCAGAGTCCACGAGAGAGAGAGAGAGTTTCAGAGTTACGGAGGAGAGAGAGAGAGAGAGAGAGAGAGAGAGGGAGGGAGAGCGGCGGCGAGAGGAAGCGCGGCGGAGGAGGAGAGGAGGGGGGGATTGGGGGAAACGAAGAATGGTGTTAGAGTGCCGTGAGAGTCTGAAATAATAGGGTTTTGTTAGTCTTGTTTGCGCGAGAGGAGAGAGAAAGAGGGGGAGAGAACTTTGGGTTTGGGTGAGAGCAAGGACGAGAGGGTTGGGTTGTGTTGTGTTGTGTTGTGTAAATTTTGTGTTAGTTTTTAGCGACACTGGGAAGGATGAAACGTATCATGAACACCCTCTTCTTCTTCTTTTTTTTTTATTTTTTATTTTTTATTTTTATAGGTAAAATAGGAAAAAATTATCATAATTTTATTTTTCTTAAAGTATTAATTAATGAAAAACGCATGTCTTCATTTTTGTTATCAAAGTGTCCCCGAACAATAGCATACGTATCACCTTACCCCCACTGTTGCAACTAATTTCACTTTTTTCCTTTAAATTTCATGTGTCTCGCATTACTCAAGTTCATCAATGATGTCCAATGAATTATTAACTTTGGGTTACGATGTTAAAGGCTATTTAACTGAACGATTATCGAGGGAGGGAGAGACGATGCAGCGAGAAGAGAGAAAAGAGAGAATTTGTGAATTTTGAGATGTGTATTGTGTCAACTCATTGTGCCTTTATTTATAATAATAACAAAGAGAAAATCATTGTTTTTCAAGTGATACAACTTAAATAGGACACTATCTAAAGGGAAAGGATCCTTTCTGGATCCCTCCCAGTTGGATCCTGAAAATTTCCTACAAGCCTCGCCTCCAGCGTAGCTGCGAAGCCATTGCAGCTTCATCTTCTTCCTCGAACAGGTATGCGAAGCCACGATCTCAACATTGACTCAAACACGACCACGAAGCCATCAATCCCTACTACGATCCCAATGACGTCATCGTCACCTCCACCTCACGTGACAGCCAGCATGCCCTCATTCGGGACGGGGTGTGTCACCAGGAATATTTCTGACGGCGTTAACTGACGCCGTCAGTATGCAGTGCACGTGGCACCGTGTAGGGGGCGCGTAGGTCCGTGCCATTTCTGGCGCGTGAGGGCGCGTGGTATATCCAAATTTTTTTCTAAAAATTTGGTGATAATCCTGAGGTTGTGTAGATCACAGTGGTATATTTATATACCTAAATTGAGCAATGTATGAGAAGTTATTAGCTAGTTTTGCCTATGTGCTTTAAAATAACGTTTTTATAGTTGTTTCGCATATAGGTGAGACCTATCCCGAGGACAAGCGCGTTCAAGGGCGTCACGGGGGTTACGACCCTTCGACATACCAGTGAATGGGCAGTTATTTTCTGTTTACACCTATATACTACTGATTTTTCCCAAAAATTGAATTTAAATGAAAGTATGTTTTAAAATGCCATGCATACATAATATATGAATGATATGAATTAGTATTTGATGCATATATATGAAATGGTGCTGTGGACGCACATGTGAGTATCAAGTGAGTTTTATGTGTTCATGTGAATTATTAATGATATGAATTGTGTTGAGAGCTCATAACCTGCACCCCTGGTGTTAGTGCTTATATTATTCACCCCGCACCACACGCTCACATTGGATCCAAGTAGGTGCATGTCGTACAGACCATTAGAGGTGGTTCCGACATGTCGTACAGACCATTAGAGGTGGTTTCGACTTGTAGGTGACTTTAGATTATTATACAGTTGTTGATGAGAGAAGCAGTAGAGCGTATTCTTACACCATTCTTGTCGTACAGACTACTTCAGGTAGTTCCGATTTATATGCAGAGTAGTGTCGTACAGGTCACAGTTGATGACTCCGGTTAGATTGGATATTGAGCTATAGAATTAACCGTACAGGACAGCTGCAAGGTCTCCGGTTGATTCCTTATTTCACCTGTTATATTGATGCATCCTTATTATGTTTTGAAGCATAGCATGGCATATTTTCCTGAAAAGTGTTAAAGACTTGTGATTTGAGTTTTGCTGCTATATATGGTTATACATATACTATTTGTCTGGGAAAGTATACATGTTTTACAACGAGGGGTTAGAAGTGTTGTTAAATGAAATATTTTCGAAAAGCTTTGTTTTACTGACCCACTCAATCTTGTTTTGCGTCCCTCCAGGTTCTAGTTAGCAGTGTCGGTGGCTCACAAGGATTCCTACGGCGTTCTGACAGACTACTTAAATGTAGGGCTCACCTTCGGGTGTTGTAATTTAGTAATAGTCCTACTTGATTGCACTTAGTACTTATGCTCTGATTATGTGTGTTTCACACTTAAACTCACTCTAGCATGTTAGTTGGATATTATTGCTAGTAGTTGGTTTTTATTCCTTCGTATTTCTTTTACCTTTTTGCTTCCGCGTCGCACTTTTGGTTACGTCACACCCACGTGACGCCCAACACGCCTTGATTCTAGGATCAGGGTGTGTCATTATATTTGTTTTTTTTTTAATTTTTAAAAAGTTTTTACTGTTTATTTGTTTGAAATTTAAAATAACTATAAAATTAGTATTTTAAATAAATTAAAAAACAAAAAAACCAATTGTCATATGGTTAGCATGTTGCAAAAGACTAGCATCAATTTATTCGCAAATTTTTATTGGTGATGTGAAAAATTATTTTGCACTCTTTGAAGTGTAATTTCTTTTTCATATGTTCATGTACAAGTAAGTGCATAATAATTTTTTTTTACAGTATCAACAATAATTATTTCATACTAGTCATATATGAAACACCCCAACCCGGAAGTTTGAGGTAAATTTTTCTTCTTCCCAAAATTTTGCTTACTTTTCACTTTTACCCCTTATCCTAACGAAATCCTAGTCGTTCATCTAAATTGTCTTTCTCTCCTAAACTGCCAAGTGGCAGCACCCTAACTCTCTCCCTTTCCTTTTCCCGAAAACCCGTTAGACCTAATTTGACCGTTGACCCCCGGTCAACGTTGACTTTAGGGTTGACTTTTTGGGTTTTCGTCCGGGATCCTTCTTAGGGTAATTCAACGTTCTGAATCCGTTTCCAATATCCGTTTTCCCAAATTCAATTGCTATTATATAGTTTTATTAATTGTACCATTTAATGTGCTTAGGGGCAATTATTGTGACGTTTCCGTCTTCGCTAGTGGCGCAGCTTTTGGCGACTAAGTACTGTGAGTGGACCCCTTCTAAAATTACATGATTTGATAATTTAATTGCATAAATGATTAGCATGCCTACGGATTTATAATTTGATTTATGTGAAGCTTGATGATTTAAGATATTGATTATCGTCTCGTGTTTTTGGTGAGGAATTAATTGTGGCCTATATTGAGATATATTTTAATATATACGGTATTTTCTATAACAACCATGAACTGGTAGACTATCTGATAGATGACGATAGGATGCTAGAACATGTTTTTGAACCCCTCTTTATAGTGTAGACGATGATCGGTAACCTACGCTATGAAGTGGTATTTACGAGAGACGTAACTATTTGTGCGTACCTAGTGGACACTATGCCGCCTGGGGCGAGGATCTGGTGTTGGCATGTAGGCCGGGAGAAATAATCCCTAGCGAAAGGCTGAGGGACACGGAGACAGACATTGGGCCGGGAGAGAGTTATCTCTGGCTACGGGCACAGAGACTGAGGTGCAGGCACTGGGCCGGGAGTTATATTTATTCAGTGATCTTTCTAGCAGCACACCGCGTTTACGAGATGATTTATGATGCGTTTACTGTTTTGATTTCCGCGATGCGTTTCCGCGATGTGACTTTTGAGATATTTTGGCATGCTAGGATTTTTATTAAATCCATCACTTATTATGCTAGTAGTTTTCATTTATATAACTTTGGGGGTTAGTACATTGATAACTGTTTTATTATTATTATATATATAAATTTGGTCCACTCACCTTTGTTTTGCGCCCCCATTCAGGACTTAGAATCAAGGCACATAATCCCGGCGTCAAGACACTTCCGCAGCAGCATCTTCGGATCCTCTTGAATGTAGGACTCACTCCTTTATTCATTAAATTTTATCTTAATTCTTCTTAGTGATTAGGTTTAGTTGTATGCTCTGAGCACGTTCCTAAAATTATTAATTCATGGTATTTTAAATTTCTAACCCTCATTTATTTCTTATTCTTAGCTTTTGTATCAATTAATGGCTTTCGTCACCCTCGGGTGTCGGCCAGCACGTGTCTATCCTGGTATTCGGGGAATATCAGGGTCGGGGCGTGTCAGATTGGTATCAGAGCGTGGTTTGTTCAGAGCATACTTAGGATTCTTTTCTATTCTCTTAAAGTGTCGGTTTTGACATCATTTGGATGTCACGACTCCCATATTTTGTGCCGGTTGGTGCAGTTGTGCAAATCTCTCTCTGATTGAATTGTCACCTTCTGGTTGAAATTCAAGAATTCGTGTCGGAATTGTGCCTCATCGGTGACGTGTTTGATTTGTTGGACGACTTTAAACATCGGATCGATACTCAGCGACGTGTTTTAGAAATCTCAATTTGAGGAATTCTGGTTAAGACCAGTCGTAGATTCGAAATGGCGATGTCACTCTGCAACATGCGTTCCCTAGGAATTGCGGGCGGAGTCGGCTCAACATCGAAATCTTTGGAAACTCCTCGGCAGCAAACGCTATTCTCATTAATTTCCAAAATGAGTTGCAATTCTTGTTGTTGTTGTAGTTGGATTTGGATGATGAATATCCAGTCTTGTTTGGATAAACAGATTCCTTGAACTTCACCTGGGTTTGGTACTTTGTGGTAAACCCTAGCTCCTAGCCTTCGTACCTTTTCAGTGGAAGTGAGTTTAGCCTCTTGTTTGCCACCTAAATGTTCAGCCTTGTAATTTTTAGTGTAATGGCTTGAGACTCTATCATATTCATCATTGTACGAAGATCGAGCTTTACTCTGAACTTCTCTGGACTCATTGAGCCTTAGTTTGCCCAAGAGCATCACTTTAAGGTAGCCAATCGTGTCACTGCATGCATACACAGGTTGCTTTGCATCTTTCTTCTTCGTCATTCTGCTGATTCAGAGGTTCTATGTTTAATTTCTGAATTTTTAAATGGCTTTCACAAAGTATTGTGAATCTCGAAGTGTTTTTGACCTCGTCAAATCTTATTAATAATTCTTAACTATTCTTGAGCTTAGACCTATTCCCTTTTGGCTAAGAAACCAGTTGACCTTACTATGATGATTTACCAAATAATCAGAAACAGTGATTTCTATTTCTGCATCTTTATCTTTCCTTCGCTTGTTTGTTTCTCAATGTGAACTGGATCACGCCGGGACATTATACGGAGGGTGAAAAAAAAAAAAAAAAAAAAAACGTTTGTTCTCGGCATGGTTTCTAGTTCAAATATCGATATCTTGCACTCTGGATTGTAATGGAATTATTTTGACCCTTAAGTTCTTAAGTGTGCTTTCCGCCTTTTCGACATGGCTTCTCGCCTAATCAGTGAGAAATTCACGATCGATCGTTTCGGTGAAAGTGGGCACCCAGTTCGTGTTGATTCGGATAGGAATGTTGGGAGCATAATCTTTTCACAAGCTTACCAGACTTATCATAAAGAGTTCATCGTGGGTGTGAAGTTTGAGTTGTCCTTTGGTAAGAGACTGGTGAAGATTGTGGTACTGAAGGTCAGCATATTGTATCACCATCTTACTAGAATTCATGGGCATCACATCGGTTATTTTCCATCGGTTATTTTCCAACGATATGGGTTCGTCTCGACGCATATTTCCACTGCTTCACTTCCGAACCTTATTGTTGTGAGTACGTGGTTGTTAAAACATTTCTAGCAGATCTGTTTGGTGCATTCTGGAATGGCACTACAGGACGGTCGAGGTAAGAATTGAATAATCTTTACACTTCTCTCGAAAGGTGTGTACTCTCTTTTGTTTTTAGGATGACCATTTGCGAGTTGTTCTTCTTTCCACCAACTTTGACCTTGTTTGACTTGAAATCTACAACTAAGCAAAATAGAGAGGTGGATTGAGCACTACGACAGTTCCCAAGAGATACTGCGTGTTGAGGAAGATGACTTCTCGTTTTCTGCTTGCTTGGTTCGAGCTTTTGGGTCTACTACTAACGTGGTAGCCAATTCTCTTGAATCCCAAGGTACAATTTTCAAATGGGTTGTTTATTGGCAAAATTTTGAAGTAGTTGGTCACATTTGGAAGAACTTAGGAGAATATGATGCTTGGTGCTGGATAGAGTTTTATGACGACAGTCTCTGTTAGTTCAATATGGGATATGACACTGTTGCGACATGGTACTAAAGTTTCTACATGTAACATTGGTTGTTAGAGGAGTTGTGCGAGCTTGTATTCGGAGGATCGAATTTACGACGTGTGAAATTATTCATCCTCAGGAAATTTCTACTTGCTTATCGAGACAACAAATGTGTGATCGATATCACGGGCGACCGACCAGTATATCGATAGTTTATTTGTTGGGTTCTTTAAGCAAGTGGGTAAGAAGATTCGTCTACAGCAACTGACGTGAATTCGGAATTGTTATTCTTTGGACTTGACCCAAAGACACATTTATTCTCGGAGTACGTGACATTTCGAATTCTTGGGCGAGACCCACTCTCATTCTTCAGTTTTGATTTTCAATATAAGTATTTTAACTTCATTTACTCTAGTTATTTGTTTTTGTAGTTACAAATGTTTTTGGAAGAGTATTTCTGTTTTCATTTTTTAAGTTGATTCGAGTTTTTGGAATATATGTTAGTACATATCTATTTTGGCGTTATCTGGCCTTAAATTATTTTGTGTTTTCAACTTTATATTTTATTAAAGTATGTGTTCTATTTTTACACTGATAGGGAAAGAGGTATGAGCCTGGAGGCACGAAAGATGGAATCATTGCAGCCGATCGCGACGGCGTGTCATTTTCCCTTTTGTGTAACCGCTCTTACCTAATCTCATTGTTACATATATGCATATTATTCTTCTTCCTATGTTCGAGTATTTTCAGCGTAGTATGTTATTTTAAATTTCGAGGACGAAATTTTTTTATAAGGGTTGTAGATTGAAACACCCCAACCCGGAAGTTTGAGGTAAATTTTTCTTCTTCCCAAAATTTTGCTTACTTTTCACTTTTACCCCTTATCCTAACGAAATCCTAGCCGTTCATCTAAATTGTCTTTCTCTCCTAAACTGCCAAGTGGCAGCACCCTAACTCTCTCCCTTTCATTTTCCCGAAAACCCGTTAGACCTAATTTGACCGTTGACCCCCGGTCAACGTTGACTTTAGGGTTGACTTTTTGGGTTTTCGTCCGGGATCCTTCTTAGGGTAATTCAACGTTCTGAATCCGTTTCCAATATCCGTTTTCCCAAATTCAATTGCTATTATATAGTTTTATTAATTGTACCATTTAATGTGCTTAGGGGCAATTATTGTGACGTTTCCGTCTTCGCTAGTGGCGCAGCTTTTGGCGACTAAGTACTGTGAGTGGACCCCTTCTAAAATTACATGATTTGATAATTTAATTGCATAAATGATTAGCATGCCTACGGATTTATAATTTGATTTATGTGAAGCTTGATGATTTAAGATATTGATTATCGTCTCGTGTTTTTGGTGAGGAATTAATTGTGGCCTATATTGAGATATATTTTAATATATACGGTATTTTCTATAACAACCATGAACTGGTAGACTATCTGATAGATGACGATAGGATGCTAGAACATGTTTTTGAACCCCTCTTTATAGTGTAGACGATGATCGGTAACCTACGCTATGAAGTGGTATTTACGAGAGACGTAACTATTTGTGCGTACCTAGTGGACACTATGCCGCCTGGGGCGAGGATCTGGTGTTGGCATGTAGGCCGGGAGAAATAATCCCTAGCGAAAGGCTGAGGGACACGGAGACAGACATTGGGCCGGGAGAGAGTTATCTCTGGCTACGGGCACAGAGACTGAGGTGCAGGCACTGGGCCGGGAGTTATATTTATTCAGTGATCTTTCTAGCAGCACACCGCGTTTACGAGATGATTTATGATGCGTTTACTGTTTTGATTTCCGCGATGCGTTTCCGCGATGTGACTTTTGAGATATTTTGGCATGCTAGGATTTTTATTAAATCCATCACTTATTATGCTAGTAGTTTTCATTTATATAACTTTGGGGGTTAGTACATTGATAACTGTTTTATTATTATTATATATATAAATTTGGTCCACTCACCTTTGTTTTGCGCCCCCATTCAGGACTTAGAATCAAGGCACATAATCCCGGCGTCAAGACACTTCCGCAGCAGCATCTTCGGATCCTCTTGAATGTAGGACTCACTCCTTTATTCATTAAATTTTATCTTAATTCTTCTTAGTGATTAGGTTTAGTTGTATGCTCTGAGCACGTTCCTAAAATTATTAATTCATGGTATTTTAAATTTCTAACCCTCATTTATTTCTTATTCTTAGCTTTTGTATCAATTAATGGCTTTCGTCACCCTCGGGTGTCGGCCAGCACGTGTCTATCCTGGTATTCGGGGAATATCAGGGTCGGGGCGTGTCAATATATATGCTCAAACAATATTCGTGGTAATTAAATTGTAGGGTAAGACTGTTTACTACCCTCATGTTTTATGGTTTTCAACATTTAGTACATCAAGTTTTTTTCGTCTCAGAGTCATACCTAAAGTGTAAATTTTGGGACAGTCTCATACATCTGTTAGTTAAACTGTTAAATTTGCCATTAATTGTGACGTGGCGCCCATATGGACAATGACGTGGCGCCACGTGTCAGCCACGTTTTTTTTTTGTGACACTTTTTTTTTTTCTTCCTCCTTCTCCTTCTTCCTTCCTCCTTCTTCCTTCCCCTTCTTCTCCTTCTTCCTTCTTCTTCCTTCTCCTTCTCCTTCTCCTTTTTCTTCCTCCGAATCTGGGGAATTTTTATTTTTTTTTTCTCTTTCTTCTTCTTCTTTCTTCTTTCTGCTTCTTCTTCTTCCTCTTCTTCCACCCGACTGCAAATTTTTTTTTTTTTTTCTTCCTCCTTCTCCTTCTTCCTTCCTCCTTCTTCCTTCCCCTTCTTCTCCTTCTTCCTTCTTCTTCCTTCTCCTTCTCCTTCTCCTTTTTCTTCCTCCGAATCTGGGGATTTTTTTTTTCTCTTTCTTCTTCTTCTTTCTTCTTTCTTCTTCTTCCACCTGACTGCAAACTCTTTTTTTTTTTCTTCCTCCTTCTCCTTCTTCCTTCCTCCTTCTTCTCCTTCTTCCTTCTTCTTCCTTCTCCTTCTCCTTCTCCTTTTTCTTCCTCCGAATATGGGGAATTTTTTTTTCCTGCTTCCTTCTCCTTCCTCCTTATTTCTTCTTCTTCTTCTTCTTCTTCTTCCTCCTTCTTCCTTCTTCCTTCTTCCTTCCCCTTCTTCTCCTTCTATTTCTTCTTCTTCCTCCGAATCTGGGGAAGTTTTTTTTTTTTTTTTTTTTTTTTTTTCTTCTTCTTCCTCCTTCTTCCTTCTCCTTCCTCCTTCCTCCTTCCTCCTTCTTCTTCTTCTTCTTCCTCCAAATCTGCCCAGATTCGGCTTTTTTTTTTTTCTTCTTTCTTCTTCTTCTTCTTCCTTCCTCCTTCCTCCTTCCTCCTTCTTCTTCCTTCTTCTTCTTCTTCTTCTTCTTCTTCATCTTCCTAAAAAAAAAAAAAAAAAAAAAAAAAAAAAAACCGAATCTGGGCAGATTCGGAGGAAGAAGAAGAAGAAGAGGAAGGAAGAAGGAGGAAGAAGAAAGAAAAAAAAAAAAAAACTTCCCCAGATTCGGAGGAAGAAGAAGGAATAAGGAGAAGAAGGGGAAGGAAGGAGAAGAAGGAAGGAAAAAAAAAATGTTGCAGTCGGGTGGAAGAAGAAGAAGAAGAAGAAGAAGAAGAAGAAGAAGAAAAGAAGAAAGAAAAAAAAAAAAAAAAAAAAACGTGGCTGACACGTGGCGCCCAGTCATTGTCCACATGGGCGCCACGTCACAATTAACGGCAAATTTAACAGTTTGACTAACGGATGTATGAGACTGTCCCAAAATTTACACTTTAGGTATGAATCTGAGACGAAAAAAACTTGATGTACTAAATGTTGAAAACCATGAAACATGAGGGTAGTAAACAGTCTTTTACCCTAAATTGTATATTATTTGTTATAAAAATACTTATATCACAATTTTAGGAAAAAAGAAAATTTCTTTTTGAAAAATTGTAAAAAAATATTGGGTGTGGAATTTAGGCACTTACACATTACATAAAACATGACATTATGTATTATATTTGGTGACTATATTGTTGGCCAAGTTGTTAGTATATGTATAACAAATAACATTAGTGTCCTATATTTAGATGTTCCATAAGAGCAACTCCACCTCAATGGGGTAGGCCGGGACAAAGCCTGAAAAATAGGCTGGACTACACAAAATACACTCCAGCCGAGTCAAATAGGCCAGCCCACAACCCAAGCCAGCATGTAGGCCGACCCAAAACGTGTTGAGCAATGTCTTGGCCTCTGTGACATCACGTTGGCGTCAACGAGGCGCACTGAGTTTTTTTGGGAAACACATGCACGTGGGCATGCGTTCCCGACAAGAAAAAGACCGCGAGGCTCGTCGTTGCAGTGCAATAAAGGGGAGCGGGGAGAAGCCACATGGCGTGTCTTTGGCCGATGGATTTCCAATGGTAAGCAAGCTCATTGACTTCGGGTTTCATCGGAACTCCGAAATTAAGCAAGCTCGCGTGAGAGCAATCCCATGATGGGTGACCCACTGGGAAGTTCTCGTGCGAGTTCCCAGAAACAAAACCGTGAGGGCGTGGTCGGGGCCCAAAGCGGACTATATCGTGCCACGGCGGAGTCGAGCCCGGGATGTGGTGGGGGCCCGGACCGGGATGTGACAACAGTGATCAAGAACAAGAAGAGATGCTATGCTTAATTCTATTTAGACTTTGGTCAGTTTGATTTCAATGTCACGTTTAGAATGATTTTGAGAATATTTGACTCATTTTGTGATTTAATCATGTATGATTGTCAAATTCTTATTTCTCAGTGTTCCCCTATTATTTACCATCAAGTATTATTCGGGGATTAATTCAAACTTGGGACTATATAAGATAACAATACACTAGATTTAGTGAAAATACTATCTTCATCATGAAAAAAAACGAGATAATGAATATATTCTAACAAAGTTTCAAAGTAATCCGACAAAATGAGGAAGTATCCTTATCCATTGCTGAAGTATCCTGAGTTTCTTCTGCTTACTAGATTTTACAAGTAAATATCGTGAATGTTCATGTTGTGTCTCTATTATATATGTATACAGTGTTTACAACCCATACATATTGTTTACAACCTTACTATCCCTATACAATGTTAAGCGAATTGTTGTAGGTCAATTATATAGTCTTTGCCCTAGAGGTTGTGTTTTAGATGAATCTGTTTCGGATTGGAAGAAAATTTAAACCCAGAAAAAGTTGGGTTTCTTGGTGAGTTGTCTGGCAGATTTCAGGTGGCTCATTTCGGGATTACAGTTAATTTTGCGTCATAATATTGTGGTATGCTATCAAATCTAATTGGTGATTTTTTTGTATGGTTTTTGTGTGGATGCAGGTTGGCAACAAACAGGTTGATCACATCTTGAGTTTTCCGATTGATTTATTCAATCCTATCGGTTATGATTTTGTCCCTCCATAGCATTTGCAGCACCATCTGCGTTGCTCTCATCACAGCCGGGCTTTCAGTTCCTCAGGTAAAGTTTCCACCTTTTTTTCTTCAGGAAAATAACAAAGATTCCAAATTTATTGAACTATTTAGTGATTTTCTGTTGAGTTTCTTCTTAAAAATTTTAATTTTAATTTTTTGAATTGGAATAGGGGTAATGGTGGATGTGAGAGTTTCTTTTACAACAATTCAAAAGGAACATCTTGATAGACAGTGAACTCTTCCCCTATTCCTCCACATTCACTTTTACCAATTTCATATAACACATTAAATTCCCTCAAAATATAAGCCGAGGTATGGAAAAGCTTCAAATTCCTTGGTTGCCTCTAATTAGTATGCAGAAGTCTCAAAAAAGAAAGAAGTGAGGGTTGAATGTCTACCCTTATATATATATATATACACATATAGATATGGAAATAAGTGGAGGACATAACAGGTTGATAGATCCTTCTTCTTCAACCCGCCATGTCCTCCACTTATTGCAGCTTGGTGGAGTAATAGTGCTTGTATTCAAAGAGCAAAATGCAAACATGATTTTTACATTTCAAATTTACATCTCTTCAAGGATTTAGTATTCAAATACTAAATATTTTTATTTAAAAACTAATCACTTTTAAAGATTTTAATATTTTACACCAACCAAAAGAGATGTTCTTGTGTGCCGCATCTGGATTAGGGGTGGTGTGAGAGGGGGTGGGATAAAAGTGGGTCAGAGTTAACATGACAAATCAGGAGGTTGGGTAGGTGAATATTTTTTTGTATCTGGAGCCGCATAGACATGTGGTCTGGTTTGCCACACCCTAAAATTTTCCCAACTACATATCTTGAAAGCCCATTAAACTTATCTTTACTATTTTTTGGGTTTAGTTAAATATTTTTTTTTAAGTTAACTCTAAAATTTTTAATGGAACCTGAAGGCTTGCATTATCTTTACTTGAAGCGGCTTCCCCACTTAGACCTATTCCAACTTTTGGAGTATAACTTAAATTTTAGGTTATAAATTTACCCATCTTCCTCCAATCCTTGGAGCAAATATGAGTTTTAACCCAAAACTCTTTTCTGAAGCAAATTTAGCCCAGGAATCCCCCATGTTAGTGTTGGTTGACCCACCACATATGTGTATTTTTTTAGTTTTATATTTATAAATTCATTGAATATAACGGCTAAAATTTAATATGATCAAATCGAACGATAAAAAAAAGATCTAACGGTCCAAATTTAAATCTAACGGCTAAAGTAATTGAAATTTTATTTTATTTTATGTGTTTCGTATTCTTTCATAGTGTTCAACGAGTTTCATGGTGTCGGTTTAGTGATTTTTCAATATTTATCGGAATCTAAATATTTTTAGGTTAAAATTTTCATAAAATTAAATTAGGATAGTCTACATATATATATATATATATATATATTAAAAAAGGTTATTTTAAGAAAAAAATTATCCTAAATTCATTCTTTAATAATTTTGGACTAAAGGTAGGTTTAACCCAGAAGGGTTGGAGAAGAAAATCTGTTTCTGGATTAAAACTTAAATTTTCTGGGTTACAAATTTTAGGTTTTAACTCAAGAGTTGGAGATGGTTTTAGAACGTTTAAGAAAAACCCTAGAAAGATTATATTTTAGACTATATTTTGAACAAACGATATTATCTAGACCAAGAGGGAGGGGGTATGCTTAATGTCATACTGAACTAGCAATAATGTGGTTCAAATTCACATTTGATGAGAATCGAACTTAAGACATCTCACTTACGAGTAAAACGGAATATTACTAAATCGTAGTACTAAGTGACCATTATTTAATAATTTTAAGTTAAAACTTCAACCAAAATCATTGAAGACTATTTCTTAAGTTAGAAACTAAATTATTTTGAGTTAAAAAATTAGATTTTAACTTCAACCATTAGTCTACTGTCACGCAAACGTAAGCAAGATCTTTGTGGGACGTAGGGCGTACGCTTAAGAATCAGAGCGCCTTCTCAGAAAAACTGCAAAAAGCCCTAGATAGATCCTTGGCAAGTGGTCCCCACTCCGCCACGTGGCACCGCGTTTTCCCTTTTTTTTTCTCACCCTTCGACGGCGTTTACCAGTCTCCAAAATTCCCACCATCTCTCCTTTTTGGTCAGCGTTTCCCGAAAACACCCCCCAAACCCCTCCCTCCATTTTCTTGGGAAACAAACAGAAAATCAGCTGAGAAAATCAGACACAAGTCTCACTACATCGTCGCTTGCTTTCTCCGATCGAATTTCCCGCGCTGAGGTGGAAAAATTTAGATGGATTTAGCTCCCTATGCATCACATACCTCGATTATTCTCTCATAGCAAGGGAACGAAAGCTATGGATCCGAAGAAGAACCGCCGGAAGCCGAGGCTCGAGCGCCGCAATGCGGTGAAGCACATTGACTACGACGCTGCCTCGACGTCGTCCTCACTCGACGACTCGTCGTCGTCGGCGTCGCTCTACACGCGCTCGTTCGACCTGGACCGGACGAGCTTCCGGGTCGAGGGCAACGAGGGCGATATGGAGCGGATATACAAGACCTTGGGCCTCGGACCCGACGACTTCTCGATATCGGAGGAGGACTGGGTGGCCAGGAAGATCCGCTCGTCTTCGGACCGTCTTCCCATCTCCAGATTTTACGGGTTGGATAGTCCGGATAGTCCGAAACCCGACGTATTGAGGGAAGAAGTGGCTGAGTTGTCCGATAGAGTTAGGGCTGTTACTGTTGCTGCAACTGAGTTGACTCGGGCTGACTCGGCCGTTCCAAGCGGGTGTTATAATGCTGCTGCTGCTGCTGCTGCAGCTGCTACTTCTGTTTCAGCTGGGGTTTGTGTTGGGATCAAGGGTGTGCGGCCGCCGGTGCTCAAGCCGCCGCCGTCGATGAGGGTTCCGGTGATCGACGACGGATGCTCGACTTGGGACATTCTGAGGGATTTCGCGCCAGAAGGCGCAGGAAACCTTGTGGGAAAGAGGATTGATTCTTCTTCTGCAGCTTCCTCTTCTGATGAAGAAGAAGAAGAAGAAGAAGAAGAAGGAGAGGTTGGAGAGGAGGGTGCTGTGGAGATTGAGATTAGAGATACTGTGCCGGTCTCTGAAGGGTGTTCATTTACGACGTCGAATGATGATGATTCTTCCAGCACCACCACTGTTTCTCCGAATGAGAGAATTTCGCCGAATGGGAGGCTGAAGCTTATTATCACTCGCTGGGAGAAGGGTGACCTTCTTGGCAGTGGGTCTTTCGGGTCGGTGTATGAAGCAATTTCTGAGTAAGTGCTCAAAGCCCTTTACAGTTTCTTATTAATGCTTATTCTTGTATATGGAAACTTCAATATGTTTAAGAACTAAGAACAAATTTAAAGCAACAATTAGTAATTAGGAGAAACAAATGCTTTAATAGCTTGGAGGGATAAATAATGATATAATAAGCTAGCTCAGGGAAGAAAGATCAGCGTTTGAAGGATAGCTTGCTGTTCTTGGGACTTGGGAAGTAGATAGGTGGAGGCTACATAACATTTGAACTTTATTTCAATTTCAACAAAGCAAAGAAACGAAAGCATAACTAAAGTGTTCAATGGTGATGGTTAAAGAAAGGTTTCCACTTGGTTTTGAAATTTATGTGATGGAAGAGTAGATAGATGACTTCATTTGCCTTAGTGATACTAGTGATGCAAGACCAGCCTAGCTTGATGGAGTGTTCTAGATAGGAAGTTTGAAGGGCATTATTTATATTTGATTGGAAGAATAACTTATAGAATGAAGATCTTAAGACGATAGCTGTTCGAATATGAGACCTTGCTCCAATCAAGTGCTAAATTTGCACTAGTAAAAGCTTTTTTTTTCAGACATATATTGCAATTCAAACAGTTTTTGATAAGGGATTTTACGCTTCTTGTCCTTTTTATGTTTCTATATGAGTCTTAAAGCATATCTTAATTTTCCTACTTCATGGGGTTTAAAGTGTTTTTGAGAACTACAAGCCAATATATCATGCCATCCTGGTGGTATGCAAATGTATGGACAACTGAGTTATGCTAGGAACCTTTTTTGCAAATATAGTTCTAGGTGGTGAGTAGCAGATGTACTTGGGTTTGTTAAGCACAAGAGGAAGGTGATTCATATGAGAGGTTACGGTTGCTATGTTTTTAGAGATAGCAGACACCTGTTCTACAAATAAGCCCAGCTGAGACATACTTTTGGCTGGATCAGCTGTCTGGATTTTTTTCTGAGCTTAAGCCCGACAATAGCTTGAACCTTAGGCCCAAGCTTGTTTTGTTAGGAAATGAAATGATTGAGGCTTTGTGGTATCGTCTTTTCTTTTAATAGGGGAATGGGAATGCAATTTCGTAGTTATTTTATCTTTGCCACTTTGACGTAGTTATTTTTATTCATAGAACCTTTATTCCTATACGTTTAGTTTGATAACTGTACATGAAAATGAATTAGGTTCTTTGTTTTGCTGCAAAGCTTCCCTAATGAATTAAATAGTACAAATGTGCTTTTTAAAGAGCGACTATGCTGCATCTTTCCCTTATTTGAGATATCCTATTGATTATGTTTTTCCTTTCCTCCCAGTGGCGGATGCTTCATTGCTGTCAAGGAAGTTTCATTGCTTGATAAGGGAAGTCAGGGAAAGCAAAGAGTTTATCAACTTGAACAGGTGACAGATGCTTTTGTTGTGTCTGGTCTTGTGTCCTGGTTTTGCATGTCAATACCCTGTTATTAAGTAATTGATTCAATTATTATATGTGAGTACAGCCTAGGTTGATTATTGTTTCTTGCTGACATACTTTTCCTCATTTTGTGTTTTTTTTTTTTTTTTTTTTTTTCTTTCAGGAGATTGCTCTTTTGAGTCAGTTTGAACATCATAACATAGTTCAATATTATGGCACCCAAAAGGTACTCCTTTTTATTTCCTTGTTCTTGACTTGAATGTATGCCCCATGTTTTTTTGGTCATGCTATGCCTTTATCTCCCATGATGAGTATTTATGCATGTCAAGATCATCTGTTCAGTATATAAAATGCTACAAATTCATGCCAGTATAACTTCCTTTTTATTTATATTTGACAGTGTCATGAGAATGAGAATCATTGATGTTGGTGTGCCCAACTACAAAAAAGTCCACCTTAATGTACACAAAATATTCTCATACATTGGTATATTTTGTCTTTCCGACATGGAATTTTTTATATGCTATCGATATTACTATCTTTTATTTAGTTTTCTTATTTTTACTCACATACAAATTGATTTTAGATATAAAATTATACTGGCCACGGTGTCATGTATATACCTGGGGGGTTACCGGTTAGTTTCAGCCACTTTGGCCATACTATTTGATGGTCTTCTTTGACTCCAAAAGTATTAAGCATTTGTAGTATCAACAATTGTAGATATATTGGGTGTAAGCTTAAGCATTTCTGACCTGTTTCATATTGATAGTATATTACATTGTCTGATTATGATTTACTCTAGTTTTCCCATAGCATACATTTACTAATTAAGCATTAGATTGCTCTTGTACTTATCAATCTAATCTGGTTCTGAGCACCAGTATCTGATGTATAATTTGCTCAATGGTTGTTGTAGGATGAATCAAACCTTTATATATTTCTGGAGCTTGTAGCTAAAGGTTCCCTTCAAAAACTCTATCAGACATATCATCTTACAGATTCTCATGTATCTGAATACACAAGACAGATCCTGCATGGACTGAAGTATCTTCATGACCGAAAAGTGGTTCACAGGTAATTCATGTCACAAGATATATGTTTATTTGAAAGTTATATTATGTGGATTATGTTTTCCTTTTCCACCAATGAGCCATTTCATGTCAGGGTCATCCCATAACAGAATGAAAATAAAATAGAAGTGGCTGTGCCATCAAAATGTTCATTCCATGCTTTGCTTCTGTAATTTTGTCTGCATCCATTCTCATCCATTTGTTTCGTGTATTAAGGGACATTAAATGTGCAAACATTTTGGTGCATGCAAATGGATCTGTGAAGCTTGTAGATTTTGGATTGGCAAAAGTTTGTCTTTTCATTCCTCGAAATCTTTGCTGTTTTAGTGTTTTCGATATTTGCAACTTACAAGTGATTACGAACTATTTTTCTCCTAATATTTTTTGTTGCGTCCTTTTTCTTCAGACTATCCAAAATATGAATGACATTAAATCTTGCCAGGGGACTGCATTCTGGATGGCCCCAGAGGTTTGCCTTTACATTTTCATTTTAATTTCGGTTATCAAAAGTTAAAAATATTAGACTATTTTGAATGCTTATGAGCTCTCCTCTTCTTTTAATCGAGGACATAAAGTACTTCAATTTGATACTGATGAAAACTTGTTGTACAATCATGGATTGCTAAATTTAGTGGTTATTGCAGGATGATTTTCTCAAAGTTTACTTGCTTCCTGAACCCTGATGAAATGTTAATGTGTTTCAGTCAGGTTGCTGCATTACCTAGTATAGCATTTGTGTAAAACATTGCCAAATAAGTAAAGTATCAGGAGTCAGTTAAGTGAATATTTTGAAAAAAGAAGACGGAATTTTCAAATGTGCAGTAGAATAGCTTTGTTACTGTGATACAATGTGCTGGCCTTGGGCTAATTCCTGGCTGGTTTTCCTGCATGTTGTTGATGCCCCCACTGGTAAACTAAACTATCTAGAAATGTTTTTATTTTTTATTCTGAAAGCAGTTCTATGTATTTGCTCTCCTCTTTCCCTCTCCACCATCACGCCTGTTCTCACTTTCCTTTTCTTTGTTCTCTATTTTTATTTTTGTTTCTTGTGAACACAAAAAGCGAAAATGCTAATGAATGAACCCTGTATTTTTTTCTGATTTCTACCCTAATTAAATTTTCTCCAAGAACACAGCTAGACACGCAGCAATATTATTCATTGATTTTCTTTTGTTAATTAAGCTGAATTAATTGAAATAAAGTACGGTAAGTTAGATATAGGATATATCCTATATCTTTTCTCATTCTATAAAAATATCCCACATCTTGTGTCAAGGCTAGAAAATTTTATAACGATGCCTGTGGCTTATGATAGTTGTCATGTTTTGATGCATCTTGCAACTTGAATGTTTGCCAGCTTCTGTTTTTTCTATATATCACATCACATGGAGTATCTTTTTCAAACATGTAGGCGGGATGGACCTAGTTCTGTTTTTGAAATGTCTAGCCTCTGAAAAGGCTGAATATGTTGATACATGCATGTTATAGGCTGTGTCCAAATTTTATTCGAGTATTTCTCAGTCATCTTATTCTTCTGCAGGTTGTTAACCGAAAGAGCCAAGGTTATGGGCTTCCAGCTGATATATGGAGCCTTGGATGCACTGTGTTGGAGATGTTAACTGGGCGGGTTCCATACTCTAATCTTGAATGGGTTTGTGCCAATTTCATTATAAGTTGTACTCTTTATGGTCTGTACTCTAGTGATGGCGACAATGTGTTGGATGGTGCATCTCTTTTGACCTCTAATTTGTTTCTGACATAGTCTCTTCTTGTGTCTCAACAGATGCAAGCGTTATTTAAGATTGGTAAGGGGGAGCCCCCTCAGGTTCCTGATTCTCTTTCAAAGGATGCACAAGATTTCATCCATCAATGCCTACAAGTTGATCCAAAAAAACGTCCCACTGCTGCTCAGCTCTTAATTCATCCATTTCTTAAGAGACCTCTTCCCACGTCTTCTGGATCAGCATCTCCTTATCATCACCGGGGGCCCAGCTGAAAACATTTGTTCAGATATAAGTTGTGATATAAGGTAAAAGATTGGATTTGTGTTCCACTGCTTCATATTTGTTGCTCACTCTTCCCGCGAATGTACACTAAAAGAAAATACTTGTAGAATCCAATGCTTTCACTGTTAAGTATTTTCTTTGCTTTTTGGTAACAGCTCTGTCCAACACTAGAGATGCAGGACATTTTATCCACGTTCTGTAACTTGCTCCAGTATCCAGTGTTCAGCCATCAAATTTTGGCTTACGCTAGTAGAGTGCATGTGCGCTCATCAATTTTCAAGGTCGTCACAGGATCTGCTAACCCCCATTGGGTCCACACCTCCTTGCTCTGAAAATCTTGCACCGTGGAGCGAGCAGTCTAGTAAGAAATTATTCAAGCGCATTCGTCTGTTGTAGGATGCGATTTTCTTTTGCCCTTATTTAGATAGGTGTTTGATGTCCCGTGTTTTCTCCTTCCTAGTTCGAAAGTAAGTTGTTCAGTGGGTGAAAGATTTGTATTAGCAAAAGTTGTTGTAGTTAGATTTGTAAGAAATGGAAAGGAATCGCGATGTGTATATAATTTGTTATCGACGGTGTTGCAATTGGCAGGCGTATATAATTTGTCATCGACGGTGTTGCAATTGGCACGCTTACGTAATACAATCTGTATTCTCTGTGTATGATATTTTACTTAGCATACAATTTAGTAGAGTACTTTCCAAGCAAGTTTACTAAATTGTATGCAAAGTACAATATTATACACATCTTGAAGCAACCAAGAAAAAGTCTTTATATTCATGTTTACAAAGAAAAAGTCTTTATATTCATGGAGATAGAATAGCCAACTGTTTGGGAATCAGTCATCAATTTAGACTTTTTTATTTTTTATTTTGTGTAACTTGGAAAACCAACACAAAACATTCCAAGGTTTTTTATGCATTTTCAACTTAAACCATTAGTCAATGTTGACATCAACCACAAACATCTGTAGAGGCCAGTTCAGCGCTGGATGTTCGAATTGTGGACTGTGAGAAGCCGGTTCAGAGCATAGCGGAGGTGTATGCACTGCTCAACCGACCTCTCACGGTCCGCATGCAGACATGCCTGCACTTTCTTCACAGGACTAGTATTTTTTTTTTTTTTTTAAATTTGTTTCTATCACAGGACTAATTTGTTATGACAAATCCATTTAACATGTACTAAATAAAAACAATTGAAACGCAAAGGGGTTGCAGATTACCCGAAAACAATGTATTCGGGTCTGGCTGGGCCCAGCACACACTACAAATGGACTCTCAGAGACTCAGAATTTAAGCTTTGTGGGCCCATATGATTTTCAGTTGAACCCAACCAAAAAGCCTGCGGCTTCATCGTCGTTTCTTCATGTGTGACAACATTATGGTGCACACCAACGCCATCGATCGCAGCAACCATAAAAACCGCACGCAACTCCCTCTCTCCTCCCACGTGACCCGCCAAGATCGGACCTTTCACTCTCCCCCAACCCTCCTTCCACCACCCCTCACCTCACTTTCTCCGCCTCCACATTCCCACCAAATCCAATACTCTCCCTCCCCTCTCTCCTCCCCACCTCCCCCTCTCTCTCGCCGTAATCGCCGCCGCCTGATTTCCTTTCCGCCGCTTCCCAGGTACGACTGCACCCCACTCCTCCGCCGATCTCAATTTTCGCGCCTTTCTTGGATTTCGTTTTCTAGGGTTTTAGTCTTCCCGTTTTCTTTGTCTCGATCGTTGAGAAGAACCCTTTTGCTGTGTGAATTGCTCTGTTTGTTTCTAGGGATTTCAGATTCATTTGTGAACGCGTACGTAGTATTACATGTAAATTTGCATTTCGATTTCTGTTTGCATTTTCAAATTTTCACTGCTCGTTCATGTTTTCGTCCGTACAATTTGTTTATAAAGGATCTCGGATTGCATAAACTGTACAGTTCAGGGCCTTCAGGCCTTTTGCCGGTCAAATTAGGTTTTTTAGCTTTTGTCAAGCGATTGATTACAACTTCTGATTTATTTATGTGACATTTTGATCCTGAAAGTAAATGCATGCTTGAGTTTTTCGTCTTTTTCCCACATTTTTGGAAGTGTTTATTCGAATAAGTGAGCAATTTAGTCAAAATATGTAATCTTTTCAGGTTGTCTACTGCTAAATTTTAATTCTTTGTGATGTCATCCTAGTGGTGCACCTCATTTTAAATCTGCGTGTTTAACCGAAATTACGGGCGTAGGAGTATTAACTAACTACGGTATCTCATCAATACCTCTGGGCACACATAAGTTTTAATGTTGGTTTATAATCACTTCTAACCTAGAAAAGTCTATAAATTGCAGAAGTGAAAACATAGGAAATGTTTGTTGTTTTTTTTTTTTTTTCCTGTAGTTCCTTATGTCTGAAAGGATTTCTTTTTATGGTCAAATTATTTTCACTTGTAACTTTAAACTGATCCATCTGTTTAGATTATTTCTAATTCTGAATCCTAATTGTTTTTACAATCATTTCATTGTTTTATCGGCCCTGGCATGTGATGCTTCAGATGATCATTTTTCCACTTGTACCAAAAAAAAGACGAAGAGATATTGTGCTCATATGATTTACTATTCCCTATCTTATTATATTCTAGTAAGGATAAGCACAAGCTATTGGTATGCAATTTGAGGAGGTTTTAATAAGGAATAGAAAATCGGGCCGATATGGGATGAGAGTGCACTGGTGGAAGAAGGACAGTGAGTGAAAAAGACTGAATCAAATAAACATGAAGTATTCTGTGATTATTATGGTATTCTTGATGTTTAAATCTGTAATAAAAATTGTATTATATGAGTGGTATGCACTTATATTTCCCATGCAGAGGCTCACAGAGTGAGTTCTCTTAACAATATGACAGCTACTAAATTTGATAATGTCAGTCAGTGGAGATTTCGTTGGATCTCCATGAATTTGTTGATATTTTTTGTTCCCAAGTCATGAAGCTAGGCCAGCCAGATCTTTACAAAGATCTATTTGGAAATTTTTATAATTTTATCTTGGATACACTGCAAAACTTTTTTATTTAAATAACCCCCTCCCTTTTTATTCACTGGGGTTTGGTTGCTGCATGGAGAAAATTTTGCTCGTTTGATCTCAGAATCCCATGTTGTTGTCCATTTTACTTTCACTTTTTCTGTAATCTGGTTATTTTTGATGTCTCAATCTTACCCGCTAAATAAAATGATGAATTATGGTTTGTAAAGGGTAATGTAAACAAATTGTATATCGAAATTGCAAATTGTCAACGGTTGAATTGTTCTCACTTGTCAATTATAGTTCCTAGGATTTTGCTGAAAATTTCTTTTGCTTTTAAAAAAAAAAAAAAAATGATTTGCTGTATTAAATGGACATATGTTCTCAAGAATGACACCACACAAATAGCATTTTGGACTTAGACGTACAATATGAAATATTCAGAGAACCTAATTTACTTTTCCTTTTTAGGGACACAATTGTTGGATGTGTTTGATACATGAAGTCATTAGGGAGATCTTAGCGTCAATTTGCACATATGTTTTGTTGTGCATGAGATGTATGCAAGCAACCTAGTTTGTTTACTCATCTGTTATTCTTAGAATGCCGAAGATTTGTAAGAATAATATCCTTTCCCTTTCTCTTTCTTTTTCTCTTGATGGATTTCAGGTTGTGTTTTGTAAATGGCCAAAGTTAACAAGTTGCGACGTAAACATGACTCCCGAGCTGTAAAGAAGATCCAGCATCCATTAAAGGTTCTTAAAGATGTACATTCAAAAAAGAAACCTCACAAAGCAGTGGAGAAGAAAGATTGGGAAAATGTGACATGTTCGGTCTGCATGGAGTTCCCTCACAATGCTGTTCTCCTCCTTTGTTCCTCTTATAATAAGGGGTGTCGCCCATATATGTGTGCCACTGGCCATCGCTATTCAAACTGTCTCGAACAATATAAGAAAGCGTACACAAAAGCATGTTCAATTCAAAATTCTCAACCATGGAATGGACCAATGGATAGTTTAGGTTTCAGTTCAAGTGAAGGGGAGCCCAAGGAGAAGACAGATGTACCAGAGCTTTTATGCCCGCTATGTCGGGGGCAAGTGAAGGGTTGGACAGTGGTGGAACCAGCACGACAATATTTTGATGCCAAGAAGAGAACATGCTTGCAGGAAAATTGCTCATTTGCTGGAACTTATAAACAGCTCAGAAAACATGTTAAGGCAAAGCACCCATTGGCAAGACCCCGAGAAGTGGATCCTTTACTTCAAGAAAAATGGAAGAAGCTTGAGTATGAGAGAGAGCGAAGTGATGTTATCAGCACAATAGTGTCATCTACTCCGGGGGCAGTGATCATGGGGGATTATGTGCTGGAGCCAAACCCTGATGGCATTTACAGTGATTCTGATTCGGAGCTAGATGATGACAGTGACTCAGATGATTTTGGATTTGGTTCATTTGATATTGGTGGTCTCTTCTCACGGCGCACGATTTTGGATGAAAATGGTTTTTTGCGTGCTCCGGCATCTCGTTCTGCCTTTGCACCTCGACGTGGTTCTGTTCGAGGCAGGGGAGTGGTGCGAAGGCTTGTCGGGCTTAGAGGTGGGGCCGTGCAGCGTAGAATTAGAGAACCCGGACGATTCTTATGATTAAAATTACCCAAATGTTGGGGAGACTGCATTCTACTTGTGCAATTTTCTTTTCAATGCATTCACCTCATTGATGCACCTTGTTATGGTATGCGTTAGAACTGTTGTCATTTTCATTGGAAACTTAGGCAGTTGAACGCGCTTTCTTGGTTTCGAATCATTGCTTCTGCGGCCTGAATTGCACGCTGTGATTAGTGACAGGTTGTAGGAAATGCAGATGGCTGGGCATAAACCCTGGATACTTGAGAGGGCAGTCTCGTGTTCAATATTCCTCGTAGGTTGTATTGATCGGTTATTCTTTGTCTTTCAACAGGGGTGAATAGTGTGCCTTTTTTTATCTTCTCTTAAATTCTGAATTCAGTGACCTACCGTGTTGATTCTTTTGCCAATTTCATTTGTAGCTGGTGTACAGCTTCTGGAGGAATAATGTATTTCCTGATGTGAATCACCAGGTGGCTTTAGGACCCCTCCTTTATTTTGGACCCTCTGTTTTAGGGGTTCCTATGTCACAGCAAGTAGAATCTACTGTATTTTTCTGCTGGGATGTGAATAAAATGGAATTGATGTGATATTTTCAGTATGTGTGACCTTGTGATTTGCAAGTAAGAAGAATTGACTCCTATTCCGTAAGGAGCCAAACTATGTTCTTTTTACACGTATGTTACGGATTTTTGTGCAATAACTTCCCTTGTTTTGAGTATTTTTGACTTGGCAAGATGTTTAAAAGGTCTACACATGGAGGAAAAAATGGATCTTAAATTTTACTTCTGTAACAGACAGGGCAGGATAAGTGGGTAGAAAAAAGACATACGACCCCCATTCAAGCAAATTGACATTAAAAACTCTAATTCAAACAGCATGATAATTTCTCTCAGCAACTTTGGATCCCTTGTTGCAGCGCCAGCCAGATATTCCCCTCAGCACACACCTTAGCTTCCTCTGCCCAAAAACACCAACAAAACACAATAACATCTAATTTAACATTAAGGATAATCCCATAACCAATTTTCTTATGCATAATGAAACAGAGAAAGGAAAAGAGAAATTGGCCGAAACGATCATTTCTCAAATTTCAATTGCTGAAATGAAGCAGAAACAATTTGATTAATGTGTAAGCGATGTACCAGAAAGTTAGAACTTGTTTCTGATTCGGCGGACTTTTTGTTCCTGCCTGTGATGGATTTGGGATTGCAATATACGTCTACTTCTGGTACTAAGCGCTGGTATCTCCATCTGCTCTGTGTTCTTCTGAGTCTTATTGGAGTTGTGAACCTACCAAGCACGCATGAGTTTCAGTTCGATAATTTGTATACTCAAGTGCATTTCTACTACGGAGAGTGATTGGCCGGTACCAGATACAAATCTACCTACATTGTCGATACCAAATATTAAAATGATCAATAGAGTAATGCTAGATACGTACCCCAGTTTTGTAATTTATACGTTCGTATGAATTCAACTATGAGAACTGATATCGACAATATAATAGGTACTATAGACTGATCTGTTATATTGTCGATATCAAATTTCAACAATCTATCGATAGAGATCAACAATATACCAACTACCAAATATATATATATATATCAATGGAGTATCGACGCGAAATCAACAATGTACCAACATTACCAAACAATCTATATATGCATGAAAACTTACCCTAGGCGTATGCCATTGCACTTTCTGGGAATCACCAGTTGTTCTTAGCTCTTGAGAATAAGCAAGGAGTCGAGCTCGGCGATCATGGATTCGTGTTTTCGCAGTCTGATGAGGGCTTGATCTTCTTAACATGATCATCAGTTTTCTGATGGGACGAATCAGACGGTGATGGTGTTTCAACATAGACAGTGATGATGACTACCTTCTTGTTAGGCCTCTCTCTTGTGCCATTGTTCTTCTCCTCTTTCTCCAACTCTTGTTTTGCCATGGATTTGGGATGTGCTTTTTCTTGTGATTGAATTTAATCCATTCCCTTTGTCATGTTAATTAACTTTTGTTTTTTTTCTTCCTCGTAATTAACCTTTGTTTTTGTTAATTAACTGTTTTTGGAAATATAATTTCTAATCATCAAAACAAAATATGACAAGGCAGGTTGCACTTTACCGTAGTGACGGAAAAAATTGATGCCTATGCACCATGGTTCGGATTCAATCTCCACCGATTCCCTTCTCTCATAACAACTAATATTTTAACCCATTAACGCTATCGTGTATAAAAATAAAACAATAAAAAAAAATAAGACAAGTGTTACACTGAAACAACAAAAAACAAATATAAAACTAATAATTAACCTTTAAAAAAATATTATTCCTCCTTCTTAGGCATTCCGTTCTCAGGGTGCCTAAGTATCCACCGTAAGGCTTTCCTCGTTTGAACCTTGCGAGGCTATGCCATCCTCTAAGGTGATGTACCTAATATATTGAACTCATATAGAAATCACACTTTTACAATTGTCCGAAAAATTTGAGTGTGATACCGGTATATTGAACTCATACTAGTATAACAATAGTGTTATAGGTAACAAACTCATGTAGGTAATTGGGTATCATACTCACTCAAATTACTTGAAAGACCTTATAAGTTACCAACCTTTTATTCTTTTTCCCGTTAAAATATACTAAAAAAGAATTATGTTAACTCACCAAAACCACATTCTAAAACTGTCGTGAACTTTAATCCAAATTAATTTTGCTAAAAATAGAATACTAATGAATTCGTTTCGCAACAAACTGACAAAAATGCAAAGCTGATATTGATAAAAATAAAATAAAAAGGAAAACAGTATAAATCTTCTTCAAAGGTCAAAAGAAAAACATAAATTTTCTTCCCGAAAATAATTGACCAAACGGTAGCATTAGTCGGTTAAAGTAATTGGACATTTTAGTTAAAATGGTATTTGAGATTGACATAACTCCTCAATTTGGTCCTGAGATTTAAAATCGATAGAGCGGTCCTGAATTTGTCCATCATCAATCATTTTGGTCCTCTAATCGCTATTAAATAAGGATCAAAATGATAAAAATACCATCAATTTAATAAACAATAGGCCAAAATGATTTGACAAAAATTGAAATTATTTTTGTCATTTTCTTATTTAACAGAGATTTTTCATGAAGGAGCAAAATGATTGACGGTGAAGAAACTCACTCAGGACCAGTTATATCAAATTTAAATCCAGTGTTCTTTTTCTTCTTTCGGACAGCGCCGCTCGCCCGCCTTCTCTTCTTTAGCCACGTGTTTGTGCATCCTTGGTAGGTTTTATTTCGTTTGGTGTTCCCAATTTTCTTTGGCTTTGGATTTCTTTTTTTTGGCCTATATAATATATTGCGTTTGCTATTGTTTGTTTGTTATATGTGCTAAATTTTTGGGGGTGAGTTGGTATAGACTGATAGGGAGTTTTAGGAGGATTTGGGGTGTTGTCAATTTTTTTTTTTAATTAGGGTGATTGTACTCTGAACCCTTGCTGATCGTTGAAATCGTTGTTTTGTACAGTTATTTTGTCAGCGTTGTTCTTGCTGCACAAACTATCGAGGTATGTTATTCAATCGTATATTGTGTATGTGTTTTTTATGTTGTACGTTTCTGAGTTTTGATTTCGGTTATTGCGTTTTCAGACGTGAATCAGAGCAGCTTCCTCAACCTCAAACGCCAATTCACACGAAGGTAATCTCAATTTTGATTTATTCAAAGTTACGATCTTTAAATTGGAAAATTAAATGAATTGGGGAGGTTCTTTGTTCGCCTGATTGGAGCACAAGTTTCAATTAGGGTTTGATAGATGTGTTGGGGTATATTCACACCAAAGTAATCTTAATTTTGGAAATTGGAAATATTGTTCGTAAACCCTATTTACCGTTCTTCTGCTGCTGCTCTGTGATATTGCCCATAAAATGCATAAGTACCAGCTACAATGATGCTAAGGAATCTTTTTACAAATTTATTTACTGAAACTGAAATTTACCTCTAAATTGTGATCAAAGAAACTGCAATTTTATCAGTGAATTGGAGATTAGAAATGTAATTCTTTTATAATTATTATAAAAAATATTTGAATTCCTAGAACTCTTGAAATGAACTCTGTTTCCTTGATTTGGAAACAAAGAAATGGAGTATGTGGGAGGTATGGCCATGCCTCTGATTCTGAGAATTTCTGATCATGCAACAAGCTGTTGATCTGTCAAAAACTGAAGTCATGAATAATCCTGAATTTATTTTCTTTTTTTGGACTCTGTTCGTGAGCATGTTGCTCATTGATTATCCTCAAACATTCATAAACTTCCCATCTAACTTAAAATTTGTGAAATCCTATCATGTGAATACTTTTGCCAACTTAATATACCTCCGTTTGATTTTGGTTTTGTGTTGAATTTTACTATCGTCTCCCCTTCATCTCAGGAACAAAAACTACCATTTGCATGCCTCGATTTGTTACGGTCTAGGTGAATCAGTGGTAAGCTGATGTCCAGTTTTTCCGAAGAGGTTTTTTGAGTTTTTCAACCAGTTTCTTATTTTATTTTCCGTTGTTTTTTTATAAAAAAACCAGAGCCTTTCCATGCTCAAGAGCTCCACATGTATGTCATAGCTCTTTTACATGTTTCTGCTTTGATTTCCAATACGAGGTTAAAGCCTTTGATTAACAAATTTCCGTTGGGTAATTTGATTTCCCTCAAAGACATAAATAAATGTGTTTTCTTTGAAACTTTGAGTGCTTCCACAGACAGTGCCACGAAGCTGCATTCATTCGACTACTTCTAAGGGTTAGTTTCTCCTTTTCTTTCAAGTCGTCTTTAGTTTTTCTTTTTCATCATGGAGAATGGTTAGCTTGCTTTTATCTTTTTACAATAGTTTGTTTTGATCCTATTATATGTTGCTATGCATTTTTCACTTGCATGCCTTTTAATTTCAGCTGTCCGCGGAGAACATAGTTTAAATATCTTCTGCACTAAGTGTAGTTGGCTGTTAATTTATTGAACCAATGGTACGTAGGGTCTGCAAGAGGTTTAGGTCGGAAAGGGATGGCTCGGGATGAGGTTGTTAGGATGGTTTTAGGGGAGAGATTCTTTTGTGTAATCATTTTATCACATGGTAATCGTTTATTAGACGTTGAATACATGTTAAGTGTATTTTTTCAGTTGTTTGGATGGTCCTTTTATAATATAGGTGAGCCTTATTTAAATAGATGTGTTTGTATATTGTGTTTTGTTCAGGTGGATGAAACAAATTAAGAGAAATAGCAATTTGTTTTTTTTCTTTCTTTTCTGTTGTGCTTTGTCACTCTTTGTTATCAAATTGCTTTAACAGTTTGTTCTCACCATGTCAAAAATTAACAAATTTTTGTTAATATATAATCCTTTTCCAAAATGGTGGGTGGAATGAGCAAACGACTATGGAAGAACAAAGAATGAACTTTGAGTGGCCAAATAGTAATTAACATTGCGAGGAAATAAAAGTTTAGTATCTTTTTGTTATCAACACGACAATTTAGTTATATCGCTCTTTACTTATAAGTGTAAAGTTTCATATTTGATTCATTTGATTGATCTTTTTAGGCGCGTTTAAGAAACCGTAATCAAAATAGAGGAATTGAATTGAGGAGGAATTGCATTGAAGAGGAGTCCGAATTAGATTCATGTTGAAGCTGTTTACTTAAATATTCTGGAATTGGAGTAAAAATGAAACGAAATTCATATAAGTTGTTTACTAATTCACCTGAATCGGAATAGAAATTAATATGATTACTAAAATGCCCTTGTTTTTTTTTTCTTTCCCATATTTTTTTAATAATATTTTCATTAGTTATTTTTATTAATTTGATTAAAGCGAAGAGCTAAAATGGGAGAGAGAGGGAGTTGTTTATATGCTGGAAATGGTGAGGCGGTGAGTCAAGCGAACAGACTCTCATAATCACCACCCCTCGCTTTCATCTTCCCCAGCAGAAGATAAAAACTCCTCCCTCCCCTTTACCCCTTGCCTTCATCTTTCCCACTCAACCTACCCCATAATCACCACTAGAGATGGGCAACGGTTATGGCGGACGGGTAACTGCGGTTATTTACCCATAACCGTTTATGCTCATACCCGCATAACCGTTTACCCGTTGGGTAATTGCCTAAACGGTTATACCCATACCCATAACCGTTTATAAACGGTTAACCATACCCATAACTGCATACCCATTTAACCGTAACCGTTTAATACCCGTTTACCCATTTACCCCTTTTAACCCGTTTATCTTTTTTTTTACCATTACCCATTTTTCACCCGTCTATATGTTTTTTAACAACTTGAAAATAAAAAAAAACTGTCATAATTTTTTTTTTTTGACAATTAAACACCGTTATAGGTACATTCATCATACATTTCAGTATTTTAATTTTTTAAGTCCTTATACCATTCCAATAATTGAAATAATAGTTTACGGACGATATTTTTAACTGTTACCAATGAAGGTAAATATAATATTTGCTAAGTATTATTGGGTTACAAAAATTGTTTAGAAGACATTTCTGTCAAAGCATTTCTGTCAAAGCATTTCTGTCAATTTCACGGTTACCTGCAAGGAATTTAAATTAATTTGGCAAATTCCTTGATGATGAGAATCATCATTCCTGTAGCAGTGTTATTGAGAGAAGGACCGATGAATTCCTTACTAATTTATTGGGTGCTAAGTATTATTGGATTGAGAACATGGTTTGTGTTAGTTTTACATATATAAAATAAATGGGTAAATGGTTACCCGTTTATAACCGCGGTTAATACCCATAATCGCCCATTTAAATTTCGCGGGTAAACGGTTATACCCATAACCGTTTATTTATCTCAACGGTTACCCATAACCGTAACTGTTTAATTTAAATTGGCGGGTAACCGCGGTTACCCATAACCAATGGGTATTTGCCCATCCCTAATCACCACCCCTCCTACTTGCCAAGTATTTCAATTTCAAGATTTTCTAGGTTTTGAGTGATTTCTTCACTGGATCTGTGGGTTTATTATCTGGGGTTTTGGGTGATAAATTCTTGAATTCGATTTGGGGGTTGGGTTTTGTGAGGTAGTGGCAAGGGAGTAAGGAATGGCTACACGGGGAGATGGAAGGTGTGGCGCAGGCGATGAAGGTGAAGCGCATGAGTGATGGAAATGAGTACTGAAGGTGAAGGGCATTTTGGGAAGAATAATTTGATCCCGGATGGAGCCTTCTCCCCGGAATCCAAATACTACCTTTGTCCAGGTAATCAAATTCCGGTGATATCAGGAATTGAATTCCTGGTTTTACGTGGGGCCTGCAGAATTGTGCATTCCGCTTAAGTTGGTAAATCGAGGAATAATCAAGAATGTGGAAACCATTCCGCCACATCCTTTCCCCATATGTAAACACGCATGTTTATCTTAAATCTATCGGTGAACAAACAAATATTAACTATGAGTATGAGAAAAGAAGAAAATGATGACCATTGCTGCAAATAATCAAGGCTGAGATTATCACTTCTCATAATTCTGATCCGTCTTGGAATGCATTTTCATTTCATTTGAAGGTTATAATATTAAGAAATTAACTGTTCTTCAATGGTATTGTCGTTTCCATAATTCTTTTTAACTCTTACATAACTATTGTTGCTAATTACAACAAACTCAACTTTTCTGGTGTTAATCAAACTCAGACAATGAACAAAGTTTATTCAGATTCTCAACCCAAGTAAATACTCAATTCCACTCTCTTTATTTCTTGATACTTTTGTTTTGTTAATCAATATTATGCTACTACAAAGTTTTAAACTTACTAATTATACTCAATTTATTTTTATAGTTTTTTATCCATAATTATCTATATGCTTTGTCATCCCGCAACAACGCGCGGACATCACATCCTATTATTTTCTATTTATCAGGCATATATTATTAGGAAATGATAGTCACACATAATTTTTGCTTCTCTAACATATATATATATTTTTTATGCTCATCAAATTGAATAAATTAAACAAAACGAAATATAAGATGAACAAAATGTGTATAAAAAAGAAAGAAAGAAAGTGTAGTTAACATTTTTTTGTGTATTTTTGTTAAAAAAAAAACATTTCTTTTGTATTTACTATTGGGCTTTAAGGGGTCAACCCACTGGCCACTTCGGAGTGGAAACTGAATTTAACCTGGTTCCAATATTTAGGCCCAATTGAATGAGGATAGCCCAGGCCCTTTCCGCCATTGTGGCAAGAAGCTTAGGTCCATTTCATGGATATCGGGTATTAATATGATCCGGCCCTCCTAAAGAGAACATATCTTAAAATCTTTCTCATCGGATTTCAAACTAGCAAATGAAATTAATAGCAGAAAAACAATGCTGAAAGTTTCTAGGGCTGGAAAAAAATCCCAAAAATCCCAAAAAATCCCAATCCCAAACCAAAAAATTCCCAAACCAAAATTCCCGAAATTTTCGGTATGTTATCCCGAACCAAACCGATATTTTCGGTACGGGAATCGGTTTTGCATCTTCATTTTTTCGGTATTCCCATACCGAACCGAAAATAAATATTATATATATATATTTTTTTTAATTATAAAAAAATTATTTGAACCGTTGATTGTTTTGGATTTAATCTATGCCGTTGGTTTGTTTTTAGGTCAGCATGCTGCATACGGCATACCATTTCACTTTCACAGTCCACTTCACTTCAGTTCACTTCCCTTCCATTTCTATCGAATAGCCGAGCGGCCGAGCCCTCCTCATCTCATCTCTGATCTCTCCATTACCGAGCCGGCGAGCCCTCAACTCATTTCTCTCTCTCTCTCTCTGTAACGAATTCTGGCTAGCCACCGGCCACCGCCACATCTGACTCTCCAGCCTTCCTTCACCACACAGCCACCTGTACGCCATCTTTCTCTGTCGCGACGATCTCTCTCTGGGGAACTCTCCATCCAGCACTGAGTTCGAATCTTTGTCATCCCAAATTAGGTAATTAATTTAATTTAGTGTTTTGAAATCTAATTTCTGTCTTCCTTTTGAAATTTAACTTAGGGTTTGGAATTAATTTTGTGTATTATTCCCCCTTTTTTTTTCTTCAGTTTTTCTGTATTATTCAGCGGAAGATTCAATTTCCAACTGGGTTCTCGAATTCGTGAGCTTTTTATCAAAAGGTACGTTTTTGTTCGATAAAGTTCATTATTTGAGTATGTGAGTTCGAATTTACGGCATTTGGGAGTTCGAATCATTGTGTATTGCCATTTGGGTATCTGTATGTGGGTGTGAATCTGTATATGTGAGTTCGAATTTGAGTTCGAATCTGTATGTGGTGTGGCCCTGTGGGTGTGAATCTGAACGGATTGATTTCAGTGCATAAATTTTCCATTTTGTTATCACATTTCTGAACTATCAAAGGTTAACTCAATGGTTGTAAGCACCAAAAGGAAAAATGGTTAAGTGAACATTGTTCGCTCAGTCTTTCCGTCAAACACCTCGGGTTCAATTTCATTTTCTGGTTTGAATTCAATTTTGTTGTTATGAGATTCTTTTTTGTTTGTTTGCACCATCAATTTTACTACTTTTTTTGTTTATATCTATGAACCCAATTGGAGGTTTAATTTTTGTTGCATCTGAAATGCAGAATAACAGACTTGAAGTTTAGATTGAATTGCTCTGATTAGTTAAGCAAAGCACAAATATGCCCAATCATCTGCATTTTTTTCTTTTTTTAATTATTATTGCAACCTTTACTAGTTCACATCTAACTGGGTTCTTTTCATTACTAGTTCACATCTAACTGGGTTCCTTTCATTACTAGTTCACATCTAACTGGGTTCTTTTCATTCTTACACGCCTAATTTTTATTTTTAGTTTTTTAAACAATATCTGGGAACTTCTCTTACTTTTAAGTTTAATTGATTGCAGTGCTATGTGGGTATTAGAAAATGAAGACTAGGTTTCTCTGTGATCCTCTGTGTAGCGTGTTGTATGTTTATTTCTAGTCTACACTGGTTCTTGGGAAATTCTGCAGAGAACTATTTGTTTCATGAGCAATCATCCCTGTAATAACTAGTTTTTAGCAAAATGCGTGCTTACATTTGCTAAATTTTGAACATGATGCACCGATGTTTTGTTTTTTAGCCTTATCAAACATTGTTTTGTTGCAGGCAGAGATAGCCAGACAAGAAGCAAGGGGCCGAAGAGGCCAACAATCTTCATAAACTTTAAGCTTTGCTTTTTTTGCTTTTGGTTTGTAACTTAATTATTTTGAAACTTTGTCTCATAACTAATTTTTTTGCTTTTGGGTTTGTTACTTTATTTATTTTAAAACCTTGGCTTGTAACTAATTTTTTTTGCTTTTGGATTTGTCACTTAATTTATTTTTATTGCATGCATGTGTAGTAGAAATTGAATAGGCAGATTAAGGATGCTATTGTGCACAGATATCAGCCATTTGTGCACATATTTCAGATTGGCAGATTGCATTCAGATTGGCAGATTTGTGTAGATTCAAATTTTAGTGTAACATCAAATTTGGGCAGATTGGCAGCCTGCCCAAAAGCCCAAATTTTCAATATAAAAGGTTGAACTTAGCCCAAAACCCTAAAAGCCCAAAACTATTTCCGGATTCCCGATTTGTCCCGAAATCCTGAAAATATTTTGGGATTCCCGAAAAATTGGTTTGCGATCGGTATTGAAATTGGGATTCCCGAAAATTTTGGTTTGGGAATCGAGACAAGTGTTTTGGTTCGGTATCCCATACCGAACCACCCCTAACTAAATCTATTCACCAAGTTAGTTCACTAGATGGCGATGTCATTAGGCGTGTCATTACTACATATTTTCTATTTATTAGTAGGCTAGCTTAAAGAAATTTTTATAAACAAAGAATTTTCACAGTATCAGATAGCATAAGAAAATTTTCACAAGGTGAACGAAGAATTTTTTGTTATTAAACAAATACGCGTCCAAATTCAAACTTGAAACATATATGTACAAAAAACGATGAGGAAAATGGTGTAAGAAAAATAGATGATTCCGAAATTGTGTTATATAATTTTATATAATTAAACCGAGAGAATTAAGATTAGTGACTAAATAAATAGTGGATTACATAATTCGAAAATTAAAGAAAATGACATGTAAATTTTTTTTTCCACCGAAAGCTACAGCTACCTGGGCTATAGCCCATGGGTAGCCTTTAACGTGGCTCCGCCAATACTTGGACTGAGTTTACTACATCATTTTGTGAACAAATTTGATAGTTGCAGCACTACTAAACAACCAGTTTCGTGAAGGATTTGGCTTATGATATACTGAAAAACACAATCAATTAGGCTTTTAATTTGAAAAATATGAGAATTTAGCTGAGAATAAGCTTTTGGTGGTTTGCTTGGTGATGATGAAACACAACGTAATGGTTTTCATATTTTTTTCAGTAGCGGTGTAACCGGTGATGAAAGATGGTGTAATGAGTCCCCACCATCGTATTACCCTATAAATGAGGAACAAAGATCTCCAATGCATTGGAAATTGAGTTCCTAGAGTACAGGGACTCACCGAATACTTGAGACATGTACCCAAATATAGGGACTGTATAGGAATGAAAATGGTGAAGTCCAACAAGCGTTTTGAGTGGGAAACGAGGCTCATCACATGAAAGTTGTTGTGCAGTTGTTTGCCAACTCTTTCCACACACGCGAGTATAACTTTAATCGCCAGACAGCTGCTAACGCAACTGCAGACATGGGTCTTGCACTACATGTTTCTTCTTTCTTATTTTTTCTTTTTTTTTAATTGTTAGAAAATAAACGGGCTATATGTAATCGGGGGTTTTAATACACAAACCTCAAATTTAAGACTATATGGACTTTACTATTGGAGGCAATATTTCTTTAGAATATCTCCAATGATGTCCCTAAATTTTTTCCTACCACCGTATAAACCTTACATATAAGGTCAATCATTCTCCAATGGGCCAAAAATGGAGTCCGTAAAGCATAGGGACTCACCCGAGTACTCAAACAAAACCCCAAATATAGAGATGCTGTAGGGACTCTCCATGGGGGTGAGGTCCATGTTCTTTTAGGAGTTGGGTGATGTGATTGATGCCACACCACGTGAAGGAAAGGGATCCTCTCCAGATCCACTTTGTGGGGATCCTAGGGATCCCCACATCCTAGCCCTTCATCGTATATCGTATAATCAATTTTCGTCAGATACTATTTGTGTTTAATTTTAAATAAAAAAATCAAATGATTTTTAATCGCATGATACACGATGAATGGCTATAGATGGGATCCAATTCCCCACGTAAAGAAGCGTGAAGCTGTTGTGTGACGACCTGTCCCTAATTTTACAATTTTATAAATTTCAAAAGAGTGAATTTACGAAAATGCCACTAGAGGCGAGATCATCAACTTTCGTTGAGCGTCATTCGTGATGTGTATGGCTATCACTTTACCGTATTCTCGAAGTACTCAATGGTATAAACGCGTAGGCGCAAGCGAAATCGAAGCCAGGGTCACGACGAAGGTTTTATGGAACTACAAATCCGGAAAGTACTTTTGTAAAAATTACTAATTATTATTGTATATATTTCTTATAATTATTATATTATTATTTTAACATTTATTTTGTTATGATATTATTATTTTAAAATTAGTTGAGAGATGAGGAAGGGAGAAAAAGATGGATGAGAGGAGGAAGAAAAGAGAGATAAGGGAAGGGTTGCCCAATCATGAAAGGAGAACATGGAAGGAAAGGAGGATGATGGACCAACCAGAAGAAGGAGGTGAGGAGATGACCAATGGGAGGAGAGAACAAGGAGGGAAAGGAGAGAAGGGGCATAACAGCCAACCAGGGCCGGATCCCATTGACCCGGTTTCGACCTGGTTTATGGTGGCTTCTTCCGTCATCATTTCCGTCCGTTTTTTGGCGAGTTGGAGTCTCCCACCACCACCATTCGACTCAATGACCTTCCCTCTTCAAATTCCACACAAACTTGATGGCGGTTAGTGGAGATTTCACGACGAACTCATGTCGTCTTCTCTGGTGAGTCCGAGGGCACCCAAGGCGGCGATCTGCCGGTTTTGAAGTCACCACCGTCGACCACCACCATGGTTCAATTCTTTGGGAACCCAGGAACAAGTCCCAAGCCTTGGTTGGTGCATTGGAGCATCGGAGACGACAAATTGACAACCACTATTTTCTAGGGTTTTCGGCGGGTTCATGGCGATTTGAGGCTTTTTCCGGCCAAATTGGACTTGGCCACATGTATAAAACTTCATCTACTCATTGAGATCTTCATTACTGTAAAATTTGGGAATTTTTGGAGTTGTTTGATTTTCCGGTGAGTCGGGGCTGCCGACCGCCACGTGGCCAGTGGGCCGACGCTGCCTTTTTAAGTTAAATTCAATGTTCTTATTTCAATTTGATCACCGTTGGTTATAGTTCAATAGTTTGAACCTAAAATGGAATACTACACCACTTGACCATTTTATGGTTCGATGATCTGACCGTTGGATCATCACCAAACTTTAATACGATATAGTACGTAATATTTGAGGACATTAGGAACTTACGGATCGAGAATCCGACGTACGGATCTTCCTGAATTGGATTTTAAGTTCGTAAAATAAAACGTTGACCGCCACTTGAATTGTGATTGGTGGATATCCGACCGTCGGATTGTGGTAAGATTTTAGGATGTTGTTCTAGAAGCTTATTGAAACTCTCAGGAAGCTATGGATCGGAAATCCAAGGTGCGGATATTCTGGATCGAGTTACGTAGGGTTGTGGACCCTACCGTCGACCCTCGACCAATGGTTGACTTTTGGTCAATGGGTTTCAAATCATTCTAGAACGTCCTTAGTGATGTGTTTTATGTAAGTTACGTGTTCTAGCGGTAAGAATTTTGAGATGTGATTTGATATTTGTTCCAGGTGACGATCGTTCATGACGCTTTGATATTCGTGCTAGGGAGTTGTAGCGTGGACTTCAAGTGAGTGAGTATTTTCCTTTTTATAGACTAAAATTCCTTTTTGAAAAAGAATTTCTTACGTAACGCCTGGATTAGACTAAAATTTATAAGCATTAGCCAAATGACGGAATTTATGAAATTATTCAAGATCATGCGGGATGCCTTAATCCAAGTTACGACTTTGATGAATGTTATATTGACTAGAAATTATGGAATATGCTACATCCTACTGGATGCATAGGTATGTTTATAATCTTTGATGCCATAATTATATCTATGGCTATGAATGTTAGTGTGTTGGTTAGAACTATCGAATCACTGCGACATGCTTCTATTTATGTAGTCTGCTCATCATTACTGCATCCCGGTGTTAGTGCTCGCCCAGGGATAGGGCCAGTCTTTCATGTGTATGTTCACCTCCGCACCGCACGCTCGCCTTGGATCCAAGTAGGTGCTAATCCTGTCGTATAGGTTGCATTAGGCAACTTCGACTCGTAGGTGACTGCGAATAACGCCAGTCTTCATGTGATTGTAGCACTAGAGCATATATTATGATTACACCCAATCTTTTCGTACATGTTGCATTAGGCAACTCCGACTCGTGTGCTAGCATAGATTGACGAGCATCAGTTCAGTCGTACAGGTTGCATTAGGCGATTCTGACTTGTGTGCTAGCATAGATCGATGAGCACTTGGTTTGATATGTTTGCTTATGTGAAAGCATATGATTACTGACCTCATGCACTTATATATGAACTATTGTGCTGTATTGATATCTTGATATTTTGCAGGCTACGATGAGTATTTTCATACTATATGTAGTATGTATATCTTGGAAACTATACATGTTTTACGGCGATGGGTTATAACGTTTTCAAAGGTTTTTATTAAAACTTTATTTTCAGGCCCACTCACCCTTATTTTTCGTCCCTCCAAATTTTAGTAGCTGAGCTTTTGTATCGACGAAGACTCTTGGCAAATCTCAGTATAAGTGGTTATCTCCGAGGGTATAATTCTCAATCCACTCTACTGTACTTTACTTATGCTTTGACGTCACATGTGAAATGGGTTCATTCCCGCTCACCAGTGCACTCTTGTATTTAGGCACTTTTAGGTTTAAATTTATTCACATTTTCCACATCACTACACTTTATGGCTTCATCACCTTCCAGGTGTCGGCCAGCATAGCTCGATTAAGAGTTTTAGTGGACATTCCGGGTCGGGGTGTGTCATGCTGTGCATCTACCATTAATGTACCCAACACGTGCGAATTATTGTTACTCGCCTAATGCTTTTTCTTTTGTTTATAGATGAGAAACAATGGTCCTGATAGTTTTTGTTTTTGTTTTTACTGTTTAGACCAACGGTTACGAAACTAACAATGATTTTTTAATCTTTTGGTCCTTAAATTTAAGGATTATACAATGAGGACACAATCATTGGAGCTAATATTCTTTTAGGGACATGTCTATTCTCTTTGAGTCCCTAAATGAGTCTTTAAAAGTGGCGGTGGGAGTCCCTAAATAAGGACAATTCCTTTAAAGTCCTTAAATGAGTCTTTAAAGATGGTGGTGAGTCCTTAAATAGAGACTCCCAATGAAGATGCTCTATCCTACAAAAGAATGCATTTAGCTAACGATATCTCCCCAACCCAAACACAAGCATCTATTACTAGTTGCCAACGCAAATTCATCACTGCCTACTCATTATCTTGATGCTGTTCAAGCTCTTTGAGTCTATCTTAATTTGGATTTTTGTTGGTCTCATAAGTCTTTGTGTTAACTGCAAAATATCTTCAGTATTACTCCAATTCTAATCTATTGGTTTATGATATTTTAGACACTCTTTTGTTGTAAAAAAAAGAAAGAAAAACCAATCAAAATTTGTTTCTGTTTACCAACCATACATCCGTTCTTTCTTTCAAGCCAATGGGTTATAGAAAGCTATCACGCTGATCAACGAGACCGATTAACTTTTAATATCAACTAAAGTTAGACTAAGACAACAAAAAACCAGACATGTACCATGTGGGAAATATTGGCGAAAGGTTTAAGGTTCTTGTGGTTTTGTGGCATTATCTTTTTGAAACACAAAGCATCCACCCAAAAGCCAATCAAATTAGAGTCGCGTCAACAACGGGAGTACTAGCTAGATTTGTCTGTATATTAGGTTAACGTATATTTACAATTGCTACGGACATAAACATGTCTACGTTTGTAACACGTTTACGCACACACGATTCATCTACTTCGACGAACATTTAACCAAAAAGGAAAGGTTTAAAATGACCCTCCCATCCTGTGGACGTTATTCATTTTTGACAATGATATTGTCTGGCAGCGGAGGAGGGGGAGAGAAATCAAGAAAGAGAGAGAGAGAGAGAGAGAGAGAGAGAGTATGAGCCACCAAATACCAAGGTGGCTCCATGCTTCACCCAAAGGGCAGATAACAATTTCATGTTTAACCCCCCCAGTCATCTATGAGCCGCCCTCAGTTGTGATGCTGTGGGCTGTGACCCTTTCCGTCTTAGTTACTACACCCTTGGAGCCTTGACCCATCCCTCTCTCTCTCTCTCTCTCTCTCTCTCTCTCGTGGTTTCTGGATGAAAAACCATATATTCATGCCCCCTGTTTTTTGTCTATTGGCTATTGGGATCTCCATGCGCCACTTCACATCTTACCTTTACTTGCTTAGCTTGAAGTCCTTGACTTGTTCTTCCCTTTAACTTTACCAATCTGTCAATTTGTACTTATTTTATTGGTACAAGATCCGATCAATCATTTCTAAATAGAACTATTTAGCATCTTGGGTATTTTGGATATGCGATTTAAACCTGTATTAAACAAGTTAATCAAGGTACACAACTTGTTTCAAGACAACTTTTCGCCACAAACAGTGTTTAACTAGTTTAAGTTTCGGGACCTTTCCACATATAGTTCACGAATGCAACACGGTTTCTCTAACTGATTAATCGTATACTTTAATTTAGGATTAGTTGACAACACGTTTTAATTTGATGCAATCACATTCACACATAACAACCTAACTTGATAAAGCAATACGATGTTCACAGTGTAAACACCAACCTTGTTACAGTAATAATAATGTCATAATGTGTTATCAACTATAAATTTATCGTTAATCTAAGACTGTAAACTTTAACGATTATAGTGTAATTTTACATTTTTTATAATTCAAACTTTGAACGTAAATATCACTGTTAAACGTTAATGTCATCATTGAACGTGAAAGTAACTAGCCAAAAAATGAATAACAATGATTTATCAAAACAAAGTTCCAATAACTACCCATTTTAAAGGGTACGTACTGTAGAATTCCATTAATTTTAACAATAATTCCATGTACCCACATTTCAACGTACAAACTTATCCAAGAAAAATGGATATTTCATTCCTCTTGTATATGAGTAATAAGATATGGAATAAATTTTAACTCACGTGATGTGAGGTGAATAATTTTTTTTTTTTAACTTAAGTCCTGAACTCAAAAGCTCCTTCCAAGCAAAAGAAGTAACTCCATAATTATAAAAATCAAATATAAAACCTGATAATAGTTCTTTTACAGTTTCGTATTAGCCTTACTCTATCAAACTTAAATTCTATCATTCACACTGTAATTTACTAAACCCTACTTACGTACACCAATCAAAGAAATAGTTTTTTTAAAAAAAAAATCCAAGAATAATAATCCAAGGCTAATTACGGTTGGATTGAAATTTTACGCCCCAGTAATTTGTTAACTGAACCAAAATATATATGTTGCACCTACCCATTCCTAACTAGCAGCACAATTACAAAAAGAGATGGACTTGTTCTATATATAATATGGGTACTCTAAAGAAATATAGGGTAGCTGATCAGAAACAGTTTGTTTGCGCTTCTTCTCCAATCCTGGTTTTAACTTGTGTGCTTGGAAAAGAAAATTACTGAAAGACTAAAATATAAATATCCTATATATTATTTATAAAATTATATCCAAGAACTCAATTAATATGTACTCAAATTTGATGACAAGTTTTTCTACTTTAATTAACAGATGTCATGTTTAGCTGGATTTTCTCGTATATATGGATGAGAGGATTTCCTCTAACTCTCCGATGGCTGGCAGAGTGCTAAAGTGATAACTGTGTAATTACCTTTCCCTATGTATACGTATCTGTATATGTAGAAAACCTTTAAGAGAAGGAATCTCATTTTTTTTTTTTAATAAAAATGAGGATTAGTTGTGGAGTTCACACCACATTAAACTTTAACAATCCGAACCGTTTATTTTTCAAGTTGCACCTCATAGATCATCATTGCAAGGTATTAGCCAAATCGGAAATGTTTAAGATATCAAATTGAGTTCAAAGAAATTAACGAATACTTTGTTATATAAGAAACAATGAAATTTTATCTTGATAATTAAATAGGCAAATGATTTCGGATTGAATTGAATTTTTGTAAGGATGATCTATGAAACGAAACTTACAAAATAGACGATTTGGATCGTTGAAGTTCGATATGGAGTAAGCCCCATACCTAATTCTCATTTTTTGAAAAAAAAAAATAGAGATCCCTTTGCATAAAGGGTTTGTGTATATGTATATGTGTGTGTGTGTGTGTGTGTGTGTATAGGTTAAAACATGCATGCGTCTTGACTAAGATATTTATCTTATATTCTTGTAAGACGAGGTACATGAGGGGGGGGGGTACTAAATGAATATGTATGTGTTTTGCTTTTGCAATTATTTTATTTATAAACAATAAAATATTTTGATTGTGCCTGTACACTATACTGCTCGAGTCTAGCCTCGATTCCCCGTCTTTAATGTCATCTCCAACCGAAGAAGGGTCAAAATGCTATGTTTATAGTTATGTAAGAAATTATATTTTAATGAACAGTGTCATATCATATTTTATACCATCTCCAACCAAGAGAGCCAATGGGCCATAGGCCAAATATAACTATTTGACAAAAAATCATCTCCAACTGAGGGGACCAAAGGGTCATAGGTTAAACATAATTTATTATTTTAATTGAATTAATATAGTTAATTAAATTAAACTACCATATTAAAATAAGATTTTTGGACATATTGGAAGATTATTGAAAGATGTGGCCATTTGAAAATTATTAAAAAAATTAAAGGAAAGATTATTGGAAGATAATAGAATGTGAAGAATTGAAATAAAATAAGGTAAGATAGTATGAAATTGTGAAAAGTATGTGAGAAATGATGTAGGAAAAAAAAATTAGAAAAAAAAAAAAAAAAAAACAAAAGTGGGTTGGGCTGACATGATTTGGTGGTTTTGGACCGGGGTCCACAAGCCATTTGGTCTAGCCCTCGGTGTTTTCGTGTCATTTCGAGTTACTTTAGCCTTATGGCCCTTTGGCCGGGTCGGTTGGAGATGGCCTAAGAGGACGACCGGGTACATCTTGACTAGACCTACATGTGAATTGGCAACTTTCATATCATATATATGCATCTGACCAAACCAAAAAATAAAAATAAAATAAAAGTGAGAGAAAGAAAGATATATACATTATTATTGCAGTCATATTTGGAATAAGAATATGATTGTGTAAATCCTACTGTATCTAGGGATATCTTTTATATTCCTTTTAGTAATCTAATTCCTATTAAGGATTTAACCTATCCTACTACTATAAGTTTAAAAATGGATTAGAAAAAATGGTACATTTTACATATAACAAATTGGTATATTTAAGAATGAGTACATTTTAAGATTAAAAAGTTTTACATGAACGGGTACATATAATTAGCATGGGTACATTTAGCAAAATAAAAAGTACAAATAAAAAAAAAATATGGGTACAAATACAAATAATCTTTAAAAAATATGGGCACAAAATGAAATTAATATATGGGTACAAATTAAAACTGAAAAGAAAATTGGTACAAATTAAAAAAGAATTACAAGTTAAAAATGGGTACAACTAAAACTAAAAATATATGATAAAAAATTTAGTCATAAATATAAATATACTAATTGTAACATTTTTAACATTAAATGAATCTATTTAGAAATAAAAAAAATTTTATTATTGGAATAATTAATGATGTTATTAATACCCAATGACCTTGATCAAAATTTGAAAAAGAATATGATTTTAATCAATGGAGTAGCAAAATGAAGGATGAGAACCTAATTTTTCCAAAAAAAAAAAAAAAAAAAAAAAAAAAGGAAAAAGAAAAAATAGAGCACCATTCTTAAAATTAAGAGAAAAATTGAGTAGTAGTAGGTCTCTCAACAATAATTGCACTGTAACTTTGGGTCCCTGAATTAAATTCATTAAAATTGGTATTTGTATTAGTTCATTACATATTCAGTTCTTCCTAACAAACCCTATAGTTTTTGGGTTTATTCTAATTTTCTTTAGTATCAATATTACACTCCACATGCATATGACACCTCAACGCATTGACATAAATAAATCATACTTATGCACCAAGGTATTCGATCCCACAGATTTTTCTCCCCCATTTGAAACTTTGGCAAGTGATTCATTACTTGAGTGGATATAGCCTTGTAGTCTGGGCTCAGAACTCCTCCCTCCTCCCTCTTCCTACTTTAAAAAAATAAAAAAAAGCAAAAACAAAAATATATGTACACTCCTCGTCCAATCCACACTAGACAGATGAGCCGGATCCGAAAGGAATCAGAAATGTTGTAACGTAATTATTTAGCAACCTGCAGCCCCGACAAAGACTTGATTCAACTGATGGATGAATTTGTGTTGACTTGGTTTTAACAGAGATCGAGGGGCCCTGTGATCGGCCTAGTCGGTCGCCAAATGAAGTTTCCATGCAGCAACCAACGTACTTACAAAACTACAAATCCATCCTCTCGTTCATCACTCACTAATTTACATTTCTTAATAAAACCATTTTCCCCAGCTACAAGCCTACATGCATATCTCTGTCTTTCGCTATCCTGGTTTTATTAAGAATTTTGGAAACAGAAGTATTAAATTATATAATATCTATTTGCAAATATACTAACAATCACATTTTCTCACCATCCGATAATACTACTTTATTTGTACACCAAACAATATTTACTATATTTTTAAAACTCAAATACCGTCTAATAAAACTGAGTTTTCAACTTCCACGGTTGTATTTTCTAGAGTTATTGACTCCGCTTTGACTTATCTTTTCATTTGAAAGTAAAAAATACGCTATCGTTTTATGTATGATTGGAGGTACTTGAGCATGGAATTAGTAAACCATTAGAATTTACGATGAGGTCCTTCTATATTAAAATTAAGAGAGTTTTAACGAAACATTCTTGGTATTGTTTACTTTTAATGAAAAAAACATTTTTACTCTAAAAAGTCACTTATGGTACTATTCACTTACAACATCTTTTTATCATTCTGATTAAAACTTATAGTTTTTTTGAGCCATTTTCATTAGTTTTCCTTAAAATTAAAAGATATTTAGATAAGGAAGGAACTCCTCCTTGCAAGTGCATTTCTTTTCAAATATAAAAAATTTAGATGTAAAATAAAATTTTTAAGAGTGTCAATAATCTCTACTAATTAATAAAACATCCTATGAAATTACCAGTTTAACCCTCTAATTAAAATAGAACATGAATAAGAAATATGGGGCAGAAATGTAATTTCACACAACCAAATTTTGTTGTTTTTTTTTTCAAAGCTTCACCTATATGTAATCCTAACATATCTCTAATTAAAAAAAAAAAAAAAACAACTTCCTACTCCCACATTCTCTATCACTCTCTTCCTCTCTCCTTCTATTTCAAAAACAAAAATAAAAATTTTTCTCACAGACTTTGTGTGTGCCCATATGCTAGTAATCCATAAAATTATTTTTGACTCGAGATATATATATAGAATGCTAATGCAAATGCTGCTTTTATGATATTTTTCATATCATATTTATACCACATCTTTAATAGAAATATAATCCATATGCATTAATAAACCATATTTCTATTAGAACGGTGACACAAAAGCAGTATGAAAAATGCCATAGGTGAGCATTACTCTACAAATTGTATATATGTGGCTCCCTGGTATGGTTGTAGCCAACGAGAGATTTTTCAGTGTGACCGGCACACAAGGTGGTACACTACGTGTCACTATACAAATGATGAGATATGTGTGTTTAAAAGTTAATAACTTAAAAAATAAAATTTCCCACCACTTACATAAAAACATGTGGTGTATTACCCGTATTCCCGTCACAATAAAAAATTTCTTGTAGCCAACCCTCAGCCACGTCGCAGCCAACGCCTTATTTTGGGGTCCCACATTATCACGTGACACGTGTCCACAATCCATCCGCGGAGCTCTTATATAAACTCACTCAGGTCTCTCTTGTTCCTCGGAAAACAAATTCCCACAAAAACAGAAACCCAAAAGAACAAAAAAGAGTCGCCCCTTTTACTCACTCCACACACAAAAAGTGCACAACTCACGGCTGACGTATGACGGCCTCCGTTGAGAACCGCCAGTTCCCCCACCTCGACCCGCCGATAAACGGCGTCGTCCGCTCCTTCAACTTCTCCGATCTCACTCCCTCAAAACACGCGCCCTTCGTCGATAGCAACGACTCATCGTCCGATGACGACGAGAATGAGGACACCGTCGTCGAGGAATACACGGATTTAATCCGGAGAGGCAACAACGAATTAGAGCCGTCCATCTTGGACCCCAGAGATGAAGCCACGTCAGACAGCTGGGTGCGTCGTAACTCGTCTATGGTCCGCCTCACTGGAAAGCACCCCTTCAATTGCGAACCACCGCTCACCCGCCTCATGCACCACGGATTCATCACCCCAGTCCCACTCCACTACGTCCGCAATCACGGCATCGTCCCCAAGGCCACGTGGCAGGACTGGACCGTCGAGATAACCGGTCTGGTTCGCCGCCCGACCCGGTTCACCATGGACCAGCTCGTCCGCGAATTCAAGCCACGGGAGTTCCCCGTGACCCTTGTCTGCGCGGGAAACCGGAGGAAAGAACAGAATCTCGTCAAGCAGACAATCGGCTTCAACTGGGGCGCCGCCGGCATCTCCAACTCCGTGTGGCGAGGCATCCCGCTTTGCGAAGTGCTGAAGCGGTGCGGAATCCGCAGCCGCAAGAACGGCGCCCTCAACGTGTGCTTCGAGGGAGCCGAGGACCTGCCGGGTGGCGGTGGGACCAAGTACGGCACGAGCTTGAGAAAGGAGGTGGCGATGGACCCCTCGAGGGATATAATCCTGGCGTACATGCAAAACTGGGAGCCTTTGGCGCCGGATCACGGGTTTCCGGTTCGGGTCATAATACCGGGGTTCATCGGGGGTCGGATGGTGAAGTGGTTGAAACGAATCGTGGTCACAACCTCGGAATCCGACAATTATTACCACTTCAAGGATAATCGAGTGCTCCCGTCGCGCGTGGATGCGGAGCTGGCCAACGCTGAAGGTATTTACGACTTATCCAACACTTTATCCGCACTTGAAATTTGAGCGTTTCTATTGGCGGTCAGTGGTTAAAAAGTTATGTGCTGCGGTGAAAGTGATAGTTGTCAAGTTGTGACGTGACCAACCTAATGTTCTTTACTTTTATTCTTATCATATTTTTGTACCACAATTATATATCATCTTAGGTGGAATTTAATGTGGACAACCACATCATCTAAATTAATTAGCATTTAATTTCAAAATATTAATCAATAATTAATAAAAAGATTGTTAATTAAATGATATTGTGGTATACGAGGAGTCTCATTTTTTCACCTAAGATCATTTAAGTGTTTTAATTAATAAAAAGATTGAAATTAAATGACGTAACTTGTCCAACTCATCTGCCACCTAAGATGGTAAAGAAATGTGGTATAAAATTATGGTAGGAATAACATTACTCTTTTACTTTTGTTTTTACTGTTTTACTATTTTTGTCTGAAGCTAATATTGTTACTGTGGTGGGTGGGTGAACTTGCAGCGTGGTGGTACAAGCCGGAGTATATCATTAACGAGCTGAATATAAACTCGGTTATAACGACACCGTGTCACGAGGAGATTTTGCCGATCAACTCGTATACGACTCAACGTCCGTACACAATTAAAGGCTACGCATATTCGGGTGAGTTTTAGAACTAACACTATACGTATGGACAATTACTTTTTGATAAAAATATAGCTTGGTGAATCGGAGACCACGTTACGAAAATCATAAATATTTATCAGGTTTTTTTGGATTTTAGTATGAGTCACAAGTCCCATGGGGTACCTCATAATTTTTACTAAAACAAAATGGAGAAAAAAATTGAAAACGAAAGAGCTAAAGCCAGGATTTTGACTTTTACATACGTTGTGCCTTATCTCATCTGAAAGTGCATATAATGATTCAGCTTTCCTGTTTTTACAGGCGGCGGGAAGAAGGTGACACGAGTGGAGATAACAATGGACGGCGGGGACACGTGGCATGTCTGCACGTTAGACCACCAGGAGAGGCCAAACAAATATGGGAAGTACTGGTGCTGGTGTTTCTGGTCACTGGAAGTGGAGGTGCTCGACCTAATCGCTGCCAAAGAGATTGCCGTCCGAGCTTGGGACGAGACTCTCAATACTCAGCCCGAGAAACTCATTTGGAACGTCATGGTAAAGATATTATCCCACATTTTTTCTTTATTTCTACATTTTAAATAAGACCGGTATTAAAAGAAAAGACGTAGATAATTATTTGATGACAGATTTAGGATTACTCATTCTTGCAAATTACTGTTTTCATACATAAATAAAAGTTTTCAGAGACGTATTAAACTGTGATTAGCAACGGAGTATAAATAACCAGGATTTAGGGTTAGGGTTACAAGTACAACACGTTTTCTGGAACCAACTATGTCCTTTTTTAATTTATGGCCATTTTAGTCGTCGAGTCTTTTCCCAGAGTGAATAATTTAGTAGGGCAACTTAGCAAATTGTGGTTGGCTGTTTGGTATTGTCACAATCAGATTGTCACCATCTCTTGCCCCAAATTGAAACCGTGGACCCTAGTCATTGCACAAGAGAGTAAGATTATCTTCCCTATTTTTTTCCTTTCCTTCATTTTTCTCATATTTGAACGGTCACGATTAAGTCACGTCAACATCTTATATTAATTTTTTATAGTAAAAAAAAAACAAAATAAGAAAATATAAGAGGAGGGAATTGAAGGAGATAAAAAGAGAGGGAAGATAATCCTAATCCTTGCACCAAGGCCATTGAAAATGTGTTGCATTTCATTGGTGACTTCATACTTGGATCCTTGAGTCTTGGAAAAAAGGGAGAAATTATTGTTTTATTAGGGCTGCTTCAACTTACACAAGAATCTTCTCCACAAAGTGTGGGTCAGTGGGTGTTTCTTTATCTCTGGCTGCATCTAGCTATTATTATATTTGACTTGTACATGCCTCGTCGGGGAGGATAAATTTTTAGTTGTGACGGGAACACAAGTGGTATATCACGTGTTTTAATAAGAGTTGTGAGAAATTTTATTTTTTAAGTTATTAATTTTTTAGCACATATATCTCATTATTTGTATAATGACATGTAATGTACCACTCCGTGTACATGTCACATTGAAAAATCTCTCTTCAGGGAGGCTGATTTAGGAGTTAAATATGGTTAATTTATACCAAAATATAAAATTGGAGCTGGAACTGTTTATTGGGCAAATAAATTAATATTCTGTGCAGTAATTTTTCTTTATTAATGAAGAAAAGTAACAAATATGACTTGTTGATAGATGACATCATGTGACTTATGCACATTTAACAAAAGAATATGTACAAATAGTTATGTGACATTTTATACTTTGATTATTTTTCAGTAATTGATTTATGATTTGTGGGTGTAATTTTTCAGGGAATGATGAACAACTGCTGGTTTCGAGTGAAAACCAATGTGTGCAAACCACACAAGGGAGAGATAGGACTAGCGTTTGAGCATCCAACTCAACCTGGAAACCAATCAGGTGGGTGGATGGCCAAAGAAAAACGATTGGACTCTGAATCCAACACAACCCTAAAGAAGAGTTTTTCAACACCCTTCATGAACACTAGTGCATCCAAGATGTACTCAATGTCAGATGTCAAGAAGCACAACTCTTCTCAATCTGCTTGGATCGTCGTCCATGGCCACGTCTACGACTGCACTCGCTTCCTCAATGATCACCCTGGTGGCGCTGATAGCATTCTCATCAACGCTGGCACTGATTGCACCGAAGAGTTTGATGCCATCCATTCGGAAAAAGCCAAGAAAATGATTGAGGATTATAGAATCGGAGAGTTGGTGACTACGAATTATGCTTCGGACTCCACATCTAGTTCCCCTAATAACTCTGTACATGGGCCACCAAGAACAACATCTGTACTTGACCTTATTTCTTCTAACATGACGCAGCTAGCCCCAATCAAAGAAGTAATGCATTCAAGAAGCATCGCACTTATTCCGCGTGAGAAAATCCCATGTAAGCTCATAGCCAAGATATCGATCTCTCACGACGTCAGGCTCTTTAGATTCGGATTGCCTTCGGAGGACCAAGTTTTGGGATTGCCGGTGGGAAAGCACATTTTCGTGTGTGCTACAATTGAGGACAAGCTTTGCATGAGGGCTTACACTCCAAGCAGCTCAATTGATGAAGTTGGGTACTTTGATTTGGTGGTGAAAGTTTACTTCAAGAATGTGCATCCTAAGTTCCCCAACGGGGGTATCATGTCACAGTATTTGGACTCACTGCCAATAGGTGCATCCCTAGACATCAAGGGTCCCTTAGGGCACATAGAGTATACTGGTCGTGGTAATTTTATGGTCAACGGCAAGCCAAAGTTTGCAAAGAAGCTTGCCATGCTGGCTGGTGGGACCGGGATCACCCCAATTTACCAAGTGGTTCAAGCCATATTGAAGGACCCAGAGGATGAGACCGAGATGTATGTGGTGTATGCAAACCGTACAGAAGATGACATTTTGCTGCGGGAAGAACTTGATGGTTGGGCCAAACAATATGAGAGGTTCAAGGTTTGGTATGTGGTGGAGAATGGCAGGGAAGGGTGGGAATACAGTGTGGGATTCATCACGGAGAGTGTGCTCAGGGAGCACATTCCCGATGGATCGGACGACGCTCTTGCGCTGGCATGCGGCCCCCCGCCGATGATCAAATTTGCCGTGCAGCCGAATTTGGAGAAGATGAATTATGATACCACAAATTCATTGCTGTTGTTTTGAAAGGTATATGTGAAAAAGAGGTTGTTATATGTACATATTAAAATAAAGTCAATTGAACTCTGTTTGCTATTTCTCATGTTTAGAAATAAGTCAAGGCCATTATATATAGGTTAAAAATCCTCTATTCTTTTGAAAACCTTAGAGTTTCCAGTAATTGGATTCAAACTTGGGTTCGGTGCAAATGAGGAGACGATGATCGATGGATTATATTAAGACCAATATGTCTTTTTCTGATGCAATTCATTAATAAAGTTCAACGTCGGATAACAAAAACCTAATAAAACTTTAACATAGTCGTGTAATACAAATCTGAGAGTCGTAGGTTCTCACATTTTACTGTGAGCCAAAACCAAGCAATATTGAAGCATCATGGTAAACCCATGTCCTTCTTCGGTATGCTGAAAGGTCACCAAAACCTAGTTTCCACATCCATCCAAACATTGGTGCATGCCGTTGACCAAAACCAAAAGAAAAGAAATTGTTAATGATGGAATCAATCAAGTAGAGAATACTCCTTTAATTAACTCGTTTGCATATGTTTGCCAGCTGATGATGTTGAGTGATTAAACTTTGTTAACTACTCTTTCTTTATTAATCATGCATCGAACCTTGTTATCATCCCTAAAAATTCCCTAGTTCTTGCAGAAACGACAAAACTCTCTTAGTTATTCAGATTCTTCAAGTCTAATTATATTAACACTATAAAATGTATATATGCATTTATCTCTCAAACAGATTTTTGAGGGGCTGGAACGTGCGGGTGGTAACCAGCTGGAGCCATATCTGTGGGCTTGTGGGCATTTTGGCTTTGAGCCTGTGCCTTGAAAAAAAATAAAAAATAAATAAAAATCACATGTCGTTCTCAATTAACTAGAAATAATAATAACTAGTCTTTCTGCACGCACCTTGTGCGTGTGAAAGACATTTTTTACATCACGGTGAGCTACGCGTGGCATACAAAGTTTTTATCCCTTCCACATTTGTGCATGCATAAAAACATCTTTACTTCAGAAACACTTCATACATGTTCTACATGCTATGTTTTATATGTCGGTAATTTTCCATATTAAGGGAGTGATAAAATTATTTTTGATTGGGGCGTATCAACTCTCCTTCAACTTTTCCAGAACCTCACTCGTCTTCTTTATTTTTGGTATTTCTTTGAGTTCGTTGATAAATTCATGTAGTGAAACTGAGTTTGAGGCTTCAGCTTAAAATCAAATGCGTCATGAGTGAGAAATAATTTTTAGTTGCGGTAACTTTGAATGATTGATTAAATTAAAATTTTAATATAATGGTATTAACTTAATAACATAATTTTGAATAGTTGGTATTTGGAATGGTAAAATTGTAAACTATTAGCTAATAGAAAAAATACATGGTTCGAAAGGAGAGTAAATTGTAGTTATGGTCTTTTAACTTTAACTCAATTGGAGCAATGGTCCCTCAACTAAAAATCCATTACCATTGGTCCCCCAACTTATCAAAACGTGCAGCTATGGTCCCTCAACTAAAAATTCATTACCATTGGTCCCTCAACTTTAATTCAACTGGATAAATGGTCCTTTAACTTTAACCCAATTGTAGCAATTGTCCTTCCAACATAACTCGTTTTGACAAAATTTAATGTAGTTGACTGATGTGAAAATTACTTGACACACAAATTAAACCCTATTGATGACAATTGTAGCAAAGATGTAAGTAGGGATCGTTCTAAACCGGGGATTAACTAGGGATCGTTCCACAAAATCTGATGGGAAAGGGTTAGGGTTTTGGAGATAAAAGGCTTGGCCCATCCAAGGGAGAAAAGAATTAGGGTTTTGTGCAGATTTTTTAGGCTTCTAGAACACTAGGTGCGGCACAACCCTAGGGTAGATGGATTAGGGTTTAAACTTAGCAGAAAATAAAGGATTAGGGCCCTAGGGTGCGGCATGGGCTTAGAACAAAGCTGAAAAAGGATTAGGAAACTTCCAATTCAAGAATAGAAACTTTCAAGAATGGAAACCTCCAAGAATAGCAACTTCCAACTTTAGAAACTTTGGTTTCCAATTTTGAACTCTTTGTTCTTCATGTTCATTTCTTCATTTCTTGCCTCCTTTGATCTTCAATTTCGTCCATCCATTTGACTCCAAGCATGTGATATCCATTTTATGCTCAAAACTGCTCCAAAAGGCTCCAAATTGCACATTTTTGCATACTTTGTCATTTGGACCTACAAACACACGAAAATAGTTTAAAACACTATAATAACCACAAACTAACTATAAAAGTGCAAGAAAACAAGCTAACTAAGTCGCATAAATATGCTCCGATCAAATTCCCCCACACTTAGCTTTTGCTAGTCCTCGAGCAAAACAAAGGAAACAAAACAAACAAAACATAACCTAAACCTTCCAACATTTGCCTCAGGGATTTCCAACGAAACATGACACATTAAAAATCACTACTCACATAGATTTTAGTTATCCCTACCCTCAAGCGCATACTTAATCACAGTCACCACTTACTAGTTCGCATTTAATCACATAAAACAACATTTTGAATGTAGTAACATGCCTTAGAGAATTCCCTCAATTCCTCACCGGTTATACACTCTATTTTCACACAGAATTTCTGGCTACACTCCCTATACTAGGTATATGTGAGAAGATTGATGTAAATATGTAGACTAACACTCACATATGTTATAAGCGAAGAAAGCACTTTTTGGAATTATTAATGCATGTATATATATATGATCTCACGAACGGAATGCTACTACTTAGACACGAGAACCAGGGATACCATATGCTCATACCAATCTCAAACTCCACATATTGAAATACACAACAACCAAGATCAAAGTCTAAGGGTTGTAATGGGGCTAAGGGTATTGGCTAACAAAGACAGGTAAGGAAAACAAACTTCCTTAAAGCAAGAGTAAGCAAAGTACTGAAATCCACTTGGAATTCACTTTAGAATTCAGAAATCGACTTTTAAACACAAGGGAAGATTCATGCACACTTAGGGCCAAATTCAACTTTTTGGACTCTTTCTTCAACAACCAACACTTTAGAGCTCTTTTTCACATATTTTTCAGCTCTTCTTTATTCTTTTCACAACTTTTCTTTTTTCTTTCTATTTTCCATGAATTTTTTTTTATTTTTTATTTTATTTTTTTTACCCATGCCTCTTATAAGACTTTGGCACCTACACACTTTTGAAAACCTTCCCCCTCACTTGTTTTCTGGAACAATGTTGATCAAAAGGAATTCCCTCTAAGTCTTGCTCCACTATACTTTAAGAACAAGGGTGTGGATAGTCCTATTCTATGCTAGGTAGGGATAATGTGGCTAACAAAGAAAATAGGCTAATTAAGGCTCAAAGGGGTTAAACCTACAAAAACAAATGCATGGAATGAAGGCTTTTTGGCTCTGGTGGTAACTACTAACAACTTCATCTTGCTATATGTTATGCATTCAATTTTAAGTTTTGAATGAAACGGGTATGAGTTATAGTATTTGGAACTAGAGTGATAAAACGCATTCTAAGTAGCAACCAAGCAAAGAATAATGAGATCATGCAACGACTTTAGAAAACAACAAATCACAGATTAATAACTCTCCAAATAAAGTTTAGGCTCAAGTCTCTCAGGGTTGTAGCGTTAGTTTGAGTTCCTTCCTTCAAGCATGTTACAAAAACTTATTTTTTCCTTTGTGATTACATGTGAATTTGTAAACATTAACTACAATCAAGCATAAACCAAAGAGTATATCAAACTTCCATCCATGTTTGTAACTTTCTTTAACAGTCATGCAATTAAAAACCAAATCCTCATCATTGTGTTGGAAGGTACCCTAAGACACAAACAAACACACAAAAACAACTCTTTTTGGGTTTGTCAAAACAATTTTTCAAAATTTTATGAGATTTTCGGATTTTTATGTCAAAACACACTAAAATGCACCAAAACAGCTTAAAAACACTTAAAAACAGCAAGGAACAACTTTGGAAGTTATGGGTGATAAAATCCCACGAATTTGCAATAAAAACACTTGTTTACCCCCTCCCCCCACACTTAAACCAAACATTGTCCTCAATGTTTCAAACATAGACTCACACATATGCAAGCAAACAACACAACTAACAAACACGACAAACATGGCAAAGTAAAAACAAGAAAGGGTAGAGTTTAAGAACGCAAATCTGGTTATGGAGTTCGAATTCCTTCAATCCCTCGTTTGAACACATGGGTTGCCTCCCAAGAAGCGCTTGCTTTAACGTCTTCCAGTCGGACGATACCTCCATTTAAGTTTGAATAGGGCCCATGGCATGGAGGGGTATGTTTTCCACGGCATGCTCCTCAAAATACTCATACATTGGCTCTATGAATGGAAGGGGATAGTAATCCTTCCTGATTGGGGTGTTGAGCATCCTAAAGTCAATGTAATCATTCCCATTAGCTTGGATTCGATTGGGGACCTGCACCATACAAGGTAACAACCTATTAGTTGAAATGGGAATCGAAATTGGAATAGGTAGCTTACCAATGTGCTGCAAGGAAATGGCAGCACAATCCACAAATGCATGTGGGGTGTTCTCGGCCAGATTTGGGGTTTTGAGGATTATGGTCGTGCACTCCTTGTCATCCACTCCAATTCCCTCTTCGTTGGTGGTTCGAAATGCATCCTCCTGGATAGGTGTTGAAGGTTCTTGCCCTATATTTTTAACTACATCAACGGCAAAACAAGAACGAACATGATTAGGCTTCTCCACATAGTCAGAAACATTAAAATTAATCATATCACCACCAAACGCCATAGTTACTGCTCCCTTAGCCACATCAATCTTGGTTTGAGCTGTTTTCATGAAAGGATGTCCAAGTAAGAGTGGTGATGATGGAGAATGTGCCGAGTCTTCCATGTCAAGCACATAAAAATCTGCAGGAAAAATCAAATGGTCTACCTGCACCAAAACATCTTTTAACACTCATTTCGGATATGCATTAGATCGATTTGCTAATTGAATAATAACACCATCATTTTTAAGCTCTCCGAGATTCATAGATGCATAAACAGAATATGACATGACATTAATTGATGCACCTAAATCTAGCATAGCATGATCAAACCTCGTATTGCCAATAACACAAGGGATAGTGAAACTACCTGGATCTTTGCATTTAGGTGGTAGTTTTCTTTGCAACAATGCAGATACATTCGCACTTACATGTACCACCTCTTTCTCCCTAATCCGTTTCCTTGTTGTACAAAGCTTCTTCAAGAACTTAGAGTACTTCGGGATTTGTTTTATAGCATCAAGGAGCGGAATATTGACGTGCACCTTCCTAAACGCCTCCAGAATGTCTTTTTCATCCTATTCATTCTTAGATTGCATGAATCTGCTAGGAAAAGGAGCATTTAGTGGAATAGAACTTGAAAAATTCGAATTAGGACTTACCTTGGTCGAATTGGATGGTTTGGGAAGTGTAGGAGTGCACGGCAAGGTTGTTTCCTTCCTTGCCGTGGGTGTGTTTTGGACATCCTCCTCTTGTTGCAGCTTTTCGTCCTCTGTTTGGGTAGGTTTGGATAGTTGGGAGTCCGTTCCAACTTCTTTTCCACTTCTCAACGTGATGACTTTAGCAGTTTCGAACCCTTCATTCGGATTCAGAATGGTTGAACTGGGGAGTTTTCCTTCTTCTCGAAACTGCCCCATGAACTCTGAAATCTGCCCTATTTACCTCTTTACTTCACTTATCTCATTGGCTTGATTTTGTTGGCCTTGCGTTAATGAATTTAGTAATTGAAGAAGTGTATCATTATCTAGTGACGAACCTGAGTTAATTTGGGCAGATTGTAGTGGGACTTGTGGTGGTGCATATGGCCTTTGAAACACCTCAGGTGGTGTTTGCCGAAATCCCCCTTGTTGGGCAGGTTGTTGTGGCTCTCTCCACTTGAAATTGGGATGATCTCTCCACACCGGATTGTAAGTGTTGGAGTATGGATCGTTTCGTGGTTGATTTTGGCTCCCAAAACCCACGGCATTGGCAGATTCCCACCCTCCATTCTCAATCAATTGAGGGCATTGGTCATTAAGATGTCCTTGCATAGAACACACGCCACAGACACTTGGTCCTTGTATCTTCATCCTTTCGGTCATCTGAGATATAATAGAAGTGAGGTTAGTTAATTGTGATTGAATGTCGGACATAGAACTTACCTCATTAACTTGCTGTCGTGGGGGGTCTCTTTGTCCAAGCCCTTCGTATTGTTGTGCATTTAGCACTTGGTTGGCAATTAAGGTTTTTGCAGCCATTGGTGTTTTGTCAACCAATGCACCTCCCGTAGAAGCATCTTGCATTTGTCGCTCAATTGGAAGAAGTCCTTCATAAAAGTATTGAAGTAGAAGTTATTCTTTCATTTGGTGCTGAGGACATGAGGCGACAAGAGCCTTAAAACGCTCATAGGATGCTGGAAAGGACTCTCATTGGCTTTGTTGAATGCCACTAATCTTCTTCCTCAAGAGAAGGACTCTCGAAGTGGGGAATAATTTCTCTAAAAACGCCCTTTTCATGTTTTCCTAAGAAGTGACCGTCCCGGATGCTAATTCATAAAGCCAATCTTTAGCCTTTTCCACAAGAGAGAATGGAAAGGCCTTCATCATCAAAATGTTCCCATCAACATTGATGGGTGTCATGCTCGAACAAACAACTTCGAACTCCTTGAGATGCTTGTTTGGATCTTCCATGGACAACCCATGGTATTTGGGAATGTGATGTAACAAGCTTGACTTCAATTCGAACTCGTTGGTCTTGTCTTGAGCATCCAAGGGGTATCGAATGCAAAGGGGTGCGGCATTGGCCAACCCCGAGGCCGAGAGTTCTTTTATTGTACGATTATCCGCTGCCATGACTTCTTCTTCTTCTTCAAATTCAGATTCGGCCTCTGAACTTGAACTAGGTGGATTAGGTTCTGGTTGCTTCCTCTTTCGTCTCAAAGTTCTTTCAAAATCGTCGTCGAACTCCAAGATGTTTGCACTAATGTGTTGAGAACTATGAGTCATAAACTAATACCTGAACAAGGAAACAAACATAATTAGCAACCAAGTATGAAGGCTTGGCAGAAACACAACAAACACACACACAAACTCACGGATAAACTTAAAAGAAAATACAAAAGACACGACACAAATAAGGGATTAGCAAGTTTGCTAATCCCCGGCAACGGCGCCAAAATTTGATGTGAAAATTACTTGACACACAAATTAAACCCTATTGATGACAATTGTAGCAAAGATGTAAGTAGGGATCGTTCTAAACCGGGGATTAACTAGGGCTACTAATCTACTCAAATTATACTCTAAAACACTAAACTAGACGTAAAAACACAAGAATAGACTCTATAGACTCTAAACTGACCTAAAATACTCAAATCTGCAAAACTAAATGAAATTGACTCAATTCTAGACCTAACAAGTGATTTGGACGAAATTAAAACTTACTTTGACTCAAAAGATTAAAAGAAAACAGATTGTAACTTAACTAACTCAAAATACACTTAAAAGACTCAAAACAGCACAATACTAACAATTAGACTCAAAACAGATTCTAGAGATGAAATTGGACGAATTTAAGACTAAACTAAGACCCAAACAATGTTTATGGACTAATTCTAACCTATATTGACTCAAAACACTCTAAAGAACCTAATTAGGACAGATTCTGACCTAATAATATAAAACAGAAAATGGTGTTTGATTTATGACGAAATTGAATTAAAACTAAACAAATTGCAAATCAAAGCAAACTAAAACCAAATTGAGATGAATTCAAGGGTGAAAAGCTAGTTAGAGGATCCTTCTCCACACATGAACATATGCAACATAAATCAATTTCCAGTATTGTTTCCTTAAACCATGAACGACAATGCCCCAAATTAATCGTGAATGCACAAATTAACTCTCAGATTTCCCTAAATTCATTGAATTGGATGAATGCATGCGACAACCCAAATTATTCTTCTCAAGTTCCCTATATGAACAACATGATAGAGATACAATCAAAGATCATTACATTCCATGGAAATCATAAGCATTGACAAGGCAATTATAACTATGAACTGCATGATACTTTTGCCAAGAATCTACTTAACACGATTGTGACTAACAATCTCCACTACTTGTAATTATAAGTTTCTAACGATTAGGTGAAAGTCCCTTATAATTTAGCATCAGATTCAAGCATGCAAACTAAGTAGGCCTCCTTAATCAACACACAAAAATAAGTTATCAATCAAATAGATAAGTAAATCGCATTCATGTTTTACGAAACAATAACTGAAAGGAATCAATTCATATTAACATATGTCCATGGCTTCGAATTCACCACTAACTAATAAGAATTTAGTTCCACATGTCCATAGCAATTGAAAAGCAAATTGAAATAAACATCGAAACTGAAACGAGGGAAGAAAGAACTCTTAAAACTCCCAAGGATGCAGATGGCTTGCGCACAAGGCCCTCCTTAATCAATGGAATGCACGGCAAGGCTCTCATTCTTCTCCAAAAGGTGCGGCAGAGATGTATATGGATGTAGGATGGTGTTTTGTGATGTAGAATGGTGGTTAGGGTTGCGGCAAAGGTATTTCTGAATGGTATGAAGGGTTGTTCCGAATTTAGGCTTTAAAACATCTATTTATAGGCTAGGGTTTCCACAAAATCTGATGGGAAAAGGTTAGGGTTTTGGAGATAAAAGGCTTGGCCCATCCAAGGGAGAAAAGAATTAGCGTTTTATGCAGATTTTTTGGGCTTCTAGAACACTAAGTGCGGCACAACCCTAGGGTAGATGGATTAGGGTTTAAACTTAGCAGAAAATAAAGGATTAGGGCCCTAGGGTGCGGCATGGGCTTAGAACAAAGCTGAAAAAGGATTAGGAAACTTCAATTCAAGAATAGAAACTTTCAAGAATGGAAACCTCCAAGAATAGCAACTTCCAACTTTAGAAACTTTGGTTTCCAATTTTGAACTCTTTGTTCTTCATGTTCATTTCTTCATTTCTTGCCTCCTTTGATCTTCAATTTCGTCCATCCATTTGACTCCAAGCATGTGATATCCATTTTATGCTCAAAACTGCTCCAAAAGGCTCCAAATTGCACCTTTTTGCATACTTTGTCATTTGGACCTACAAACACACGAAAATAGTTTAAAACACTATAATAACCACAAACTAACTATAAAAGTGCAAGACAACAAGCTAACTAAGTCGCATAAATATGCTCCTATCATTGACGAAAAGAACCATAATCACACACTTTGATGAGTTGAGAGACCCTAATTATATAAATCGTTATTCCAACATAATTTATTTTGACAAAATTTTGACGAAATTGATGAAAATGACTATAGCTACACATTTTTGATAAGTTGAGGGACCAATGGTAATGGATTTTTAGTTGAGGGACCATTGCTCCAATTTGATTAAAGTTGAGGGACCATTGCTACAATTTACTCTCGAAAGGATGAGGGGTAAGAAAAGAGATTTCTTCCTTTTGCCGCAACAATCTTCTCACCACATTTTATATTCTTTCTAATTCCTTGTGCCAAAGAATTCTTCCTGCAACACATTTGTTTCTGGTTTCAAAAAGACGAATTAACATAATCAAACCACATCTCTTGGTGTTCATGCTTCAAAGTGTTGAGGATAGTAATCGAATGAATGTGGATATGCCACTTGTCAAGCATCGGTTGAGTTTAGTAGTCAAGTTGTTAGCCGAGTTGGTTAGGGTTAGCTAGGGTTAGTTACTAATGACTTGCTATGTAAGTAATTGACAGCTAGCAATGAAATATAAGGATTGTAATGATCTCATACAATGTTAATGAAGAATACAATCTGTTGAAGTAATCTCTCTCTCTCCTCAGCTATCTTCTTTCTTCTTCTTCTCATTTCTTCCTTTCTCTATCTACATATCTAAGCTTCTGTACTACAGTGGTTTACATGGTATCTTCGCCTGCAAAGCTGATCGCTTATTCATCGATCTTGGTTGCTTCCGCTCACAACGTTTAATTGCTGGTTCTTGTTTGCACGCAACGTGTTTGATAAATGTTTCTTGCCCGATTTTCTTCTGATTTCTTCGTTTCTTGCAACAATGGTGATTGCTGCATAGCTCCAAATTGTTCAATCGCCCATTACATCTTTGATCTCAACCGTATCGACAGCCGTGACGATGAAACTTGATGATACAAACTATTTGACCTGGAATTTTCAGATGCAACTTCTTCTCGAAGGACATGGGATCATGGGGTTTGTAGATGGCTCGTATCCTTGTCCTCATCGATTTCCCACGACTGTATCAAGCACTTCAGATGTTAGCTCAGACAATTCTTCTTCCTCAGTTGAAAGTGATGATTTCAAGATTTGGAAAATGCATGATCGTGCGTTAGTGCAATTACTCACAACTACTCTTTCATCTCCGGCTGTTTTGTGTGTGATTGGAAGTGTTAGTGCCTGTGATATGTGGACGAGACTCAAGGAGCATTTCTCTACGGTTACTCGCACGAGTATCTTTCAACTCAAGTCAGATATTCAAACTATCAAGAAAGGGGCTGACTCGGTTACTACATATCTGCAGCGCATCAAAGAAGCTCAGGATTACTTAGCATCTGCTGGTGTATTGTTTGACGATGATGATATTGTTATTCTTACCTTGGCTGGTCTTCCTTCTGAATTCAACACTATTAGGTCCATTATTCGAGGAAGAGATAATGTGATATCGATTAAGGATTTGCGGGCTCAATTGCTTGCTGAAGAAGCGATGATTGAAAATGCTAAAGCACCATCTTTTCAAACTGTAATGGTTGCTGGTGAAAATGGGGGTCAGTCAAAAGGGTTCTCTACTCGCCAAGATTCTTCTACTTCTGGTGGTAATTACAGTCATCAAGGGGGCTTATCTTCATATAGACCGTTTTTCAAGAAAAATAAGGGCAAAGGCAAGTTCTCATATGGTTCAAGATTTGGAAATCGACAACCTTACAGCAATGGAGCTCTTAGTCTTCTTGGTTCTTCTCCACCAAGACAACATTTTTCGAACAACCCATCCATTCCACCTTGTCATATCTGTGATAAATTTGGTCATCTTGCAGACACTTGTAGGTTCAGGAATGTTGATTCTTCAGTTCATAATGGTTGTCAGATTTGTGGTAAAAAGAACCATAGTGCACAATACTGTCATTTCAGAAATGCCAACATTCGTAGTCAATCTCCTGCAATGACTGCGATGCATGCTACTACATCCACACCATCTATGAAGTATCAACCACCACAAGTTTGGCTCACTGACACATGACAGCTGACTTGAATAATCTGTCTCTTGCCACTCCATTTCCATCCACTGAGATGATTCAGACAGCAAGTAGAGAAGGTTTGCATGTGTCTAAAAAGGGTTCCTCCATATTACAGACTCCTTTACACAACTTGAAACTTAATTCTGTTCTATATGTTCCCAAAATCTCTCAGAATTTGCTCTCCGTACATCGCATTTGTCTCGATAACAACTGCTGGCTAATATTTAATGCCTTTTGTTTTTGGATTCATGACAAAGCCACAGTGAGAATTATGTTCAAAGGTCGCTGCAATAATGGATTATACCTTATCCCAATTCCTTCAACTCATTCGAACCAAGTTCTACAATCTGCATCTTATGTTGGGAAACAAGTCAATACCAGCTTGTGGCATCACAGATTAGGTCACCATTCCAATCTTGTTGTATCTCAAATGCTTAAAAAGTCTGATATTTCCATTGCTTCTGATATGTTACCTAGTCTGTGTTCAACTTGTTTGGGGGGGGGGAAATAACCAAATTACCTTTTCAACAAACCACAAATAGATCTGTCATACCATTTGAAGTAGTGCATAGTGATGTATGGGGTCCTGCACCTTGTCTGTCTATTGAAGGGTTTAAATTCTATGTAACCTTCATATATAAGTGTACTAGGTTCTGTTGGATATTTCCAATTGTTAATAAAGCTGCTATTTGTGATACGTTCATTAATTACAACTTTGTGTTCACTCAATTTTTAATCTCAATAAAGACATTGCAAACTGATGGAGGTGGTGAGTATATAGGAAAACAGTTTCAAGCCTTTCTTATAACCAAAGGTATTAAACATCAATTATCTTATCCCTATACACTAGAACAAAATGGTCTGGCTGAAAGGAAACATCGCCATATCATTGAAACAACCATAACTCTTTTACAAACAACTCACTTACCTGCAGAATTTTGGTCCTTTGCAGCTCAAACTTCTGTATATCTTATCAATCGAATGCCCTCCCCTACCTTGAATCATAAATCACCTTTTGAAGTGTTGTATGAATCTGTCCCTGATATCCATCACTTAAAGATCTTTGGTTGTGCTTGTTACCCTCTTTTAAGACCCCTAAACACATCAAATTTACAACCTCGAACTACCAAATGTATCTTTCTGGGTTATGCATCAAAATATAAAGGGTTTGTCTGCTATGAGGTTACTAAAAAGAGGGTGCATATATCTAGGCATGTTATATTTGATGAGGGGGTATTTCCATATAAAGAACTTAGTTCTACACATGATTGTTCTAAACTGTCACAACCCTTATCAGTGTCAAACACACTAGTTGCCACTACAAATTTAGAAAATGTCTTGGTAGCACCACGACTTGATTCTTATACTTTATCTTCTAGTGTGTCCATCATTGAACCTCGGTCTTCTCCTGTTTCATCTGCAAGTCTACCAAACATTGAGCCTATGTCTTCTCCTATGTCATCTGACTCTATGTCATCTATTCCTACATTGTCACCTGTGTCCATACCACCTCAATCCATTATTGCACAAGAATAGAATATTACAGTCTCAGATCATGTGGCTCATGAATTTCAGCCTGAGCATTTTCAAGTTGTTTTATCGATTCCTCCATTAAACCTGCATCCCATGCAAACTAGATCAAAGAGTGGGATTGTCAAGCGAATGGCATTGTTGTCCACTGTGCATGAGAATGGGGGTGTTGATTTGAACACTATCGAACCTGCAACCTACAAGTCTGCATTAAAGAGTGTCATTTGGACTGAGGCAATGAGATAAGAACTTTCTGCATTACACTCTCATGGGACATGGAGCTTGGTACCCTTACCACAGAACAAGAATTTAGTGGGGTGTAAATGGGTGCTTAAAATCAAGAAGAATGCAGATGGCTCAGTTGGGAGATATAAGGCTAGGCTTGTTGCAAAAGGGTTTAACCAAGAGGAAGAGATTGATTATGGAGAAACATTTAGTCCGGTTGTTAAGCCTACTACTGTTAGGCTTGTATTAGCCATGACAACTCACTATGGATGGTCATTAAGGCAATTAGATGTGAAAAATGCCTTTTTACATGGCATATTGCAGGAATAAGTTTACATGTCACAACCTCCGGGTTTTATTGATTCTCATTATCCAGATTATGTGTGCCAGCTTCACAAATCTTTATATGGATTAAAACAAGCTCCACGAGCTTGGAATGAGAAGTTCACAACCTTCCTTCCATCCCTTGGGTTCATCTCCACTTATGCAAATTCCTCCTTATTTGTCCAACACACTGGCAACTCCATTGTTGTCCTACTTCTTTATGTTGATGATATTATTCTTACTGGAAATTCATCTTCAGCAATCACTGTAGTAATTGATGCTTTAACCAAAGAATTTGATCTCAAAGACTTGGGGCAGCTTCATTATTTTTTGGGCATACAGGTTATACAACAATCAAATGGTTTGTTTCTTTCTCAAGCAAAGTATATCAAGGATCTTCTGGCCAAAACAGATATGGAAGACTCCAAACCTTGTGCAACACCATGCTTGCCCTATAATCGATTGGTATTGGATGATGGCAAACCTTATAATAATCTGGGATTATATAGGAGTTTGGTTGGAGCACTGCAGTATCTTACATTCACTCGACCTGATATTGCATTTGCAGTCCATCAGGTGTGTCAATTCATGCAGAATCCAATGGAGTCTCACTTTACTGCAGTCAAGCGGATCCTTAGATATTTGAAGGGTTCAGTGCACTTGGGAGTTCAGTATGTTAAAGGTGACTTGGATGTGAGAGCCTATTCGGATGTAGATTGGGCTGGTGATCCCAATGATAGAAGGTCGACAACTGGGTTCGTGGTGTTTTTAGGTTCCAATCCTATATCGTGGTCATCTAAAAAGCAGCAAACTGTCTCACGCTCGTCCACAGAGGCTGAATATCGAGCATTGTTCTCTACTGCTGCTGAATTGGATTGGATCAAACAACTGCTGTCATTTCTGGATGTTTCCATTCCCTATCAACCAGTGCTTTACTGTGATAACATGTTGGCTATTGCCCTAACTTGTAATCATGTTCTTCACCAAAGAACAAAACATATTGAGGTAGACATTCACTTTGTTCGAGAACGAGTGAATAAAAAGTTGTTGACAGTGCAGTTTGTTCCTTCTGCTGAACAATATGCAGATATTTTGACGAAGGGGTTGTCTGCTCCACTCTATCAAACACATTGTCACAATCTCAGTCTTGCAGTTCCTGCCGCTGAGTTTGAGGGGGGATGTTAATGATAGTAATCGAATGAATGTGGATGTGCCACTTGTCAAGCATCGGTTGAGTTTGTTAGTCAAGTTGTTAGCCGAGTTGGTTAGGGTTAGCTAGGGTTAGTTACTAATGACTTGCTATGTAAGTAATTGACAGCTAGCAATGAAATATAAGGATTGTAATGATCTCATACAATGTTAATGAAGAATACAATCTGTTGAAGTAATCTCTATCTCTCCTCAGCTATCTTCTTTCTTCTTCTTCTCCTCTCTTCCTTTCTCTCTCTACATCTCTAAGCTTCTGTACTACAATGGTTTACACAAAGGTGCATGTGCAATAGAATGGTATTGGAAATAAGTGAAGAGACAGAGGTAGATTACCTATAGTCGGACAAACATACGTAAAGAAATCAAAAACTGATCATCCCAAACCTGCACTAACCGAAATAGAATTGAAATTAAAACTACGATTCTGATTCGACAGAGAACTGAGGAATAGCCAAGCTAGCAATACCATAAGTGCTCGATAGATAGTTGAATTGATGAAAACACAAACGAACAACATCAGTAAAAAATCATGGTATTCTTTCGACTTTAGCAAACTTAAGCAAAACTAAAGGATGGTTAAGTAAAACCAAACTTAAGAAAAACTAAAACTCACATAAAAACCTTTGGGTATTAGTGGATAAGAGCTTGCTTTCGAATTTCACAATGGAGCAATCGATTTTATTTCTCCACTTCCGCGAAACGGTTTTCTCACATGTTCGCATTTTCCCTCCTTCGTTTACACGTCTACACAACGAGGTTTATCATGTTTGTAGATTAAAACATCTACAAAAGAGAGTCTCTATGTGTATGTATAATTAAGCAGAAATGAGAGTTGCAATACCAGGATATGCTCCATGTAGATTGCAGAATGTAACCATGAACATCATGAAAAAGTAGGCGAAGCACAAATGGGAAGAGGCCATGATGTTTCTTTTAGTCAAAAAAAGGGAGAACCTGCAAAACAAAGTTGAATTCTCAAGAGTCATGGAATAGAAAACAAAAATTTGTGTTTGTGCTGGAGTCTAGTAACTGTTGGCAGCGTCGTAGAATGAAATTGAAAACAAAAATTTACTCAAACCATTCGAAGTAGCAGGAACAATGAAGCTTCTTCCCTCATTCTCTAATGTTGGATTTGTGAGTTTTTAGGAGTTTATTCATCTTCTTAGTCAGTTCGCGACAGTTTACTCTCGAGTCCTCCACGATCAGGTTTACTTTTTGCACGTTCAATTTCTTTTCTTTTTTCTTTCTATTTTATCTCAGTTTGTGGTAGTTTAGTTCGAGTCCTCTACAATCAGGTTTTTTTTTTTGCATGTTTAATTTTTTTTTCCTGTTTATCTCTTTTAATTGTTATTTTTTTTCTTACAAAACTATCCTTAGTAATAATTTCTTTGCATTTCTTTTCAGTTAATGCGTTTTTTTTGTTTTAGGGTCATTTTCGTCCACTTATTTTTGGTGGAACTTTAAGACACCAAACTTGACTTCTGGCTTTCTAATATTGGAGATAATAATTAAAGGACCAATAATATTAAATATTGAACATGAAATAATTGTATACAACTTACAAGCCTAATAAAAGCTGTGTTTGTTGGTGGGAAGTGGGAACCTTCATCACGTAATATATATGTATACACACACACACATAAATTAAGTGTACACAACTTTCAAAGTGCTCCAAAGATAATGGATGGAAAGGGTCAATTATAAACAGCTCAAGTGTGGCAATCAAATTGCATGAGGTGATGAAATCCTCTAAGTTGTTTTTATCTTATTAACTACTTGGAATAACTCGATTATACAAAAAGATAAATTTCAAAAGAAGATTACTTAATTAGTATAAAGACTTAGCAGCCTTTATTTGTTGACAAAGGGATACTTAGCAAGTGTTCGCAGTCCCTCTGATAGAATGTCAATCACTATCATAAAATTTTATTGTAAGCTGTTTTTGTATGGAATATGTGATTGTTTTTTCCCCCTCTTGTTAGATGTGTAATGTTCAATGATGAAGCGAATTAACATTTTAATGCAACGTAAACAAACACTACATGAAAAGAGACAATAGCCGCAATTATTTAGTAGTTGAAAGAAAATTGAGGAAGGCCTACCCTTTTGGGCCAAGTTAAAAATAGACCTATACAAATCGCTAATTAGGAATTGATTAGAGTAGTGTACTCACTTCAACTGCTAAGCTCAAATCTTTACCTCGTAATTTAGATAAATAAAGTGATGATAATAAATATAAAACTCATGACTTTTTTTTTCCTAAATCAACAAAAATAGTTTTTTTTTTCTTTTATTTATAAATTTGCCATTGATGCGCATAGATTTTTGAATGAGAGCAACAAATGTCTTATTTTTTTTATTGTTGGGAGCTACTGGTAGTGGGTGTCTCAAGGCACATCATCATCAGGGTTGGCTATAAAACATCAACGGCTTAGATTATGAAAAAGTATTGTGGATTTGGTCGAAACAAGTAATTAGCGCTGTTTTAACTGTAACCGGTTAGCACACTCTTAATATATATATATATATATATATATATATATATATGAAGTTATGGGTTTTATTCTTGGAGAAATTAGGTTTTCATCCCTCATTTTGCTATTCTATTGATTAAAATCTTATTACTTTTCAATTTTTATTAAGGTCCTTGGGTATTAATAACATCATTAATTATTTCAATAATAAAATATTTTTTATTTCTAAATATATTCATTTAGTGTTAAAAGTGTTACAATTAGTATATTTATATTTATGGCTAAATTTTTTATCATATATTTTTATTTTTAGTTTGTACCCATTTTTAATTTGCAACCCTTTTTTAATTTGTACAAATTTTCTTTTCAATTTTAATTTGTACCCATATATTAATTTCTTTTTGTGCCCATATTTTTTAAAGTTTTATTTGTACTTGTACACATATTTTTTTATATTTGTACCCATTTTTAATTTTACTAAATGTACCCATGCTAATTATATGTACCCATTCATGTAATTTTTTTCAAAATTTTAATCTTAAAATGTACTCATTCTTAAATATACCAATTTGTTATATGTAAAATGTACCCTTTTTTATATATAAAATCTATTCAATTTTTTTTTTCTAATCCATTTTTAAACTTATATGGGTACATTCTTTTTTCTTTGATTTGAGAATGTATCCATGTCAAGTTTAATTGAAGAAATTTACTAATGTTATTAAGCCTAATATCCCTTTTTTTTGTTGTGATTTTGAAGAATGTACCCATGTTTATATATAGACACACACACAATAGTATATTTATATTTTAATATTTTTAATCCCACAAATTATGGTTTTTTTATTTAAAATCTCATTAATATAAACAACATAAATTTTAATTTTTAATTTAAAAAAATTAGTAACATACATAGAAATAAATTATCACATTAATTTTAGGGACTTTAATAAAAAATCGAAAACCAACAAGGTTTCAGTTAAAGAATATTCATAACTAGGGACCGCATCCAAAGTCTCAATTTATTCTTTTATACTGAAGTTATGTGTTTTATATTACATTTATACAGTTTCCATTGCACTAGTTTTATTATTTAATCAATGTGCACAATGACCAGCGATATGTTAAGAAAAAGGATAAGTATTGATACAATAATTGGTTTCTTGGATAAATTATATATATGCACACACTAAAGAGTAATCAAATATAGATGTAATGTTCTTTTATTCTTTGTATAGCTGTTATACTTGAATATGTAATTGTTAGAATTACTGAGGGTATATGTGTAAGGTGTTAGTTCTGTTAACACTATAAATACCAAGTGTATAACTAATTATTGTTTAATGAGAAATACAAGTATTTCAGTTAAGAGTTTTCTTCCTCTCTAAGCTTTCTCTGTAAGCTTCTATATGGTATCACTCGCCCTCTGCCTCCCGGCGACTTCGATCCGTCCAATTTTTGCTCGCATTCTTTGATTCTCGATGCCATATTCTCTCTGTTTCTTTGATTTGTGTTCTTGCGAAACTATCTTTTGTGTATCAATGGCTTCTCCGTCGGAATCCTCTCACAAGTCGGTGCCACATCCAACCCCAATTTCATCTTCCTCAAACCCTAGCTTCTCAAATTCGTATACTTCTTTTACGATTCAGAATATTGGCAGTATGGTTCCGATCAAGCTGAAACACTCCAATTATCTTCTATGGCGAGCGTTGTTCACTCATATTCTTCGTCAATACAAACTTCTTGGCGTCATTGATGGCAGATAATTGTGTCCCTCTCCACTGCTTCCAGATCGTTCACTCAATCCGAGCTATTAACTTTGGTATGAGAAAGATCAGAACCTCCTTATTTGGCTAAATTTTACGCTTTCTGAAGAAGTTATTTCGTTTACGGTTGGGTTTCATCATCTTGTGATCTGTGGATCAAGTTGGAGAAGCGATTTGGGGGTATTTCTAATGCACACATTCATCAATTGAGATCTCGCCTTCAATCTCTTCAGAAAGGATCTTTGACAATTTTGAACTATTTGCAGCAAATCAAAGGGATCTCTGATTCCTTGATTGCTTCTAGAGCTCCGGCCACCAATAGTGACTTGATTGCTGCTACACTTGTTGGTTTGCCCGATGAATATGAGTCGTTTATTGATTCTATTATGCTTCGCCTTTCTTCCACTACACTTAATGAATTGCATGGATTACTTCTCACCAAAGAATTGTTCATATCTCGGTGAAAGAAACTTGCCCCCTACACTACCACAGAACCATTTCAAGCCTTCTCTATTCATGCTCAAGCTTATCAGGCCCATTTTCTTCCTACACCACAAGTCTTTGCAGCTCAGTATCCTCAATCATAGAACTTTGTGAAGCATAATCGTGGTAATCAAGGCAATAACTACAACAAGCGTGGTAATCGTGGTTCCAATTACAATTCCAGAGGTAATCCTTCCAACCACCGTGGCAATTATCATGGTTTTCGTAATTTCAATACATCTGATTATCATATACAATGTCAAATCTCCACTAGTCATAAGGCTATCGACTGTTATGATCGCATGAATCCTGAGATTGTTGGTAAAGTACCCTCTGTAAAGCTGGCTGCAATGTGTGCTTATCATTCAATGAAGTCTAATACTCCATTTTGGTTAATTGACTCTAGAGCAATTTCTCATATTACCAATGATATCTCAAACATTCAATCTCCTAGTCCTTGTCATGGAGAAGACAAAGTGTACATTGGTGATGGTAAATGTCTGTCCATTGATCATATCGGTTCTTCTTTGTTGCATACTCCACACTCTATATTTCAGTTGCACAATGTCTTACATGTGCCTCAAATGCAAAACAATCTTCTTTCTGCTTATCAGTTTATTAAAGATAACAAATGTTCATTGACTCTTGATATTGATGGATTTTATGTCAAGGATCGTACTACGGGGATGATGCTAGGGGTGGGCACAGGCCGGGCTGGGCCCATTTTTGGAGGGACCGGACCGGACCTGGGTGCAAAGGAAACGGGCCGGGCCGGGCATTATAGTTTTGAATATAATAACCGGACCTTACCCGGCCCGGTTGAAACGGGCCGGTTCGGGCCGGGTCCACGGGTCCTTGGTTTTTTTTTTCTTTGGGTTATTAAAAAAAAAATGCACATAATGCAACTGCACAGATTGTTACAATTTGCACAGATTGCTACAATTTGCAGATTTGTACAGATTGCTACAATTTGCAGTTTTGCACAGATTGCTGCAATTGCACAGATTCTTTCTATGATTCTACCACGGCACTACCAACGTCCAAAATAACAACACATCCAAATTCCGAGAGTCCAAAAATACAAAAGAACAACACATCGTCCAAATTCATAGATTAACAATACATCCAAAATAACAACATTACATCGTCCAACATCTAAAAATCAAATCAACATACAAAAATCATACCACATCCAACGTCCACGTTCCAACAACATTCATCATTGAATCTGTAAGGAAAAATAGTATATAAACATGACATTTTTAACGTCCAACATCAAACTATTCTCATTGAATCATTGAAATTTAAAGTTTATTCATTTGAGTTTAAAATATTACCACAATTCCTTTTCCTTTATTCGTTCGACTTGTTTGAGGAGCTTCAATTTCAGGAACACTTGGTGAGATTGTTGAACTTGTAGGTGTAGATATAGTATTTGCTACTTTTCTTCTGTTATATTCTACAACAAAGAACAAAAGCATGTTAATTGTAACAGGATGTTAGACATACAGACACTCATCATAACAAATAATTGGTAACTGAAAACCATAACAAATACAAAGTAAGTTACAAATACCGAGCTGTTATAAGTAATGAATCACCAGCGGATCTGTGTCCAGCACTTGAGATATGATATCTTTGTATAGAGCTGTTAAGGAGCACTCGTGCCCTAAAAAAAAAAGTGATACAATTGAGGCAAGCTTAAATATGGTTATGGTGTCAATTTACAAAATAGTGAATGAAGAAGGGCTGCATGTTTGTTCCACAAATGTGCATCAGAAATGTGCATCATTTCCACTTTCATTTAACACTTCCAAATACCAATACAGAAATCTGAGTGTTCCTAATCCTAATTGCCTTGCTATGATTCATGGGTAACCTACATTAGCATTCACTGCACACTATTTCTGAAATTAATTATTCGGTCTAGCTTCAAGTATTCTGTCTCAAATATTCACTGCACATATGTCTTTAGCAACGAAATCAAATAGCAGCTCAACAAAAAAAAGAATCCAAAAGAGGTACCATGCAAAGGATTTACATTACACAAGTCTACCTAAATTGATAAGAAAGTCATAACAGTGGCCATGTGGGCTTCCTGGCAAGCAGGACAAAGCCAGTTGCATATTGAAATTCGAAAGTCTGGTTTTTCTATCACATATTTACAGAATAATAATACAAAAATCTAAGGCACCTATGCATTTCCACTTTCATTTAACACTTACAAATACCAATATTTACAGAACAATTATCACATATTTACATTTTACAGAATATTTGAGAGTCAATAACAGGATTCAAATAGTTGCCTAGGGTTTTTACTTAGATACGAATCACTCAGTCCACAAACCAATAATACGAATCAAATAAAAGAGAGAAGCGAGATTGTTTGTTAGGGTTTTTACCTGAGAACGAAGAGGCTGCGACGAGAGAGAGAGTGTGTGAATTCGAAGAGGAGAGATTTGAGGTTCTGCCGTTGTGTTGGTGCAGCGTCGGAGTCAAGGGATATGGATTCGAGGTTCTGCCATTGTGTAACTGACTGTGAGAGACTGATCTGAATCTGGAAAATGGAAACCTGGACTCGGTAAGGGTAGGTTTGAAAACTTGAAACTCAGATACGAAACCAATAATACGAATCAAATAAAAGAGAGAAGCGAGATCGAATTGTTTGTTAGGGTTTTTACCTTAGAACGAAGAGGCTGCAAGTCTGCGACGAGAAAAAGAGAGAGTGCGAATTCGAAGAGGAGAGAATCGAGGTTCTGTCGTTGTGTTGGTGCGGCGTCGGACTCGGAGTCGAGGGATATGGACTGACAGATGGTGGTGGAGATGTGGGAGTGAGTGACTGTGAGAGAGTCGAGAGACAGATCTGAAATTATGAATCTGGAAAATGGAAACCCGGACTAGAGTCAGTAAGGGTAGGGTTGAAACTAATGGTTCAGATTGAATGATAGATTATCATTCAATCTCAACCGTTCATTATAAATAGAAACGGGTCAATCTGGGGCCCCGTTTTTCTAGGATGTAGGACTCGGCCTGCCCCGTAAATGACAAGAGCCCGGCCCGGCCCACCCCGTTTAGTTTCTAAAATATTTGGAACCGGCCCGTACCCGCCCTGAACCTACATTACCCGTCCCGACCCGCGGTTCCTCTACCCGTTTGCCCACCCCTAGATGATGCTTTTGCAGGTTTTCCCTCTTCAAAGCTCATCTACCTCTTGTCAATCTCCAGTATCTTCTCATATTACATTATTAAGTAATAAAGCCTCTGCAAAGGTATGGCATAACAGACTTGGCCACCCTTCGTCTGCCATTTTTAGAAGGGTACTCTCAACTACTTAACTTGCACTTCAAGGAAAATCTGTAGTGGATTTCTTCTTCAAGGATTATGCTTTAGCCAAGAATTATAAACTTCCTATTGGTAGTACTAGTTCATTTTCTTCAAAATGTTTGGATTTGTTGCACTGTGACTCGTGGGGACCCTCACATGTGTTATCAGTGAGTGGTTATAAGTACTACTAGTTTATTGTTGATGATTGTACAAGGTACTGTTGGTTTTTCCCCTTGAAGTCTAAGACAGATGTGTGCTCCACTTTTGTAAGCTTTCACAGCTATGTAGAAAATGTTCTTGGCAATAAAATCAAAGTTGTTTGATCTAACTCAGGGGGTGAATTCACTGGCAATCAATTTCAATCTTATCTTAAGTCTCATGGTATTTTACAACAATTCAGTTGTCCCCATACCCTGAACAAAATGGTTGTGTTGAACGTAAACACATGCATTTAGTTGAAATTTCACAAACTTTGTTAGTTCAATCTCAGGTACCTCATCAGTTTTGGGTTGAAGCATTCTCAACTGTTGTTTATTTGATTAACAGACTTCCTATATCTGGTATTCCTCAATCTTCTTGGGAACTTATGTTTCATATTCCTCTAGATTATTCAAGAGTGAAAATATTTGGATGTAGTTGCTTCATATGGCTCAAACCTTACATCTCTTCCAAATTGGATAGTAAGAGCAAACATTGTGTTTTCTTGGGGTACAGTGTCCAACATAAAGGGTATCGATGCTTGGATCCTCTCACTCAGCGCATTTATATTTCCAGGCATGTCATTTTCAATGAATCATAATTCCCATATCACAGGACTATAGCTGCAACATTTACATCTTCATCTACATCTATATTTTCCCCCATTAGTCTTGAGTTTACCATCCATCACTATGCTCCATCTATAACCCCAGTTTCTCAAGTGTCTACTTCAACTACAAGTCCTCAACTTAATGTTGCATCTTCACTACATGAAGATCCTGTTTCCTCTTCAAATGCAGCTTCTTCATCTCCCATAGTTCCTCAGGTTGTTACCAATATACATCATATGGCCACTCGATCTAAAGCAGGAATCTTTAAACCTAAGGCTTACTCAACAACTAAGCATCCATTGCCATCTTCCATTACTCATGTTCCCACTGCTTATCTTCAAGCATCCAAGTTTGCACACTGGAGGCATGTTATACAAGAGGAATTCAATGCATTACAGTCCACAGGTACTTGGTCATTGGTGCCTTCTACTTCTACTTAAAATGTTGTTGGTTGCAAGTGGGTTTTCAGGGTCAAGACACATCCAGATGGTAGAATTGATAGATATAAAGCCCGTCTTGTAGCCAAGGGCTTTCATTAGCAATAGAGCCTGGATTACAAAGAGACTTTTAGCCCTGTGGCTAAACCTGTCACCATTAGGATTCTTTTGTCTCTTGCTGTTCAAAATGATTGGTTTTTGAATCAACTTGATATTAGTAATGCCTTCCTATATGGTGATCTCAAAGAGTATGTTTTTATGACTCAACCTCTAGGTTTTTGTGACCCCAATTTTCCTAACCATGTAAGTAAACTCAATAAGTCTCTCTATGGCCTCAAACAAGCTCCTAGAGCTTGGTTTGACAAGTTATTCAACACTTTACAATATTTTGGTTTTCAACACTCCACCTCAGATGCTTCTCTATTTGTGCTTAAAGCTCATGTGTTAGTTATTGTTTTGGTCTATGTCGATGATATTCAAGTAACTGGACCAAATTCAGATGTCCGTAAACTCTTCATTCAGAAGCTTAATTCAATCTTTCCAGTCAAGGACCTTGGTTCTTTGCATTACTTCCTTGGTCTTGAAGTTCAAAGAACTTCTGAAGATTTATTTATGCATCAGAGTAAATACTTATTGGATTTGCTTTAGAAAACCAAAATGGAAGGTGCTAAACCTTGTACAACTCATCTGAGCAGCATCAAACTTGATCACACTGGACTTTTCTCAGATCCCACAGAGTATAGGTCTATAATTGGTGCTTTACAATATTTGACTTGGACTTGGCCTGATGTATCATTTGCAGTTAATCAAGTTTGTCAATTTATGCATGCTCCAAGGGACTCTCACTTGCAGGCAGCCAAAAGAATCTTAAGATTTCTTAAAGGTTCTCTCACACAAGGTTTATGGTTCAAAAAATGTTCATTCATCTTTCTGCCTTTTCAGATGCTAATTGGGCAGGTTGTCCATTTGACAGAAGATCTACCAGTGGTTATTGAATTTTTCTAGGATCCAATTTGATAAGTTGGAGTGCCAAGAAGCAATCCATTGTTGCTCGTAGTTCAATAAAGGCTAAATATAGGTCATTAGCTCACACTGCTGCAGAAATTACTTGGATTTGCAAAATTCTCAATGATATTAGTCTAGCACTTCTTAAAGTTCTTGATTTATGGTGTGATAACATCTCTACTATTTCATTGGCATCAAATCCATTGTTTCATGCTCGTACTAAGCATGTGGAAATTGATTACCACTATATCAAAGAACTTGTCCTTGCTCACTTGATCAAAGTTCAATATGTCTGTAGTCAAGATCAACTTGCAGACATCCATACTAAAGCTTTGACAAAACACAAATTTCGGTATTTGCAGTCCAAGCTTCCCCATGGTTCTTTTCAGCCCCAAGCTAAGCTTGAGGGGGTGTGAAGAGTAATCAAATATAGGTGTAATGTTCTTTTCTTCTTTGTATAGTTGTTATACTTGAATATGTAATTGTTAGAATTATTAAGGGTATATGTGTAAAGTGTTAGTTTTGTTAACACTATAAATACCAAGTGTATAACTAATTATTGTTTAATGAGAAATACAAGTATTTCAGTTAATAGTTTTCTTCCTCTCTAAGCTTTCTCTGTAAGCTTCTATACACACATCCCCAAATATATATCGTCGTCGAGCACCTCCGGTGCTCCGGTGAGGTTCTACACTATCTCTCTTTCCTCTAATTTCTGATTGGTCCTTCCTCCTTTTATTTGATTGGTTACAAGTTGAATTAGTTCCTAAACTAAAATTTGAGTAAACAATTTCAAAAGTCCGTAACTATACCGTTATAATCCGGACTCGCAAACGGCTTTCGCATATGCGTTCGTAGCTTCAAGATCTATTCGGAAACGTTAATTGTGACTTCGAACGGTCAACGAAAGTCAAACATCCTCGCCTCTAAGGGCATTTTCGTAAAATCACTACTTTAAAATGTATAAAACTTAAAATTAGGGACGGTTTGTCACAATACTCCTTATTTTAGAGAGTCATAATGACAATGAGTCAATAATTAGCCAATAAAAACTAATTTATTATTTAATAATATTAAATAGTTAGCATTAATTATAGAGAGCCACTAAGAGCTTATTTTTTCCTTTCTATAATTCGAAGCTCCTAGATGAATCCCTCTGGTATGAGGTGGGTAGAGAGCATGATTGGAGTTGATTTTTATTTTTTTTAAAGTCCTCCCTAAATTCTAGTTAAGAGCTCATTTAGGAAACCCATTGGAGATGCTCTAAGAAAACAAACAACCATAATTGAGGGAACGATATTGTCCATACATTAAATGCCCTCAATTACATGTCATCATGTTTATCATGCCTGGTTAGTTTCATTGATTGTTTAATTCATTTATTTTCTCCCTTTTATTTTTGACTTTCTAAGGGGATGTTTGATAACCATTTTGTTTTTGTTTTCACTTTATTTGAAGAATGAAAACTCGTTGGGTAACTACTTTCAATTTTTATTAAAAAAAAAATCTGAAAGCTAAATTTTGAAAACTCAAGAAAATAGTTCTCACTTTTTTGTTTTTTGTTTTTCATTTATTTAATTTGAAAACTAAAAATAGCTGCCAAACGAGTTTTCAATTTAAAAAAAGAAACAAATGAAAAGAAATCGAAAAAGTTATCAAATGGTCAATGAGCTTTTAGTTTTCATTTTTTTTAACTAAAAACTGAAAATAGTATAAACAAATTTTTTATTTAAAAAAAATGAAAAACAAAATGATTAACAAATGGTTCCTACATTCAGTTTTCTAATTTTATTTCTTTTGTATAATTATTGGGTTCTGTCCATTTAAATAAGCACTAAATTATTTGCTATCTTTGAATAAACATTGATTTGTGCTAGGAGTGTGTTTATTAAGAATACATCGAAATTTGAGTAAATTGTAGCAATGGTCCTTCAACTTTAATCAAATTAGAATAATGGTCCATTAACTAAAAATTCATTACCATTGGTCCCTCAACTCATCAAAATGTGCAGCTATGGTCATTTTCGTCAACTTCATTAGAATTTTGTCAACATAAGTTATGTTGGAAGGATCATTGCTACAATTGGGGTCCCTCAACTAATCAAAACGTGTAGCTATGATCTTTTTCGTCAAAATTTTGTCAAAAAGAGTTATGTTGGAAGGACCATTGCTACAATTGAGTTAAAATTTGATGGACCAATGCTCCAATTGAGTTAAAGTTGAGGGACCATTTCTCTAGTTGGATTAAAGTTAAGGGACCAATGATAATGAATTTTTAGTTGAGGGACCATAACTGCACTTTTTGATGAGTTGAGGAACCAATGATATTGAATTTTTAGTTGAGGGATCATTGCTCCAATTGAGTTAAAGTTAAGAGATCATTGCTACAATTTACTCTCGAAATTTTTAGTAAATTCCAAGTGCTTTGGCAAAACATTAGCTTGGATGTGCATGTACTTCTCCATAAAGCGCTTCCAAGTGTTAAGTGTTAAGTGTTTTTAACGTTTTTGTCAAACATTATTATAAGCGGTTTGAATGTTTTCTTGATTGCCAAGCGTAGATACCCCTCTTGTTTTTTGTCAAATATTTATTTCTAATTCTAGTTCCAACTTGCCATTTAGTATTACGGTCTAATACTTATAAGTGAAACGTCTTAGGTTCAATTCTCGCCAAAAGTGAATTTGAACCACATTATTACTAGCTCATTACGAGGCTAATCTCACTCTCTCTCCCTTAGTATAAATAATATCACTTGTTAAAAATAAAATAAAAATCTAGTTCCAACGATGCAAATTACAATTTCGTGGGCGTAGTGAAACATGCATGGGCTTCATCCTTGTTAATTATCCTCCATCAACCCCAGGCCATATCAGAATATGAAACAAATAAACCCAATGGTCTCCAGCAGATGATGGGAAAGCATACAAGCCCACCGAATATGGATGACAATTCTAACTGTTAAATCAGAAAATCGTAGATAACCACCCAAATGGAACAGATTTGGGTATGGAAGTTTAGGTATATTTTGGATATGGGAAAAAACCGTTTATATTATTCGGTTATGGTTTTGGATATGGTTATGGGGGTCCCCAAACCGTATCCGTAACCGAATCCGACCCGAATAGTAAACAATATAATTACATATAATATAATAGTATAGTATATATATGTATGCATGTGTGTGTGTGTGTATATATGTATATATATGTATGTATGTATGTATTTGTATATCCATTATTTTATGGACTATTACCTTGAGAATACAATAGTTGCCTTTTGTAGGAAAGTAAAGTTTTGAATCAAAATCAATGCGAACTCGATGGTGCTTATGGGAGATATCAAAGACAAGCCAACATGATCAGTGTTTTAATTTTTATACTCAATAAGATTCATTCATTGGATCATTTTATACATCAAATGTTTAATAACGAAATTAATATCTACTAACTTATAATGTCTCAACTGAACGAATATATTTTTTGTATTGACGAAGATGGATATACTCGTTAACCGATGGGGAATCCATTACCCGGTGGGTATGGTTATGGATTATACCTGATGGTTAATTTGCGGTTATGGATATGGTTAATTTTCGTGGTTATAAGGATGGATATAGCATTTCCGTCCCCAAACCGAACCGTTGCCATTCCTACCACATAAATTTGGTTATACCCAGCCCAATGATTGTAAAATTAATGACAGACAAACCAACTTGATCGGGTTGGATCCGTTGGTCGGTTGACTTCATGGGATATTTCTGATTATTTTGGAATGGGTAATGTTAAGGAGACCAAACTTTTAAACTAAATTTTGTAAATAAAATGATGTGGTTATTAATGATTGAATTATTACTTAAACATTGATTAACGTGCTTATTTCCTATTAGTGACATCATTTAGTTTGTAAATTTGATTTAAAATTTTGGTTTGCCTAACATTATCCTTTTGGAACACTTCCGTAAGAAACACTTTTATTCTGATTCTTAAAAAAGTACTAAAATGTTTACAATCTAAAAAATAAATTGTCTAACGAATGAACATTCATACAGATTTTTTTTTTGCAACAATGGTGTTTAGTGGGAATCACTTTTGCAGAATCGAAGAAAGCAACTTGTCCAAGATCATTCCTTGAGCACTCAGCCAGAATAATCTTATCGTAACAAAATGCGATAACACTAAATAATTCACAAGCATAAGAATCTACTCTTACCTTTTGTTTCTTTCCAACTTTATATCAACAAAACCCTAATAAAAATCATGGGAATCCCCTTTTGCCCTAGCTAGTTATATCTTATATATATATATATATATACATATATATATATATATAGTTGGGGATGTGCCAATAAAATTACAAAAGCTAAATACAAGTTCAAAAAACAACACTTGATCAACCTATTTGTATGGCTCAGCCCAGCTCTCTCTCAGCAGAAACTGAGACACTGAGCCAAGTCCTCGGCCTAGTAGAAACATTCAGAGCTTTTGATTCAGACAATGATGGGAAAATTACTGCTGCAGAGCTTGGTGGGATTTTAGGGTCACTTGGGTACAACCCTAGTGAAGAAGATGTGAGGGCAATGATGCAGCAAGGGGACACGAACAACGACGGTTTCCTAAGCATCGAGGAGTTTTTGGAGATGAACACGAAGAACATGGAATTCGGAGGGCTTGAAAATGTTCTTAAGAATGCTTTTGAAGCGTTGGAGGTCGATGGGGATGAGGTTGTGACTGCAGAAGAGCTTTATGAGGTTATGGGAGATGACTTGGGGTTTGAGCTGACACTTGAGGATTGCCAGGGGATTATTGCTTCAATTGATATAGATGGGGATGGGGCAGTTAGCTATGATGACTTCAAACTTATAGTCAACTCACTCTGAGATTTCTAGCGTTGTATGATCAATATATAATTATACTAGTGAATAGTGAAGTATGTAATATGTCCAATCCTTTCTGAATAAATTCTACTATTTCTTCTACCACACTTTCCTTCTGCAACTGCATGGTGCATGCATGATTTTTTTGTTGGTGATGCAAGAGAAGAGAGACCATCTACTTGAAGGATGTGGTGGTTGTTTGTGCTTATAAGTAATTGGATACTAATTTTGTAAATAACGAGTTTGATACTAATTTATTATTTTATACTTGAGTGTAAATGAGAGTATAGATCACACATCGAGAAAGTAAGGGACTTTGCATGTGTTTATAAGTAATTGAGTTACTATTCACATTGTCTGACATAATATACAGGCATGTGCCAACTCTCTCTATGGCTAAATCGCAATCACCCAGGTGCAGATTATGAGCTCAATGTTCATCAATACATTTATAATCATTCTAATCACAACTAAGGCCTTTATCTCAATCACATCTCATATAGACAATCAACATGTTCATCTCATTTATTGAATGGATGCATCTAACTTCTTGTTAGACTGCCTACGTACCCTAAATAGGGATCAAGCCGTTCGTAGTTCACCTAGACCAAACATAACTTACATGTACTTACCTGTGTCTCCACGGCACCACATTTATATATATATATATATATGCAACCATGAAATGCACATTCAGAATATAAAGGCATTTGGCATATTATTTCAAAGCATACTTTAATTTAAAACACATTTCTGGGAAATAAATCAAGTATATAAATATATACTGAAAACAAAAGCCCACTCACTGATATGTCGACGGGTCGTAACCCCCGAGTCGCCCGTGGATACGCTCGTTCTCGGAATAAGTTTCACCTGAGGAAGCTTGATAATCCGGCCAACTTCGAAACTAGCTATCCCGACGTCAAATTTATCCAACGAACCACCCCGAGCCTCCTTAGGACCTCCTAAAGCTTGCTATGAGCTTGATATTCCCTGAAATTGATACCTTTGAACTCGTAGGGTCCTCACGAACACAATGGTACCATTTTCTTCTTCGATATGTGAGGTTTGAGGTGCTCTTGCCCTTGTCCGTACGAAGCAATGAGAGAGAGAGAGTGAAACCGAGAGAGAGTACGGGAGTGAGAGAGAGAAGGTGATGTGGATGTGTGTGTGTGGTCTAAGATTGGTCAACAACCTAAAAATACCATAACTTAATCCTAATTGGTTCCAAACAATTAGGATTTAAGAATATTGACCCAAAACCACACTTAAACCACATTACACAACTAACGTCCAAGGGTATATTCGTCAATTCACGCCGTCGATAATTATTTCTTGGGACGAGCTGTGACAAAAACTTTTTGATGGTTATAAAACAAAAAAATCACGATTTAACGGTTATTTTAACTCTGATTTTGATTATTTTTTATAGCTACACTCCTTGACCCTATATGAATACAATGAATGAATTCGATCTTCAATTTAAAATATTTACACTAGTGGATACCACAAAATCTTATGTTATACTTAATGAAAGTATAAATAAACTCTAAGTGTTAGTCAATCTATCGTTTTGATGGGATACGCATTGTATGAAACTAATTTCAACGATGCAACCGTCAAAATTGTTTGTATATGCTTCGAGATCGCATACGTAAAAAATCGCAAAAAACAAACATTCAGAGATCAAGTAATGGGACAAAACTTTTCGACGGTTATAAACGAAAAATCACGATTTAACGGTTATTTTAACTTCGATTTTGATTATTTTTTTACAGTACACTCCTTGACTCTATATGAATACAATGAATGAATTTGATCTTCAATTTAAAATATTTACACTAGTGAATCTTATGTTATACTTAATGAAAGTATAAATAAACTCTAAGTGTTAGTAAATCTTATCGTTTTGATGATTTGGAATAAATATATTAATTATTTTATATATTTTAAGTATTAATTAGACTATGTTTCAATTAGTATGTGATGATATTTTATAATAAAATTATATTTATGTTTTTTATTACGTATTTTATTCAAGTTAAATTTTATTTATTAAAATCTTAAAACGTTATAAGAGATAACACAAAAAAAAAGCTGGTTATTTTTTTTCTTTGGGTTAAATATTAGGCGGGAAATGGATTATATTGTTATTCAAATGAAGATTGAGGGAGAGGAATGTGGTACAACTGGTGTTTAGAAATTTGATCAGCCATGCATGGCGTGCAGCTGCAGCACTTATAATTGACTTTTCGATGAACTTTTTGATGGACAAATGAGAAGCTCAATGAAAACATCAAGCGGGAAATGGATGAAAACATCAGGTGGGAAATGGATGAAAACATTAGGCGGGTTTAAACCGAAATTTCCCGCTTGTTTTTTGGGTTAAACTTAGTGTCGGTTTTAACCGACGCTATAATTCATTAAACCGACGTTATGTGAACTTGAAAAAGTGTGTCAGAAGTTAGTGTCGGTTTAGACCGACACCAACATTAATTTAAACCGACGCCGTATTTTCAATAAAGAGTGTCAGAAAGTGATGTGAATATCAATAAAGTGTGGCAGGTTGGCGTCGGTTAAAATCGACGCCATGTACATTTAATTCGACGTCAGTAAATCCATGTCGGTTTAAACCGACGCCAACTAAGTACCCATATTTAAACCCCTCTCTTTCCCATTTCATCCATGCTTTCATTTCTCCCCCAATTTCAGTCTTAAATTTATGGCTGAAGATTGTTATCAAACTTGTTTGCATCTGTTTTTTTTTTTTTGCTGTGTTTAGCGCACAAGTATTCTGCTTTCTAAATTCTTGTCAGCGTTAATTGTTACTCAAGATTTGGTTTGTTATTGCATCCGTGCTTTCATTTCTCCCCCAAAATGTGATATTTTCTTACTTTGATTTTGGAATTACGTTGTTGTGCAGTATCCATGGGCAATGTGCTATTATCATGTTTGATGTTACTGCTCGGTTGACATACAAGAATGTTCCCACATGGCACATGGATCTTTGCAGGTGTGCTTGCAAAGTTTTCTTTATTTGTTATCGCATGTATTTCTCTCAATGAGGTTTTGGGTTTGGTATTTGACTATTTGGGTTCTCGTGTTTTGAATTCCAGGGTGTGTGAAAACATACCGATTGTTCTTTGTGGAAACAAGGTTGATGTCAAGAACAGGCAGGTCAAGGCAAAGCAAGTTACTTTGCACTGGAAGAAGAATCTTCAGTACTATGAGATATCAGCTAAGAGCAATTATAACTTCGAGAAGCCTTTCTTGTACCTTGCCAGAAAGCTTGCAGGCTAAAATCTTTTAAGTCGTGAATAGGTTTAATTTTCTTGTTGCAGGGACCCTAACTTGCATTTTGTCGAATCCCCTGCCTTGGCTCCTCCAGAAGTGCACATTGATGAAAACGGAAAACGGAAAAAGATTTATATATTTATTATTAATATATTTGGTGTCGCTTATGGGCGACAGCATAATAATTATTTTATGTATCTATATGTTATGTAATGTCGGTTTGAACCGACAGTAAGTGTGTTATTTTAATTGTTTATTTGTTACTTAATGTCGGTTTGGTCCGCCATCATATTAGATTTTCATGTCGCTTATAAGCGACGTAAGAATCGATGTCGCTTTTAAGCGACGCCGTTGTTCTTTTTTATTTGATATTACTTTGCTTCTTGGTGGTGGATTAAGGGGATTAAGCGACGTCAATACCTTTTTGTGACGGTAGTATTGGTGTCGGTTTCTCTATGCGACATTGCATGATTTAATGTCGGATTTTTACCAAAAATCCGACAGTAAGTGTTGTTTCTTGTCGGTTTTATACCGCCAGTGATATCTCATTTTGTAGTAGTGTGTGTTAGATTTGAAAATTTGCCACACCTAAAAGCGTGTTTCCACATCGGAAAAAAAAATTTTACATATATTTATAAATAATTAAGTTATTCTCCATGTTATTAAATGATTTTACGGTGAAACACAAACTTCTCTTTAATATCATGCATACAAAATAAAAACAAGAGTAATGCTATTCATATCATGTTTTTATACTATATTTCTATACCACCTTAGTGGCATATGATGTGGACAGTCACATCATTTGAAAAATTTACAAAACCCAAGGAAAGAAAGGAGAAATACTTATCGTATACCACAATCATCATTTAATTAACTAGTTTTTCTTGATTATTAGTTTATTAAATAATGAACTAAATTTAAAAATCTGATTAATTCAAATGATGTGTCACCTAAGATGGTATGAAAATGTGGCACAAAAACATAGTATGAATAACACACAATTACGTGGGCCACATCCTTCAAGTAAAAAAAAAAAAACAAAAAACAATATTTACAATTACGGATAACCAACAGTCTTTTGAAAATAAAAAAAATAAAAATCCAATCACGCGGGCCACACATAACATGCTATCCCACCCGTACTCCCATCATTTTCCTCTGACCGATCATCCCTCAAATTTGGGTTCCGTCAACTCAGGAAGTTGAGAAAACATGATTCGCTTAACGCTTCTCCCTTCAAATTTCGCCGGTGAGAGTTTGGCGACTACTCTTTTCAGCGATTTACTCTTTTTCTGATTTTCTCCCTCTTAGAATAAATCGCTCTGTCTAAATTTTAATTCTGCATCTCTCTGTTCTTCTTTTGAAATTTTAAATTCGTAAAATATGCAAATTCGAAGTTACTTTAATTTTAAGCTCCTTACCATTTGGGTTTTGATTTCGAAAATTGCACTAAAGTTTCCCAATTATTTGGTTTTTTTTTTTATATTTTTTATTAATTTGGATTTTAGGATTTGATATATGTTTAATCCGTGTGAGTAGCAGTTTTCTATTGTTTATGTACTGTTCATCTTCTATCAAAGCAATTAGGGGATGTCTCCGTGTAGGTCATTGCAACTTGCCAGTAATATGCAGCATTCATTTTCTTTTTTTAGTGTGAATCAAATGCATTTGTCATTGTCACTGAATTGAATTCTGTGGAGGGTTATGCTAGAGTTTGGATCAGCGTCTTTCGATCTATCCTTACCGTGTTGTATTTGGCCTTGGGTGGTTGTTTGATAATCTCATCTTAGGGTGCATATTTGAGCTGCTATTGTTGCATTTTCCTTGATCCGAGGCTGATATTACTTTCCGTGTTAATGATTATAATGAATTTATCAAGCTGGTTAGTTACAAGTCATTGCGTGGGTGCTAGGAAGCTCTTATAACCAAGTTTCTGGTAAAGAGTTGAGAACCCATTTCTCCAATTATTTTTTTGGATTTGGACTTTCGTTCTGCTGTCATATTTCATTGCTTTGCTTATTAGCTTCTTTTCCCTTGGTGGTATTCATCATCCTTGTGAGCTCCCATCTTTCAGTGATGTTTCATGTATAAAACATTGTGTCAGATACCTACCTCTTATTACGAATATTAAAACTTACTAGTAAAATTCTTGTGGTTGATTAATGCAAGCTGTCAAAACTTTGTAGCTAAACTTATGGTTAGTAGTTGATTGAGCTCTGTTCTTATCACATTTTCACTTTATAGGTAACACATAGCGTTTGGTCTGGAATCTGGACTTTATAAAGATTGGTTTTTGTTGGAGTTTTTGGTCACGGTAACCAGAAAGGTGTTCGTGTATTGCTTGTGGTATTATGTGAACGTTATTATTGGCTGAGTTTCTTTGTAAGTGAATAATTGGAATAAGAAGGCCATCCCATTTAGTTTTCATATCTATAAAAACAACAGCAGCAAATAAAGGCAGAGTAGTCTGTACAAAGAAAATGGAGAAAGAAAAAGAAAGAGCCAATAGAATCCACATACTTGTGGTTCCTCTTCCTGTCCAAGGCCACATAAACCCAATGCTCCAATTCTCAAAACGCTTAGCATCCAAAGGTTTAAGAGTGACACTTGTCACAATCTCATCCAACGCTGAAGCCATTGAAACTCAATTGTGTAAGGTCAAGATTGAGCCAATTCATGCAACATCTGAAGAAGAAGAAGAAGCCAGCAATAATGTGGAGAACAAGGTTCTGTGGTTCCAAACCATTTTGTCACGGAGATTGCCACAGCTGATACTGAAGCAAGAGAATGATGGCTACCCAATCATCTGTCTTGTCTATGACTCAGCCATGCCTTGGGTTTTAGACACAGCCAAAGGGCTAGGAATTTTTGGGGCTTCATTTTTCACTCACTCTTGTGCTGTTGGAGCTGTGTACTATAATGTGCACGAAGGGTTGCTTAGGGTTCCTCTGAAAGAGCCTACAATATCATTACCTGGGTTGCCCTTACTTGAGCCACAAGATCTGCCTTCTTTCATCTATGATCCAGGGTCATATCCGTCCTTCTTGAACTTGGTGGTTAGTAGGTTTTCAAATATCAGTGGCGCTGATTGGATCTTCTTCAACACATTCCATGGGCTGGAAGAAGAGGTATATCCACATTCTTGGTAAAATCCACTATTGGTTCCTGTAGTTTTGCTTGAATGTTCAATTTCATCTCTAATTCAGTTTAATTACGTTCAATATATCTAGCCCTAACCCTAAAAAATTGATAACTTTTCCACTTTTGAAAGGATTTAAGCAATTCATGTGTATCATATACTTCATAGCTTATGGGGATCAACCCTTGTGGCAATTCCCAATTGGCATTTAGTACTCTTGAAACTGACCATAAATTTTCTTTTCCCCAATAATTGAAAAGTAGATGCCTCTACGCTTTGCAAAACATATACTGTAAATAGTTTTCTTGGGCATTATTGAGTTTTAGAGAGGGAATAGGATATATATATTATATGAAAGGGTCCAAGGGACCTTATTTATGACCTAGGTATGATTGAACTCAGGCCAGAAACCAACCAGTCTTCTATTGTTTTACATATGTTAGATCTTTATTCACATGTTAGCTTCAGTTACAATCGCCCCAAGCCCCTATATAGGCAACGATAGCCATAAAATTTGAGGACACACATTGCCCCATGCCCCTTATCGAAGTGAGGCCCTAGATAAGTTTGTATCCATCCGTGAGACATATAGTCAGTCAATGTGGTACAAATAGTTTGATTTGCATGTTATCAGGTGGTGAACTGGATGAGAACGCGATGGCCGATCAAGACAATAGGACCAACCCTTCCATCAATGTACCTAGACAAGAGATTAGAAGATGACAAAGATTATGGCTTCAGCATTTTCAACTCCAACACTGAAGCTTGCAAGAAGTGGCTAGAATCAAAAGAAACAGGCACAGTCGTATATGTATCATTTGGAAGCATGGCAAATTTAGGAGAAAAACAAATGGAGGAAATAGCATTGGGATTAAAAGGGAGTAACGCTAACTTCTTGTGGGTAGTTAGAGAATCCGAAACTCAGAAGCTTCCAAGCAATTTTGAAGAGCAAACATCAGAGAAGGGTTTGGTTGTAAATTGGTGTCCTCAATTAGAAGTTTTGGGTCACAGGGCCCTCGGTTGCTTCATGACACATTGCGGTTGGAACTCAACGCTCGAGGCATTGAGCTCTGGAGTCCCCATGGTGGCAATGCCACAGTGGACAGACCAAACGACTAATGCCAAGTTTGTAGAAGATGAATGGAAAGTAGGAGTAAGGGTCAAGGTTGACCAAATGGGAATTGTCACTAAAGAAGAAATAGAAAGATGTATAGCAGAAGTGATTGAAGGAGAGAGAGGGAAGGAGATTAAGAGGAATTTAATGAGATGGAGAGAACTGGCTAAGGAGGCCATGGATGAAGGAGGAAGCTCTGATAAGAACATTGAGGAATTTATTGCTACTCTCTCATGCAAATAATTCTTAAAGGTCGTTTTTGAAATGTTTATGTTGTGGAACTTTAAATTTGAACAACACATTCGAATGAGAATCTACGCTCGATTAATGTACAACATAATAATAATATCATTATAAAAACATAATAATAATATCATTATAAAAACCCTAGACTTAGAATAGTTGGATTTGTAACACCTATATTGGTTTATCAGTTGTTCTTATGATCACATATAAAATTTTCAATTTTGCATCCACACATGGCGGTGTAGTTGTATTCCTTTCCAACTGTAAGTGTGAGGCCTTAAGTTCGACTTTCAATAGAAACGAGTTGGCTTTTTAGCCAAAATGGTCTATGAGATTTGCATAACTCCTCACTTTGGTCCCTGAGATTTCAAATCAATAGAAGTGGTCCCTAAGATTGTCCACCATCCATCATTTTGGTCATTCCGTTAAAAACTCAGTTAAGTGACCCGAAGCTTTTGGCCGGAAGTTTGGGCAATTTTTAAAGCTTCGTAACTCAATCGTTTCTTAACCAAATTTGATCCATAATATATCAAAATGAAGATAGGAAAGTGTAGAATAAGATTATACCTATTTGGAAGGCCAATGGTTGCCGGAGATGGTCGGAAAATAGCCTCAAAGTTGACAGGTCTGAAGGAAAACAGGAAAACTCGCCGGAAACTGGGTAAACTTTAAACGTTCATAACTTCTTCAATACTCAACGAAATCAAGTGATTAAAAAACGAAAATCATACTTCTCAACGAGACGAAAAGAATGATATTTTTACAGCTAACTCGTTTGGCCGGAAAACGGCTCGAAAGTGGCTAACTCGAGACCAAGACAGCCATTTTCGAGCCGTTTTCCAGCCAAACCACGGCGAGTTAGCAGCTGAAAAAGGTACAATTCTCTTCGTCTCGTCGAGAAGTATGATTTTCGTTTTTGAATCACTTGATTTCGTTGAGTATTGAAGAAGTTATGAACGTTTAAAGTTTACCCAGTTTCCGGCGAGTTTTCCCTCGGACCAGTCAACTTTGAGGCTATTTTCCGACCATCTCCGGCAACCATTGGCCTTCCAAATAGGTCTAATTTTATTCTACACTTTCCTATCTTCATTTTGATATATTATGAGTCGAATTTGGTTAAGAAACAATTGAGTTACGAAGCTTTAAAAATTGCCCAAACTTCATGTTAAGAGCTTCGGGACACTTAACGAGTTTTTAACGGAATGACCAAAATGATGGATGGTAGACAATCTCATGGACCACTTCTATTGATTTGAAAGATCAAAGTGAGGAGTTATGCAAATCTCAGAAACCATTTTAGCTAAAAAGCCAAACAAGTTTGATATTTATAAATATACCCGTTGTATCATTTTTCGGACAATGTCTTACTTAGTAGTCCAGATTCGTTGTTATACTCACCAATTTGTTATGTTCAGTTTCAATTTCTAAGCGTAATTAAATAGTCCATTGTATAACTAGTCTAACTTTTTGGGGATATCATGACGATCGTAGACGTCTCTCTTGTAATTATCAATCACATCATTCCCATGCTACTATTTATTAGTTCATGAAAATAATAAATTTACATTTTTTTCTCTTTTTACATACAAATGCTAAATTATGTTCATCATCTTCGTTAATTTATTCAATTTAATGACAAAAAATTAAGAGCAGTGTGTGAGAAATTAAAAAGAGTGAAGCTCCCAATTGGAAAGGGAAAACTTTCTTGGTTACCAAGCATACGAGATGAGTAGAGAGTTATCAAGATTAATTCCCAAATTTTTCAACAAACCCAACCCATATCAAATTTATAGGGTTGCAATCTTGTTAAACATAATCTCAACCCCATAGGCTATATAGCCATAGGGGTTGTCACTTTTCCAATTCGAACAAAATGATCGCAACAATGATAACCAAGAAAATAGGTCGGTTTAATATTTTGCGAGACCGACAAAACTCGCTAGCCTTTTTCTTGATTGGAACTTAATAGGTCGGTTCAATATTTGGGTTTTCTTCCAATGCAGAATAAATCTTGGTGGGATGTGAGAAACTGGTTGGCCGGCACAATACACCCAATTGACAAGCCACTCACTCTCCACAATTCTCTTCCGAAATTTGTCCGGCACTGACTAAACTTTAAATTGCTTTTTTCATTGTAAATTTAATTAACATCCCAAAACCCTGCAACTACGGGAAAAATAATCGTATTCCCCACATACAGACATAATAGCATTTGAATTTGGAAAGTTAAAGATTTATGTGATGGCTTAATGATCTTCTTTTAGCTTCCGGTGTTACTTGCAGTTTCATGGGGTCCGTGCGCAATGCCTGAATATAAGAGCAGGAATGGAGATTCCAGACAAGAAGCTCCTCAAGTATGCGCTTCAGTACATACTGGGATTGGCAGGGCCAGGGCGGGTCTAATCATATCCGAGCTAAACATGACCAACAAACTTGCCGAGGACTTGACCCGAAGAGAAGTTGCTGCCATTGGCGAGGAAATCTCCAAGTACTTAGTTGGGAGGGAGTTGGTATAAGTAACTCTCTCTTTCTCTCCCTCTCTTTGAGTGCTACTCGCATCGCTAACAGGTTTGAGTTTTCGGGTTTTTTCAGGCAATTTTTGTCGAGGGAGACATCAAGAGAATGATAGACATTCAGTGCTACAAGGGGATCAGGCATATTGATAAGTTGCCGGGCCGAGGGCAGCGCATCAGCACCAATTCCAGAACTAAAATAGCTCGTACGCGGATTGCAGTTGCATCATCAAACAAGGTAAAGAATAAGTAGTCATTGTAAAGGAAGTCTCGTCAGTTTGGAATCAAAATGCGCTTCTCTTCACAACTTCTGAATTTTGAAGCCATTATACTTTGGTGTCTTACTAGTTATCCTCAAATCTTCACTGCCCGTCTCTCTCAACGTTTTCAACTTCTATGTAAAACAACTCTTAAATATTATAATTTCAAGACATTTCTGACAAGTTGATAGGCATGGGAACAAACCTGAGAACCAATGTCCTTCTTTAGTCAGAACTAAAAATCCGTTTGTATTAATCTTTGAACTTATTATAGTATGTTAAAATTTCCTGTCTTTTTAATGCCCTTTCAAACCTTTGTTTAGACTAGTATAACATATTTCATTGTCAAAACGAAACGGAATGATATTCCTAAAATGTATCCAACGATTAATATTGAGGCAGTAAAAGATCTACATGTACTAAATTTGTAACCGAAATTCCAAGTACAATTATTTGTTCAAAAGCATCGAACTAAATTTAAACTATGGGCCTCCATCTCAATAGCTCTCAACATGCACCAACAATGGTGTCAGACTCAGGGAACATAATGAAAGGGGGATCCCAAGCATAGGAAAATTTGACGGAAGCACCAGGGGGCAAGGTGCTACCCATTTGGAGGAGGCACACGTCACCTTGCTTCAAGAAGATTGACGTATCGACAGGCTCTGCAGAATGAAACCCTTTGCAATTCAAGATTATGCTCCTACGAGGACACTTGCAGTTGTTGGTTTCCACCACATTCCATTCCGGTTTGCCTCCGACCTCTCTCCCCACTTCGGGTAGAACCGATAATGAGATCGGACACGGATGGCAAGAAAGCAGAAAACCCTACAAATTCCATGAATCAAATAGTTGAAAACAAAAGCTAAAAATATATTTGAGTCTCATTGAGTGAAAGAAATATATATGCTTCCCCATAAATCACTAAAACATTGCATAAAGATTATGTGTACGTGTGTATATAAAAGGAGAAGAAGACGTTATTCATTGTATGCAAGAATTTCTACGTGAAGAAAGCATGCAGAGGGGGTACCGAAGCAAATCAATTTTTACAACTATTTACCTCTGCTAATGAGACAGAAAAGAAGAATCACAATGAAGGACTTGACCGAGGCAGCCATTTTTGAGAAAATTGTGCTAAAGATGTTTCGGTACTGAAATCGTAGGGGTAAGACTAAGATGGATGGTACCTGTGCTCATGGTCTAATTTATACACTGTATGGAAGGGGACTCCAATCGACAATTATAGTAATTACACTAGAAGAAAAAAGCTCATCTACCACGGTGGATGCTCGTGGTAAATTGCAATCTACCACGGGCATCGTGCCCGTTAGTATTCTGGATGTGATAAAAAGTCTTTGTTTTTACCACGGACTATGCACGTTGTCAAACACAATGTAACCACGGATTGTGCCCATGGTAGATTGAGATCTAACACCACGTGCTATGGCTATTGTGGATTACAAATTGATCACGGCTAATGCCCGTTATAAAAAAATTTCCAAAAATTTAAAAAAAATTATTTAATAAATAAACAAGTAATATATATATATATATATATATATATATATATAAAGATATTTATATACAAAATTGCAAATTTACTTTAGAAAAATTCACATATTCAAATATTACACCAAAAATAACAACAAAATGAGTAGTTATATTAAGAAATACCAAAATCTCCAAAACATGTAGAGGCTTTATTTCACACTATAAAACAAAACTCAAGTCCTAGTTCCAACCTTCATCCTCCAATGATAATCGTCTTCTCTTCAATCGTTTCTTTCATAAGACATACATCTCCAGCAAGCCAATCACACTTTAAGTTTGCAAGTGCCTGCAAAACACCAACACTTTTTATCAAGAAAGAAAAATAAGGTTTTTTTTATTATTTTGTGCATAATTAAAACATTCGAACGCATGGTACGTAGTGTCGATTTCGCAGTTCTTCATATGTTACTGAACATAACCACCAAATCAACAAAAATAATCATTTTCATATCAAGGTATGATATAGATATACTTGAAGATGAAAATGATCATGCTACGTATTACAAAGAGAAGTTAGATATGTAGGATAGTACGTGACCCGTCCTCCTAAGATAGACCTCTCCTCTCTACACTCCTCTACAACTGTTACCTCGCTATGCACAAATTTCTTTCAGGTCTGCAGACCTCACTGCAAAGACACTTGCAAAGAAACCAAATGGAAAGAAACAAAATTAAAAAGAAAGGAGCGAACTGATTGTTGCATTCAAACCATGTAAAACAGATTACGCAAACAAATAAACTCAAGTAAATCTAAACTGATGGGTTTAAGAAAAAAGATGCCAGTGTCAAGCACAAATTGTTTAATTTTCATAAACATACCTGGTCTCGACAATTTGCTGCTTCATTTCTGTAAGCTTCTTGTGATTTTTACCTACAATACCAACATTCACAAAGGAAAAATTAAATTAGTTACCGAAAAAAATTTATATGAAATCAACGTTGTAACATTTGTTGATATTTCCATCACCTAAGATTCCCCTGCTTCATAATTTAACGATCATTGTAGCAACTGACAAAAAGATATTGAGAAAAAAGTAGAAAAGAAAAACTGAATTTAAACAACACATAGAGTTTAAAGTTCAAACAAGTCCTTGAAGATTTAGTGAATAAACTTACCAGGGGCAGAAGAAATATTCCGAAGAGACTGGATAGAACGTCGATAGGATTAACATACCACACACTATTGTAGCAGATGCAAATTAAATTATGGGAAACATGGGAGAGACAAATTATGATGTTTGTTTTTTATTGTTTTAAGAAACCGAAGCAGTTGAACTTTGGGAAAACGTGGGAGCGCAGTTGAAAGGGGGTAGAATTTGTTTTTGTTTTTTGGATAAGGGAAAGGAAGATAAAGTGGAAGAGATGGGCATGGAAAGGAGATAGAGCAAAGTGGATTTGTCAAAAAAATTTGAAATTTCAACGAAGATGTCTAAAATTTTGCAAAATTTTGGTGTCCCGCCTCCTCCAAATATGTGAATTAAGTACGTATGATTCTATCACACATTATGTCTGTTGTAGATAATAAAAAGACATTGTGGATACTAATAATATTGACCACGAGCATTGCCTGTAGTGACTTAGTATATTTATAACGTGCAACTTTGCACGTGATCATTCACTACTATTTTATAACGGGCTAAGATTTACCCGTGGTAAAAAATTATTATTCATCACGCACTTACTATGCCCGTGGTAAATTTATACTTTTTACAACAAGCTCATAAAGCCCGTGGTAATATTCTTGTGGTAGATGAACTGTTGTCTTGTAGTGTTAGTAAGAAATAAAATCAGATTATTATTTTTTTTTCGTTTGTTGCCAGAAGGCAGAAGCAGTGGATTGAGTGCTTTATTGACCTAATGAGGGTGATGTTCATGAACTCATGAATAAATTCTTTAATTAATTTTTATTAATTGGAATTCTATAGTTTCATGCTTTAACTTTGAGTAATAATTTTCTATTTGTTGGGTTCAATGTACGTAAGTGGTGTTGTTAGAGTTTGTTTTGTTCCTCTTGTGAATTCTTCCTTGATTTTTATCATTTATAATTACTTCAATTTACCATTCCAGAAACAGCTGTGAACAGTTACTTGGCACTATAATATTGTGATACACCTCTTCTTTCAGTTCCATTATTATTGATGAAGGTTTAGATATCAAACTTATTATGATTGACCATTTTATGGTTTAGCTCAAATATTCCGCAACTTAGTACAAATATATTGTTGTATTAAATTTTTTTTTTTAACAAACGATATTATTTATATTAAGAGAGAGGGGGCTGGGCTAAGTCTCACAATGAGTAACAATAATATGGTTCAAATTCGTCTTTGGCGAAAATCAAACTTAAGACCTCTCACTTACAAGTGAAAAGGAATACCACTAGACATTAGCACTAAATGACTATTAAAAAAATACTTTTAAATGTATTCAAGAATACTTTTGAACAAGTAGTGTAAATTGCTTTGTGCTGCTCGCCCTAGGATTTGTAGTGCATCTAAAATGGGTGTGGGTGTGGCTTCTCAGTTGCCTCAATCATTGTTTGACATATGTTAAGGGCTGGTTTGGGATTGTAGTACTTTAAAAAAATAGTTTATTAAAAAATTTGGAACATCAAATGTGTTTGGTAAAACAAAAGAAAAAGTTCTTTTTTTAAAAACTGTTGTCAATAACACTAGAAAATCATAAAATAAAATAAAAGCATAAGTAGGGTCTATCATGCTTCTAGAAAAGTGTTTTGTTTTCAAAGCATAGTGTTCACTGCTTATTTAATGAAATCTTTAAATGACAAGTATACCCCTGCATATTTTACAAAATTACAACGTTTGCCATTACATTATTAGCCTTGACAATTATAATATCACATAAATATCATATTCTTTTTAGTCATTTAACATATCCACAACAATTTTATATAAAAGTTTACCCAACACTTAGTCCCTGTTTTTTTTTTTTTTGGTTAAAAACAATTTAAAAAAATTAAAAATTTACCAAACACTCAACAAATTTATTTTACAGCGGTTCATTCTCACAGCAATGCATAAACAGTTTTTTTTTAAAGCACATCAATACCTAACTAGCCCTAAGTTTATGACAATAAACTTAAGAAAAATTAAGTTTATAAATACATGTCCTTCAACAATTGGAGCCACATAGAAGACACACTAATTTTTGGGGCAGAAAATTTGATCTATGTCATTTCTATGTGCATTCACTGATATTCCTGTATGCTATCATGTTGAAATTAGCTAGATATGAACCCAAAATCTTGCTTACTTGACCGAGTGAATTGTAATTTTAATGTGCTAGTCACTGAGGGGAAAATATAGAGAAATGCTAAGGAGACTCTCAAAATGAGACTCCCCACCACCTCATGTTTTAGGTATAATATTTTATAATGTTGACACGAGAATCGTGCCCACAACATGAGGTGACGAATAATTAATTCATGAAAAATTCCACTTTTGAGATAATTTCCTTAGTGTTTCTCGAAAATGTATCTAATCATTGTATTGTGGTTGGTAATTGTTCAATTTCATATTTCAAGAAAATGGTGGTTTTGTTGGTATTGGAAAGAGAAAATATGTTTAATGAATAATTCATCCTCCACTTTCAAGTTGAACAAAATTTCTTAATTTCAACATACCATAAATATAATGATTTTTTTTTTTGTCAAAAAATATAATGAATTACTCAATCCAATCAAATTCTAAGCACGAGATAATCATATCCTATCGTATGATTGAAGTTATATTGGAGAAGGGAGAGTCGAATACACTATCCCGTGCTCGTATTATACAGAGAATAAGCAAGGTTTATAAGAACCATATGTCTCGAGAAATAAAATTATAACACTAATCAAGCATATAAAGCCAAGCATTTCCAATTGATCCTTAAAAACATCAACCACTTCACATAGCACACATATTTAAAGATACTCATTTGAAGTTCCTCACTTAAGAAGCCAACATCATGGCACATCATAAGACCATATATTTACAATTCAGATTTCAGCTAAAATTAAGACACCAAATATGTAAAATCATTGAAGCTTGGGAAAAATATATATATGACCAAATGAACCGCACAAGGCACAGATCACTTGTAGTAAGAGGGTTTGCCAGCAAGTTTTCCGACGACGGTTACCGTAGGCAGATTTATACCGTCACATGCAGGTGCCAAAACGACCGGCAGGTACGAATCTAGGTGACACCAAAACAGCTTGTGCCTAAAATTTGCCATTAGAGAACTCTTGCCCTACAATATTTCAAAACCAAATAAGAAAATGAATAATATAAAAAATAAGCTCACTCACTGAAATTCGAAGATCCCAGTTCCAAAATAAAAACTCAGAACTTTTTAGTTTTTATTTTATAAATAAATAGATAAAATATTTAATTAGAAAACCCATCTTATATAATCAAAAAAAGGACTCAGGTTAATTAGTTAATTAACCTGGATTTCGGCACGTGTAACTTCACATATTTTTGGGTTGAATCCTACTCTCCAAGGTCGGTTGTGAAATTCCCAGTAAAATCTCAGTGCTCCTTCAGGACTTGTGAAATTTACAAACGCATATAACCCAGATTTGAAAAAAAATTACCAAACACTCAACAAATTTATTTTATAGCTGTTTATTCTTACAGCAGCAGGCATAAGCAGTTTTTTTTAAAAAGCATACCAATACCAAACTAACCCTAAGTTTATGACAATAAAATTAAGAAAAATTAAGTTTATAAATACATGTCCTTCAACAATTGGGGCCACATAGAAGACACTAATTTTGGGGGTATAAAATTTGATCTATGTCATTTCTATGTGCATTCACTGCTATTCCTGTATGCTATAATGTTGAAATTAGCTAGATATGAACCCAAAATCTTGCTTACTTGACCGAGTGAATTGTAATTTTAATGTGCTAGTCACTCGGGGAAAAATATAGAGAAATGCTAAGGAGACTCTCAATGAGACTCCCCACCACCTCAGGTTTTAGGCATAATATTTTATAATGTTAACACGAGAATCGTGCCCAAAACATGAGGTGACGAATAATTAATTCATGAAAAATCCCACTTTAAAGAGAGTTTCCTTAGCGTTTCTCGAAAATATATCTAATCATTGTATTGTGGTTGGTAATTGTTCAATTTCATATTTCAAGAAAATGGTGGTTTTGTTGGTATTGGAAAGAGAAAATATGTTTAATGAATAATTCAACCTCCACTTTGAAGTTGAACAAAATTTCTTAATTTCAACATACCATATATATAATGATTTTTTTTTTTGTCAAAAAATATAATGAATTATTCTATCCAATCAAATTCTAAGCACGAGATAATCATATCCTATCGTATGATTGAAGTTATATTGGAGAAGGGAGAGTCGAATACACTATCCCGTGCTCGTATTATACAGAGAATAAGCAAGGTTTATAAGAATCATATGTCTCGAGAAATAAAATTATAACACTAATCAGGCATATAAAGCCAAGCATTTCCCATTGATCCTTAAAAACATCAACCACTTCACATAGCACACATATTTAAAGATACTCATTTGAAGTTCCTCACTTAAGAAGCCATCATCATGGCACATCATAAGACCATATATTTACAATTCAGATTTCAGCTAAAATTAAGACACCAAATATGTAAAATCATTGAAGCTTGGGAAAAATATATATATGACCAAATGAACCGCACAAGGCACAGATCACTTGTAGTAAGAGGGTTTGCCAGCAAGTTTTCCGACGACGGTTACCGTAGGCAGATTCATACCGTCACATGCAGGTGCCAAAACGACCGGCAGGTACGAATCTAGGTGACACCAAAACAGCTTGTACCTAAAATTTGCCATTAGAGAACTCTTGCCCTACAATATTTCAAAACCAAATAAGAAAATGAATAATATAAAAAATAAGCTCACTCACTGAAATTCGAAGATCCCAGTTCCAAAATAAAAAACTCAGAACTTTTTTATTTTTTATTTTATAAATAAATAGATAAAAGTTTTAATTAGAAAACCCATCTTATATAATCAAAAAAAGGACTCAGGTTAATTAATTAATTAACCTGGATTTCGGCACGTGTAACTTCACATATTTTTGGGTTGAATCCTACTCTCCAAGGTCGGTTGTGAAATTCCCAGTAAAATCTCAGTGCTCCTTCAGGACTTGTGAAATTCACAAACGCATAACCCAGATTTGAAATCCGCTTTCTCCTACATATATGGAAACAAAATTATCGAAAATAAAAACTAAAACCGCACAAACAAGGTTTGTGAAAACTAATTCATTTCAGTGTAGTAAAAATTAAATGTTACTCACTTGAAGTCCATGGGCAGATAAACGAAATCGAACTTGGACTTGTTTCGTTCATCGAGTATGTGACGCATTTGGTTCTCTTGATAACAATGCGTTTTCAGTACGTTCAGAAAATCAGTCCTCCTACATATATAAACACATCAATATTTGCAGACATGCTTTAATTTATAAATTAAAATAAAATTTAATGCAATCACATGTACTCTCGGACAAGACTTGTTGTTTCAGACAGAAAAGGGTAAACATTGGAGACGAAAAGTTCAGTCTTTAAAGAAAGAGGGACAAAAGAGATTTGCTATTTTCATGTTACTCCATATGAACAGTGAGTGTCTAAAGATGCAGAAAACATGCACAAACGCAGAAAAGCTACGATCTTTTTCCTCGAACAAAAATGAAGTTTCAAACTTTATCCTTTTTCTTGAGCAACAAATCCAAAATACCAAATGAACAGTGAGAGAGAGAGAGAGAGGGAGAGAGACAGAGACAGAGACAGAGATTAGGAATTTTGTAAGAACGTTTTCAAAATTTATTTTCAAACCAAAATAATGTTCCGACCTTCTTATTTTCAAACCAAAATAAAGGTTCGATTTTTTTTTCTTTTTCTTTCCAAAGTTCAATCTTTCTTTTTTCAATCCACAATAAAGTTACGATCCTTTTGTTCCACAAAAAAATCCAAAATCTCAAAGTGCAGAGAGAGAGAGAGAGAGAGAGAGAGAGAGAGGGTGTTATACTTAAACTGATTGGGGATATTCTTAACCATGACAGTGGTTATACGAGACCTTGCTTGTCCATCAGGACAAGATGGAAAAGGAATGACAAGCTTCTTCTCTTCTTCATGCAGCTGCATCTCCCCCTTGTTTTTCGGAACCCACTTTGCACCATGATCAAGCTTTTTCGGAACCCACTTTGCCCCATGATCAAGCTTCTTCCATGGCCTACTCGTCCTATCTGATGTTCTCCTGGGAGGAGGAGGAGGAGGAATATTGGGGCCATTGAAAATTTTGCTGGGGTGGACCCTTTTGCCCTTACTGTTACCTGGACGTCTCCCTGCCCTAGGAAGTTGAAGATTATTTGGAGCAGAAAAGGGTTGGCAAACAACAGTATTGGGTTTCCATGGTTCTGCATACGGGTTCAGCTGGGGACCTTGTGGTTGTGGATTGTAGCTAGAGGAAGCCATGGGAGAGAAGATCTGATAACTGAAAACTGAGAACTGAGAGAAGGGTTTTATAATCAGAAGGCAAAAGGCTGTGGGTGGAGGGAGGGTTTAGAGTGTAAGGTTGTTGTTAAGCATATTAGGGTGGGTGTGTGGATGAATGGTTAGGATGTAATTTGCGGTGAGCTTAGTACCTATATGGCTAAAGGAATAGGCTTTTCAGAACTGGGGTGTTTTCTTTAGGCAATTTTGGGAATAAGATCAGAGCTCTGGTGAGAATTGGCAGGTGCATGTAGAAGCCATGGTTCTCTTCATTTAATGCTCTCATGGCTTTGTTTCCATACAAGACAAATCACCCCTATACTTTACATATGGCGGCATAATATATTTTATAGAGAGAGAGAGAGAGAGAGAGAGACTCATGGTTACATTTCCAATTTTAATTCCAGAACAACCAAAAGGAAAATTGTTTGAGAAATGAAAAATTAAATAAGTAATTAAATAGTTATTTTTCGTTTTTGAATTTAAATAAACAAAGATTTATTTGCTATATGTTCGACGGAGTTAAGGTTGGTGTAGATCAGTGCTAGCAAATTGTTCCGTTTTTATTGAAAAAGTATGGAAAATGCTTTTATATATTTAAAACATCGCAGTTTGCACTCTCAAGTTTTGGTGCAATACTTCTTCATCTTTAAAACATTGTAGCGTTATACACAAAGTTGTGCTTTAATTTCAATCTCATACATGATCAATTCGTCAAATTAAGCGTGATGATGTGGCAAAACATAAGTTCCACATATTTGCTTGCGTGGCTATAAAAAATATAAATCATTTTTAAAAAGGTCGAAAAATTAGAAAACTCAAGCCAAGTGCGCCCCTTGTGAGAAAAATCTCTATAAACCCTTCAGTTGCCGCCCATTCCCTTTGGGTCTATGGGTAGGCGGTAGCCCCTCCCCTCCCTCCTGCTTCCTCCATGCTTCCCACCAACTTTCTTCTCTCACACTCTCCTCATCTCTCACCCGTTTTCCCCTTCTTTATTTGCCTTGCCTTTCCCTGTTGGCTATTTTGCTCTATTTGTCATTGATGGTAGCTTGCCCCATCTTCCAAAGACGGTGGTATGCCCCATCTATTGATGGTGGCTCTCCCTAGTCCCTGATTTTCAGTGGTGGTGGTCTTGAGATCACTACTACAAAAGGGCCCTATAGTGTCAGTTGTTGCGTCGGTTTAATATAATATAGTGGCGCACAAGAGAGTTGCGACACCCACTGAATATGACGTCGGATTTAGAAAGCCTGCGTCGCTTTTAAACCGACGTAAAAATTTAATGTCGCTTATAACCGACACACATTTTAATAATTTTAAATACTGGCGTCGCTTTAAATAAAACAGTGTCGCTTTTAAGCGACATAAAGTATGGGTGTCGCATATAGAAGCGACACTAATTGATTTTTTTTATATTTTAAATCCTACGTCGGTTCTGAGCGACATATATTTTATTTTTTAAAATATTTTGAAACCCAGTGTCGGTTGTAAGCGACAGATTGATGGTCTTTATATACCCTCCCCCGTGTTTTCTTCTTTTTCTCTTGCATTTATCTCATTCTCACGGTTTACAAAACTTCTGCTGTTCTCTCTCTCACCTTCCGAGTTCTTCCAAGTTCATTCTTCACAAAGGTAAGTTTTTCTTGCTTGTAGTATTTTTATTTTCTCCTCTTATGTTTAATGTTTTGATACAATTTATTGTTGTAGGGAATTTATTTGAGCTGGTTGAGTATATAAAGAATTGATCGACGACGGAATTCTTCTATAATTCAGGTTTCTATCACTAAATTCTTTAATTTTTAAATTGTATAATACACAAGTTTATTTATTTAAAAATTGTAATTTAAGTAGTTAGATAAATTTCTATTATTTTTGTTAAATTAATTCATATTTAGGCGAATTAATTAATTTTGTCACTTGAATTGTTATGAGAAAATGGAATGAATATTATTTATAAGCATTTATGTTAAATTAACAACATTAAATATAACATAAACTTATAATATTGAGTAATTTAAGAATATATTATGTTAAATTAATTTTTTTTGCACTCTAATTGTTATTTTAATTTGTTGTTATTTTGATAAATTTTTGTTGTTATTTACTATAATGGATTAGATGAGAATAATTTGAATTGTTATGAGAAAATGGAATGAATATTATTTATAAGCATTTATGTTAAATTAACAATATTAAATATAACATAAACTTATAATATTGAGTAATGTAAGAATATATTATGTTAAATTAATTTTGTTTGCACTCTAATTGTTATTTTAATTTGTTGTTATTTTGATAATTTTTTGTTGTTATTTACTAGAATGGATTAGATGAGAATAATTTGAATTGTTATGAGAAAATGGAATGAATAATAATTATAAGCATTTATGTTAAATTAACAATCTTAAATATAACATAAAATTATAATATTTAGTTATATAAGAATATATTATATTAAAAAAAAAATTTTGCAATTTGAATTGTTATGAGAAAATGGAATGAATAATATTTATAAGCATTTATGTTAAATTAAAAATATTAAATATAACATAAACTTATAATATTTAGTAATATAAGAATATATTATGTTAAAGAATTTTTTTTTGCAATTTGAATATTTATGAGAAAATGAAATGAATAATATTTATAAGCATTTATGTTAAATTAACAATATTAAATATAACATAAACTTATAATATTTAGTAATATAAAAATATATTATGTTAAATTATTTTTTTTTTTGCAATTTGAATGGTTATGAGAAAATGAAATGAATAATATTTATAAGCATTTATGTTAAATTAACAATATTAATATAACATAAACTTATCATTTTTAGTAATATAAGAATATATTATGTTAAAGAATTTTTTTTTGCAATTTGAATGGTTATGAGAAAATGAAATGAATAATATTTATAAGCATTTATGTTAAATTAACAATATTAATATAACATAAACTTATCATTTTTAGTAATATAAGAATATATTATGTTAAATTAATTTTTTTACAATTTGAATTGTTATGGGAAAATGGAATGAATAATTTAAATAAGCATTTATGTTAAATTAACAATATTAAATATAACTTTTGCACTATAATTGTTATTTTAATTTATTGTTATTTTGATAACTTTTGGTTGTTATTTACTAGAATGGATTAGATGAGCATAATTTTGATAACTTTTTGTTGTTATTTTAATTTGTTTTTACTATAATAGGTGTTGAAAATTAAAAGATTGCAATCGTGATAGAGTTCGAGCGTTGAAAGATAGAAATTGAAAATTCTAATAGTTATGCCTACATGATAGGGATTGCAAGATTGTAGGCATCTTAGTGTCAGCGCAATATTTTACCCTCGTAAACTGGTAAAACATGGAAAAGAGTTGGTTGACGATACCCCGAAATTTTGAAGCGTATACAGCTGGAATTAATTTGTTTTTGGATCAAGCAGTTGCAAATGGTGTTGGTCCTGACAAGTTTAGATGTCCTTGCAAAAGATGTTGTAATCGATATACTTTTATTAGGAACACTATTATTGAACATCTCATATTGTATGATATGGATAAAGATTATAAAAATGCTTGCTGGCGACATCATGGCGAGCAAAACATTGGAGAGCAAAATGTGGCAATTGGAGAAGAAGAAACAGGAGATGAGGTGATTGGCATGCATGACTTTCTTAATGATGTATTTGTCCAACCATTAACAGAAGAATGTGTTGGGCCGTATACTGAACCGTCTATTGGGGAAGGGCGTCCAGAAGAGGTGGAGACTTTTTTTAGGTTTCTTGAAGAGGCAGATCAAGATTTGTGGCCAGGGTGTAAGGAGTTTAAGAAATTAGAAGCAGTTGTAAGACTGTATCAGATCAAGTGTTTAGCGGGAATGCCAGACGACATCTTCACAACTTTACTGGAGTTAATTAAAAGAATGTTGCCTGAAGGGGATTGTTTGCCTGAATCATGTTATAAGGCAAAAAAACTTATAAATGACTTGGGTCTGACGTATGTGAAAATTGATGCATGTCCCAATGATTGCATGATCTATTGGAAAGATACTTCGGATTTGACCGTGTGCTCGGTTTGTGGTGAATCAAGATATAAAATTACCAACGCAGCGGATAGGTCGAGAAAAAAGATCGCAGCTAAGGTTATGTGGTATTTTCCTTTAAAACCACGATTGCAACGATTTTTTATGTCGAAGCATACGGCTGAACATATGAGGTGGCATGCAGTTGAATGTCCTAAAGATGAGTTTATGAGACATCCTTCAGATTCTCCAGCATGGAAGCATTTGGATAATTTATATCCGGATTTTGCGTCAGAAATTCGAAATGTTCGATTAAGGTTGGCCAGTGATGGATTTAATCCTTTTGGAAAAATGAGGAATGATCATAGCACATGGCCTGTGGTGCTTTCTGTTTACAATTTGCCGCCTTGGATGTGTATGAAGCAACCAAAGTTGTTGTTGTCTCTTTTAATACCAGGACCGCGCAGTCCTGGTAAAGAGATTGACGTATACATGTGTCCACTGATTGACGAGTTGAATGAGTTGTGGGAGGTGGGCACTCCAACTTATGATGCGTATTCCAACCAAAGTTTTACGATGAAGGCTGCTGTCTTATGGACTATAAGTGATTTTCCGGCTTATGGAATGTTGTCAGGATGGAGTACACATGGCTATAAAGCATGTCCACATTGCATGTATGATAAAGAATCCATTTACTTGCCGGCGAGTCGTAAAATTTGTTATATGGGGCATCGACGGTTTCTTGAAGATAATCATAGGTTTCGAAGGCAAACCACAGCTTTTAATGGTCGTCGAGAGCATCGTAGTGCACCAAGGCAGTGGACTGGTTTACAATGTCTCGAAGAACTTTGTACATTGAGATTTACTTTTGGAAAACCAAAGAAAAATGCTTCAGTTGGGCAACGCAGAAAAAGAACTTCGAGCAGTACAAGTGGTAACAGTGAGTGGAAGAAGAAATCTATTTTTTATGAACTACCTTATTGGAGGCATCTGTTGATTAGACACAGTCTTGATGTTATGCATATCGAGAAGAATATATGTGACAGTGTGGTGGGAACATTGCTAGGTATAGAAAAGTCTAAAGATGGATTGGCTGCACGTGCAGATCTTGAAGTCTTGAACATAAGACGTAGTCAACACCCACGTAGAGAAGGAAATGGAACATTTCTACCTCCAGCTTTGTTCACATTGAAAAGAGAAGAAAAAACTGCGTTTTGCAATGTGTTGTCTACTATTCGGGTCCCCGATGGATATTTATCAAATTTATCGCGATGTGTGCAAGTGAATGAACGAAAAATACATGGGTTGAAAAGTCATGATTGCCATGTTTTAATGCAGCAGTTACTCCCGCTTGCAATACGCCCGGTTTTGCCTAAAGCTGTTACTATGGTATTATTAGAGTTGAGTGCAATTTTCAGACAGTTGTGTAGTAAGAAGGAGTCTGAGGAAGGATTCAAGGAACTGAGTTCAAGAATTGCCTTGACATTATGTCAACTTGAAAAAATATTTCCTCCTGCATTTTTTGATATAAGGGTGCACCTTCCAGTTCACTTGGCAGATGAAGCAGCTCTTGCAGGGCATGTTCCCTATAGATGGATGTATCCAATTGAACGGTAATTAATAATTTTTTATAAATTTTTTACAATTGTAGTCATAACTTTAATTTATAATTATAATTGTTTGTGTTTCGTTTATAATTATAGGTATTTGCAAACGTTGAAGCGCTATGTTCGTAATAAGGGTCGTCCTGAAGGTTCTATTGCTGAAGCATATTTGGTGGATGAGTGCTTGTCCTTCTGTTCCATGTATCTTAGAGGTGTCGAGTCTCATCGTACCCGTAGAGGCCGAAATGAAGATGGTATTGGACGTGGAGTGTCCGGTGGGTTATCAATTTTTGACTCCAAATGATGTTATATGGGTTCAGGAGAACATGTGGAGCTCGATCTAAATGCTCTTGATCAGTGCCATAGATACATTCTAAATAATTGTGATGAAGTGAACCCATTTAGAAGGTAAGAACGTTTAATCATACGTTTTAATGTTTTATTGATTTTCTTAACTTTGAAAAATTAATTATCTAAATTTGGACATAATTGTGTAGCCAACATAAGGAATTCTTGAAAACTAAACATCGTCGAGAAAGGTTAACTATGCGCCAAATTAAGGAGCTAAGCAAGAAAGAATTTCCAGAATGGTTCAAGCAACATGTGAGTTGATATAACAATCACATTATTTATTTATTGTTTTGCATTTTAATTATAACATGTTATAGTTATTCTGTCAATTTTTATCTTCATACTTATTACAGATGAATTCAAGCTATCATGCTAATGACACGTTGATATCTGAAGACTTGCATTGGCTAGTTAATTATCCTAGTAGGGTTGTGAGTAGATATAAAAGTCACATTGTTCATGGGCTTAGATTTCGTATAAAATCTGTGGATGATAAGCATAAGAATCAAAATTGTGGTGTCTTTGTACCTGCAAATGTTCCTGGAGCAATTGGGCAAGTGAATTGTTATGGTAGAGTTGTTGATATGTTCGAGGTTAAATATTGTGGTCCTACTGAGGCGGGAGATAGGGGTCGAGCTGTGATGTTATTTAAGTGCGAATGGGTTAATAGTGAAAGTCCACGAGGAATGAAGACCGATCAATATGGATTTACTATGGTGAATTTCAATCAATTGGGATTTAAAGAGGATCCTTTCATACTAGCATCACAAGCATTACAAGCATTTTACGTGGAGGACACAATTGAAAAAGATTGGCACGTAGTTGTTCGAACCGACGGTTTTTACCGACGCAATGAAGCTTATTTCGACACAGAGTGTCATGTTAGCGTCGGTTTGAACTGACGCAACCTAAGATTATTTCGACGCAGACTGTCATGTTACGTCAGTTGAATCCGACGCAATGTTAGCCTATTTCGACGCAATGTCAGTCTATTTTGACGCAAGATAAAAACCTGTTGTGAATTATATGTATTAATGCGAAGAAAGGATGTTTATTTTTTCTTATTTACAGTTCACGAAATTTTTTGAGCTGTTAATTACACTATTTTTCTTTTTATTTAACAATTTTATACTTCTAAAAACTATAATATTTATATATATATATTCAATTCTTTTATTTAACAATTTTATACCCCTAAAAAACGATCGATCTTCAATTTGAAATATTTACACTAGTGGATATCACAAAATCTTGTGTTATACTTAATGAAAGTATGAATAAACACTTTAAGTGTTAGTGAATGTATCGTTTGATGGAATACGAATTCTACGAAACTAATTTCAACGATCGAACCGTCAAACATGTTTGTATATAATTCGAGATCGCATATGCCAAAAATTGCAAAAAAACAACTTTCTGAGACAAAGTAACGGGAAAAACTTATTCGACGGTTATTAACGAAATATCACGATTTAACGGTTATTTTAACTCCGATTTTGATGATTTTTTATATGTACACTCCTTCACCCTATATGAATACGGTGAATGAATGCGATCTTCAATTTGAAATATTTACACTAGTGGATATCACAAAATCTTGTGTTATACTTAATGAAAGTATGAATAAACACTTTAAGTGTTAGTGAATGTATCGTTTGATGGAATACGAATTCTACGAATTGGTACGTTATATTTAATACAAATTGGTACGTTATATTTACACTAGTGGATATCACAAAATCTTGTGTTATACCCAGATTAATACAAATTGGTACGTTATATTTAATTTTTGTGCATGTTATATTTCATAATTGTATGTTAATATGATGTTTATATGTTTTTATAATTTAATACAACAAATTATTTGCATAAGAAAAATTCATTTTAAACGAATAATGATAAGATAAGATAGGATGTTTATGGTGATTTTAGAATATTTATCATACTATTTTATGAACTAGGTGATCAATTATTTACAATAAAAATCAAAATTTTAATTATAAATTAACCGAACAATGTTTGATCAAAAGTTTCAAAATTATATATGTTTGATTAAAAAAATTCAAATATAAGGCATCTATATCAAAATGATCCTAAAATTATATTTCTGTTTTATTAAGTATTATGTATAAGTTAAATTTTATATATTAAAATATTATATGAAATAAGATAACTGCTTATTTTTTAATTTTGGGTTTAACTATTTTTTTTCTTTCTCCTGCGTTTCCATTTTTTTTGTTTTAGTTAAACTCTTTTTTTTTTTTTTGTTGGGCGGGAATTTTCCCGGTTTTTTTTGCATGGGGAAATGGATTGGAAGATTGGACGTGCGAATGAACCGAAGCATCGAAATAATAAATCGTTGCGTCAAAATAATAAGTAGTGGCGTCGGTTTTAACCGACGCAACTACTTATTATTTCGACACAACCACTTATTATTTCGACGCAACGATTCATACGTCGGTTAAAACCGACGCAACCAGTTATTGTTTCGACGCAGACATTTATATGCCTCGGTTCATTCGCACGTCCAATTCCGAGGCCACTGGTATTACTGTCTGTCAGAAGAACTTCGGTTAAAACCGACGTAATTGTCCTCTATTTCGACGCTAGGTAAATCTGTCAGACTATAATGTCGGTTTTAAGCGACGCAATATTACCCTATTTCGACGCTAGTCAAAAGTGTGTCAGAGTTTGTGTCACTTTGAAACGACGTAATGGTTGCATATTTCGACGCTAAGTTTTTTGGCATATTTAAGCTTCCACGACCTATTTCCGTCTCTCTCATTTCACTCTCTCATTTCACTTCCTTCACTCCCTCTCCTTCTCCATCTTCTGTATTCCGCATTTCTTTCGTGATTCCTTTGGTTTTGCTATGGATAGTAGTAGTGATTCTCAACGTGATGAGGAACTTCATGTGGAAGAGGAGGAGGTCGAAGCTGGTTATTTTTCTATATTATTATTAGATTCGTTTTTTTTTTTTTTTGTGTTTAATCTTCTATTATTCTTATAAACTGAAAATTTACATCTGTTTCCATCTTTTTTGGTGTGTTTTAATTGTGGTTTTTGTATGAACAAGGAACATCTCAACGGAGGCGAGGACCCTCAGTTCCCAAATGGACGAAACAGCTTTGTTCGTTTGATATGTCCGGAAAATGCGTTAGTGATAACTCTAGTGCATTTTCAAAATATGTGGCATCGGAGGTTAGAGACCACAGAATTCTCCCATTGGCGAAGCATTGGCGTAAGATTAAGGATGTAGATAAGGAAGTTTTCTGGAATAGAATTAAGGTATAGGTATTTTTTTTTTTTTAAGCATTGTTATAATATTTGACTTTGTTGATTTTTTTAAGCATTGTTATAATATTTGACTTGGCGTAAGATTAAGCATTGTTATAATATTTGACTTGGTTGATTTTTTTTTTTTTTTAAATTGGATGTAGGGAAATATTGTTTTTGAAGATGCTGATATACCAAGATTGCCTTTAATCCGCTTTATGACGCTTAAGGTTGCTGAGCATGCACATAAGGAGTTTAGAAATAAGTTAAAAAAAAAGTATTATACGAACAGAGCTGCAGATGAGCGTCGCCAGCCTCCTCCTGATGTGAATCCTACCCAGTGGGGTAATTTGTTGGCATACTGGAGTGGAGATAAAACAAAGGTAAACGATGTAGTTTATTTCGTTATAACTATAAATTTGTGTAATAATTTTTTTTTTTTTTTTCAGGAGGTTGCTGAAAAAAACAAGATTAATCGGCAAAAGAAAACAATGAACCATACTACTGGTACAAAATCTTTTGCAAGAAAGCGGCAAGAATATGTATGGATTGTACAATTTGAAGAAGTGTTATTTTAAATATTCTATAGTTATAAATTTTAATTTTAACGAGGTTTGCCTAAAATTGTTTGTGTGAAATTTTATTTTTGGTAAAGCGGAAGAAGCATGGGAAAGAAGCCGATCCTGTAACCTTTTTTCGTGAATGTCATACACGAAAAAATGAAACTTGGATTGATGAAGAATCGGAGCGTACAGGGGTAATTTATTTTACTGTGTTGGTATTTCATTGTTATTCATTTTTATTATCTATAGCTTATTTTTCTGTTTTACGATTGAATTTTTATTTTTAAAAATTGTAATGCTAGGCAACAATGGAGAGAAGTCTGCAAACTTTGATTCAGTCAGGGCAAGAGGATAATGAAGATCTTAGGACCCAAGTGTATGTTGATACAATGGGTCCTGAGAGGTATAATAGAGTCAGAGGATACGGGGATGGGGTGACTCCTGATATGGTGTCCTATGCGTCTTCTTCGTCTTCTACATCAATTTCCTCCAAGAGGTCATCTAACAGTGCAATGGCATTGCTGATGACTCAAAATAATGAGTTGAAATTGAGGGATGAAAATAACAATAAACGGATTTCGGACCTAGAGAACAAGCAAAGTCAGATGTTTGCGTGGCTTTTCCAAAGATTTCAGCCACAACCACAACCACAACCACCGTTTAGCCCGGGAACCCAACAGTCAGGCCAGAGTCAGCCTCCTCCTCCTCAACAGTCGGGTCAAAGTCAGCCGCCCCCTGCATATCCATATGCTGGCTATAATCAGCAACCTCTGTATCCTATGTATCCGATGCCTATGCAGCCCACGCCATACATGCAGCAGCCGCCTATGCCATACATGCAGCAGCCGCCTATGCCATACATGCAGCAGCCTCCCATGCCTTACATGCAGGAGCCGCCTTATCAAGTGCCAGTATATCGACCCGAGATGGCTGCTCCTTGTCCTGAATTTCCAGCTGGGGGGTTTGCTGAAATGCTTGCGGGTGTTGGATCTGATGTGGACTTGTCGAGGATGTTGGCATCAAATATAGGACCTCAAGGACGAGAAGGATCTGTGCCACGTTCAGGCGCAAATTCGGTTCCGTAGTTTATTTGGTTCGCTTTCTTGTCGGCTAAATATGACACTTTAATCGTTCTATCTTTTTTGTATTTTTATGTTATGTTTGTAATGTCGGATTTAGTAGTTGTTATGACGGATGGGTTTTTGTATATTAAGTGGAACGTTAGATGTACAATATTTGTGTATTTTGGCACTATTTTTATTGTTAATTATTTTCATTAATGTATGTACAATATTTGTGTATTTTGGCACTATTTTTTTTTTAATTATTTTCATTAATGTTTATTTTGGCCTTGAAATTTATTAATATAATTATATAAATTTTTTCTGTTACAATGAATTGAAGAAGAATGCGGTTTGTCTGGTTTTTTTATTATTATTAACAAAGGTGGTGTTGGTTAAGACCGTTATTCGTTTGCATATTTTATTTATTTAATTGTTATTTGACGTCGGTTTATGGGATATTAAATTGATTTAATATTATTTCAGTGTCGCTTAAAAGCGACAGTAGGATTTATATTTTACAATAAATTGCTAATGAACGTCGCCTTAAAGCGACGTAACGTGTAAGTATGCGTCGCTTTAAACCGACGTTAATTTTAGTGTCGCTTTAGAGCGACGCTGTTTAGTGTCGGTTTAAGCCACGAAACCGACGCTAAAGCCCTTTCGTGACGCTAGCAATAGTGTCGCTTTGAAAATGCGACATTACATTGTTTTATGTCGCATTTTTGCCAAAATTGCGACAGAAATCGGATTTCTCGTCGGTTTTTGCTCCGACGGTGATAGCATATATTGTAGTAGTGGATTGACCTCTTATTGGACCATTTGGTTCCCTTCCCTTCGGTTTTCCGCTCATTCCCCAAAGACTTTTGTTTTGCTACACCGAATCCAAATTAGCCCAAAAAATATCTCAAATCCCTAATTTTACAACATCTCATATTTCTCCACTTTGTGTCTCATACATCTGTTATCCTCTATCCTTCCATCCTTTCACCCATATATCCTCCAATTCCCTACCAGATGCTTGCCTTCGAATGAGAAAACTTATATGGCCACTGTGTTCACTAAACACCTCAAGAGCGAGTAGTTGTTCACTTAAATGAAGGTGTGCAAAACCATTTTGGTGGTTTGAGTCTCTGTGTCGCATCCTTCTGCGGTTTTAATTGTGTTTTGTCTACTTGCTTTGTTTGTATGGGAATTCTTTTGTTGTTGGTCCTCGGGTGGCAAACAGGGTTGCTGGGTTTGTGGATCTTAGGTCTTGTGAAATTAGGGATTTGTTTTGTTATTAATTTAGGGTTGCTTTGTATTTGTGTTTTTGTTTTTGTTTTGTGGCCTTTGTTTTTTGTTGGTGCTGATGGTGTATCTGCGGACCCGAGCATCAGAATGGTTAGTTACACAGTGGTTGTGATGGTGACACATTATGTCAACCCATTGAGTCTAATTCGATCTTTAGGTGATATGCTTGGCTTCACTGTCTTTTGTGTATCAACATTTGGCGTCATATGTGGAAACGACACTTATTCCTACTCTCTCCAGCTTTGTCAAGCTAGTTTGTATCGTTCGTACACTCTCCTCTGATTAGGTATCCCTCTTCAACATGGGAAGCGAAGGAAGCCACATCACGCATAACGATACCCCCTTGTGCCTAGTGTGAGATAGCGAAGGATGGAAAGAAAGAAGTTTGCTCTTCAGGCTAAGGTCGAAGAGCTTGAGGTTCAGAATAACAAGATAGCAATGAAAAATGAGATCTTCCAAGAACAGTATGAGAAACTCCTCGAGATGTTCCACGAGACTAGACTTCTCTCAACCCAACTGCTTCAAACCTTGGTATAAGAAGTGGCCAGGCCGCGAGAGGCACCTCCTCATGGAAGGAGGGGAAGAATTGAAGGATGTTTATCGTATATGTCGAGACTTCTTAAGGCAACATCGAGAAAACACCATTCACATAAGCTCAAGGATAAAAAACGCGAAGGTCATCGAAGGGCTCAGTCCCCTACCACAGTTTAGGTCATCCCTCATTTCTGGAAAATAACAACAAGCCTTGGAGGGACAAGAATGTGTAGTAGACTCGGAAGATTTCCAATGGGCACATCCCGGAAACAAGTACGGTGAATCCTGGGAAAGGCCACATGCCTTTTACCAAACTTCCCTATTTCCAAATGATGAGGGAAACTAACGAAAAAGCATTCTAATGGTGCCTAACTCCACTCAAAACCCTCTTATCTTGCAGTTCCTCGAAGAAGTGAACAAGCTGAAGGCCGAGCATCAGGCCAAAATACTTTACTGGAATCAGCCAATGTCAGGCCCTCTAACAAAGAGGATCTTTTGCACCCTTATACAAGGAAAAACTAAACATAAACTTGGCTTACAATCGTATACTGGGATGGAAGATCTAATTGAGCATATCCACGTCTTTGAATCTACCATGGCATACCGAAGACATAATGATGATAAACGATGTCTTATATTCCCTTCAACTCTCTCTGGTGGAGCTCTTAATTGGTATTGTTGTCTTCAACCTAATAATGTGAATTCCTTCGTTGAGCTAAGAAAACTCTTTGTGGCTCAACACATCTTCCAAGCTGATCACTTACACTCTGTTGATGAGTTATACACCATTTGTCAGAAGTCGGACGAGTCATTGAGTGAATATGTTAGTTGCTTCAGTCACAAGTACTCTCATTGCACTGAGGTAGATGATAAAACAACATTCAAAGCCTTTACGGTAGGCATGCGTGAATGCTTCTTCAAGTATATGATCAATGTTAACACTTGAAAAACTTACTCTGAGGTGGTGATACAAGCTTACAATCATGCCTTTGCCAAGGCAAGAACATACCAAGGGAACCTTCATATGATTAACCCCTACCAACAAGTAAGGAGTGGAAGTTAAGTTCTACTAAGTGAGAAGGTTTTGGCCATCTAGACACCCATTGCATCCTCTCTTGCCTCACTTAGCTACCCACTAAGTCACCAAATGTATTCGTCTATTGTCAAGAGAAAGGATTTTTACTCTCAACAAGCTCATTACAACAAGAGGGATAAAGGTTCGTATCAAGACAACTAGGGGTAAACGTACCTTTAACTATTATGTCCATGGGGTCAAGCCTCACTCTTTTAAAATGGGGGACTAGGTGTTGAAGAAAATGCTTTTACAAGAAGGCATACGCATTACAAATGTTTTGACCTTCAACCATTTGAGATCCTTTGAAACACAAGCCATTCGGCAAATATTTAATGAAGAGGGAATTCAGACAACTTCGTCTGAGTCTTTTACATTCCTAGCATTGGAACACTTGGTCTATGCTAACCTACCTCTATACTCTAACTCAAAGCTTCAACATGCGTATTTGACATAAAGTAAGTGACACTAAGTGTTGCAACCAACATGGTTCACATATCCAAACAATCACTACAAGAAAACATGGATTAAGTGATCGAATTTTTTGTGGCGTGTGAAAATTCATCACATATAGGTAAAACAAGTGACGCTTTTTTAAAAATCGTCACTTTAAGATTTTTGCAGGACACCAAAATATTTTGCGTCACTTATACTTTTGGATTCGCCACAAAAAAATGGGCGGGAAAGTTTACCGCCAAACGAAATTTTAATAAGTGACGCAATGTTAAATTCATCACATAAGAAGAGGAAAGGCCACATGGCCATTCCTCACATATAATATTGCATTAAAAATAAAAAATATAGATGCAATTATCAAACCCCCAAATAACAAAACCTATCAATTTATTCTCATTTCTTCCCAGTCTTAAGCACCATTTTGTCTACTCTTTCACCCTAACTTCGACGACCAGCTACTTGGTGGTTGCCAGCGATGGTGACTACCACCTCTCATTCGTCTCCCTCCCTCAGCCATTCTCCCACCCTTTGATTCTCGTTCACTAACTTTCTTATCTATTTGACATAACAAGATCAAATTGGGGAAAAAGAAGTTCGATTTTTTCTCAAGTTCTTTTAGTTGACAACAAGGTACTTTGTTTCTCTATATTTCTTTAATTGTTTTTGGATTTTTTTTCTTTAATTGTTCCCCAGATACTGATTTTCTTTCGCTAAAGATCTTATTGCTGGTGAATTGTTCTCTGCTTCAGGGAGAGTTATACTAGCAGTGAGTTTTCTGTTCCAGTCTTGATTCTTCTTTACTCTTTGGAGTCAAAATTTTGGTCTTGGTGGTTGATATATGTTTTTATATTTTTTCTTAGTCCCCTGACTAACTGTTATCTTTTTGTTTTTGTTTTTGTTCAAATGTTGGAAGTCTGTAACCATTAAGTTGCGTGTTGTCTTTCTTGAGAGAGATGTTGTCGAGAGTCAAGACTAGGTTCACCTTGAAAAAGAAGAAACTGCAAGAGAAGTTGCTATGAGAGATGGTTTAAGGTCCCAGCTTCAGAAAAGAAGAAACTGCAAAAGAAGTTGCTTGTGAGTTTTGAATTTAATTCAATCTATTCATTGTAATTTCAAGCACTCACTGACATATATTTATGTTTAACAATAGGTATTATTTGTTGTGGACTTATCCCATCCGAAGATTATTGAATATGTTGACAAGAAGATGGCAAAGTTGTACTCTCAGTTTAGGCACCAGTTGCATCTACACTACTTGTCATGTGGAACACCTGCGAGAGGACGAGCTAAGCTTCCAAATGATATCATATGGAATGGGAGACCAAAGAGTCATTGGGATTGGTTATGTGATAATGTTTACAATACTACACTCTTTTTGGTATGTATTCTATATAATCTTTTCTAGTATAAATCCAAGTTAGAAACCAATTCTTTCAACATGAAGACTTCTTCTCTTGTTCTACAAATTCAATTTTTATAGTAAGAGCCTCTAACTTTTATGCTTTATTTTCATTTTGGTTGTCATCTGCTTAATTTTCTAATGTGAAATTGTGACTTGTCGTGTTCTTCGAACACAGTGTTTCTAGTTATAACTCTTGCATTCTAACTTTTACCTTATATGCTTCTTCATTTTCATTTTAGTTGTAGGCTGGTTAATCCTTACAAAGTGAAATGCATAGACATTTTTCGTGTTCGTTCTTTAAATTCAGTATTTATGGCTAAAATTTCTGCATCTTGGCTTTGTTACTTTTTGTTTTGTATTTTCCCTTTATTTATTGATATTTTCCCTGTCTTGTAGTTGGTGGCTTTATTCATCTAATTTGTTCTTATGGAACTCATATGCTTAGTGTCATTTTGCAGGCCACCGATTAGTGTTTCAACTGTTTGTTTTAAATGAATTTTGTTTCTTTGAGTGTGATTAAGATCTCATGTTGTTTGTCTATAACATTTATATTTTGTTAGGATAGGATTTATGTATCTTAGCTTACTTGGCTATACAGCCACACACTTTTTTACTTGTAATTTTCAAATTTGCTCAAACACCTATTTAATTAGGTTAGAATTAGGAATATGGAAAAGGTAATATAACCTCTGTTTCTGTGGAAATTTTAAGTTTGTTTGAATGTATTTTTCATAGATTGATTGAATGTACAAGGGGGGATATATAATGAGGTAGAAGGTTACAAGCAACCCTACCTTGGCAAATCCTACTAACCCGGTAAACCCTAAAGCTGTCACTCCTTAAATTAAGGGAGTGCAGCAAGTAGCTAGCACACAACTATCAACAAGTCATCTAGATGTAAATCTTCCTCAAATTAAGGGATTAGACTTAATAAAGAATCTCATGGAAAAAGGAAACATAAAATATGGCAGCATCAGTCACCCCATATCATCTAATATCCATATGCAGCATCAGTCATATGCAGTATCAGTATGCAGCATCAATCATATGCATCATCAATTATGCAGCATCAGTCATATGCAACATCAGTCACCCCATATCGTCTAATAATCAGTCAGTGTGCATCATTAATCATATGTATTGATGCATAAAACCGGAGGGGTCTTGGAACAACGTAAATCCGACTGTGAATCTGCAAGAAAGTAAATAACACATGGCGTATCGTGGTTCACCCCAATGTTTGGGCTACGTCCACACTAGGCCTGGCAAACGGGTCGTGTCAGTCGTGTTCGTGTCGTTTTCGTGTAACACCTGTTATCTTAACGGGTCGTGTCGTGTCACACCTGTTATCTTAACGGGTCCTTAACGGGTCGTGTCAGTCGTGTTCATGTCGTTTTCGTGTAACCGTTAAATTGTGATTTTTCGTTTATAACCGTCGAAAAGTTTTGTCCCGTGAGTTGATCTCTGAATGTTTGTTTTTTGCAATTTTTGGCGTATGCGATCTCGAAGTATATACAAACATGTTTGACGGTTGGATCGTTGAAACTAGTTTCGTAGAATGCGTATCCCATCAAAACAATAGATTCACTAACACTTAAGAGTTTATTCATACTTTCATCAAGTATAACATAAGATTTTGTGGTATCCCCTAGTGTAAATATTTTAAATTGAAGATCGAATTCATTCATTGTATTCATATAGGGTCAAGGAGTGTAGCTGTAAAAAATCATCAAAATCGGAGTTAAAATAACCGTTAAATCGTGATTTTCGTTTATAACCGTCGAAAAGTTTCGTTACTTGATCTGTGAATGTTTGTTTTTTGTAATTTTTTGTTGATGCGATCTCGAAGCATATACAAACAAGTTTGACGGTTGGATCGTTGAAATTAGTTTCATATAATTCGTACCCCATGAAGTTCAATGGTGTGTGTGTGTATATATATATATTTATTTATTAAGTAGATTTAAATCTCTTTATTTTGTATGTATAATTATTATAGTTTTTAGGGGTATAAAATTCAATTTAAATTTTAATATATATATATATATATAACTATTATAGTTAATATTTTGGGGGTATAATTATTATAGTATATATAATTATTATAATTATTATAGTTTTTAGGGGTATAAAATTGTTAAATTAATATATATAATTATTATAGTATTTTTTTAGGGTTATAAAATTATTAAATAAATATTCTGCTTATCGTGTATCGTGTTACCCACGTGTATACCCGAACCAACCCGTTATCTTAACAGGTGCTTATCGGGTTACCCGATAACGATCCGTTTCGTTATCGTGTCGACCTGAACACCTGTTAATTTCATGTCGGGTTATCGGGTCGTGTCAGGAATTGCCAGGCCTAGTCCACACTGATATTGTATTTCTCTGTTTATGAGAGGATTGTGAGGGAGAGAGAGCTTGAGAGCTTTGCTCTGAATATGAGAGGCTTGAGGTTTGTGAGGGTGAAGAGGCCCTTTTATAGAATAAGGACTCCTCACTTATTACATATTTGCCCCTCCATTTATTACATAATTACATTTGAGTCCCCCAAGTATTTATACGAGGTCTAAATACGGAAGCTCTAAGTATGGTACAAACAGTAGTCCCCCAAGTCTTCAGTCAAGAGAGTCTTTTGGCTGGAGACTTGAAATTCAGTCCATGTGTGGGTCGAAGTAACTAGATGTCGTCTAGAACTGATACTCGATATGAGGCGGTGCCCAATCTGAAATGATGCTCAACTAGAAGTAGCACATGTTGCGAGGCTGCTCGGCTTGTGGCTTATGTTGCCTTGGTTGGCTCGGCTTGTGGCGTTGAAGGTGAGGGAGTCCCTTTTATAGAATAAGGGCTCACTCCTCAATACATAAATGATGGGCTAGAGTTGATGCTCGCGGTGATGCGGTTGCTCAGTAAGCGGCAATGCTCTATAATGATGGTGAGGGAGTCCCTTTTATAGAATAAGGGCTCGCTCAATACATAAGTGATGGGTGCTCTCTAATGAAAGTGAGGGAGTCCCTTTTATAAAATAAGGGCTCGCTCCTTAATACATGAATAATGGGTTAAGTCCCCCGAGTATTTTTCATGAAGTCCAGTTGTGGAGGCCCAATATATGGTACATAGTGTAGTCCCCCAAGTCTTCAGTCAATAGAGGCTGTTGGCTGGAGACTTCAAATTTAATCCATGTATGGGCCAAAGTGGCGGTTGTTCGGAGGCGGTCTTTGTATACCATGCACTGAAGCTTTGTAGGTGAAGCTTTTAAAGTGAAGCTTTGACGCTGGAGCTCTGTAAATGAAGCTTTTGAAGCTGATTGACATGAGTGATGCTCATGAATGTTTATGTTGATTGACATGAGTGATGCTCATGGAGTTTGACATGAGTGATGCTCATGAATGTTGACAAGAGTGATGCTCATGAATGTTAACATGAATGATGGTCATGAATGTTAACATGAATGATGGTCATGAATGTTTATGTATGATTGACATAAGTGATGCTTATGTATAATTTTGGAGTATTGGATGTACTTTTGATCATCTGGTTGGTGATAATAGCGGCAGGTTGCCGAATAATTTTGGAGTACTAGACGTACTTTTGATCACCTGGTTGGTGATAATAGTGGCAGGTTGCCGAATAATTTTTTGTAGTACTGGACGTACTTTTGATCACCTGGTTAGTGATAATAGAGGGCCTGGCTCTTTTGGGCATATGGGCCTTCGCCATCCACATAACATTCCAGCACATTATTTTGGGCTTTGCCGTTTTTTTTATTTTTTTTTATTTTTATGATTACCCTCTGATGGGGTTATACATATGTCTCATGTTGATGCACAAAACCATAGGGGTCTTGGAACAACCTAAATCCGACCGTGAATCTGCAAGAAAGTAAATAACACAAGATGTATCGTGGTTCACCCCAATGTTTGGGCTACGTCCACACTGATATTGTATTTCTCTGAGAGGATTGTGAGGGAGAGAGCCTTTGTAATGTGAGAGTGAGGCTTTGAGAGGGTGAGGGTCAGGCCTAAGAATTGGCCTCTCCCAATAAGGAGAGTGATGATTCCTTTTATAGAATAAGGGCTCCTCACTTATTACATATTTGCCATTTTCTTTATTACATAATTACATTTGAGTCCCCCAAGTATTTATACGAGATCTAAATACGGATGCCCTAAGTATGGTATAAACAGTAGTCCCTCAAGTCTTCAGTCAAGAGAGTCTTTTGGCTTGGGACTTAAAATTCAGTCCATGTGTGGGCCGAAGTAACTAGTTGTCGTCTAGAACTGATACTCGATATGAGGCGGTGCCCAATCTGAAATGATGCTCAACTAGAAGTAGCACATGTTGTGAGGCTGCTCTGCTTGTGGGTTATGTTGCCTTGGTTGACTCGGCTTGTGGCTTTGAAGGTGAGGGAGTCATTTTTATAGAATAAGGGCTCGCTCCTCAATACATGAATGATGGGCTAGAGTTGATACTCTTTAATGATGGTGAGGGAGTCCATTTTATAGAATAAGGGCTCGCTCCTCAATACATAAATGATGGGCTAGAGTTGATGCTCGTGGCGAGGCGGTTGCTCAGCAGGCGGCGATGCTCTTTAATGATGGTGAGGGAGTCCCTTTTATAGAATAAGGGTTTGTTCCTTAATACATGAATAATGGGTTAAGTCCCCCGAGTATTTTTCATGAGGCCCAGTTGAGGCCCAATATATGGTACATAATGTAGTCCCTCAAGTCTTCGGTCAATATAGTATGTTGGTTGGAAACTTCAAATTGAATCCATGTATGGGCCGAAGTGGCGGTTGTTCGGATGCGGTATTTGTATACCATGCACTGAAGCTTTGTAGGTGAAGCTTTGTAAGTGAAGCTTTTGAAGCTGGAGTTTTGTAAATGAAGCTTTTGAAGCTGGAGCTCTCGAAGCTGGAGCTCTGTGAATGAAGCTTTCGAAGCTGATTGACATAAGTGATGCTCATGAATGTTTATGTTGATTGACATGAGTGATGCTCATGGATGTTGACATGAGTGATGCTCATGAATGTTGACATGAATGATGGTCATGAATGTTTATGTATGATGGACATGAGTGATGCTATGAATGTTTATGTATGATTGACATGAGTGATGCTCATGTATAATTTTGGAGTACTGGACGTACTTTTGATCACCTGGTTGGTGATAATAGCGGCAGGTTGCCGAATAATTTTGTAGTACTGGGCGTATTTTTGATCACCAGGTTGGTGATAATAGTGGCAGGTTGCCGAATAATTTTGGAGTACTGGACGTACTTTTGATCACCTGGTTGGTGATAATAGAGGGCCTGGCTCTTTTGGGCATACGGGCCTTCGCCCTCCATACAACATTCCAGCCCATTATTTTGGGCTTTGCCGTTTTTTTTTATTTTTTATTACCCTCTGATGGGGTTATACAGATATCTCCGAAAGATACGAAAAAATAAATTACATCATTCAAAAATAAATCCGACCCTCTACTGAATGGGTCACGCCTATAATTCCCTCTTTTGCATGCCATCACCACCGCAATTATGTCTGCTTCTTTTTATCTTCTTTTGCTTTCTGCTTTTGCTTTTGTTTCCCACTGCGCCTTCCTCTCTGTCTCTGTCTCTACGCTGCTGTCCATTTTTAAAAAGCATATTTGGAGGTTATCACTCATGAGCTCCGCGACCACTTTCTTTGGAGGTCATCAACCCACATGTGCTTGCATGCACCTGATCCATTTAATCACAGAGAATTAATGGAAAGCATCGCCGGGCAAAAGCAAAAGCATACCAACATCAGTCTCCCTTTTTCTTTTCTCTGCTGCACTTAATGGGTAGCCATGCTTTCTGCTTTTTCTCCTTTTTTCTGCTTTCTGCAATTATCTCAGTGGGTAGCCATGCTTAGCATCAAACTTAGCATCAAGTCGAGCACCCGAAAGATCGCGCTGCAACAATGCAGGCAAGCCCACCTGGCTAAGGAAAGCCCTGAACTTGGGATGCTCGATGCTCGAAAACGAGACTGACCCACATGACTCATAGAACCACTCAGACAGTAATTCAAGTGCAAAATCAATCTGCTCCTTATTAAGAGTGGCACCCGGCGAAGCTTTGGGACTCTTAAGTTTATTCACACATTTTTTTCTAACATTGCCAAAGCACCCAAATCCTCATTCCCACCAGATAACACCAAATAGTGCTGATCTAGCCCCGTACTTCTCGTAATCCCAACTGGGTTTGGAAACTGTGAGAAATTATGATCACCGCAAAAGCCGGAAGACTCGATCATAGCTAAAGAATGAACCTAAATCGAAGTAGGACTAGTAAGAAGATGAGCTTGAGAAATAGGAGAATGACTAATACCCATTTGCGAGCTCCGCTTTCTGTGATTATGTGACGACGGAGACAGCAAGGAAGATATGGGAACTGGCGAACCCGCCACCGTTGAATTGGGTCTTAAAACAGAGATAAAATTCGGGCAGGTACCTCGTTTGAGATGCTCCGAAGAGGTTCTGGAGGGGTTGGAGGCGGAGAAGACTGCGTCGCAGATGGAGCACTTGAGCTTGACGGCCTTGGGGAGGTTGGAGTTGGGGGCGCGAACGAGAATGGGCTCCAAGTGACCTCAGTACCAAGCTCATTTCCCTTTTATGGCCTTTGTTCGAACAGTCACCAGGCTTTCGAATCGCCGATTGAGGGCCCTAGCGGTTATGTTGTCCGGCGAGAGAGATGGGTCGGTGGGGGTTGAGTTTGTAGAAGCCATTGAAGCAAACGAGTTGAAATTGGGGAGTGTGAGTGAGTGAAGTGGTGAGCTTTCAGTGAAAGAACCAAGCTTTTTGGTGAGGTTGGTCTTTCACGGAGGTGGGTTCCGGGCATTTAGCCGGAAAGTGAAGGCCGCGGCGAAATGGGATTTGGGTTCGGGTTCGGATTGAAGCGGAGGTCCATTTCCATGGCGATCTTGGGGAGTGAAGAAACCGAAAAAAGATGGAAGCTTGAAGCTTTTCAAGTGAGCTTTAATGGTGGGAGGTTTGTGAAATACTCAAGACTCAGCTGCAAAACTGCTCAACTGCACCTTTATCACACAACATAAATGAGGGAGTACGGAGACATTCATATAGCGCAGACTTTGCAGACTCTAGAGAGAGAAAGTTTGGAGCTTTCGGGGTTGAAGAGAGAGAGAGGGATCTGATGAGTGTTTCAGATTTGTATCTTTTCTGTTTATGGGTTTTTGTGATTTTGCAGATTCACGGTGGACAGAGGTGAAGTTTTCACGGTGGTGAGATGAAAACATGAAAGAGAACCGACATAGTTTTTCGTGTCGATTTCCACAGACGGCGCCAAATGTTGATGCACAAAACCGGATGGGTCTTGGAACAACGTAAATCCGACCGTGAATCTGCAAGAAAGTAAATAACACAAGATGTATCGTGGTTCACCCCAATGTTTGGGCTACGTCCACACTGATATTGTATTTCGCTGAGAGGATTGTGAGGGAGAGAGCCTATGTAATGTGAGAGTGTGAGGGTCAGGCCTAAGAATTGGCCTCTCCCAATGAGGAGAGTGAAGAGTCATTTTATAGAATAAGGGCTCCTCACTTATTACATATTTGCCCATTCCTTTATTACATAATTACATTTGAGTCCCCCAATTATTTATACGAGATCTAAATACGGAGGCACTAAGTATGGTATAAACATCTCTGAAAGATAATAAAAATAAATTACATCATTCCAAAAATAAATCTGACCCTCTGTTCAATGGGCCACGCCCATAATTCTTTTTTCTGCATGTCATCACCACCGCAATTATGTCTGTTTTTTTTATCTTCTTTTGCTTTCTGCTTTTGCTTTTGTTTTTCTGCTTTGCTTTTGTTTTTCTGCTTTGCTTTTGCTTTTTCTGCTTTGCTTTTGCTTTTTCTGCTTTGCTTTTGCTTTCCACCGCACTCTCTCTGTCTTTTCACCAGGCAGACAAAAGGAATCATAATAATAGGAAGCTTATCTTTTGCTTTTCTTGATCTCTTTCCACCGGCTGTGGCTTTCCAAGCTTCTGCACCACAGCAAAGGGTCCTCCAACAACCTTAACAATCATAACAAAATACCTGATGGGTCATCTCGCCTACATGTGCCGTCTAGAGCCATGAACACAACTTGCGGGGGCTTGGCGTGGATGAGGACAAGCGTATCTTGGGTGACGTTCAAAACAACGCCGTCATCAGCTAGCTTAATTAATTTACAGCGAGATAGGACGTCCTAGGTTGGCTCTCAGATGATCTCTTATTCACTTGACTTCTGCGACGGTGATAATGTCGGCGGCCTTAAATCTATTCCGTAAGCTCTTTGAGTGCGGATAAGATAGCATAATGGTGATCCTCTGAAGTTCTGAAGTCAATCAAGCCATTGAACACAGAGAATCGTGGCGTTCGCCTTTGGAATTGTAGATGGGATTATCTCTTTCTCCCTATTTCTCTCTGCTGGAATGGATTGGAACTGAGTCTGAGCTTCTCATACTCTGGTGCAAGCGTCTTACAGTGACCACACCAGGGAGCGTAGAACTCGACGAGAGTGGCACGATCTTTACTGACCTCATTCTCGAAGTTGTCATCCGTGAGCGTAACGACGTCGTATGCGAAGGCCGACGAGGCAAGGAGCAGGGCTTGGGCTCCGAAAGAGAACAAAGTATTCGAGCTCGCCATCGTTTCAAACTTTCTGAAGAGAGCTCGCCATTGTTTCAAACTTTCAAACTTTCTATGAAGGCTGATTTTTTTTATAGGGGAATCTTGCCGGTGATTCCCTTCCAGTCGGCTAGAACAAGGGTGATGAGACGGTCGAGGCTGCAAATTTTGGGTGAGATCGAGCTGGACATAAACCCGGACTGGCCTGATTTCGTGAGTAACCTAGCCCGCTTGTGGGGCAGAAGAAACGCCAGGCCTGGAGCTGGCGGCCATGAAGACAATGGGTCGGAGAGCATGGAGACAGTACCCAGATGCCCTATTCCAATTTGGGCTCAGTTTTGAGGCTTTGTTGAAGGATGATGGCAACGGCGGATAAGGTGTCGCTGCTCGGATGTGTTTTGAGAGCAGAAGCTGAGACGGTGGTTGCGGGGGTTTTCTGGGCAGAAAAAAAAATGAGGACTTTAAAAAGCAGAAAAAAAAAGAGAATCTTTGGGGCTCTTTTATGGGCAGAGACCGAGAGAAAGAGAGAGGGGATGACATGATGGCTTTGTGTTTGTAGGGGTTTTCTGGAAAAGCCCAAGGAGGTTCTGGGTTTCTGCAGATTCACGGTGGAGTGTGGTGAGGTCTCACGGTGGTGAGATGAAAAAATGAAAGAGAACCGACGTAGCTTTTCGTGTCGTTTCCCACAGACGGAGCCAAATGTTGATGTATAAAACCGGAGGGGTCTGGGAACAACGTAAATCCGACCGTGAATCTGCAAGAAAGTAAATAACACATGGCGTATCGTGGTTCACCCCAATGTTTGGGCTACGTCCACACTAATATTGTATTTCTCTGTTTGTGAGAGGATTGTGAGGGAGAGAAAGCTTGAGAACTTTGCTCTGAATATGAGAGGCTTGAGGTTTGTGAGGGTGAGGAGGCCCTTTTATAGAATAAAGGCTCATCACTTATTACATTTTTGCCCCTCAATTTATTACATAATTACATTTGAGTCCAACGAGTATTTATACGAGGTCTAAATACGAAGGCCCTAAGTATGGTACAAACAATATGCAGCATCAGTCACCCCATATTGTCTAATAATCAGTCAGTATACAACATCAGTCACCCCATATCGTCTAATAATCAGTCAGTATGCAGCATCAGTCACCTCATATGTATGCAGCATCAGTTATGCAACATCAATCATATGCAACATCAGTCACCCCATATCGTCTAATAATCAGTCAATATGCAGCATCAGTCACCCCATATCGTTTAATAATCAGTTAGCATGCAACATCAGTCACTCCATATGTACGCAGCATCAGTCATATGCAACATTAGTTATGCAACACCAGTCATATGTAGCATCAGTCACCCTATATCGTCTAATAGTTTCGATAACAATATTTGAAATAAAAATATCCTAACATGCATTAATGAATTTCACCTTGTGGTTAAATTGATTGTTACTTCTTGACACTTAGGTAATTTGGAGTTAAAATTTAATGTTTGAAAATGGTTATCATATACGCATCTGACTAACTATGTTAGCCTAATGCCCTTGGTAGAAGAAATAGTATCTTCCATTCAATTTCATTAAGCTTGGTGTTTATATGTTTCTCTTTCCTTAGCTTGTGATGTTTCTAACATTGTTGACCGAGAGAATATAGAAGGTGAGGTGAGATAGCCCTCTAAGGTGAATAAATATGTGCAACTGAAATACATGACGTTATATATGACAAGTTTGAGAGCTTGGAACTTTCCAAATTGTACACATGTATAGCTAACTAAATCTTCTTTTGTATGTCATGTACCAAATGTGTAATGTAGGAGCTTTCAAAGCAAAATGCTGATAATAGGAAGAAACAAAAGTATCACCACAAAGGAGGGCAATGCCATTTATCCAACATGCTAGGAAGGCCCAGATGGTAATGAAATTAAATTACTTATTATACTCATTATGGAATTTACATATTCTAATGTATGTTTCTGCATTATTGAGCAGAAAGGAAGTCCATTATCTGTGATTGACAATTGGGGGGCTCTCCATAAAGACAAGAACGGCCAGTGGATAAACGATGTTGCCCGGGACAAATATGTAAGTCATTCACGAACTTATCATTTGTGTCATTTTAAGGGAGATGGAGATTAAAAAAATCAAATTTGACATGATACAACTTAGGAAACACAAATAAAGTGAACATGCAAGATTGAATTGAAAAAAAAAAAACTTAATATAGCTAGCTAGAAGCTGAAAGGTTATACCTAACATACATTCAAACAGAAACTACTTTAAAGGTTATACGTTGTATGTTGCCTAATCCTATGTAAAATACATTGAAGCATAAACTACAAAATCATATGTAAAGACAGTTTATACCCAATGGTTTGCTTCTACATCAGTTCAGGATCACATCCAAGTATTTAAGTGGTGTTTTCTTAAGCATATTGTGGCTGATTTGTTTGAAACAAAAGAAATTTATTTGTTTGTATTTTAATATGAAAGGATAACATGAAGAAAAAAAAGGATGAAGTTAGGGATAAGCTAATCCAAGAAGCGCCTGAGGGTACTATATTCGATTCCATACAAGTACCATTGGAAGATGAATTTGGAATCATGGCTGAGAACCTTGGAAGGAAGGGAAAATATGTTAACGGTGTAGGTCTTTTCCCTCGTACGGATATCTTTAGTTGTGTTTCTTCTATGGCTTCAAGTTCTGAGTTAACTGGTATGAGAAATCAGATCAAAATTCTATCAGATGGTTTCCTCAAATTGCAACAGGAAAATGAACAATTGAGAGCTCGGTTGTATTTACAAAATGATGAAGAAACCTTGGCATAAAAAATTAAGGCTTTTTTGGTTGCAAGTCAGAGGCAGACCAACAACAACTTGAAGGAATCTGATGGTAATAACTCATCTAGTAAAAATGTTTATCCTGAACTGGAAGAACATGACTCAGAAGAAGAATGATTTCGATAGTTATGTCTTTTGTTATTAGTTAAGTATGCACATGGTAGACCTTTTTGTTAGCACCTCAATGTGTCTTAGACTTTTCTTTTGTTAATTAGTACCTTAAACGGTCCATGTATAGGCCTTGGTACCATTCTTCACAAATTGCTATTTTTAAGATAGGTCACCATGTGTTAGATTGATTTTGGGATGTTTATGTTATTTTGTTGGATGTATAGTTGTTGAACATATTCGAACTTATGTTGTTTAATTGTTGATTAATGAAAATGGGAAGTATTACCTTATAATTGTTATGAGTTGTTATTCTAGATTACGAAACACAAATAAGTAATGAATTCCTCAAATATTATTCCTAAATAGTTATTTGATTATAACATATGTGACATAAGTCGCTTCACCCATCAAAAGAATATGTGACAATTTCAGCGTCACTTAGTGTAATTATATAATTCTGGGATCATATTGAGTGACCCAAAAAGCATTAAGTCTGATATGAGATGAAAAACTTAGGTCACTGAATTTTGTATTTTGTGACACTAATTTCGTCACATATTAGAATAATAAGTGTCACGTAAAAGGAAAATATGTGGCGACTCCAATATTTGTCACTTAAACTATCGGTGACGCTATATAGGTGACGCTAATTGTGACGTTGAAATTTCGTCACATATAGTCAAATGTGACGATTTTTCATATTTATGTGACGAATGATGGTCGTCACAAAAGCCATGTTTTCTTGCAGTGAATGGATTCCTTCATGCATAGCAAAACATTCATACGCATCACTCATGTCAATCAACATAAACATCATACATTTCAACACATTCATACATAAGCCAACTGAGCTTCGAAGGGGTGTCAACATTCATTTTGCCATTCAGCACTTGCTACAATGTACCTCAGCAACTTGCCCTTATTTTCACCAACTAGGTGATGAAGGAACTCACCTTCGTATCACCAACCAAGTGGTGAAAGATACAACTAGTACTTTAATAAACATTTTTGCCTAGGCAACTCACCATTCTTCTTACCAACTAGGTGATGAAAGAACTCACATTCGTATCACCAACCAGGTGGTGAAATATACAACTAGTACTTTAATAAAAAAAATTGCCTTGACAACTCTCCAATCTTCTTACCAACTAGATGATGAAGGAACTCACCTTCGTATCACCAACCAAGTGGTGGAAAATACAACTAGTACTTTAATAAACATTTTTGCCTTAGCAACTCACCACTCTTCTCAGCAAATGGATGATGAAAGAACTTACCTTCTTTTCATCAACTAGGGAAGAACAGTACATCCTGCACCTGTGGATTCATAGCATTCATAAGTAGTAAAAAAATTTCAAGTCGTAAATTTTCAAGCCTTACAACTTGGAAAAGGCATATACAAACTCAACAAAGCCTTCCACACTCTTGCTCAAGAGTGTGGAAGCAAAATCATATTATATGGTTTAACAAACCTCCAACAACTACAACATCTAGAATGCCTTCCACACTCTTGCTCAAGAGTGGGGAAGCAAAATCTATTTATATGGTTCCTCCAAACTTTCAATTACTACAACATGTAGATTGCCTTCCACACTCTTACTCAAGAGTGTGGAAGTAAAATCTACATATGTGGTCTCTCCCACAATTTTTTTGTCCCTAGTTCAAAAAATAATATAAAATAAAAAATCTGCTAAAACAAAAATTATGCAAAAAAAAAATCGAAATTAATTAATTAATAATTAATAATTGTTAATTATTAATTAAGAAATTGATTAATTATTAATTATGACATGTGGAGAAGGCCAACAAAGCTTCAACACATGACTTCAACATGTAGATTGCCTTCCACACTCTTGCTCAAGAGTCTAGAAGCAAAATCAAGTTATGAGGTCCTATAAAGAGCTTCACACACCCAAGGGAGAGAGCTTCCCACACCCAAGGGAGAGAGCTTCCCACACCCTTGAAGGGAGAGAACTTCCCACACACAAAGGGGTGAGCTTCCCTGACACTCCTCGATCCCGATGTTCGAAGGACAATGGGATGGCCATGTGTTGGCCGACACCCAAGAGTGACGCAAGCCATTTTTATGAATGCATATGCTGAGAACATAAGAAACATGCATATAAATTTCGCGCTTAACTACGCAATGAAATATTCAAATACAATCTTATCAAAATAATATAATAAGTTCAACTGTCAATAAAATAAAAGTGATAATGCATGACATGTTCATAGCATACTACTAATTCAGAATACAAGTGGAAGGTGTAACAGAAAGTACTATTACAAGAATGTCCAAGATGAGAGAATGACAGAAAGTCACTGGTATGGGAATGCCTCATAGCTCGGATGTATGCCTTGTTCCTAGGTCCTGATGGGGCGCAAAACAAAACATGAGTGGACCAAGTTGATATATAAGTAATACTGAAACAGTTATTCATCAACGTACTAACCCCCCAAAGTTTATGAAAACTCAATAGTATAATATGTAATAGGTTTTGCGAAAATCCTAGCATGCCATAAAACCTTCATTAAACACATAATGTATATAGTGTGCTTAGTAATGGTATCATCTCCCGCCCGATGGCATATAGAATTCTTCCGGCCAAAGCCACCTACACACTCCCGGCCGAATCCAATACAACTGTATCATTCGCCCATAGGCACATAGTGACCACTAGATAAGCACAAAAATCATTGAACATAATCTTTCCAAAATATATCTCATCGAAGCTCAATAACTCAAACATCATATCATAAAACATGTTCATAGTATATAGTCATAAATCATATATAATACAAAGAACGTAAATTCGATAAAGCATGATATTTCATAAAGCGTAAAACCAATTTACTCATAAATGTTTCATAAGACGTAGCCATTAAATCATGCTTTCATTTATGCATTTCTAATAGTAAAATATGCATTTTGGAAGGGGTCCACTCACAGATACTCTGTCATCGAAGAGTCGTGCGAAATAGGAAGGACGGAAACGCAGCTAATAAACGCACCTAAGCACATAAAGGGTCCAATTAATAAAACTTTACCATAACGATTGAATTTCGGAAAACGGACGTCATAAACGGATTCAAGACGTTGAAAAACATATGGGGGACATCGGGTACCCCTACGCACCGCCACTGGGCGGCGGCCCGGACTGTCACGCTCCACCACATGCTGATTTGGGTCATTGGAAAGTTGGCAGGAAAAGTCGTCGGCACCGCCGCCGTAAACGACAATAAAGCACAGTAACTCCGGTGAAGACATATGTGTTCCATGCGCCGGCCAAGACAAGTGCCCACACGCGGATCCATGCACCGAATGGGCTATGGGCTTGGTAGTTCAGGTTAAGGGTTTGGGTCGGGTCAACCCGGTTTCAGGCCACAAGTTGGCCTGTTTCTGAGTAGAACTTCAAACGCCCATAACTTATTCGATACTCAATCACATTAAGTGATTCAAAAAGGAAAGTTATAGTACTCAACGAGATGAAGAGAATGGTACCTTGTACGACTGCTAATTAGCCATGGTTTGGCCAAAAAACACCTCGAAAGTGGCAATGATCGCTGAAAAATTGGGAAAAGCTACTCTGAACTATTTTCTACGATTAACAAGTATGTACAACTTAAAACAAGATTTAAGCTAACCTTAAAACACATCCCAAGGATTTCTAGAAGCTTACCAATGTTGAAAAATTTACAAAGTACATCGGAGATCGTCGGGGGATGATGCACCGTGACTGTCACGGTGCCTAAGGTTTGAGGTCCAACGTCCAATTTGTGGTGGTTTAGGGTGGTTGTGGTTGTATAGTTGAGTCTCAGAGAAGAGAGGGAGAACCTGCAGAGAGAGAGAGAGAAGTCGGTGGTGAGAGTTAAAGAAAATGAGAGAAAGTGAGAAGTGAGGGAAAAAGAGAGGGATAAAAAATATCCAAAAGGGGGGATCCGGATTGGGTGAGGGGATAGGGGACAAAAATCTCCAAGTGGGTCCCCTTGGTTCATAGTTTAAGAGTGTATAGGACGAAACACAAAATATCCGAAAACGTTCGATGTTCGAACGTAGAATCTTCATTATAAATCTGATTTCGAATCCGTTCGCGCCTACGCGTTCGTGGCAATGAGTACGATAAGAATAACTTAATTAAAAAAGCCTTCCACACTTTTGCTCAAGAGTGGAAGCAAAATCTATTTATGTGGTTCAAAAAAAAGCTTCAACCGAAAGCTTCAACAAATAATTTCAAAAAGCTTTCCACACACTTGCTTAAGAGTGTGGAAGCAAAATCTTTTTATGTGGTTCAAAAAAGTTTCAACCGAAAGTTTCAACAAAAAATTTAAAAAGCCTTCCACACTCTTGTTGAAGAGTGTGGAAGCAAAATCTATTTATGTGGTTCAAAAAAGTTTCAACCGAAAGCTTCAACAAAAAATTCAAAAAGCCTTCCACACTCTTGCTCAAGAGTGTAGAAGCAAAATCTATTTATGTGGTTTAAAAAAGCTTCAACCGAAAGCTTCAACAAAAATTTCAAAAAGCCTTCCACACTCTTGCTCAAAAGTGTGGAAGCAAAATCTATTTATGTGGTTTAAAAAAGTTTCAACAAAAAAACTTCACCTACAAAGTTTCAACCATTCAAGATATGTACACAAAGGAAAATGTTTCAACCACATTTTCTAGAGGAGGAGATAATTTTTGAAGTCTTTTTTCTAACGACTCAAGAATATCAAGCCACCTCCTTCGGCTATCCTCTTCGCTTGGAAACTTAGGGGACTCCCACTATATGCTACTACACTTTGGTACTCAGAAGTTTTGTGATTACTCAGTAACTTGGATTTTTCAATTCCCCAACCGAGAAGCTTTCCTTACTCGAGAACTTAGGGGAGCACTGTTTGTACCATGATTGACCAATCCCGAAACTACCAAGCACCGGTCAACTTCATACCTTCAAGGATCCACTGTGGGGTTCATGCTGAGGCACCCCTGCTGAAGCACAAGAGTTTCCCTCCAACCAGGAGGCCAATCACAACACGACACATGTCAACGTCAGAATAAAGTTCATAGTCCCACATCGACCGCGGTGAACAAAAGCTAGAGACTCTCCTCAACTATAAAAGAAGCTCATTCTCCTACAATGAATCCCTAATGTCATTATTGTACTCAAACTGGTCAGAACCTACTAATGATGATTGTGCTTAAACTTGTGTATTTGTGTAAACCTTTCACTATTAATGAGAACTCCTCTACTCTGTGGACGTAGCCAGACTTAGGGTAAACCACGTACATCTTGTGTTTACTTTCCTATCTCTATCTCTTTACACATTATCATCACTAGGTGATTGGAGCAACCGAGTGAAGGTCACAAACTTGACACTGTACGTTGTTTCAAAGTCTTCACTGATTTTGTGCATCAACAAAGTTTAAACTTAGAACCCTAAGAAAAAAAGAAAGCAATAAAAATTCAAGAAATTTATGTTTGACCAATAAGAAAAAAAGAAAGCAATAAAAATTCAGCCTCCTGATCTTAAAAACTTAGAACCCTAATCAAATCGCTTAATCCCGAAACTTCTTAATATCTTTTTCTTCACATGCTTAATCCAGAAACTTCTTAATATCTTTGTTCTTCACATGCTACTTCTGGTTTATTAGCGTCGCGCGCCGACTTGGACACCCATTCGGGTCCACCTTGATCAGTTCCTCCTTGACTTTGTGATGACGCCGTTTGGGAATATTTATCGAATGTGAAGATAGAATAGTCTTCATCTTCTTCCTATGCTTCTTCTTCGTCCGCTAATTTCAGACTCCACCAGGTGTTTTTTCCTGCCTAGCCCTGTGAAAAGCTGTTTTGCTTTAGGTCATTGCGGATGCTCCGAAGTTTCTTGAGTCAAGTGTGCGTACTCATCTTTAAGGGGCAAAACTTTTGCAGTCTTGTTCTTGAATGATGTATGTTTCTAAAATTTCTTTAAATTCCATTGTAAAAAATAAATAGAATGGATTAATATGGTATTTTTCGTCTTCTTTTTTTTCAAGAAAAATAATAAAAAGGCTAATTGTGAAGAATCCTACTGGCAGCTACCATCATTACATTCTGGAAAAAAAAAAAGGGAATACTTTCTTAAATAACAAGGGCATGAACTGCAGTTTCTTCAATCTACTGTTTGGTTTCTAAATTAGCATGCATGCATTGATGATCAAGTTGGTGAAGGTTTTGGTCCATTTAATTTAAACCTGCATTAATTTCTCAAATGATTAATTGGTCGGTGTGAGCTGGGGCTAAGGTTAGTACAATAGTTATGGCCTTCAAGATACGAAAGGAATAATGTTATGTAGACCAACTTTTCATTATTCTTTTCTTATTTATGAGAGTGACATTACGTGAAGAAATCAAAATTTTGTTTTCGTGTTTCTTAATAGTTATGTTGACGACTTATGTGCATCAACTCAAACATAACAAATTAATAAACTAGTTAGAATTGATGGATCAATGATAATGTCACACGATTATTTATAGGATGAACTCTAGTTTTCTACATAAACACAACCTTAATTTTCCTCTTTGCATTTTTTATTGTCATATATGGATCGCGCACCTAGGAAATGGTAAATACACACCTATTTAAGCCTATACGCTTTCATGTTTAATCTTGGCCATTGTTCTCGTATGATTTATTCAATTCAGCTTTCAAAATTAAAAAATGTAAGGTTATAAAAATAATGCGTGTAAATCATCTCCCTTACGCATAATAATCACCGAAGATATAGTTGTTTCAGGAAAATGCTAAACAAGCATATTATTTCTTGTGTGTGTGTGTGTGTGTGTGTGTGTGGAATGCGGGTTCCCAGGCGTTCCATCAACACTTCAGTTTTTTACTGCAAAATGATCATGAATAAAACTGTGTATTTCGACAATAGGCACAATCTGAGGAGTAAAATTGGCCTGGCGATTCCTAATCAAAATATAAATATATGTAAAATCATCAGATAATCGCAATACTGTATGTGACAGTGACATGGGGCGCAAAAAATTAGTGATTTTCTCTCCTGTTTTATTTCCCCTTCTTTCACCTCTTTCTATTTGAATAGTTAGGATTGAGGGCTGGTTTGGTATTACTGTGCATTGAAAAAAAACTGTTTCTGTTGTGCTGTGAGAATAAACTCATTTTTGCTGCTTCACATATTCAGCTTTTTTTTCACCTAAAACTGTGAAAATAAGCTGTTTTTAAGTGTTTACCAAACACCTTTTTGAGCTCAACTTTTTTTTATATCTACTTTTTATAAAAGCACATCAGTACCAAACTAGTACTAAGCCATATCAACATTTTGTATTGAACACTTTACAGAGAGAGCAGGCTTAAGCTCTTAGCTGGGAAGTTTCGTAACTAGAACCTAGATAGCATTTGAGTCTGGTTGAAGAAAAGAAAAGGTCTGTAATCGACAGCTTTAGTATTGATTTGGTATTGAGATGCTTTTATAAAAAACCGATAAAAAAAAGTTGAACTCAAAAAGGTGTTTGGTAAACACTTAAAAATAACTTATTTTCACAATTTTGGTGAAAAAAAATTTAAAATGTGAAGCAGAAAAAATAAACTTATTATCACAGTATAACAAAAATAGTTTTTTTTTTTCAAAGCACATTAATATCAAACCAGCCCTTAAACCCATAATCAGAGGGGCACTTGAGAGAGAGAGAGAGAGAGAGAGAGAGAGAGAGAGAGAGAGAGAGAGGGGTTTGAGAGAGATAGAGACAGAGAGTGATTGAAAGACATGGAGCTGCACATAGCATTTAATGCATGTGTACGAGAGAGATGGCCGTTCGTTTTTATGCATGGGTTTTGACCAACTCCTACAGTTGTAACGAAGCAACTGGTGTCTGAGTTTCCACTGTGGGTGCAGCAAGCAAACATGAAGGATTAGATGCATCAGTTTTTACTATTTTTTAGCACACAAATGAGACCTGCTGTAAAGATAATCAATTTTTTGAGAAAGGCAAATTTCATTTAGTGAACGGGCAACTGCATATAGATTACAATTAACTATATCAAGAGCACCAGCTCAAGAGAGGCACACAATAAATCGGTATACACATCTTGGGTTGTCTCACTATAAATTGGTTGTTGTTGATACTTTCTTTTGGTTCCTTATTATATATCCTTCTTCCAGAGCCAAATGACGAGTATAATTTGTCGAAACCAATGAATTCGATCTAGTGTTGTAGTAAAATCATTCCTCAACCAATGCGGGCTAGAGGAATATGGAAGTCAAATTAATCTCCTCACGATCCCAAAACATCATATAACAATCGATCGAACAAAATCAAACAGCTCAACCTCTTCAACTTGGAGATCTCGTCCTATTTGGTCGAGGTTGGTCTTGATGGATCTCTAGCTAGTTAATTATTATTTTTTGGGCCTTTACCCTATTCACCCCAAAAAAAGTAACGCATTGAGAAACAACATTCTACTATATATTGAAATTTTAAAGATAAAAAATAGTTGGATTTGAAAATTTTCACAATTGAAATGTTACATGAAGTCATTTGCAATTTTAAAACCATTAACATCATTTGCAATAGAGATGAAAAAGTCTAACTCATAGGATTAGTAACAATATCAATAGAGGTTGAAACACTGCAATGACACAGTGGCTGAACAAATGTACAAGGACAAATGTGCTCATCACGGTTCTGAAAATGGATAAAGCGTCATTAGACACACGTAAAATTTACATGCATTCCACTCTTAACACTGATTCGAAAAGAAAAGAAATGTACTTCTAGTCACCGGAGTAGAGTATGTGGAAGCCTTTTCATTATTTCATGTCAGTCTTCTTTTGCAGGTGTTTTATTTTATATCTATTTTGTAGTAAGTATTTTCTTGCAGCATACTCAAGGTCAAGCTTACCCAAATTTGCTTCGGTTTGGGGCGCCATGTCTGACGCTCCCCTTGCTTCCCATTACTAAGGAATGATAGCTCTCCTGTCTTCTGACCTTTTTTTAATGGGAATATGCATGCCATCGAAGGAATAAAGTTCAAATCTCAACCTACGTGCCCTCTCTCCTTTTAAATTCAATTAATTTTATAAATTACTTCATAAAATATGCGTTCGAAAATACACGATATTAAGGAATTTTTATTCGTAAATGATGAAAATGCCCTCATCAAATTTTCGTTCCTTTTAGATAAATTAACTTAGACATCGGAGATCTATTAGCCAACCTTCCCCCCAAAAAAAAAAAAAAATCACCTTGTGGGCACGTGTGGCTTTGGCCTTTGATCAAGGATGTTTATTTGTTTTAGGGGAAACTTGATATAACTCTAATTTTTTGAGCCAATAGTAGGAATGGTCCAATTTATTAAAATAAGTCAAATTCTTTAAATTTAATTATTTTATTATCAATAATTATCTCTTAAAATAAAAAACTTATTGTAAAAATCAAATTTCTTCGTAATGATCTATTTGATTATTTCTTTTTATATATATTTTTGTTATTTCTTGCTCCTCTTCCTGCTTTAACCCATTTATAGTTTTTTTTTTAAATTTTTATAATCAACCTATATCACAGGTTAATTGTATTTATCTACCTATATGACAGATTCTTTTTCATAGTCAACCTGTCACAGATTAATGTGTCTTGCTTGTAGGTATATTATGTTTTCTTCTACCTTTTAGTTAGGTTTCATATCTCACTTATAGGTATAATATACATTCATATATTTGCTACTTGAGTTAGGGTAGAATGTTTTGCAGATAGATTTATGTTAGTGTATATATATATATATATATATATATATATATATATATTTGTTTATAAGATATTAATTAGATATTTTGGAGTTGAAAAATGCATAATATTAAAAGATTTTAATTGATTTTTAATATTTTTAGAAAATATAAAAGGAGTATAAAAGAAATAAAAACATATAATTAGATAACTTGAGTCACTCCTAAAAACACTCTATGTTTTTGGACCTGGATCTAAAAGCCCCTTTGTTTTATAGGTACAAACTCATCAAAACTGAAGACGACATATTTTTGCAACCATAAATTGGTGCTTTCATTAAGAGCCTGATTTAATTCTTGAAAACGCTCTTGCAATTCCTTTTGGAATTTTCTGTTACGTTGAATTTCTTGTACGCTTCTAGTCACTAATTTTTTTAATGTTCTTTTATTAGTCATTAGAGAAAGGATACAATAGTAGAAAATTTCGTGATGAACGACACTCCCTACGTGCTTGGGTTTTCACCCACGCTGTGTACCACAAAGACGGTTGCCACCCCCCCTGCCATTGCTACCGCGTCCAGTAAGCAAGATAGCAACATCACAACCCAGGCCACAACGCCTTTAGCTGCAACACAAGCCCAGCAGATAAAGGCCTAACCAGCCCAGCCTTTTGCGTAGGCCCAACATGTGGTCCAGCAGGCTATACTTGCTCCAACGCCCGCGTGCTAGAGTTGCACCCAGACCTGTTCAAGCAAACCGACCATAGTCATCGGACCGGAGCCGATTCATGCCGAACTAGCCGGTCCGACCAGCGACCCTAAAATTGAACCGATGACGAACTGAATTATTGCTTTCCAAATGAGTCCTGACAAGCAGCCACCCAACTAGCCATGAAACAAGCGTTCATGCAACATGCATTACCTCCTTGGCCCCTGTGAAGACATTTTGTTACAACTTGTCCTGGAAAATTTCTTATTTTAATTTCGAAGGTGTAAAATGAAAGGCCCGGAAAGGGTGACTTCAGTTGACCTTTAAGCTCGTGAGGCGAAATGTGAATCCTTGTACGTAAGTTTTATTATTTAATTCACTATATAACATTTTAATGCTAAAACATGGAAAGTGAATTGTTGATCAAAGTGTTTAATGGTTAATTTTAATCTTCATAGTTGGAAGATTTACCAATGTGCTTTTTTATGAAATAATAATAATAATAATAAATAAATAAAATAAAAAGAAAAGGGAAAATGGTCTAGAAGGGGGTGGACTGGGTTGAAAAAAAGGGAAGAGGAACCGGAATAAGGAGGAGGAGAGAACGGGGAAAAGAAGAAAAGAGAAAAAGAGGAAGAAGAAGGGGGAACGAGGAGAGAAACTAATTTAGGGCTGGAAATTTTCCCAAAAATCCCAAACCAAATAAAAAAAATCCCAATCCCATACTGAAAATTTCCCAAACCAATAATACTAAAATTTTTGGGATCCATACCAAACCAATCCCGAACCTTTCGGTACAAGAATCGGGATTACATATTTAATGGTTCGGGAATCTTGAACTAAACTGAAAATATATATGTATATTTATTATGGTTGCATGCATGTTGAATTTAAGTAATTTGAGAGTAGACTATATTAGAAATAGAAGTATGAAATTAAGTAGTTTGGAACTTTGGAATGTCAATTTGACTTGGTAAGAATGATTTGATATTTCAATTGGTAAGAAATTTCAAATTGGTAAAGGTAAAAAGCCTAAATTTCAATTGATATGAAACTTGGCAACAAAATTTTAAGCCAAAGGCCCAATTTTTGCCCCCAACCCAAAAATCTCAAATTTATGCCCAAAAGCCCAAAACGCAATTCAGATCCATCTCGAAATAATAAAAATATTTTGGGAATCCCAAAAATTGGGAATACCGAAATTTCGGTTCGAGATTAGTCTTCAAATTCCCATCCTGAAAATTTTTGGTTTGGAATTTGGGATCTCATTTTCGGTTTGGGATCCCATACCGAACCATCCCTAGAAATTATACCCCAGTTTCTGAGAGAGGTCGAAGGAAGTACAAAAAGCGAGGTCTGAAGAAGCAAAGAGAATCATAACGAAAGTATGATTCCTTTTGTTGATCTGCAACATGGGTAACAATTCTCAGCTCTCTTTGTTCTTTCCATAGCTGCTTTGTATTAATATTTCTTATTACTTTTAATTTTATACATTGGGTGTGTTAATCGAAATATCATGTTTTAGGGTTTGAGTAAAAACTTCAATTCCTTGTTAATTGTGGGGTATAGTTGAAAGCAAAAGAGGAACACGAACCATCTACGAAAAAGAAGCAGGGGGGACGTGTAGGGCTAGGGGTGGAATTTTTTCCCGAAAATCCCGAACCGTCCTGAACCCGTCCCGAAGTTTGACCGAAAAATTCCCGAACCGAATTTCCCAAAAAATTCAGTACCCGAAACCGAACCCGTCCCGAAAGTTTCGGTTTGGGATTCGGCCACAGCTTTGAAAGCGTTCGGTAATCCTGAACCGAACCGAATATTATATATATATTTATTTATTTTTAAATTTTAACTTGAACAGTTGGATTTGTTAAGATCTATCTAATCCTACCGGCCATTGAGTTAGGTCATTTGTTAGGTTAGGTCTCTCAGACTCTATCAGTCGCTCTCTCTCTCAGTCTCAGTCTCTCTCTCTCAGTCTCACCTCACTCACACACACTCTCACTTACTCACAGTCCTGCCGCTCCACTCCTCCGTCGAATCCACGCCGCTCGTCATCCTCCATTGACTCACGCCGCTCCTCCATCGACTCAGGCAGACGCAGGAAGGAAGACTCGAATCCGACACCAATCGAGTCCCAAAATCCAGGTTAGGGTTTCTGATTTTCACTGGGGTTTTGTTCTTTAGTGTTTAGGGTCAAATTTCATGTTGATTAACTTGATTTCCGAGTGAGTATTTTGTCGAATGTGTGAGGGTTTCAGGACTGTGGGTTTCGAATTAGGGTGGGTAAGTGCAGGACCTGCATGCAGGATATGGTTCTATGTGTTTCGAATTAGGGTTTGAGGACTGTGGGTTTCGAATTAGGGTGGGTCCAAATGATACGGTATTGAGTGTATTTATCCCAATTCTATGTTGTTGTTGTTCTGTCTGTGACTCTGTTTAAATATCTACCACTTTTAGAGTATTTGATTTCTTTGATTATGGCAACCCTTTGCTGTTCGCATGTTGAAATATGGCCTCAAATTTTGTGGGTTAGCGAATTTGTGCATTTATTTTTTCGCATTTGAAATGTAGTTTATGCGATTGAAGATTGAAGCATTAGATTGAGATGGAAATGTAGTTTTATTGCAATACAAGTTACTTTGTTCAGAACATGTTTAGAGAAGCCGGGTATTGTAAGTATGAAGAGAAACTGTTCAATTTTTGGGTTTTTGTAAAGAAACTGTTGTCATTCTTGAGTAATTTGCAGAGAAACTGTTCTGATTGTTGAGTTTTTGTATTCATTAGTTTCAAACTCGCTTAAAGCATTTGATTGTTTATTCCATTTTGCCATGCCAAACAAAATATCTGAGACGGTGAATAACATTTTAACTTTACTTCTTTTAGTTTTTATTCTCATTTTGAGTTCTAGATGCTAGAAGGTGTGAATGGCTTCCACATAATTGTGCGAATTGTTTGGCTGTCTAAATAATTAAATTGATGATGTTCTCTTACTGATTATGTAGGTATTATTTTCACAACAACGATTACCTTGAGTTTTGTCGTTGCTACAAGGCGATATATGATATTCCTTCTGTTAACGAGAATCCAGCTCAGTGGATATCGGTAAAGCTCTCTCACACACATAACACACACACATATTTTAGGAATATAATTGAGCTTCTCTGATACTTTTGTTCTATGTCATACAATGGACCACTCTTTGGAATACATACAAGGATGAGTTTGACTGTGATACTTAATTTTGGCAATTTGTTTTTGTATTCAGGTCAGATTTTCAAGGATTGTTTACCTCTTCCCGAAGTTTGGTTTGTAACTTAATCTAAATTCATTCGGAAGTTTGGTTTGTAAAACTAACTTATTTCATTTTGGTTGCATGCACTTTTAATTAACTAAATTGGTAGACAATTGTGAACTTAAGCTTAACTTGTTAGTTGTTGCTTCCTTGGTATGAAAATTGAAACTGAAAATGTGAAACTGAAATTGTGAAACTGAAAAATGTGGGCTGTGCGGGCAGGGCAGTGGGTTGCTAGCTTGCAATTGTTGGCCTTTTTTTTCTTTCTAAAAAATGGGTGGGCTTACTTGTTAAAGAACTTAAAATTGCAAAAAAGTTTTAAAAGCCCAACATTTTGGGCTTCAAGGCCCAATCCCGAAGTGTCCCGAAAATCCCGAAACACTTTCGGGAATCCCGAATTTCGGGAAATGAATAGTTTCGGTTCAGTTTCGGGATATAAAATCCCATCCCGAAATGTTTTGGTTTGGGATTCGGGTTAGGTGTTTTGGTTCGGGATCTCGACCCGAACCAGCCCTATGTAGGGCGAACCATCTAACTTCTCTTTGTCATCAGACAATAAGAGTGCAAAGCTTGAAGGGACGAGTTGGTGTTCTGATGTAAGTTGAGGGTGTCTATGCCTGTGTGAAAAATCATGCCTGTGTGGTGTCTGTGTGAAAAATCACGCCAAATCATTTTAGAGAAGTTGTGCTACTTTTCGTTTTAGATAATTGTTGCGTTGTCTGTGTGAAAAATCATGCCTGTGTGGTGTTTGTATTGCAGAATTAATGTATATATCTTATTACCATATACTCATCTTCCTAAATTGAATTTCTTCTCTTCATCTACTCAGGTTTGTTAAATTTACATTTTGTCCATATCTTTTCTTACATGCGCAGGCGAAGCATGTCGATGTGCTCAACAACAAAAGTCTGAGAATTCGAGGAGAGGTACGTTGTTAAATTTACAAATTGACATACATTACCAATTGACGTACTATACTTATGAATGTCAGTATACTTGTTAAGGCCCTTTCTTCAACTCATTGTGTCACGGTTCAAACCTCCCAATGTTTTTTTAATACAAGTAATAATACTACTTTAATTTACACAAGGAAAATGAGAGATGATTTAAACACGAGACATATTGGATTGAAAAGGAAAACTCTTACCTTCACTCCCTCCTATTAATTCCTAAAGCCCATATAAGTTACTTTTGTTACAGCCCAATACATGATTAAAGTCCATTAAAAGGTTTAAGGACCAATAGGCAATAAATCCCTCTCTTTTTCTTTTTTTTTTGGTGTCATTTCTGTCTTTTCTTGTCTCTCATCATCCACTCTCTTCGTTTCTCTGCGCAGCTCCCAAATCAAATAAAAGGAGAGTGAATCAAGCCCATATCGCACTCTCAATAGTTATATGCTCCCTCCTTTTTTCTCTTCTGTCTTCAACATAAATCTTGCCTCCCGCGGTAGAGTCAAACTTCTCCCTTCTCAGTAGTCACAGCTTCTGCAGAAATTGGTAATATTATTTTGCCGAATTTTGCTAATTTTTAATTTTTTTTTTTTTGTGTTAATGTCTATTGAGTAATTCCTGGTTGCATTTGTATGTGAAGTTCAATGGCATACAGAGGGCGTGGCCGTGGACGCGGTGGATTTTCGGGTGGTGGCGGTTTTGGCTTTGCTAAGCAAGAGCCCTTTGTGCTTTTCCCTGTGAGCTTTTTGTTGCTGCAGTTTTTGCATATGTTTGGCAGTTTGCTAGGTTTCCCTGAATTAGAGGCTTTTCATATTTAACGTCGAAGCTTTTCTTTGCAGGACATTGATTTGCCTATTCCCAAAGGTATATCTGATCTACAGCAAAAAACAGACGCTGTTATTGAGGAAGAAAACTTAATCAATCAAACTCGCAAGTTTCAAAAAATTTGGAAAGACTCTCCTTATTATCTTGAGCAAAGTACTTCGAATGGTTAGCATGATGTTCTTTATACTTCATTATTATTTTTCGTTTATCAGTTCGCATGGTAGTGGAATAAGCAATCTATGAAGCATGTGTATTTCCCTTTCTTTTTCTTGATAAGATATGGATCATGGTCATTCTTTTGATGTTGCGGAGAGCATTTTCGTTGTTCTGGTGTGTTTCAACTCGTTAAATAGATTAGCAACGCTGTAGAGATGCTTGTATGGTGTGTACGGGTAAACTTCTGTATGCGCAGTTTCGATGCAATTCGCACAGATGTGTTGGAAAGCTTTGATCTTAAAAAATAGTCAAACAATATGGATATGGTTGGAGATGAATACATATTTATAATGAATGTGAAACTGATCTCATCAAGATTTTATAGTAAGATGTGAGGAGAAGTTCACACATCCCTTCCAAAAACAACACATTTTCTTCTGTTTGTGGCCATTATGAAAAGTGGCACACAATCATCAAATGTTTAATCAAAGAAGATTCATAATTCACAATAATTTATAACATTCGTTGTCCTCAAAAGGATATTTGTTGCAAGCGGCACTGCTCCTATTTCGTGTTCACAATATATGTTTGAAGCTGATTTTTGCTATAGTTGCATTATATCTGACATGTGAATGCTTTTACTTTTCTTTATGCTTACAAGTTCAGTTCATTAAAAATATAGGTCCGTACTGGCATTTTATTCAAATACCGTATTACTTCTGATTTGATTCTTAATCATTTTTTGGCTTCTTTTGTAATCATAGCAGGTTATGTTTGATAATAATATACTTCTTGAACATGTGGTTGCAGAGAGGCAAAACGAAGATGTAGAAAGATATTCTGACAGAACAAAGCCAAAAACCACGATAAGACGCGGTTCTCTTTTTAGTATATTGGAGCTCAAGGGATTTCCTCAAGAACTGACTGGAGGTCTCTACTCTAAATAGCCATATTAAAAAAAATTGGAATAGTATTCAGAATGCTATATTTTGTTTTATGTTGTCTTCATGCTTTTTACATGCATGCTGATGCAATGGTGTATCAGGTTCAAGGGTGCAGCAGCCAGGTCGAAAGAGAGTTCGATGGAATCCTAACTCAGGTCTTATGAGATTAGATGCTTTCCTTTTTGTGCTGTCTTCTATCATATGTTTTGGTGTTTTTCTCTGTTCTTTAGGAATTTTGAACATAACTGATTAAAAATATCACTCTAACAGGGCTGGAGAAGTTGGATTTATTTGAAAAGCTCGAGCAGCGTCAGGTATGAGAAAGTCTTTAGTCTCTCTAACTAGAATACGTTGGGTCAAAGATCACTGTATCAACATTTGTTTATGAAAAGAATCTATTATTTGTGTTCTAAAGATTTTTCTTGTCATTGGTAGTTTAATTTTTGTACACATTAACTTTCTTTGCCGATAACGTTTCTCCTATGTAGGGCCAAAATGATACAAAAGAAAAGAAAGAAGGTGAAGGTGAGGATGAAGATGAAAATGAAGAGGAGGAGGAACAAGAGGAGGAGGACTTTAGTGATGATGATTATTATAAGGTTCTTCGTAAAAGAAATATTGGGTCTTATATGTTTATTAGATTTTTAAATCATCTATACTAATCACTTCAAAATGGTCATTCGTTGTACTTTGTTTATGTTCCCGTTGCGATTTTCATTGCTTATATTTGCTACCTGATTCCTCACTTGTTCAGAAATAGGAGGCATGTTGGTACAGAATGGATAAGGGCTATTTTAATTTAGTTTCATGTATAATTTGTTTCCGTTCTTATTATTTTCTTGTTTCTAGTAGGATTAGGGCCATGTGTGGGAAAACAAAATGTTTCTGATCAACCTATGGTCTTGCAGGGCTTTGATGTTGATGATGATGAAGATGATTATAATATGGAAGATGATGGTGACGGTAGAAACCATTCATCTGATCCACTGCAATTTTTATCATACTATAGCATGGAATAATTGAGCTTGTGAATTTACTAATAATCTTACCCTTTTGGTTTTAATGATGCAGACGAACCCCTTTTATAGTGAGAAGGTGTTGCATACGACGTGTTCATCTCATTTCTCTTCGATCAAATGGGGTATGGCTGTGCAATCAGTTGCTAATTTTTTTGGTACAAACCTCTTGTTCTTCGAGTAAAACATGTCTTCTTCTGCCAACATTACAGCTTTATTTTGGATCTTCTAGTATTTACCGGATCGGTCATGCATTGACGTTGCGTAGTTTGCTCTTGAATCCAAGTTTTCTTGAGTTTCTACTGTTTTGTAGTTTGCTCTTGAATCCAAGTTTTTAGACTCCGAGAACAAAAATCGAAATCAGTGCTTGGTAAGGCTGTTTTCAAACAACTCCTCTGAGTCCAATCTAACCCCACTGCTTTAGGATCGGCCTCTGAAGACTTGGCCGAAACAACAGCGCCCGACAACCTGGTTATCTTTCTATGTCGAACAACTTTCGACGGCGCGGGGATTGGAGAAGCTCTTCTTCAACGTCTACGTCCGCTCGGGATCTTGACATTGCATGTGTATGGCTCAATAAGCAAGAATATTGATCGTATTTAGGTAAATCTTGAATTCACATGGCACCCACCAATGAATTTACTGAGTGAGACAAAAAAAACAGTTAACTAGATAATTAAGCGGGATATAAAGAATAAACCAAATCGTTACGGCCCCAAATTGCCAGGGTGGAAGTATAATTAACCTTATGCTACTCAAATTAGTTGAGTGCATAAACATGATTATTTTCTATTACAGCGATAAAACACCATTTGCAATAGAACTTGTATAACTTACTAAAACACAAAGATGAAAGTTATCTGCACGCATAAAGTTTTGATAAAAAGCTATGAATTTCCTTTAAAAAAAATATCATTTCAAGATAAGAGGTATTGATCTTTCTCGACAGACATTGCTTAACTCCTTACATAAATTAAACAAATTGACATTTCACCATGAGGATGTTATTTGTTACCATATATAATGGTATCCAAATCATAGACAACCTTAAGAGGATGATAAAGAGAACAATCGATTTCAATTGTGACGTTTGTACAGTGAAATGATGTCGTATATCTTTATATAACAAGAAATGACTTCTGTACATATAAGAACGTAGCCAAGTATTGGTCCCTGTGGAATAAACAGTAAGAATTCATTAGGACAACTGGGCTGGACTTAGGGTAACTGAAAATGAAAGCCCACAGAAAGGATTTGAAGGGATATTTTGGTAAATCAAACATGGGCCACAAAACCCTAATGTGATTTGCTCTGTATTTCGCCTCCTATATATACAGACCGCACCTCCCCTTCTCTCATCCTCCTACACCTCTTCTCTCCGTGTAAGCCTGCAAAATCCTCTGTGATTTGTTTTTATAAATATATTTTTGTTTGAGTTTGATGAGTAAATATGATATATAAAAAGCAAGCAGGGATTGTGTGTATCGGCGTAGTGCTAGAATCAATGCACTCTGATCCGAAAGAGTTCCCTGCAACATCAAACCAAAAGGGGAAGGTGGGCAGTTGTTCTTCATCCGCCTGTTGAAATTTCAACAATCATCTTCCCCATATTCCTTTCTTTTCTTTTCTTTTCTTTTCTTAACCCTCTCTCGTAATTAGGGTTCCTAGGTTTTGATTCATTTGTTACTTTTTTATTCCATGTTTTTGTATGATTAAAATTGAATTTATAGGCTATATTAGCTTGAAATTGTTTCTGGAGTTTGGGTCTCTCTCTGTTTTCGTTGTGATTATTGAAGCTCAAATCTGGATCAAAGAGTTTCTTAAATACAATTAATAAAAACACGAGTATTAAATGGGTAATATTGATTATTTTTTCCTTTTATTTTTGTTGGAATGGTAAATTGTTGGAAAGGTGAGCATGAATAATAAGCTGAAAGTGCTCCTAATTTAGGGTTTTTGGTTTAGGCCGAACTGCAAAGACAGGGCCCATTGGACCACATTGGAAGAAGACTTGGATTTGAGCATAAATATTGGGCTTATAACTGGGCCTATTTTAACATATTTGATGCAGAGACTGGTTTGCTTTCTTCTGGGCTCTGGTCTATACTCGACCAAAAAATAATTACCAATACTTGAACGTGAATTTATTTTCATTCCTTTTCAAATTGTAACCATGAGATTGATTAAGAGTTCATTGATTAAGAGTTCGGTTGTACGTGCTTTTAAAATGACTGAAAATATTTTTGGTGAAAGTATTTTCGGAAACAATCCTTAGTAAAAATGCTAATAAATCCTGGAAAAGCATTTAAATTGTTTCTTGAAGAAGCACATAATTGATGATTCTTGTAGATAGCACTTAAAAAGAGTAAATTGTAGTCATGGTCCCTCAAATTTAATCGAATTGGAACAATAGTCCTTCAACTAAAAATCCATTACCATTGGTCCCTCAACTTATCAAAATGTGTAACTATAATTCTTTTCATCAATTTCATTAAAATTTTATCAAAATAAGTTATGTTGGAATTATCATTTGTACAATAGGGTCCCTCAACTCATCAAAGTTTGTAATTATGATCATTTTCGTCAACTACGTCAAAATTTTTGTCAAAACGAGTTATGTTGGAATAACCATTGCTATAATTAGGTTAAAGTTAAGAGATCATTTCTCCAGTTGAATTAAAGTTGAGGGACCAATGATAATTGATTTTTAGTTGAGGGATCATAGCTGCACGTTTTGATGAGTTAAGGGACCAATGGTAATGAATTTTTAGTTGAGGAACCATTGTTCCAATTGAGTTAAAATTAAGGGACCATAGCTTCAATTTACTCCACTTAAAAAAAACACATAAAAACGACTCCTAAATCAAATAGAATTACGAACTACAAGTGAACCATAACTAGTATGGTTTGATACGGTGCAGTTTTGGGGTAAAACTGAAAATGAGATTGAAATTTATTTAGGTTTGGTTTTACAATGTGAATCAGAATAGAACTAAACCATTTGGTTTCAAACGATTTTGTTTTTCAGGTTGGGCCTCAATTATGGGCCTGTTAAAAAATTGGTATCAATAAAAGTATTCAACATTCAAACAAACTCACTCCAAAACTTAGTCATTTGCAAACTAAATGCTTTATAGCATTCATACAAATCAATTTAAAAAAAAAATTCATGATTTGCAGTGTGACTATATGATAGGGCAGAATGAAAGAGACGAAAAGGACGGGGGAGTAGAGGATGTGAGAGAGGAGGAGATGTATGTGTGTTGTCGAGACTCGAATTGGTATCATCAACTTGAGTCCACGCTAAATGTATAGACTCAACCAAATAACCAATTACCCCCAATACCTAATTAGCTATTAAATTAAAAAAAATATTATATTAAGCGTCTTAGTTCGTTTTCAGTTGGGTTTCAAAAATTAGGAAATGAAATCATTTAGTTTGCTGTTCAGTTCCTATTAGGAACTAAAGTCATTTAGTTTGCGGTTCGGTTTCAAAACCGTAAAAAATGAACCATTTAGTGCGGTCTAATTTAGTCCATTCCATTTCAATTTTTGATTTCAAGTGTCCACCGAAACTAAAAGCGTTTACCCTTGCCATCGAGATTCCAGTTAAAATTTTTCCTCCTCCAAAATGTCCTTCGTCCAAAAGAGAGAAGGTAGTATTTGATTGGTTGTTACAGAAGTGTGGGTAGGCCCATAGCCAGAGAGCTAGACAATGGCAGGCTAAAGGCCTATTCCGAATACTTGTGAACTGGGAGTGAAAATGTTGGGTTGCCCATGGGGTGGTCCATGGAGTTATGCTCCTATATATTTGTTTTATTAAATAAATTAAAAATAAATCGGTGTCAGATTTGGCATCCCTTGTTAATGGTCCCGTTCAATCGCTACTCAAAGGATCAGGGGTGAGGTGGTGCTTAGCTGCTACAATATACGCCTAATTTAAAGTGGTCCACGTTCAACTTATATTTGGTTGGCATGGACTGGTGTTACGTGAACCAGAACTATTCATATATATCCATCTTCATATGGTCCATATCTTGATCTCACGATCATTCGCGATGTAAAAGGGACATCATGATCTTCAAGATCCGTTTATTAGGAGCTGAAGATTTACTCAAACACATTTTTAATATAAAAAACAGGATAATATATGCAATGTACTAATACAACTTCGGTGGACAAATTTACTAAAACAGGATAATCCATACAATGTATATTCAAATCATTTTTTTCGTCGTATATCAAAAGTATCAAGATAAGTATTTAATGAATAGTGTAACCATAACCATCATAATCAATCCCCCATGCTTCAAAATTGTCCTAAAACCAACTGGTATTATTGTTTTCTTGACTTTGTACACCTAAATGATATATCCGTTGAAATTTCCAAATAATATTATCCCATGTAGCATCATTTTCCCTAAAATCTTCAAAATCTAGCAACAAAACCATATGGTGTTGCCTTGTCCCTCGATGAATGCATGTTGCATGCCTTTCATGTCCCCAAAACCCACTTTCAGAAGAGCAGTTGATGTTCTATACTCATGGACTACCTGATATCAGAATAATTGGACCGACTACTAATAATCCCCATGTGAAAATGGATGGATGGATCCATTGAACATTATTGTTAGCATGCTGTATCAACAGTTGGTACACAAGTCACCAAAATTAAAATTATGGGATTTTAAAGCTATCTTTTAAAAAATATATGGTCGGTGGGTCGATATGTTGTGGGGTTCTTCTGTATTCGACTCGAGAAACCTCTCATACCATATGACAAATTGTTGCGAGCACTTGTCATGGTTCAAGCAAGTGTGCGTGATGAAATTTAAAGGCAGGTTTTGTACGGAGATGACTTGTGATGTGTCTTTACTGATGGAGAAACAACTTATCTAACTCTTGGATTTCATACATTTGGTGCAACGCAATTGTGTGAATGTTCTAGACTATGGTTTGGCGTCCATGCAAATCATATACCATCATCAGAATTGCTAGGGTTTTAGTCAATGTTCTTACCACTAAAGTTGTAGGTAGGAGAGAGGAAGGCAAAAGTTTAGATTTTATTTTTTGAGAGGAATAATATAGGGTATTTTCTGTACACGACAATGAAGGAGTAAATTACTACTTAGTAATACGGTATAGTGGTATTCTTCTTCACTTTATGTAAAAGGTTTTATGTTCAATACTCGTGAATAACAAGATTGATACCACTTATTATAGCTGACTCATTGTGTAGCTTAAGTCGGTCTCCCACCGCCTTAACATAAATTATATAGGGGTTTTTGAACTTTAATCCCTCAAGAAGATTAAAATTTAAAAAAAACCTGGTGTTAGATTAAATATTGATTTTAGTCCCTAATGTGCCCTTAATTCAAAATAATTAATATGCATTTTATTTAATGTCTCCCATTAAATATTTAAATTTATTAATACACAAATTTTAATTTATTTTTTGACCAAAAAAGAGTTTTTTAATTTATTAATTTTATTTAACATTCTTCAAACTTGAAAGACTCAATTAATGTACCTAAATGTTAGTACCGAAATATATTATATTGAACTAATATATTTAAATGTTAGCACCGAAATGTATGTACCTAAATATATGCACCGAAAAGTATTAATATTAAATTAATGTACCTAAATGTATGTACCGAAATGTATGCACTGAAATGTTAGTACCGAAAATGTATTATATTGAATTAATGTACCTAAATGTTTGTATCGAAATGTATGTACCGAAATGTGTGTACCTAAATGTATGCACCGAAATGTATTATAATGAATTTAATATACCTAAATGAAGAAGATAAAGTACATCAAAATATATTGTATAACAAAAATTAGTTTATCTAAATGTTCACAACAAAATATATTACGATGAATGAAATGAAAATAAAAATTATAATGAAATAAAATTAATACATTAAAAATTAGAAACAAAAAGATAAATAATTAAAAAATCAAAATATAATTAATAAATGAGGTTATTAATGTATCAAGGGACTAAAATTAGATTTTGATCTTACTCATGGTTTTAATCAAAAAGTCATCTTTTCCAAGGATTAAAATGAAGTTTTCTTTGTAATTTAAAAAAAAGTAACGTATCAACTGGCTAGAATGAAATTAAAGTGAATAAGTTGTTGAACCAAAGAAAGAAGTTTTGAGTGCCAAACCAACAAACCTTTGAATTTTAACGATAATGACAAAATAAAGGATAAAGTGAATAGTACCAGGTTTGACTTTTTAGTGTAAAAATGTGGTTTTTCGTTAAAGTGAACAGTATCGCGAGCTTTTCGTTAAAACTCCTTGTACTAATAACTAGCAACTTTATATGTGGAAAATTATCTGCAAATAAACATCTCCCTAGAAGTCTTTTGTACTCCCACAGAGTCTTTCTGGAAATAGAATTTAATTAGTACCCCATCACTCATTCAACTGTTCTTAAATAAGAAATTACTTTAATAAAGGTGGGATTTAGAAGTGCTTCCTAACGTTAGGTAAAATGTAGCAAGCTACACAAATCAACCTTAATACATCCTTCCTTTTTCCCAAGTAGGAAATTAGCACCACTCTGCCCTTCTTGCAAGTATAAATTTTTGTATCAAAGTTGGTGCCTTTAACTTTCTTTAGTAAGCAAATAACAAACTACAAAAGCCTTCACCATGGTAGGAGAATAGTGGGCACCTGAAAATTACTAATATAACTCAAGCCTTCACTTAAGAGATTTTGTATGAACTTATAACAAATTGGACTAGTATTATTCATCATATTGCCAGTTTGTTTTATAATAGAATCTCAAATTATTTCATTGTAATGTGTTGTTTCTGCGTTAATAATGTCACACGTAATATAATGTGTTGAGAGTGCAAACTTCACATCAGAAAATTCAAAAACCTTACACATGCTTAGAAGTTGAGATACCATTCCATATTGCTAATTAATTTTGCATAGACCTTCAACTTCCTTCACCTTCAAGTATACCCCTAACCCTACAAACTCATGGTCGGAGAATGCAATTAGATATATGCCAAATGCGGGACAAAATAATATGGAGAAGCCCATAAGGGTAGTTTTATAAAGACATCCCACCCTAGCTTATATATGTGATAGTAACTGTGACTTGGACGTGGATGAGGTCCCATAAAATTGAACAGCAACAAAGCACAAAATTCATGTATCAACCACAAAGACCAAAAAACAAAACCACCACAAACATTTAACCTCTTCGCACGCTCTTTCATTGTCTGCTGCTATTTGTCCTCAACATCAACATATTCTACGGATGAATGTCTTTTCCGGAACTCAATACCACCTCTTTTTTTTTTTTATGAAGAATACCACCTCATATTATTCAGATGGTTAAAGTTTTCTTTTTGACAGACGGTAAAATAATTATATTAGATTTATTTAATCCACAAGGAGTGGGATTGAAGCTTGAGTGTAAGCGGTGAAGCGCACTATTTATAGCCAACTTAGCTAAATTTATGTTTGAACGAAAAAACAAAATATGACATGCATTGAATAGAACCAAACAATATTGTCATTTCTTTTCTTCTAAAGGGTAAAGCTAGAGAAACTAAATTTTATAAACCAAATGATGTGGTTGTTGATAATTGAATTATTACTTAAGTGTTAGCTAATGTGCTTATTTCTTTTTGGTAGCACATCATTTAGTTTGCAAATTTGGTTTGAAAATTCGCATTATCCTCGTCAAAATAATGAAAAGGCTAGTTCTTAGGTAGGAAAACTGAATGAAAAAGTAAGCCGCAGTTAGACGAACTATAGACATTTATGTACTGGATGTCTCGGTATATTTTTCATCCTGAATACGATACATAACGTAAATAATATTATAGGGAATGACAAATGGACAGCAAATAGAACAAGATGAAAAATAAGTAAGGAAAAAGAAAGAAAATGGAACCTAATGTTGGGAATGAAATGGACCTCTCCTACGCCACATTAATTAAGCACACCACTTAATGTCATTTCAAACTCGTACCAAACTTCACCCCTTTTATTTAATTAATTAATTAATTAAAAGACTTGAGAGGCCACACGTACACACTCTCATTACCATATGTATTTGGAGTGTTAGGTTTGTAATTTGCAGGATAATCTTCTCAATTCTCCCAACCAGTATTCTAATTATTGTTATCAGGCTGTGCTAATCACGTTTTTTGCTTAATGTAATTATTGACGTCGCAAAACGAAGGGTGCAAAGCACGTCGTGAATGAATATTGCTAGTGTACGTGAGTGTGACCTTATTATTATATCACTTTGAGATGTACACGCATCTCTTTTTTAGTACTCTCAATCTCATTAAGCCATGCATGCATCCATGATGCTTGCAACCTTCAGTTTGAATTCATTTCAAGTCTCTAGTTGGTTGCCTTGGTTTGTACGTTTTTTTTCTCTATTAAATTATGGGTCTTCCAGTTTTGTGAATATTACTCCAATTGCTCATGTAATGAGTTCATTTTTTCACACACATATATATGTGAAAAGGCTCTCTCCTCTTCACATAAAATTCTGACTCCACTACTGTTAATAGTAACCTTTATTTACTCACTCCTTTACAAATAAACCATAATTGTAAAACTACTTCTAGACAATTATTTTGCTATATATGTATCCAAATCTAAATAATATCGCCAAACTATAGCAAGTAGGAAGTAGGAGGAGATTGAATAACTGAGTCCAACCAAAGCCACCCTACATGGATTATAAAAAGCCTGGAAAACCAAACCCTAGCTAATTAGACAGCATAATGAAAGGGTCAACTTGCTTTTCGATCTCTTTGTATAATGATGCCATAAATCTTCGTTGGGTGGATGAAACAATAATTACAGAACGAAAAGTATTTAATTATGGAGATCGAGTGGGAGGGAGGGAGATGGAGTTTGTCTCCCCCCAAACAGGCCTCATCCTCATGTTTGGGTAATGACTGTTGCCTTTCTCCGACATATGGCCGCACCCATCCACCATTTTCCAAATTAAGAACTAGAGGACACTAAGTGTTAGGGGCTCACTGTTATTATATATCCTTATGTTTAAATTTAATTTGCTTATTATTTATTATTATGGTAGTCGAGAGACACAGCTGGGTGTCTAAACAAAAAAATATGTCGTGAAATTATGTAAAGGATACGTTCGGAGTTCAATGTTCTAATAACTCTCGGCTCCCAGTTGCTCGGAGGTAAACTGAAACTGGGTTAACCTGCTGTTTAAACAGATATTATAGTTTGTTTCGAAAAACAGATAAGGTTAGTTTTTGCTTAGTGAATGGTAGAATAGGCTGAATAGGAATAGCAGGGAAAGGAAATTATTAGGGTAAATGAACGAATGTAATCGACTCTTATACTTACTGTTGCTCACATACAAGAAGACTACCTAAACATTACCCAAAAAAAAAAAAAAAAAAAACAGTTAACTACCAAAACTTGTACTATCATTTCTGGTGCGGCGTTCATGACTTATCAACCATATCATCTAGTACGTACTTTTTGCTTGCAAGTCAAGAATTCTTCTCATGTCTTGCCTTGGTATGGTTTTGTTTTATATTTAGACTTGGAGACCCTTCAAAATCATGATTGTATCTCTGAACTAGGGTTGATATACTATTTCCCGGTCGAGCTGTCTTGTAACGATCTCTAGAGTCTTCAGTTGAATTTGTCTTCTTTCCCGTAATAGTTCATTTGATGCGGCGCAATTTCAAAATGAGCATCAAGCTTCTGAAAGCTATGTTTTTTAGGGATCTTCGATCGCCTTATATAACTATGTAGAAGTGGTTTTCACTCGGGAGATCAACAACATGCATGAAGGATACTATATATATGACAAACGTGTAACCTTGTGAAGTTGGTACATGTACAGTAATTTGTATATGTTGTGTTTAATTTATAATGCCGTAATTTGAATTATCATACTTAACTTGTCTCATCTTATAAAAAAAGGTTTAATGTATCTTGACATTACTTGGACGAATGAGTCTTTGTATATATGGGAACATAGAATATCCCGATTAATTAATGAGACCACACCATGTGTATAATTTATCAAATATAACTACTATTGTTTTGAAGGAATATGCTGACCGCTAATCATACTTGACTATCAAGCCACATTCTCTACGAAGGCTATAGAAGCCCACAATCAACATTCCCGCTGGCCATTCTTTGCAAATGGTGCAAGTTGATCTCCACGCATCCTATGCAGATTACCTTGATATGTAATGAGCATGCCTACCAGGCTCTTAGTATGGCAAGACTCTCCGAAACATATTTCAAAAATCTCAGAGGAATATTCCTCCATTGGGCTGCAGACAATGTAACACTCTATTAACAGGTTCAACGAACCTGGACTTGGACACTAAGGTTAACTCCCCAGTTCCCTATAAATAGTCAAGGCCATCTACTTTATTCCGGTAATCAAGAACTCTCGCCACACTCTTATTACTTCCTACAGTCGTCATGTCTTAGACATCGAAGGCCCTTTGGATAACACCACACTGGTGTTAGTCTAACTTAGTTTGTCTATTTTCTTTGTGTGAGTAGGTTTTCGTCAAATCAATCGCAACAAGAGTTTGCTCTGACAGTATATATCAAAACAAATATAAAGGAAACTAAATGATAATCATCTATTTCAGTTGAATTGAACGTGGTAAATACCAAAAATATAAAAAACAACATTTAAGGAATCTCTTGCATATTCATTAATCTTCAAAGTGAGGTATAGATAGGAGTTACAATTAGTACTACATATGCACTTCATCAATGTAGGACAAAATACTACCATTTACACTTAACTAATATTTACACATATAACTCACAACAATCCCCCTCAAGTTGGAGCAAAGATGTCACGAACACCCATCTAATCAAGCAAGCTGGAAAACACAATACTAGACACACGCTTAGTAAGCACATCAGCGAGTTGATCTTCAAATCCTACAAACGGAAAAGCAATAATTCCAGATCTAATTTTTCCATGATGAAATGCTGATTAATCTCCAGATGTTTTGTATGATCATGTTACACTAGATTATGAGCAATCTCAGTAGTAGCTTTATTATCACAATGGAGTTTCATAGCACCCTTGAGTTCAAATGCAAGATCCCTCAACAACTTCTTCAACCACAACAACTCACATACACCATGAGACATACCACAAACTCAGCTTCTCCACTTGATCTAGCAACCACTTTCTATTTCTTGCTTCTCTAAGTAACTAGATTACCACCCATAAAAGTAAAGTGTTCAAATACCTCAAAATACGGATTACTGCATCCATATGAGCTTCACTAGGGTGTGCATAAACTGGTTTACCACACTAATTGCATAAGTAATGCCAGGACGAGTGTAACAAATAAATTAATCTCCCTATAGCCTCTGAGATTGTTCCTTATGCGTAGGAACTTGATCCGAAAATAAGCTCAAACGATGGTTCTGCTAAAGTATCAACATATTTGCAATCCAACATACCAGTTTTAGTTAACAAATCAAGAACATACTTTCGTTGAGATAGAAAAATACCATGCTTAGATTGTGCAACCTCGATTCCAAGAAAATACTACAATTCACCAATTTCTTCATCTCAGATTTAGTAGCTAGGTACTTTTGAAGACGTACTCTTTCTTATTGTCATCATTCACAATCATGTCATCAACATAAACAATCAATGCAATTAGCTTACCATTTAGTCACTTAAAAAACAAAGTATGATTTGAATGACTCTTGAAATATCCAAACTTCATCATTGAACTTGTAAACCTTTCAAACCACGCTCTAGGAGATTGTTTCAAACCATATAAAGCCTTTCGCAATCTTCACATAACACCTTTTTCAGAAGATATTCTGGTACCTGGTGGGAGATCCATATTGAACTTCCCTCTTAAGATGACCATGGAGGAAAACATTATTGACATCAAACTACATTAGGGACCAATCCTGGTTTGCTGCTAAGGACACAAACGGTATTAATTTTGGCAACATGAGCAAAACTCTCCTAATAGCCCACACCATAGATTTGTGCATAACCCTAGGAACTAATCTAGCTTTTTACCAATCAATAGAACCATCTATTTTGGGCTTGATATTGAACATTCATCTACATCCAACATCTTTCTTCCTTTTGGCAAAGGTTTCAAATCACAAGTGGAATTGTTTTATAGAGCTTCCATCTCAATATTCATGGCATTAACTAGACCTAGCAATTGTGTCATGTTAGCCATGTTCATATCATTTTTGTGGCATACACGATATATTAACGGATATTGTCGTGTCATACCCGTTAAAATAAATGTATAATATGACTCGACCCGATAAAATTAACGGATAATATGACTCAACACTTACCCGTTATAGTAAGTTCAATAAATAATAAAATGAAAAACGTCATAGTAAATTAGTACCTACAAACCACGTAGTCACTAAATTAGTATCAACATACGCTAAACGCTAAATCCTAAAAATGCAAACGACAATGTAACCATCGACAAAGTGTAGATGATGCGATCGCAAGCATTTGACAAAAAAAATTTCACATTTTAAAATGAATTATTACACATTTTTCAACTCCATCTAAAAAACTGTTCACAAGGGTTAAGAGGGTTTTAAAAATCCAAACGAGGATGTACCCATCATCAAAGCATAGAGATGCAATCACGAGTTTTTTAATAGTTTTTCACATTTGTAAATTAATTATTATTAATTTTTGTGCTTTGGTATTTCGTAGGAAAAATCAAATTACATTAATGAGCAGTCAAAGTCGATTGATCATTGTTGACTACCGTTAACCAACGGTAAGGACTTAATCGTACTTATGTGAGATTAAATCGTATGACTGTTGCAGTAAGGTTTGTTTAGTAGTTTAAAATTACCAAACTAACCTTTTTCTTAATGGGTTGAAACAGGTTACCCGCAAGTAGACTTGTTAAAAACCCGTCATCAATGGATGACCTGACAACGAGTCAATTAGTTAACGTGTTGACCCATAATCTGTTATTTTCATGTTGTTCTGTGTCGGGTTAACAAGTCGTGCAAAAAATTGCCAAGTCTAGCATTAACCCATCTAGGGTCAGGCAAAGTATCTACCAATTTTTTTGGAACAAATATACTAGATAGCTAACATATGTATTGTGAGATCCCGTATTGTTTAGAGTTTATGTTAGGTATTATTACTACCGTGATTTTATCCCTATCCAACTCTTAGCTGAGGTAAATTACCATTCATCCTATTTATGTCTACGTGGCTAGCTATCATTTTTACCAATCTAAATTCCTATAGGAAATAAGGATTAGGTGCTTAGTGGGCACGTATAGATGATGACTATGTGAAGCTACCTTGTGGACGTATGCTCTATATTGCCATGCAATTGACACCTCTCAATAGGATAGTTATCAAGTCCTTATAGTTTATTCATGTATATTAAATTAATAATAGAGTTTTTATCACAAATAGTCCCTGAAATTGACCCTCACCATCAAGATGGTCCTTGAAATTGAAAATCAATCAATGTAGTCCCTGAAAATATGTGTTGCAAATCAATGTGGTCATTCCGTCACAATTTTGTCAAAAATTCTATTAAGTGCTGATGTGACATATAAATGGGTCCTATAAGTCATTTTTCTCACAAATGATCCTTGAAATTGACCTGCAACATTAAAATGGTCCCTGAATTTGACTCGCAACATCAAAATGGTCCATGAAATTGAAAATCAATCAATGTAGTCCCGAAGGTAAATGTCTCAAATCAATGTAGTCCTTCTGTGACAATTCTGTCAAAAATTATGTTATGTGCTGACACATAAATGGATCACACAAGTCTAATTAAATTAAAAAATTACAAATAGGTTTAATAATTTAATAGTTAATAAAAAGTTGTGAACCCAAAAACCCAGTCATGCAATCACCTCCAATTTCAGTCCACATTCCTCTACCTCCTTCGATGTCTATTCTCTAAAAAAAATCTCAATGCACCCATCTTTACACACTTCAACACCCTTCATTGAATTGAACCTAGATAGAGATCACCTTTGGTGACGGCTTGGCTGATTGGCAACGATTTCTGGGACATCACTGTTAACATTTAGGCGATCAACATCCTCACAACCTTAATCTTGGAAAGCTTGTTCCGCACTTCCCTAGTGGTCTGGTGACTCAAAGAACGACGAGGTCTGCCTTGAGATAATGAGGTTATAACCGATGTGCGTTTATTGTTGGTTGAAAACTATTTCCAAACTCTCTTAGGCCTTGGTTAAGCCTTGTGCCTTTGAGAATTTATGGAATGGATCTCTATTTGGAGTAGGACCTACTATAAGAAAAAAATTCTATTGTGCAAAAAGGTATTTAGACAACTTTTTAAATTAATTATTAAACCCACATCAGCACATAACAATTTTTTTTTACAGAATTGTGACGGAAGAATCATATTGATTTGCGAAAGTTTGCAACCGCCATATCCTAGTATAAATAGGACTTTCCTATCTTTAGTTTCAAACATGAATTGGTTGATAAATGCATGCTATGCATGCAAGTGTTCGTTGTCAATCTATAGAACTTCGTATTTATAATCAAAATCGTTCATATTATAAATCACCTTATAAAGATCGCCTATGCAAAAAATCAATTAAAATTAAGGTCTTTTAGTCATCAAAATGTTTAAAAACAAATGAACAGTATTGGTAAAATCATTACTAACCGTCTATGTATTTGTTACAATAGATTGACTAAATTAAATACCTTAGTTTTAATTTATTTTTTACAAATTTGATCTTTACAGTGTGACGGTTCTGATCATAAGCAAAAAGTTCTGTGATTATAACACTAAGAGTTTTGAGTAGGAGTTCTTACTCATTTTTTAGTAGCCAAGTATTGTTCTATATATTATATATGTTTAGAGAGAGAGAGAGAGAGAGAGAGAGAGAGAGATTGGAAAAGAAAATAGAGTGGAAAAAATACATGGTGTTAGAAGTGATTAAGGAGCTTACTCAAGTACGTGGAGCTTAGCTATTACAGTAGTGATGTGGATCTTCGTTTTAGCTTTGGAATCGAGGTAGGGTTTTTTTTTGGAAACTTATCACCATTGGGGTATTTGTCTTGTTTAAGCTTTATGAAATATGTGTTATACTTGATCTATCTCTATAATTGATATAATTGTGTATTTTGGAATATGATATTCATGTTACTAATTGTGATAATGTTGAATATATGAATATGTCATTACATATTGGAGTGGAAAGATTTTATTGGTTATTCGAGATTGGGATATGGAAATGGAACTATCTTTTGTGTGGTTGAGTTTGACTCTTGTAGGGACCAGCAAGGGTGGCAAAAGTAAAAATATAGGAATGGTACAAAGTAATGGTAAAAGTTTGGTTTCAAACATGATTTGTTTGATAAATGCAAGTGTTATTATGTAAAGGTGGTGTGTATATGTAATATATGTATGTACTTGTGTGTGTGTATATTACTAACCTTCATGCACGCGCATGAGCGCGTGCATAAGGTATTTTTTGAATCATTGTGTGTTACGTGCGACTTACACGTTTTAAATGTATTTATATGCGTAAATTAACAGAAGGAAAGTCAAATATTTGAAGTAAATGAATAATCTTAGATCATGCTAGAATAAACCCCTCATAAACCAATTAAAGCAGCTGAATCCACATAATAAAATCGGTCTCTATTGAATTTCTATTAAGAATAGAGAAGATAATATTTAATAAACAACTGATTGAATCGCATTATTGCTAACCCATTGTGAGGCTAAGCCCATCCCCTCCGCCTTAGTATAGATAATATCGTTTGTTTAAAAAAAACAATCATTTGACAACTAATTTAATCACATTATTACTCACGTGCGAATGACCTTTTTTATAACCGGCATTACACACCTCTTAAGATGTTTTGAACGTGTTTATAAATAGAGAAAATAATATTTAATGAACAACTGATTGAATCACCTTATTGCTAGCCTATTGTGAGGTACTAATTACTAAAAAAAATTGTACAAAAAAATTAATTATTAAAAAGACGAAAATACGCTTGCCACATTTGATGCATTATTTTGGGTTGCTTTTGAAGTTTTTTGTTTGAGGGGCATTTTTGTCCAAATTTTTTTTTTGGTGAAGCTTGTGACACCAAAAAATATTGTTCATTAGGCCATTGGCTTTATATATAAAGATATACGTTTAGAGAGAGAGAGAGAGATTATAAAAGAAAATAGAGTGGAAGAAATACATGATGTTATGAGTGATCAAGGAGCTTGCTCAACTACGTGGAGCTTAGCTATTACAGTAGTGATGTGAATCTTCGTTTTAGTTTCGGAATCGAGGTAGGGTTTTTTGGGAACTTATCACCATTGGGGTATTTGTCTTGTTTAAGCTTTGTGAAATATGTGTTATACTTAATCTATCTCTATAATTTATATAATTGTGTAGTTTGGAATATGATATTCATGTTACCAATCGTGATAATGTTGAATATATGCATATGTCATTGCATATTGGAGTGGAAGGATTTTATTGGTTATTCAAGATTGGGATATGGAAATGGAATTATCCTTTGTGTGGTTGAGTTCGACTATCGTATGGACCAGCAAGGGTGGCAAAAGTGAAATTATAGGAATGGTACAAAGTAGTAGGGACTCTAGCAACCGAGAGAAGGACAAGACGACCAACAAAAATGAGTATTTGGGATGATTGAATTACGAATGTTAGTTTGTATTATACAACATTCGGACCACCGCTCTATAGTGGTAAAATGCATAGTATGGGACATGCAAGTTTGCATGTTTTATTATATAAATTAACGGGTTGGGGTAATTGAAGTTAAGTTGCATTTCATGGTTCATCATGTAATTAAATTTTGATTAATGATAACATGTTATAATTGATTACATGTTGTATGACACTTGGTTTAGCCATGACAATTATCCTTGATAAGACTTATGTCCCTACTGAGCTGTAGTTTTGCTCACCCTATACATTTTAGACCTTGCATGTTTGGTACAAGATTAACGAAGGGTAGAAGAGCTGAGATTGTGGTAGAGACGAGAGATTTAAGTTTTTACTTTATTTTGTATACATGTAAGGATTTTGGAGCTACTTGTATAACAGAAGTTCGCTTTTCATATTTATTTTTATTTTTACTCGCGCGCCTGGCATGGAGTCATTTTTTCTGTCGACCCCAAGTCCAGGGTGTGACATGTGTGACTACGATGGGTAAACACATAATTGTTAATAGGATACTTGGCTTTAGCCTGCATATCAGTCTTGTATTGTACTTTATATTTCCATGATTAGCTCGTGGAGGCAACTGATAAGTAGATGAATGCAAACCACCAAAATTTACCTCATGTTTGTTCTCATCTGCTTTGTGCTTGATAGTGATCACACATCTACATCCAACAACATTTTTCCTGTTGACAAAGGTTTTAAATCTCAAGTGGAACATTTTTATAGAGCTTCCATCTTAACATTCATGACATTAACCCATTTAGGGTCAGACAAAGAATCTTGCAATTTTGTTGGAACAAATACACTAGATAGATAACGTATGTAGGATGCATATGGTTTGGACAAACAATGAGTAGACACATAATTGTTGATATGATACTTGCTTTGGAATGCGTATTAGGCTCATATTGTACATTAGGTTTTCCATGATTAGCTCGTGGAAACAACTGATAAGTAGATGAATGGAAACCATCAAAATTTACCTCATGGGTGTCATCATCAGCAACTCATTAGACAAACCAACGATAGTAAACCACTCATTAACAGAAAAAAAACTCTAAACGTGTGGTATTACACATGGGCAACCGATCATTGGGTGCATCTCACAGGTTGTCAGCACACAGAGCCTCGGGAACGACTGTCGACGGGTCGCTATCTATGGCCGACTAGTCAATATCATGTAGCAGAACATGTTCCATCCCTAATTTAGCTTAAAATAAATCATCCACACCATTTGTTCGACTCTGCACTTCACTCCGCCTTTCATCTTGAAGTGAGGAGCTGGAATAGGGCTTCACAAAATACAGAACCTCCTTATGGGAGGTAACATTCATGATAGTATAAGTTTTTTGAGTCAGAGGATGGTACCATTTATTGCCTTTCTGATTATGCGTACCAAATAAACATACATTGGAGAGCACACACGTCAAGTTTACTCCGCTGATGAGAGTAGAAACACATACACCATACACCCAAACACTTAGGAGGAAGTTTGAATACAAAGACAAGAGAGACATGTTTTTTAGCACACCAAGCAGCGTCTGAAAATCCAAAACTCGACTCGAAAAAAAATTTGATCAAATACATAGCAGCCAAAATAGCATGACCTGACAAATGATTAGGAATACACTTGACCAACATCAAGGAGTGAGCAACCTCTATTATTTGACGATTCTTCAGTTCTAACACACCATTGTGTTGGGGTGTAAACAGAGTAGTCTTTTGATGAATAACACCCTGATCACGAAAGAAACACGCTAAAGTATTATTCACATACTCTCTTTTGTTATCAGACGTGAAGATTTTAACTTTAGTGTGAAACTGAGTAGACATTATTTCACAAAATCCTTGAAGAAGAGAAGGGACATCACTCTTATTCTTTATCAACCAAGTATAATCATCAATCAAAGTAACAAAACAACGAATCCATTGTAAGTAACCTTCGTCGGATTTTGCACATCAAAATGTACCAAATCAATTGACAAAGTAGCTTTAGAATCACTTACTAGAAAGGAAGCACGATGACTCTAAGCCATGAAACATGTTTCACAATTGAACTCTAAATCACTACAAGTGTGAAACAAAGAAGGAAATAAATGCTTCAGATAACTGAATGACGGATTTTCCAAACGTCGATGCCACAACCAAATTTGATGTTTATTATCCACTTTGGCACTTAGAACTCGATGGTTACTTGAATCTTAAACAATTGTATCCTCCATAGTCAAGATGTACAAACACCTAATTCTTTTACCACAACTAATTTTCTTTTGAGTTTTAAGGTCTTGAAATAACAATACGTGGGATATAAGTGAGCAAAACAATATTATGTATCAAGTAGTTTTCCCGCCGACAAAAAATTTGCACTTAACTTGGGAACAAGTAGAGCTTTGGCAGCTGATAAGGTCAGAGTAAGAGATTAATTCCTTTACCCTTCATAGGTGAATGTGCTTCATTTGCAGTAGTAATATATGCATCACAAACATAATCATGTAACTTATCAAACACTCTAGGGTCACCAGTCACATGATCAATGGCTTCAATATCAATTATCCACTTCTTTGTTCTATCAAGATGCATAACAACACTACGATTATATTGAGTCATTTAGCCAACACACAAATATTTAAGGCACAAGGGATGCAGTGGAATTGAGACAATTTACCAATAATACTATTGATGTTGTACCATAATCACTATTCATTTACACACTAAGGCAGATCACTGTTCACGGTATTATAGCAGAATCACTCACTGCCATACACTGTTTAACAAGCACTATTCACTTTTTTTTTTTTTTTTTTTACTAAAGGAAATCACGAAAACCAAAACCCTAACTGAATACTTAGGTCAGAGTACTAAGAAAAAGTGGACACGAAAATTTAAAGCACACAGGTCACCAAAAGCGAATGCTTTTATGCCAAGTTGAACTGAACATGATAAATACCAAAAATATAAAACAATATTTGGAGAACTCTTTGTATATTCATTAAACTCTAAAATAAAATATATATAGGAGTTACAATTGGTATTACATATACACTTTATTGATGTATGACAAAAAACTATTATTCACAGTTAACTAATATTTACACATATAACTCGCATAACGCGCAATAATTCTTAATCCTTGGGAAATGAAATTGAATTCGTATTCTCCCTTTTTCACATTCGAAGGCATGAATCAAAATATTCTTGTAATATGAATGAATCATCACAAATTAAACTCAAGAGTAAATACTTACGTATACTTATATTTCATCAACCTTCCACTCTCCACCCATACACTCTAAGAGTTTCCCTTTAATATTTAAGTAATAAAATTAAATATGTCAGCCGGACTGGTGACTTTGTCTGAAATACCCCCAACACAATGAGAGAAGAAGATTACGATTTATGGTACAATTGGTAATAAACTTCTTTTATTGGTAATAATCCCCACAAAAAACAGAGAAAAGCGTAGATCTCCGTTTGCCAGATGAAATCTCCGCACACTGTCTTGAACAAATAACAATTGATTTTATTTCTTTTTTTTTTAATTTCTTTCTTATCGGGATCCCTTCCACTTAATCTTCATGATCCATAAATTCGGATCATTGAAATTTGATTCAACGGTTAAAATTATTATAACTTTTAATGAAGTCTTCTGTTTGTAGCCGTTGGATCAAATTTTAAGGATTCGAATTTATGGATAATGAAGCTTAGGTGGAAGGGATCCGGATCCCTTTCCCTTTTTAGGCATGCAAAGCAAAATGGCCACCTAGGTTAGACCTAGCCAGTGGTAGCTGCCACTCAACTCTATCCCAAACGGACTTGGATTGTCTGCCCTCCCATTTTGGTGCCCTTCCCGTGCCCTCCTGTTTTGTGTGGTCACGGTTAAGTCACGTCAACATTTTATATTGTTTTTTTATAAAAATAATAAAACAAAAAGAAATAGTAATATAAAATGTTGACGTGGCTTAACCGTGACCACACAAACAGAAGGGCACGAGGAGGGCACCGAAATGGGAAGGCAGACAATTCAAATCCATCCCAAACAACACACGTCAGACTTGGGTAACTGTGACTCTCGTTATCTGTTTCAATTACTGTTTGGCTGCCAAGAAAAAACTGGTGAGAAAATTACAATAGTGTTTCTTTTCAACTACAGAGAGAGAGAGTAAAAAGTTAAACACCAAGTTGCACCGACTACTAGTTGGTTAGTTAAAGGGCCAACTTTACCTTACACTGTTTAAGTTTTCGAGTGATTTTTAAAACTAATTACAAAGTATCAATTTTTTAGTTCTTCATTAATTTGATAATGTGACGATTATGGGACTCGTTTATTTTAATACCCGTGTAAGGCACACTTGCACTACATTAATAATTAAAAACGAGCTTTTGCTTTTCCTAAATTGAAGCTCTGCATCACCAAAAACTACAATTTCGCACAATTCTGTTTCAAATTATGTAAGTTTAGTTCATACGTCAAATCTAATGTCTTTAGGACCATGTCAAATATTAAGTCAGATACTATGCAATCAAATTTAAAAGTAAGAAAAAGTTTCAACCGATATGTCAATTCTACGTGAATTGATATATGATTTTTTTACTGACAAGTATGACATATGAGAAGGGTGCTGACAATTATTTTTTACTTAATTTTAGATACGCTCCTTGAAATTTCATTTTGATTTCAATTTGCCTTGGTAATTCAAAAGTCATCACTTTATTTCCTGAAACACAAAATTTGTGCCACTTTGACTTATGGACTCTCTTCTCTCTCTGAAACTTATAGGTAATCTCCTGAAACATACGTGAAACTCAACACCCAATAAGACTATGCCACATGTGCAATAAATTTGATTATGAATTTTCATTATGAGTTAACATTCAACAATAACATAACATTAAGTTTAAAAGAAATTGAGAAGATAAAAAAATAAAAAGAAATTGATTAGTCTGGTGCACCCAGCAAACTCACATAAGAAATTACTAGATATAAGACAATATGAAACGAATTTTGAGTTTTATAAAGACGACTTTCAAGTTTTAAGAGAAAAATGAGATCAAAATCCAGTTATTAGGGCAAAGTGGAGCAAATTTTGAGTTTCAAGGAGTAAAGTGTCGACTTTTAAGTTACAGGGGCAAAAATGAAATTAAAATCGAGTTACAGGAAGCATAGCTAAAATTAAGCCTATTTTTTTAATTATTTATTGTTGGGTCTCATTAAAGAACTAATCTTGAAAATTTATTTTAATTGATTTCTTTTTTTAAAATGGGTCTTACAAATATCATTTATGACAAAAAAAAAATATGAATTTGAGGAAAAGAAAATCTGACATTGTCATGTCAGCCATTAAATTAACATTTGAGATTTATCTTTTGACATCTTTCATGAGATGCTTTCATATTGCAAGCCATAAGTTTATAGGACTAGACCTTCAAATTAACAAAATTGATTAGTTGATACAATTTCAAAACTTCATGATATAATTTGAAAAAATTAAAATTTCGTGACTAATTTTAAAAATTACCTCAAACTTGAAGTTAAAGAGTGTAAATTGTTCTTTTGTAAATTCCTAAGCCCAATGGTACAAGAATATGGTTGAGCCTTTACAGCAGGACGGCTGACTTCACTTCTCACAATCTTTAGGTGTTGGGCAGGTTGGGAATTTTAATGAGTAATGTTATTGCTGTTAATAATTGAATTATTACTTAAGTATTGATTAACATGCTTATTGCTTATTAGTGACACATCAATTGATTTACAAATTTGGTTCAAAATTTGGTCTCCCTAGCATTATCCTATTTTAATATGCAATTTAGAGGGGTATAGTCAAATTAGGATTTGATAGAATTTTAATAGGTTTTAAAATCCGAGTATAATCAATTACAATTTAAAAAGAGGGTTTTAAAATACTGAATTGTGGTGTAGTCAAATTGGGATTTAAGAGAACCTTAAAGGCTACATCCAAATCGAGGGGTAGTCGATTAGGATTTTAAAGAATACATCTAAATCTAGGTGTAGTGAGAACGTCAAAAATTTGCTAGAATTTTAATGGCAAAAGAATTTTGATGCATTTGAAGGTGGGTGGTATGAATACCAAATGTCATCAAGTTTATGATTGATATTATTTATTTTTTGAAAAATGAAAAAGAAAGGTGGGAGACCTCTAAAATGCATTTTGGTGACGTGGTCGTTAAATTTGAAGCACAATGATGTAAACACATAAGCAAGAAATTAAGTGTTTGAATTAATTTTAGGGTAAGCTAACAAGTTATTTGTTATCAGACTTTGATACATCATCATATAATTTTTTTTGAAATTAGAGTTTATGTATCTACCTACAACCTTAAAAGTCAAATCCCAAACCTTCTCATTAGCACGGGAAAACACGTACTAGGAGTAAAAGGGTAATGTTAAATGTCAATTTGGTAGGTAAAATTTGACAAAGAAAAGGCAACAAGCATACAATGCTTAAGGAAGGGGAAGAGTATAGCCTTGTGTTTACTCTCATTAGCTTGAACTTGGTAGCTGTGTAAAATGATATGTTAGATAATCCACTTTATTGTGGATTCATAAACCATCATGTCCAGTCACGTTTATCTCACATTTGAACACAATAAGCAACGAACTAGACTCAAATCCATTTTAATTAGTCACAATCTATTCCAATCAGACCGAAAAACTACTTGGCAATACATAAATTATATCTCTTTGTAAGTCATTCAAAAGTTTCTCAATTTTTCAATATTGGAAATTTCTTAACATACACAGTCCCCTCATGTGTTACAACATTGAAGTTAACCACGTGAATAATAAATATTGAGTGCCGTAAACCATTTGTGGCAGTAGAGTTTCACATGTGGGCTAACTTTGCTTTGATAACATGACAAGGTGCCAAAAACCACTCCATAACACCCTCCACCAATTATTGTGAGTCTTGAAAATATGCAGCCATGGATGGAGCCACTGCAATTCTAGCCCCACGCCCGGCCATGGCAGGATGACGTCATCCATACGAACAAGTTGTGTGGGGCCAGGTCAAAAGCTAGAATGAAACATTAATTGCCACATGACACTTTTTTGGCCTTCTGATTCGAACGGTAACTTCAATCCAATGACCTTTATTTTTTCGTAAATAAAAATTAACAAAAATCGTTACAAATAGAAAAGTTGGAAAATAAAATGTGCACATGTAACGTAACTATAGCATCCTATTCTAAATTACTCTCGTCTATTGAATAATTGAATCATACATCAAAAATAAAATAATCAAATGGAACAGTAAGTATTAAGGCAGTTCACTATTCATAATGGGTGGGAAGTGGATTAAGAAGCAGTTCACTATTCATGCAAATTACTCCTCCCAACCCCCTCTAGCGCCAATCTACCAAAATGGGTGGAAATGCTCTTAGAAGCCTTTCAAGGTTTATTAATCCTTTGATGTGTCACATTTCTTCCATCTTTTCAAATCCGTATGCATGCTTTCTATTCAAGTGATATAATCGCACCAACACACAATTTTTTTGTACTCTAGTTTGTGACCTTCCAATCGAAAGCTGTGTGTTACCATACTGCGAGTTGTACTAGCGTGTTGAGTCTCACTTGGATAATAATGTGTTGATATGAACTGTATAACCAATTACCAGTTCTTTTGGAACACAACTGAACTTAATCAAAAGTTTATCACGTGATGAGAAATACAAATAGATTAGAACAATACTTAGTTACTCAAAGATGTGTACGAACTCATACTCAAAATTCTTAGTGTTTGAGTCATAGAGTTTTGTACTTCTGATCAGAACCGTTTATATTATGAATCACACTGTAAAGATCATCTATGAAAAAAAAATGAATAAATTAAGGCCGTTTAGTCAATCTATTCTAGCAAATACATAGCTGGTTCGAAATGCTTTTACCAATTTCGTTCATTTGTTTATATAAATGACTTTAGTTTTAATTGATTTTTGGCATATATGATCTGACACACCCCGACCGAGGCCAAGGCATGCTGGTCGTCACGTGAGAGTGACGTAGCCATGTGCACAGTGCGGAAGCGATAAAGATAGCAAACATACAAATAATTAAAAACCATATTAATAGAGTGTACTACTAGCAGGGAGTGATAGGAGTTAGTTACAACCGTAAACTCTCATAATCAAAGCATAATAAGTCTAGGTGCAGTCCAGTAGGACAAGTACTAGTTACACAGTACCATGAATGTCCTACTATAATATAGAATAGTCAGAACAGCCGACGTCCTCGAGCCACCAACAACAACTTACTTAAAACCTGGAGGGGCGCAAAACAGAAAACGTGAGTGGGCAAAAACAAATGTTTTACAAAATCATTTCATTTATCAACATACTAACCACTCGCTGTAAAACATGTATTATTTTCCCAGAATCAAGATATAAGCATATACGTATATATATATATATATCATAAATCATATCAATTCAGTTCATGCTTCACATAATCATATTCATATGTATATATGCCATGCCAAGATATAATAGAGTAAACAATTCAGGTAAGAATAATTTCATAGAAATGTGATATGTTAGCCGGAACTCCTGTGGTAATCTGTACGGCTAAATTCATAGCTCAAACTCAATCTAGCCGGAGTCACTACTATGACCTATACGGCAATATACTGCACATAAGTCGGAACCACTGAAAAGGGTCTGTACGACAAGATTGGGTGTAATATAATTATGTTCAACTCTATTATCTCATAATAGCCGGGAGATAAATCGCTAGTCACCTACGAGTCGGAACCATAATAAGGTATGTACGACAAGACTGTGCACTTATGTTGGATCCAATATGAGCATATAGTGCGGGAGGTGACGTAAATAAACAGGCTTGTACTTCATATCTCTGGCTAATTCACAATCACCCTAGGTGCAGCTTTATGAGCTCAACATTACTTAATCACATATCACATATCACATCATCGATGATTCACACAACCAAACATAACTTTCCTAAAAAAATGCATTTCTGGGAAATATATCAAGTATATAAGTATATACTAAAAACAAAAGCCCACTCACTGATATGTCGAAGGGTCATAGTCCCCGAGTCGCCCGTGGATACGCTCATCCTCGGGATAAGCCTCACCTATATGCGAATTAATTATAAAAATGTTATTTTAAAGCACATATACATAACTAGCTAATAACTTCTCATATATTGCTCAATTTTGGTATTTAAATATACCAACGTGACCTACACAACCTCACGAACATCGTTTTTAGATAAATTTTTAGGTGGCTCACGCGCCCCCATGCGCCGGGGAAGGCACGGCCTCACGCGCCCAACACACGCATCATCTTCAACCTCCAGACGCCGGAACTGTTCACCGGCGCCGGATTCTGGGCAGACCTTCAAACTCACTATTCTCCTTCGTTTCTCAACCATTTTTCATGCAATTGGTACCAAAATGAAGCTAGGTACATCTACAATCACGTTATACTACTTTTAAGCCTTGAATTCCACTAGAATCTACCTGAGGAAGCTCGATAATCCGGTCGACTTGAAAAGTTTCTATCTCGGCCCTCCGACGTCCAAACTCTTCCAACGAACTACCCCAAGGCTCGTGAGAACCTCCTTAAGCCTTCTATGAGCTTAGAATTCCTTGAAAATCGAAGAATAAAAGTTGCATGAACAGTGCATGGAATCAGACTTTGTGGTTCTACGTGAAATCGAAGGTAACATTACCTATTTTTGGTACCTTTGAACTCACGAGGACCTTAGGAACACAATGGTACCATTTTCAACCTCGATCTGCAAGGTTTGGGGTGTTCTTGCCCTTGTCCGTACGTAAGAAGGAAGAGAGAGAGTGAGAGTCCGAGAGAGGTGAGAGGACACGGGGGAGAGGAGAGAGGGAGAGAGTGTGTGTGGCCAGGATTGGTCAACCACCAAAAGAAAACATAACTTAATCCTAATTGGTTCCAAACAATTAGGATTTAAGTATATTAACCCAAAGCTACCCTTAAACCACATTACACAACTAACGTTCAAGGGTATTTTCGTCAATTCACGCCGTCGATAAATATATATTTGGGACGGGCTGTGACATGATCTTTATAGTGATTTATATATGAACATTTCTTATTATAAACACGAAGTTTTATAAATTGTCAACAAACAATTTTGAGTAAGAACTCTTACTCATTCTTTAAATAGCCAAGTATTGTTGGAAAGATTATTCCAATTCCATAAAAATTTCTCTTTCTCATGACTCGTATGAATCACGTGGTACCACTCAAGCTTGCATTACCAAGAACTACCCTACATTGTTCATTTGGATGCACAAATGATGATCATAAGCTCCGGACTTCCAGCACCAGTTATCCACAAAACTTAAGTTTTAATTATTAATTAGGTTTTGTTTTGTGTTCTCAGTGGCTTCCTTTTGTAATACAATAAGATTATGTACATATAAAATGTTGCAAGCATTACTAGAAATTAAACTTTGGATTGATCAAAGAAAGGTGACAAAAGCTGATATGATTACTGGAAATTTGAAACAATATTTTATAGGAATATTTGTCAATTTGTTCCTTAAATTGTATACATCTGTAAAAATTTCTTCCTAAACTTTAATTTTAGTTGATTACCTCACTTGACTTTTATAATTAGTCAATTTTCTCCTCAAACTTTAATTTTAGCCAATTACTCACATGAACTTTTATAGATATCTAATTTCCCTCCTGGCGCTAAATTTTAAAAAATTTCATCCAATTTCTTATGTACTTTGATTACGCGGACAACAGATAACAAGACAGAAAGAATGAAAAATTGGACTACTAAAAGTTTTAAAATCTAATGCAAGGAGGGGAATTTGTTATTTATAAAATTTTAAAAAGGTAATTGGCTAAAGTTAAAATTCAGGAGAAAAATTGACTAATTATAAAATTTCAAGAGATAATCGATTAAAATTTAAATTCATAAGGAAAATTAGCATCTCGTTCAGGAACAAACCGACCAATATCTCTATTATATCAAATCAATACCAATATCTCTATATTATATCAAATCAATTAGATTTATAAGATCATATTTCATCATAACAATAGAGGGAGGCAGACCCTGGCATTGGGTCTGAGCTATGAGACTCTAGTTGGTCCCAGAAAGGCCATGGTCAAAAAAGAGACACACAAACCATACTATATATATATATATATATATATATATGCATATGTGTATACGTATATTTCTCTTCTCTTTTCTCGCTTTGGACCAAAACTTTGACCTCTCTATCTCTCTGCAAAGTGCAAAAATTGCACCACTCCCAATGCCCTAATTTATATTTTGTTTCTGCTCCCTCTTAAATAAACTATTTACCATCTGGTTTGGTCAATGCCTTGGAATGAGTCAAATGGACCACTGTTTTTGTTTCCGCTTCCCACTTTTGCTTTGGCAACCATTTCTTTCTGTTTGTTACCATGCTCTCAATGCTGCTGGGCTTCTTTTTTTCACAATTTATTTTATGATGAAAATTATTATTATTATTATTAAGGAAATGGGAGGATTATATTAATTTTGAAAGAAGACTGAGATAGTTTAAAACTCGTAATGCAAGAATAGAAACAAAACTTCTCATCCACTGCTACCAAAGAATATCTTATATTTTGGAGTTTTTAATCGTTGGATTTTAATTGAAATTTTTAATGAAAAAATCGAAGGGTTAATACTTTAGGATTTTTACTACTTAGTACTACGATTTAGTGATATTTTTCTTCACTTGTAAGTAAAAGATCTTAAGTTCAATTCTCGCCAAAGATAAATTTGAATCACATCATTGCTAGCTCATTGTAAGGGCTTAGCGCACCCCCTCACTCTTTAGTGTAGATAATATCATTTATTAAAAAAACAAAATTTAATACGAGATTTTTTGAATTGGAATAGGTAAAAAGTTGAATGCAGTAATTGAGGCTGGAACACAGAAACAGTGGTAAACAAGAAGAGTCAGAGGCAGCGCATCTTTCTCCCTTTGCTTTCTCTGCTTTTGATACCACGACTACTCCTCCCTCCCGAACTTCCTTTCACTGCAAAAAGCAACCCCCACTGACCCCATTTTAATCGACATTTGCACAAAAACCCCTCAAATTTCCTTTTCTTTTCTCTTAACCCAACAGATAAAAAGATGAGAGAGAGAGAGAAAGTGTTGGAGAGAGATTCCGTGGGCCTACTGAGTTGATTATTCAAACATTGTCTTCAAAATATCACATACAAATCTGCATAATTGCATAAACCATCCCCATTTTTTTCATAGTTTCTCTATAAACCCTCCTCTCCTCTGTACACTCTTTGTTATTCCAAGTCTCCCTCTCTCCACCCTCCTTTTTTTTTTCTTTTTTTTTTTTGTGAATCTTCTGAGTGGGAAGAAAACCCATATTTTGGTCCGTTCCCTAGACGACCACCTATCTTTCAAATCTTCACATTCCTTGATTACCACAAAAAATTCACCTAAAACCGGAAAACAAAATAAAAAAGAAATAAAAATAAAAAGACATCAGAACCCAATGTACAAAAGCCAACCCAAATCCCCCGTCAACATCCAACACCTTTGGCTGTGTCTTCAAAATTATTCAGCCATAGGAGCGGCATTCACCCAACAACCACAAAGCTTCTGCCGTTTCTGCCGGCCGCGGTTGCCGTTGTAGTCCAGCCGTCTCTCAATTACCCCAAGTCTTTTTTACTCCATCCACCCACTGGAGCTGCTTGAGATTTCCTTGTCGTCGGACGAGGATCATATGTTGAATCTTCTTAATCCAATCCAACAGTATTGGTTTTGCACTCTGCGATTTTCCATTTTGAGACTCTACCTGTCTTCTATGAAAATTCTTCCGATGAAATCCCTGAACCTCTTTGAGTAAAGCTTCGGATCAACAGCTGAGATCGAAGATGGGTCAGCCTGCAATGATTTATATGCATGCTCTAACTTCTTGCTGATATCGTAGTCTTGTAAAATGTCGATGATCCCAAAGTAAAGGACTACATCGTAGATTTCACCGCTGCGTGAAGGGGTCAAATGGCTGAACCCACCAGGAGTGTACTGATCAAAATCACTCCTTCGAGCCATCCGCTCTGCCCTTGCAGGCATATTGGCTCCTAAACAGATCAATGGTTTCCTGATAGAGAATACACGTTTTCATATCAGTTTTAGAACATATAATTCATCCAGTAGCAGAAGTAAAATACATTTTCCTTTAAACTAAACTCATCCACTAATCCACCCACTATCCATATATCTATGTTATATGGTTTCCTACGCCTCGACCATAAAAAAATAATTGGTAAAAATGCAAGGGTCTATCGATGTTAGTCGTATTATTTTTGCATTGGGAGAGCTTATGTGATATATGGGTAATAACAAATGACCTGAATTTGAAGAAATTACCAAGATCCCACATGTATCCAAACCACAAACCACAAACCAACGCTACCCAATCATTTGATGACGCTGAATTCAATGTCGGAATTATCCACCCACCCAATTCCATTATATAACTAAGATGACAAAGCTCAACCACAGTATACTTTCTATAAATCTTTGTCAAACCAATAGAGTATATCTTAAGCTAGAAGAAAACAAGATATGATTCGTAAAAATACCGGCCAGATAACACTCGATCCATGTCTTGTAGCTCAGCCTCGATAAATCGACACCCGCGCATAAACTTTTCATTTTGATACGAATCTTTTTGGCCTACAAGGGTCAGACACTCGATTTAGCATTCTCGTACACACAAAATTACTAACCTACAATAATATCACGAGGAAGATAAGTTAGAATTACCAGAGCGCAAATAAAATGGTGAAAGCCCCATTTTGTCATACGTAGTGCCATCGTAGAAATGAAGACCAACCAAAAGACTGTAATCCATGATTCTCTCGGCTTCCAAAAACTCACAATCCAGATCAATTTGCCTGCCAATGTCTAACCTAATTAGTACAAGGCTAAGAGAAAACAATTCCAAAAAGGGGTGGGGAGGGGGAATTACTCAGACTTACTTCATAAGCTCGTGGTACCATTTTCCTTGGAGGCGAAACACAAAGTTAAGATCCAAGTCCTTGAGAGTTGTGATTTCATCAATTTCCCCCTCAGGCTTATCAGTTGTTCGACCATGGGAGGATCCTTTCAAGTCAAATCGTCTATGTATTCTGTACTCAGAGCAGAACAAATTGCCCATCACGATAAACCTCGTCTGTTTTCCAATCAAAGGACAACCAGTTAGAAAATACGTCCTATCATTGAACAAAGAGCTTGATTGTTCTAACCAATGCAAATTAGTCTCCCCAACATGTACCTTCTGGCCACCGACAGGTTTGACACAATGCACACCATAGAACTTTGTCACGAGAGAATTTTCATACCGAGACATATGTCTGTAATAACTCGAAAGCATCCTGATAAGCACCTGAAAACAAATAACTAGTCAGATCATTTCAGCAACGTCAACCTATGAAATGCCGAAATAAGAAAACATAGTACTTAGGAAACAAACAAGTCAGCAGAGCGCTAATTATGCCCCAGAAATGTCCAATTGTCTCCAATTAAGTATAAAATGAATACTAAACAAGTCAAACAGGTGGGCAACTAACCTTGACTTCCGATTTCTTGACTGTTTTAATCATAAATCTATCGTCCTGAGTCAGGTAAAAAAAGCTTCCACTCTTCCCTGGAGAAGAAAGCTCCCTAAGCGCATCATTTCCGCAAATAGCCAGCATATAATCGGCAGGATCAACTTGGAATAGCTCCCTCAAACGTCTGAAATACCAATTCGAGTTTTTACTTTTTAATAACAAACCTCGTAAGAATGTAGTTCGAATCGCTCAATGCTTGTTACCAAACTTCTAGTTATAGTATTCAATTGATAAAATATGGTAATCCAACAAGAAGTAATCAACCAAAATATAGAGCTACAGGCTGAAAAGCATAACATACCTGAAGACCATAGGGCAATAGTCCTTCCATCGGAACTCAAACGACTGATGGGGCGGCGTTTTGTTTGATCCTTCGGGGGGAAACCTGGTCCAGAACTTCTCCTTCGGATCGAAATCACTGGGCTTAAGGTCCCGGACTATCGAAGCATGCTTCCCAATTGAGTACCTAAGCACCAAACACATGAAATATCAAACACCAAACTCCAAAAAATCAAACCCACAATCTAAAAATCACTCCAAAACTGGAAAATTAGCAAAAACTAAGAATCGAAAAATCGACAGAATGGAAAAAGTACCTAATGCCCAGTTGAAGATTGAGCATCAAATCGTAATTCTTATGCCCTTTTGAAATAGTTTGGCCGGCCTTCTTGGGTTCGCCGGAGAAACAACAAGGACTTCGCCGGAACTTCCCGAACCCATCTCGATCGAAAGTGGTGCCGTTTCGATAGAACATCGATGCCTCCACATTATCGATGATATCACAAGTGATATCCCCAGCTTCCCCATCCGACTCCCAGATGCAAATCCTGGGGAAAGTCCTCTCCGCCAAGCTCCCTCTCGCCCCATCAACCGACGAAACGCTGCGTTTTCGCATCGTAATGGTCAGATTCTCCGACCCGAAATCCCCAATGTCGGTCAGTCTCTGCTCTTTTCCGCCGTTAGCCGGATAGAACGTCCCGTTAAGCTGATGAACCTTCAAGTCCTTGTTCCATGTCCCAACATAGCAACTGCCGTCAGGCCAGGTGAATATTCCGTTACCTTTGGGAACGCCGTTTTCCCACTGCCCGTCGTATTTGTTCCTGTTGGCCCAAATCAAAACGCCCCGACCCGAAATGACGCCGTTTCGCCACTCGCCGACATACTCATTGCCGTTCTCCCAAACGTACCGGCCTTGTCCCTCCTGGACGTTTCGTTTCCACGTACCCTCGTAGAAATCGCCGTTCGCGTACCGCTTTTCCCCGAACCCGTGTTTCCGATCCGACGACCAGGAGCCCCGATACGTATCCCCGTCGGATCCGGTGAACGTCCCGCGCCCCTCCATCCGACCCGACTTGAACTCACCCTCGTACGTCGCGCCCGACGGCCACGAGAACCTGCCTTTCCCTGACGCCTTGCCACGCCGCCACTCCCCTTCGTACATGCACCCGTCGGCCCAGAGGTACCTGCCGGATCCGTGCGGGTGCGACCCGGAGAAGCTCCCGATGTAGAGATCTCCGTTCGGCAGGTACCTCTCGACGCTCGACGACGTCGTGGTGGGGAAAGTCGCGATGGTCGTGGTCGTCGTCGGCGTCACTCGCCGCGTCGTCGCCTGAGATCGGGTCCGGCCGACTGAAGCCACTGCCGCCGGTGCCAACACCAAGTGCGTCGACAGCTCTCTCTCCCCTTTCTCCTCCTCCGACCTCTTCTTCTTGGGGTGGGAAACGACGTCGCTCGGCGATTCACACAGCAGTGCTTCGCGCATTTTTGCCTCACATATATACACAGCCACAACCCACAAAAACGCAAACAGTGACAGCACTGTCACAGCAAAGCGGACAGCTCTGAACTCTCACCTCTCGCTCCTGGGTCAGTCCGGCAACATTGGGGTTGCTGAACTAGCCGGAAAACGAAATCCGGTGGGCGTTTGCGGGGGAGCAATGGGTGGTGTTCGCTCTTTTTGTTGGTTTATTGGAATTTGGGTTTCTCTTTTGTCTTTGCTGGGTCTTCTCTTTCTCTCTTTTGAGTGCTTTGTGTTTTGGGAAAAATAGGTGGGAATGGGAATCCTACAAACCAACACAAGGCGCAGAAGAGAAAAGGATAGAGAGAGAAACTCAGAGGAGAGAGAAAGAGTAAAGACGATGAGAGAGAAAACCCCAAAACAAATACAAAACCCAAAAAATTAATAAATTAATAAATTTTAAAAATAAATAAAAAATAAAAAAAAGTGAAGGAAGAAGGAGAAGGAGGAGGGACGGAGAATTGATGAGCCGGCTTTTGCCTAGGGAACGTTGCTGCTGCCAACGAAATACTACCCCCACTCCCATGCCACCGCGTCAGCTTTCTTGTTCAATTTTTTTAGTTGACGAATTTGCCCCCGTACTATTCCTTTCGCATTCCTCCGTCGTCTCGTCGTGACGTGACGGAATCGCCTGGGCATATGAAGATTCACGAGGCCGTAAGCCTTGCCGATAGGGGCAATGTACAGTTACGCAATTTGGATAACCCTCGTTTGCCCTTTTTCTTTTCCTTGGATTGGGATTTTTTAAATGACGAATCTACCAGTGTGGATTTCGCTTTATTACAGGGTTTGCCTGTTTGGTGGGGACCACTCTCCTGAATTATGTGACATGTCCATTGTTTTGACGACCCTATTTATACGAACCTCACGAGATTACCACCGAACGTGTGTTTGTGTTATTGTCAAATGCCTAAAAATGAGTGAATTTTGGATGTGATTGTCCTTATAGTTAGCCAATTTATATATAAGTATGTATGTGTATTTTTGTATAGTATTTTTGTATACAAGAGATACTAAAGAAGAAGAATTGATTTCAAAAACTCGAGCAGGCTAGAAAGCTTTAATCAATAAAATCACCAACACTTTTAAGTGGGACTGTCAAACAGTTACGTAATGTTATTAATTCATGTACTTATTGTTCATGTGACATTCTGAAACACTAATACAAGGTCATGTATTAGTGGAAATAAACTCGTTTTTTTTTTTAACTAAGTCCTTATAACTAGATATGTCAATGGATCGAATTTCGCCTTGGATCCGATCCGAATATGATGTAATTACTAGAGTATAAATCACGCCTTCCAATCCGATTACTGAATAAGACCCAAGTTCGATAATCCCATTATAAATGAATCTGGATATGGATCAAGGCTGATCTGATCTGACTTAATATAACATATTATTTATTTTTATTTACTTGTATCCTACTTTATTATTATTCAATATGAAACTCTTAATTAAAAATAATAAAACAATGATGTTACTAGTGGTATTTTAATTTTTTTTAGGTCTTAAATTAAATCTGACAAGGATATGATCTGATCTAAAATTCGATGCTAATTGGAGTTGGATCGACAAGTGAGATCCGATGATTTGAATGGGTACCAAATTCGTTAACCTGATTGTAAATGAATTTGCATGCAGATCACAGCTGATCTAATATGAATCCGACATGTTTACGGGTCTACTCCTATCCAAAGGTATATTAATTATAAACAAACTCGTGTATAATATTAGTGAAATTATAACATCATGAGATAATATGACAATCATGTTGAAAAATCTCTCCAAAACTACAAACTCATTGCCATGGAATATATTAATTGTCAACCCATATCACATAACATGATTTGGAAAGAAAAATAAATTATATTACATTGCATGATAAATAACCTTAACACTTCTAAAAATGTGTTACATACATATATCCGTTGCTCTTTTTATGACAATAAATAAATTCTTTCTTTTTTCATATTTGTTTTACTTTATATTTTAAGTGGTTGGTCGATCGTGTTATTATTGTTGTCAGGAATTAGATGTTGTGCCCAATTTTCGGCCTCACAAGAATTTCTAATTTTGTGGTATTTGATTAATAATTATAATTATTTTGTTGTTGTGAGTAGATGAATCGTATATATTGTAGGATTGAAATATCGCTTTCAAGAAAATAAGAATCGAAAACGATCTTTGATGATGATTTGATGAGAGACATGCGCAAATTAGTATATATGGTCTTATTTTGTGTTATTTTGTGTTATCTCAAATCCACTTGGGTGGACGGAGAATGTTAATACCTTTTTTTAGAAATTGTTCCATAATTTGGTGCAACTACTTAACTCTTTCCTATTACTCACATTTTACAAAGTTTTATTTTGTAATAAGAAATGATGACGGTTTGTCGTGCCATAGTGGAAATCAAGCGCTTTTATAGCCCTCCTCACCCAAGTTCGAAGCTTTCCCTTCCTTACACAAACAAGGCTCCAAGTAAGGAGGTGCCTGTTGGATCCAATTTACCATATTAGCACAATTTGTTGCGTATATCCAGCAAGCTCATGAGCTATCTTATCGAATATCTTCGATAAGATGATCATCAAGAGCCAAAGACTCTTTACCTATACATTCATATCATTGACTAGTGACATCGGACTATGAATCCAATGAAACGAATATACCCAGTTAAGAACTAGGACTGTGCATGCGACCACAAATACTAGCCGGTATGCCTCGAGGAAGTGGCCATGCCATGGAAAAGGGTCATCGCCACTGTAACTTCTAAAGCACATCAACATTTCGCTTAACATTTCCAACAAGAGGAGGCAACCAATTATGTATCTTATGGGATTCCTATTTACGCGTACTTATGATTTTTTTTTTAGGAAAACTAATGAAAAAGACTTGAAAATTTTGAGTTTTAACAATAAAAACAAAATAAAGGGTAAAGTGAATAGTACCAGGTTTGACTTTATAGTGTAAAAATGTGATTTTTCGTTAAAGTGAACAATACTGCGGGTTTTTCGTTAAAACTCCCTGTTTTTTTTTTCGTTTGAATTATATTATGTATCTTTGACATAATTTTGTGGGTTGGCTTTTTTCTTTTTATACGTGCTGATCCAAATTAATTATATATGGGTCTGCTAACAACCTTCATAAATCTTTTCTGATTGATTTGGGACACGATTTAAAGATTCTAATGTGTGTTGAAGATGAGCAGGTGCTTAAAAATGTAACAAACTCTCAAGTAGTTTAAGGTGCTTCAATCGATCAATTTTGACTCCACCTGTATCGTTTGAGTTTTTACATATTAGTGTCATATGTTATTCATTGTGATAAAAAAAAATAAAAAATTCTTATACGAAGAAACATTCTAATTTATTATAATTTATAAGAAGTAGAAATTGAGCTTTATGATAAGAAACCGGACCAATTAATTTAGAGTAGCGTTATTCATAAACTCATTTTTACCTCTCAAAATCTATTATAATCATGGCGTTTTGCTCATGCTCCTGGGTGATGCGCATAAGAAAGGTTTGCTCTGAAACTCATGTGGTGATATGCATGTTCTGTATAAATTATATTTTGTTGTTAATGAAAGCTCATTTGATCCAACAAAACAACCAAACTCCAACACACACGCATACTAAAAAGAATCTACTCAACCCAAACTCTTATCAAAATGAAACCACACACGCATATAGTCCAATATCCTAATTAATAGCGTGATGGGTTTCCACTTATGTATTCCGGGCTACTCAGTAGAACGGGCAATAAAATCATGATTAAATCGAAGAAATATTATTTTTGTCAATCTAATAATATAAAATCGAACTACCTAGTATTGTGGACTATTGACGACTTACCCCAATTTTTTTCCCTTTCAATTTTGGATGGTGCTATCCAAACACTTCATTTTACTTTTCACACACCCTCTCAATTTTCGACCATTAAATTGAATGAATTGAAAAAAATTAAAATTAATAAAAGTATGTGAGAGTTAAAAACAGACGTGTAAATGTCACCACCCTTCATTTTTTGGTGAAAGGGTTTGAATTAACATGTAGCTATAGCTCCTGGTCAAAAGTAGCAAAAGAATGAATCCCCATGCATGATGTAAGTAAGCAAGCAAACACCTTTGGAAATGGTGATGTGGTGGTGGTGCACAATCATGCATAAAAGGAAGCTATGGACCTCTCTATTTACCATCTCCTCTGGCCCACTTCCTGTGGCCCATTCCAAGGTATAACTCTACAAGTAAAGCAGAGAGTCTCCCCTGCGCGCATACGGGTCACGCGCATGACCCCACTTCAATCAATCTTGTCCTTTGATGTTTATCAGTTCAAATTTGCGGCTCTGATGAGTTTGGAAGTAATAAGTTGTTACTAAATGGTCTACTCTATAGCGTATCACGCCAAAGCCTTTCCGTGACCTGTCGAGATGAGGAAAACCCAATTATCCATGATCTCAGACTCATCCGAACTATACTTGTTGTTCATTCACATTAAAAATTCATTGAGACATGTTATAGACGCTTTGAAAAAAAATTATTTTTTATTTATTTTAGAGTGTGAATAAAAATTTTGTTTACTTTTAAGTCATTTTAAGCTAAATATGTAGATTTGGCAAACGGATCGTGTTTGTTATGTTCATGTCTTTTTAATTTCATACCCGCTATGTTAACGTGTCGTATTGTGTTAAACATATTATTTAAATGAGTTCTTAATAGGTAACCTGATAACGACCTGATTCATTAACGGATCATGTTGTTTTGTGTCAATGGGTCATGCAAGCAATTCTCATGCCCAATGTCTAGACCTGGCAACGGGTTGTGTTCGTTTCGTTTTCGTGTCATACCTATTATCTTATAGGGTTCTTCATAGGCATGGAAGAAAAAATCGATAATATCGGCGATATTTCGCCGATATTATCGGTTTTTTGCTTTACCGATATTTTAATAGGTATCCAAGGAATTTTCGTCAAAATATCGCGATATTTTAGATAATATCGCGATATTTTTGGTTTCTTGACAATCAGTCACAACCTCGCCGGAGAATCGGAATAACTCCGAGCAAGAACGAAACCTGCAACCAAACGGAACAAAATCATCACTATCTTTCAACAAAAATCACCACTTTATAACAAAATCAGTGACAAAATTACACTAATCCGAGAAGCAAGGGCTTGAATTAGAGCAAGATCTGGAAGAAAACAGTAGAAGCTGAGAAATCGAGTACCTCACCGGCAGTTACAGTGCTAAAGATCATCATCTTTGGAAGGTCGTGGATCGGACAGAGCTGAGAGATCAATGACCCAGCATTTCACAGATCGTATTCAATCAGCGGCTGAAAGAGAGGAGAGAGAGAGAGAGCAGAGGGAGACGCGGACGAGGAGGATCGCGCCGATGGGGACGACATAGGAGAGGTAGAGGTCGCGGCCCGCGGGACATGGTGACGGGCTCGACGAGGAGGAAGGCGAGGGAGGAGCAGAGGGAAAGGAAGTAGAAGGCGCCGATGGGGATGACCGATTTGAGGTATAGCCACGGGGTATGTATGTTGCTTGGCTCTTGGTTGAAAAGGGGTGCGAAACTGAGAAACAATGGAGAGATTGAAAGGGATGGTCTGCTACGGAGAGATATAGAGCCTTTTGAGGCTCTGGGCTCGAGGCAAGGGCAAAAGATGTAGCAGCTGCTAGGGTTTTTCAATTCAAACAGGAAGCTGCTGCATCAGCATATATTGTAGTTGTCGCTGCACTTTGACACAAGTGTGGACTTGGACGTGTTGGGCCGTGTTTCTCTTCAATAGCACCAGGTCTTCAGTTCGAATCCAGGTGATCTTTGTCCTTTTTCTTCTTTTCTTTTTGTTTTATTATTTGTTTATTTTAATTTCTTTGTTTTCTTTTCTATTTTCCTTTTCTTCTAGTTTATTTATTTTAGGCTTTTGTTTTATCTTTTACAATTTTTATTTTTGTTCTTCAATCTTTGTTTATTTTTACACACCTTGAGGACAAGGTGTGCAATAAGTTTGGGGGTGGGAAAGTAAAATTTTAGGATTTTAATTTTTTAGGCTTTTGTGTAAAATATTGTACTAATTCATTATATATAAATGATTATGGTGTGTTTAGACTTCTTTCATTAATTACTACATATTTTCTACACTCACAATGTTTGTCAGCTCGCTATATAATCAACTTGATAATGTTAAATCCATTATGCAATGCATTTCCTTCCAATTTTTTGTGATAAACTAATAGATAATTGACTAAATAAACATCCTGCAAAGTTTCAATAAAAATTTCCAAGTTTTTCTTACAATTTCCGTGGTTTCCATGTAATTTTTATCGATATCGATATTATCCCGATATTTCCATCGATATTTCCGTGTTTTCGGACTACCGATATTTCCGATATTATCGATATTTTCTTCCTTGTTCACAGGTGATCCAATAACGACTAAACTTGTTAACGAGATCTTAATGAGTGACCCGATAACGATTCAACTAGTTAATGGGATCTTAACGAGGTCTTAATGAGTGACCCAATAACGATCCAACTAGTTAACGAAAAATCTTAACGGATGACTCAATAATGACCAAACTTGTTAACGAGTTGACTAGGAATAAGTTTTCGTGTTGTTACACATCAAGTTAACGGATCGGGCAAACTTTTGACAAGGCTACCCATATGCTTGCATTTTGAAGCAGAAAAAGGGTTGAATTTTTAGGGGCCCCATTAATCTTTGAAAGAGACCACACTTACCAAATTAGTGGATTTCCACTTGTATGAACGTTGTGTTCCACATCCTGCACTTGTTCAAGTAGTACACAAGGACTCCTCTTTCGTTATGTATAGACCCACATGTGTTCATATTAACACACTCAATTTAAGGCTTGTCTGTCTTAACGAGAAAAGCTTCACGACTCGTTCTTTTCCTGGCGGTTTTTGACTTGTTATTTTCTTGGTGGTTTTTGACGCTGTAAGAAATTTGAACTCTTTTCTTACTCATCGCTTTACCGCCAAAGACATTTATCATTTCCGTGACCCCTTCTAATCTAATCAATATGGTCCCGCGCCTTCATAGCACGGGGCAAACAGTACTTAAGTTTAACTTAATTTCAGCCACCACTTCGCTGCATAAATCAATACTTTTTGTACAAAATAATTTACCAAACTTTCATTGGAAATTACAGAACAAAGAATTATGAGAATAGTTTCAACTACTAATGCGTACTACTTTCTCGTTGGATCTATTTTCATGTCATTTCGTTCCATATTACTTTCCTTGTGTCTCATTTTAAGAATTAAGATGATGTTATCCGCACATTCATTTTTACTTCTCATATACTTTCTCAATATTTAATCGTCGGATTGAATAAATTGAAGAATATTGATAAACAAAAATTAATAAAGACATGTGAAAGGTAAAAAAGTGTATGAATTACTTTACCCAAAAATTATAGGGCAGGCCATGTAGGGTTGCCAATTGTCACTTGGTTGAAGATAAAGTCCTCACATATGGACAAGGAGACTCAGCCAGTTTTGCCGATTACCAAAGAGGGAAAGAACCAAATTAAGCAATAACGAAACCCTAATTAAACGGGGGGAAGAGAAGAGCCCCATTGATCAAATTTGTTTAAATGATGAAAGAAAGTACAAAATATTGAACACGACAGATAAGTTTAAATTTACTAATAAATTGACAATTTTCAATACAAAGAACATAAATAATACTAAATCACATAATGAAATAGTCATAATATTTTGTTATTGAACTCTGTCATTCATGGGAGTTGGACTTAACCTCTTTCTTATAAGTGGACAAGATACCACTATACCGTAATATTAATTCATGCAAATAATTGATCATTTTTTTATACAACAATATAACTCGTCAATCACAAGAATCGAATATAAAACATCTCACTTATAAAAAGTTGGAATATCACTAACCTGTAACATTAAGCAACTATGATAAATTTATAACTTCTTTTCAACGAAAGAAATTCTATTAAAAATAGTCACAACCCTATAATTACAAACACATCAAAAATACAATGTGATTCTTCAATCATGGAGGATCCTTTGTCCTAAAACCTAGTCACGAGGACTAAAACATTGATAGGCCGAGAACTATCCTAGAGGCTCCACAAGAAAAAGATTGCACCAGTCTTTGATGATTTTGCAATCATTGGCAAGAAACTCTAATATTAGTCCCCTCCAACAAATGTCGAGTTTAGTCCTTTACGGAGCGCACAAACCATAAACACCATCACCTTAGATTTGAACAACAATGCTGCTTTATAATCCAAGATTGAACAAACCACGATCATGACCACAACCACAAAATCTCTCATCGACCAAGGTTCTAAAAGACGGTATGCGCTAGTCGGGTGGCAGGCTGGAGCCTAGCACCTAGGCGGCTAGGCGGACTGGGCGGATTTAAGTAAATTTTTTATAATGTACAAATAAGTGCCCATTTATACTTGAAAAAGCACATAATTGTATACATAAATTGCAAAATAAAATGACACATAGATTACAAAGTATTAGAGCATATTGAAAACATAGGGAACTAGCATATAATGAGTATTTATCCAAGTATTCAACAAGTCTATTACATTTTATTGAAAAAATAAAATGCAAAATGAAAGTTATTGATTATCTGTCTAAGTGAGAATTGCGACTTAGGTGGGTGCCTAGATAGGTTTAGTCGGGTTAGGCGGGCGCCTAGGCGGGTCTAGGCACAATTTCTTAATTTTCAAAAGCCTAGAGACTAATCGAGGTTGTGACTAGCCGCCTAACACCTAGACAGGGATCTTTAGAATAATGACCTCGACAAAGCTAGAGAGCGACCATAACCACCAACTGAATGAAGAATTACCGCCAAGTCCAACACCATAGACAAGGGTCCGCGACTTAGGGTTTTTTTCTCTTGTTTTTCTCTAGCCGCGGGGAGGTTTTTTATTCTCAACTATCTATTTAGGATAAATTGATAGCTAAACAAGCACTTAGAGGTGTATTAGGCCCTCTAATTTCGATTTCCAAACACGCATGACAATGATATTTTTGTAACGACTTTCTCCATAATTTATGCTCTGCCTATATCTTTCAATCACAATTGCATTATTAAAAATAAAATTTAGCCAATATTTTTTGTTTATCATCTACTTAATATACCCTATAGAAATTCAACTTTAAAATAAACGAAGAAAGACACTTTGAGGATTTTGATTTGCCATTCAGTTATTTAATTGAATCCCTTTAGTCCACAAATTAATTAATTCACACCAAATTAATCAACTTATAATTCTCAACCTTCCATCATTAGTTCAACATTATGTATACATCAACCAATAATGCGTTCAGTCGAGTATATTTTTTTGTGTACGTGGGATCGATAATTTGCATATATGAAGTTTCTAATGAGGGATGTCTTTCTTTTAAACTAAGAAACCAACGTCAAGTTACGATTTACCAATTTTATAGGATTTGTTTCACCGATCGTAGTTTACTATATTTTCTTTGTTGTGCCACGGATCAACGTGAGTCCTATTAGAAATCCGACGACAATCTTAATATTGTCTCCAATTTAAGGTCTAATACTTTGAGTGAGGTCAAGTTGAATGAACATATTCAAATCAGACTTTTATCCAAAAGTCTTTTATATTATAAGATTATTGTGACACTCTTTTGATGTGAAATTTTATCTCTTTATATCCGTAACAAATGAATTGTGTCGAACCACACAGCAAAACATTTTTTTAAATTCCCCCCCCCCCTTCCCTTCTGATCAACTCATATAAACAGGACAGGAAAAAAGCACCAAATAGTTCGCATTTGTAAAAAAAAAAAAAAAAAACCTATCACAATTATGCCTATATAAATCTTTGAATGCATATTTTAAATAAGTGAATTAAAAATAAAGTTTGATTAGTGTTTGGTAATGGTCTACTTATAGAACCCCAACTTTGCATACAAGAAAGACACTTTGATGATTTGGATTGGCCACTTACTAATATAATTCGAATTTACGTCATCCAACGAGTTAATTGACCAATAATATGGATAAATAATTAGTAGAACAACTATATCATTCTCTTCTACCATTAGTCTAGGACTCAAGGATATATCTACAGTCTACATCCACCAATAATACACAATCATTGTATCATTCGCCTTTCTATTGGATCTCCTAATCTCCAGATATTAAATAATAAATATAGTACTAACTTTCCTAACAAAATTTCGTTATCAACTTGAGACCAGTTATGTATTAATATAAACGATACGTATTGTAATAAGTTATAATTTTTCTTGGTCACACTTCCACATAGTTATAATAGTTAATGAATACAAAAAAATGCAACGAATAAAATACTCAATGTCCAAGAAATCCTATTTAGGAAAGACAACATTCATTAAAAAAACATAAGTAAAAAAAATAATATTTCTTAACTACAACTCTAGTAATAACCTCCCTAAAATTATAAGTTTGGTTTGGTCCCAACTGTGTAACTTTAGAGAGGTTTTATTGTATGTAATTAAACACATAAAAAATATTCAAAGTTTTGTTTTTAAGCTTTGTGACATTTAGTTCAAATAAATAAATATAATTTTGTAAGATCGTATGTTTCACATCTATGGTTCTATTATTTTAATAAAATGATAAAAAATCTTGAAATGATCAAGAATTAAATTTTTTTAACCACGTAGATGTGAATTTGATGTGCAGCATTTGTAAATGAAATGAGTACATTACAAATTACAAGCCAATCAACGATTCAACCGTTGAATTATACTAAACCATACAAATAAATAGTCTGCCATCAATTTTACTCAACAGTAATCTGAAAAGAAAAAGAGTCACTACAAAGTAAAGCCCCTCTCACAACCTATACCCAATCAATTAAACATTATGCCTTGCGACAAGAGAGTAACTTACAAAAAATGAGTTCACTATCAAGTGACGTCTCAATCTAATAATCCAATGATATGAAGTGAAACTTGCTCGTAATATTGGATCTAGGCATTATAATGACAGTGAATCCGTTTCATGTAAGTCATTCTCCTGCAACATGATTGACCAAGAAAAAACAAGATATTAACCAACAAAATTAGCTCCCTATCCCACATGTTTCGAGGTAATATGAAGGAAGAAACCACATAGATAACGAACGTTAACAATAATAGCATTGAGCCTCCATGGTGTAGCACATCCACCAAGAACAACGTCAAGCACAAACTTTGAGTCCCCCTCCACACAAACCTCCTTAATATCCTTATGTCAAGCCAGTTTGAGAGCATCTATAAGTGTCTATCGCTTCCTCAATAGAAAATGCTTACGTTCCTCAAAATTCTTGCCCTAACAAAGATCGGGTTAGCATTTTCATCTCTAATATAAAGCCAACAAGAACATTTTGATTCTTTCTATAACCATGTAAATTGATCTACGAGGTCTCCCTTCGATGGTATGTCTAGATGTGACTTTCCATACCACATATTTAATCCAACTCATGAGGCACGGTAGCGCGAGTCATTGTTTCATGGTTACAACTTGTGGACTATCCATGTCATAAGGACCGTCAAGACTAGTCAATCCGTATAACCGTTGGAGAGATTTAGGGTATCAAATTTCAAGATTATGCCCCCTTCAATCTTTGGTCATCCCAAACGTCTCACAATATTAGGAGCATCTATCCATTATCCGGTCGAGATATACATGTAGCGTTGGTGCTGTGTACGTGTCTGACTAGGTCGCAACATTGGACTCCATATAGGGAGATCATTAAACGCAGTCTTGTAGCATTATCCACTTGAGCTGCTACCAAAATCACACGAGCAACATGAGGTTTATGGTTTCTGAAAAATGAAAATTAAATTATTTCTTCCTTCCCATTTTTGCCAACGAAGAAAGAGAACTTGACCAAAATAAGATATACCAATCAGTTTCAAAACAATATTTAATTTATACTCAGATAAAACTATATATATATATATATTTTTTTTTTTTTCAATCCATAGAAATTTTATTAAAACCTAGTTCACATCATAAGCAACAAACATTCGAGCACCATATCAAACCCGACCATACCGGTGTACTCCACGATTACGAGACACAAAAGAAGCAACTGCGTGTGTAGGCGATCACACATGCGGGGGGAGAACAAAAACACAACAATCCTCAATTGTTTAGCTAAATGTAAATATCAAAAACCAACGACCAAACATTTCCACTGCATTAATGACTTTCCCATAATTTTTTTAAATGACATATGAACTTAATTTCATCTTTTCAATTTTTATATGAACTAAAATTTTAAGCGGTTTGTCGTACTAACTTTTGAAACCATTAATTTGTCACCTCATTATAATTAACTCCATTAAATTTTCCATAAAAAAAAAATATCTATCCATCAGGTTATATATTTAAGTTATTTGAAAATTATGTGTTTAGATGCCAAAACATTATACGATAAAATGCAAATTGTTAATAATTGAAGAGAGGAATAGAAGAGGAGGGAATTGAGTGGTGAATGGAAAGTGGGCGGTGAGGTCATGCACTCAATGTGATATTTCCGAAACAAGTAGTAAATAGCAGATTCAATTGCAATTGCAATGTTCGTCCAGTCCTTGTGATAGTGCGAGTCACTCACTCACTCACGATATTTTTGTGACAGACAGATCGAATAATGAAATCATTAGTCGTCGGACAAAGAATTCAACAAACAATCAACCTTTTCCTTTTGTTTTGTATAGGATAACATGTTAGAAGTTAAATAAGGCATTCGTTTAACAGTGCATCAGGTGTGTTGTGCGATCGTCGTATATCACAAAAGTTCAAGAAATTTTTTTATAAGACGACAATAAGGTCAGCAATACTTTATGGCACAAAATGTTGAGCGGTCGAAAAGTAACACGTTCAAAAAATTAATGTAACGGAGATTAGAATGTTTCGTTGAATGCGTGGGCACACGAGAAATGATAAGATTACGAATGAGGATATCCGAGGTAAAGTAGGAGTGCCGCAATTGAGGATGAGATGAGAGAAAATTAGTTAAGATGGTTTGGATAGGTAAACCGAAGACCTACAGATGCTTTGGTTAGAAGATGCAGTTATGAGACGAATGACAAAAGAGGTAGAGGAAGACCTCTAAATACTTTGAAAGAGACAATAAAAAAAAAATATGAAGTACTTGGAGCTAACGGAAGACTTAGCGCAGTGACAATCTAGGATTTATATAGTCGACTCCACTTAGTGGGATAAGGCTTTGTTGTTGTTGTATGGATAACACCTCATGGTTCTAATTTCACTCCAAAAATTTCTACCAAAAACTTTGGAATTTCAACATCTATTCAATTACCCAGAGTTTTTTAATTACTTAGAAACTTATTATTTTAAATTTCTATATTACGAGATTCTGAATATGTCCAACAATTTAAAATGTCAAAATGAGCTCGAAAACTGAAAGTTAATGCGAACCAAGTTCACTTAATTATACGAGAGTGAGGAATAAAAACCAACAATCAACTACTCGCGAGAGCCTAAAGAAACGATCATATGCTATTGTTCACATGTTATTGTTGATACTTGTATTTTATATGTCCCCTTGGTAATTAGATCCTATATATTCTTCATGATATTATTCAAGCTTTAAACTGTCATATATACTACCTCGGATTATCTACGTCCCCTTGGTAATTAGATCCTATATATTCTTCATGATATTATTCAAGCTTTAAACTGTCATATATACTACCTCGGATTATCGTTAAAAAAAAAACTGACTTCTCCCATGCATCATATATTTTGAAAACCAAGGAAAGAAGAGCATCACTTGCATGGGCGTCTGGGTGGCTGGGTCTTGCTCTGAAAAGCTAAAACTCAAATCTTGGGGGAAAAGTAATCCATTCTCCTTCCCCAGATCCCAGCCCAAACTATCTTCGCTGTAACCTGTTCCTGACTCAGATTACACATCAGCGAGACTAGATTCTGCACATTGGCCATTCTGCAGAAAGCATGCCAACTTGTCGATTTAGCTTCAAAGAGAAAGTTGAGTGATGAAATGGCATTCTCACCATTATATAATGGAAAAGCAATAACTATATCAGCCGCTCCTCAGTTGGAATACTTGTCTTGTAACTAAATCAAGGGTACATTATTGGGGTAGAACTCTGGCAGACAACTCATTGCTTAGTCGAAAGTCACTCTTTACACTTTTTATGGAGATTAACTTATCTAACACGGATATACTCACAGTATGTTGTCGTCTCATGTTAATTATAAAAGTCACGTGTAAGTTTTTTTTAAGGAAAACTAATGAAAAGGGCTTGAAAACTTTGAGTTTTAATGATAAGGACAAAATAAAGGGTAAAGTGAATAGTACCAGGTTTGACTTTTTAGTGTAAAAATGTGGTTTTTCGTTAAAGTGAACAGTACAGTGGACTTTTCGTTAAAACTCTTTTTTTTTTTTTAACCTTGTCATGCAACTTGATCTTCTTTTATCATTTTTGTACTTTTTTTTGTAGTTATTTACTGTTTCTCTAAAGAGGGGTTAAGCTATACATCTTTGGGTTTCTGGTATAATTTTCTTTTGCTCCAATGATCCCAAACCTGCACCTATCCTTTCACTTGGATTGTACGCTTTATGGGGTTTGAGAAAAGAAAGCCCAAATATGTATGTAAAAACAAAAAGAGATTATTGTGTGAGCATGCCTTGGGATTTCCATAACTAAATATTATCATAAATCGATTTTATTTCACTTTAAAAAAAAAATTATATATAGTTGATATTGACGATACAGAATTACAAACATTTGAATCTTGGTCATTTTCTGATAAACACAAAATATAAATGATTTCATTAGATAGTTTGAGATACTGATTTTGTTTCGAGTCATTACCTATATATCATGCATACTTGCATAGTATTTGCTTTGCCCTAATGCTAATAATTATGAGTGAAAAATGCTAGATTCTCATATGCGTTTCTTGGTTATAGTTTGAGTGTTGCTAAACCCACTCACTTTATAAATAACAAACCAATATATAGTGAGTGAAATAATAAGCTAGTGTATATAGTAGATCACAATAATTTAGATTGCAAGTGCTTGTATGCATATGTTATGCGTGCATGTAACAAATGTTATGTATGGCAAAATACTTATAAGACAATCTTACATCGTTTAAGTTATGTGACATGAGAGATAAATAAAAACATCATAGCAGTGAGAATAGACAAAAAAACCGTGAAACCTTTCCAAGGCAGTTTATATGGTTATGCAGCTAAGAATGTTTGGCGGGTAACTCAAAAAATGGTCAATAGCAGAAGTCGAAAACCCAACAGACAGAATGGTGAATCGAAACAAATAACTAAAAGCTCTCGTCTCCCTCTCCCTTTCCAGTAGGTCTCACAACTTACAAGAAAAGCAGGTGCGGTAGCATCAGAAGCAGCTCATCAAGCTCATGTCAAATAAGTAACCTCTTGAAAATATTTTGGGGATACAAAATATGACATGACATGACAAAAAAAGGACCTCGTTTGCCTCATCTGCCTGCAGAAGGATTTCAGTATGTAATATATATATATATATATATATATATATATATATGAACTGTTAATAGAAAGGCAGCCCAAGATTCTGCCGGGGGTCTTTGAAACCTATGAAGAAAACAAATCACCATTACTGATCAGTCCAAAGCATTTTCTGTTTTTTAAATTTAGTCACCAGTTTCATGCTGATACGTCTGTCTTCACAGCAAACAAAAAACAAAGAAAAAAAACTGTGGGATTAGATGAGACTAGGGTATTTGTTAACCGTATGGAAAATTTGAACGCTCAGGATTGATTGGACGGCCAAGTGAGTGAGAATGCTGGATGTTCCGGGTTTAGGGAATTTCGGCTTTGTGTACGATGCGTCACACATCCATCCATCACCGAATGAGTTGCAGAAATGAGAAGCACATCAGAGGGCAGAGGGTGCCACACATAAGGTGAGAGTATCTTCCCACTGTCAGATTACAGGTGGTACGATTATGCTACCGCGCGTAGTCGCCCAAATGCTCGATGATAGATCGTGGCTGTTGATACATTGTGTGATTCATTGGCAAATTCGACTTGTTAATGCATTTTGAATTTACAAAAAGGGTGACAACTAATGTGCATGAGCAGCTGACTTCAAATGTTAATAGTAGATTTGTTGCTCATTGCAACTGCCGAAATGCACGCTGTTGCATCATAATTGTCGATGCATTAATTGTGCAATTTGTAAGCAAATTCTAGTTCTTAATGCACTTTAAGTCCCACGGTTACAACCAGAATTAATGTTATCACCGACACGAATGACTGATTGTAGCATATTGTCAAATATTATTAGTAGAATATTCGTTGTTCTAACATTACCATGGATCTACGATAATACAACAGGAAAATGCAAGTGGTCAAAGAACTACATACGAGATTAGATTTGATTTTGTAATATCACTAGCCAGTAGTTGGTAATTTGAGGGGAATAATTCTTAGAAGGTAGATTAAAGAGGCCTACAATATATGTGAGGACATTTGATTGTGTATTTATTTAATTAAATGAAATGATTTGTGGACAGAAGGTATGTAATGTTGTAGATAATAGCCGCGGATAAAGTCTGACTGTCTAAACGTAAGTTGAATATAATATGTCTGCTCCTGCAATCCATATTATTACAATTTGAACTCCCATTTAGTGGATATATTATTCAACTGTCTTATGATAAATATAAACCCTAGTAGAACAAGTTGAACCCCTAGAAATAGCAACTACAAAAGCACAACACATACGTATCTTTTCTTTTCTTTTTTGATAAAAAAATAAATATTTTATTAAGAAAAAAAAGAAAATTACGCACAACATAAAAAGCCCAAGCAAAAGTATAGCATCAACTCAAAACATCACGAGAAGCCCGCACATCAGTGGAGACAACGCGAAGTTGAGTCTCGCAAAAGCAGTGCAGCACCACACGAACCCATATCCAAAAACACACCCAAACTATAAATCAGATGTTGAAATGCCGAAACAAATTGATCCACCGAGATCCCAACCTTTGATAGCAACACCTGCAAAGAAATCCATGAAATGAGACAAACAAACGAACGTGGGGAGGGCAAAGGTGTGCAAACAGGTATGGATCTAGAGACTCAAGCAGGTCAAGCACTTCCAAGTCTAATTTATGGCTAGGTGAGGAGATGGATGTGGGGAAGCATGAAGGAAAAATGGGTTTGCAGCGGAGGGGACTCGAACTTGAGATTAGGGTTTGGAAGATACGAAGAAAATAAGAAAGGAAAGAGAGAAAACCAGAAAATTGGCAATAAACACCAAGGAAACGACGATGTATGTCGGGAAAACATGCCAATGACTCTCAAAACGACAATTGGAATCAACTACGGTTGGGAGCGGAGCAAGGAGAGATTTTTCAATGTGACCGGCACACGAGGTAGTACATCATGTGTCACTATACAAATGATGGGATGTATGTGTTAAAAAGTTGATAACTTAAAAAATAAAATTTCCTACCACTTACATAAAAACACGTGATGTACCACTCGTGCTCCCGTCACAATTAAAATTTTCTCCGGAGCAAGGGGAGAGCTTTTTCTCTGCACAACACATGTATCTTTTCGGTTACTTTGGAGAGTAGGCACGGCTTACAGTTAAGATCCAATATACAATCAACTTATTTATGGTCTAATGTTGTTACTCTCTCCAATCTTAAAAAAAAAAATTACCGAATACGAGTCCCCATTTATATCGATAGAAGAGAAATAAGCAAATCCGTACAACATGATTGAAACTATGTACAATGTAGAGAGAAAAAATCTTAACCAATAGAGAAAATTAAGAATAAAATCAAAGCAAACTTTTGTCTTTGACTCTGGCATCGATCGGTAACAATCCTTCTTGATCTCTTACATTTCTTCTCCTCTTTGTTTCTTCAATCTTCTAACCATCTTCCACCTCATGAATGTGGTTGCTCATTTTCGCTATGTTAAGGAGAGCCTTCATAGTTGTTGGCACTCTCGTACTATGTTGAGGAAAGTCTTTTGTAGTGGTTATGGATTCTGCTCAACCTCAAATCTTAGAACGATGATTGTTATTCGTACTTGTGGTTGTGAGTTTTTGTAGGTCGTGTAACTTGTACATTTGACAAAAGACTAGGAGAAGAAAAATCTAACACATATCGAAAGTGCCTCATAAATATCAATGTGCAGCGATTCACTGGCTTGCAAGGCTTAACCCTTGCGAGTTATTTTCTCGTTGGTTGGATATAGATTTTCTTTAGTTCTAGACATATCCCATGTGAGTTTTGCTGCGATTCACGTTGGAGATGCTAAATAATATTAATATGCTGCTACCTCATAAAAACCCTAAGCCCGACGACTCCACCAATTACTCATTGGGGTTGGGTTGGGTTGGGCCGGGCCTCCTACAAACCAAAAAATGAAGACAAATCTTATTTTCTTCCAGCTTTGTTCACCCATTAGTATTTACGTTCATTCACTCGACTCGAATCATACCGAACTCATCCCATTTCAAAAAATTAAACTTTTATTCATTCAATTTTTACTTTATATGCAAATAAAGGGAGGACCCTATAACTGCTCGAAATCGGCAGCATCCACCATCCCATTTCAGAGAGAAAAAAAAAAAGAATAATAATTGGTGAACCACAAAAAAATATAAACTTCAGTCAAGTTGCGGTTCACAAGGGACTTGCCCAAAAATGTCAGGACATGAATCCCAGTTTCCTTGTTCCCTTGCCTCCCAATATCCACCGGTGTAGCCGTATGTGTCGCTTCCTTTATCCTTTGCAAACCACTGCGGTTTCCAACCCTGCTCTTGCATCTTTCGTGCCTGAATTCGACATCAAAGCACCATCCCATCATTTACCATAGACCAGTAGATACATTTGAAGTAAGGAAACCCCAGCTAACGTACAGAAAGGTCCGACTGGTTTTGCCTAAGAATGTCATTGTTGCAAGAAGCTTAAACGGTTCATGTACGTGCCTTTCTCATTACTATAAGGCCCAACACTTAGATTCATCCTTATTGAAAGGTTAGAACTGCATGAATTAAACCTGTGTTCCGTTGTTTTGATTTCGTGCTAAACAGTTTTTTAGTTTTACTATTATTCCCGAAACCTAGGTTTAGTTCATGTTGACACCGGGCAGGTGCTTATATGTGGAGTTAAAATGTGATACATATAGTTGAAATGCAATATTACCTGCCGTTGTCTCTGTTCTAGCCTCAACTTCTCTGCATTTGCCATTTCATACTCCCCATTTTCCAAATACCTTTGATCGGGTCTGAGCCTTGAATCTGTTGGGGGCAACTTCTCCTGCATGCGATCAAACTTAAAAGGAATCATAATCTGCTAGCAGTTTCAAACAGTACTTTCCATACCAGTAATATCTAGATAAGACGGATCAAACCAAGGAATAAACTATCAAATAATCACCTTCAGTCCAGGTGTGAGTTCATTCAATGTGATGGCAAAGCGTGTTAAGTTGTATCTAGTTGGAAACTTGGGTGGCTTGTTCCTCCTCCAGAGCAGGCGGGAGTCAGATAAAGAGTCGGATCCTTTTCCCTTCCCTGAACAGTCTCCTAAAACGTAGTGCATGCTCTCATCCCATTTGCCAAACATTGTTGCAGCCGTTTTCCCATTCTTATCTTGAACTATACCATGTACCTAATGGAAACAAGAATAAAAAATAAATGTGTTAAAGTGCCAATGCAGAGACCAACAACTTAAATGAAATAAAAATTGAAAAAAGAAAATAGTACCTGGTGGGGATTTCGGTCAATGATAGACTGCTCCTTAAATTTCAGCTTACATGAATATTCATGCTTTCCTTGTAATCGCATTGTCCCATAGTGATCACAGTAAAGCTTTCCCAAGATAAGGTTGTAAATGGACGTTGTAACCTGGCCAGAAAGAGTTCATTTTTTAGACACGACCTTAGAAAATAATGAACAATAGCTGAGTGGGGCAGCTTCATACTTTACTCCACTGAAGAACTTCCCCATCATCAAATTCCAAGGTCAGGACACCAACAGGATCAAGCTGAATCGAGCGACCCCAGAATTTGCTCTTCAAATTGCTGTCTCCCCAGAATTTCCATCCTTGACCCTCACAGTGGCAAGCGATAATCATGGGGTGATGACTAACCTGATACCCAAAATACAAGGATTTTTACTGTTTGATACATAGTAGAAATAGAACAATAATGATATTGTCAGCGTGTTTTAAGTCGATAAATATAAACCATAATGAAAAAAGCCATATGCTTAACTGATATTTTTTATCGTTACTTTAGTTAGCTGCTCAAACAAGGCTCATTTCTTTCTGGTATAATCCCTTTCTACTTTATCAGATAACCTATTGAGAAATCGGCCTGCCCGGGGAGCTTCAAACTATCAAATCTCAATGGCTAGATGTTTAGATTCATTTAAACATATATTTCTAGATATTTTGACTCATTATGAAATATCAATTAAACCTGTTTATTTCAAGCTTCGTTGCATTACAATACTTCTCTTCCCACGACCCAAATTAAAGGTTCAAAATACATTGCTCAACATTGAGCGAACAGTGGCATTAAATATAAGATTCAATGTTTTCACTAGACATGTAAAAACCATTTGATTTACTTGATAAATGCACCAGTCAATTTGTAGAGAGAAAACTTGCAATTCTGAGAATTAAAGTCAAATGCTGAACAGAAGGTCTACAAGAGAATAGTGTATGCTACGGATTCAGTTCTGAAGTAATTTTCACACCTTCTCTGAGAAGAATCGAAGGCCTTTGTCTGGATAGTCAGCCTCATATGTTTCCCCTAATAATGGGTTGAATGGCTTGCAAATTCTTCCTTCAGTTGATGCATATCCAGACACAGCAAAAGCAGCCACATTAAGTATCCTCATAAGGCTATTACCCTGCAGGGCATAAAAGAAACTCAAAAATGAGTCATGAAAGCACCGAGATGATTTAACTCATTTAAGAAATCTAATGTTGCGAAGAGACTCTTAACAGCATTGCATTGAGGATGGCTTTGAGGTCTTTACCCTTTTACCCCATTCATATGCTCGATCAAGGAGATACGAGTATTCCAAATCCTCAAAACCCTTTTGTAGAGTAGATAGAGGCTCATTAAAGTATACAGGAAGACATATTTTTGTGAGATCCTTCCCAATGTTATCCTTAATCATTGACCAAAGACTAACACTCTTCTCTTTTTCAACAGGGTCCGGCAACTTATTACGGCGCTTGACAAGAGGAAAGTTAGTTCCAACAGATCTCATAGATGGATCAAGACCATCTTCTGCTTCAATGGCATTTATCCCTTCATCGTCTGAAGACACAGATGATATCCGATACTCGGACCCATTACTTTTAAAAGAACTAGATGATAGAAAATCACGAGTATCAAAGAAAGCATTGTCCTCTTCATCTGTTTCTTCTTCTGCAGCATCAACTCTTTCATTATCCTCATCTGATTCACTTGCACTCCCTTCTGAAAAGTTAATATCAATGCTGGACTAAATTAGCATAAATCATGATGGAACACCATGATGGACTAAAATAGCATAAATTATGATAGAGCACCATTTCTATTATATGCATACCACTGAATTTGTCTTGCCTTGATCTAGAGGAAGCCCCAGAATCTTTCAACTGTCGGCTCTCATCTACCACTGTATTCTCCAAATCTACCTTTTCTGTCTACAAAAAACAGTATCAATATCAATTTATTAGAAAGAAACAATGAAGTAAATGACGAGCCAAAATCCTTGCACCAGAAGTTAAACTCTTAAGAAAGCAAACTTTTGTATGAACACAAGATACCTCATAAAAATATTGCTTAATAAACATTAGCGAAATGGTCAGTGTTGTACAATTTTGTTATTTTGGTATCTAGTAATATGCCATCAGTCCACAACTCTTTTCTTTATGCAATAATAATAAATTCCTCATTCAATTAAATTGCTCCTTTTTTTTAAGAAACAAAAAGAAAACGAAAAATCTAGCATGAGTAGTTAGTTGTGTGAGGGCCTACGGATATATGCCCTTTTGAGGAGTACATGGAGTAGTTTTGCAGGTGCTAACATTATGAAAATGGGGCATGGGACCTTTAAGGAGACCATGTGGTAGTTTTGCAGGTGCTAACATTATGAAAATGGGGTACGGGAAAAGCAGGTTGGTCTTTAGGGCACTTTTAGTTCTCAAACATTTTGATGCTAAAACCTAGGAACTCAAACCACATTATTGCTAGCCCGTTGTGAGGCTTCGCCCACTCCCCTATCCCCTTAGTGTAAATAATATCGTTTGTTCAAAAAAAAAAAAAAAGAGGTAAAGCTATGAAAAAGAAATCCATGTATCATATTTCCACCTGGAAGTAAATCAGAACTGCAAACATTAGAATATTTAAACCATCCTGGATAAGCTAATTCCTTAAAAACTCATAGCTTGACCATCCATATTTCATAAATAAGAGGTGGAACGTGGAGGTAAGGCTACAATAGTAAAACATGTTCTTGTAGAAACCGCAAAAAGAGAGGCGTAGTCTTTTTTTGGCATCACCTCAGATCATAAAAACATAGAATTATAGAATTAGAACCAAATCAATTTTCAAACAAAAATCTAGAAAATATAGAATTAGAACCACATTAAGCTTGTTGTAGCATCCTAAACACTCCATATTTAGCCTCCACAAACCTGTAAATACCCTGTTATTTAACCTCCATTAATCCTTCGACACATATCACATTACCCATGCCCCCAAGAAAAAAGGTCATGCCATATGCAGATAACACTCAGCCCACATCAATTTTCAGACAAACAATCTAGAAAATAAAGAACTAGAACCAGCAGCCAATTTTTACTCATTTCAATGGTTTTTGTTTTACCTTTTCAAAAGAGTACGGAAAACTATACAAGAATAGTCTGGTTTGTGCGGGATCAATGTCATCTTTTAGTCAAGTGATATCGCAATGAATCCTTTACTCCTTCCATTAACTAACAGTCTAACACTCAACTCACTCAAGCTCAAAGATCATACCAACACAATTTTTTTTTTTATACAAGCAATATCCTACTCTACACGGGAGGGATGCAGTGGGTTGAAGAGGAAGGCCCTATGAACTAGGGTAATCCACCACTTGCGATCAGACAAACACAATTAAGAAGATTGATTATATTCAAAATTATAATGTACAGAAATTTGAGAGAGAAATATATACCTCATTTTCCCACTCTACACAAATGAATCACAACAATGACTAATCCACAAGATGAACACGCTATAACCAAACAACCCCTTAGCAAATAACTTGGTGGTTTTAAGAAAATTAGAATTTCTGCATTGTAGGAAACCAAAGAAGAATACTCCGAATTTCAACCGGCATAAGGTTTCATACCTCTAACTGTCGCAGCGTGTCAATAAGGAGCCACTGCTTCTGCTTGAGCAGCAAGAGCTGGTTCTGCAATGCGGCGAACTCGGTCCTCATTATCTGCTCCGTGTCCTGAATGGCTGCCTCCCTAACACCTTCTTCAACAAGCCGCTGCCTCACCTTATCAGTAGAAAGGGCGACATTGTCGACCGGAGCCATCAACTCGCTGTTGGAGATCCGCGGGAACATGTCTTTCACAGCCTGCAATGCTTCCACCCATTCGTGTCGATCTTCTCGAGTCTCTGCCCTCAAATGCAACCTCTTTGTGCCTGTGAAGATCGAAAACCTCTTATCATCCGATCTGCTTTCGCGGATGCTCGAAACCTGAGAATGAAACCATCAAAAATCATCAAATTCGATATAGAATCAAGCACAAATCAAATAAAATATAATTAGCAGAATTAGCAGAATTTGATCAAATTAAGACGTATCTAATGAAATACAAAATAAAAAAATAAAAAAAAACAATTAAACGCTCGACGATCAACAAGGAAAATGTGCACCGGATTAGAATTCGAACTGACATTGGAATTAATAAAAATTGATTTAATCATATAGAAATGAAAATCGAGAGAGACCGAGAACCTTGAGATGGACTTCGCCGAAAGGCTTGCGGCGGAGCTTGTGAGGAATGCCGTTCTTATGCCTCGAAATCCGCCGCATCGATTCGTCGCCGATGACTTTTGATCCTTTCTCAGTCTCAACCGTAACGAAGATCCTATCAGGGCCGTGAATCTTATAATACGACAAAACTCCGTCTTGCAGAACGAACCACCTCGGCCGCCACCCCTTGCCGTAATTCACCCACTTGAACAGAATTCCGGACACGCCATTCCCGACGATGTCGTTTATCTGGACGTCGACCGGCTGCTCCCTTGCCGAGGGCGGCCGAGCCACGACTGCCACGGCGGCAGCAGCAGCAGCCGCCGTGGTGCGCTGACTGAGGCGTCCGTAGTCGGCGCTGCAATGGCTATGGCTGTAGCTGTGATTGTTGACGCTGTTCGGGTCGATTTTGGCGATGCGGGCGTGGGTGTCGGATCTGGAGCCGAAGGAGGTCATGTGGAGGTCCGGTGAGTGATCGGAGAGCGTGGAGATGCAGCAGAAGGGATGCATATGGAATTAGAGGGAAATAATTGGGGGATATTGGGATTGGGATCGGGTGGGGATGCGGACGTGGCGGCGGAGGAGGGCGGCGGTTATGGTTGTGATTATGGTTAGGAGTTTCATTTGGATTTTTTTAATTTTTAAATTTTTTTTTCTGTGATATTGTTGGGAATTGGGATTTTGCGGAGGGAGCGAAACGGATAAAGCGAGTTTCGCGTGAAAGTGGGAGAAACGGTTATATGGAGGAAGAGTTGGGGTTTCGGAGGAAGCGACGGTGACGGAACAATCAACTCTCTCTCTCTCTCTCTCTCTCTCTCTCTCTCAAATGCCAATGTTTTTAAAAATATGAGGCGGTTAGCCACCGTGTCTGTGATGCCTCTCTCTCTCTTCGAGAGATTTTTTAATGTGTCGTGGGTAAATCGTAAATAAATAGAAATATTTACGACTGTGGTTTGGTTGGGTGCGGGGAGGACGCAGGGATTGTAGTGGAGATGGCCGCCGGCTAGCTTCTGGCAGGGCGACACGTGGAAGAGCCAAGAGGTGACGCGTGTGTATTAATAACAGTGCTTGGTGAGTGGCGGGGGCGTTTGGGCAGTTTGGTAGTTGACAAAAATGGTAATGCCTTTCACGTCCTTTGACTCGCGGGACTTCTTTTATTTTTTATTTTTTGTTTTTTGGGTAGTTTTCTCGCAGAGTCACACGTAGGGAAGCTTCTTTTCTTTTTTCTTTTTTAATCAAGGATGTGGTAATCTTTTAATCTGAATTTAATTGCAATTTGCTTGTTGTGAAAAGGGTTAAAACCATTACATTTGGAATATTTATCCTTATGGCTAAAATTTGTGTCATATATTTTAATTTTTAATTTGCACCCCATTTTCAATTTGCAACCATTTTTTAATTTTGTGAACAAACAATATTATCTACACTAAAGGGAGGATGTAGGCTTAGTCTCACGACACATTAAGGCATGCTGGCCGTCACGTGAGAGTGACGTAGCCATGAGCACAGTGCGGAAGCGAAAAAGATAAGAAATATACGAATAATCAAAAACCAAATTACTAGAGTGCACTACTAAACATGGAGTGATAGGAGTTAGTTACAACAGTAAACACTCCTATTCAGAGCATAAAAGTCTAAGTGCAGTCTAGTAGGACAAGTACTAGTTATACAGTACCAGGAATGTCCTACTATTATTTAGATAAGTCAGAACAGCCGACGTCCTCGAGCCACCAACAACAAGCTTACTTAAAACTTGAAGGGGCGCAAAACAGAAAACGTGAGTGGGCAAAAACAAATGTTTTACAAAACCATTTCATTTATCAATATACTAATCCCTCGCTGTAAAACATGTATAATTTTTCCTAGAATCAAGATATAACCATATATATATATATATATATATATATATATATATATGAAATCATATCAATTCAATTCATGCTTCACATAATCATATTCATATGCATGCCATGCCAATATATAATAGAGTAAGCAATTCAGGTAAGAATAAATTCATAGAATTATGATATGTTAGCCGGAACCCCTGTGGTAGTCTGTACGGCTGAATTCATAGCTCAAAAGTCAATCTAGCCGGAGTCACTACAATGACCTATACGGCAATATACTGCACATAAGTTGGAACCACTAAAAAGGGGTTTGTACGACAAGATTGGGTGTAATATAATTATGCTCAATTTTACTCTTTCATAATAGCCGGGTGATAAATCGCTAGTCACCTACGAGTCGGAACCATAAATAAGGTATGTACGACAAGACTGTGCACTTAAGTTGGATCCAATATGAGCATATAGTGCGGGAGGTGACATAAATAAACAGGCATGTACTTCATATCTCTGGCTAAATCACAATCACCCTAGGTGCAGTTTTTTATGAGCTCAACATCATTCAATCACATATCACATCATCGATGATTCACATAACCAAACATAATTTACCTGAACTTACCTGTGCCTCCACAACACCACATTTATATATATGCAACCATGAAATGCATATTCAGAATATACAAGCATTTGGCATATTAATTCAAAGCATACTTTCCTTAAAAAAATGCATTTCTGGGAAATATATCAAGTATATAAATATATACTGAAAACAAAAGCCCACTCACTGGTATGTCGACGGGTCGTAACCCCCGAGTCGCCCGTGGATACGCTCGTTCTCGAGATAAGTCTCACCTATATGCGAATTAACTATAAAAACGTTATTTTAAAGCACATAGACAAAACTAGCTAATAACTTCTCATACAAAGCTCAATTTTGGTATTTAAATATACCAACGTGACCTACACAACCTCACGAACATCGTGATATTTTTAGATAAATTTTTTTGTGGCTCACGCGCCCCCACGCGCCGGGGAGGGCACGGCCTCACGCACGTCATCTTCAACCTCCAGACGTCGGAATAGTGTCACCGGCGCCATATTCTGGGCAGACCTGCAACTGCCTATTTCTCGCTCATTTTTGCACCATTTTTCACGCAATTTATACCAAAATGAAGCTCTTAACTCGTAGAACACAATCATACTAATTTAAAGTTCTAAAAGTCACGGGATCTCACCGGAGAATTCCAAGAAAAACCGGCCAAACTTCGTCCACACGATCCCGACGTCCAAAACCTTCAAACGAAGCACTCCGAGCTTCCTTAGGACCTCACTAAGCTTCCTACAAGCTTCAAATTCCCAAAAACATCCATAATTACGTGTGCATGAACAATGCACAAATCGGGGGTTATGAAAAACTAAGGTTTTTGAAGGTATCCTTACCTGAAATGGGTACCAATCGACTCGTCTGAGCTTCACGAACACAATGGTGCCAACTTTGACCACGATCTGTGAAGTTTCAAGGGTTTTGGGTGATTGTCCGTACGAGTTCGAAGGAGAGAGAGAGTGAAACCGAGAGAGAGAATGCACGGGAGTGAGAGAGAGAATGGATGAGTGATGTGTGGTCCAAAATAGTCAACAACCTATAATACACCAAACTCTAATCCTAATTGGTTCCAAACAATTAGGATTTAAGAATATTGGTCCAAAAACACAATTAAACCAATAATACAACTCAACGTCCAGGGGTAATTCAGACTTTTCACACCTCCGATAAATAATTAACGTACATCTCTCGGACGGGCTGTGACAATAAAGAATATACCACTTGTTATATGTAAAATGTATCAAATTTTTAGGTAAAATGCACCAAATGTTTTTTAGGTAAAATGTATGTGACAATCCATTCCTAATTTTACGATTCTATAAATTTTAAAAGTGTGAATTGATAAAAATGCCCTAGAGGTGAGATTGTTGACTTTCGTTGACTGCCTTTGTGAAAGCTCATCCCCAGAATTTCACAATTCATTACGTATCTCGTTATTTAAATTCGGATTTAACGTTTACGTTATCTGTATTAGTTAATTTTAATTCCGTTAATTTTAGAAATCAAATCAAATAATTATCGGGTTTGAATTTTTATAATTAACCTTTAAAAATTCGTTGGCCTTTCAAGGTCACAAGTAACGTTTTCGAATAGATCTTGAAACCACAAACGGATAAGCGAAAGCCGTTTGCAAATCCGGGTTTTAACGGTATAGTTATGGACATTTGAAGTCGTTTTACTAAACTATGGATTTTAAATTAATTAAAACTCCCACCATGTGGGAATTGTAACCAATCATATTATTTTTTTAGGACCAATCAGAAATTAGGGAGGAAAGAGGGATGAATCAGGAAATGGAGAGAAAGCTCCAAGCTTTCCTGTCGACTCATCCACGCGCAGCACCCCAATTTTGACCCGGAGGGATTTCCGGCCAACTTCCACCATTTTTCGGCGATTTCTGCTCAGCCTTCATTTGCTAACAACACACAATCTATGTGCAACCCATTTTCCCTTCCAAAAACCGAGCCTTTTTGCTCCTAAACCGTGAGGACGACGCACAGCGTCGTGGGGTTCTCAACGGCAATCCATCGTTCCAGTGAGTTTCATCACCCACCACCGCCCTTAATCAACTCCCCTTGGACCCAGGAACAAGACCCAACTAGTTGTAGGGGCGTCGGACACCGAGGAAGAAGAATTAAAGCTCACCCATTATAGGGTTTCCGACAAGTTTGAGGGAAATTTAAGCTTTTCCCGGCCAAATTGGACTTGGCCACAGGTATAAAACTTGCTCTACTCATTGAGATATTCATTTATGTGAAATTTGGTAATTTTTGGAAATAGTTGATTTTTCCAGCCAGTCGATGCCGGCCGTGTAGCGGCGCGTGGGCCGAGACCCCACCTGCCCTTCCTAAACTAATTTGGATTTCCAGCCAGTGGAGGCTGGCCGTGTGGCGGCGCGTGGGCCGAGACCCCACCTGCCCTTCCTAGACTAATTTGGATACCTTGATTCTATATGTGACGTTCAATTGATGAAATCTTGTTGTATGATTATAATTTGATAGAGACCGCCACTTGGACATTATTTGAATCGACGATCCGACCGTTGGATCGTCACCAAATTTTAATACGTAATAGTACATAATATTTAAGGACATTAGTAACTGACAGATCGGGAATCTGACGTACGAATCTTCCCGAATGAGTTTTCTAAGTTTGTAAATCTAAACGTTAGCCGCCACTAATTTTAGCGATTAGCGGAGATCTGACCGTTGAATCGTTCCGAAACTTTAGGATGTTGTTCTAGAAGCTTATTGAAACTCTTGGGAAGTTATGGATCAGAAATCAGAGGTGCGGATCTTCCGGATCGATTTACGTAGGGTTGTGGACCCTACCGTCGACCTTTGACCAACAATTGACTTTTGGTCAATGGGTTACAAATCATTCTAGAACATCCATGGGGATGTGTTTTATGTAAGTTACGTGTTCTATCGATAAGAATTCTGAGACGTGATTTGATATTTGTTCTAGTCGATGATCGTTCGTGACGCCTTGATATTCGTGCTAGAGAGTTGTAGCGCAAACTTCAAGTGAGTGGGTCTTTTCCTTTTTATAGTGTGTGTATGTGTGTGTGTGTGTGTGTGATTTATAGTTTCCATTTATGCATTTGAAAAAGAATTTTTTACGTACACCTTGATTAGACTAAAGTTATATAAGAATTAGTAAAATGACGGAATTTATGAAATATGCTACATCCTACGAGATGCACATGTATGCTTATAATCTTTGATGCCATAATTATACCTGCGGCTATGAATGTTAGTATGTTGATTAGAACTATCGAATCACTGTGGTATAAATATATTTGTGTTATATGCTCATCGTTTGCTGCGCCCGGTGTTAGTGCTCGCCCAGGGTCAGGGCCAGTCTTTCACGTGTATGTTCACATCTTCACCACACGCTCACCTTGGATCCAAGTATGTGCCAGTCCTGTCGTACAGGTTGCAATAGGCAACTCCGACTCGTATGTGACCGCGAATAACGCCAATCTTCACATGATTGTAGCACTAAAGTGTATATTGTTACATCTCACATCGCCTAGGGGAGTGGATCCTGTAAGCCTTATATGTATATTCCCATCTCTACCTAGCACGAAGCCTTTTGGGAGCTCACTGGCTTCGGGTTCCATCGGAACTCCGAAGTTAAGGGAGTTCGCGCGAGAGCAATCCCATTATGGGTGACCCACTGGGAAGTTCTTGTATGAGTTCCCAGAAACAAAACCGTGAGGGCGTGGTCAGGGCCCAAAGCGGACAATATCGTGCTACGGTGGAGTCGAGCCCGGGACGTGGTGGGGGCCTTGGTCGGGATGTGACAATTTGGTATCATAGCCAATCCCTGGTCGGAAGTGTGCCGACGAAGACGTTGGACCCCTAAGAGGGGTGGATTGTTACATCCCACATCGCCCAGGGGAGTGGATCCTGTAAGCCTTATATGTATATTCCCATCTCTACCTAGCACGATGCATTTTGGGAGCTCACTGGCTTCGGGTTCCATCGGAACTCCGAAGTTAAGTGAGTTCGCACGAGAGCAATCCCATGATGTGTGACCCACTAGAACGTTCTCGTGTGAGTTCTCAGAAACAAAATCGTGAGGGCGTGGTCAGCGCACAAAGCGGATAATATCGTGTTACGGTGGAGTCGAGCCCGGGACGTGGTGGGGGCCCAGGTCGGAATGTGACATATATTATGATTACACCCAGTCATGTTCATGTCAGAATACCTCTGCATGAACTCGTGTGTCAGCATGTGTCGATGAGCACCAGTTATGATATGTTGCTTATGTGAGATTTTGTGATTATGGATGTCATGCCCTTATTTACAAGATATTGTGCCGTAATGAATTCTTGAGATTTTGCAGGCTACGGTAAGTATTTTCTTACTATATGTAGTATGTATATTTCAGAAACTATAATGGTTTTACAGCAAGGGGTTACTATGTTTTCGAAAAGGTTTTTACAAAGATTTGTTTCTAGGCCCACTCACCCTTGTTTTTTGCCCCTCCAGGTTTTAGTAGCTGAGCTTTTGTGTTGACGAGGATTCTTGGCAAATCTTAGTATTGGGATTACCTACGTGGGTACGATTCTCATCCTACCTTACTGTACTTTACTTATGCTATGACATCACGTGTGAAATGGATTCATTCTCGCTCACAAGCGCACTCTTAAAATTAGGCACTTTTAGGTTTAAATTTATACACATTTTTCACATCACTACACTTTATGGCTTCGTCACCTTCCAGATGTCGGTCAGCACAGCTCGATTCGGAGTCCAAGTGGGCATTCCGGGTCGGGGTGTGTCAATATACCCATTTTTAAATAATAAACCTATTCACTTTTTTAAAACTATAATGTACCCATATTTTATACTAGAAATATAACATTTTATTTTTGAAAAAAAATAAAAATCTACAAGTGGCAATTTACCACAGTGGTGGAAAGATGTTGAGCCATTGCATGACGACGTAGGTTCGAACCCTGTCAGTAGCTAACTTAACATTTAATCTAACAAAATATACCGTTTGACAAAAAAAAAAATCAGATTTCATACAATTTGTGTGACAGCCCGTCCCTGATTTTAAGAGTTTTTAAAGTTTTAATAAAGGATTTTACAAAAATGCCCTTTGAGGCATGCGCATTATTCATGTCGTGCCATCTAAGAATTGTTTTCTTGACATATCCTCGTAGTATTCGTCGCTACGGACGCGTGGGCGCAGACGGTTCGTGATTTGGAGTTATATCGAATAAGTTATTAATGTTTGAAATTTGGGCATTTTAGGAATTATAATTTTAGTAAAATCTGGAAATTCTTTTATGAAAGTGGACGGCCCAGATTTAATGAAGAAATAAATGGATGGCTTGGATGTGAGGGAAAGAAAATAAAAATAAAAAGATGAAATAAGGTTTTTTTTTTTTTTTGTGTACGTGAGAGGAAGAAGAAGAAGATGGAGGATTGGGCAAAGCTGCCCAATCGGAACAGGAGAGAGGGAGGAGTTTGGCCAACCAGAAAGAAGAGAAAGTGGAGGTCCAATCAGAGGGAGAAGAAAGGAGGAAAGGAAATAGGGCGAGAAGCGGAGGAGAGAAGATCAGAAACGGGTTTTTCCCCAACCCGTTTACTCGCACACCCACCTCCATTTTTCCGACGATTTTCATCGGATTTCTCACGAATTGGATCAAGGTACTACTCCCAATCAACACCTAGGCCTTCCCTCTTCATGTTTCACCCCAAAAATCATGAAATTTGATGGTGATTTGGTGAAAAACGCACCCGTGGGTGCCTCGACTTTTTGTTCAAATTCTTCAAATCTTGAAATGTTTTCTTTCAATTACTAACACCATCAGCATTCCCTTAGGGCCTGGAACAAAGCCCAAGCATTGGTTGGGACGGCGGAATTGATTTGAAGGTCGAATTGAAAACACCCAATTCTAGGGTTCTTCACGGTTTTGGTGAAATTGGAGCTCTTCCAGGCCAAATTGGCCTTGGCCTCAGGTATAAAGTTTACTCTACTCATTGAGATCTTCAAATCTGCAAATTTTGGTAATTTTTGGAAATAGTTGGATTTTCCGGCGAGCCGGGGCGGCCAACCGCCACCCGCGGCGGCGCATGGCCAGTGGCCCGCCAATGTCATTCTTAGCATGTGTTTAATGTTCTAGGTTCAGTTTTGATAATTGATGGACGTAAATTGAGTAATTGGACCTAAGTTCGTTACGATTCGTGGTTAGGTGAAAATGTGAATTGACGATCCGACCGTTGGATCGTCACCAAACTTTGATACGTTGTAATACGTAATAATTGAGGATTATAGGAACTTACAGATTGGGAGTCCGATTTACGGATCTTCCGGAATTGGAGTTGTAAGTTCATAAAATAGAATGTTAACCGTAACTTGGTTTTGACAATTGACGGAGATCCGACCGTTGGATGGTAATGAAATTTTAGGCTGTTGTCATAGAGGTATATTTTGGACCTCTGGAAGTTATGGATTGGAAATCTGAGTTGCAGATCTTCCGGATCAAACTGCGTAGTGACGTGTTTTATATAAGTTATATATTCTATCGATATGATTTCTAAGGTTGGATTTGATTATTGTTCTAGGCGCCGATCGTCATGACGCCTTGATGTATTGTGCTAGGGAGTTGTAGGGCGAACTCCAGGTGAGTGGGCAGTATTTCTGTTTATACCTATATGCTATTGAAATTCCCAGAAATTGAGTTCAAATGAAAGTGTTTTTCTAAAATGCCATGCATGCATATATGAGTTATATGAATTGATAATTGATGCATATATATGTGAATTGGTGCTGTGGACGCACAGGTGAGTATCAGGTGAGTTTTATGTTATTCATGTGAATCATTGATGTTGTATATTATGTGGATAGCTCATAACATGCAATCATGGTGTTAGTGCTTATATTATTCACCCGCACCGCACGCTCACCTTGGATCCAAGTAGGTGCATGTCGTACAGACCATGAGAGGGTTCCAACATGCTAGTCGTACAGACCACTAGAGGTGGTTCCGACTGGTAGGTGACCTTAGATTATGTGCACAGATGATTGATGAGAGAAGCACTAGAGCGTATTATTACACCATTCTTGTCGTACAGACTACTTTAGGTAGTTCCGACTTATGTGCAGAGTAATGCCGTACAGGTCACAGTGGTGACTCCGGTTGGATTGGATATTGAGCTATAGAATTAACCGTACATGACCAACTGCAGGGTCTCCGGTTGATTCCTTATTTCACCTGTTATATTGATGCATCTTTATTATGTTTTGATGCATAGCATGGCATATTTTTCTCGAAAAGTGTTAAAGACTTGTGATTTGAGTTTTGAGATTATATATGGTTATATATATACTATTTTCTGGGAAAGTATACAGGTTTTACAGCAAGGGGTTAGAAATGTTTTAAATGAAATGTTTTCGAAAAACATTGTTTTACTGACCCACTCAATTTTGTTTTGTGCCCCTCTAGGTTCAAGTTAGCAGAGCTTTGGTGGCCACGAGGAATCCAACGGCGTTCTGACAGAATTCACAAAAGTAGGATTCACCCTCGGGTGTTATATCTTAGTAATTGTATCTTTAAAGCTTCCGAACTGTGTAAATGGTTACGTCACTCTCACGTGACGGCCAGCATGCCCTCCTTCGGGACGGGGTGTGTCAATTTGAATATGAGAAAAATTGAAAAAAAAAATTTATGGTATAAACTTTGCATGATAATAGGAAAAGTGTCACAGCCCGTTCCGGGATTTTATTCGTCGAGGACGTGAAAGGACGAAATTACCCTTGACGGGTGTTAAGGTATGTGTGTATGTGACATATTATTGGACTAAGTACATGCATTCCTAAATTATTGGAAATATAAGTTAAGTTGGATTAAAATTGGTTGTATTTTGTGTGTGGTTAGGGATTGTTTTGGACCATACATATAACATGTCCTATCTCTCTCCTTCCCCCGTGTTCTCTCTCTATCTCCTCCCTCACGACTCTCTCACTCTCTCTCCCCCTTGAACGTACGGACGAGACCCAAAAACCCTCCAACGTTCACGGATCGACGCCAAAAATGTATGATTCTTCATCCTTTTAACCTCCTGAGTCGATTGGTGTTAGTTTTAGGACGTGAAACCTTCGAAATCACGTGGAATCCGAACCTCCATTTTATGTCACTATTCATGCAATCGTAATATGTCGATTTTCAGGGAATTCTAAGCTTGTAGTGAGCTTAGTGAGGTCCCAAGGAAGCTCGGAGTGCTTCGTTTGAAGGTTTTGGACGTCGGGATCACTGGTTCGACTTTGGCCAGTTTTCTTGGAATTTTTCCGGTGAGATTTAGTTATTTTTAGAGCCTTAAAGTAGTGTAACGTGAAACTACATGCTTAGGGCTTCATTTTGATATAAAATACGAAGAAAATGGTTGAGAAACGAAAGAGAACAAGGAGATTGAAAAATCTCCAGTTTTCCAGCCACCGGAAAACTCAGTCCGGCGAGCTCGAGGAAGAAGACGCGCGTGGGAGGCGCGTAGGTCTGTGCCCCTCCCTGCGCGTGGGGGCGCGTGCGGCCTCGGAAAAATTTTCTAAAAATTCCTCGACGTCCGTGACGTCGAGTAGGTCACTGTGGTCACGGGGGCTACGACCTTTCGACTTATCAGTGAGTGGGCAGTATTTTCTGTTTATACCTATATGCTATTAAAATTCCCAGAAATTGAGTTTTAATGAAAGTATGTTTCTAAAATGTCATGCATGCATGATATGAATGAGCCGGTTTGGATTGGATTGGATATTGAGCTATAGAATTAACCGTACAGGGCCAACTGCAGGGTCTCCAGTTGATTCATTATTTCACCTGTTACATTGATGCATCATTCATTCTGTTTTTGAAAGTTTTTAACATGGCATACTTTCTGGTTTTAAGAAAGATCGATGATTTTGAGATTTATGAAAAGTATTATGCTATTATGCTATTTTCTGGGAAAGTATACAGGTTTTACAGCGAGGGGTTAGAAATGTTTTAAATGAAAGGTTTTCGAAAAGTTTGTTTTACTGACCCACTCAATTTTGTTTTGCGCCCCTCCAGGTTCTAGTTAGCAGTTGGTGGTTGACGAGGGCTTCTACGGCATTCTGACAGACTTCCCTAATGTAGGACTCACCTGCGGGTGTTGTAACTTAATTATAGTCCTACTTGACTGCACCTATTGCTTAAGCTCTGTTTATGTGTGCACTCACACTTTAACTCACTCTAGCATGCTATTTGGTCATTCTTGCTAGTAGTTGATTTTGTTTCCTTTGTAATTCTCTTATCTTTGCTTCTGCACCGCACTTATGGTTACGTCACGCTCACGTGACGCCCAGCATGCCTTCATTCTAGGATCGGGGTGTGTCAGTTTAGTATCAGAGCTTAGGTTGCAGTCCTGTATAATTGTTAATGATCTAATGATCTTTTGGTGTCTTCTGTCAGAATTATGCCGCCTCGTAGGGAACCACGTCGTACTTCTGAGTCTAACTTCCCTGATATAGCTCAATTAGGGGAAGAGATTGCCCATGCTTTTCAGAATGCAATTCGTCCTCCTCCCCCTCCTCAGAGAACACCCTTGGAGACCATGTACAACCTGAAATTAGACCGCTTAATGGGTAATGAGGGTCACGAAGGGGCAGAGAAGTGGCTGGACCACATTGAGAAGACTTTTCAGGTGATGCAAAGTCAGGGGAACCTTCCTGCTAACAGATGGGTAGAGACCACTACTTGGTTTCTGGGGCGAGAGCCAGCAGGTTGGTGGAAGAATCAGGCGCAGTTTATGTCACCGGAGATGACATCCGATTGGGAGGTATTTAAGGAGAATTTTAAGAAGTGATTTGTCCCTCCAGAGTGTATTGACCGTAAGAAGCAAGAATTCGCCCGACTAAAGCAAAAGAATATGTCGGCGCATGAGAACTACAGGAAATTTACAGATTTATCTCGTTATGATCCTGATACAGCTGGTAATCCGGTAGAGATGCTTCGCCGCTTTAAGTTGGGAACTAAAAGGAAATGGCGGACTTTTGCTAGTGCACTTCCTTGCGCTGATTATCATGAGTTTTCTGAGATCTTGGTTCGGATGGAGGATTCTGATAACATTCCCAGTAACAGTGATGATGATGAAGAGAAGAATGATATTCAGATGAGGGATGATAGGGGAAAAGTTATCTCCATTCCGGGACCCCGCATGACGCAGAATTTCAAGAGGAGTGGAGCGAGCTCGAGTTCTTCCAGTGGAGGATATAGTGTGACAGGCCCGAGGGGAGGAGGAAGATTTACGGGCAGACCCAGATTTCAGAGGCCCAGAGATTTTAGTGGAGCTGGTGGTTCAGGTGCTCCGTTGTGCCGTCGATGTAACTTCAGGCATCATGGAGAATGTAGAAGAAGTGGTGGTGGTGGTGGTTGTTTTACTTGTGGGCAGATGGGACATAGAGTTGCACAGTGTCCCCAGAGTCAGCAGAGACCTCAGCAGTCTACTATGCCACCTCCAGCACCTGTTCAGCAGAATTATGGATCAGGCAGCTATGGTTAGACGGGTCGTGGTGGTGCTTACCACTATCAGGGTGATGCTGCTCCCTATACTTCCGGACCGAATCAGTATGCCCAGGATCCTTATTCTCAGAGTGGGTATTCCCAAGATCCTGGAGGTTATTCTTCATATTCTTCCATGCCAGCCAGTGGATCTCAGCGGTATCAAGGAAATCAGCCCCGTCAGGGAGATGTTGCTGCTAGCGGTACAGGACCGTCTAGACAAGCTAGCCAATCAGGCCAGGGACGCACTTCTCAGGGGCGAAGTAATCAAGGTAGCAGAGGTCGTGGTGGACGACAGCAAGCTCAGGGACGTGTGAATCATATCTCACTGCAGGATGCTCAGAACCATCCAGACTTGATCATGGGTACGTTAAACATCCTTGGTCACTTTGCTAGAGTTTTGATTGATTGTGGTGCTACCCATTCTGTGATTTCTCATACGTTTGCTCAAATGACACAACCTCACCCTACACCTCTAGGATTTGATTTAGAGTTTGCTATGCCTATAGGAGACAAATGTTATGTTTATAGTGTTTATCCAGGGTGTCCAGTGATGGTAGATGGCGTAGTTATGCCAGCTAATCTTATCCCGTTAGATATTGTGGATTTTGATGTGATTTTAGGGGCCGATTGGTTGCATTATAATCGTGCCCATATTGATTGTTACGGGAAATTAGTTACTTTCCTTCGTCCTGGACTACCAGAGGTTACTTTTGTGGGTGAAGGAAGTGGGGTGAGACATGGTGTTATTTCTGCCATGAGAGCAAAGAAGTTGTTATCGAAAGGTTGTCAAGGATACTTAGCACATGTGGTGTTAAATGATGTTGCTCCTAGCAGTATTGAGGAAGTTGGGGTAGTCAGACACTATCCTGATGTATTTCCAGATGATTTGCCTGGATTGCCGCCAGACAAAGATGTGGAGTTTTCTATTGATTTGCTTCCAGGTACGGATCCTATTTCCTTGACTCCATATAGAATGGCTCCAGCTGAATTGAGAGAGTTAAAAATTCAGTTACAGGAATTAACTGATAAAGGTTTCATCCAACCTAGTACTTCACCTTGGGGAGCTCCGGTATTGTTTGTAAGGAAGAAAGATGGTACCTTGAGATTATGTATTGATTACAGGCAATTGAACCGGGTAACGATTAAAAACCGTTATCCCTTGCCTCGTATCAATGATTTGTTTGATCAGCTTAAAGGTGCATGCGTGTTCTCCAAGATTGACTTGAGATCTGGATATTATCAGTTGAAGATTAAAGAAGAGGATGTACCTAAAACGGCTTTCAGAACCCGTTATGGACATTATGAGTTTTTGGTAATGCCATTTGGATTGACCAATGCACCTGCAGCTTTCATGAGGTTGATGAATGAAGTATTCCAGCAATATCTTGATAGGTTTGTCATTGTTTTCATTGATGATATTATGGTATACTCTAAGTCGAAAGCAGATCACATTCGACATCTAAACTTGGTACTAAAGAAATTGAGGGAACATCAGTTGTATGCCAAGTTTAGTAAATGCCAGTTTTGGTTGAATCAAGTGGCATTTTTGGGGCATGTCGTATCGGCACAAGGTATTCAAATTGATCATCAGAAGATTGCAACAGTGGAGAATTGGGAACAACCACGAACCGTCACCGAGGTACGGAGTTTTCTTGGTCTAGCAGGCTATTATCGACGGTTTGTTCAAGATTTCTCTATGATTGCCTTACCACTAACGAAGTTAACCAGGAAGGATGTTAAGTTTGTTTGGGATGAGAATTGTGAGCAAAGTTTCCAGCAGTTGAAACATTGCCTCACTCATGCTCCAGTTTTGGTACTTCCTGACGATAGTGGTAACTATGAGATTTATAGTGACGCTTCCTTGAATGGTCTGGGATGTGTCTTGATGCAGCATAATAGAGTGATCGCTTATGCTTCTCGACAGTTGAAAATTCACGAGAGGAATTATCCTACTCACGATCTTGAGTTAGCAGCCATTGTTTTTGCTTTGAATATTTGGAGGCATTATCTCTATGGTGAGAAATGTAAGATCTTCACAGATCATAAGAGTCTTCAGTATCTTTTCACTCAGCATGATCTTAATCTTCGTCAGCGAAGATGGATGGAGTTGCTAAGTGATTATGACTGCACTATTGAGTATCATCCGGGTCGTGCAAATGTGGTAGCTGATGCACTGAGTAGGAAACCTCAAGGTCGACTTAATGCCTTGTATGCTTGCCGTGTTCCTCTACTTGCAGATTTGAGAGCTACTGGAGTTAAATTGGAGTTGGAAGAGCGAAGAGAAGCTTTTCTAGCTAGTTTCCAAGTCAGGCGAGTCTTGGTGGATCGTGTACTCGAAGCTCAGTTGGTTGATGATGAGATTCAAGAATTGATTCAATTGAGGAGTGAAGGGAAAAAGAAAGACCTCAGGATGCGGGAATCGGATGGCATGCTTATGCAAGAGAATATGATGTATGTGCCGAATAACGAGGAACTAAAGAAAGAAATTTTGGATGAAGCACATTGTTCGGCTTATGCGATGCACCCAGGAGGAACTAAGATGTACCATACCATTCGACCATTTTATTATTGGCCGGGTATAAAAAGGGAAATTGCTGAGTATGTAAGTAGGTGTCTTGTTAGTCAACAAGTCAAAGCTGAAAGAAAGAAGCCTTTTGGTCGGATGCAACCACTTCCCGTTCCTCAGTGGAAATGGGAAAATATCACTATGGATTTTGTGTATAAGCTTCCACGTACTCATAATGGATTTGATGGCGTTTGGGTGATTGTAGATCGGCTTACCAAGTCAGCACACTTCATTCCAGTGAGAGAAAAGTATCCTCTGAATAAATTGGCTAAGTTGTTCATCACAAAGATTGTGAAGTATCATGGAGTTCCAGTGAATATTATTTCTGACCGAGATCCAAGATTTACTTCTAAGTTTTGGATAGCTTTTCAGGAAGCTCTTGGTACGAAATTGCTTTATAGCACTGCTTATCATCCTCAGACAGATGGACAATCTGAGAGGACTATTCAGACGTTGGAGGATATGTTGAGATATTCAATGTTGCAGTTTGGTGATTCTTGGCATGATCGCCTAGATTTGATGGAATTTGCCTACAACAATAGTTTTCATTCAAGCATTGGTATGTCACCATTTGAGGCACTTTATGGTAGAGTTTGTCGTACGCCATTGTGTTGGTCAAAGGTTGGTGAAAGAGTGCTAGAGGGCCCAGAGATTGTGGATGAGACTACGCAAAATGTTCAGGTGATTAAGGCTAACCTGAAAGCTGCCCAAGATAGACAAAAGAGCATAGCAGATAGACATGCTACTGATCGAGTTTATGATGTGGGTAATTTGGTGTTCTTGAAATTGTCACCTTGGAGAGGTGTAGTACGGTTTGGAAAGAGAGGCAAGCTAAGCCCTAGGTACATAGGACCTTATGAGATCACTGAGAGGATTGGTGAAGTTGCTTACAGATTGGAGTTGCCTCCGGAGTTATCTAAGGTACATAATGTGTTTCGTGTCTCGATGCTTCGACATTATGTTTCAGATCCTTCACATGTGATTCCCCCTCAACCGTTGGAGATTAATCCAGATTTGACTTATGATGAGGAACCAGTCACTATCTTGGATTGGAAAGACAAGGTTCTAAGGAATAAGACGGTGAGTTTGGTGAAAGTGTTGTGGAAGAACCACTCAGTAGAAGAAGCTACTTGGGAGACAGAAGATCGAATGAGAGAGATGTATCCAAGGTTATTTTATGAGTATTAAGTGACTTGATTGGTTGAATGAATTTCGAGGACGAAATTCCATAAGGAGGGAAGATTGTCACAGCCCGTTCCGGGATTTTATTCGTCGAGGACGTGAAAGGACGAAATTACCCTTGACGGGTGTTAAGGTATGTGTGTATGTGACATATTATTGGACTAAGTACATGCATTCCTAAATTATTGGAAATATAAGTTAAGTTGGATTAAAATTGGTTGTATTTTGTGTGTGGTTAGGGATTGTTTTGGACCATACATATAACATGTCCTATCTCTCTCCTTCCCCCGTGTTCTCTCTCTATCTCCTCCCTCACGACTCTCTCACTCTCTCTCCCCCTTGAACGTACGGACGAGACCCAAAAACCCTCCAACGTTCACGGATCGACGCCAAAAAGGTATGATTATTCATCCTTTTAACCTCCTGAGTCGATTGGTGTTAGTTTTAGGACGTGAAACCTTCGAAATCACGTGGAATCCGAACCTCCATTTATGTCACTATTCATGCAATCGTAATATGTCGATTTTCAGGGAATTCTAAGCTTGTAGTGAGCTTAGTGAGGTCCCAAGGAAGCTCGGAGTGCTTCGTTTGAAGGTTTTGGACGTCGGGATCACTGGGTTCGACTTTGGCCGGTTTTCTTGGAATTTTTCCGGTGAGATTTCGTGATTTTTAGAGCCTTAAAGTAGTGTAACGTGAAACTACATGCTTAGGACTTCATTTTGATATAAAATACGAAGAAAATGGTTGAGAAACGAAGGAAAACAAGGAGATTGAAAAATCTCCAGTTTTCCGGCCACCGGAAAACTCAGTCCGGCGAGCTCGAGGAAGAAGACGCGCGTAGGTCTGTGCCCCTCCCGGCGTGTGCGGCCTCGGAAAATTTTTCTAAAAATTCCTCGACGTCCGTGACGTCGAGTAGGTCACTGTGGTATATTCATATACCCAAATTGAGCACCGTATGAGAAGTTATTACGAATTGTTGGTTATATGCTTTAAAATAACGTTTTTATAGTTATTTCGCATATAGGTGATACCTATCCCAAGGACGAGCGCATCCAGGGACGTCACGGGGGCTACGACCCTTCGACTTATCAGTGAGTGGGCAGTATTTTCTGTTTATATCTATATGCTATTAAAATTCCCAGATATTGAGTTTTAATGAAAGTATGTTTCTAAAATGCCATGCATGCATGATATGAATGATATGAGATATATGAATTGATAATTGATGCATATATATATGTGAATTGGTGCTGTGGACGCACAGGTAAGTATCAGGTGAGTTTTATGTTATTCATGTGCATTGTTGATGATGTATATTATGTTGATAGCTCATAACCTGCAATCATGGTGTTAGTGCTTATATTATTCACCTCGCACCGCACGCTCACCTTGGATCCAAGTAGGTGCATGTCGTACATACCATGTGAGGGTTCCGACATGTCGAACAGACCATGAGAGGGTTCCGACTGATAGGTGACCTTAGATTGTGTACACAGATGATTGATGAGAGAAGCACTAGAGCGTATTATTACACCATTCATGTCGTACAGACTACTTCAGGTAGTTCCGACTTATCTGCAGTGTAGTGCCATACAGGTCACCGAGGTGACTCCGGTTTGGATTGGATATTGAGCTATAGAATTAACCGTACAGGGCCAACTGCAGGGTCTCCAGTTGATTCATTATTTCACCTGTTACATTGATGCATCATTCATTCTGTTTTTGAAAGTTTTTAACATGGCATACTTTCTGGTTTTAAGAAAGATCGATGATTTTGAGATTTATGAAAAGTATTATGCTATTATGCTATTTTCTGGGAAAGTATACAGGTTTTACAGCGAGGGGTTAGAAATGTTTTAAATGAAAGGTTTTCGAAAAGTTTGTTTTACTGACCCACTCAATTTTGTTTTGCGCCCCTCCAGGTTCTAGTTAGCAGTTGGTGGTTGACGAGGGCTTCTACGGCATTCTGACAGACTTCCCTAATGTAGGACTCACCTGCGGGTGTTGTAACTTAATTATAGTCCTACTTGACTGCACCTATTGCTTAAGCTCTGTTTATGTGTGCACTCACACTTTAACTCACTCTAGCATGCTATTTGGTCATTCTTGCTAGTAGTTGATTTTGTTTCCTTTGTAATTCTCTTATCTTTGCTTCCGCACCGCACTTATGGTTACATCACGCTCACGTGACGGCCAGCACGCCTTGATTCTAGGATCGGGGTGTGTCAAAAAGATTATTAATTTTTATGATTATAGGAAAGGATTATTAATTTCTTAATTAATATTGAAATTGAACATTTTGTCCTTCAGTCAAATATTCAAATTAATAAAGTATCAGTCTAAACTTTTGGTCAACTAGAGACTAGAATCAAAGTTTACCTGAATTATATTTTGAGAATTTGAGAATCTGAGGTGGGTGTAACTGTTGTAATACCTATTCAATCACAATTATTTAACCAAAACCAAATAATTGGTTGTACAATTTTTTTGTCAAGTTGGTTGTACATTGTATTTAGAAAGACCTACCAACAAGAAAGGCCTAAATTATTCTCTTTCATAACTTCATACCAAAATACAATCTAATTTTCACATATTCTTGACAACCATATCATATAATGTGAGTTTTACTTGGTCACACCTCGTGCAAATTTTGGAAAATTAAATTTTGTCTTTTTGTTTTAATAGTTTTATAGGTGGACATAAATATTTTTTTTTAAATATAAATTTAGGAATTGGCTACAATTTTCACATGTATTTAATACAATCACCATTTGACGGTCAGAGATATTTACATGAATAAATGTATTTAATACAATTATCATATAACCGTTGCGATAGTGATAGTATTGAATACACGTAATATTATGGCTAAATTCATAAATTTAATTAGTTGTTAGTTTTTCAAAGATTAATTTGGTTAATTCTAATTAGTTTGATATTCAAATTGATGTGCTTGGCTCCCACCCTCCTCTAGATTAGTATCGCTTGCATGGGAATCGATATCTATGGCAAGTAACCTCCGTTAGCTCCGAAAAATTTCAAACCTAAAACTATCTTAACTATAATATAACAATAAAGAACAACTACACAACTAATTAATTACACAGAGAAGTTACACACGATTAACAACGTTAAGTATAGATCGTGTATGCATATTGACATCATACAAAGTGCACACACGAAAAACACATAATATGTATCCACGCCATGTTAAAAACATGCATGCGACCACAAGGCGTTGATCAAGAGTTGCAAGGTAGGCAGATAAAAGAGGCAAATTATACTTCCAAATGCAAAGAAAAGAAAAATATATTTTATTTATTTGGGCTTACGATTGGCATGGAAGTTACGGATTGATAAATTATTTGTGAAATTAGATTCTGCAGTCATAGTTCATTTAGTGTTGCAAGCAATAATCTTCTTTAGGTCGCCTTGTTTTGGCTTGCTAAGATTTGCTTTCAAAATTTTGGCAATGCGAACTCCGGCATGTCTACAGAGAAAATAATTTTGTGGCGGACAGTTTAGCGACCTATAGTCTTGATTTAGATTTAGGTAATTTTTTATTTTGATACTCCTCCTTCTTGTTCAATTAGGTTTATTCGTGAGGATAGACTTGAGATGTCACGGTCTAAATTTATTATTGAGTAAGTTTGTTTCAACTCTTGTTTTAGCCCCGTTTTTCAACTAAGAAAAATATGTTACATTCCTAAACCCAATCATTAGATCATGATGTCCTTAATTATGATTTGTCTTGCCACTCTTGATTGCCTATCAATAAAATTGATTTGTGTAATTGTTTTGCTTAAAACTAATGCCATCCGCTTGGACAACTGGGTACGTAAATTGGTAGAGCCTTCTGTTCTCCCTAACTCATATGAATTCAAGTCAATTTTCACGGCCCAAAAAGACGTGTAAAGAGTCTAAACATTGGTGCCAAATATTTTAGACTACTATCCATCAGAATTTTCAATGTGTAATATTATATTTTAGTCTTGTCACTACTTTCAAGTTATAGCAGCTCGAAAAGATCAAGAAAATTATACTCTGAAATACTTTTGTGAGTCTTTTTAATTTTTAGAAAAGTGGACTGACGTATCAAAGTCACCAGCTAATTCCTTTTTCTTAAAAAAAAATAATATATATATATATACACACACTTCCAAGTTAGACTCTATAGAACTCAAACCTAACCATATATTATAAGGAAAACTAACGAAAAATGCTTGAAAACTTTGAGTTTTAATCAAAATATCAAAAAAGTGTTGTAAGTTAATATTACCAGGAGTGATTGTTTAGAGTAAAAATATGATTTTTCGTTAAAATGAACAGTACTGAAAGTGTTTTGTTAAAACTCTTTATATTATATTCACAAGTGCAATTGAGAGATCGATCGAAGCGTTGATAAAATTGACGATATAAACGACGTTCAACGTTTGGGCTAGTTCATTGTGAAACACTTTAAATTAGTGGAATTGAACATGCACATGATTTGTGCTCAATAAACAATAGATTCGACATCATGCCCAATTTTGGATAGTGACGTTGGGGCATGAACTAATGGAATATACCAATATATAGGATAGCTAATGACAAAAATGTTTTAGTTGGAACCAAAGACTAGAAGAATTTCGAATCACATTTGGATATCCCAACCTCCCTTTTGACTTTTCTAATTAAAATTAGCATAATCTAAATATAATATTCTTATTGGAAGCATTTAAGGGAAGGGATTCTCATTTAAAAAAAAAATTGGGAACATCCTCTTGATGATTTGACTTTAATGAAATTATGTGGCTTGCGATTTAATCTCAACCACAAAATTTCATTAAAGCCAAATTTAACGGGTCAACAGGGTGTCCCCAATTTTTTTTTTTTAAATGGGGATCTCTTCCCTTAAATGGCATGATTCTTATTAGTTATTACTACTGCCATTTGCAGGCAGCTGGCCATGTTTTCAAGATAGGGTCTTCGCTGGATCATCTTTGTGAGGATTCTGGAAATCTTTTAATTATGTTCGTTTATCGTACATAGTGTGGTTAATTTTTGTTAGGTACTGTTTATATTTAATTTTAAATAATATAATTTAAAATGATTTCTGACCGCACAATGTCCAATAAAAAGACATAATTAAAGGATTCTCGGGATCCTCACAAAAAGGATCCGGCGAGGATCTATCTCCATGTTTTCCTTGAAGATTAATTTTCGGGTATATTTAATTTGATTTTTATTTTTTTAAGATCCATGGTATACTATAGTCTGTATAAGCACACTATTTTACAACTCGCATCAGAAATTGTAGGGGTTTACAATTATGGAAGTTGCTCTGGTTTTCTAATTTTTTTTTTTAAATTAGAAATGTTAAAAATCACTTGTAGGTGATGCTTAAACAAAAAACTAAAAAATTTTGTTTTGTGGAATTATGTTACTGTTCTTAACTTTTTGTTGTGATAGAAGACTTAATAGTTTTTTCACCCTATTTTGGTTTAACAAAGAGGGTTCTATTTTGGTTACATATCTATGTAGACAAATTCAATCTAAATGTATGTGCCTTGTCATATTGTGGGCTGGTGTGGGGAGTGGCTTTAAATGGTTAAAAGTGTTTTTAGAGAAAATATTTTTAGAGCTAATCCTTATTAAAAATGCAAGTTAATCCATGAAAAGCACTTCGAGTGTTTTTCGAACCGAAAACATTTTCTCTAGAAACGCTTTCAGTCATTTACAAGCAATTCTCAAACAAGCCCTCTATTATTCTTAGTATTCTGATTATTATTTTTTACTTCAAGAAAAACGATTGCACTTATGTTAATTATAATGAACAATGATTTATGTAATGCGTAATGGGAAATGACAACGATAAAACAAATAAAAAAAATTATACAATGATACGCTTTTCGTGTCACTCATGTAAGTGTGTTTCTAATTTGCATATAATAAAAAACAATAATGCAATATCATTTCATTTCCTCACATAATTAAGTGTAGTTGTGCTCTATTAGTCAAATTTGACAAAAGATCTACATGAAAAATAAACAAATAAAGAATAAAAAAAAAAAGAACTATGATAAAATATGTAGCTATGAATTTCCGCGTGGCTGCATGGAACGCGTGTGGGAGAGGATCGAACATGAACACCGGGGGACGGAGAGAGAGACAGAGGTGTGCGCGTTAATAGCGTGTACCAAAACGCAGAGGATCACAGAGAAAAACTGTAAAAGAAAAAAACGAGGAAGGCAGGCAGAGGGATTGGGGCCACAGCAGATCGGCACTCGAGAAAAACGGTATTTGGTTTGACCCAAAAAGCCCAGTCAAAAGGGGGGGGGGAGAGGCTGACGTCGATGACACGCGGAGGTCGTCCTTGTGAAGAGAGAGTAATCTTCTACTGCACATAGGATGTACCTTTTGTGTCGGGAACATACAGTGTTTTCAGAGTATAAAGGACAACTTTTTGTTTCTCTTTTTTTTTTTTTTTTTTTTGGTGAACACATTTTGTTTCAATTTTTTTTTTGTCAATCGGTATATTGGATGTCAGATTAAGGAGTTGATGATATTCGAACCCACGTCGTGGTATAAGGGCAACATCTCTTTTTATCATTGTGATAGATGGCCAATGGCCAAGATTGTATTAAATTATTTTGAGAGATTTTACTTCTTTTAATCAATCTAGGAGTATTCAATTGGTATTTTAAGTGATTCTTTGAAATTTAACATGTGTTCAATCATGATTTTAAGATAGTTGATTAAAATCCTTAAAAATTCGAGTGTATTCAATTATGAATATAAAGAAGTTTGTAACATTCTAAATGTATTCAATTAGGAATTTGTTTTAAAGAATTTTAAAAAGTTGAGGAATTTAAGAGAATTAGAGAGATTTCGTAGTGTATTTGAAGCATTCCCAAATCTCATATCTTCCTCTAAGATTTCTAGGGATTTGAATAAATTTTTACATAGAATCGCTACAAATCAATTAAACTATATGGGAATCCATTAAAATCCTCAAAATCTCAATTGAATACACCATTGACCGATTTACTCGTAATTATGATTAAAACCGTTCATATTATTAATCACTCTAAAGATTATTTATGCAAAAAGTAATAAAATATCAAACCGTTTAGTCCGAATCCTGTAAAAGAATTACAAAACCTCTATCTATTTTTTATTGTTGATGGACCAGACCATCTTATTTTTAATTGACTTCGTGCAGAGATGATCTTTACAGAGTGATTCGATTTTTGCAAAAGATGAATTTGAACCACATTATTGCTAACACATTATGAGGCTTACCCCCATCCTCTCTCCCTAAATGTAGATAATATCGTTTGTTCAACAAAAAAACAAAAAATAATCAACGTAAAATTAAATTTTGGGTTAGCTCGATTTAGGTGTTTTTATTGATTGATCATGTTATTATTTATACATGTTTTAAATAAGTTGTATGAGCAAGTTGTTATTGTTCATGATCTGAACACATGTATGTTTGTTTGTTTTTTTTTGTTTTTGTTTTTTTTTTGTTCATGATCTGAACACGTTTGTTAAAGATCAATTAAAAGGTCAAGAAATGAGTTGTATGGTGCAACTATAAATGAGGCCACAACGCCACGTAATACTCCGATATGATGATATTCCTCTTTATTTGTAAATGAGATGTATTAGGTTCCAATATCATAGATGACGAATTCGATACTAAATTAGGTTGTCTATTGTGTGGCTTACCGAACTCTCCATTCCCTTAGTGTAAAATACATTGTTGTACTAAAAAAAATAAAAATAAATGAGGCCACAACTTTTATTCTCGTGGATTTTGGCTTAGTCAAGTTCGCAAGAACAATGTGTTTGCTTTACATTCAAGATCGAACCTCCGATCCCATAATTTCAATGAATTTAATATTACTATTATTTGTCAAAACAAATTAACAATAACTTCCATTTTCTGCTATTTTGCATTAGAAAATATTGATTAGGGGTCGAAATTCATCAAGCAGGACACTTATCCAAAACCTAAGAAATTGAAGATTGTGAATGGTGTATTACTTTTACTTCTTTTTGTCTTAAATTAAAAGATAAAGTTTGGAGGGGCTGCTACTCAGTTGAGAACAAATGGAACTGCACCCGTCTTAATCAAATGAATAATATTATGCTAACCATCCCTACTGGTGTCGTGTCACCATCCCCTTCGAGTATCATCATCAGTTCATCACTTTCACTGCTAGTCTGCTACGACATCTTCAGTGACTCATAACCCTCAATAGTAATGTACCATATTCTCTATCAGTAAATCGTGATTTCTGCACGCTTATTTTCTCTTTTCGTACTCTACGTGTGGTAAAGAAAACCATACCAAATTGTTTCGTACTGTTTGAACTAAACCAATCTGAATATGTTGGTTCAATTTATACACTAAAAATAATGAAATTTTGACAATGTTTAATAAAAAATCTAAATGTTTTTTAATTTGATTGATATTTTTGTAGAAAATTTATAATCACGATCACCTAGAAAATAAACAATTCGAATTGAATAACATTGCAGAATAAAAAAGAGAACTTCAGAATTAAAACGAGTGGGTTTGAATCTGAAGATTGCTAGCATCCCCGTATGCATCCAAATACAAAGCCATCTAATTATGCACGAGAAGGAAGTGATGATGGGCACATGATTGGCTGTCAAAAAGTAGATTGCTATATACAGAAGCACATGTATTTCGGCATTCGCTTGATACAACCCTGTAATTATAATGTACTTTTATGCAATTATCACATCGCACTAAACTTCCTAAAATGTGTAAACATGAGTAAATGCAGTATTTCCATCGTCCTCCAAAGCCTAGGAAAACACATGCATCAGGCTTATTTCTAGACGAAAACTAACCGTATAATATACGATGATTGGATACAACGATATAATTTTCGAGATTCTCACAAAGATAATCCTCATCCCCCCTCTCTCTCTCTCACTATCAGTGCCACTAAACGTGCCCTTCCTTTTGACTAAGTGTTTAACCAAAATCCAATCATTGCCAAACCATATTCTAATTCAAGAAAGAAAAAGCAAAACAAGAAAGAGAGAGGAACGCGATCACATGAAACCATATACACCCTATTCACGCATAACAAAATGATTTAAATTGCTCAAAAGCTGAAGAAAATCTGTCATGTCACAAAGAATATATCGTCGGTTGGACCTTGGACGACAATGTTATGGTCAATTATCCATGCATGTGTGAATTGATCCTAAATGTTGGATACTATTAAGCCATAATCAACTTACACCTGCGTATGTGACTAATTCTAAACACTACTTCCATATGCCTCTCTCAACCATACATGTATAGCTAGCTCTCACAGTCTGCAGTTTTGAACCTAACAAGTGAATTTGGATCCCTTCCGTATCTTCACATCTTATTCGTTTATCGTAAATCGTGCGGTCATAAATTATTTTGAATTTTTTTATTTAAAATTAAACACAAACAATGCTTAATGAAAGTTGGCCGCATGATATATAATGACGGATATGATGCTATGATCCTCACAAAGAGGATGCGGAGAAGATCCCCATCCCTAACAAGTAATTAACAAAGACAGTGCTCTCTCACTAGTTCTCTTGTCTCAACCAAATTGGTCCACCACTTAGCCATGATGCCATGTGATGATCCAGTACATCTTTGACTGATCTTCCGGATCCCTTCATGCTTCCCAAATTTCCACTACAAGGTAAAAGGAGACACACAACGTTCTAACCTTATTATCATATTTAAATTTCACTTGAAAGCCCTTTGTTTTTCACCAATAAAAAGCAAAAGAGTTCTTTGTCCACCATATATAGGATATTAATTAACAAGGATAAGCATGCGAGGGAATATCAAAAGTGGGTCGTAGGCTCATAGCTAGAGAATTATCAATGTTATTTTTCTTGATATCTTCATGATTATTAGTTCAAGTGGCAAAAAACATGAGATAATAAGTTAGAATTTAAATAGGATAAAGTCCCGCTTTCTCCATAACGACGAGTCTAACCACAATTGGAAATCGAACTCATTAATCCTCATGGTATTTGAACTTAAAACATCCTTTAACTAAATAGAAATGAATACCGCTAAACTTAAGGTCTAATTGGTAGATAGGTCAAAGACTAGTAGGTTCAATCCTCGTTATTGGAACCAAAAAGAAAAACAAAATGGAAAGATTGAAAATATTAAGGACATACAAGTGTAATTACCATCGTAACCTTTGTTACTTTTGATCTTGAGGAAGGATTTTAGTTTATTTACCATATTTTGGGAGAAAATCTGCACCTGGATCTCTCTTTGATTCGTTTGTAGAAGATGACAATCGAACGCTTATGACTTTTGTGAGATAAGATTTCAATTTGGAGTCTCTCTTTAGAGAAAGCAAATGTGATATATGAACTGAGACTGCTGGCCAACACAAAACTCACGTGGGCTCTCTTTCCTTTTTAACTTGCAAATTGTTTGTCACAGCTAAAATCGGGACTTAGGCTACAATACTTGCATGTATTTAATTATCACCTCAACATTCATATATAGTCTCGTAACTTATATATATTTTACATGAAGTATATCTAACCGTCATATGGTAATCGTATTAAATACATTTATGTATTGTAGCCAATTAAGTGCCACAATTTGTAACGAAAACAAAAGATTTGTTGCCTTGAAGGCCAACTTGACCAAACACGTATCATTTTCATTTGACAAAGCGATATTCTAACTTATTCTAATCTACATGGGGACAGGCAGAGATTCCAACTCAGTGTAAAAGAACGAGCACATTAACCTAGCTAATCTGCCTAAAACCTAACACATATTAAAATATCTAAAACCAAAGCTTGAGTTGCCATATAAATAGCAAGATTTGACATTTAACCTAACGAATATGGAACCCTATTCAACAATGGTAACATCCTTAGCAAAAAGTGATGAGATATAAGAACACAGAAGAACTTCCAAGTGCTTTTCGAGAAAATACTTTGCCTAGGTCAGCTCGCATACCTGGAGGGCTGAATTATGAATAGAGCTGCATAACTAGGGCAACTTGCACACCAAGGACCAGCATAGGGTCAGATGAGACCAAATTACAATGTGCCTCATGCATTTTTGAGAACGGTTTTATGAAAGGTGTGGTCGAAGTGCCCCTACATAAGTTTTTCTCACCTTGTAGAAGGTGGATTAACCAAATTCCAAATTGGGCCGGTGGAAATGTACACGCCGTGGAATGGACCCCTACCAAGGGGTTGTGGCCTAAATTTAAGGACATTTTGTTTAATGTAGAAGGTGGTGCACGTGGGAGGGGGTGGGACTCCTTTTCTCTGTCACTAGACTCGCTACAACAGACTTAAAAAATTGCAGTGAGAGAGACACTATGTACCCTACAACCACCAAAAATGATTGTTGGTGAGTCCGAATCCTCGTCCGATCCTCTTTGTGAGGATCCAATCCCGGAGATCCGTAAATTATGTCCGTTCATCGTACATCGTGCGATCAGAAATCATTTTAAATATTTTTATTTAAAAATAAACATAAACATTACTTAACAAAAACTGACCGCACAATATACAATAAACGGACACGATTCACGAATCCCCATGATCCTCACCAAAAGGATCGGGAGAGGATCCTGTTGGATTGTTTGTTACTCTTGAAAGGAATCTTCATCCTTCTCCTACACGTTTTTCAACCAGTTAACAATGATATATGCAAACTTAAAACCTCTAATTGCATCACAATACAACAGCCTTGCAAATCATGACATTTTGGCAAGGGGGTCCGGCCGAAGGGGGACCACGTAGATCTTATAGCCCAAGCCACAACAAAAACAAAGCATATTTTCGAGCGCGATTTGGCCACGAAAATAATAGATTTCCTCAACAAACAACAAAGAAACTATATATTCACACCAACCTCAACGCTGACATTGAGATCAGATTTTCCTGCAAATGATTGATTACTTGTGTTGATCACGACACAACTCAGCGTAATCATATCTTGTTAGAAAATAAACACAGTGAATTGGTTGTAATCCATGAGTTCTGACATTATTAAGGAAGATATACAGATCTAGGTTTGACCGAGATCTCTACCGAAACAATAAGTGGATAAAAAGGAAAAAGAAAATCATTTATGTATTGGGACATACGAAAAAAGATAAGGCGAGAGCATCCTCAGCAGTGCACATGATCCAGCAAGATTGTGGCCACTGATGCAAGGTAGTGCCGCGGAATCTTCTTCAGTCAAGTTTTCGTCTGACTAATCCTTTGAAGAAGTCAAAACTACATAGACAAATAGAAACAATATCATGATTGCCTTGGTTAAAAATAGCCAGGCACATGTCAAGACAAGCTTCTGAAATTATAGCATGTGAATGTAAAACCACTCCATGAAATTGCAAGAATACAGGATAAATACGGTAGTTGATCAGAAAAAGGGCAAAATGTATACCGGGAAATTCTTAGTGATCGTGTAGTACTTTACATCAAAACCACCGTTGTTTCCTAATACTTTTCTTTTTAAATTTTTAATATCTAGTGTTACTTGCATGTTTATATGTATTGTTCTTCATAATCAAGTTAATGAAATTGCGCAAATATAGGCATGTAAAGTTCAACCGATGCTGCCCCAACTAAGAGGAATGCATATACCGAATAATTACAGATACAAAGGCAATGATTAAGAGGACATAAAGTAAGAAATATAATCCGAGCCACTTTAAATATGGTAAATGCATGCAAAAGTTATCACAATGACTGTTTGGACGGCAATGAACAGTAAAGGAAACACGAGTGGAACCCGTATTACATCTTTGGAGGGTAAAACAAAAATTCAAAAGGACATGATGCCAAGTTGCTGTCATTTTGACCAAGCAACCTGACATGATTATTGTCACCTATTAAAGCAGAGGTACAATTTCAAATCAACACATATACAAAAAGGGTGGGATATTTCAACAACCAAATCTTCATCATTTGATATCTCAAACAAATAGCTTTATATGATGTGGTACTAGGAACAAACCAGGACATGACTTTAACTGATAGTAATATAAAATCCATTAATATGTCAACAAAACAATGAACCTACCTTCAGGTATAATCCCACGAATTTCTACTACTCTCGAAAATTACCTACTTATAGATACTTTCTTTCATACGCTAACTTTCAAAAGTTACGATAACCAACATCAAATCCAAAAAGCTCTCCCCAGTAATGCATCTCAGAAGTTCAAGGTATCCACCCTGAATGACAGAAATGGTTTAAAGCAATCTTGACAAAACAGTGTTCACTTTGGTTGAAGTTGAAATTTTGATGGCTCTAAATTGTGGTACCACATTTTCCCAGAAAATGAAAAGTTGTGCTAGCAACTTTACGTGAGAGGAAATTACTGTTCATTTTTACCCTTAGAGCTTGCTCGCCATATGTTTATCCAGTAGTTACAAATGAAGCTTTCAAAAGCATACGTTAGACTATTAAAAAAACAAAAAAAGACTTTGCACACACTGCTTATGTAAGTTTTATAGTTAAATTAAACAACACTATATCACGCCAAAAAGAAGAAAAAGAATCTTTTCTGCAAACATACCTATTTCCATCAGGATGAAGTTCACACATCTGATTGTCATCACCAATAACTAACAAATATCCTGATGAGGTCAAACCCTGCAAATTGAAGATTTTTGAGAACCCTAGTTCTAAATATAGAATATTGACAACAATCAACAATCATACCTCAAACCGTATAACACCCTTATGGTCAATCCTATTTGCAAGGGCATAACCTGTTTCCTAATTTGTCTGCTTAACGGATGCTATTAATAATCATGTAAATGTCTATTTTATTCTTATCCTCTTCCCCTGTTCAAGCCATTCTATTCTATCATTGCAATCATTCACAGTTGTACAAAGATGGAGTTACACTCATATCAAGGGGTGTCCAGCAATGGCGGCCACATCATGGCTTTGACAAAGAGGCAATCAACGCTTCACATGGTGAGTGCAAATATCTTGGCTCATAGTGGTCATGGGGTATTTGGATGGCTCTTTTATGGTGAATAAGTTTGGAGATTTTAACGTGGACAGTCAAGGTAGGGAACCATAAAAGGTGTAATTGTAGTTTCCTCCTAGTTTTTGATAGGAGGTGTAATTGTTCTTTCCTCCTAGTTTATGATTTTTACGCTAGATCTTTTGTCAGCTCATTCAAATCAAGGATTAACAAACATTTTTAACCAATAGGTTTAAATTTTGTAATAAAGGGAAATGAACAAATTTTGTTGAAACAAAACCAAAAAATTTATCCATAAAGTTGACGATTGAATCTGTCTGAACCAGAAAAGGCTGAAATAGAAGTTTTTAGTTAGGTTTATCATAGGAAAGGGTATACACAATATCCAAAAATGTGAGCCAGTGAGTCATCTAAAAACTGTCTAGTTTGCCACACCTGAATAGTGACCACATTTTCCACCACTTGATCCTCACTCTTTTCTTGCACAATAACTCTCTGTCCGCTGCAGATACCAAAACAAAATTAAGTTCAAATTGGATCTATACGCTTGATCACATTTCTCTTGACTGATTTATTTATGCATGGATACCGGTTCATCTTTCTTAATTAAGATATTGTATCTACAAAGAAAAAGGAAAAGAAGCAAAGGCCTCAAGATTACAAAAATTCTTGCTCCTACTAGCCCAAGTTTTTATGACGGTAAGATAATAAAGATGTCGACAAGCTGAGCAATGCAAGACAAGTAGTGGTAGCACATCGTATAGACAGAGCATAGAACCACCTGGTTCATTTAAAAACCATAGCTTACAAATTCCAAGTACAATGCAAAGGACATGGGTACTGCGGAAGAAGGTGTGTTATTGTTATTGTCAATCTCATGAGTAGAACTGCTCTTGAAAACTAGTGTACAAGGAGTGAGTCCCCTGCATCCCAACAGTACCCAGGGGAAACTCCCCCTCAGCGAAAGGGCATAAGACACCTGGCTCTCCCCTTATACGTAAGAGGAAGATACAAGCCAACCCATTCCTGAGATATCTTGCTCAATAGTTGATACCATGTTAAAACCATGGGTGCACTTATCCTTCAAAACCAGCTTGCAAAAGAAAGGTTTCCCATATGTTTATATACCACACATCCCAGTGGTAACCAGATGTGGAAAAATACTATTATGGGGATGAATAACAAGAACAAATTCAGTACTTTCTTTATGAGAAGAAAATTAGGAGGCCATCATTAAAGGACGGAAAACGGCTTCTGTAGATTGAGTAGCATAGTTATTTTGTACCAAGTGAGACAAAATTCACAGAAAACTTGGTCTAACGTTCACAGGGCTTCTTTGCTTTTAAACGTAGACAAGTCTAAGTCTGAAAAATTACAAACTTGAGTTCAACCATAACAATCCATAGAAGAATCTAGATCTACATGTCAGTGTGTTACCTGTGTAACCATGTCCTATAGTATACCTCCTCAAGAGATTGGAATCCTGCATGACATGAACCAAAAGAGCGGCATTAATTTTCATAGCCTACATACTTGGTGGATATTTTCTATCATGCTTAAAGATGAAACAGAAACTGTGTAAACAAGATTGATTAGATAATTTTGTAGAACAAATAATTATGTCTGCCCTGTATTTTCATATTTCTATGCGGCAAACAAACTAAGTTGTTAAGCAACAGGGAAAAACAACCGTCTCATAATTGAGACAGTATAACCAAGGAATTCAAATTTTGGTATCAAGCAAAAAATTCAATGTTGATATACAGAATATTCTAGCTGGCTTGAAACATAAAAGAAAAAGTTTAGATAGAGAGGGACCAACACACATAGTTGGGGTGAAACTGTAAGATTAAGCATTAAAATCAAAATGAAGGAATAGTCTAATTGATTTATCAGATGACATTTTTGATAACTGACGTGATGAATTTTTACCTTGATTTATAAAAACTTCATATAGCATCTCAAATTTGTTAAAGAAGGCGGCAAGAACATCTTCTCTTCTAAATTTGTATGTCGTAACCGACAATTCTCTAAGAAATGCATTCAAACATGTAGTTGGTTTCTCATTATCAACGTTCAAACCTATACCTGCAAGAACAGAACAAAAGTATCTCTGTCATCTTCGGCATAGAATTTATTCTTTGATATCCATTAATGCACACGTGCTTATTGTGGATGGTGGCATTCATATAATACTTGAAAGGAACAGGGTCCATCAAAAAGTAAGAAGCAGCCAATGGGTGTTTCAAAACATGCTTATTTGCAATCAGACCTGCTAATCAGCACCCAGAGAATGAGACTAATTACCAGCACAGACATTGAACTGCTTCGACTTATATGTTGAGGTGCATAAAATACCTCCCACTTTTAGGCCATTTAAATAAAGATCATTCGGCCATTTTATTTTAACATCAACATATGGCAAGCCCTGAAATTCAGAAGATGCACCCATCACAAAGTGTATCAAATTCTGGACTGTAGCATCAGCATATTAACTTCAAAATTGTTATATAACAATCATGTGCAATGTTCACAGTCCAAGTAGCCAAATATACTATAATCAGAGCCTCAACAATTATCTTCGTGCAGTTTATTACAGATCAGCTAGTATATATGAGTGATGTAATCTTTCTGTAGTTAAAAGTACCACCGACAACTGGTATCTATACCTCGACGTCAAGATGATCATATCAGGCAACCTCTTAATGTATCAAACTAGAAATGTTTGTCATATACATAAACTTAATCGCTACACAGTTAGCAATGCTTGTCATATACATAAACTCACATATAAATTTGACAAAGTTAACTTTTTAATCCTTTTTATATCAAACTCGTTATGAAAAATGCACTCACATTTTTATCACAAACATCTTTTATCGCCTCTGTGACAGCAAGAGAAACCACGTACTGTATAAGAGGCACGACTCGGCCATCCTCCATTTGCAATGTAAAGGAGAACACAAGGCAACCCTCGGGAGATTCCCACACATTCTTCGACCGCCCTGCGGAAATCGCAGAACAAACTGAATTCCAGCAAATTCAATACAATAATCAGTCAATCAAAGTCAACCACCAATTAGTTTTCAAACCTCTCCCTTTGTACTGAATATCAGCTACACAAACAGCACCGACCGGCAGCTCACAGAAATTCCTGAGAACAAACTAAAACCTCGAATTCACTATCCGGAAAATAATCATTCACTTGAATTCAGAGTTCAGAGAACTAAAAATTCAGTTTTCTGCAAAACTTACTTAGAAACGACGTCGTGTGTGGAAGGCAGGCGAGGAGACCAGAGGAGGAACCTGCCGAACCGACTGGTAGACAGCGAGCTCATGAACGAATCGACTCCAAAAGCGTCTTCCTTGACCGGCTTTTCTGATTCCGATTGTAAGAAAATCGAAAACTCGGTGCTCTCAGGGAGCTTCAGCGCGTTGCTGTTCTTCAGCGCCTTGGCAGCTTCGTTCTCCGCCGGCGATTTCCCGCACAAAACCAGCGTACAATTCGGGTCGCAGTCCATGGCTGAAAACTCAAAATTGAAATCAGTTTACTGGATTTTCTCGGTAACCAAACAGTAGGTAGACAGCAGAACAAACCTAATGCAGCGGCGGCGGGTAGAGGGAGACTGAAATTTGACTTCTTCGAGAAAACGGCGTTCCTCAGTGAGCTTTGTACGGTGTAAAACCCTAGCGATGTGGTGGAGGCGAAGGACATTCCATTCGGAAGAACAAGAAGTTTCAGTGAGAAGGGAAACGTTTCGGCTTTTGGGACGGAGAATTCGACAAAAAGTCGAGAGGAAGAACAGACGGCTTCGTTGGGAGATGCCACGTCGTCTCTGCGAACCAGCCACCTTACAGACAAAAAAATTGAAAAAAAGTACTTGCATTTTTACCACTTAAATTTTCAGGTGTTTTCAAATTGGTGCTTTAGCTTTTTTATCCTTCCAGATTGATCCAAAAAAAATCCACACATGCCTTTTCTACTTTCCACGTACCAATTCTATTTTTGTCATTTAATCCTCTTCAATTCATAGATTCGACGGTTAGAAATTGAGAAGTGTGTGTAGAAGAAGGTAGAAACGAATATGTTGATAATACTATCCTAAAACATACTAAAAGCATCTCCAAATGAGACGTCAAATTCAAAACATAAAATTTTAATTTGATGGCTGATTTGGTAATTTGACATATCGTCAATATTTTCCTTCCACTTGATATGCCAAATTTATTGCTTCATTTATATTTTTTAAACAAAAATAATAAAAGTTGAGTTGTTGTTTGGTTTAAAAATAATAAAATAATACTTAAATATGCTAACATTTAAGATAAGACAAGTGGAATGCCTTTGGAAATAACAAAAATCAAATTTGAAGGCAGCTTCAAATTTGACATTTCTTTGTCCATGTCAGCCTAACCTTCTTTTCTATTCCATCTTTGACATCTCAGTTGGAGTAAGTGGTACATCATTTGTTACTGTTATATGTCTATGTGGCATTTTTGACATCTCATTTGGAGAAGGTCTAAAAGCCTACCAATTTATCAAACTTTTTATTGAAGGGAGTGCTAGCTAGGCTTGGTCTCTCACTTGGTACAAGATCCTCGTAATGTAATACTAAACCACTCCTTCAAGATTTGTTGTGCAATCAACGTTTAAAATATTCACGAAATTATTGATCTTTTTGTTGAAATATTTGAAAAATTGAGGATTGATAAGGAAAGAGAGGGTGAAATGCAAACTTTACCTTTTATCGGCGATATATAAGAAAATCAATGAAAATTGATGATATTTATTATTTATCGATGCACTAATAAATTTTGCAGAAACCCATTGCAGATTTTGAACTTTTGAACATTTTTTTAAAAATTATTTTTCTCCTTTCAACTAAATTTAAGTGGTCATTTACCATAGTGGTGGAAAAGTGTTGAGCCCTTGCATGGCGGGGTGGGTTCAAATTCCATCGGTGGCTAATCTAACAAAATCTATTGTTTGACCCAAAAAAAAAAAAATTTAAGTGAGTTGATATATTCACCCCATTGCAAATTTTCATAATATCCGTCAAAGGCAATTTGATCTATCGATATTTTCATAAATTTGCATATCGATATTTTACCTCCTCAGGTTTGAAGTCTATTGTAACCTCATGTAATATCTTTAAAATATTTCAATTTAATACATTTACTTATTAGTGGAAAAATGCCAGGCCTCTGCCCCGCCTTCAGCCTCTCCCACTCATACAACACAATACCGCAAAACCAAAAACTAATTAGCAACTAAATTCCAAACCCAATTAAAAAAAACGTAGCATGATGAATCGAGAGGAGGCAGATGTGCAAACTTACAATCAAGAAATCGAGGGGGATTGTGACGGGGGAGCTTCTCCTCATCCGGCACCATACGCATCACTTTACTCCTCCGATACCAACTGTTTAGTTCCATTTAGCACTTATTTAAGTAGGGAGTATTTTTGCTCACCACCGTTTAGTGTGGTGTATGCTCATCACTTTATTAATTACCGTTAGATGAGTTTGAATTTCGAGATTCGTGTAGTGTATAAGCACAAATCTCAAAATTCAAACTCGTCTAACGGTGATAAATAAGATGGTGAACATATACTACATGATGGTGAGCAAAAATGCACTTATTCAAGTAGACGGGTTGGCTGTGCTCAATCACTGTCCAAATCATATCACCATCCTATTCAATTCGATTATGTTTATAAAAGCTTAAAGCTTTACAACCCCATTTCAATGTCAGCTTGTCGTGGTTGCTTTACAATTTACAATCACAAAATTACAAACTCATTTCCAAATTCCGAAAAGCAATTCATCCCGAATTCCCCAATTCATCACAGAAACCGAAAGCTTGCAACTTTAACCCCCAGCCCAAAAATCGAAATCCGTAAATCCAAAATTTAATCTGAGAACTGATTTTTGTTAAAGCAACAATGGCCGATCGGGGCCGATCTGGATAGGAGTGGTGCTGTTCATCCTGCTACAACCAGGGCTGCTTTTCTCGTAACCGAGAAACATCAAGTAGGTGGAGTTTGGCTAATTTAACAGATTTTTTTAACCGTTGTATGATATTGAAAGAAATAATAAATAATAATATAAATGATCTGATTTGTCTAAAAACTCATCTCCAACAGATAATTATGTAGAGCTCACCATAACATTATTTGGCCAAAGGGTCATCAGGCTAGCCAAATGTAGTCCCCTCTTAGCCATTTTTTGAGACTCAACTCTTCAGTTGCAATAATTAATTAAAATTCAACGATTATATTTAAAAAAATATAATGGTAGTTTAACTAAATTAACAATAAATTTAAAGTATAAATTAAAACTAATAATTATTGAGAAGACCTTAGTTACTTGGGTGGGAAGAGATGGACTGGGAAGATGATTTGCACGAATTAAGATGATGGTTTTTTTTCCTTAAATTGTAACCACTTGACACAAGTTTATCAGTCACATCTGCACAAATATGAAACTTACTATTACTACGTCATAATTTAATGACTAACTTAACAAATTTTATAATCGCCGTATGATACTGAAATATATATAAAATTGAAATATTTTAAAAATTTTGGTAAAAAGTTGCAATTGACTTTTAAATCTGTTGATGCAAAATGTAATTTACCATAAAAATTCAGAGGCAAACCCGAATTTACCTGAAAATAAATCATTTGCTCTATCAAACTTCACCACCAGTGACGGCGTTCGGCGGTGAAGAGCAAGCAAAACACAGAACGGTGCTCATGGAAGAATTGCAGAGAGCTCTTGAAAATCGCGGCTTAACCGTTTCGAATCTTCCGGACAAAGGCCGCTCCCTCTTCACCACCAGAGACTTCTCTCCAGGTGCTCTCTCTCTCTCCTCCCTCCCTCTCTCTCTCTAGCTCTGCTGCTTCAGAACATCAACACTGGAGGTTTTGAACTGCAGGGGAAGTGATAATCCTCCAGGAGCCGTACGTTTGCGTGCCGAACAACTCCCCGGCGGAATCCAGGTGCGACGCTTGCTTCCAATCGAGTAATCTCAAGAAATGCTCGGCTTGTCAGGTTGTGTACTACTGTTGCAGCTCATGCCAGGTAAGCGCTAGGGTTTCGGATTAGGGATTGCATTGCACTCATGAAGTTTTGGTCGCGTTCGTTGAAGTCTTGGGCTTTGGTAATTTGCAGAAGTTTGAATGGAAGCTGCATCGTCTGGAATGTGAAGCTCTCTCGAAGCTTCAGAAGGAGAGACGGATGGCCGTCACGCCGTCGATTCGTCTCATGATCAAGCTCTACCTCCGTACCAAATTGCAAGCTGAGAAGGTAAAGACTCAATTTTTAGTTTTGGGTTTTTGTTAATTTTTAATTTCTTTTTTGGGTTTGATAGATTAATGCTTTTTAAGCTTTTGCTTCAGATCATTCCTTCTTCTGCTGTGGACAACTATAAGTTGGTGGAGGCGTTAGTTGCTCGTATCCTTTTCGGCCTTTTCCGATTAAGATTTGTTTCTTGTTGATGCTGTTTACTGTTTTATTTAACTCTTGTTTTCTGTTTTTCTTTTCGATTAATGAAGACATGTCAGAGATTGATGAGAAGCAGCTGGTGCTGTATGCTCAGATGGCTAACCTTGTCAGCTTGATACTTCAGTGGCCCGATATTAATATAAAGGAGATTGCAGAAAACTTTTCCAAGGTGATCTTTATAAGCAATTTCAGATTCTGTTTTAATAATGAGAAGTTAAGTTATAATGTCGATTTGGCGAGTATCCAGCTCAACCAATGCGAACTTCATCCTGTGTGGGAGTAACTATAAATTTGTATTATTGTATTGCTGTGCTTTTGTCTGCATGATTTCCAGAAATCCTTTTAGTAAAAGACCCATGTACTGTTTATATAACTAAAGACGCACACAGTTCGTCTCCACTTAGGCGATTTATATTTGAGTGAAATCTTTCTGAAACTTGATTCTCCTCAATCCATGCAGCTTGCATGCAATGCACACACAATTTGTGACAGTGAATTGAGACCCCTGGGCACAGGGCTATATCCTGTCGTTTCCATTATTAACCACAGGTAACTGTTTTAGTGGATTGATGTGCTTTTAGTTTTACTCTCTTGCTGTACTTTGGCTAAATGGTTCTCCTGCTGTAGCTGCCTGCCCAATTCTGTTTTGTTATTCGAGGGACGATCTGCTGTCGTACGTGCTGTGCAGTATATACCCAAAGGTGCTGAGGTAGTGAATTCTTCTGTATATTTTTGGTCATTGTGGTTTAAAGGGTCTATGTGTTGAAACTTTTGAGATGTATTCTTTCTTCATCATAGGGCAATAAATAGTAGGCCTGACTGCTTGCGTAATTGTATATTACATTGAAGGAGAGCTGATTCGCCCTTCATCAACCTTGAGTAAGGGGGCTTGTTCTTTGGCAATCCCTTGAAGTGTTTTAACAGAATGAATGAGAAACTTTATTATTGATCAATATTTAACAATTTCTTTTCCATCATTGCATATGGTTATACAGATTCTGTAACATGTTTTGAACCTTCACTGAAGATGTTTTGTGTCTTCCTTTTCCGTGAAGTAATGTTGCTTGGCATCCTGTTACTGCATAATCTTTGACTGCATGTCAAATCTAAAGTCTTCTCTTTTGTTCTTAAGGTGTTGATAAGTTACATAGAAACTTCTGGAAGTACTATGACTCGGCAGAAGGCACTTAAAGAACAATACCATTTCACTTGCACATGTCCCCGCTGCATTAAAGTGGTACTTGTGATTATTCCTTCTTTCAATACTTTATTTTGAGAATGTTACTTTGAGTTATATAGAACTTGTCTTTTTTCTGATGGAAAATGAAGTTCATTTTGTATTGAAGGGACAGTATGATGATATCCAAGAGAGTGCCAGTCTTGAAGGTTACCGATGCAAGGATAAGGGATGCAGCGGCTTTTTGATTCGCCAGTCTGGTACGGTATTACCTGTAGTCAAATTGGTTGGGTGAATTTAAATGAAAATAAGAGTCGGGTGGCTAGCTGAAGCAAATATAGTATCGTCTTTTGCAATTTGGATGTGCAGATGGTGATGGGTTCGTGTGCCAGCAATGTGGACTTGTTAGGAGCAAAGAAGAGATAAGGAAGATAGCAAGTGAACTAAAATCATTGTCAGACAAGGCTCCTATATCTACATCCTCTGGCGGTATCCTTCTTTCTCTGTGCTATGAATTGCTTGCATTTTTTTTGGCAATCTGATGTTATTTTTATGATAATATTTCCTGACTTCTAATTTTTGAACTCAAGTTTCATCAGAAAGATATCACCATGTATTGATAGTTGATACTGAACAGCTTGAGTTTGACTATATTTAGATTACCAGGAAGCTACATCTGGGCTTAAGGCAATTGAGACACTGCAGAAGAAACTGTATCATCCGTTTTCAATCTCTTTGATGCAAACTCGGGAGAAGCTTTTAAAGGTATCTGTTTTGCATAGCATTGAAAATATTTCCTTCTTTTCGGTTTGATGGCCCTGTTCATTGTATTATTAAGAGAAAATATTTTGAGATCAATGATTTTGGACACTCAATTAAGTAGTAGTAAATTGTGGTTATTCAAATTTCACAAGAACGTCAAACACTGTAAGGTAGCATGCAGTGACTTCCTGATGCATTTGCTTTAATGAAATCATATTGTCTTCAGATTTTGATGGAGCTGGAAGACTGGAATGAAGCTTTAGCATATTGCAGAATGACCATTCCAGTGTATCAAAGTATGTCTTGCTTCAATTTTTCAATTTCTTTTATCGTTTATAAGTTTATTTTGTTCATACTTGATTCCACAATTGAGATGTGTAATTTCTGTACTTTTCCCCCTAACTTTTGGCCATTCAAGTTGGTGCCGTAGGTTATAAGTAGTGCAATTTAGATAAAAAATTACTATTACTTTTGTTCTCGTTGCTCGACAAGGGGCATATCTATAAAGTGCATTGAAAATAAATTGAAGTTTTGGTGGAAGAAAGGGAAAGGTGTTAGAATATTGTGGATTGAGTCAATTGAGGCCAGTGCGTGCTCCACTTGTGAGAGAAAACCTCTAACTTACAAGGTTTTGTGTACAAGTTTGAAGTTTTACTTAGACTTGGACAATGCATTTACCTCGTAAACAAATTTCAAGAAAGTGGATCAGAAATATTGTTGAATCTGTCTGTAGCGGTCCATATGCTCTTGAACTAAATGTTTGATTCTTCGTAAATGAAACTCAAGTAACACTGTTTCTTTTAGATAATACTGCTGTTAATGTCGAGTTTCACTCCCTTTCACTGCAGGAGTATATCCTGGTTGTCATCCTTTGCTTGGATTGCAATATTATACATGCGGGAAGCTCGAATGGTTAGTATTTTAGCTTGAATTGTGGTAACAGTTCTCTGGTGAATCTCTAAACAAACTAATTTCTTGCATACAGGTTACTAGGAGACACGGAGAACGCTGTCAAATCCCTGACCAAGGCCGTAGATATTCTGCGGATTACTCATGGGACAAGCACACCTTTCATGAAGGACCTATTGATGAGGCTGGAGGAAGCATGCGCCGAAGTTTCTTATAAACTTTCATCAGAAGAGTAGAAGACATCTGCTGTGCTCCCTGTAAACTTGCTTACTCGTTTCTGGATTTCTGCACATCACCCTACTCGTGCATTCCAAACAGGTTTTTCTTTTTAAATTTAGAAAGTTTATAGTGCACGATTGAACAATTCTCTATTCTTATAGAAGCAAATATGGTGATGCCCGCCACTCTATTTATCATTGTTAGATGAGTTTATAGTGCACGATTGAACAATTCTCTATTCTTATAGAAGCAAATATGGTGATGCCCGTCATTCTATTTATTATTGTTAGATGAGTTTAAAATTTCAAGATCTGTGTAGTGGATAGACACAAATCTCAAAATTTAAACTTATTCAAGGGTGATGAATAGGGTGGTGAGCATTACCACAACTTAAAAGTGGTGAGCAAATATGCACCCGGTGGTCACACTTTTTTTGTATTGGCAAGTATTTCTTAAAATATCTCTCCACACCATTATTCATTTCTCTTTTAACCGATGTATTGGCCCTGCTGCTTACACCAAGAGGAAAAAATGCCTGATCACGATGAGATCAACAGTCCGAGACGATCATGGTAATGAGCTCCCAAGCTCCTATCAGTTGCCAACACGTGGCTCATGGTTTAGATTATCTCACGAGTTAGGCCCCAAGTTTTCTTGCTCGTCAAGAAAGAATTTTCCTGCGTGTTTAAAGAAATTTCATCGTGGTTTAATTCCTTAGATAAGAAAATTGTTAAGTCCGTTTAATGCTAAAGGCACAGAAAAGAAGCAAATCGAGCCGGTTCCCCACTCGAGGCATAGGGCTGGTTTGGTATTGCTGTGCTTTGAAAAAAAGCTACTGTGAGAATAAGCGGTTGTGTTGTGAGAATAAGCGGCTGTGAAATAAATCAGCAGTGTTTGGTAAACTTTTTTGTAAAAGTGCTTTTGGAAAAAAAAGTAGTCTAATAGTGGGTCTTTTCATTAAAGAAACACTGTAGCTCCGTGTGCTTTGAAAAAAAACCAGTTTTCCAAAGCTGCAAATAGCAGCTTCAGCTTTTTCCTTTGATTTCAGCTTATTCTCACAACAGCTTCCAAAATAAGCCTTTTTTTTTCAGTTTACTAAACACCTAAAACCCTCACAGCTTTTTTTCATGGGTGCTTTTTTTTTTAAGCACCTCACTCCCAAACTAGGTCATAGTCATTCGATTAGAAGTTAATAAATTTTAGACACAATATTTTTACTCTCGATACTATCATTACCAAGTACGAGCACGCTCACGCAATCATAAAAAGGTAAAACTCTAAAGAAGGAAAAAAAAAAAAAACCCAATACAGATAATCTTCTTGCTCTAGGGTTTTTCTACGCAATTGTTATTTTCGTCTAAAAAAACACAAATTGTTCATGAGCCACATTGTTCATGTATCTTACGTGAAGGGCAAAATGATGAAGAACATCCACGCCAATCACTCTCACCATATTTTCTTTTTATATTTAACAAAACAATATAAACACACAAGGAATATTACATAGCATTACAAAGAGAGAGAAGAGAACTATGGTATCCAAGCATATGATTCCCCTAGGGGCCTAAAAATCGAAAGATTCTCTCTTGCAACCAAGATATAGTCTTAGTGGCATCACTCATTCAATAAATGTTTGCCACGTGTTCAAACCCGTCCAACAGGAGATGCTTGCCGCATATAGTGTTGTCTTGGGTTACAAGTGAGTTTCTCCCCTAAGAATCAGCTGACAAAAGTGGATACCAGTTTCACAAAAAATGGGAGCAGATGCTGTGAGTGATGATATTGCTTGCAACTTCACCTTTTATCCCTCTGAGTTTGCTAAATGTTCCTGGAGCTGAAGGCAAAGTTTTGTCATCTGGGAGAGCAATTTACATTGTAGGTCTTGTGATGATACTAACTGAGACCCTATTGACGTGACGGGGTCCTTAAGCAGTTGCTGCATCTGACAACATAGCTTGGAAGCCTCGCGATCATCAGCACAGGTTTGGGAAATAAGTTGAAGCAGTTTACAGTTTTCCTCGCAAGGCGAAGATGGCTGCTGTGGAACTGGGGGAACAATGAAAGGGTGTTGGAGTAGCTGAGGTATCCTCCACCTTTCGTTGCGGTCCCATGCGAGGCACTTTTTCATGAGGTCCATAAGCCAGGGGTTTGAGACTGGTTCATATGTGATTTCATGGTTGGGATCAGTTATAACTTTGAACTTGGCCCAGAAGGTCTTGTAGTCTGCAAATGGTGTCCTCCCATATACCATCTGATAAAGGATGCAGCCGAGCGACCAGATGTCTGATGGCCGACCACACTTGATAGTGTTTCCATCTGCATCACTCTCGTTGCACATGAACGCTTCTGGAGACATGTAGCTAAGTGTACCCACCTGCACGAGTAGTATACAGAAGAACTAAGCAAAAGTGCACACAAGAGGTATCCCATAACCTCCAACACGCTTCAGCAGTCTGGTTATGAAAAATTAAGGAGCCATATTCGCTAGAACAGAGAACCGTACAGCATCCCAGCTTACATTGCAGATACTAAGAGCTACATTAAACATGTGATTACAAATGTAATTTACCATTACAAAACGAAGTGAGAAACCCCTTCTAGATGTTGCAGATATATGTTTTCTAAACAAGGGAACAAGAAAAATAGGATATGCATTGTACTCAATGGGTATGTCCAAACATAGCAGATTGTAGTTCCCGAAACGAAGAGTTGTAATTTACCATTACAAAACGAAGTGAGAAACCTCTTCTAGATGTTGCAGATATATGTTTTCTAAACAAGGGAACAAGAAAAATAGGATATGCATTGTACTCAATGGGTATGTCCAAACATAGCAGATTGTAGTTCCCGAAACGAAGAGGGAGGGGGGAGCCTAAGTGATAATCACCTGAGAATCCCTCTGGATGTTCGTTGTATCACTCATTATTGCTTTGGCAATCCCAAAATCAATTAGCTTTAGAGAGCCTTTGACAAGAAGGAAGTTGGCTGGCTTCAAGTCAGAGTGCACAATACGTTCCTCATGTATAGTGTTAACCGCTAGAAGAATTTGCTGTCATTTTCCAACAAGATCGGTTCAGCTTTTACATACTCAGAAAGATCACCAAAATTAATTTGTTCCACATGATAATTAAAAGTACATGCACAAAATTATACCCCAGACCTTTCCGCAAATGCAGTGATAAAGTTAGAAAAGCGATTCATACAACTTTAGAGAAAACACAACTAGTGGTAGAAAGCTATACCTTGATGGGTCTTTATGAAGTATAACAAAAATCGGGTGAGTCCATTGTCAGTTTACTAGCATTTTACTTAAAAATTTCACTATGCAAGGCACAACCATACACTACTCTAAATGAGGTCAACTGAATAACCATACTTAAATTCCCTTAAGCTGACCACATGTTAGGACAAACATGATCTAGTATGGCCAAATGTAGTAACTAGGGAAAACATTACAGAGTGTTACCCAAAAACAGAATCCAATATTTGAGAAGGAAAAATAAACACTTTCATATTAAGATTAGGGAACTGTTATTAGCACTCCAACAAAGTCATCCCGCACTCCTTAGTGAGAAATAAGAGAGGGAGGAGGGTAGGGTGACAATTTTGGAGTGCTTATAACAATTCCCAACAGCACCTATGGATCCTATCAATAAAAAAACCTAACAAGTGCCCCAAAGAATATCACTAACCAAACAACATGAGTAACTACCTAATCATCCAACTACTAGAGAACGAGTGAACCTTCAAAAAATTATATTTTGAGTACCAAAACATAAATAAAATCTCTGCAAAATATACCAACTACAAATCAAGGTATTTAGCACATATACCTGCCAGTAGAATCGTAGCCAGTTCTCATCTATGGTCTTTTTGGAGACGTCCATTTCCTTCCACTGCTGAGACAGCATGTGAGCCAAATCAATTTCTCCATATTCAAGTACCATGTATATATACCCATCATCCTTGACTCTGCCATCCTTATTATTCATGGAGCCACTCAAGACTTCATGGAGCAAAGCCTTATCTGTCACCTAATACAAAAAAAAGGAATCAGAATTATAATACAGCCTGCAAAGATCCTACTTTTACCCATAAAAAATAAAAATTGATAATTCCAAAGAGTCCTATCATCTTAGGATTTCCATATCAGCATCTTCAGTATCAAAATAACTGTCTCCTCAATCTGTGTCCATGTGCATAGGCATCTTCTGTGTGAATTTCATCCATATTATTATATAAAATATTAAAATTATTATAAATAAACCAACAGGAATATAAAATTAGGAAATACAATTGTTACATAAAGGATTTCCACTTGTCGGTACATATATTTGGGTTTCTAATTGTCCATCACATACATTGTACATTGCAAAATGGCCAGCAATATCACAGGTATAACTTGTTCTAAGAAGAATGCACAACACAAAATTCATCAGATTAGATGTCGAAAGCAGATAGTTAATCATTTTCACCATTATTTTAGACACCTAAATATAACTTGGCCTTCTCCAATGCCACGTCAATCTCCTTTGGCCATTCACTTTAATCAAGCCACTTTATCAACTACCATTCTAGCCATCTGATGCTCCTCTTGGCTATGTTGAGCTATATTGTGAAATATTCCTTCGAAATTCCATTCTGACTTGAGATGATTTTGGCCATCTTGAGATCAAGACTCTACAGCCAACGCTCTAATTTGAAACTTAAAAGACTTCATTACCATCTTAGGTCTCATCTCTATCGCAGGGTTTGAAAATTTGAATTGCATACTATTACAGAGACGTAATATAGCAATGCTGTAGATGCAATGATCTGCATGTTATTGTATGAACAATTTAGGTTGAGAGTGAATACCTCATAGTCAATAAGCTGTATGATGTGGTTTTTTCCCTTCAGCCTATTCAAATACTCAATTTCTTGACAAAAGCCAAAAGCAGTGGCGTAATCACGCCCTTTCAGCTTGATTTTCTTAAGTGCATAGATTGTACAGTCTGATGATATGACTTTGTGGACCTCACTGCTCCCTCCACTACCTATTTTTCCAAGCCTTTGATAGAGCTTCCCGTTGACTTTAAAAAACAATTCCGGATCATAATTCCTTTTACGAGGGGCTGATGCACCTTTACTACTTGCAGCCTTTTGTTGCTTCTCAGATTTAGAAGGCTCTGACTTCATATCAGCACATGAATTTTGGGGCAAAGGAACCTGTGATGGTGGATTGGTAACATCACATGTAAGCCCTTTCCCTTCAGTTGACTTGGCATCAAGAAGAGAATGACGTTCTGTAATCTTACTTTCCTTCGACATGCAGCCAATTGGATCCTTAGAGAGTTCATACTCCTTAACTTGCATTTGGGTATCAATTGCAGAGTTACAACTTTGGTCTGCAACAGCTACCTGGGCAGTTGACATTCCACTGGTGACTTTTAAAGAAGCTTTTGCTGGATGCATCATATTCCCTTGAGTTATTGGTTGAGGATCGACTGCCACATGAGGACCACTATGAAAATGAGAACAATAAGTTGTTGTACTAAGCATGGGTGCTGAAGTAGCATGGACAGACGTTGTTGTAGCACAAGATGGCCCGACAACTGAGGATTGAGTTGCAGGCTGGCTTAAGAAGTTCCTAAACTGATGCAACTGGTCCTGAATGGCAGTTGTTCTCTTTGCCAATGAAGAAGAAATTCCACCATCAGACTTCAAACAGACATCAGATTCCATGTTCTGAATATTCTGATGCCTTGAGTCAAGATTGGTGACAGCTGATCTATCCACTTGACTGCCGGAAATCCACTCCATTTCTGTTAACGCAAGCGAACGCATGTAAGATGATAACTCCATTTCAGTGGCCATATGATCATCGGCCCCTGCATGTTAAGCGACAAATTCGAAATTCGAAACTGTATTTTATATTCTATGCAATATTAGCAATAAATGGTAGAATGTCACAAACAAAGACGCCTAAAAAGCACCAAAGCACAGAAATCAAAACCAGCAGATTCAGGACAAAAAATAATTACCCTGGGGAATGGGAACGCTTGCAGTTGAAAATTGGACCTTTTTTTTACCATCAATCTGTTGGGACTCCAAGTGCAAGGGAGACATCAAGTTATTGTCTTTACCACTAACGCCAATTTTGGCTTGATCTATTTGCGCATCAAATGGATTTAATCGTTCATCAAAGGTTTGGGTGCTAACGCCTGAAGTGGAAAATGGTGTAATAGATGCATCTTCTTGAGTTTCCTTCATGTTGTTTGGCTGCGCAATTGAATCCTTTCCAGTATTACCCTGACTCATTGAAGGTGCATCTCTCAACTGCTTTGATTCAATGAGAGGAGCCACACTTGAATCCGCACTTTTGGATACGCTTCGCTGGGGGAGCACCATACGCCGAGGTCTTATGCTATTTGACTGCATTACTCCTAAATATTTCTCGAAATCAGCACTTGGAGAATTTTTAAGGGTGCATTCACTCATTGCATTTGAAGAACTAACAAGGTAATTCAAAAAATCTAATCTTAATCATAGAAATAGATGTTTTGAATTTCTTTAAACATCAAGGTTTTAACCCCAAGTCCCCAAATTGAAACAAATGGTCCGCCGGCTTTTTTTGACATAATCATAAAGCATACAAGGGTCAGTAGAACCAAATCTCATCAGCTCACTTTCAAAGACAGATGCTTTACCACAAAAAATTTACCCAAAATTTCAAACTTTGTTTTCATCAAGAAAATATAGAACCCTAACGAGAAAAGCCAAAATATCGAATTCCCAATTTCACCCTAAAATAAAAAATAAAAAAAACACAAATGAAACCCTAAATTACTTCTTTAAGATTAATAAAGGAAGAGAGAGGTACCGAGAGGGCGGTGTCGCTTGAAGGCCGCCTGGACATTCCGGAGAAAGTTCGGCGGGGAGGACGACGAGAACGACGAAGACGATGACGATGTGGAATCCAGGTTGACCGGACGGATCAAATTCCTCGCCGCAGCGGGTCGGACTGGAAGGTTAGTCTCCCCGTCCATGGTGGCGTCTAAGCGGCATTTCTATGGAGGGAGGGAGGAGGGAAAAATGCGAATTCGAAAAGAAGAAGGAAATGGGGGGAAATCATTCAACTGGGGAATTGGGTTTTGCGGTTTGAAATTGGGATTTTGGTCTCCATGAGAGGCACCTGAACCCACACCACACAGCAGAGATGGTGAGGGAAGCACTGGAAATTTCAAATTTCTGCATATTGGCGCTTATGGGCCACTTATGGTTCATTTTATAAGTTGTGGGCCTAACATTTACTGACCGCTAAACTGATCAGCCTATGCTTAGAAATCGCGTATTGCCCAAACTCTGTCCAAAAAAGCTCCAGCCCATGATTCAAAGTCGGGCTATTGAGTGGGCCCAAGCCCGCCGGACAGGGAATCAGCCAATTCGTGCCCGGCTCCCTGTTCGGGTGCCACAATCTAACATCAGCATCACGTCAGTCACATTTTTTATTTTATTTTGCGTCAAGCGCGTGCAATACACGCGTGCATGATCGACACATGGGGGACAAAAAAGTCGCATGGGGCTCGTGTTGTAGCGCACTACGCGTAAAGAGATCTGGGGCGACAATAAAAAATTTGAAACGTTAGAATTTCAACGATAATTTTTTTAAATTCAATTTCGACGGCTATGACACGTGGTGTGATTTGGTCTCTTAGATTTATAATTGCTATATCATCTCATGATCCAGATTTTGCTAGGGTTAAAATTTTCAAAAAAAATGGAAAAAATCAGAAAAATTGGCATACAGCCATTGTGCCCACATAGCACAATCTGGCATGTTGGATTGCAAAAAAAAAAAAAAAAAAAATTGTAATTCAACATGGCAACATATGTAATACCCTGGAAAATTTAAAATATGTGATTGTGTGGAAATTTTTTTGGATAAGTGGAAATGACGAAAATGCTCCTAGTTGGCTAAACATAATTTTATGAGGACGTATTGTATCTTCATATATTTTATCATATTTCTTAGCATATTTGGATAGAGCTTGATCTCACGAACGCGTAGGCGTAAACTGTTTGTGAAACGGAGTTATAACGAATGAGTTATGAAAAGTTAGGGGTGAAATGGTCATTTGACCATAATCTAGATTTCTCCAATGGCTGGGAGAGAAATGGGCACTGCCCAATCAGAAAACAAGTAAGGAAAGAAAGGAGAGAGGGGGGAATGGGGGCTGCCCAATCAGGGAAGGAGAAAAGGAGGGGACGGGAGAGAGAGGAAAGTACAAAATTGGATATTCTTCCTGACCCGCGACCCGACCCGATGGGTCCTAGGTTTTCCGACGCCTTTTCAGGGCTATTTTCAGGCGAATTGCAGCCACCCACCACTTGGAACCAACTAAACATCATCTCCTCTTCCTACTACACCCCAAAAATCAAGAGATTTGACTTTGAATTTGTGAAAACTGCACTGGTGGGTGCGATGGTTCTTGCCCGAGATCCACCAATTTTGAAATGATTTCATACAATTGCTACCACCTATAGCATCTTCTTGAGGCCGGGAACAAAGCCCAAACAATTATAGGGGCGGCGGAGCACCGGAGGTGACGGATCGAAGCCACAAATTCTTAGGGTTTCCGGTGGGTTCGAGGGAAATTTGAGTTTTTCCCGGCCAAATTGGACTTGGCCACATGTATAAAGTTTGCTCTACTCTTTGACATATTCATTTCTGTAAAATTTGAGAATTTTTGGAAATAGTTGAGTTTTCCAGCGAGCCGGGGCGGCTGACCTCCACCCACGGCGGCACGTGCAGCGGCGCATGGCCAGAGGGCCGTCAATGCTATTTTTAGGCTAAATTAGATGTCATGAATTCAGTTTTTATATTCGTATGACGTAGGTTGATTGTTTGAACCTAAATTCACTACGATAGGTTGCTTGGCCAATATATGAATCCACATCCAATCGTTGGATCGTCACCAAACTTTGAGACCTTATCGTACGTAATATTTGAGGACCTTAGGAACTTAAGGATCGGTAATCCATTGTCACATCCTGGCCCGGGCCCCCACCACATCCCGGGCTTGACTCCACCGTAGCACGATATTATCCGCTTTGGGCCCCGACCACACCCTCATGGTTTTGTTTCTGGGAACTTACACTAGAATTTCCCAGTAGGTCACCCATCATGGGATTGCTCTCGCGCAAACTCGCTTAACTTCGGAGTTCCGATGAAACCCGAAGCTAGTGAGCTCCCAAAAGACCTCGTGCTAGGTAGAGATGTGAATATGCATATAAGGCTTAGAGGATCCACTCCCCTGGGCGATGTGGGATGTTACAATCCATCCCCCTTAGGGGCCCGACGTCCTCGTCGGCATACTTTCGGCCAGGGATTGGCTCTGATACCAAATTGTCACATCCCAGCCTGGGCCCCCACGACATCCCAGACTCGACTCCGTCGTAGCACGATATTGTCCGCTTTGGGCTCCGACCACGCCCTCACGGTTTTGTTTTTGGGAACTCACACGAGAACTTCCTAGTAGGTCACCCATCATGGGATTGCTCTTGCGCGAACTCGCTTAACTTCGGAGTTTCGATGGAACCCGAAGCCAGTGAGCTCCCAAAAAACATCGTGCTAAGTAGAGATGGGAATATACATATAAGGCTTAGAGGATCCACTCCCTTGAGCGATGTGGAATGTTACATCCGACGTACGGATCTTCTCGAATTGGATTTGCAAGTTTGTAAAATAAAATGTTGACCGCCACTTGATTTCGTGATTGGCGGAGATCCGACTGTTGGATCAGAATGAAATTTTAGTATGTTGTTCTAGAAGCGTAAGGTGAACTACAAATAACTTGATCCCTTCGTTTATGGTACATAGGCAGTGTAACCAGGATGTTAGATGCATCCATAACTAAACAAAATGATTATATTTTTTTGTGTGGTTAGTTAGAATTATAATTAACCATTTTTTTTATTATGGCCTACATGCGTCTTTGGCTTCCGAATTAGAAATTTCGGGTCGTTACAACAGAAAGCTCCCTAAACTCGAGAGAAGATCCTCGCCGGATCTTCCAATCACATCCGTTCATCGTGTATCGTACGGTCAGTTTTCGTCATGTACTATTTATATTCAATTTTAAATAAAAAATTTATAATAATTTCTGACTGCACGATATAAGATTAACGAATGTGATTTGAAGATAATATTCGGTGAGATCCTCATTCCCTAAACTATACCCAACCTCGCCCACCTCGCGCGACGATGTCTCTTCTTGACGTCAGCCTCACTCACATTGCCATCACCACCGCGAGCTTCCCCTCGCCGTCTCCATAGCCCACCTCGCCCAGCTCGATTCGCCGTCTCAACCACCACCTCAACACCTACCACGAGATCTTCCAGGTTCAATCTCTCTCCGTCTCTAGAAATTCAAATTTTCTTTTCTTTTAATTTATTTTTAAATTTTAAATGTTTTTGTTGATGGTTTTGTTTATTGAATTTGACAAAATCAGGTGTGGATCACTGTACCTTCAACACTCGAGAAGGTGATATGGGTTGAGGTCGTAAAGATGGGCATTTGTAAGTCTTATCAATCTTCAATTTTTGTCTTTCTTGCTTTTATTTAGTTTTTTTAGTACTGATTTTAATCATCTGTGTCCACTACTAATATCTTGGTATGTTCATCTGGAAATTTATTGAAGGAATTCTGATTCGAGCTTTATGGACTTTACAAATAGGAAGATGAGGAGACAATAAGAAGTACAAAAGGATGCATTTGGCTCCCATTTTTGAGGTTAATTCCATGAGCAGGTACCCAAAAACTGGCGACTAACGTGAGCTTAAAAAAAAAAAAAAAGTTTTTTTTTCTTCTTCTTAATTTGATATAAAGTTTGAATTTTGAATTCTGGGTTGGATTTAGTTGTTCATTTAATTCGATGGATTTGATTTAAATGGAAGAACTTTGCTTTCACGATTAAGTTTTAATTAAGTTGCTAATTTTGCAGGTACCCTGCAATTAACAAACCAGTTGGAGTTGTGCACTGGCTTAAGCACAGTAGATGCTGAGAATTTTAATGGGGTTGTGATTGTGGATGCTGACATGATTATTCGAGGGCCGATTGTTCCTTGGGAACTTGGTGCTGAGAAAGGCAAGGCTCTTCTTGCATCATATTTTTTCCTTTCATGTAAATGTTACTAGATTTTGGTTGAGACCAGATTGTATAAGACAAGAGCATTGTGAATGTCATGTAATTCCATTTGATCGTTTGTGCCTTTAGTACGTGTATGTAGGCAACCTATATATTGTTGAAAATGTGAATATTAAGCATGCCTAAAATTTTAAAGAAAATATATAGCAAATGCTAATTTTTTTTCTTCGTATAAGTAGATAGCACTAAATGCAAAACACTAGAACAATAGCAATACAACTGTCAAGTTTTCAATTGATTTCATGGAAATTTGTGTATATAGGGTTGTAAACCTCACCGTTGAACACCTAAGATGGTTGTACGTACATATAGAACTTTTGTATGTTTTATACTCGCTTTTAAACCACGCAGCATCGCGCGGGTACCTGTGCTAGTGTAGTTCTAAGATGGGAAATTTTTGTTTTGAACCCATCATTTGTTTTCTTTAACACTGGAACACTATAATTAAATGTGAGGTAGAACCTTGATTAGGTCAGTTAATGTAGATGATGGGAAATTTCATGGGGGTATTTAAGTTTCTTAACACTTAACATTACAACATGAATATTTGAATAGAATCCTTATGAATGGAGGGTGAACTAAGACTCAACATTACAACATAAGCTGGTTGGTTTCAAAGGTTTCAAGCAGCTGGTGTCATGGTGGTATGGTGGCATAATTTCCATGCACGTCTGGTCTCATGGCAGAGGCGGAGGCGGCGCGGGCTTCTAATAGTTTGTATGGAGGAAGGCCTCATGGAGCTTGAAGTGGAGTCAGATTCGAAGACACTAATCGATATGATAAATGGAAACATCCAGCAAGGGCGGAACCAAGATTTTTTTCTTGGGTGGGCTAGCTGAAAATAGTACCATAAAATTATATGTTTATTTTTTTGCTTATATAAAATTATATAATAATCAATATAAAAGAACAACAATATAATATAAACTATTTTCAAAATCATAATCCTAACCGATAAATTCAAGGACCATATAAATAATTAACCTACTAATTAAATCAAGAATAACTAAATAAAGAGATTAAGAGCGTACCAAAGGTGACATTCATTGGAAAATTGCAATGGAAAGTCAAGAATTGTGGAGATAGGGATTTAATTGTGTATTTAAAGAGCTTTATAAATCTTTTCTTGAGTAAGAAGCACAGAAGGTAACTTACATAGGGTAAATGGTGTTTTTCTTTAAAGAATAGAATAAAGGGGGACTGGAGATAGAACTAACTTATAATTTTTAGCATAAATGTATTATTTACTACCTCTCCTCTACTAAATATACATTAAATAATAATTTGTATTGAAATTGAGTAGGCTATCATCATGAGTTTACAAAAGAATAGATCTATTCACAAACCCATTTTACTTCCAACATAGCCTTATTAATATTTTGTTAGTGATTATCTTCAATTCATTCGATCCGAACAACCAACAATTAAGAGAGGTGTGTAAGAAGTAAAAATGAGTGCATGGATAACACTACTCTTATAAAAAACCTCCCTGGGCTACAGTCCACCTTAGCCTTGTGGGTGGCTACGCCATTGGCATCTAGTTTGAAGTCGTATTAAAAGGTATGCTTTATGATATACTAAGGCTTAGACAACAACTGAGGTCAATATAGTGTTTGTGTTTGCTCCCTGTGATTGTAACTGGGCATCGCACCTTGTAGCTTCTTTTGTGTCACATAATGGTGGTTTTCATTGATGGGATCATGTTGGGCCATATAGTTGTTTAATACGCTAGCATCCAATGTAAACTTTTTCATTTGAATCTAACAAATTTCTTATCGCTGACAAAAAAGAACACTACAACATTACAACATAAACATTACAATTTAAGTTTTTAACACTCAACGCTTCATATAGTGAGCTTTTGGTTATGAATGGAGGGTGAGTTCGAAGTTTTGGAGGCTCCAAATATAGATGATGGGAAATTATATAGGGTATGAAGCTAATATCCGTCATTATAGGTGGGTACTCTAAGCTTGATAGCACAACTTCCCAAAGTTAGAACATTGTACCAAGTTAGATAACAATTCAACCCTACAAACTTAAACTGTTAGGTAGTTGACAACAACATATGCCAACCTAACAATTGTCATAAAACTCACTACAACTTCTACTAGGATAACTACTTACATGGTGTGGTGTCTTGTGTTAATTAACATAAAATGTCAATGTGATAGTATACCCGTATCATATAAGTCATTCTCAGCATAAGTAGGTAGCCAAATATTCAACTTTCACCTGCACAGTTTAAGATTACAATTATTTTGTCATTTTCCCCACATTTTAAACTCTTTTTTATATTCAAATGTCCTACCCAAAATTTGAATTGGTATTCCTTCAATTCTCAATAGTACTGATTTTCGAATTGTTAAGTCTTTTGATTCCCACAGTCCATAGTATACTCTCTACTTAGCAACGGTTACCAAGCAAAGCAAGGTTTCCATCCTTTGATGTTTTTGGCATACAGTTAAATTTACTTTTCAATATGTTGGCGTTAAAGCATAGAATCTGAAAAGCGACAATAAAATACTTAATTAACATGAACAACTTGGTGGTGGAATGACTCATAAGATTTATTCCTTTTTTTAATATTATTATTAATTCTAAAAATTTATGCACTAAAAAGATAGAGATTTGAGCTAAACGAAATAATGAGATAACCATAATAATTTGTATTTTTGAAAATAAAATTTAAGAATTATCACTTATAAATGAAAAGTAATATCAGTAAATTGTAACATGAAGTGTCAAACTCATTACTCATATGATTAAAAGGTGAGGGTGATTATGTATATATATTCCTAATAAATATATGTTATTATTTATTTTTAATTTTTTTGGTTATTAAAGTAGACAACTTTATTGGAATGGTGTGATTTAAGAGCAAAAGGAATCAAATAAAAAATGAAGCAGCTTTTCCTCAAAAGACTTTAAACCATATTATTGTGTAATTAATGTGTTTTAAACTTTACCTTATTGTGCGCCCAAAAAGTCTTGCCTTGGGCTTAGGGTGATACCGAGCCTAGTTTCTAGTTTCTGTGCTCCCCCTCTGCCTTGCCATAAATTCATGTTGGGTTTCTGTAAACGAGCCCTGGCTGGGTGCTCTGCTTCCAAAATATGCTATAACTGTACCAGTAGACTTGGTATAGCCACATAAGTTTGAGCATATATTATGGAGCAAAAAATACTACATAAAACTCTGGAGCAGACATGTAAATATTTACTTACAAGTGACGATGATGTCCTTATTAAACGGACGAGTCTCACATTTGCTCAGAAAAATTAAAGGTATTAAAGATAAGATTAATTAGTAAATTTTATCTTTATACCTTCCTAATTAAAAGTCAACTTCATCGATCGATGAATCACAATCATATTCAATCAAGGATATTTCCAAGATAATCTCAAAATATTATTTAACAATAAAATATATTTGAGATTATTCTTTTCTCATCCATCCTATGGATGACTCATTTTGGCCAATGGGATGCTGCCATGTTAGGCCAAAATTCTACACCCTAGGCCGGCCACCTTCCTATAAATACTTCATTTTCACCAGTTTTTGCCACGCACTTAAGTCCTAAACTAACTCTCTCTCTCTCTCCAGAGAAACTGATTTAGTCATCCCACCTCGTTGGCGTGCACGTGTCTATGGCCTTGATCAAAAGTGTTATTTTGTTTTATAGGTATAATTTCGTCAAGACTGAAGACGGAGAAAGTTTGCTACCACATGTATCGTCTTTGTTAGGGCCTCCGAATTCAAATTCCCCTCTTCATAATTTAGATTAATACTACTATATCGTCCTCTCAGAAAGAAAAAAAAAATGTACTACTTATCTAAATCAATATGTGTACCTACATCGGCAAGATATTGTGGAACTATTGTCATATATATGTGTGAGACATATATTGTGTGCGGGGTGAGGAGAAAAACTTTCACATCGCATATGCCACTCTTGTGTCTATCTTTTCTTTATCACATAGAGATAGACTATACATTCGTGATAAATGGCCATGTATGATTGTGTTGGCTAGGTGTTGGCAGTTACTAGTGCATATGGTTGTCTCTTGTTTGTTATGTTGCAGAAGCTTAAGGCCCTTAAGAGTTGTCTTCGAGATTGAAATTCGCATATTTCAGGTGATGGTCATCAAAATATCACTTTTGTTAAGGAGAATCTTAGGAATATTACAAACATTTTTGTTTCCAATGGGCTTACTCAAGAGAGGTTTATTGAGGAAGTTGTAGCTAAGACGACTATTCTTGATGCTCTATGTATGCAAGAAATTTCTGGTGAGATCGAGGCTGAGTCAAATGGGCTTACTCAAGAGAGGTTTATTGAGGAAGTTGTAGCTAAGACGACTATTCTTGATGCTCTATGTATGCAAGGAAATTTCTGGTGAGATCGAGGCTGAGTCAAATGGCTTAATGAGGGTGATCGTAGTACTACTTTTTTCATGCTTACGCATGTGGTAGGTCTTATCTTTGAGAATTGTTACTCTTTTGGAAGATTATATTGTGCTCTATTCTCTGGCTGATATTGTTGATCATGTGGTAATTTTTTATCAATCTTTATATAATTCTTCCTTCACTCATTCTAGATTTGATGACGTCTATAGTATAATTCCGCCCATGGTTAGTAAGTCCGAAAATTCACTCCTTTGTTCTCTACCTACAGCTGACGAAATTAAAGGTGTAGTGTTTTCTATGGACCCTTAGAATGCACCGAGGCGGGATGGTTTTCCTGGTTCTTTTAATCAATCCTCTTGAGATATTGTTGGTGCAAGACCTTCTTAAGTGAGGTTGGTTATATCTCAATGCTAATTGTAAATTTGCGGTGCTTATTCTGAAAGTTGAAGGGGTTGCTACTATTACTCAGTATCGTCTCATCGCACTTGAGAATTTTCTTTTTAGAATAATTCTTAAAAAAATTTCTGATCAACTCGAACCTATTTCCAAGCTATTATTTCTCCTCAGCAAGTGACTTTTCCAAAAGGTAGACATATTTTTATTGCATTGGACTAGTTTTTGAAGGGTTCAATTTTATGACAAAAAAACTTTTGGAGATAATGTGGCCATAAAAGTGGATATTGCCAAGACTTCTGATACTTTAAACTGGTTCATATCTTATTACAATCAACTCATCTTTCAATTCTAGTAAATGGCACCCCACATGAATTTTTCTCTTGTTTGCAAGGAGTTTGTCTGGGAGATCCTATTTTTCCATTCCTTTTTTGTCTTGCGGAAGAAAATCTTAGCATAGGTTTAACCTTACTTTACTCCACTGGACGAATTACTGCAATTCCTGCTTCAAGGGTTGTTGCCTTCCTACCCATGTGTTGTATGCAGATGATCTTTTTAATTTTCGTTGTGAAAATGCTTGATCTCTTCGCTCTCTTCAGAATTTCTTGGATAAGTTCGGTCATGCTCCTGGGCAATTTGTTAATGCTAATATGAACACTTTTTACTGTGGGTCCACCTCTTCTCGTTGCAACGCTCATGTGGAAAGACATCTTGGTTTTTGTTTGGGTATGACTCCTTTTACTTATTTGGGTTTCGATTTTTCGTGGTAAACCAAAGAAAATTCATTTTTAAGCTTTGGTTGGTAAGGCAAAGGCTCATTATTTGGGTTGGAAAGATAAAATCCTCTCTATGGCATGACAAGTTCAACTAGTGTAGTCTGTTTATCAGAATTTGCTTATGCATAGTTTCTTTGCTTATCAATGGCCAACCGAACTTTTGAAGCATCTTTTTGCTTGTGCACAAAATTTTATCTGGTCAGGTGACTTAGCTTCTCGTAAATTAGTAACAGTATCATGGAATATGGTTTGTGGCCCAAAATTTGAAGGTGGTTTGGCCTTCGTGATTTAGTTTCGAACATGACGACTTTGTTTAGTTTTGGCTGGAAGGCTTTACATTCTTCTTCTTTGTGAGACCCTTTTGCTCATCAACAGTTTCCTCTTGCATCTTACAAAAAAAAAAAAAAAAAAAAAAGAAAAGAAAAAATATGTGTACTTGCATTCCTCAGTGTGGCATGGTTTTCAGCGTGTTGTTCCTTTTTTGAATAATCATAGTTGCTAGATTATTGGGATGAAAGGTTAGTTTCCTTTTGGTTTGATAAATGGTTAGATGAACCCATTATAAATCCTTCGTTATCTTCGACTATTTCTCCTACGGTACTTCTTTGGGTTTCAAATGTCATTCAAGCTTTGCAGGACTTTGCCAGTATATTTTATGGATCTTTTTCCTTCAGTGACGGTGTTGACCCTAAAAACTACCAACCCTATGTGGCGCGCATGCCGAGTAATTTATAAGCTAACTACGTCTTTCAGTTGTGTGCAGGGTGTGCCAACTCGTCTGCCGAGCTCGGCCAGGGAGTAAAATGTGTTGATGTTACGTTGAGCGTGCTGATGACTTCTTGATCTTGTGACTGCGGCTGAGGAATGAACACGTCTCGACCTTCAGGTTCTAGAGCTTAAAGACAAGGCTGCTAGTCTTGCGAAGTTCACGGATCGTCGGCGCCAGGTTCGGTCACGGTGATTATATTCGTAAGAGTATAAGCATGTCAAACCGGTAACAAACTATACGGACACAAGTACTCAAAAGAGATGTATGTCTTGATGGTAAATGTGGTTCGGCCATCAGAATGCCAAACTCTAAAACTTACTTGTGAATATCCAATTATAAAACAACTCGGCGTTCAATGTGCCGAACCCAATAATCTGTAACACCTCACTCCGCCGAGAATGCCAATGAGGTGACCTCTGCCAACAAGGACTTGAAAATCCTTCTTGACCGAGACTTGGATAGATAATCAGTCGGCCTTGACGCAGTGCTGTTTATCCAAACTGAAGGTGCTCCGCGGTCGGCTGATTCTACGACAACAGTGCTGTTTATCCAAACTGAAGATGTCACCGGTTGCCTCCACAATGTTGTTTATCCAAACTGAAGATGTGTTGGCGGAAAAAGAAAATAAAAAATCTCAATGTTGTTGAGAGGTTTCGCGTAGAGCGAGAGTTTGTACAGGGCAATTTGTGTGTTGAATTGGAGACCCTTCAATGATGCACTCCCTCATCCATTTATAGCAGTGAACCTACTCCTGGCCGAACCAGAGATGTACTCAGACTAGAACTCCTTATCCCAATCTGATTATGATTCGGCCAATCCTAGTTCCAATAGTTTCCTGAACTAGGCTCTATAATAAACCATATTCATTTCCTGATTCTCAGCGCCTTCAGCTTTAAGACCCCTTGTTGTATCAGGATTCAACCTCTTCGCATTTATCCAAATCAATCATTCTCACCCGGACTTGGCCAACCTGATTGGGCGGCCTATGGCGGCTAGACGGCCTATAATACTTGCAGAAAAGTATTGGGCCGAGAACAAACCTAGGCTCGGCCCAATAATTTTATTTTGGGCTCAAATAGACGGATAAGGTATTATGTTCTCCTCTGCCATTGGCTGCGAAGGATGGCAAGCTAATTTGGGGCCCTCTTCTTCAGGGCAATTTTCCTTTGCTTTTTGGTTATAAGCTTCTTCGTAGTAAACATAATGTTTATGATTGGGAAAAGGTTATTTGGTGACATTTTATACCCCTACGGTTACCTATTTTGACTTGGTAGTTTTTTCATGATAAAAATCTCACTAATGTTGCACTTCAACGACGAGTTTTTCTTTGGCATCCATTTGTCCTTTATGTTGTGCTTCTAAGGAATCTGTTACTCATCTTTTCTTATGGTGTTCAGTATTTAAACAAATTTGGATGTGGTTAGCTAGTCAATTTGGTACTTGTTTGCTCTCTTCTGATTTCTTACTAATATAGTAAGCCTTTTTCTCATCAGTTGCTTAATCTTTGTTTTTTCACGGATCTATTTACCATTTATACTATTTGGAAGACACACAATAAGCTATCTTTGAAGATCGGCCAATCTCTTTCATCGCCTTTACATGTCTATTGCTTTTGGATTGTTTATGATGGCAAGGTTATCCCTGGACATCATACGGTTGGATCTTCGTTCTCTTCTTTGGGTATTCAACCTATCCATTGGAAGGCCTTACTTATTCGTCTCGTGATTTGGTCTCCTCATTGGTTTCCTTGGATTAAGCTTAGCATTGATGGTTTGCCTAAAGGAAATCCTGATCTTGCTGCTTGTGGAGGAGTTTTCAGATATTATCATGGTTGATTTCTTGATGGTTTCTATCAAGGTGTTGGTCATCACAATTCTTTTTTTTTTCTTTCTTTTTTCATGAAATTATTGGTTGTTATTATGGTGTAGAATTGGCTTATCAACGGTGTTGGCACTTTCTTTGGTTGGAAAGTGATTCTACAAGTGCTCTTGTTTGTCTTTGTTCAAAGGATTTTGTTCCTCCTTGGCCACTTCAAACTCAATGGTTTACTTGCTTGGATCGAATTCGGGAACTTTTTGGTTCTCATACATTTATCGAGAATGGAATGTGGTTTTCGACAAATTTGCTAACATGAGCTTGTCTTCTTCAACCTTGGTTTGGCATGACTCTGCTTCACCGACTGTCTCTACTTCCTTATATTTATATTTTCTTGGCTTGCTTGGTTTTTGACTTTCAGATTAATGTGCATTCTAGTTTACAGGTTTGTCCTCCTTCATTATGTGTGTGTGTTTTTTTTCCCTAACATATTGCATTTGGTGCTAGTTTTACACCTTCTAGGTTTTTCTTTAGAGATGTTTAGGCTTGACGTCCCCCTCTTTTCTTGTATCAAATAAAATAAAAGTAGCCATACTTGTGATAAATAAGGTTTTTATTTTTATTTTTTGAAAAAAGATGAGGCGAACACAATTTATGTTAAAACTCATTTAGTTTACATTGGTCTCAATTAATTAATATTGTTGATATGACAAAATGTCCATGCAAATAATATGTAATTTAAGTGATTAAAACTAGTTCTTGAATTTGAAGAGTTGTGTTCGATTATACTATTACCGAATGAGTTAGAGCTCCCATAGATTCAGGGTTCATTTCCCCAAACGTATAAAACTATTATAACTTTGGTTCAATTGATAATCATGTATAAGTTTTAAAGTTTTTTTGAATCTTATACGATTTTTTTTTAGTGCATCGATATTTTTACATTAGGGGTAGAGAGAGTTCGGCTAAACCACACAATGGGTAACCAATTTGGTATCAAATTTTCCATCCACGAGATTCGAACCTAAGACCTTTCACTTCTAAGTGAAGAGCAATATCACCAAACCGTAATGCTGAGGGGTGAATCTTATACGATTTTAAGTTTTGAATCTTCATCAAGTTTTCTTTTTGGTGACTAATTTACTAGACACATTATATATTAAATATTTGGAACCCATAGTCCTGTCTTCTCTTGCCATCCAACCATCACTCCCACACATTTAACAAATAACAATATCTTACACTTTGCACACATCACCAATCACTTATGTATTTACAAATCAATGGTTTGTGGTTTGTACACACAACAAGAAATGCCCCCATACCCATAGAACCCTAATCCAGAAATCTTTTCTACAAAAGCAAAAGCCAAAGCCAAAGAGAGCTTCTCTGCGAGCCAAACCTCCCCTCATGTCTCTTAAAGCACCCCATCTCCTCCAATTCTAAACGAATCCAAAAACCCACCATTTTTTCCATCACAAATTACATGTCTTCCTCAGCCATGGCTAGCTCTAATAAACCAAAAACCCAAAGAAAACCCACCAAGCTAACACACCAAAAGCTTCAAAAGCACCATGAGAACAAGAACCCGAAGCCCCAAAAGGCGGAGAAGAAGCTGGCGGAGAAGCCGCCTTACTGGTCAGTTGTGAGAGGCCTACTGACCTGCAAACACCTCCAACCGGTTCAGCTACCACAAAAGCAAAAGCAACCAAATGAGCAACAAGCCATGGAGGAAGCTGACAATGCAGCCAAGAAATGCAAGAAAATGAGATGTTCCGGCTCGTTGTGTAACAACACAAAAATAATGCAGAGGCCGGAAATGTTAGCATCTCCAGAAGTCCATAAGAAAAGGGCTTCTACTTCAATGGGTTCTTCAGGCCACAGCAATGAGACTTCAAGCAGATCCATGAAAGCTCCACTCCATGAAATCAATGGGGTTGTTTCCACATCTTCTTCTTCGTTTTCTGCAGTTTCTTCTTCTAATAATTGTTCTTCTGCTGCTGGCGGCGGGTCGTTTAGAGCAATGCCGTTTCGGCGATTTTCGGGTTGTTATGAGTGCAGGATGGTGGTTGATCCTGTTCTTGGGTTTGCTAGAGACCCTTCTCTGAGGGGGAGCATCTGTCCTTGTCCGGAATGTGGTGAGATTTTCATGAAAGCTGAGAACTTGGAGCTTCATCAGGCTGTTAGACATGCAGGTACCCTCACAATTCTCAACCATTTGTCTCCGTTGGGGACTGCTTTTTTTACGAAGCACTTCTGTCCATAAGCACTTTTGTTAGAAACACTTATAAATTGGACTTAAAACAGAAATGGTCCATTAAAAGTAAATTTCTCTTCACTCTGAGTTTATAGTAAAAAATTTCAGCTAGAACTTGTGAAAGCCATCAACTTTCAGTTTCAGGACCTCTCTCTCTCTCTCTCATACATCAATGCACCATCAATTTCTACTTACAATGAATGCAAAATTTACAGAACACCATGTTCAAATTTTCATTCTTTTAATCCAATCACAGAAAACCAAGTTCAAAGTTTCACTTTTTTTTTCTTTCTAATTCTGTGTGTCACAAAATCCACAGTTTCTGAGTTGGGTCCTGAAGACACTAGCAAGAACATAGTGGAGATCATATTCCAGTCCAGCTGGCTGAAAAAAGAGACCCCAATCTGCAAAATCGACCGCATCCTTAAAGTCCACAACACCCAAAATACCATCACCAAATTCGAAGAGTATAGAGACTCCATCAAAGCAAAAGCCACCAAGCTCCCCAAGAAACACCCCCGCTGCATCGCGGACGGCAACGAGCTCCTCCGTTTTCACTGCACCACCTTTGCCTGCTCCCTTGGCCTCAACGGCTCCTCCAACCTCTGCAACTCAATCCCACACTGCAATGTTTGCAGCATTATAAAAAACGGCTTCAACAAGTTCTCTGGGGAGTTGACGGAGCTGGGGATTTTGACAACCGCGACAAGCGGCAGAGCTCATGATAAGGCGGTGGTGGCGGCGGAGGAGGGTGACAAGAGGGCAATGCTGGTGTGCCGTGTGATTGCAGGGAGGGTGAAGAAGAACGTGGAGGGTAGTGTTGGAAATGGAAATGTTGGTATGGAAGAGTACGACTCTGTGGCCGGAGCTGTGGGAGTTTACTCTAATTTGGATGAGTTGTATGTGTTTAATCCCAAGGCTATTTTGCCTTGTTTTGTTGTCATATATGGAGGTTACTAAAACTTTCAACGAGTTTTTGGTACGCTCATGTTGTATATGGCTAAGGTGATTAGAAATTCTTGTTTGACTTCCAAATAATTATGCGTTATTGACGATATTTGATATAAAAAGTTAAAAAACAGTTGCAAACAGAAGTACTTTTGAACATAAGAGATTTAGGATTTTTATACATGCTTCTTCAGAAAAAACTTGAATCTTATAGAAATATTTCAACGTGCTTCAACCTTATGATACTTTGGCTTTAATTTATTAAGCCAGAATTGTGTATTCCCGTTTGAGAAAAGGAAATGATTCTTAAAAGAGAATTCCCAAATCGACCTTAATCTGTTTGATTCAGTTTGACAAAGATAAATTATTTTCACACATTTCTTTTTTTTCCTTATATTTACTTCTATTTATTGAAGTGCCTTTATTATGCTTTGATGTATTCAACGAAAAACATATATATCACTGTAATCACACTATAAAGTGTTACAATCACATTAATCCACCAAAATATGTTACATTGTGTTACAATCACACTGAAAGACAACTTAATTGGCTTGTAAAATTTGGTGTTGTGTGGGAAGTGAATGACTCAATGGTTTATGAACTTAGAACTTTGAAGGATGTGCATGCACGTAAGATTGGTGAGTTGTGTAGAGCATTGATGTTGGGTCAACGAGCAACAATAAAATTGTTTGGTGCTAGACAGATGCTTAATGACAAAGAAGTCATGGTTTATATAATTTTGGTTTTCATGAGAATTTGTGCAGTTGTAAGTGCTTGTATTACTGACTATATGACATCAAGTGAAAATTTGGGTTTTTGAATTTGTATTATCTTAATCCTACTGACGAGGCAGCTCTTTGTGATTGTGTGCACGTGTTTTCCTTTCCTTTTAATCTACATTTTTATGTGTAAATGTGGCGGAGTAAAATATAGGTCCTTGAGAAACTACAAGTCAGAAAACAAATTGTAATAACCCCTCGAGAAATGTTAAGAAGACTCTTTTAAAAGTAAGACTTTATATGGACTATCTGTTATCTCATGTTTTTTGCACAATGTTTTATAATATTGGCACGAGAATTGACATTAAATTATGAGATGACAGAGAGTCCATGAAGAGTCTCATTTAGACATACTTTCCTTATCATTTCTCTAATCCTTAAGCTTTAATGTCTAATCTCTATCATGATCTCATTCGACTCTACGTGATCTTATTCAGTGTGAGACTTGTCATAATCAAAAGGTATTTTCAAATATATTCTCTTAACCTAATGCTCCCAAACTCTAAACTGAATGGAAAACTTAAATGCAATATTTCTCTTGTAACATGTCAAGTGAGAGAAAAACTCCATTTACATTTTCATCAAACACATTGCCTCTCACATTAAAAAGCACTCAAATATTAGAGTTAGACTATGTATCTTAACTCGAGATTAGTGTAAGAAAATGTTAGACCGCTCCTATACGAACTATCGTTTCCGCTCTTGCAATAATTTAACTGACAATTTTTTCTTTCAAACAAATGATTCCGGGAAAGAGAAATTGAATACTAGTCTTCGAATGCAAGTGATCAATCCACATGAGAAGTTGAGCTACAATCCTTTTTTCACAAACGAAAATTTCTTATTCATTAGAAGGAAACATGCTTTAAAATAAAATTAAATGTGCAAGACGTTTGCAACTTAAGTGGTTAAGAATATTTAACTCTGTATCCGTGGTCGGAGGTTCAACTCCTCCCTCCCCAATATAACTTGTATGAAATGAAAAGAATAGATGTAGCCGAACGGAAATACTAACTTATCACTCATACTATCCAAATTTTTAGGCTGTATTTTGGTGCAATATAACATTACACATCCACTTGTCCTACTAACCCAATTCAAAATATTTACTCGATGGCATTTTCTCTTGCTAATTGTGTCATATTTACATGTCTTGTGGTCTTGGATTTACCAAGCAAACCATAGAGGATGGAAGGTTGCGCAGGGCATGGGGTTCTTGATTTGTGGTCCCCGCCCTAGTTTTACTAATTGTTGACTCTTGTTTTGTACTCATTGTCTTATGATTTGGAGTTCTCTTGGTGTTTGATTAGAAGGTTCTAACAAATATTAATGTTTATGTATGCAAACGGTATGGCTCAATTTTGTCCTCCTCTCATTTTTCTTCAATATTTTTTGTCAATTTGTTTCCATGATCTCTCCCATATTTCTACTTTTGATATAAATTTAATTTATTTTTAGTAAGAATTGTCTTGTTACTACAACATTTAGGTCCTGTTTAATAGAAATGAAGGATAATGTATAATATAGAAATACACAACTCGGAGTAGAACACAACTCTATACATTTCGTCCACATCCTTCGCACCGTCCTTCCTTGTCTTTCTTTATTTCAATTCATTTACCCTTATATTTGAATCTTTTTCCAAGAGAAGAAAATCACAACACAACTCCAAGCACAACACAACCTTACATACCCGAAGTTAAAGATGAAGTCGCAGGGAAAGAAGTCCCACCAAGTTCACTTTTATTCCTGATTTTTTTTTTGGTTTCGGATTACGGATTCTCAAGATAAACAAATTATTTGTTTCTGTAGTAGTAACCATATGAGAAGTCTGGAATTTGAACAATTACCAAACTCATATTTTAATACAAAAACAATAACAAAAATTTATTTCACTAAATGGGGTCGGCTATATGAATCCTACAATGCCACTGCGCTCGGTCTTTTGTCATATCTTACGTTAGATCCAAGTAGTCCAAGTATTTTCTTAGAGGTCTTCCTCTACCCCTTTGGCCTTGAGTCTCTATCTCGTAATCACATCTTTTAACTGGAGCTCTATAGGTCTTCGTTTCACATGTCCAAACCGCCTTTACTGATTTTCTCTCATCTTATCTTCAATTTCGGCTACTACTAATTTACCTTGAATATCATCGTTCCTAATCTTGTTCTTTCTCATGTGCCCATACATCCAACGAAGTATTTTCATCTTCGCTACACTCATTTTTTGTACGTGTTGATGCTTCATCGCCCAGCAACATGATTAAGTCCATGAGAAACATGACAGGATACATGCCATTTTATGGTGTTACTTTACTTAACCACTTGGAATGAATCAACTTGGCGCCCAAAAGTGAAAGGCACAAAATGATAATGTAAATTTTTCCAGGTAATTTTCTGGGAAGCTTTTGTGCAGTTACTTTAGCTTCATTGCTAACAGTAAAAACTGGAAACTGAAAAGAAAGAATAAAGCCAAGGGCATGCCTCACTCCTGACTCTCACTTTAATACTTTATGAGGGGACATATATAGCCAAAGCCAACTGGTAATCATTGAAGAAGAAGAAAGCAACGTGGCAGTGGCAATGTCAATGAGTTGAGTTTTCTCTGCTGGCGTTGCTCTGCACGGTTGGCGCCTTACAAAGCAAAGACCTATCTGTCTCTGCATTCGACACTCACCCATCACTGAAGAAAGGTGGAGGTGGGGCATCCATGTTCCTACATTGTTGCTGAATTGTGTTGGGTCAGGCTCAAATGGGTTGGACCAGCGAACCGCGTTTAATTAGCAGCTTGGACCAGCTTATCTTTTAACCTGACGAAGAGATGCCGCTTCCTGGATTTGGTTGAGAGCAATAACTTGTAGTTAAAGCCTCTGATGACTCACGAGGCTACCTTTCCTTTCAATGCTGCAAATCTTCCTTTGCTGTTTGACTGAAAGATGGAAACAATTGGCGCACATCACATGCAACAGCAAATGCAGAATTGACAACTGATCACCTCAACTGGATTCCCTTCTTTCCCCTTGTGTCACAAAACAAAAACATCATTCGGGCATTACATATATATTCATATCTCTTTACTTACAAACGATTTATATTTTAAACTACTCTGATCTACGGGGATGAGGATTCAAACTTCGGTGGAATAGTACAGTAAAAGATAATTCACTTCTCGTTAGGTGAACACCAATCTCGATGGCCATGGATCTTTTAGCTTTGAATTCTTTCCCTTAACTACCTGTCAACACATAATCCAATTTAGATAAATGCATTTTCAACAATAGAACATGCACCTCGATGTGTTACTGAAAATCGTGGGAACTGATTACGAGTAATACAGAAATGAAGGTAACATCATACAGCCAGGATAACTAAAACAAGATAGCATTTGTATTACATGTGATACACATAACTTCAGGGAACACGGATAGCCTTCAAAGAGTCAGATTCGATGGTGGAGGCACGTCAAGTTTGTGCCAGACAGCTGATTCAACCAAGTTATGAATAATCAACAAGGGCTGAAATGTATACAATGCACATAATCTAAAGAACTTATGAGAGAAAAAAAAGAAGAAGAAGCAAGGGTGGAAAAAGTGCAAACGCAAAGCATAGTTAGCTACGGAAGTAAATTATTTAGTCTGTTTCTTTCATTTTCTTTGAGAATCTAATTGAATCGACTGGCTGAATTCAGAGCCCAGATGGTATCTGCTTTATAGTTTATCGGAAACATTGATGCGGATGGACTTAATTTCTGAACAATGCAATTTCTAATGCAGTGTTTCTTAACTCGAAATCTCAATCCAACTCTTTCCTTCTTTTTTAGCACCCACTTTATTGACAGCTATTCTAACTTTGCTTAACCTATCCCCCATTCCCAATTCTGCTATACATTCGAAAGTGTCACATACGAGGAAGGGTCTTCTGCTAAAGTAGCGAGAATGTTTTCTGCGATAGTATTAACAAGTCAAGTGTATTTATGAGTTCCACAGGCCCCGAGCAATGATCTCCATATGTATGGGTCAGGCTCAAATGGCATCTCAGCAATCAGCTGCTCTGCCTCCTTAACACATCCAGCGTGACCAAGAATGTCAACCATGCAATAATAATGCTCTAAACGAGGTTTGAGTTGATGTTCAATTTTCATCGAACCAAATATGGCCAGCGCTCTTCAACAAGTCCAGCATGTCTGCAGGCAGATAGAACACCAAGATGCGTAATTTCGTTTGGCTTCAATCCTGATCCTGTCATCTGCTTGAAAAATCTAATTGCTTCGTCTGCTCTTCATTTTGTCCACACCCCACAAGTATCCCAGTCCAACACACAGTGTTCTTTCTTCCACATAATTGAATAGAGCTAACACATCCTCAATTTCACCACATTTTGAGTACATATCAAGCAGGGATGTCACTACAACTTCCTCAGGTTCATATCCACTCTTAACACAGAAAGCATGAACCTGTTTTCCGCTTCCAAGAGAAGTTAAACTGGAGCAAACTTTCAGAATAAACGAAATGACAAATTGATCTACTTTGATATCCAAATACACCATATCCCGAAACAGCGAAAAGGCAAGCCAGCTTCGTCCCGTTGTCGCACACTCTATGATCAAACCAGACCAAGCTAAGGCGTCTTTCTTTGGAAGCCCTTGAAACAATCCCAACGCATTATTATTGTTGCCCAGTCTTGCATACATGTCTATAAGAATGCTTCCAACAATATGATCTAACTCATACCCTGAGGGTACAACCAAGCCGTGCACTTCGACGCCAAGTCTCAAGTGGAGTAAGTTGACACAAGACTTTAAAGCACCACTATAAGTGTAGGAATCCATGCAAGTACCTAGCAATGGATTTTCAAAACTAAATCCAAAGCTGCGCTATTGCGTTCGTTAGTGACGTATCCTGAAAGATGAATTCCAAATTGCCATACTATCAGAAATGGAAGTGTTTGCACCTAAAATATGCACAATTTTACTTATTTGGGTTTAAAGTCAAAATATGACATTTGGGGGATTAGTGTGCAAATATACTAAAAGTTTCATGTGGGAATGCTTCTCCACATGGTTTGAAGCGGTGGCTTTATTGCAAGTATGTTGGCAGACTTGGGAGATTGACATGTGGTGAAAGAAGCCAACTTGCTTATTTTAAATATTAATTTATTGCAAGTGGGATTAATAGACATGTGGTGGAAAACCAACTTGCTTCTTTTAATATTATTTCATATGCAAGTTGGCAGTGAAGCTTCTCTGCACAGTTCAATGTCCTTAGCAAAGAGGCTCTCTCAGTTCTCTATATAAAGAAGCAGAGGCAAAGGGATTATGGACACTCAACCAATTAATCAAACTATTCAACTCAGTTCAATCTATGCACCCTTTTTAATACTTCATTTATGCAAAAGCCTTGTATTTCCTTTTGAAGCTCTGCTATTCTTCCGAGCAGTATCGATTTCCTTGTATTCTCATTTACATTTCTGTAGTACGAATCAACTTGCTTTTCAATAATCTTTACTTAGTTGCACTGCATTTCAATTCATTAACATTTTCAAGCAATTTATATTAATCTACAATGCCTTTACCTTCATTTACTTACTCTATCATATACCCTTCCAGCAAACTTGGCATTATATATTGTTACAATTCTCCATATAAGTAAAGTCCTTATCTTTGAGCCACTCCCGGCAGAATCTCTTAGTTAAAAGTCAAACTCAGGCGCATTCTCAATCATTCAAATCCCGACTACTAGCGGCAACTAGTAGTGACACGCTCGCGGCCACCAATTTCTTCTTCGAGCAAATTCCTGGCATGCCCGCGAGGCACATGGCGAATTTAGGGGGCGAACAGGAAGCATAGCACCTTAAATGCTGATCAAACAGTTTTACAGCTTCAATCAATTCATTGCAATTTGAATACATATCAACCAAGTGCACGTGAGGCCCTCTCGGTGCATTATACAAACGAATTCAAATGCGCGCGAACTTCCATTATCTGCAACCAGCAATTATGCTGTTCAAAGATACAACACTCGACTCTTTCATTTGATGAAACAAACTCACTGCCTTTTCCATCAAACCAGCCTCAGAAAAACCCGAAACCAGAGTGTGCCACGTAGTCGTGTTTTTACTCGATATGTCATCAAAAACTCTGCTAGCATCAATCAAACTCCCACATTTGAAGTATGTTAGAAATTTAATATTTAAATATTAGTATTATTAATATTTAAACTTTAATTGTTCAAGTGAATGAAAATTAAAAATAGTCATGGATGGGTTTGACCGGCAGTTTTCAAAGGTTTTGTACATTTGAACAAAAGGTTGCAGACGCAACCTTTGCAGCTTTTGTCAATTGAGTCTGCAATCTTTGTAGCTTTTCGTCATTTGAACAAAAAGGTTGCATTGCAGATGCAAACTCTGTTTTTTTGGAAACGGATGCAACTTTGAACAAAGGTTGCATCCTTTGCCTTTTGGAAGCAGACATAACCTTTGAAAATGGGGCATTTCGAAGCCTATAAATAGACCACAAAGTCAAGCATTTTAGAGATACTTTGCATTCATAAATCATATAGAAATTAAAGTAGTTTAGTGTTCAACAAAGAGAGAGTTTTAAACACTTTTGGTTCGCTGTTCTTTGTGGATTGGAGTGCTACTTCTGCAAAAAGAAAGATCGTTGTATCCTGGGAGACATTTGCCAATGCAAACCTTGAGGCACCATTGAGGGGCAATCTTGTCTTAAGGCTATAGAATCAAATTCTAGCCTCGATCTCTTAAGGTTCTTCTATTCCTTGTTCTTCTTGCATTTGTAGAGATTTTATTGTGTATTATTTAATAATTTATAATAAAATATATAGCAATTTTCCATAACTTTTTCTAACAACTTAAGACAAGAATTGAATTTTGTATGTTCTTTCTTGTGTCCAATATTGTTATGCATATTGATTACAATAGTGTTGCCTATATATTAATTGATTATTCGAATATATATATTGTGAAGCAGTACATTTGCATTTTATATATGAAGCATGATTCATGATTATGATAGTAATTTCGATGCATGCTCATAAATTAATATGATTAATTACTTAGTTGTTTGTTTGTTTGACAAACCAATTTTAGATATAGCAAATAAATCTTATTTTTTCAAACCATATCTTCCGGTTTTGTTAAATTGTTATATTTTATTAGCCAAGTTTAATTAAATAATCTTGTGGGTTATGGTGTTAAGAAACTAAAGTCTGTTTGTTTCATAATACTTTGTTGCTTTAATTACAATATATTTATCTGTGTTATCTTTCTCTCTTAAGGGAAAATTGATGATGCTAGTAATTCTAGTAAATTGGGCAGCACGTCAATTGCGAGTGTTGTGCCCGTGGTGATCCCAACTTCCACCAATCATGGTGAGAAGCCTGAGAAGTTCAATGGGACAGACTTCAAGAGGTGGCAACATAAAATGTTATTTTACCTCACCACTCTGAACTTGGCAAAGTTTCTGACTGAAGATGCGCCTGTGTCTGGAACTACCGCAGAAGAAGTGGCTGCAGTAGATGCATGGAACCATTCTGATTTTCTTTGCAAGAATTACATCCTCAATGCATTAGATAATGCACTATACAATGTGTATAGTCCAATTAAAAATGCAAAAGCCTTATGGAACTCTCTTGACAAGAAATATAAAACTGAAGATGCTGGCATGAAGAAATTCGTGGTCGGTCGATTTCTTGACTACAAGATGACAGATTCCAAGAAGGTTATCAATCAAGTCCAAGAGCTACAACTTATTCTTCATGAAATACATGCTGAAGGGATGTCGCTAAGTGAGACCTTTCAAGTGGCTGCAGTAATTGAAAAATTACCTCCTGCTTGGAAAGATTTCAAAAATTATCTCAAGCATAAGCGCAAAGAGATGGGACTTGAGGATTTAATCGTAAGATTTAGGATTGAGGAGGATAATCGTTGCTCTGAAAAGAAGTCTAACAGTCAACTTATGCAAGCCAAGGCACACATTGTGGAGGGTGGGTCAAAGAATAACAAAAAGAGGAAGCATTCTGGTGAAAGTTCAAGCCAAGGGAATTCTAAGAAGTTCAAAGGCAAGTGCTTTGTTTGCAACAAGACAGGACACCGTGCTAGCGAATGTCGAAACCGCAAAGGCCAAGACAATTCGAAAAGGAAGAATAATGAGGTACACATAACCGAGGAAGATAGGTTGTCCCAAGAGATATCTGACATAAATCTTGCGGTCGTGGTATCTGAAGTCAACATGGTGGGAAACACTAAGGAATGGTGGGTTGACACTAGGGCTACTCGCCACATTTGCTCTGATAGAAAAATGTTTACCACCTATCAAGAAGTTACTCATGGAGAGCAACTGTTCATGGGGAATTCTTCTACATCCAAAGTTCAAGGCCTAGGAAAGATAATTCTAAAGATGACTTCTGGAAAGGAACTTACTCTTAACGATGTGCTTCATGTGCCTGATATCAGAAAGAACTTAGTCTCCGGACCATTGTTGAGCAAAAATGGTTTCCGTTTGGTTTTTGAGTCTGATAAGTTTGTACTAACAAAGAGTGGAATGTATGTTGGGAAAAGATATCTCAGTGATGGTCTTTTCAAAATAAATGTAATGACTGTTGTACCCAAAATTATCAATAAAGTTAATTCTTCAGCTTATATTGTGGAATCGCCAAATATATGGCATAGGAGGTTAGGACATGTAAATTATGATACTATCCGTAGGCTAATTAACATGGATCCATTACCTAAGTTTCATATTGATATAAGTCATAAATGTGAAACTTGTGTGGAAGCAAAGTCAACTAAAGCACATTTTCACTCTGTTGAAAGAAGGACGGAACCTCTCGAATTAATTCATAGTGATATCTGTGATCTAAAGTTTGTGCAAACTAGAGGAGGCAAGAAATATTTTATTACTTTCATAGACGATTGCACAAGGTACTGCTATGTGTATTTGCTAAGAAGCAAAGATGAAGCCTTAGAAGCGTTCACAAATTATAAGAACGAAGTTGAGAATCAACTTAGTAAAAAGATAAAGGTTATAAGAAGTGATAGGGGAGGTGAATATGTTGCACCCTTTTCTGAATTTTGTACTCAGCATGGGATTATTCACCAAACTACTGCTCCTTATTCACCTCAACAAAATGGAGTTGCTGAACGCAAAAATCGTACATTGAAAGAAATGATGAATGCTATGTTGATAAGTACTGGGGCAGCTCAAAATTTGTGGGTAGAAGCATTGCTTTCTGCAAACCACATTCTCAACAAATTACTTCACAAGAAGTTAGATAAAACACCTTATGAATTATGGAAAGGCAGAAAGCCTTCTTATAAATTTCTCAAAGTTTGGGGGTGTTAGCTAAGGTAATGGTCCCTGATCCTAAGAAGATTAAAACAGGACCTAAAACCATTGATTGTGTTTTCATTGGTTATGCCATAAATAGTGGTGCATATCGATTTCTTGTACATAAATCGGATAATCCCGAAGTACATGTTAATACAATATTTGAATCAAGGAATGCTACATTCTTTGAAAATGTATTTCCATGGAAAATTGCACAAGAACAAAGTTCTTTGAAAAGAATTTATGATGACTTTAATAGCAGTCATAAAGAAAGTAATGATAATTCTGTAGACCGAGAACATGTACAAGATATTGAACCAAGACGTAGTAAGAGGGCTAAGACATCAACGTCTTTTGGACCTAATTTTCTTACTTACTTATTAGAAAATGAGCCTCAAACGTATAAGGAAGCTATATCCTCTCCAGAAGCTCCATTTTGGAAAGAGGCTATTAATGCTGAAATTGAATCCATCATGCAAAATCATACATGGGAATTGGTAGATCTTCCTCCTGGAAACAAACCTTTAGGTTATAAATGGATTTTCAAAAGGAAGATGAAAGCAGATGGATCTATTGACAAGTACAAGGCAAGACTTGTCGCCAAAGGTTATAAGCAAAGAGAAGGCTTAGACTATTTTGATACATATTCGCCAGTCACGAGGATAACATAGATGTATGTTGATTGCTATTGCAGCAATTCATAATCTTGAGATTCATCAAATGGATGTCAAGACTGCTTTTCTAAATGGTGATTTGGACGAGGAAATTTATATGGAACAACCTGAAGGTTTCATAGTGCATGGCCAAGAGAGAAAGGTATGTAGACTTGTTAAATCACTTTATGGTTTAAAACAAGCACCTAAGCAATGGCACCATAAGTTTGACACTACAATGTTGTCAAATGGATTTAAAATAAATGAGTGTGACAAATGTGTTTACACTAAAAGCACACAAGAGGGATATGTCATTGTGTGTCTATATGTCGATGATGTTAACTACATTGTAGTGTTTGGGAATTGAAGAGAAAATCAAGAAGAAAGATGAAGAGAAATAGATGAACACATATAGTTTGACAGAGAGAGAGTTTAGAGAGAGACACAATTGATAGTATTGATACTGAATTAATTTCTTTACAACTATGAGACTACAGTTTATATAGCCACATTCTCAACTGTCTAACTAACTATTGTTGAGTTAGAATGATATATTCAACATCCCCCCTCAATCTCAACTGGTTTCCCCAGTTTGAGATTGAATGAATGTTGTAGAACAATGAAATCCTTCTTGTCGATGAACTCCTAGCCCTGCTCCCATCATCAACGAATCCTCTGTTCCTGGTGTTTAAAGGTGTCTTCATGCATCTGCAGTATCAATGAATTCTCTGCTCCCATCATCAATTATCCTCCATGGCTGCAAGCATTGAAAAATTACTCAATAGCAGTGCAATTTCATACTCATCAATCAACTTCCCAAAGAATTTCAGCCCCTCAAACTGATTCACCGCTGTAGCTACCAATACCCTTTCAACCAACTGGTTCAGGTTTACATCTTTCAGATCATATCCAGCCGTTTCAACACTTGCATAACTGAAGCCATCTTCTGGTGTGACAGGAATGGTCGAAATTGCAGCTCATTCGATGGAATTCATGGAATAACCACATGGGTCAAACTCGAAATCATAAATATCGGAACTTGGAAGGATTTTTCGGATACCAGATTCATTGTTGTGGCTGAGCTCTATTCAGAGTTATAGAATACAGAAGCCTTTCCCCTGTCCAAACCAATCATGCACATTTCAAGAGTGTACACAGGTTCAAAGTTCTGCTGGCTTTTCATCTGCATTACCTACTTCTTCCGGTTTAACCCAGGCTCCTATTTAAAAAATAATTGGACAAATTTCAAACATGCAAAATATGTCTAGAACTTCACAGACCCTTGATATGATTTCTAATTCTCAAAGCCAAATGCAACAGATAGTTCCACAACAGCAGTGGCAACAGCAAGGATATATCCCAAAACTTGTCCAATCTCCACTAGAATAGCAGCAACAACAACCAACTCAGTCGCAGTCCTCTCAGAAATTTAATAAGCACATATTAAATCTTAACAAACCTTCTATGGTGAAATCACATCCATCTAGTCTTCAACAGAATCAACAATCTCCCATTCATCAGTCAACACAATCTATCCTTCAGCAGCATCCACAGTCATCAAACAATAAGCTTTACAATCACAGAAATCAAGAAACACAACCCTCTTCGGCAATCGGCCTTCAATGAAGAAAAGGGAACAAGAACTGCACTCCGGCAATCGGCCTTAATGGAGTTGCACACAATAACAACAAACAAAACTTTTCAAGAACGTTACTCCGGCTATCGGCCTTTAATGAGTAACACACAATATCTGAGACAGAACTTTTCACTCCAGCTATCGGCCTTGTGGAGGAAACCAATTGCATTCAACACACTCTTGGCAATCGGCCTTTTTCGAGTGCATAAATCTCAAACACCCAAGAACTAATCAAGCAACAGAAAGGAATGGCTATCGGCCTTTGTATTCCTTCAACAAACACCTCATTTATTTACAAATTCCATGATTTCAACACTTATGGCTATCGGCCTCTAACAATTATGCAATTTGAAGCAAAGAACTTGACTGCGACACTTCATCAAATACATAGAGTGCAAGATATGAACGAACCTGACAATTCTGCGAACCTTGAATCTGTACCCGAACATCGTTCCTGGAGCGGAAAACACAAATCATTACCCAAATCACAGAAACTAGAAAAAGAACAAGCTTGATGATAGATAGTCGAAATCATTACCCAAATCATAGAGAAGCACCATAAATCTTCAACAATGTCAGCGGAAGAACAAAAAAACTCACTGCAGCAATTCATCAAACACCAACGATGCATAAAAGTTCAAGAATGACCTGATAGACAGCAACCATGAATCGAAACTCCAATCTTGAATCAACCAACGCAGATGAAGAAACCCAGATCGAGAAACCCAAAAGAATCTGCAGTCTTTATGTTTCAACGAAAGAAAAACAGCACCAAGGATGTGCGTTGCGTATGAGAATCTGAGGGTGTCGCAGGAAGAGTTCTTCAAGAAGCGACACGAAGATATCGAATCGGAGAGTTTGAAGGAGAGCGACCATGACTGCGGAGGTTCTCTCACAGCTCAACGGCGTCATCGCGAAAGGCGAACAGAACGGAGCACCGAAGATCAACCCAACAATCTAATGGAAATTTGAAGAGAAACTAAACTAGGAAGAAAAAGAAAATGTAAACTACTACGAAGAAAAACCACCAGAATCCATGACGTGAGCCTGGTGGCTCTGATACCATGTTAACTACATTGTAGTGTTTGGGAATTGAAGAGAAAATCAAGAAGAAAGATGAAGAGAAATAGATGAACACAGAGAGTTTGACAGAGAAAGAGTTTAGAGAGAGAAACAATTGATAGTATTGATACTGAATTAATTTCTTTACAACTATGAGACTACAGTTTATATAGCCACATTCTCAACTGTCTAACTAACTATTGTTGAGTTAGAATGATATATTCAACAGATGATATGCTAATTATTGGTAGTAATCATGAGATTATTAAATCTACCAAAAGAATGTTGGCTAATAAGTTTGATATGAAAGATATGGGAGTTGCAGATGTTATACTAGGAATCAAGATTTCTAGAACGTCCGAAGGACTAATTTTATCTCAATCACATTATATTGAGAAAATACTTACAAAATTTAATAATTATGTAAGTAGTCCTGCAAAAACACCATATGATGTCAATTTGCATTTATCAAAGAATATTGGTCAATGTATATCTCAAAGTGAATATGCACGAATAATTGGTAGTCTAATGTACATTACAAATTGTACACGTCCGGACATTGCATATTCAGTTAACAGATTGAGTAGATACACGAGAATCCTGGAAAGGATCATTGGAAGGCAATTGCAAGGGTTCTTGGTTATTTGAAATTTACGCAGAACTATGGATTGCACTTCACAAGATATCCAACAATACTTGAAGGCTATTGTGATGCTAACTGGATATCTGATACACAAGACTCGAAGTCCACGAGTGGAAATGTGTTTACTCTGGTAGGCGGAGCCATCTCATGGAAATCCTCTAAACAAACGTGTATAGCTAGATCTACTATGGAATCTGAGTTCATTGCTTTAGACAAAGCAGGGGAAGAAGCTGAATGGCTTCGTAATTTCTTAGAGGATATTCCCAATTAGCTGAAGCCGGTACCCGCCATATGTATACATTGTGATAGCCAATCAGCGATTGGAAGGGCACAAAATCATATGTATAACGGTAAGTCTCCACACATACGTCGTAGACATAATATCGTTAGGCAACTTCTCTCAAGTGGTATAATTACCATTGATTACATAAGGTCAAAAGAAAATATAGCGGATCCGTTTACTAAAGGTTTGACTAGAGAGCAAGTTTATAAATCATCGATGGGAATGGGTTTAAAGCCTATATCTTAAGAATCGCCATAATGGCAACCCAACCTAACTGACTGGAGATCCCAAGATCTAGGTTCAAAGGGACAACTGAATTGTGGATGATTCAGTGGGAGCACTACGGAGATAATCTCCTACCCGTGTCTTATGATGAAACAGTGCTATCTGCAGCGTGTTTAGGATAAGCTTTGCTTTTAATGATTCCTATACTTGGAAATAACAAGTGGAGTATTGTGCATGATACTCTTAATGGGATATCACCTACATGAGTGTGAAAAGTGGCCGTTTTTATGAGAATTACAAGGCTAAATTCTCTAAAGCACTCAGGATTACCAGGAATTGTTCAGGGCAAAAAATGAACACAATCGTAGAACCATATGTGTTCGGAGGAATACCGTGTGAATATTATTGTCTTGGTTTACATCAACGGCTGAGCAGTTCAAGACATCGCGTTCACTGATTAGCTAGTAAATCCGATAATATTTCACTTAGGAAGGTTCAAAGCCAAAAGCTACCTCTCCCCATACGGTATTTGGCCAATTAAACTATCTCTAAGTGTCTGCATCTTCATTTGCATTAAATTTTGTTAATTTCCATTCATGTGGGGATTGTTAGAAATTTAATATTTAAATATTAGTATTATTAATATTTAAACTTTAATTGTTCAAGTGAATGAAAATTAAAAATAGGCATGGATGGGTTTGACCGGCAGTTTTCAAAGGTTATGTACATTTGAACAAAAGGTTGCAGACGCAACCTTTGCAGCTTTTGTCGATTGAGTCTGCGATCTTTGTAGCTTTTCGTCATTTGAACAAAAAGGTTGCATTGCAGATGCAAACTCTGTTTTTTTTTGGAAACGGATGCAACTTTGAACAAAGGTTGCATCCTTTGCCTTTTGGAAGCAGACACAACCTTTGAAAATGGGGCATTTCGAAGCCTATAAATAGACCACCAAGTCAAGCATTTTAGAGATACTTTGCATTCAGAAATCATATAGAAATTAAAGTAGTTTAGTGTTCAACAAAGAGAGAGTTTTAAACACTTTTGGTTCTCTGTTCTTTGTGGATTGGAGTGCTACTTCTGCAAAGAGAAAGATCGTTGTATCCTGGGAGACATTTGCCAACGCAAACCTTGAGGCACCACTGAGGGGCAATCTTGTCTTAAGGCTATAGAATCAAATTCTAACCTCGATCTCTTAAGATTCTTCTATTCCTTGTTCTTCTTGCATTTGTAGAGATTTTATTATGTATTATTTAATAATTTATAATAAAATATATAGCAATTTTCCATAACTTTTTCTAACAAAGTACATATCCAAAAGGTTATTCATCAAAACAGTGTCAAGCTCCAATCTCTCGCCGCATATCCTCTCATGGATCAATTTACCCGTTCTCAGGTCGCCCAACAAGCCACAAGGTTTGAGCACCGCAGAGTACATGAACCCGTTCGGCGTCTCCGATTCAGACTCCAACATCCGGTTGTACAATCCCACAGCCTTATCAGGTCTTCCGCAATTAGCATACCCATAAACCATCGTGGTACATGTCACAACGTTCCTCTCAGGTATTTCATCAAACAACTTCCGCGCGTCTTCCAAATAAGGAAATGCTACATGGATAGAGATCCGATTGTTAGCGAGAAAAACGTCATTCGAAACGCCGAGCTTGATCAATTGGGAGTGAAATGCTCAGCTGTGATTGGTCTGAGCTCGGCCGCCACAGTGGCTGAAAGCGGTGGGTATACGGTTCAAATACGCGTTCCATGGGTGAATTGAATGCGAGCTCGTGGGTTTTGCCGCACTAATACAAACACACGTGAGACCCACTAACTGGGCCCCACTTGTTTGTTCTTATGGGCCCGACGCATTGTTATTACGTGGGCTTCTAACACGTGCTCGTGTTTAGGTACCCACCTCCGCCGACGGGCTTTAGAGGGTTGCACGGAATTCTGTCATAACTTGTCTGTTTTTTTACTTTTAGATATTTACCTTTGGGTAATGTGGGCGATTAAAATTTTAAATTAAATTTACAAATAAAATGATATATCACTAATAAAAAAATAATTATATTAATCAACACTTAAATAATAATCAAATCATCATTGTCCACATTATTTGATTTACTAAACTTAGTTTAAATTTTAGTTACCCTGACATTACCCTTTACATTTTAACTTTTTTTCTTTTTAATCACAAGCAGTATACTAAATTGCAAATGTCATATCTACCCTTATTTCCTTATACTTGAGGGGAAAAAAATGTATTTCCTTATTGTTTATTAGGAATCATCTTTGTTGAACAAAGTGAAGATTAGATGTCATAAAACCAAATAATGATGTAACATTTTTGGGAAGTAAATAATGATGTATTTTCTTTTGTGATTCTTAGGGCTGCTGAATCACATGATAGTGACTAAGGAGAGACTAAAATGTCTCTATGAGTCTTCCTGACCTCCGGAATGGTAGATTGCATTGCCAGAGCAAACAACTGGTCCCATTTTTAATGGAAAAAAAATAGTGATGTAATATTTGAGAGTATAATTTTTCTCACTATTTTTAATCAGGTATACCATTAATTGAAGTTGTGTGTTTCGTCACCCTTCTACGTACATAATTAAGGGGTGGCAACTTTTTTTTGAAAGCATAAAATTTAATAAAAAGAAAAGTCTCCAAAATATCCAATATAAACAGTATCTAAGTGAATGGCTTTTTTTCTACAATTAGGAACTACATTGATCCAAACATGATCAGAACAGAGTGATCGAACAAAATTGTCAAGAATATCAACAACAAAATTAGCTTCACAAAACACAACAACGCCCCATTAAAAAGAAGTTATCTCAAATGCTACACATCACACCCATTTGCTTGGAGTTTCAAATTTAGGGATTTAGATAACATTACAAGGCAAAATTACTTGTTCGTCAAAATTCGTTTAATAAAAGATAACAATTGGAGTTCAAATGTTTCGTTTCATAAAGTGATTCCAAATTCATTGCATATGTACCATATCACCGTTCCAAAAGTGCTTTTTAAAGAAGCAGTTAATCCAATGGATTCTACTAGCCATGCTGTCGAATTCAAGTTCTTTCTTTCACATTCCTGCATCCAAACAGAGCTCAAGTTTTTTCACATATCGACCTCCCGGAAACAATGCAGCCACTGAATTTTGCTATATCTAAATTGTTACAACGATACACAACGATGGCCAAAAACTTGCAAGTACAAAGTATTAGCATTATGTACTCAGAAATGCCTTTGACAACAAGAAACAATCAAACTGCAAAACAAACTGTCAATCCCTAGGTTCCTTATATGCTAGATATCCACCTGAAAACTTATAAGCTTTATATCAATCTATGTGCGACAAATGTTGAGCAATGCCCCAACATTGCCGGAGATGGCTTGCGCTTCAGCTCTGTCCAGCTACGAGATCCAACACCTCCATACGAAAAGGGAAGAATGAATCACATGGGATGAGGAAATCAAAATTGGAAAACCTGCTGCTGCAAATACTATCTACATTTTCCCAACAGGCTTCGGAGCAACGAGCCTTTCTTCAAAGTCCACAGAAGGGAAGAGCTAGATCCCCCAATGTAAGCTTATGACTGATGATGCCACTCGTGGAAGATGCTTTTGAAGCACGAGGTTTGTTTTTCCATTTCTCATAACCTCGTCACAAAGAATCAAGAATGTGTAGATGGTACAATCTGAGTGTTGTTGTGCTTTTGGAGACAACTACACTCTGGCAAAGGGTACGTGTATACAGAAGATTTTCGGGTGAATTTTTTCACTCTCGGTATTATCTTTCCCTTGCGGTCACTTTCTGTGAGCATTGCTTCCATCTCAAGTTTGAAATCTTTCCAACTGCAAAACCAGTGGTTTTCACGTAAGCCTAATGTCAGCGTTTATAAAATTGAAATCTTCGAATCGGGTTATTGCAAGCAGAAACTGTTTTATATTACAAAAACTAAACCAACAGATACCTGATACTCATGTTCTGCAGTAGAACAACAAGCTTGCGCTTATCAGGTATAATAGTCTTGGCATGCCCACCATAGGAGAATCTCCGATGACCCATTAGAAAATGTGGGAAGTTCCCACCTTGTGTTGTTACAAAAAACTCACTAAACAAGCATACTGTATAATCCAAAGCTGCCAATCTTGAAGAATAACCCTAGCAAAAGTAGATAAAATTTTAGTGCGGTAGATTTCAAAGTACCGTGTTTCACTAGTATCAAAATAATTTTGTGGGTGGACATTGCATGAAAACTAGTAAGACACCTCAAAAGGAGCAAGCTCATCTGGGGTTGCAAGAGACTCCTTGGTATGCAGATAGGGAAACAACTTGAGCAGAGGGGCTAAATGTTTCTCCGCCCAGTAGATTTTCCCAGAGGCTAAATAAATTGAAGTGCTGTTATCAAATCCCATACCCCGTAGCATCATTCCAACCTACATTGACAAGAAAGAAAAGGATTATTTCTCCATGGTAGGCAGCTATGAGCAAGTAGAAGATGCATGCAGAATTGAGTACAGTACCTCCAAGGGGGTAAGTGGGCATTTTCCATCAATCCTGTTGAGACCAGGTAGAGTTACGCGGCCTTTTCTCTTGAACTTATCTCCCCATCCTTTTTGTCGAATTGAATTCATTGCGACATTTTCAGCCTCTCCTCCATCATACAAACAGCATGAGAATGCCACCATGTCCTGCAAGATGAAAAACAGTTGATAACATGATTAGTTTCATGGCCATTACGCATAAGATAGACAAAAACTTTTAACAGTTTATCGAAACAAGCTTAATTACCTCCTCAAAACGGAGGTGGACTGCAACGTACTTTCCACCGGTCCTTGAACTCATTTCAGTCATTCGTTCGACTAGTTTATTTGCCAAATTTGATATGGGAGAAGAGAATTTCAATGCTTCATAATTAGTGAGGCATCTCAAATGCTGAATAGGAGGTGGGACATTCATTGCTAATCTATTAGCAAATGGAGCTATGCGGATAACCCTGCATAAACAATAAAAGTAAGAAAAAACAACCTAGAGGTTTGAAGGGTTTCGGGCCCGTTCGATATGGAACAGAAAAAAAAAAAAACAGTTTAGCACCTACCCCTGCTTCTGCAGAACAGGATAAACTTCTCCTGTGTAATAACGGACAGGAGCCCAAGCTTGGACACGAAGGGTTGGTATGTTAGAGATGTTGTGATCAAATTTATTCATCAGCATCTCCGGTAGTTCTTTAACCACTTTAACATGGCCTTCAAGGGTGGCTATGAAATGATCTTCATCGTATATATCAGTAAACGTGCTGTCAAACAAAAGATACTGCTTTTTTATTTCAATTGAAAACACAATAAGAGTATCTCGAAAAATCATTTAAAGAAAGATTATAAGGAAGGCATTCTCATAATGCTTTCTAGAAACTGAGTTTTCCTCTCAAGGTAAACATCTGGCAGGCTTTTTGATACATGTTATTGGTCATTTAGAGCAAGACATTACATGAACCTGACAACCTAATTTAGGTTCCAAACGTGTTGAAGTTGGTTAGATATGGATACACACACATATGATTTAAGTTTTTAAGGGTCTAGACTTCAATAATAGTTACTTTACCTCGTATCCCTCCAAACGTTATGGAATTCAAAGCGAGGAATAACCAGAACTGCATTCAAAAGACCAGCAAGGGCCACAGCATTGCAAATCTGTGAAACAAAAAAACATGATTTAATAACACAAACAAACTGTATGCGCTAAAAAGGAGATATGTACAGCTGCTGAAATTGAGTAAAATAAGAATAACAGGAAGCATCCTACAAATAATAAAGGATTAACATACCGCAGAGCGTTGTTGGTTAAGGCCACCATTAACCTCCACAATTAAGTAACCAGTAAGGCCTGGGGAATCTGGAATTCAACGGAGACTATTAGAAAATGTGCCGAGAAAAATACTATCAGATAAATGACTCATGACCTTTGATTCCAAAACTACCAAACCTTCAATTTTTGAGGATTAAATTTACCAATTTGTCAAAAATGCAGCAGCCATCTAAAACAAGATTGTGCTATGACATACCTGATTGTAGTCCAGAAGCTGAAGGTGGGCAAGGCTTCTGCTCTTTCAACTTCCTTCTGAATCTCCATACAGAGGACAACTACATCCACAAACAACACATCGTCTAGGTTAATCGCAGGAAATTCCACACTAATTTTGATTTTCATAATTCACATCAAAGTTCAATCCAACTGAACAATCCCGGGTTTACAAAACAAAGATTTATGAAATTTAACATCCACGTTCAGAAACCATGAACTGTACTTAATCCAGACTCTAATGTGCCGCTGGACAACATGTTCTTTAAACAAAAACTGGGAAAGAAACGAGAAGAAAGGCAAAATTGAGCAACTATTCTACTGTTTACTTGATCTGAAAGGACATGGGAAAATTTTGAAATCAAAGGTTTAAACTGCAACACAACAGTCTTATTTCTGTAAAGTTTCTGTCTTTTAGCTCCGAAGTGAAAATCTCAAGTCCAAAAATTGTATTTCGTTTTCTTTTCATACTTTTCTCGCTCGGCAAAGCTGAAGGAGAAGAACCATTTTCCTGCATTTTCCCGGAAACCAAACAGAAAATAATAAAAAATGAGAAAACCCCAAGAGTCCGAACCTCAATCGGAGTCGAATTATCGGCCTGAATGTGAGGCCAGAGCAGCTGAAACATCTCGTGACTGCGGTAAACGGAACCGGGAAGAGGGGTATGACCCACTAGACCAGAGAACGGGCCCACACACATGAGCAGGCCAGAGACGTATAGCAGGGGAAGAACCACCAGTAAGCGGAGGAATCGGCGGAGGAGAAGAAAACTGGAGACGATGGAGATGGGTTTTGTCCGGAGCTTCCGGCGGCAGTGAGGGACTGTAGAGTGACGGCGCGGCGACGGAGGTGGGCTAGGTGAGGTGCTGCTGCTGCTCTCACTGCCGTTGCCTCCACCACCACCACCATTAGCATTGTAATGGTGGTGGTGGGCCTTTGCTTTCATTCCCATCAAGTGAAGTGTGAGTGTGTGAGTTTAGAGAGAGAAAAAGCAGAGACAATTCTTGAGAAAGAAAGAGAGAGAGTGGAAAAAGAGAATATGGGTTTTTTTTTCTTTGACAGAGTTCCAACTTCCAGCAAGATTTTTAGGAGAGATACTATATGGGGGGCGAGGTGGGGTGAGAGAGTAAGCGTGGCTTGACGGCTTGAAGCAAGCCAATATAGGGGACGGTTGGGATGGCGGGTCAGCTTCATTTTTCAGGTAATGGCATGTGTACAAGTAGACAAATAAAATAGTGCGTGTTTTGTCGCCTAGTATTACGATTTAATAGTATTTTTCTTACTTATAAGTGAGAGATTTTAGGTTTAATTCTTTTCAAAGACAAATTTGAACCACGTTATTATTAGCCCATTATAAGGTTTAGCCAACTTCCTACCCCTTTAATGTATATAATATCGTTTGTTCAAAGAAAAAAAAAGAATGCTCTTAGACCCACCCCATTGTCTTATTTTCCCATCCACATTATTATTTCATCCACCATAAAAATTTTAAAAATTAAAATGCTATTTTCCAACCCACTATTATTCCTAAAATAACCTTTAATATATTAAAAAAAAAAACTCGATCTCCATACTTAATCACATCGCCGCACCTTCATTATACTCTAGCCGCACCAACACATGACTTTCAATGAAACTTTGGATTTGGGTGGTGGGTCGGGGTCCGGCTATTGTGGTCTAGTTGGTGGTTTGCCTTTTCTATGCAGGTTGCTGGTTCTCTGAAACTTTGGATTCAAAACAACCCACCAATGACTTTCAATGAGGTTGTGAGCTTCTTGGTGTTGGAAAGATGGAAGCATTTTAGGGAAAATCATGAGTTGGTGCTTTGATGCTGTCTTTCTTAAGCTTGAGTGCATCTTGTCGAATCCAGCCCCAGTTGACACCCAAACCCCTCACACCTGCCTCAAATTCAGGCCTTACCAATATCCACTTTTGCAGATCGGTGTCGCTGAGGACGATGGGAGGTGATTACTTGTTAGTGGCAGGTCACCCCTTTTCTCTTTTCCCCCTTCTCTTATTTCGCCAGTCGTACGATCAAATCCACTCAATCGTGGCCGTTACAAAAATAGTAGCGTTGACTACTACGTAGGACCACATAGGGGTTTAAAAGTCTTTTGATAAAAGGATAAATATGTCATTAAAATTTTCATTAACAAGTGGATGGGGAAATAGGTCAATGGGGTGAGTTTAACAGCACTAAAAAAAAATTGTGTGTGTTTTCGATTTTTTTTGGGTTAATATTAATTAATTAATTAATCTCAATTATTGTCTTTTTTATTCAAACCAATTGTATTCTATTTCTTTTGTTCTCTCTCCAAATCGAACTTTGAAAGCTCTGAAGTGTCGTATTCTGTTTGGTTCTTTTTCAAGTTTCCGAATATGCTACAAATATAGGGGCGAAATGATAAGGGTTTCATTTTCACAATGTTTCAACCATTTTGTATTCAATGATCTGCATGTTCATTTTATTTCAAATTTGATTCTCACGTCTACGTTATCTTCTTCTAGTTTTGTCGATTTATTAATATAAAATTCATATCGTATCATTGAGGTTAACAATTTTTAATTATAAAAGTATAAATCAAAAGAACAGGGGTGTGCATGTCTTGGTTAGGCCTAGTTACATCCTAAACCAAAAGAACATAATCAGATAATATAACTAGTTTGGTTCCATTTTTGCTCGGTCAATTGATTTTCTTTAGCTTCGGGAAAATAGAGGAAATAACTAAAAGATAGAAGAGTGGAAGAAGATAAATGAGAAAGTGGGGATCGGAGAGAGGAAATGACGGCTCAAAACGAAAACGATATAGAGTTGATTTTGTTAAGACCCTTGTAAAAAAAAAAAAACCTATATAAGTGGTCAATTTTAGTTTTTAAATGGCAAAAATTGAAAGTCAAAACTGATTTTTTGTTTCCTTAGCCTAGAAAAAGTTACATTAGAATGTCATGAGGCCACACGATCCCTTTTATATCAACAACCAGTAGACATCGACAAAATGAACTTGCTAAAAAAAATACTAGACTTATATTACAAGCCAAACTTTAGCCGTTTCCTTTTAGAGCTGCTAACGACACTCCAAAAAAATGTCGATCACCCTTCTATAGTCTTTTTCTTTTATTTTGGGTGCTAATAAATGTTACATTTCTTTTTTCATAGCTGTTGCTTATATAAATTGACATCCAACAAAAGTTAATAATTGATACAACAATACCAATAAGATGCCTCATGAGCTTCATGAAATTATTGAAGTAAGAAAAGGGCCTAAAATTTACAAATGTACCAATCGAAAAGAAACTCAAAACTTCAACTAAGCAAAACCAAAACAATAAGGAAACGAATCCAAGTATTTGGACAGTGTCCTAAATTACATGCCACATAAATAATGTAGTCATTAATTAATTAGAAGAAGATGGGGTCACCGAATCTTGTACCAATCGGATCTTGCATCTTTCCTTTTCTCTTTGCTTTTTCTTGTTTATCTTTTCCCGAGGGCCTTGAAATAGAAGATGGGGTCACCAAATTGTCACTTTGATTGTCAACATTAATGCTTGAGGCTTCACTAGCAAATAATTTTTCCCATTATTGGTCTGCATCGGTTCCCCACCTTGGACAATTTTTAAGGACGTCCCAAACATGATGCAACTTAAAAGTTTAATATTTGGGCATAGTTCTTGTCTTGTAAATCACTATTGCTTTGTCACCCTATGCAAGGAATACATAAAGACGAATTAGTTGCAAAAAAGATTGTGTACATGAAAAATAAACTATGAAGGGAGACACTCACCACTTCTTGGGCGCTCCTTACACTAGCCATGTCAACCAAGACTCTCTCCAAGCTTCCCTTCCAAAAAGTGCATTCTTTGTTAATAATTTTCCACTAATCGTAAACACTACAAACTTCTCTTGGGTTGGTGTCCAACTTCCCTCGGGTTGGTGTTGGAGTTGGAATTGAACTTCTCAATGATTTTAGCCCGCAATTTTTTTTTATTTTGATTTGTGCCAATGGCATCATCTTCACTAGTACAAACTCATGCCAATCACAAAGGAACATCTTGATCATTTGACCAGTTATGTCCTCTAATATGATCTCTTGCCATCTTAAAAAATTTAGAAAAAGGAAGAATTAGTTGTGGAAGTGAAAATTTAGAAAAAGGAAGAATTAGTTGTGGAAGTGGCTAGAAAGAAAAAAAAAAGATCAATTGTATGAGAAAAAGTGAAGTTGTGTGGATGTTTGAATAAATACATAAGTATTTATAGAGTTTTAGGTGAACTTTGATTTAATTAAATTTTGTAAACCGTTTTAGTCGTCGGATTTAATTTTGGGTCTTTAGGTCTTTTTTTTTTTGGGGAAACTTGATATATGTCCAATTTTTTGAGTCAATTGTAGGAAAAATCCAATTTATTAAAATAAGTCCAATTCCTTAAATTTAATTATTTTATTATCAATAATTATCTCTTCAATGAAAAAAATTATTGTAAAAATCAAATTTCTTCCTAATTATCTCTTTGATTATTTCTTTTTATTTATTTTTTTGTTATTTCCTGTTCTTCCTCTTGCTTTATCCTATTTATAGATTTTATTTTAATTTTTATAATCAACCTATATTACATGTTAATTGTATTTATCTACCTATATGACATATTTTTTTCATAGTCAACCTGTCACAAATTAATGTGTCTTGCTTGTAGGTATATTATGTTTTTTTCTACCTTTTAGTTAGGTTTCATATCTCACTTATAGGTATAATATGCATTCATAAATTTGCTACTTGAGTTAGGGTAGAATGTTTTGCAGATAGATTTATGTTAGTATATTAGTTTTTTTGTTATAAGATATTAATTAGATATTTTGGAGTTGGAAAATGCATAATATTAAAAGATTTTAATTGATTTTTAATATTTTTAGAAAACATTAAATGAGTATAAAAGAAATAAATACATATAATTAGATAAATGGACTCACTCCTAAAAACACTCTGATTTTGGACCTAGATCTAAAAGCCCTTTTTTTTATACCATTAGATTTGATGATACTCGATCTCAGTGGTTGGATTTAATGTAATTATAAACTTAAATTTAAAAATTAATAATTTTGAATATGGACTGTTGGATCAACCAACAATCTAATAATGCATGTTGTCCGATTGAAATTGAGTCGTTGGCTCATTATGGGTGGCCAACAACTCATCAGAATGGGCCCAAAGCTTGCGCGTTTCTGCGTGTTGGGCTCATCACCCCTGCGCGATCTCCCCTTTTCTCGACGCGTCTACACGCATTATTTGCCAAGATCTTTAACCCAGGCCGAAATCTTGGCTGATATTTGCCTCAAAACCAGTTTTAACTCAAAACTTATTTTAGGCCCCTGTTGAAGCAATTTTGGGAGGGGTTTAAAACTTAAAAATTTATGTTTTAACCCAAAGGTTAAGATGATCTTTGTCAAATTTTGAATTATTTATTTTGCTTTTCTTATTTAGCGTGGAAAATGAGATCTACTTTTTGGCCTTTGCTCTAAAATGAGATCAGACTGGTCAGAGAAATAGAGAAGACATGTTCTGCAAATAATGGAGTGTTTAGTGACTTGGATGGCTCCATCGACCAGCAAACCCTGCAGCCATTTAATAGCCGGTTCCATCTGGACTGAACTTACATGTCAGAAAATTAGATACTATATCTTATTCTTACATTTTTCATCATAAAAAATAATTTTATATAATTATTTCTTGTTACGGTCTCTTGATAACTTGATAACTAATGATTCATAATTATTCGGCGTTAAAATTTGGTGTCAACCATTAAAATTAAAACACTAAAATTATGTTTGGATTAGGAAAATAAATTTGAATTTTGGATAAAAGTTAGAATTTATAAATTGGGACATGCACCAATTTCTTTGTTTGGATTCGTAAATATAGAAATTTAAAATTTCCGTGTGAAAAAAAGAACTTGGAATTTGGGACCTTCAATTCCAAAATTTAAATTTCATGTAAATATGTGTCATTTCCCAATTTCCATGATTAAGATTTTAAAAATAACAAATTCTGTATTCAATTTCTGAAAATAAAATCCCGTTATTTAAATTTTTGTCATTTTAATTTTTTTTTTGTAATCTTAAATTTATTTATTCAAACACAGTGTAAAGATTTTGGAACAAAATAATGAAAGGAAAAAAATTGTGGACACCATTGACTTTGACTTTAACAATTGAACATACCGTGGTATATCAAAATGAAATACAATGAGAAAAACATGTGGCTTTCATGATGGGAGGTGGATTGTCTGCCCTCCCATTTCCATACTCTTCACATCCCCTCCTGTTTGTGTGGTCACGATTAAGCCACGCCAACAATTTATATTCCTATTACTTTTTGTTTTATTATTTCTATAAAAAAATCAATATAAAATGTTGACGTGGCTTAACCGTGACCACATAAACAGAAGGGGATGAGAAGAGTATGGAAATGGGAGGGCAGACAATCCACCTCCTTCATGATGAACATATTAGTATATCATGTTCAGGATCTGACAATAATAAGAAAAGTTTGTTGACCTATAAAGATGGTCAATGGGTGTAAATCAAAATTTTCAAATAATTGGGTTTTTCCTAAAAGGTGCTTATTTTTTTTTGCTCAAAAAGTAATCAATTAACGCGAGAAACCTCGCGAAGAACTAGTACGATTACAATCAAATATAAAAGCAGGAGTAGCCCACAAGGGAAGAGTCTTATTTCCGAAATATGCATATTATAGAGGGATAAACCCACATTAGTCACAACATCAGCTACAAAGTTTGTTTTTCGAAAATATGTTTTCAAGTCACATAATGTAAGGAGGAGACCAACCAATGAATGTATCAATCGTGTCTCAAATTCTCCAAGGGACACCACACCTTCTTTCGACAACATTTATAACTAACTTAAAGCTTCCCTCCACAGAAATTCTAGAAAAATTCTTCTGTTTTGCAAGCTTGAATGCATATTGTGGAGCCAAAAATAATCAAGAGGCGACACGTGGATTTTTTGGGTAAAAAGGACAAAATTACCCTCAGGGAACACCGGAATTCCTACGCGTGAGCAATGGACAATCATCCCTCAATCAAGTCAAAAGTGCCCAAAATAGGTATTTATTTATAACTTATTTCATCCATTCTCATCATATCTTCTCCACAAGGTAACCCCCAAATCATTCATCTTTTATTATATTAATTAGCTAATTAACCACAAATGAAGAACGTAACCCACAAAATCATCCAAGTGGCCGGTCCTTCCTCTCCCAAGGGGGCCGGCCACACCTCCATATAAACCCCATCATTCTCTCCAAAACTCAATTCTAATTGTCTTGCAAAATTCTCTAAATTCTCCAAACACTTTTCCCTCAAATTTCTAACTTTGGCATCGAAGGTTCTTCGGCCAAAGCCCTCCCCATTCATCGTGGGCGCGTGAGGCTCTTGGCCTTGACCAAAGGTGTTATTTGTTTTGTAGGTGTAATTTTGTCTAAGAACAAGGAGGAAGAAATTTGCAACCACAAATTGGTGCTTTCATTGAAAGTTGAGTCACACGCTCGTAGAAGACTCTCACATCTAAGGTTTCTTGTTTCTTTGCCTATTTGTAGATTTTTCGTACATTCTTATTTTAGGAATTTTTATTTCTAAAAATCCTTTGATAAAATGTAAAAGAAAAGTACAATGGCAAGAGATTCGGAAACCTCGACGAACGGAAATTCCAACGTTCAAAGATTAGGACCGTGGCGATCTATAAGGCTCAACATAGCGGTAAGTGGAGCGGCACCCCCACGAGGCACCTCCATGGCAACCACCACGGTGGCCACCCACGGCAAGGTTCATGGTGCCACAACCACGGCTCAAGCCATGCCACTTCAACCTTCAAGTAGGGGTGGGCACTTAGAACCAAAAACTGAAACCGAAACACGAACCAAATCGAACGGTTTGATTTTGCGGTTTTGAAACCAAACCGCAACATAGAAAATGGTTTGGTTTTGGTTTTGGCTTTTGAAAACCAAACCAAACCAAACCAAACCGCAAATATTAATAAACATTTAATTAAATGTCCATATTAGATTTCATGTTTTAATTGGTTGTTTGTTAGAATCTATACATTTAGTATGGACTCAACTACACTAGAATATCATCATTCATCACTTTCTTTCGTTCATTAACTCGAAGGACCTTTGTTATTTTATACCATCACACACACACACACACACACATATGTACAAGGGTGGACTAATCTTGTTATCAAGAGTCGAACAATGATCTAATGAAGTTTACTCATTTGAAGCATGATATCACATATTCTAGTATGAAAGTTTTGCTCACGTTTAATGAATTCAAAGTTATTCAACTTGTTTTATGTTATACCTTGTATGGGACACCCTTTTGTTGCACAAACATATTTTAACATCACAACTGCGTGCAACATGCTAATTGTTTATATAACAAATGTCTTTTTCCTATTGCTATTGGGAAATGCTTATTAATATGTTAAATTGCAAATTGTACATTTTTTCTTAAAAACCAAACTGAAACCATTTGAAACCGCACCGAACCGAACCAAACGATTTGGTTTCATTTCGGTTTTGGCTTCAAAACCGCACCGCACCGAATCGCAAAAAAATTCTATTTCGGTTTTGGTTTCACTCAAAACCGCACCGAACCAAACCGTGCCTACCCCTACCTTCAAGGGCCCAAGCTCTAGCCGAGCCGGCCCGTGCCGCCCAAACCTAATGCGAGCCCATGCGTTGCCAAGCCCAGCCCAAGACTCAATTCCTAACTGGCAAAGTTCTATTATAGACTACCTGATCAATGGCACGCTCCCCATGGAAAAGTTGGAGTCTAGAAAGCTCCAAATAAAAGAGGCACACTACTACATGTGGAACGACGTTCTTGTCCAAAGATCTTACACCAGACCACATCTCTGCTGCCTAGCGCATCCCGATGACCTAAAGGTTCTAAGCTCAATCCATGAAGGCGTTTGTGTAAATCATTTCGGAGGCCGATCCTTAGCACAAAAGGCTCTTAACGCAGGCTACTATTGGCCTACCATGCACCAAGATGCTAAGGAGTTAGTACAAAAGTACGACCGCTGCCAACGCTACAAGCTGGTACCAGCACTGCCTGCCAGCGAACTACACCCGTAGACGAGTCATTGGCTATTTATGTAATGGGCAATCGACCTGGTATAACCTATGACGCCTGCTACTGGGGGCAAATGCATGATGATCGTGGCAACCGATTACTTCACCAAATGGGTAGAAGCATAGCCCATGACAACCACAACTCAGACAGACATAGAGCGCTTCATATATAGGAACATCGTTTGCCGATTTGACATTCATCAGTTCATTGTCACCGACAACGGCCCGCAATTCGTAGGAAAAGATTTGGCGAAGTTCTTCCAAAAGTATGACATCAAGCAGCACATGTCCACGCCGAGATATCTTTAAGGCAATGGGCAGGCCGAAGCATCCAACAAGACAATCCTCGACTGCCTCAAGAAATCCTTCACCGACAAGAAGGGAAAATGGCCAGATGAACTCCCCGGATGTCTATGGGCATATCGCACCACCAAAAGACGAGTAACCGGTGAGACACCTTTTTCTTTGGCATTTGGTTCAGAAGTAATCATTCCTTCCAACATCATCGTGCCAAGCATCATCACTATACTGCCAAACATTAATTAGAACAGTAAGGAGATGGCCACAAGCTTAGATTTGGCAGAGGAAAAGCGCGAGTAGACCATCACCTGCATCGTAGCATACCAGCAACAGGTCATCTCTAGCTACAATAAAAAGGCCAAGATCTAGCAGTTCCAACCTGAAGATCTAGTCCTAAGAAAGGCATTCATCACTGTTTGCAAAGAAGGCTCTAAAAAAATGAATCCCATCAGGGAAGGTCAGTAAAAAATCAGCAAAGTAAGCAGCATGGAACACCTACAACTTGAGGAAGTACCATGTGTGACCTCCCACTATATAAAGACCCGAAGACTCAAGCAGTTCAACGGGCACCACCTCGCAAGCCGAAGACTATCCAGTTGTTATGAAGTGTTTTATAGCTAGGTTATTCATTCGTTTCACTCATTTTTCAATGATGAATTCAGAAGTAATTTACAACTTGGCTAGACTACATATCTACAACAACTTATCTCTCATGCACTTCAAAAGAAGATCGCGCACTTCTTAGGGACTCACCGTAGGAATTGCACCCCCGGAGGGACCAACTATACTCTCCAATGCGAGAGGGTAAACTAATTCCCCGACACCCACATGGGTCTGCTCTCCAAAGCGGGAGGATAAACTCTACACTCCGAATATCCAGACGTGGATGAGCCAGGCTGCCCTGGTATAATTAGATGCACGATGGCTTATGCCGGGATTCCTAGAAGTAGACACAATGGTCTTTTTCAAGGCTTAGCTAATTGAAAGATTTTGGGTCTCTTGGCTTAATTTGAGGGGAATCGGGCCCTAGAGACGGAGGGGGCACATAACGCAGCACGACATATGCACAGGTTGCCCTGGAAGCCTAAAGCTGCTACCAAGTGCACTAAGGTAGCCTACGGTTTCTGAAAGACTGCATACGGCTTGCCTTTTGAGCAGTAAAGCCGCGCTAGACTTATACAACTGCACATTCTTGTGAAAGGTTAAACAAGTTATCGTGCATATACGAAGCCTTATCCACTGCCAATATGCTACATAATCGATAATCTTCACCACTGCTGAGCGCGAAACAACTACACCAAGTCCTAAAGTGTTGTGATACTTGCTACGCAACCTACGAAATTGGAGAAAACCAAGGTTAACAACCTAGTGGTTACGCGGACTTATCTGTTTCTGTAAGTAAGGCATTCGGCTGCCAACCCTATGGCTAACAACTTTGCAAAGTTCTACACCAACACCTACGGCTGCGTAGGCTACGCAGGCTTGTCTGCTTATAGAAAAGCAGCACGCCTGCCATTGGTCTATAAAGTCTAAAGGTTAGGGTATGAACAAACGAAGTGAAGATGGAGAAAAACGAAGGAAACAAGTTTATTAAATTTTCTAACAAAATTGATAAACAACTAGCAAAGACCGAATGAGTTCAAGCAAAACAAAAGCAACAAGGAAAAACAAAGAAAATCCTAAAGGCTACCTAGAAGACTACTCTTCAGCAGATTGGACATCCCATGACTACTCGATCGCCACACCTTCAGCAGCAGCACCATCTGGCGCTTCACCCCCAGTTGGTCTAGCCTGGGCACCAACCTCTCCAACTACTTGACCAATAGAAGACTCAAAAGTAAAGGCGAGCAAGTCTTCCGGAGAAATATAGAAGGTCTTGAAGTCTTTACCAGAAAACTCAAAGTCAGACGGCTATCCAAAAAGATGATCTACATAACCCAACTTGTAGAAATTGGCTTAACTTTGAGTAAGCAAAGCCTCGAACCCAGCCTTCTCACCCTTCAACTGTTCATTCTCCTAGAGCAAACAAGCACGAACCCGCTGCAGCTCCTCCACTTCTTTCTTCAGATTGTCGTTGATCTTCAAAGCACATGGAGTTCCAACACTTGAGGCTCAAACCTATCAACAACCTTCTTGAAGTGGATCACTTGGTTGTAAGCAGTGATCAGTTCTTCATCCTTTGCATAAGCAGCGGAGCGGAATTCAGAAATTGCACGCTTAAGATCTTGAATCTGAGGTATGTAACACTCGATCTCATTATCTGCACTTTCATACTTTACTTGGATCACATCAAGCCTAGTCTTCAAATCCACGATCTCTTGGCGAGCGATCTCAAGCTACAGAGAAATGAGGGCAAAGATATTAGACCCATTCAAAGCAGCAAGCTCAGATTCCAATTTCTTGACTTTCTCGGTCGAGGAGTAAGCTTCGGCTGCCACAATTCTTGCCACCTCCTTAGCAACCTTGGTATCCTCTTGATCAAAAAGCATAGACTCGGCTACCAGAATCTCTGTTTTCTGCATCATGGCCAGCAGAGCAGTCCTCATATACTCGGTCGTATGCTTCGCAAAAGAACTTGGGCCAACAACCCCTTTGACGCCATCAACAAACTTGGCACATACATCCATGTCCTCAAGCAGATATGGTTTCAAAAACGCACAAATCTCAGCAATTTCCCCAGAAACAGACTTAGTGGATTTCTCACGACTACCTGCATTAGCAATCTCATTCTTCTCAACAGACGAGTCGGTCTCAGCAACAGAGGGAACATGTTTTGGCGCCACTTTAGCAGGCAGGGGCACCTTGTCACTTTTCATAGTAGTAAGCCTCTCTAAAGGTGAACCAGACTTAGCTCCAGACGAACGCTTTGGCACAAACTTTGGCACCGGAGGCACGAAAGAACTTCTACGCTAGGCAATCTTATCAGCAATCGAACTAGTAGCCTTCGGAATGGCATGCACCACCGGCACAAATCTAGCAGCCTCCTATTTCTCACCCTCAGAGGAAGTCAAGTCAATCACAAGCTTGGGAGCAGTCGGTGAATCCTCGCGAGTAACGGAAGAAGTCTTCGTCTTCTTCTCAGCAAGCGTCTTTTGATCATCCAATGAACCCCTGCGAGCAGCAGAAGAAGTCTTCGACTTCTTCTCAGCAGGCGTTTCTTGAGCAGACGAGGAATGCCTCTTTTTCCCACCTTCATTTGTAGTAAGCTCCACCACAGTGATAGGACGAGCCAACGCGTTAACCTTGATTCGTTTTATCTCCTCTCTCGTGGGCAGCCCACCTTTTTCCCTACAAAGAGGACTAAGCAGCCAACGCCACTCACAGTACTCAGAGGGGATACCAAGGAAACATTTACTTTCTTCATGTCAGGATAAGTCTTAGGAGTTGAGCCAAACTCCGAATCTACAAAAGCAGCGGAAGACAGTAAGAAAATTAAAAAGCAGCTTAGCACAAATACAAAGCAGTCAAGAGATTAAGCAGCTTACTTACCGGATATGAAGATCGTTGGAACACGCAGCTCGGGGGAAGAATCAAACTCCCATTCTCCGCTTATCTCCAAAGTTTCCTTGGCCCAGTCATGATCTCCCTTGCTCGAGTTATCAAAAAGCCTATGGCGAGATCGCAGCTGCCCAACTCCCTCAATGTGATATATGTCAAAGAAGTATCAAAATTCGTTGACAGTTAGATCTAAGTCAAAGAATTGGCTTGGATTGTGGAATCCCACCATCACACGGACCGCATTCGGAGAACATTGGGCGGGGGTGCATCTCATGGAGCAGAGCACTTCTTGGAAGAAATGCGGTATAGGAAAAGTAAACCAACACAAAATAGTAGGGGTGGAACTTGATGGCGGCCCTCCTCTTCTCCCTTAAGCATGAGCCCGAGCCCAGCTTAAAAAAAAAAAAACATCAGGCCCTACGGCCCGAAATCAGCAGCCCAAGGAGCCTAGCCCATGCTGGCTCCCTTTCTTCTTCTCGGCCCAATCTAGCCAACAGGGGGCTGGCACCCCCGTGCCACATTTCTCCTTACGGCCCAGGCACAGAAGCCCAGACCGCAGCACCTAGGCGCCATCACAAGGTCAACCCACGACAACCACTTTTTTCAAGCCTCCTCGACCCCAGTAGAGGCCAAATTTCAAAACCCGAGGCTCCCAAAAATTATGAAGACAAGAAAATTAATTTTTTCTTACCTAGAAGCAATGAGAAGATGAAGCAAGCAACGAAAGACGATCCTTTGCACGGGTAAGATGTAGAAGATTGCTAGAGGAGGGGAAACAAATATCCTCTAAGCTCTCTCTCTCTTGTAGGGTAGAATAAATCGCTTTCCAAAGTTGATTTAGTAATCCACTTAAGGTGGACTTAAATAGGCCTTGACAGAAATTTATTTCTCTTTCCTATAATGATCTAATTTTCTATTAAAGAGAGAATCTACATCAAAATAAGAAACAATCCTATGTTTCCCAAAGCAAGAAAATCTCTACACATGTTGCCCTTTTCTACGAGCAGCCCAACAAGTGTGGGGGCATTTGTGGAGCAAAAAAGAATCAAGAGGCAACACGTGGATTTTTGGGTAAAAAGGACAAAATTACCCTCAGGGAACACCAGGATTCCTACGTTCGAGCAGTGGATAATCATCCATCAATCAAGTCAAAAGTGCCCAAAATAGGTATTTAGTTATAACCTATTTCATCCATCCTCGTCATATCTTTTCCACAAGGTAACCCCCAAATCATTCCTCTTTTATTATATTAATTAGCTAATTAATTAATTAATTAATTATTCCATTAATTAGCTAATTAACCACAAATCAAGAACCTAACCCACAAAATCATCCAAGTGGCTGGTCCTTCCTTTCCCAAGGGGGCTGGCCACACCCCTATATAACCCCCATCATTCTCTCCAAAACTCAATTCCAATTCTCTTGCTAAATTCTCTAAATTCTCCAAACACTTTTCCCTCAAAATTCTAACTTTGGCATCGGAGGTTCTTCGGCCAAAGCCCCTCCCCCCCCAATCATTCATCGTGGGCACGTGAGGCTCTTGGCCTTGACCAAATGTGTTATTTGTTTTGTAGGTGCAATTTTGTCCAAAAACAAGGATGAAGAAATTTGCATCCACACATATATGAGCGTTGAAGATATGAGCGCCATCGCTTTAGCCACTATTATAGTACATTCATCCAAGGTGCTTATGGAAGTGGTTCTATATCAACTTTTCTATTTTTTTTTCACTTGTGATATCACAATCAAAAGTGAATAACTATGAATTTTTTCCAGCTAATACCCTCCTAATAGAACCCTGATATCACGTATGAGGCGTTAGTGTACTTTTAGTTTTCGGTTCCTGCAGGTACGCCAACCATATTCCGGGCCCCAAAGAATGCACTCTTGGAGGTCGAACTCGTGTTGAAGGTTATAAACCTTTACTCACTTTTCACTAAACTAACCCCTTGGAGTATGATTATTTAGCATGAAATTAAATATCAGAATATTCATTTATTTGTCACCTGTAACATCAAATTTCATAGTGAATGACGACTTATTTTTTAAGAGAATTTTAACGAAAAGCTCCATGTACTGTTCACTTTAATGAAAAACCATATTTTTACACTAAAAAGTCAATCCTGGTACTATTCACTTTATTATTTATTTTGTTCTTATCGTTAAAACTCAAAGTTTTCAAGACATTTTCATTAATTTTTCTATTTTTTAAATCATCCGGTAACAAGAAGAACATTTGAGTATTTAATTCATAACGCAAACGCAAAATATACAAGATAACGGCTGAGCTGCAAACCCCGTTTACAAGGGCGTCGCCTCAGGCTCTGCCGTTCCTACATTCCCACTATACAATCACTTTCATTTTTTAATTTGAAATTTCCATTACTTGCCAACATAAAATATAATTTAAACACTTTCTGGACCTTTATACCCTCGTGTGCCCCGTACTATTACGTATGTTACCTCCACATGGTGCTGCTTTTCTTTTTTTAATTCTCTAATTAATATTGTGGCGGACAAATGATTGAATTACTATATTCGCTACTCTTTAGATGTATCAGGCACAAAATATTAAAACACGTGCATTAGTGGCGTCAAAAGTTTGTCACTGCAGGAATGTCTTGACCTTCTTTTCGCTTTGTCAAGAAGCACTTTAATGATTTCATAACGCACTTTACCAATTTTTTTGAGATAATATTCCGTTGATTATATGTAAGGAGTTATTTAATTATTCAAATGTATTGAATCAAATTATTTAATGTTTATATGGTGACATGATAGCATATCATCGTATAAGAGCAACTCCAGTGGGAGCTGGAGCCCGATGGACCAATGACTTTGATGACCCAATAGCCCTAGCTACCTTCTCTAGCCCGTGCGGGTGATTGGGCAGGGGGCCCGAGTGAGAGGCCCAGCTCGAATCGGTGATGCCACACTGACGTCAGCCACGATTTAATTAATTTTGCGTCAGGCGCGTGTATAACACGCGTGCGTGGGGGCACATCCCCGACAACTTTTCAAGTGCAGGGGCCCGCAGCGCAGAATTCTAAAATGTTACCGTTGTGGGGCACGTGGCGCAACGTCGTCCATTGGATTTCAACGGATACCTTATCTGGACCGTTGGATTTCTAAAGGTAAAAAAAAAATTCGAACCTTCCGCAAACGGCTAGACACGTGGCACAATATCAGCCATTGGATTTGAGATCAATGGTCCAAGTTATTTGCCTTTATAAATTAAAAAAAAAAGAATTCACATTAAAAAATTCTGAAATGTTACCGTTGTGCCACGTGGCACAATCTAGATGGTTGGATTTCAAAATTTTTTTAATCCAACGGCAGAAATTAATTATGTTAATAAAAAATGTTAAAAATTTATAGAAAAGTAAATTTTTTTTTAAATTAAAAAAAAATTTTACTTTTCTATAAATACCTTCTCATTATCTTCTACCTTATACCACAATTTCATATTTTCCCAAATACTTTCAACCACATTCCAATCTTTCTCTCAAAGTTTCAATCCAATTGGTTTCCAACAAAATGACTAATGATGCAGGTACAAATTGGATGCTTATCGAAGATGTTATGTTGTGTTCTAGCTGTGTTGAATTTACTCATTATCCGATTAATGAGATGTAGTTGCGAGAAATGTGAAGTCTTATTCATACCAATTATCTTGGGAACTAGACCCGGCAGTTTCTGACACGACACGAAAACGACAGGTTTCAGGTCAACACGATAACTTATCGGGTCATTATCGGGTGACCCGTTAAGAACCTGATAATAACGGGTATACACACGGGTAACACGTGGGTAACCCGTTTTGACCTGTTAAGAAAAAAATTATTTTGATAATTTTAAAGTTTAATTACTAAAAGATTTATTATAAAATACAATAGCCATATTAATATATACAATATATTCTATATTAAATATATAGTTTTGTATTATTATTCTATATAAGTTTAAAAAAAAAGTTTTAGTCATTATTTATTTTTATTATGAGAGTTCCTTATTATCATTACTAGGATAAATTTTACTTAACATGTTGTTGTCCAAAATTAAAATAAACTAATATATTATTTGTATAGGCAAGAACTAAGAAGACATAATGTTTGGGCCCAAAATATCAGTTTGGGCCGAGTATAGAACCATTCTCGGCCCTGAAGGCCTGGCGACAAGAAAGCCTCGGGTCGTTCAGTACGTGGGCTTCTAAAACTAGGCCGGCTAGGTCATGCTGCATTTGCGAGTCGAGTCCTAGTGCAACGAGGAGTCTCGGCAAGTTTGATAACCCGGAAGGGATCCGACTCAATAAGGGACTAGGTTCACAATCCTAGTCAAGATAGGACTGGTCGAGGTGATGTTGATCCGGAGAAGAAAACCTAGTTCGAATAGGATTTTAACTCAAGGTCCAGTGCTATAAATAGGGGAAGCTGTGCGTCAGTAAAGGCCCCTGCAAATCAATACAAAATTGCCCTGCGCAAACTCTCAACAACTTGAGATCTTTTTCCTTTTTCTTTTTCGCTAACACATCTTCCGTTGGCATCAACAGCACTGTTGAAGCAACCGGTGATATCTTAAGTCGGCATAGATAGCTCTGTCACCGTAGAATTGGCCGAACTCGCAGCATCTTCCGTTGGCATCAACAGCACTACGGCGAGGACGGTTGATTACCTATCCAAGTCTCGGTTGAGAAGGATTTCTGAATCCTTTTTGGTCGAGGTCATCTCATCAGCCTTCTCGGCGAAGTGAGGTGTTACAAGTTATTACATTCGGCACATTGAAAGCCGAATCTGATTCGTGGACTTCGTAAGATAGTAACCTTGTCTTCAGGTTCGAGAGCCCAAGAGGCCGAGACGTGTTCCTTTCTCGGCCGCAATCGCAAGACGCAGAAGTCAGCCGCGCGCCCAACGCAACATCAGCAAATTTACTCCTCGGCCGAGCTCGGCCGACGAGTTGGCACGCCCCGCATTCACCGAAGGACGTAGTTAGCTCATAGATTACTCGGCCTGCGCGCCACGTAGGCTTTCTAGTTTTTAGGGTCAACATTTTGGCACGCCCAGTGGGACCTAGTGCTAAACTACGAAGTTCATGCCAATTGAAACGCGATCGGTAAAAAAGAAAACAGCTATGGGAAAGTCAACAGCCGATTTGCCGATTCAGAACGTAGGACAAAGTGTGCCACAGGCGCAAAATCCCCTTAGCGCCGTGACACCTGAGTCCACAAGCGCGACTCGCCGAGAGAGGGAAGTTAATCTCGGCGGTCAACTCCGCAGCCTAGAAATCCCTAACAGGAACACCTGTGTTCTCAATGAAGGGATAGTGGAGGATTGTGACGAGGATGGCGGTGAAGGATCCGACCTACCAACAATGTCGTTTCTTCGAAAGCGACTCGACGAGCAGTCTCGGTCAGTCGAGCAAACGTTTAGTCGAGGCATTGACAAACTACATGACGTGATACTCAGTTCCAATGAGCAACAAACCAGGTTGCTCGAAATGCTGGTTAATAAAGTCAGTGATGGCAGGCCTCTCGATCTTCTCCAGCGCTTGCCACCAAGAAATAATACGTTACCAATTGTACAGGCCGAGCCAATTCCTGCTCGGATCAAACCAATTGACTTGGAAAAAGGAGGAGGGTCGAATAGTAGGTCAGACGGAATCGACCAGAAGGTCGAAGCAACACCTGTTGATATGACTGAAGTTCAGCGGATGATTGACTCGGCCATGAAGAAGGGGCCGAAGTTTCCTAAGTTTATCCATCCGTACCCGGCCTACGTAGAAACGTTCGGATACCCGAAAGGTTTCAAGATCCCAGATTTTAGCCTCTTTGCCGGTGAATCGTCTCTGTCTTCGTTGGAGCACGTGGCTCGATTCACCACGCAATGCGGAGATGTTAATAGTGATTTCCATAAGCTACGGCTGTTCAACTTCTCATTGACCGGCTCGGCATTTGCTTGGTATATCAATCTTCCTCATAATTCCGTCCAGAACTGGGAGGAGTTGGTTGAGAAATTCCACGAGCAGTTTTATCGGCCAGGGATGGAGGTGTCGGTTTCTTCATTAGCAAGGATGGCTCAGGCGTCTGATAAGTCACCAATGGATTATCTTACCAGATTCAAATCATCTAGGAATTGGTGCCGAGTGCCTTTGCCCGAAGTCGAATTTGTCAGACTTGCTTTGAACGGTCTCGACGTCGAATACAAAAAGAAATTCTTGGGGGCAAACTTTCGGGATATGTACGAATTAGCCCAACATGTCGAACAGTATGATTATTTGCTTCACGAGGAAAAAATTTCGAAAGCTCCATCTCGGGGGACGATTTACAAGAATCCTACTGTCAATTATGCATCAACTGAGGATGAATGCGTTAGCGTGGACGCAGCTGAGATAGTGATAGATAAGCCATACGTTTGCAAGGCATTGACTCAAGTTGACTCTAGGGAAGTCAAAAGCCGTTCGGCCACTGAAGGAACATCGAAACCGTCAAAAGTTTATACTTTTGATATTACAAAGGCTGACGCAATTTTCGACCAACTGTTATCGGCAAGAATCATCAAACTTCGGCCTGGTCACAACATTCCCAAGGCCGAAGAACTTAAAGGAAAGGTGTATTGCAAATACCATGATTCAAGCAAACATACGACAAACAATTGCGTCGTGTTTCGCGACAACGTCCAAAGCTGGATCGATAGTGGCAAATTGAAATTTCCAGAGAAGAAGATGGGTGTCGATACTGACCCGTTCCCCACGGCAACGGTAAATATGGTCGATGCATGCCTACCGAAGGACAAAGGGAAAGGGAAGGTCGAAGTTGTTGAGGCACAACGTTTTCGAAATCAGAATTCTCGGCCACGTTTCATGGCCGATTTTCGTTCAAACAAACCACCTACAGCTTTAATGGGGCCCGCTATTGTTAAACCTATGAGGGATTATAGCACCGATGAAGACAGTGAGACGACGGTTTTGTGCAGTAAATGTAGAACAGAGGTCGGCAGTGAGCCAGAGGTGAAGCCCTCTTCGCTTATAACAGAACGACCTACGGTCGCAATTCAGCAAAAGGTAGCCAACGTGGGCCAGCATCAAGGGGTTTTTGATAGGCTCGGTCCTAAAGTACGGATGGAAGAGACACCCTCAGTCAGGCGGCGCCTCGATTTTGATACTTCTTTTTATGACGATGACTACTATAAACGTAATTCTAGCAGTTCGGAATCATCGCGGAGCCAAAAAACTTTCAAACCTCCCGAGCCTAGAGATCAACGTTGGTATACATATCATTCTTCAAAGGCGTCTACACTGCACTGTCCAAATCCCAGAAACGCCGGCACCAAAGGATAGATTGCATGGCTCGCCGACGGGCAGCCCAAGAAGCTTCGGTCCCTAAATGACGGCCGAAGGACATAATTGCTACTGATGACGAGCGACCACATCCAGCTATTATGACAACGTCGGTTCAAGGGAAGCAGCTGGTCGACCAAGATGTCGAAACCATGTTTGAAGAGGCTGATAAACGGATCAAACTTCTTATTCGACCAGGGGAGATGAAGGCACGCCTTGAACATTTCAGGCAAGAGGCCGAAGGCACATTAGTCCCGCCGGCTATACAAGAACCTCTAATCAAAATTCGACGAAATTTGCATCCACCGTTCCTTGGGGAAGCTTTGGAGTATATGCGAGAATTTCACAAGAATCATTCGGCCAACGATCTGTATGGTTTGCCGAAGGCATGCCAGGACACCATTGATCTGGTCCTGACTTGTCCTGATGCCGAGCGAGTCATCCAGAAAACCTCAGACCCAGGATTGAAAGCACGGTTCCAGCACATACGAGAAGCCCGTGTCCTTGGATTTGAAGTCGACCCATACATTGATATGGAAGCAGCCGAACTTCCTTTCTCAATGGAGGACCTTCAGTATTTACGATATCACTTCGAGGTATTTTCGGCTGTTTCTCTCTTCGGCCTTACGACCGATGAAATAGCACGTGTTGCACGTTTGGATGCGTATCTCGATACCAGGGATGCCCAGATACATTACCAGGAGCAGGTTCAGATCCTGACCCCAAGCACACTGTCACCCTCACCCTCACCTGAGGCAGTTTCGCGGACCCAACAAGCTGCCGAAGCAGCACCGCCGGAGCAAACCATTGAAGAAAGAACAGAAGAGTCTCTTTGTCCAGCTTTGACAAAAACGGAGTCCGCAGTCGCCGATCAAACGAAAGATGAGGATAACGAGGAGGATTCTAACCCGATGGGCCCGTCGATCTTGGATAACATGGACATTAGTATGGTCCATGTGTTACCCGCTGATTTTCAATCAAGCACGGCTCAACCAAATTTCCTCGATGGTGATGTTGTCGCCGAAGACGCCGGCCATGTGGATTTTGTATCTGTTGTTGAAGATGAGTCAGCAACGACAAATGAGAGCCTAAAGGCTGCTTTGGCCGAATTGTTCCCTCGTTCATCATCGGCCGCACTTCACCATTTAAAGCCATTGTATGTGACGGCCCACATCGAGGGATACCCAGTTTCTAAAGTTTTTGTCGACTGTGGAGCTACCGTCAATATCATGCCTCTGACCATCATGAAGGCCTTACGTCGCTCGAATGACGAACTGATTCCGTCAGGGATCACAATGAGTAGCTTCGTCGGTGACAAATCCCAAACCAAAGGTGTACTTCCGTTAACTGTAAATATTGCCGGTCGCACTCACATGACCGCCTTTTTCGTGGTTGATTCCAAAACCGAGTATAATGCACTGCTCGGTCGAGATTGGATTCATCAAACCAGCTGTATTCCTTCGTCATTATATCAAGTGCTTGTCTTTTGGGACGGCAAATCGGTCATTGTTCACCCGGCCGATAACCAGCCCTTCGAAGCTAACATGATCCAAGCACGGTATTATGATGACCACGTCGGCTACATTACTTTGCAAGGCTTCAACGATGAAGGACGGCCGACTCGGATTTCTGTGCAGAAAGCTATCGAGGTTAGCGCCGAGACTGTCCACCAGGATTCGGCGAGACTCGGATTAGCCAACTTCCTTCCCGAAGCCGATGTTTGACACCAATCGGGAAAAACGCAGGGCCGCGGTTTCATCCACGATGGAACGGCTGCTGGCCCATTGGTATACTATATCTAAACAACCAAATTCGGGCGTTAACCTCGTTGAGTTCCTTGCCGAAAGAAATAATGGTTCTGTCTTATCTCTTGATAAAATTCAAGCAGCCCCGGCCGAGCTCGAAGACCATCGGCCCCAAGTTAAGGATCCCTTGGAAGAGATTAATGTTGGGACGGCCGATGACCCACGGCCTTTGTTTATTAGTGCTTTACTTCCCCAACACATGAAAGACGAGCTTCGTATCTTGCTTACGGAGTTCAAAGATTGTTTTGCTTGGAGCTACCATGAAATGCCCGGCTTAGATCGTACTCTTGTCGAGCATGAGTTACGTATTAAGCCCGGATGTAAACCTTTCCGCCAGCCTCCACGTCGATTCTCGACCGAAGTGCAACTCAGCATCAAGGACGAACTGGTTCGGCTTTTGAAGGCCGGGTTCATTCGGACAGCTCGATATGTTGAATGGTTGGCGAATATCGTTCCTGTTTTAAAGAAAAATGGTGCACTGCGCATCTGCATCGATTTCAGAAATCTGAATCTGGCAACTCCCAAAGATGAGTATACAATGCCGATTTCAGATTTGTTAATCGATGCCGCGGCGAATCATGCGATCTTATCCTTTATGGATGGACATGCCGGGTACAACCAAATTTTCATTGCCGAAGCCGATGTGCACAAAACTGCTTTCCGTTGCCCGGGGGCACTCGGCACTTGCGAATGGGTAGTCATGCCATTCGGCCTTAAAAATGCCGGCGCCACATACCAACGGGCGATGAATACCATCTTCCACGATTTAATTGGAACCATCGTTGAAGTTTACATCGACGATGTTGTCATCAAATCTAAACGCCGACAGACACATCTGGACGACCTCCGACAGGCTTTTCTCCGCATTCGTCAGCACAACCTCAAGATGAATCCCGCCAAATATGCCTTCGGCGTGTCGGCCGAAAATTTCCTTGGTTTCCTCGTGCATCACCGTGGGATTGAAGTCGATGCGAATAAGGCACGCGCAATCATCAATGCCCCACCCCCAGCGACGAAGAAACAACTCCAGTCCTTACTCAGGCAGATCAATTTCCTCCACCGATTTATTGCTAACTCGGCAGGTAAAATGAAAGCGTTCTCCACGCTTTTGAAACTCAAGGACTCGGATAAATTCGTGTAGAACGACGAGCATCAAGCGGCGTTCACGCAAATCAAAGTCGCCCTCACGAAACCACCTGTCCTGGTTCCCCCTCGGCGCGGTAGACCTCTTAAACTCTATATCTCGGCGGCAGAAGAGTCCATCGGTTGCCTCCTCGCACAAGACAACGACGCCGGTCGAGAGCAGGCTATTTTTTATCTAAGTCGCAATCTCAGTCACCCAGAGATCAACTATCCTGCTGTCGAGAAGATGTGTCTGGCCGTATTTTTCGCCGCATCCAAACTTCGGCATTACATGCTCCCGTCGGTCACCCAAGTCATTGCCCAGACTGACGTCATCCGGTACATGCTTACCCGACCAATCGTAAAAGGCCGAATTGGGAAGTGGACAATGGCGTTGTCCGAATTCAGCTTGCAATACGTGCCTCAGAAAGCTGTCAAAGGCCAGGCGTTGGCCGACTTCCTTGCTCACCATCCTTCCCCCTACGGTTTTGGGGATGCCGATGTCGAGATCGGCCTGGTTGCGACACGTGACAACCATTGGACGATGTACTTTGACGGATCCAGTACGTCATCCTCGGCGGGAGTAGGAATTGTCATTCAATCCCCAAACCACGATCGCTGGTATTTTTCGCTTAAGTTGGATTTTGAATGCACCAACAATCAGGCCGAGTATGAAGCCCTAATCATCAGTCTTGGAATCTTTCATGACCTGCGGGCGACCCGCGCCCTCGTCCTCGGCGATTCCGAACTTGTGATTAACCAACTCAATGGTTCTTTTCGTTGCATGAGTTGTACTCTGGCGCCTTACCACATGATCGCCAGCTATTTGGCCGAGTCCTTCGACGGTATTACATTTAAACATATTTCCCGGAGTCGTAATACCAACGCAGACGAGTTGGCCCAAATTGCCTCCGGTGCACAACTCTTGGGGGGCAAGTTAGGCCGAGAAATACCCATGTTGCGACAGCTATACCCGGCTTTGGTTAACCAACAAGTCCTCCAGCGCGACAACGTGATACGTACAAGGGTCATGTCCTTACCGTCGTTGTTAGATCGAGACGACCTTGTGGACGTTTGCGCCGTCGAGGCAATACCATATGATTGGAGAAGACCCATTATGCAGTACCTGGACAATCCCAATAATAAACACGATCGCAAGACAAGAGTTCACGCCACCAACTATGCCATGTATCAGAATGAATTGTATCGGAAAGGCGAAGATGGTTTGTTATTGTTATGCCTCGGGCCCCAAGAGAGTGCTCGGGCGATTACAGAAGTCCATGAAGGGATATGCGGCGCTCATCAGTCCAAACGGAAAATGCGATGGCTACTTCGACGGCACGACTATTATTGGCCAAAGATACTAAATGATTGTATCGAGTTTGCACGAGGATGTGTGCAGTGCCAAATCCACGGACCTATACAAAGGGTTCCGGCCGAATCATTGCATTCGGTCATAAAGCCATGGCCGTTTAGAGGATGGGCCATGGACGTAATTGGCAAAATCACACCATCTTCTGGAGCCGCTAAGCACGCATGGATAATAGTCGCAACCGACTACTTTACTAAGTGGGTCGAAGCGAAATCATATGCCGAACTAACATCTAAAGAAGTTTGCGACTTCGTGGAGGAACACATCGTGACCAGATTTGGTGTACCAGAAACGATCATAACTGACAATGGAACCATCTTCACAGCTGAGAGGTTTAAAGAGTATACGGCAAATTTCAACATTCGGCTCGAACAGTCTACACCGTATTATCCACAGGCGAATGGGCAGGCCGAGGCAAGTAATAAAGTGTTGATCGGCATCCTCGAAAAATTAATAAAAGAAAGGCCCGGTATGTGGCATTTGAAGTTGAACGAGGCATTGTGGGCATATCGAACATCGCCCCGATCGGCGACTGCGACAACCCCGTATGCATTAACCTACGGACACGATGCAATGTTAGCAGTCGAGTTAAGCATAAATTCGTTGCGATTAATCGAACAAAGTAGTTTGTTTAGCGCCGAATATAATCAGTCCATGAGACAGGAACTAGAAGATTTGGAAGAAGCGCGACTTGACGCTTATAACTTACTGGTGGCACAAAAACGGATTGCCGAGCGAGCCTATAATCAAAAGGTGCGACAAAAAACATTCGGCGAGGGTGAGTTAGTGTGGCAAACGGTGTTGCCCGTTGGACTAAAAGATCCTAGGTTCGGCAAGTGGTCGCCGAATTGGGAATGGCCGTTCGTTGTGCATAAAGTATACGGCAAATGGGCTTATCATCTTAAAGACCGGACCGGTATAGTCCACAGGTTACCAATCAATGGGAAGTTTTTGAAGAAATATTATCCAGTCACATGGGAAATGCGAGGATAAGAAAACCAGTCCATTAAGATTAATAGGCATTTACAAAATGAGTAGGTCGACCGGTTTACATTCAGATACATTCAAGGTGAAGGGGGTAGAAGAGTGCCGAGCAGGGCCTTCAGCTCCAACCACCGTACTTCACCCATAAGGACCTGGGCCTGCCGGTTCTTCTTTTCCAGCTTCAACTGCTCGACCCGTGTTGCATTCGCCGCATACTTGGTCAAGCAAGCCTTGCCGCCCGATTCGAAATCCTTAGCAAGATCGGAAGCAATGACCGATCTTCGTTTCGACAATTCGGCCATCTGACGGTCGAGGTCGGCCAAGATTTCCCCTTTAGTCTTCAGTGCGTCAACCTTCGGACGAAGAGCATCTTGAACGGCCATGGCAGCCTGCAGGTCTTGTTCAGCCCTCAAAGCATTCTCGGAAACATTGAATGTTTCTCGAACCCGCTCCAAGGCAGTTGACGCCTGAACGACAGCATCGTCGCTCAGCTGACCGTCGGCTCCAAGGTCGTTTAGACACTCGCCCAGCAGATCAAGACCCTTGCGCTCAAGAACTTGCGACGCCGAAAGCGATAGGATGTCTTGCAGCCGAGTCAGAGCAGTTAAATCAGCAGGTTCGGCCGCGACGGCGGAAGGACCAGCCCCTCCAGTAGTGATGGACATGAGAGCTTTGAATTCGACCTCCCATGAAGCCTGCACACATAAATCGGGTTAAGCTCACAGAAAATCATGAAAAAGATGGCAGGAAGGTTTCGTTTCTTTTAACCTGCCGAGAGGAGACTTCGGCCATGTCTTCAGGATCGTTGCTTGAACCCAAAGAACTTAATGGCCGAGCCCAGTATCTTAGATTGCTTCTCAGCTCACACGGCCGATGGAGGTTATCTACGTTCGACGGCCACTGAGGCGGCCAAGAGACATAGATAACACCCTTCGGCGCGTAGAACTTTCGATGAAAAGAATGTACAGGTACCTGACAGTTTTTCTGGGTTTAGAGTTTTATGGCAGGAAAATAATCAAAGAAAAGATTTGGAGGGGACTTACGAAGGCCGAAGAAGCTTCCTGCGGGGGGATGTGGAGGTCCTCGTCCTGAGGATGAACGGGCGTTTCCGCCGTTGCTTCTGGCTCCTCGGCCGATTGTTTACCACGATCGGCCGTGGAAGGGCCGACCGGGACAGCCGCTTCGGACGCCGAATGGACATCCTGGTCCCGTGAAGGAGCGGGCGTATCGGCCGCCGCTGCTGGCTCTCCGACCGGCCGTTTGCCACGATCGGCGGAAGAATGACCGACTGAAACAGCCACCCTGGACGCAGGAAGAGGTCGACGGTGGGGTTGGGGGCGACTCGCCAATGGAACTTCGTCGCTCCCCTCGCTCTCTTCCAGAACGAAGATTGAAGGCTGTGGATGTACGGGAGAGGTCTTCTCGGCCGCAGGGACTGCCGTTTCCACGACAGGTGCAGCTTCGACCAATGGAGCTACGACTGATGTATCGACCTCAGAAGCAGGCCGTTCTCGGACTGTTTCTGCGGCCGGAGTGGGCTGTCTCTCGCCCAAGGCTCGGCCGACGGGTGGAGAAGGAGAAACACTGGGGGTCGTCGCCCCCGTAGTTTGACTGGAAATGACGTGGATCTCCCGTGCCCTCTTCTTAGCCAGTTTTTTGATCCGTTTGGCAGGCGGCGGGGGTTCGACGACCGGCTCGGCCTCTCGACGAGATCGTTTGCTCGGCGCAGCAGACACGGCGGTTTTAGCCTTCTTAGAAACGGCCGATTTTTTATCGGCCGCAGCTGCAGCAACCACCTCCACTTTTCTCGACGGCCGGCTACCTGAGAAAGGAAAATCAGATCAGTAAAGCAAATCAACAGGTCCAAAATAAAAAAAAAAAAAAAAAAAAATGGGGAGAAATAATTACCTTGGGCCTGGGGGGCAGAGGCCTTCCTGGGTCGACCACCGAAGAGTTTGTTCAACACGCCTTCGACCGGGACGCCAAAGAACTCCTGGGTGTACTTTTCCCACCACTCGCCGAAAGTATCGGTGCTAAGTGCTTCAGGAGTGGCCGGTCGAAGGTGGAATTTCTGGCATTGCTCTTGGAACTCCCTCTTGGCGGCATTACATTCCTGCTCCGAGGAACCAGGCTCGCGTCCACGGCTTAGGACGGTTCGCGAGGAGAGGAGGGGAACCGGGCAGCCTTGGAGGTAGCCAAGTTGTCGAGCAATGAAGTTAGGATGGTACACTTTCCACCCTGCTCGCTTCCCATCACAACCGAGGGGAAGGTCGCGAGTAAGCACGAACGATCCCCAAGACTGACGAAGGTCGGCATCTTCGCCCGCGCCCCACGTTGATGTAGGTAGCTTGATCGAAGAAGGATAGTCTCGACGGCGACATACCAGGAACTCGTCAGTTGAAAGATCGTCAAGGGCGAAAAAGTATCTGAATACCTATTCGGCTTGATGATGGGGTGTTGGTCGGGAGGCCAGCTGGGGTCCAAGCGCTTCCGTTGGGGAGAACTCGGCGATTGCCAGCCGAAGGGAAATGAAGTAAACTTGCAGCCAAAGTTGAAAGACCCAGAGGGGACCGTTCTGGTATGGGTCGATATGGTGATGGGTTGTCTCGGCCATACAACGGAAGAGGTGGGCAAGAATGTTGGGACTGAGGGACAAGGCGTGACCACTAGCCAGGGCTTCGGCCACCGGCATGTTCTCGACCAAGCATTTGTTAGACTTGGTACAACAAATATACTTGTTGTACCAATAGAAGAGGAAAGCCTCATGTTCCCCTTCTCGCAGAGCCTCATCTCCTCGGCCGGCAAAATGGAGGTAGAGGGTGTTGTAGTTGAAGAAGTTCTTGTGGAGCTTGTGAACGTCCTCTTTCGAGGGTGTGTGACCCTCACGGCTCAACGTCTCAAAGGCCCGCCTGTCGAAAAGAGTCTTCAGGTCGAGGTTCGACGGATACCCAGAGAGGGCAGCGTCGACAGGAATCCCAGCTGCCGAGGTTCCCAAAATGGCGGTGATATCAAGAATGGTGGGGCTTAGAGGGCCAAGAGGAAGGACCATGGTGTTGGTAGCCGAACACCAGAAGCATAGGGCTGCTAGGAGGAGCTCCTTGTCGAGAACGACATCCATTGACGAGAGGAGAACGATGTCGTAAATGCCGAGGGCTTTCCATTGCTCGCCGAAGAGCTTTTCCATTCAAACAACCCAGGCCGCCCAGGTTGTAGTTGTCGAAGGCCAGGAGCCTTGGGGCCTCGCCGCGTCCCATCTCGACCATTCAAACCCTTGGAACAAGGGTGATAGACAGTGCTCCTAGAGAAGTGCAGTAATGGCGGATGGTACTGCAGCTTTGAAAAGAGGACCCAAGATTTGGTGAGAGGTGCTCATGTCGCTTTCAAACCGTATGGTCTTGATCGAGCTTCGATCAAGGATTTTCTGACACTGGTCACATTCCTTGGAAATCTTGGAGATGAAAGAGGCCATTGTAGGAGGTTTAAAGGTACGGTGTGAAAAGGTTTTTGGGGGTTGAGAGATTTGAAGACGAGGACCTAGAGGAACGAAAGGTGCTAGGGAGCAATAGCAAGAAATTTCAAGAAATTTTGAGAGCGTAAAGCACAAATAAGAGAATTTCGATATTTATAGAGCTAGGGAAGGAAGTGCAATCGTTCGAAATTTGAAATAAAGGGTAAAAGCGACCGAAATTTCGATAATCATTATGAACATTCAGAAAATCTAGTTGGGAAAACCAAGGGTTTTGTGTTTCGGGGGACGCACGATTGCGTGTGATGGCGAAATTTATGGTGAAAGACGGTTTGGCGTCTGCACGTTGCTGAACGGTTCGTAGATCGAGACGGCGTGGTGATGGTTAGCAACAAGGTCATGATGACACGACGGTTCAGATAACCGCACGCCTTAGACGTCATTATTAGAAAGAGGCCGAGTCACAGGCTGCCACGTGGTGTGGGAGTTCGCAGGATCAAGATCGTGCAATCGTGCTCAATAAATGCGCCTTGAAAATAGAGTACTTGGGTTCTGTGAATTAGATTCGCTTCTTCAAGGTCGAAACTCGGCCAAAGAGTTCAGGCCGAGGACCTCAGAAGCGATGGGGCAATGTTTGGGCCAAAAATATCAGTTTGGGCCGAGTATAGAACCATTCTCGGCCCTGAAGACCTGGCGACAAGAAAGTCTCGGGTCGTTCAGTACGTGGGCTTCTAAAACTAGGCCGGCTAGGTCATGCTACATTTGCGAGTCGAGTCCTAGTGCAACGAGGAGTCTCGGCAAGTTTGATAACCCGGAAGGGATCCGACTCAATAAAGGACTAGGTTCACAATCCTAGTCAAGATAAGACTGGTCGAGGTGATGTGAATCCGGAGAAGAAAACCTAGTTCGAATAAGATTTTAACTCAAGGTCCAGTGCTATAAATAGGGGAAGCTATGCGTCAGTAAAGGCCCCTGCAAATCAATACAAAATTGCCCTGCGCAAACTCTCAACAACTTGAGATCTTTTTCCTTTTTCTTTTTCGCTGACACATCTTCCGTTGGTTACCTATCCAAGTCTCGGTTGAGAAGGATTTCTGAATCCTTTTTGGTCGAGTTCATCTCATCAGCCTTCTCGGCGAAGTGAGGTGTTACAAGTTATTACATTCGGCACATTGAAAGCCGAATCTGATTCGTGGACTTCGTAAGATAGTAACCTTGTCTTCAGGTTCGAGAGCCCAAGAGGCCGAGACGTGTTCCTTTCTCGGCCGCAATCGCAAGACGCAGAAGTCAGCCGCGCGCCCAACGCAACATCAACAAATTTACTCCTCGGCCGAGCTCGGCCGACGAGTTCGCACGCCCCGCATTCACCGAAGGACGTAGTTAGCTCATAGATTACTCGGCATGCGCGCCACGTAGGCTTTGTAGTTTTTAGTGTCAACACATACATACAAGTATGAAAAATGTGAAAGAATATATAAACACTCGTGATTCATCATTATTCCTCCACGAGTAGATAATGGTTACATTTACATTATCGTTTAGATTTTTAAAATCCTCCAAACCTTCATGAATAATGTTTTTTATTTGAGGGCAAAATTAATAAAATTAATAATAATTATTGTAAAAGTGTAAAAAATGTAAAACAAAATATACAATCACTCATAGTGACAACTTTCAAGAAGGGGTCAGCTTCGAAATCCAACACTATAATTCATAAACCTTAAATTTATATTTAACCGTCGGTTGCCATTTACGCTTTATTCTTCTTACTAAATTTCATTTTTAAAATTTTCATTTTTGAAAACATGATCATCTGGCGGATGTAAGAAGATGAACGGTTTAGATCTTTGATATCACGTTTCGATATTTACGGTTAACTGAAATATGAGTCGATGTCATATAGTTTGTAGAAACTTTATAAACATCAAGCAATATTTTCACTAACCGTTAAACTTTGAATATAATATCACCGATCCAAACCGTTCATCTCCTTGCATCCTCTAATAGATCAAGTTTTCAAAAAAGAAAATCTGAAAAAATAAAATTTGATGAGAACAATGAATCGTAAATGTAAACAACAATCAACGGTTAAATTTTGATCTATGATTTATATGATTATAGTGGTGAATTTCAAAGTTAAGCTCTTCATGAAAGTTGTAAAGCTTGTCATTATGAGTGTTTATATTATCGGGTAATGGGTCTAAAATATATTTTCCTTAATGGGTAATGGGTCGGGTCATATTACCTGTTAATATTATCGGGTCGATTTCTGGTCGAGTCATTTTACCCATTTATTTTAACGGGTGTTACACGATACGACCCGTTAAGATATCGGGTATGATACGAAAACGACACGAACACGGAAAACACGACACGAATGCTAGGTCTATTGAGAAAATTGGTGGGAAAAGAACCAAAGAATCGATGTCCAGTCGTTGGAGAATACTCAGTCAATCGTTTAGTCTTTGGAGAGTGCCTTGGCACAAGCTAGTAGTAATCTTTAAAATTAAATAAACACACCAAATAAAAACAAACACAGTAAATGAACTTAAGTTTCTTGAGCTTGTTTCAATTTCCCCTAGTGCTCTATCAAGTCAATTTGTCGGGCATTGTGCATATATGGGTCCTGAAGTGCAATATATCTTTGAATGAGCCTTTCATTGTAACGTCCATCCCTTTGTAATGGCTCATGTTGCACGGGTTTTTTGGTGGCGTCATGAGCACAATATATTTGTGTTCTGGAATTGTTCATCGTGTCTGACTCATATTCATCAACGACATCATAATCGTACTCATCTTCCACAATCATGTTGTGAAGAATGATGCACGTCATCATGATGGATCGAAGTGACTCTAAATCAAACATTATGGCAGCATCCCTGACAATCGCCCAACGAGCTTGGAGGATACCAAAACAACGCTCCACATCCTTCCTACACACCTCTTGACAGCTTGCAAAGTGTTTTTCCTTTGCACTTCGTGGACGTGGTACTGTTTTGACAAACGATGACCACTTTGGGTAAATGCCTTCTGTTAGGTAGTATGGCCCGTGGTACTTATGTATGTTGACCCAGTATGTGACTCTTAGTGTTTTTCCTTGCAGGATATCGTTGAACACTGGGGATTGGGCAAGGACATTGAGGTCATTTTGAGCTCTCAGAACATCGAAAAAAGCGTGCCAAATCCATGTATCAAATGATGCCACTGCCTTCAAAATGATACTTTTTGCTCATTTTCTGTCCCCATAAGCTCTTTGTCATGCACTTAGACAGTTTTTCCAGGTTCAGTGCATACAGTCGATGCTTCCAATCATCCCAGGAAAACCTCGCATCTTGCCCTTCTTCAGAAGCCTTTGCAAGTCCACCTCAGTAGGTCTCCGGAGGTACTCTGTGGTGTAGATATATTGGATTGCATAGCAAAACCTCATCAGGGACTCAAGAATGGTTGATTTCCCCATTCTCGCTATCTCATCCACTTGGTCTGCAGATACTCCATATGCAAGCATCCGTAAGGCAGCAATAATTTTTTGCTCAGGAATGAGACCTATAACACCAAAAACATCATTCTTTTGCACAAAGTAAGAATCATGGTTGCAAATAGCAATCATGATTTTGTTGAACAAATGTCGTTCCGTTCTAAATCGACGTCTAAAGTACGTATTAGGGAATGCACTGTTACGGACAAAATAATCGTCCAAGAGATCAGTGCTTTGTCGTTGCGGAACGGCTGGGCCTAAAGATCTGAGCCACAACTTGGATGACTTGATGAGAATATGAGGCTTTTTGGCTTCTTGCTTCATCATATCTCATTCTACGCTCCTCATCCTCATCCTCTTCCATCTCATTTTTGCCCACCTGGAGATTTAACATTTCTTCCCTTTGCTTAAACAATTCTTTCTCTTGCTCATCGATTTCCCACAACATCCTTGAAGAAGACATTGTAAGAAGGAAGTAGAAACTATGAATAATGATAGAGATTTTGATTTTGGTGTGTGATTTCTTAGGATGGATTGTGGGTTATATGGAGGAAAAAGAAGGGATTAGGTTGTAGATAATGCCACGTGGCATGCCGTCATTTGTTAAAAATCTGATTGAAATCTATCCTCAAAGATTGTAAACAGATTGTGATACGTGGCGTGACGTGATTGGTTAAAAATCTTATCGAAATCTATCACTAAAAATTGTCTTTTCGGATAATGACACATGGCGCAATGAGAACAATTAAAAATCTTATCAGAAATTACAAATAAAATTATTTTTTTATTATTTTATAAAATAAAAAATACTAATATTTTATTGCCTATTGCCATGGCTATTCAGTTTAGGGGTGGAGATGCAAAAGGTAGTTACTATTCATTAAAGGCAGTTACTGTTCACTGAGTGGATTCAATAGTAAGTTGCCCTAGGGGGCTTTTACAACGCTGGAGTTGCTCTAAAGAGAGATAACTAATTACATATAAGGAACCAGACAATGTTCATTGTTTAGAGAGATGTTATCCACATCCTCACGTGCTTGTTGACAATACTAGAAGATGAGGTTTACTCTAAAATCAATTGACAACATGGTGAGTGTCTCAACTTCTTATAAGTTGTGTAATTTAGAGAATTGAATCAATTGTGATGACGTCTCAAGGTACAAATATGTACAAGTCAATGACTTGGAGTACAATTAAAATTACAAAGAGAAGTAAACTTAACTAACCTAACCCAAAAGTAGATAAGAGATCAATCACTAAATGAGGAAGTTTAGTGGTGGCAAGGAGTTAGGAATCGGCGTGAGCTATGCATGGGTTTTAGGGTTTCCCTACCCATGTTACTCTAAAAAAGGAAAAAGATATCGAGTATGCCTTAAGAATACTATGCATGGCCATGTAATGTCAATGACAACGTGTGTGTGTGTGTGTGTATAGTCAAGGTATCTTAATTAGTATCTTAATTATCCTAAAACAGAGTAGCAGAAATCTTAATTTAATAGCCTAATCCAACCTCTAAGCTATATTATAATCCCCCACTTAAGTATTGATGACACATTCTTAGTAGAAGATACGTGATTTTCACATACCTCATTTTTTCTATACTTTCTCATGTTCCTTTCCGGCAATATAAATTGAATAAATAAAATGAGAATTAAATGACAAGAATAAACAAGATGTGCATGCAGAAGAAAGAAATGAGTGTGCGGAAATCATTTCCATCGTAAAATTAGGTTAGAATACAAAACTTTCTGTGGGAGTCATGAGTGGACTTGAGCTAAGCAGACACTTCTTCACGAGAAATGCTTACTTGCAACAATTGTATACAATATCTACCCTTTGCAATAACTAATACACTTGCTTGTCTAGTACAAGATGTCGACAGAGAATGAAAGTATATACCTCCCGTTACGTGTAATTTTTTGTCCTCCATAACCGACTTCGAATGCCTTTGCCACATTGCTCGTCACATCATCTCGACTCACGATCAGCAAAAATTAAGTCCAAACCGAAGTGGCCTAGTGGAACATATCACAATCGGCACTTAGGCTTGGGCGGTATTTAACTTCTAATATGCTTTTGTATACCATCCCTTTCATCCGCATGCCATTTCCATAGGCAAATATCAGGCACCACAAAATTCTCAGTGACACAATCGCTATCCAATATTGTTAAATGGGGCATTCCATGTAAATTATTTTTAGATTTTAATATAAAAATATCACAAGAAATGAAAATTATAAACTTAAAAACTACTCGGGTCAATTTCTAATTTGTAGTTGGCCACTACGAGATACCCCAATGGTTGAGAATGAATTTTAGATTCGTATTTCATACGGCACGTCTTGAGTTCGATTCTTGGCGCAGGTGAATCGTACGATGGTGACTTGAGGGGGTCTAAAATGCCTCTGTGAGTCTTCTCGGCCCTCGAAAATGTGGACTGCCGTGACGAAACCACCCGCTGATCCATTTTTTTAAGAAAAAAAAAATTCTAATTTGTAGTCATGTATATATTAATACTACTCATAAGCCAAAAATTGAAATTCAACTATAAAACCAATTAACAGCTCTCTATCTTCACAATTTAATTGGTTTTCAAAGGTAATTAAGTTTAGCAAGCACGCGTATTACGTATATGTAGTGGACAGTGGCGGTGGGTAAGCAATTTGGCTTGACCTAAAAAATTGGAACATTACAAAACAAAACCTGGAGGACCACTAACTGATGATGCCTAATTAAAGATGAAAAGCATATTTGAAATTAGTTTGACCATTTGGGATCTTTCGTGGATGCAACAAAACAAGGAGATGGAAATTCTCATACTTGACATGATGTATGATTTTATTCCAAAACATAACTATTGAATAAGAAATATATATTGACAACAAAAAAGAACATAATATATAAACTTAGAAGTATGAGTTTAGTCATGCACTCGAGATTATATGATAAATTTTTTCACTTTCACAATAACATTTCTTTCGTCTATATTAGATTTGATTTTCATCACAAAAGGTTCGTATCTCACATTGGAGGAGTTGGCTGGGCCGGGGAGGGGTGTTAATAATCACAAATGTTCATGTAAACGTATGAACACAGAAAGTTTGAGTAACACGGCAATTTCAAGTTTAAATATCATGGTAATTTCAAGTCTAAGTGTACATTATCTTTTGTATTAATCCACATAGAGAGAAATTGGGAGGACTTGACTTTGGAACACAATGAATTGGAGAATTCACCACTTGCAAATAAATAAAGACAATTATAATTGTGAATTAAAAGAGATGATAAATTTACTAATTTTTTGGTGAAAAGTTAAATCTATGAAATATTAGTAGGGCACAGAGGCAGAATAGTCACAAGAAAAAAGAGGTTAGCACGGATCAAGGTTGCGGTGGATCCCATCACGTGGGAAGAATGAGGTCCTTTCTTTTTTTTGTTTTTTTTTGGAACAAAGAATGAGTTCTTTATGGATAAAGAGAAGAATGAGTTCGTTAAAAGCGTAGAAAGGGTACAAAAGATGTCGAGGAACTCTGCGAAACATGCGCTTCGGCCACTTTGTCGTGAAGGGAATGACCTTAAATTTACCAGACTACCTGCGTCCCAGAACGTTGGTCGTCCAAATTTCAATGGCATTTTGGTAAACTCATGCAAAATAAATCTCTGTGCTGATCCAATCAAGTGGGTTTATTAGGTGTCTAATCCCTATAAATCTGCAGCTGGTGCACTGCCAGATGGAATTGTGATTTTTGAGTTGATTTACAATCTTTAAAAATTCAATTTCAATTTGACCCAAAATATTCTGAAAAAAAATCAATCCTCCCCGTACTTAATCTTTTGCATTTGTCAGCATTCTTTTTTAAATTAAATTATGCGCCTTCTTAATCTATGTGTTTCTTTTGATTTCAATTTGGTCAATTTGATTAGTGTGTTTCAATTGATTATCATCTTGGTGATTTCTATTTATTTAACTAAAATGCATTTACAAAAGTCAGCGCGTCAAAGTAGATTAACGGCCGTGCAAAAATGACTAAATTAGCCAAATTCAAAGCACTTGAGTCAAGGAATCCTTGACGACGTAAATTTTTCTTACCGTTATTATATGAATTGAGTCCTGCATTTGCTACATCATGTGAGTAAAACGCGACTATGAATGTGAGATACTACAACGATAGAAGAATGTTTTTCTCGTCTTATTTATAGGCAATAGTCTTAATTTTAAGATGTAAAGTGATGGTTCTCTTGTGAGTGTTATAATACATACATGATTGAAGTGGTTGGCCCACCCTATGAGTAAAAAGTTTGTAGTAGATCCTGAATGGACTGGTAGCTATCCTCATGTCTAGGGTAAGTCGAATGTCGAGAGCTACTAACACAAGTTAGTTTATGATCTAGTGTTGATCCGACTTTTTATTGACAATGAAGTACAATTAATTGAACCCAAAACAATTATTGGATACTAGTAAAAAAACCTCTAAAACTCAATTGCTTAAGAGCATTCATTTATTTGATCTGCGGTCACAAGTTTGATTCTTCCTTCTTCAATATCGCTTGTATAAAGAAAAAATAGTGACATGCTATATTATGTATAAAGTCGAAAGAAAGTGAATTTGACATATGACATAACCAGAGATTCCGCAAAGTTCACAAATATTGTTCATTTTTCATTTTTATTCAATAACACAATAGTGGCTAGGATGAGATTGAAATGCCTCTATGAGTATTTTCAGCCTCTAAAATAGAGCACTACCGTGACGAAGCCACCAAATAGTCCATTTTTTTTTTCAAAAAGAAAACATAAAGTACAATTCATTGACGAAGATCTACCAAAAATCAAAGTGGTAAATTCAACATGTTGAGTTGGGAGGTTGTAGGCAGCGCAAATGCACCAAATGAATGGTCCATAAATGTCATAATCTTTACTAGTCCAGACAGTTTCCTGCATGTTGCATTAATACCCTCCCCAATATGCAATGCCAAAGGGGAGCTGTGGAGGTGGAGGTGGAGGTGGTGGGGCTGCCATTGCTATTAGCCATCGATGCATAAATTAACTGGTTAAGGGCGACAAGTAAATCCAATGGAGGTAGAGGATATATTTCATCTCTTCATTTAAGAGCTCTCTTGTTAGATCCAAATCTAAATGCATTTGTCCTTGTCTTTTGAGAGACGTCCTACCTTCCATTTTAGACACTCATGGCCTTTGGACTAGCACTCGAGATATTTATGTCGGCGAGTTTTTAAATGTTTAGAGTTGAAAGACAATGACCTTTTGATTTAGTGACATCTAATTTCAAAAGATTTTGAGTTCAAATCTCAACAGTATATCAACATGGCAATGAAAATCCCGACCTTACTCATTCGACCAAAATAATCTCAACTTTACTCATCATCTCAACAATGAGGTTTTTGGTGTACAATTTTGGTTGGCAAGAATTAAATTTTGTATACTAAATTTTTAGGCACGCTTGTCCAACAAGCACTAACAAAGAAAAATGGGGTGAAGTTTGTAGATGTGTTCCATCAAAGCTCCCAGATTTATTATCTTGGCCGAATGCTTTTCAGATAATATTTTTTTATCACAACGATATTCTAATCTAATCAAAACTACGGGAAGAAAATTCAAATTTTGGTCCAAAGATGAAAGACATGCTTTAGTCAATTTGGCTAGAGCTCTAAACCACATTGGGCCCGTGCCAGCTTGTTTGGCCCTACAAACAATAATCTACCCGGACCACAAACACTGCATTCCAAGCCCAGCCCAACAGAGCTAGCATGTATATGATGGCTTCGGAAAATCTAATTTACATACCAAATAGCTCTTAATCTAGTGATAATTCTTTAATGAAAAAGGTATCAAATAGTTCCCGAATTAATAATAAGGTACGTATCATAAAAAGAAAAGATCAACATCAAGAAGTAGACCAATCTCTTCAGTTTGATTGTAACGCTGCGTCCATTGTTCCAAAAGCCCCAACCCTATCTCGAGGAATCAGGCGTAGTTCAGAACCATGCTTGAGGAATACATTCCCTGCAAAAGCCAGACAAAGTTTGTGTGAAACCAAGGGTCTAATCCATGCTAACAATAATGATGATTCCAATAGCATAATTCCACCAATAACAGCTTGCTATCTGTTTTTTTTTTTTTTTTTTTTATATACACCGTACACATGAAACTTAAGCAGTTTAGTTTCCACCCTACCCTCTTTGGTTTAGCTATAAACTTCAGCTTAGGATGATAGATTTTAGGTTCTAGAATATGCTGTGCGAATGGGTCTGATTTCATGTGAAAAAATGATATAGAAGCAACAGCCCCATTTAGATGCAACGGGCTCCCTGCCCCCTGCCCTGTCTCTCTCTTCATCTCTCATCACGACGAGAGATGCAATGAGAATGAGAGGGTAACTAGCAACAGCATTCATGTCAGCATTTCGACCATTCCATTTTTTATTAAAAGCAAATTACGCTTTCTATTACTTGTAAGGTCTGGAGTGGTTAAACATAAAATACATTCATGTTGAACTAATGTCATATTAAAGACTCATTCTACGGAGAGGAGGTTTGGTAGGGTAAATCTATACAGTGCGTCTAAATTGTTGATTAGGATACAAAATTATACAATAGCAAAACAATAATAATAATAATGAGAACAGAAAAGAGCAAAAAAAGGTAAAGCATTGGCATACCTGCACTTTGCTGAGGATTGATTCCAACACCATCTGCACAAAAGTGAGGAGAAATAAACAACAAAATTTCAACACCAAAGGCATTGACATCCTGAAAATTAAGAGGTCTTGCAAAGCATGCTGTATAAGTATAAAATCTACGCCGTCTTCCAAGATATTGTATCATCTTTCATTTCTGAATATTCTTCCTTATGATATCGACATACATTTACTTTTGTTAAATATCAATTTCTTCTAATTTTTGTTTTGATCTCTTAGGACACGGGAATCATATAGTAATTAAGCTAACAAAACAAAGCTTGTTGTCCTCAAAGGAAAAAGGACTGAGATACCGTTATGTGGTGGCAATGAAGTCACGCATTTCAAATTGTGCACATTGAATGTGCACTTATATGAAGTCCCTTTACGTGAATTTAATCACATAAGACGTGACAATGGATATTTTCTAATATCAAATTCTAGAACGCCAGCTGCAGTTCAAATTCCCCATTTTTCTTACCTCGGCTCTATCCATTCCCTAAATTCAAAACTCGATCTTTATTTGAGTTTACACCACTTATACTCTACCTGAATTATAAGTCTGAGCCGTCTATTTTATTTTATTTTATTATTTTAACAAATGATATTATCTATACTAATAGAGAAGGAATGGGCTAATCTCACAATGGGCTAACAATAATTTGGTTCAAATTTTCCTTTGACAAGAATCAAACCTAAGAGCTCCGCTTACAAAAGTCTGAGCTGTCAATTAAAAACCCCAAGATCTAATCTTCATAAGCGTATTGCAATCTCATACCTTTGGATTAGAAAATATGGGATGCCCAATTCCCAGAAACCAAAAACCCTAATTCAATACCGATCAATGCCCTAAACCCCACAAACAATCAATCGAAATTTCCAATCATACATAAATCATCAATTCGGAAGGTCACAAACTGTACGAGACAAAAAAGAAATCAACATCAACATGCAAAAGCCCAGAAATCAAATTACCGTTCGTGATGATGGCGCTGGTTTGGGGAGGCACTTTGAATTCCTCGGCCGCGAATTTCAGCACGGCGGTGAAAGGGGCTGCTTCCGGAACGCTAAACCTGAAAGGGACAAAAAAACAATCCCAAAAAATTGATTTGAGTTATAAAAAATTATGAAAAATCGGAGGAGGAATTGGAACAGAAATTGAGGTGGGTTTATAAGATACGAACACTTTGAAGGGGAGCTTTGGATCGGAGGTTAGAGTGACTTTGAAGGAGACCTTTCCACCACCCGCCATTTTTATTTAATTATTTTTGTATTGGATAGAGAGAAGTCCTTCCTTTATATGTGTTTCGTATTTCTAACGCAGATAGATATCTTGGCAGTTGGCAGGTAAAGGGGGAAATTTGTAAATTGTTATAACATTTTAGAGAGCTGCTAGACTCACCCCGTTGTCTTATTTTCCCACCCACGTTATATTTACACCCACTATAAAAAGTTAAAAAATTAAAATGTTATTTTCTCACCCATTATTATTCCTAAAATAACCCTTAATATATATATATATATATATATATGCGCGCGCGCGCGCATGTGTGTGTGTAATTAGAAGAAAAGGGATGAACAGCCGCACTGGTGTTCCAAACGGATGAACAGCCGAAGGGATCCAAAAGAAGAAAAGGGCAAACAAAAGAACTCCCAACACAGGACCTCCAACAAATGCTAGGAATTCTCATAGGAAAACGTGAAACAAAATGCACCCTAACCTAATGAAAACGAATTCCAATAATTCTTTTAGGAAAACGTGAAACAAATTGCACCCTAACCTAATGCAAATTCAAATAAAAAGTCACAGAGCTATGCTTATACGATGTCGACAAATCAATATGACCCACATAAAATTATTTTTTACCTCTTCGACGGAAACATAATCATATACTTTTTCCATAGAAACATCATCTTCTAAGTTCATTCTTTTTGCTTTCTCTGAATGAAAGGAGATGAGAATGATGAGTTAGGGTTTAAGGGAGACAAATCGTCTAAACATAGCGTGAGAGTTATCACGCCTATACTTTTCTTTTTTCTTTTTTATAAAAAAAAAAAAAAAGGTAATGCAAAAGGGGTAACTAAGGTCCTTATTAGTCATTTTACAAATTGATAAATTTGTAATTAAAAAATTCATAAAAATGTGGGTGGAAAGATAAGACAGTGGGGTGGAAATAACAGCTCTCACATTTTATAGTTCTAACCAAAACTTAAAAATACTACAATATCCTTTTTAATTAAAATAATTACAAAACTATGTTCATGTTTGTCAAGTTTACAGACCAGCAACTTCCTCATCTTCATCAATTGTCTGGTCCAGCGGAGTCACGTCTTCGTCAGCCGGTGTTATTCGATAACCCTCTGGCACGAAGTTTTTATATCCCAAAATTAAGTACGAAGTGATTAAATCCCAAAATTAAGTTGTTACTTATGCCCTTTGAATACTTCCTTGACTCCTGCAACCATATCTTCTGTGAGAGTCCTGAGTTCTGGAGACAAGAACAAGAAAATCAATCCGACGGATATAACAACATCCAATCCATCACAATGTTACAACACAAATAATTTATATAATTTGAGATCGGAAATTTAAAGTTACCTTTGAGCCTTGAAAGTGAAATCTTCTAGGAGCTCAAGAAATATATCATGTGTTCCATTATTGTCACGAAATGTGTCAACGTGTCCTTCACCTTTTTGAGAAACAGAAGAGCAACATCAGTTGTTAATTTCTGGGAACCATTGCCTCCTTGGCCGGGTAATCGGGATTGCCTATTGCTTGACCTCAAATGTAAAAAATATTTACAATTTCAATCAATATCATTGTAAAAAAAAAAATGTCTGAAGCTAAAATTGAAGGACGATATTTTTAACAAGATTTCATAAAGTTCTAGAATTAAACTTTCAATAGTCATCCACCAAACATAAAGTGTATAGACTTTCTCGAGACAATATGCAGAATTTGCAGCAGATCTCTAAGGGAAATTGGTTAGGGTTTTAATCGCTTTCAATGGGGATTTATGCTGTGGTGTTTTAGGGTTTGGTGTAGTTATTTTGAAAAAAAAAACAAAATTAATACATGAGCAATACCAACTGTTTTACGGGTAAGAGTCGGAAAGACTGCACAAAGAATGGATGGAGAAGATATAGTTTTGTAATTATTTTAGTTAAAAAGGGAATTGTAGTATTTCCATTTCAAGTTTTGGTTAGAATTACGAAAAGTTATAAAGGTTGCTAAAATTCAATTCATGGTCCAAAATATGGCTATTTTTCCAAATTTCCCCAAGTAAACGGTGTAAGGAGTGTGGATGTAAATTTCTTCCTCCTTGATCTTGGACAAAATTGCACCTACAAAAAAATTAACACCTTAGGGTCAAGGCCAAGAGCCTCACGCGCCCACGATGATTGGTGGGGGGGCTTTGGTCGAAGAACCTCCGATACCAAAGTTAGAATTTAGAGAGAAAAGTGTTTGGAGAGTATTGGGAATTTTGCAAGTGTGTTGGAATGATCTTTTGGTGAAAATGGGAGCCTATTTATAGGGATAGGGTGTAACTTATGGTTTAATGTGTGATTTAATGGATTAATTAGGCAATTAATCCATTAATTGGTTAATCAACACATTTTTGGAATAAATATTTTGGGGGTTATGTAATTTATATGGGATGTTTTGAAGGCTATGAAATAATTACCTTGTGGAAAATATAGGATGAGGATGGATGAAATAACTTTGAATTTGTTACCTATTTTGGGCACTTTTGATTTGGTTGAAGGATGATTGCCCGCTGCTCGCGCGTAGGAATTCCGTTGTACCTCAAGGGTATTTTTGTCCTCTTTTGTCCAAAAATTCATGTGTCGCCTTGTGATTATTTTTGGCTCCACAAATGCCCCCACATTTGTTGGGCTGCTCGTAGGAAAGGGTAGCAGGTGTAGAGATCATCTTGCTTTAGGAAACGTAGGACTGCTTCCTATTGTGATGTAGATTCTGTATTTAATAGGAAATTAAGTCCTTCTAGGAAAGGGAAATAAATTTCTCTCAAAACCTATTTAAGTCCACCTTAAGTGGGTTATTAAATCAACTTTGGAGAGCGATTTATTCTACCCTACAAGAGAGAGAGAGCTTAGAGGATATTTGTTCCCCCTCCTCTAGCAATCTTCTACATCTTGCCCGTGCAAATGACCGTCTTTCGTTGATTTCTTCGTCTTCTCCGTGCCGCACCGATGTAAGAAAAATTTAATTTTTTCTTGCCTTCTTCTTGGATAATGCTATTGCAGGGCAGCCATCGGGGTGGTGCGGCACGTCGGCTGGTAGGGCCAAGACTCGGCTCGGCATGGGCCGATGAGGCGTCGTGGCAGGGGCCACTGCTTGGGTTGTTTGGCTTGGCTAGAGCTAAGGGCAGCTTGTGCGGCCGGGGCTGCGGATTGTGGTGCTGGGGCGCAGTGCTAGGCGAGCCACATGGCTCATGTCCTTTGGGCTCTTGGACCTTACTCGGGCCAGGCTGGCGACTGAAAGAAATGAGGAAGGTCGTGAGCCTCATAGGTTGCTGGAATGCTGGGCATGCAGGCCTCCTGCCTGCTAGAATGCTGGGTTGAGCTTCTCTATTGAGTATCGTGAATGGCGTTGGCTGCTTAGTTCTTTTTGCAGAGAGACATGTGGGCTGCTCCTGAAAAATGAGGTAAAGAGGATCAAGGCGGATGCATTGGCTCGTCTAATCGCTGTCGTGGAGCCTACTATGAATGAAGATGAAAAGAAGAGATTTTCCCCGCCTGCTCAAGAGATGCCGGTCGAGAAAAATTGAAGATTTCCTCCGCTGCTCATGAGGGTCTGCCTACTGTCGAGAGTCCTGTGATTGACATGAATTTTTCCAATGGGAAGAAAAATGAGGCTGCTAGATATGAGCATGTGGCGCCTGCCATGTCGAGAATGGCTTGTACGATTGCTGATAGTATTGCTCAGTGTAAAGGTCTTGTCATGCCCTTAGTGCCGAAGTCTGCGCCAAGACGTCCGTTAGGAGCAAAGTCCAGTTCTCATTCGGAAAAGCTTGCTGTTATGGAGAGCGATAAGGTGGACTCTACTGTTAAAGTGGCGCTAAGGCCCACTCTTTCTGCTGCTGAGATTGATTCGTCTGCTGGGAAGGAGGAGACTGCTCACGTGGGCAGCTGTGAGAAATCCACTAAGCCTGTTTTTGAGGAGGCTGCTGAGATCCGTGGCTTTTGAAACCAGATCTGCTTGAAGGCATGGACGCTTGTGCCAAGTTTGTCGATGACATTAGAAATGTTGTTTGCCCAGTTCCTTTGCGAAGCATGCAGCCGAGTATAAGAAGATTACTCTACTTGCAATGATACAAAAGATGGCTATTCTGGCAGCCGAGTCCATGCTCATTGACCAAGAGGATACCAAGGTTGCCGATGAGGTGGCAAAGGCTGTGGCAGCTGAAGCTTATTCTTCTCAGATTCAAGATCTTGAGCGTGCCGTTTTTGAGCTTCGTTTCGCTACTTATGCAAAGGATGAAGAGTTGATTGCTGCTTATAACCAAGTATCCACTTCAAAAGAATCATCGATAGGCTTAAATCACAAGTGTTGGAACTTCAAGGTGCACTGAAGATTAATGAAAGTCTGAAGAAGGAAGTGGATGAGCTGTAACGCGTCCGTGTTGGTCTGCTCGAGAAGGATGAGCAGTTGAAGGGTGAGAAGGATGGGCTCGAGGTTTCGAGACCTTCTCTATTTCTTCGGGAGACTTGCTTGCTTTTACTTTTGAGGTTTCCATTGGTGAAGTAGTTGGAGAAGTTGGTGCGCAGGCTAGGGCAGCCATGGGTGAAACGCTGGATGATGCCACTGCTAAGAGCGTCATAACTGCGGAAAGTGTGGTGACCGAGTAGTCGTGGGATGTCTTAGCCGTTGAAGTGTGTAGTCTTCTAGGTAGCCTTTAGGATTTTATTTGTTTTTCCTTGTAGCTCTTGTTTTGCTTGAACTCCTTCGGCCTTTGCTAATTGTTTATAAACATGATTCCTTCGCTTTTCTTCATCTTCGCTTCTTTTGTTCATGCCCTAACCTTTAGACTTGATAGACCAGTGGCATGCATGTTACTTTTTTATAAGCAGACAAGCTTGCGTAGCCTATGCATCCGTAAGTGTTGGTGTAGAACTTTGCAAAGTTGTTAGCCATAGGGTTGGTAGCCGGATGCCTTACTTACAGAAGCAGACAAGTCCGCGTAACAACTAGGCTGTTAACCTTGGCTTTCTCCAATTTCGTAGGTTGCGTAGCAAGTATCACAACACTTTAGGACTTGGTGTAGGTTGTTCCGCGCTTGGCAGAGGTGAAGCTTATCAACTACGTAGCATGTCGGCAGTGGATAAAAGTTCGTATATGCGCGCTAGCTTGTTTAACCTTTCACAAGAATGTGCTGTTGTATAAGTCTAGCGTGACTTTACTGCTCGAAATGCAAGCCGTATGCAGTTTTCTGGAAATCGTAGGCTACCTTAGTGCACTCGGTAGCAGCTTTAGGGTTCCAAGGCAGTCGTGTGTAGGGCGTACTGCGTAATGTGCCCCCTCCGTCTTAAGGGCCCGATTCCCCGCGGATTAGGCCAAGAGACCCAAAATCCTTCAGTTAGCTAAGCCTGGAAAAGACCATGTGGCTACTTCTAGGAATCCCGGCGTAAGCCATCGTGCATCTAGTTATACTAGGGCAGCCAGGCTCATAAACGTCTGGATATTCAGAGTGTAGAGTTTATCCTTCCGTCTTGGAGAGCTGACCCATGTGGGTGTCGGGGAATTGGTTTACCCTCTCGCACTGGAGAGGAATTAGTTTACCTATCGCACTGGAGAGCATGGTTGGTCCATCGGGGGGGGCGCAATTCCTGCGATGAGTCCCTAAGAAGGGCGCGGTCTTCTTTTGAAGTGCAAGAGTGATCAGTTGTTGTAAGCATGCAGCCGGGCCAAGTTGTGATTACTTATGAATTCCTCATTGAAAAACGAGTGAAATGAAGGAGAACTTAGCTGTAAGGTATGAACTGTATAACAACTGGATAATCCTCAGCTTATGAGGTGGTGCCCGTCGAACTGCTTGAGTCTTCGGGCTTTGATGTAGTGGGAAGTCACACATGGTACTTCCTCAGATTGTAGGCGTTCCACTGCTTTTCGATCTTTTTAACGTTTCTTGGTGGCGAGGGTGTAATTACTTTTTTCGCCTACTCTGCTGATCTTGTACGAACCTTCCCATGCGGGATCCATCTTTTTGGAGCCTTCTCTGGGGGCAGTGATGAAGGCTTTTCTTATGACTAGATCTTCGGGCTGGAACTGCCGAATCTTGGCCCTTTTGTTGTAGCTGGAAGGAAGTTGCTACTAGTAAGCTACGATGCGGGTGATGGTCTGCTCACGCTTCTCCTTTGCCAGATGTAAGATTGTGGCCATCTCCTTATTGTTCTACTCAATGCTTGGAAGTAGAGCGGTGATACTTGGCTTGATGACATTGGGATGAATGATTGCTTTTAAGCTAAATGCCAAAGAGAAAGAAGTCTAACCGGTTACTCGTCTTTTGGTGGTGCGATATGCCCATAGACATCAGGGGAGTTCGTCTGGCCATTTTCTATTCTTGTTGGTGAAAGATTTCTTGAGGTAGTCGAGGATCATCTTATTGGATGCTTCGGCCCACCTATTGCCTTGAGGATATCTTGGCATGGACATGTGCTGTTTGATGCCATATTTTTTGAAGAATTTTGCCATATCTTGGCCCATGAATTGCGGGCCGTTGTCGTTGACGATGGACTGAGGTATGCCAAATCGGCAAATGATGTTCCTCCATATGAAGTGCTCTATGTCCGTCTGAGTCGTGGTCGTCTTGGGCTCTGCTTCTATCCATTTTGTGAAGTAATCGTTTGCCACGATCATCATGCTTCTGCCCCCAGTAGCAGGCGGCATAGGTCATACCAGGTCGATTGCCCACTACATGAACGGTTAAGGATTCGTCTGCAGGTGTAGCTTGCTGGCAGACAGTGATGCTACCGGCTTGTAGCATTGGCAACGGTCGCACTTTTGTACTAACTTTTTAGCATCTCGGTGCATGGTAGGCCAGCAGTAGCCTGCGTTAAGAGCCTTCTGTGCTAAGGCTTGACCTTCAGAGTGATTTCCACGAACGCCTTCATGGATTGAGCTTAGAACCTTCAAGTCGTCGGGAGGCGCTAGGCAGCGGAGATATGGTCCGATGTGGGATTTTCGGATAAGAATACTATTCCACATGTAGTAACGTGCTGCCTTTATTTGGAGCTTTCTAGACTCCAATCTTTCCGTGGGGAGTGTGCCGTTGACCAGGTAGTCCATAATAGAACTTTGCCAGTTGAGAGTTACACTAACCTGTGACACTTCGGCTGCTGGCTTTGTCTCTATGCTTGGCTTGTTAAGATATTGCATCAGAATAGAGCGTTTTGAGTTGGTGGTCGAGAGTGGAGTCCTAAGCCAGCTAGCACATCTGCATGGGCGTTGTCTGCCCAGGGAACTTGAGCGAGAGTGTAAGTCTGAAATGCCTCAAGTTGCTTACGTACTTTCTCTAGGTATTGCGTCATCCTTGGATGTTTTGTTGTGTACTCCTCAATAGCCTGGCTAGTGATTAGCTGGGAATCAGAATGAATTGCGAGCTTTTTCACCACAAAGTCTTTTTCCATTCGGACGCCTACTGTAGGGCTTCGTACTCTGCTTCGTTGTTAGATGCTTTAAAGTTTAGAGTGATAGCTTACTCGAGCATTGAGCCGTCTGGGGTGACAAGAACCACGGTTGCTTGCGAGCCTTTGTAGTTGAATGCGTCGTCGACATGCAAATGCCATAAATCTCCATTAAGGGAACATGTGCGGCTAAAATGTTCTCGGCTACCTCCGGGGCGTCATTGAGCCGCTCTGTTGCGTCGTAAATGAGTGGTAGATAGCAGTGTATGCTACACGTAACAGAAGATGCTCAACTACTGGTATTGGGCCACTCTATAGTTGAATTATAGAGCAAGAGTCGGCTGGGGCCGTGCGACACGTAACAGGATGTGGTGTTTGACTGCTAGTACATGTTGCTCATATGTAGAATCTTTTGGGCCGAGTTCATTCTTCAGAAAACTTTGCATCCGTCAGGGTCTACGCCTTTATCGTCCCACGTTTGGATTGGGCAGAATAGTGCGTCATGAGGATGACTGCGTGTGTTTGAAGGTAAAACTTGAGCTTCCGGGTTGCAACAACTATTGCCAAAGTTAGCTTTTGAATTTCTGGTAACATCGATGAAAGCTTTTGAATTGTGGAATACATGTAGTCGGGCCCCTAGCTTTTCTCGTATGATAGTAGAGCTTATTGCTGCTTCAGATATCGTCAAACATGCGAATGAGTCTTCCGCTACTTTCTGTTTGGATAGTAGAGATGTGATGTCGGGTACTTCTTCAAGTCCTTGAATGTGCATCGGCGAGCTTCGTCCCAAAGTGCATGCTTATCTGCCAGAGCGAAAGACTCTGCCAGAGTTAGATCTTCTTTCATGATCATTTTTTCGAATAGCAGGTGGTCTGCTGGAAGTCCTTTTTGAAAGGCTGCTCTAGCTATCGAGTCGTTGCATCCGACTATCCTTGCCTTCTCTGCTTTGAACCTTCTCACATAGTCGCGAAGCGACTCCTTTGGGTTCTTCTTGACGTTGAACAAATGGTCGGACTTCTTTTTGATCGAGCGATAGGATGATTATTCTTTGGTGAAAACCAAAGAAAGTTCGTCGAAACTTCGGATGGATTGTGGCGGTAGGGTGTAGAATCAATCTTGCGCCTCACCTTGTAGAGTGGTAGCGAATATCTTGCACATGAGATCATCGTTGTTTCGATAGAGGATCATTACGCTTCGGTAGTACTTTAAGTGTCTCTCCGGGTCTTCATCCCTTTGAAAGATGTGAAATGTGGCATGTTGAACTGGCGTGGAGGCTCTGCCTGCTCGATTTCGTCCGTGAAGGGTGACCTGCTTATGTTGGTCATGTTCCATCGTAGTGCCTCGTCGGTGACCTAGTTGCGTTGGAAATTGCGTAATCACTTGATCAATAGTCTCTCTACTTCTTCCTGAATTTTTCTTTGTTGGGGTAGCTGAGCTATCGGTTGCCCCCACCTATGACTTGCTGGTCTAGGCTGCCCTTCCATATGTTTGGCTCGTCTATGCCGCGGATGCGGTACATGTTGTGGGTTTCTAGCAGGCGAGTGAGTTCTTCGCAGGCTGCTGGTTGAACTTGAGCTAGATTGAGTGACTGCTTCTCTCCGTCCGTCATGCTGCCTACTCAGATGTGAGGTGGAGGATGCTCCTTGCGGGCTTAGCCTCGAATGAACACTTTGCCTGAAAGGTTGCTCATGTTGACTATCGGAGTGTGACCCCAACCGTGAATGTATGCTTATCCGTGGGCCTAGGGGAGAGTGCATGCTCATCCGCGCGCTAAGACAGGAGTATACGCTATCTCAGGGGCCCAATCGGGAATGTACACTTCCCGAACGCTCGGTTCGTGGCTGGTCGAGTGGCTGCTTACCGGGACGCTGCTGGAAATGTTCTTTGTCTACCCTTGTCCTACTTTGAGACACCTCGTCTGGGGCACGTTGCATCTCGGTGTGCTTCAAGAGCTGATTCACCAAGGTCGTCTGTTGTGCGAGGGCGCTCGTCAACTCTATGACTTGTCGAGACAAGTGTTGTTCTCCATTTGGGTTGGAATGAATGCTTATCCTTGAGCAGTGGAAGTGTGGTAGACTCCGGGCGCGAGATTTGAGTTGGGAAATGTCAAATCCGTAGAAAAATGTGGTGAAAATGCTCTCGGTTTGATCATCGGTCTGAAAATTTAGAGCCGGGACGGTTAAACTAATCTTGGACCGATTTGGGTTGCTTGGAAGGCCACGGGAGCAGGCTAGGCCACGAGAGTGGGCTGCTCGGCTGAAGCAGGCTGGGCCACGGGAGCAGCCTGTGTCACGAGAATGGACTGCTCAATGGGAGTAGGCTGGGCCATGAGAGTGGGCTGCTCGGAGTGTGATGCACATGGGTGCGAGGCTTGGGCTCGGCTTGGCAACGCATTGAGTTTGCGTTGGGCTTGGAGTGACGTGGCTTGGGCCGTGGCCTTGGTGTCATGAGCCTTGGATGGCACGGCTCTAGCCGTGGTGAAGGCACAATGGACCTCGCCACGGTAGTTCCCGTGGTGGAAACTCGTGGTGGTGGTGTCACTCCACTTATTGTCACATTTAGCCTCGTGGATCGCCGTGGTCCCATTCCTTGGATATTGAAATTTTCACTCATGGAATTTTCTAAATTTCTAGCCATTGTGTTCTTCTTTTACGTTTTATCAAAGAAACTTTGCAAATAAAAAATTCTAATAATAAGAACGTACGAAAAAATACAAGTGGACTAGAAAATAGAGAAAAACCTTTTTATGCGAGAGTCTTCTACGAGTGTGGATTTCTTCTCAGTGAAAGCACCAATTTGTGGATGCAAATTTCTTCCTCCTTGATCTTGGATAAAATTGCACCTACAAAACAATTAACACCTTAGGGTCAAGACCAAGAGTCTCACACGCCCACGATGAATTTGGGGGGCGGGGGGTTTTGGTCGAAGAACCTCCGATACCAAAGTTAGAATTTAGAGAGAAAAGTGTTTGGAGAGTATTGGGAATTTTGCAAGTGTGTTGGAATGATCTTTTGGTGAAAATGGGTGCCTATTTATAGGGATAGGGTGTAACTTATGGTTTAATGTGTGATTTAATGGAGTAATTAGGCAATTAATCCATTAATTGGTTAATCAACACATTTTTGGAATAAATATTTTGGGGGTTATGTAATTTATATGGGATGTTTTGAAGGCTATGAAATAATTACCTTGTGGAAAATATAGGATGAGGATGGATGAAATAACTTTGAATTTGTTACCTATTTTGGGCACTTTTGATTTGGTTGAAGGATGATTGCCCGCTGCTCGCGCGTAGGAATTCCGTTGTACCTCAAGGGTATTTTTGTCCTCTTTTGTCCAAAAATTCACGTGTCGCCTTGTGATTATTTTTGGCTCCACAAGGAGAACACTTTGGCTAATTATATTTTGAGTAGGTATTTCTATTTATTCCTTACTTACCGTTTTACAGATGTACATATATTTCGTTTGATATTTTATTATAATATTTCTTTATATTTATATTTTTGAAGCATGGACGTCATGATATTATCGAGACATGTGCAAATTTGGTTGATTCGACATTCAACGTCGAACCATTTATATCTGTTGGAGGTAATATTGCCTGTAGTAGTGGTTTTTGGGCAATCGTGGTGGTTCCAACCTGCACAGACCAAAGACAAGCAAGGACCGTTAGGCATCCACCAAACATAAAGTGTACATACTTTCTCGATCAAATATGCAGAATTTGTAGCAGATCTCTACGGGAAATTGGTTAGGGTTTTGATCGCTGACAATGAGGATTGATGTTGTGGTGTTTTAGGGTTTGGTGTAGTTATTTTGAAAAAACAAAATTAATACGGGAGCAATAACAACTGTTTTACGGGAAAGAGTGGGAAAGATTGCACAAAGAATGGATGGATAAGACATAGTTTTGTAATTATTTTAGTTAAAAAGGGTCTTGTAGTATTTCCATTTCAAGTTTTCGTTAGAATTACGAAAAGTTATAAAGGTTGCTAAAATTCAATTCATGGTCCAAAATTTGGCTATTTCTATTTTGAGTAGGTATTTTTATTTATTCCTTACTTACAGTTTTACACGTGTACATATATTTTTTTTTGGATATATTATTATAATATTTCTTTATGTTTATATTTTTGAAGCATGGACGTCATGATATTATCGGGACACACTCGACGTTCAACGTCAAACTACTTATATCTCTTGGAGGTAATATTGCCAGTTGGAGTGGTTTTTGGGCAGTTGTGGTGGTTCCAACCTGCATAGACCAAAGATAAGCAATGATCGTTAGGCCGTGCATCGGGGGTGGTGGTTCCCAGTGTAGGCACTCTGATGGCCAAGTCAGATTAGGTGTAAGTATGGGTAGAAGAAGTGTTTTAGGGTTCATAGTGGCTAACCCTTAGTGATGAGTCGGTTGACCTATTTATAGGCCTTGAGGAGTAGGTACGAGTTGGCTGTCACTTCCCTAAGCCGTCAGAGGAAATGGGGGTCGGTGGCAGAGCATGTCTTTTCAGACATGTTTTCTGTCAGAGCAGAACTGCCTGTTTTTTGTATGGCATAAGCAGTCTTGCCTGCAATACCAATCAACTTATCCTAACATCTTCGATGATTGAGAGGAAGCGCTGCCTAGATTAAACAAGAGTCGTTCAACCTCTGAGTGGACGCAATTAACATGGGCTATGTCATGGAATGCCTACCCCGTTCGGAATAGTCTCACTCTGCGTTGGAGTGAGCATATATGTATATGCCGAGAATCACCTGATTGTTTTGTCCCTCGATGAGGAGGGGAATGTATAATGTTGCCTCCACTCTGAGTCATAGCTGGTGGAATAAACTTGTGTATTCACTTCCTGGAATGTGGGAATCATGCAGTTAACTACTTCTCGTGAGTGTCTTCAGAGGGGTCGTTAAATGAGCCCATAACACATTTCCGGGAGTGGAATTTGGGCCTTTATTTATGTCAAAGTCATGTAAGGGACTTTAGTCCTGTTTCAAATGACTCGCGCTTGCTAATGATAGCGTTGTTTAAGAAATTTTATGCACAGAGTGAGACGTACTATTAAGAGTGAGGGTGGTCCGGTGGAGCCTTGCCCCCATGTCTTTAGTTTCTTTTCGCTCTGATGTGTGAGGTGGTCGTTGAAAAGTTCAAGCGAGAAAATGAAGAAGTTAATGATTGACGCCTCCACTCAGGACAAACGCGACACTTGAGGTACGGTAGCGCCTGGGGTGTATGAGACGCCTCGTTTCCCCTATGTCCATCATTGCACGACGTGACGTGCTGACAATTAAATAGGGGGCATGCATGTCGTTTGTGGCTGTTGATTTATTGAGCGAGCGGCCACGTGTGTTGTCATACCTTTCCGCGAACTGTGGTGCGCCCCCGTGGAAGGGCCATCAAGATGGGTATTTAAGCCACACCTATTATTTTTCTCTTTTGATTTCAGCTTTCAAAATTCAAACCCTTCTTCCCCCTAAGCATTATGGGTTCCTTGAAATTCTTTGTTCAAAACTTTCGATGTTTTGCCTCTGTTTCTCATGGCTGTCATAGATTCTTGCACACTTGCGTTAGCCCGTGCCGCATTGGACCCAGAGGCTGCTATCGACTGAGATCCAAAATTCATTCCTCACATGCCTGCACATACCAACAATGATGACGACTTAGTGCGCTTCTACGATGCCAAACATGATGTGCTTGGGGATTGTCATCTGGAGTTGGAGAGAAGAGGAACCGGTATTCACGCTGATTTGCCGAAATCTTTGGATCCTACTTGAACCAACGTTCGTACTCACTCGTAGTACTTGAGTCTAGGGTTCATGTTTTCCTTATCTGGCTTTCTGAATGAGGTACTAGTATTATACCGTCTATGATGAGACAACTAGAGAAACTGGCTAACGTGAACCTACCCCGAAAATAACACACGTTGCCCCAAAAATGGCATGTTCAATGAAAATGAATAAATTATTGAAATATAATTATTTGTTCTTCAATTTTAATTTTAATTTCATATTGGTTCTTACTTGAATATGGCCTAGTAGATAATCTAAAATAAAAGATGGCCCTTTGAAACAGGAGGTCTTCGTTTGCTGGATAGTGCGGCGATAAGCAAAGCTAAAAAAGCTACGGCGTCTTTATAACATAAAAACATAGAAAACTTCATATCAGCTATGAACCCCTTCTTGATAATAATTGAGTTGCCCAAAATAAAAATTTAGATCATAAACCCAAGAATATATGGGACAACTCCTTTCTTTCTTCCCACAGATAAACTATAGCAATAAAAAAGACTTAGTTAGAATAATATTTCAAATTCTGGAAGAAGTCATAATTATGTGGCAAAGAAACGAAGTCCAAGTCAATGAATTCTTGAACATATAAGTTTGGAAGTAAATGTCGGAATTTTGACAAGAAAATATTTTCTGAACAGTATTTTTTGAAAAGTGCGACTCTTGTTTTCTGAACTCACTTTTACTCATTAATGGAAGGTTCATCAAGCTTTTTTCCAAAGCACTTTCAACTCTTGGTGCTCATGTTACAAAGGTTTTATTTTAGCTTGAACATGGCTTGTCCTTCAAAGGTGGACAATGAATGGATGTGGAGAGGCAAACTTACCTAATATGTGGGAACATCCGGAGTGGCAACTGTTGTAGAGTTGGCATCTCGAGTTGCTTGTTTCTCTATAGAATTAAGAAGTAAATGTTTAGTTTATAGTTGATAACAGCAGATCTTAAAGTCGTAGAATTCATTTTTCATAGTTCAAGTGCATGCCTTCTTATGTCAAACGAAATGAAGCTTGAAACCCCTCGTTAAAAGTAAATAGAGTGTTATGTAAGAAAATGATGAAGCTTTTTACCTCCCAATACTTTACGTTTTATGCATTTTTCATTTGAAAGAAATCCCAAATTAGAGATAGTATTTTTAATAGATTGTGCTCGTTTTATGTTCGGTCAGGCCAACCCGTTGTACATCTATAAGTATATATTTAAAGAAACAAAAATCCGAAACCCAATATGGATTTCATATTAACCATTTACACCAATTCTCTAACCCGTTGATTTGTCTCCTTTTGTTAGTAACTACGTGCATATTTTATATTTGGGTCGGGCCAACCCATTGTACATTGATAATCTTGAAAGAAACTAAAATCATATAACCAATATTCTATTCATACAAACCATTTACACCAATTCTCTAAGCAGATTCAGTCTTACTCGCCCACTACTACCGGGTAAATAAACTACACAAGACTAACTTATGGATTAACGTTGGTTTATATCGTGTCATTGTGCATCTATAATAGATAGGGGTCTACATTTTCCATTTGAAAAGAAAACCAATTAGAAATAGTACTTTTAACAAATCGTGCTCGTTTTGATGTTCAGGTCGGGCCAACCCATTGTGCATCTATAAGTACATATGAGTATAATATATTGACAAGAAGAAATCAAATTTAAATACTTCATTAACTAAAAATTAAAATGAGTTTAATTACACTTAGCAGGTAGTTTGGAACAATACCTGCAATACCACGAGATAAAGAATGTCAAGACCGGGCCAACTGTGATGAGACAATTGGAGAAACTGGTCGGCGTGAACCAACCCTGCAAATACAGCAAGTTGCCCCAAACCGAATATCCCAAACCAAACCGAAAACAAATACCGAATATCCCAAACCAAACCGAAAAATTCCCGAAACAGAACCAAAAAAATACCAATCCGAAAATCCCAAAAATTTTGGTACCAAATACCGAACCGATCCCGAAATTTCGGTACAGGAATCGATCTCAAGTTTTTATTCTTTCGATAATCCCGAACCGAACCAAAATAAAAAAAATATATATTATTTAATTTTTAAATATATATTTGGAATTGTAACAGTCGTCAGATTCAATCGTTGAATATAAATCAAACCTACTCAGAAGTCTCACTCTCTCTCACCTCAGACTCAAATATGTCGCTTGAATCCCGAATCTACCCACACCAGTCCTCACTCATCACTTGTGAATCCATTGCCTGAATCGCGACTTCACCCACGGTCCATACCACCCGAATCTAGCTCCTGAATCGAGCTCTCAGTCTCAGCCTGCACTTCTCCTCACTGCACAAGGTAAAAAATTCCTGCAATAAACTCAACCAAAGTTCATACAGATTGTTTGATTCCAAATTCGATTAGGGATTTTGAATTTGGGTTTCTGAATTAGGAATTTCTGAAATTAGGGTTTCTGAATTAGGGATGTTGAATGAATTAGGGATATTGAATAGGGTCTCATGCTAAAATGGCAAGCTGTTGTTCTGGAGCAAAAGGATTGTGTACATTTACAGACTCTAAATGAACCAAGAACAAAATTTTACACAATATTGATCAAATTAAATTTTGAGCTTTGATTTTCTTGTCATCCAATTCAAATACACTGCCTTATGCTTGAAGTTTTCGTCAAACACTAGGAAGAGTAGTAGACTCCACATTACCCTCTGTTTCCGGAGATCCTCACAAGTTTAGACCTAATATATGTTTACTTGTTTTCCGTCATATATGACAATTGCAGTATTAGTTATGTTCCTGTGCTAAGATGAGACTGCGAATGTTCTTCAGGATCATATTATAACCTGATCAAATTGGGTCTCATCAAATGCTACTTGGATTTGCGTAAAATAAGGGCAGCTGCACGGGCCAAAGAGGGTGGAGAGGTTGATAAGCATCAAGTTTGACTTTGTCTTCTTGTTTTTTCTGCTTCAATTTTTTTCTAGTTATCTATCTTATTGTTGACATCTCTTAACCACTCCCTATATAAACAGTACGGTATAAAAACCGAATTCAGAAAGCTTCTCTACATTCATAGGGTGTTGTTATTGCATTTTGTTTACTCTATTTGTAACATTAGAATGTTTTAATGACAATAGTATTTCTTATTTTTCTTAAAAAGTATTTTTTTTTCTTACTGAAAATAATATATACACAAGTTGCAATAGTTGCTTTGATATTTGAAGTACAAAGAAGTGCTAGGTCAGAAGCGAGAAAGGAGGAAGCACGCAAGCAAGAACTGCAGGTATTGTGGCAATACAGTCAATGTGTTAATTTGCATTTGTATGCCAACCTTGACATGCTATTATTTCATTGACCTCGTGAGAATATAGAATTTTTATTCAATTACATTTTTACCCTCTTTTAAACAAACGACCTCCAATCCTTTTCAAATTGAAAATGCTAAAGGAGTTGAAAGAAAATGGTAACTCTGTATTCTGGTATTGAACTTCATTTATTTTGAAACTTTGGTTTGTAACTAATTTTTTTTGCTTTTGGGTTTGTTACTTCATTTATTTTGAAACTTTGGTTTGTAACTAATTTTTTTGCTTTTGGATTACTTAATTTATTTTTGTTGCATGCATGTGTAGTAGAATATATTTGAAGAACAATTCATAATTTTGCATTTCAATTAGGCTATAAATCTATGATTGCATTTCAATTAGAACAATTCATAAGGCTAAATTTTATATTGAAAAAGCCCAATATGTCAATTTCAGCCCAAAAGCCCAAAAGTATTTCGGGATTCCCGATTTGTCCCGAAATCCCGAAGTTATTTTGGAATTCCCGAAAATTTGGTTTGGGATTGGTCTTGAAATTGGGATTCCTGAAAACTTCGGTTTGGGAATCGGGGCAAGGTTTTCGGTTCAGTAAGTCATAATTATGTGGCAGAGAAACGAAGTCCAAGTCGATGAATTCTTGAACATATTAGTTTAGAAGTAATATGTTGGAATTTTGACAAGAAAATATTTTCAGATTTCTATTTTGTGAAAAGTTTGACTCTTGTTTTCTGAACTCTCTTTCACTCACTAATGAAGGTTCAACAACCTCTTTTCGAAAGCACTTTAAACTATTGGTGCTTATATCACAATCTTCTATTTTAGCATGAACATGGCTTGTGCTTCAAAGTCGGACAATGAATGGATACTTACCTAATATGCGGGAACATCTGGAGTGACAAATGTTGTAGAGTTGGCATCTCGAGCTGCTTGTTTCTCTATAAAATTAACAAATAAATGTTTAGTTTATAGTTGATAACAAGAGTCTTAAAGTCCTAGAATTAATATTTCATAGTTCAAGTGCATGCCTTGTTACGTCAAACGAAATGAAGCTTGAAACCCCCCGTTAAAAGTAAACAAAGTGTTATGTAAGAAAATGATGCAGCTTTTTACCTCCCACTACTTTAAGTTTTATGCATTTTTCATTTGAAAGAAATTCAAATTAGAGATAGTATTTTTAACAAATTGTGCCCGTTTTATGTCTGGTCGGGCCAACCCGTTGTACATCTATAAGTATATATTTAGGGGTGTGCTATCCACACATCTCATTTTACTTTTCACACACCCCTTGATAATTTATGTTCGTTGATCTTCTTTAATTCATCCGATCCGACCGCCGAAAATTAAAAAGGTGTGTGAGAAGTAAAATGGGGTGTGTGGATATCACACCCCTATATTTAAAGAAACAAAAAATTAGAAATTCAATGTGGATTTCATATTAACCATTTACACCATATCTCTAACCCGTTGATTTGTCTACTTTTGTTAGTAACTTTGTGCTCATTTTATATTTGGGTCAGGCCAACCCATTGTACATTTATAATATTAAAAGAAACTAAAATTAAAAACCCAATTTTTTTCATACAAACCATTTACACCAATTCTCTAAGCAGATTCAGTCATACTCACCTACCACTACCGGATAAATAAACTGCACAAGACTAACCTATGGATTAAGGTTGGTTTATATCGTGTTATTGTGCATCTATAACAGATAGTACCCTTGTCTATGTTTTCCATTTGAAAAAAAAAAACAAAAAAAAAACAAAAAAACAACCAATTAGAGATAGTACTTTTAACAGGTCGTGCTCATTTTATTTTCGGGTCGGGCCAACCCATTGGGCATCTATAAGTACATATGGGTATAGTATATTGATGAGAAGAAATCAAATTTAAATACTTCCTTAGCTAAAAATTAAAAATGAATTTAATTACACTTAGAGGGTAGTTTGGAACATACCCGTGATACCACGAGATAAAGGATGTCATGGCCGGGCCAACTGCGATTAGACAATTGGAGAAACTGGCCGGCATGAACCAACCTTGCAAATACCGCAAGTTGACCCAGAAATGGCATATTCAATGAAAATTAATTGATTGTTGAAATATAATTATTTGTTCTTCAATTTTAATTTTAATTTCATATAGGTACTTACTCGAATATGGCCTAGCAGATAATTCAAAATAAAAGACGGCCTTTTGAAACGGGCGGCCTTTGTTTGCTGGAGAGTGCGGCTATAAGCTGAGCAAAGAAAGCTACGGTGTCTTTATAACATAAAAACACAATGAACTTCATATCAGCTTTGAACCCTTTCTTGATAATAATTGAATTGTCCCCGATAAACACTTGGATCATAAACATATGAATATAGGGGACAACTCCCTGCATTCTTCCCACCGATAAAACTATACCAACAAAAAATATTTAGTTAGAATAATATTGTAAATTCTTGAAGAAGTCATAATTATGTGGCCGAGAAACGAATTCTAAGTCTATGAATTCTTGATCATATTAGTTTAGAAGTAATATGTTGGCATTTTGACAAGAAAATATTTATTGAACTCTATTTTTTTAAGAGTTCGACTCTTGTTTTCTAAACATTCTTTCGCTCACTAATGGAAGGTTTAGTTAAGCTCTTTTTCAAAGAACTTTGAACTCTTGGTTCTTATGTCACAAGCTTTTATTTTAGCATGAACATGGCTTGTTCTTCAAAGTCGGACAATGAATAGTGGAGAGGCAAACTTACCTAATATGCGAGAACATCCAGAGTGACAACTGTTGTAAAGTTGACATCTCGAGTTGTTTGTTTCTCTGCATAATTAACAAATAAATGTTCAGTTTATAGTTGATAACAAGAGATCTTAAAGTCCTAGAATTAATATTTCATAGTTCAAGTGCATGCCTTCTTACGTCAAATGAAATGAAGCTTGAAATCCCCTGTTAAAAGTAAACAAAATGTTATGCAAGAAAAGGATGTAGCTTTTTACTTCCCACTACTTTAAGTTTTATGCATTTTCCATTTGAAAGAAATCCCAAATTAGAGATTGCATTTTTAATAGATTGTGCTCGTTTTATGTTCGGGTCGGGCCAACCGTTGTACATCTATAAGCATATATTTGAAGAAACAAAAATCTGAAACCCAATGTGAATTTCATATTAGCTATTTACAACAATTCCCTAACCCGTTGATTTGTCTCCTTTTGTTAGTACCTTCGTGCTCGTTTTATGTTTGGGTTGGGCCAACCCATTGTACATTATAATATTTAAAGACACTAAAATTAGAAAACCAATATGCATTTCATACAAACCATTTACACCAATTCTCTAATTAGATTTTGTCCTACTCGCATACTCATATTGGATAAATAAACTACACAAGACTAACCGTTGGATTAAGGTTGGTTTATATCGTTTTATTGTGCACCTATAATAGATAGTACCCTTGTCTATGTTTTCCATTTGAAGAAAACACCAATTAGAGATAGTACGTTTTAACTGATTGTGCTCGTTTTATGTTCGGGTTGGCCTAACCCATTGTGCATCTATAAGTACATATGGGTATAGTATATTGATGAGAAGAAATCAAATTTAAATACTTCCTTTACTAAAAATTAAAATGAGTTTAATTACACTTAGCGGGTAGTTTGGAACAATACTTGCGATACCACCAGATAAAGAATGTCAACGTCGGGCCAGCTGTGATAAGACAACTGGAGAAACTAGCCGGTGTGAACCTACCCCGCAAATACCGCAAGTTGCCCCAAAAATGGCATGTTCAATGAAAATGAATTAATTATTGATATATAATTATTTGTTCTTCAATTTTAATTTTAATTTCATATGTACTTACTCGAATACGACCAAGCATATAATTCAAAATAAAAGATGGCTTTTTGAAACGGGAGGTTTTCGTTTGCTGGAGGGTGCATTTCAACGATTGCCTTTATCTGGTCTAGATTGGCCTCGATACCCCTCTGAGTCACCAAATATCCAAGAAATTTTCCATTTTTGACATCGAAGATGCACTTCTCCGAATTAAGTTTCATCTGGTACTTTCGTAACTGGTCAAATGGTTTCACTAAGTCAGCCAGAGGATCTCTCTTCCGCCTGCTTGTCACCACTATGTCATCAACATATACCTCCATGGTCGTGCCGATGTTCTTATTGAAAACTCAGCTCACCAACCTTTGATAAATAGTGCATGCGTTATTCAAACCAAATGGCATCACCTTGCAGCAATAAGTGCCCTTATCATCCACGAAAGAGGTCTTCCCCATATCGGGCTCGTCCATGGTTCCTCTTATTCTGAATGATGGGTTTGAAATTTGGATCTGCATTTAGTTTGTGGCAAAGCACTCCGGGATCGATTCTGGGCATATCTTCTGTCGAGAAAGCAAAAATGTCTTTGTTTGCTTGCAAAAATTTGGTGAGAAGCTATTTCTCTCACGTTGAGATTTTGGCTCTGATCTTGGCTTTCTGCTTTGGCCTCTCCAAATCAAGAATTACATACTCCGTGTCTTCGCCGGCCTTTGACTCTAGCGTACAATCATCTTGGGAGTCGAGGTCAATGTCAAATTCCTTGAAGGCTTGAATCTAGCCCCCATGCTTTGATTGCTACGAGATGTTGGTAGTCAGAGTGGCCACCTCAACTAGACCGACTCTCCTGATAAAATTAAAATTGGAGACTACATAGGAGCGGGCCCTGGCTTGATCTCTTGATTCCCTCCACTCTAGTAGGGGTGGGATCGGATCATTTGATGGTGAGTAGAGGGGATGACCCTCATGATATGTATCCAGTTCCAACCAATGATTACATTTAGCAGAGATAGACCGTCGAGGACATTGAAGTTGATGATGAGACTTAAAGGGTTCGCCACGACAGGCAGTTTAAGGGTTCACACAGTTTGGACTAGTGTTCCCTTAAAGACCATTGGAATGGATCTGAACTTGGTGATGTCGTTAAGTAGCCACATTCACTCTACTGTATCTTTGAAGAGAAAATTGACTCTGGCCCCTCCATCTATCAAGATATTATTCACCTACGCATGAGCAATTTGCAAAGTAACAACAAGGGTATCATCATGAGGGCAACAACCTCTTCCAAGTCTCAGTCCAAGAACATCAAAATGTTACCATCGATTGGGAATTGTTTGTTAATGAAGGTGACCATCTTCAGTTTTTTGCATGCAACCCTTTGCTCCTTACTTGTGGACCCTACATATTCTTGAGCTCTGGTATCTTTGCATGCCCCTTCTCCCCATCGTCTTTGTTCCCCAAAGTCGTCATACGGTCACCGTTTTGCCTATCTTCCTTCGCCTTCTTGGTTACGAATTCCCAACGCTGACCACGAACGAGCAAATCCTTAATAAATTCCTTATAGTTTGGCCACTGGCCTTATGGTAGTTGTAGTATTCTTTTGTGTGGGGATTTAGATTCAGTATTGGGTGCGGCTTTTTGAAGAAGGGTTTGTCTCATATCTCATTTAGGACATTTTGTTAGGGAGGTGTTTAATTTGGTATAGGATAGGGGTAGAAGAAAATCTCCTGAGGCTCCATTCAAGGTTCTACTCGGGGCTCTAACCGGTTTACCAATCTTGGTTGTCTTCGCTTGCCCCACTGTGCTCTTGCCGAGGCTCATTCGCCCTTCATTTCGTCACACGTGGCTCCATGGTGGAATCCTACTTAAGTGATTTTCCATTCTTTATGTACTCCTTGTCCCTTGAGACTATATCCTCTGCCTTGTCGAAGCACTCTACCAAGGTGATATATTCATATTTGGGCTTATGTAGCTTCCTGCTAAGCTCAAACTCTATGAGGAGTCCATTCTTGAATGCCGCGGCGACCATACTGTTACTCAGCCTATTAACTTCTGCAAATTCGGTGCGGCATCGTTTGATGTACTTCCTAAGGCTTTCATCATTTATTTGGTGGATCAGGAACAAGGTATATATCCCACATTTCACCTTCTTGTATGCAAAGAAAGCCTTCATGAACTCGTCACTTAGGGTTTTGAAGTCCATGATGGACCCAGATGGAAGGCCAACGTACCACTTCATCAAATTCCCTTCGAGCGTGAAAGGGAACGTTTTACACATTAAGGAGTCATTGTGGTTGTACAGGGCCATTGCATTCTTGTACGACATAATATGGCTGAAAGGGTTGGAGTATTCCTTGAAGCATTTCACCCTCGACTGCGTGAACTTATTTACTGGAAGCTCCCACGCTAGGTTATCAGAGAGAGGGTTTCCCTTATAGTGCGATTACGTTCTGCCCTATGAGCACACTTGGCTGGGACCTCCAAGATCAAAATTAAGTCACCTAGGATTATTAAAGATGACTCTTGTCTAGCTCTTTGAACCATGTGACTGCATAGTAGGTGGTTGCGGAGGCTACTCTTGTTTAAGGAGGTGTTTCCGAAGGCGCGAGAGTAAGAGTAGTCTCTTTCATGGTATTTAGGTAAACTATACTAATGACATAGATATCGGTGGTTTCGCAATCTAGCCGAGACTCTAGTTGCAATAAGCACCTTACAGTGTTGCAGATGAGGCCGCATAGTTGCGTCGTAGGTTCTTCATGTCATTGCTCATCCTCTTCAGCATCTAATGAATGGGGTCCACTAGCATGGACAATGTAGGCGGAGGTGGTGGTGGAGCATGACCTTTCTCGGCAAACGTCACAGGTACATTTTCAGCAATAATTGCCTTCATCGCGGGACGGGTTGCATTTATTTTAGGGAAGTCTAGGTCATATGAAGGGTTAGGATGATCGGCAATGAGTGGAGGTAAAGTTGTTTACGGGGGAATATGAATTTGAACTCTAATTGAAATTAGAGCGATTTTTGGGCAGCTACAGTGGTTCCAACCTACATAGACCAAAGACAAGCAATAAGTTCTCGGCGTAACCACTCCCATGGCCAAGTCAGATTGTTACAGTATAGGTAGAAAAAGTGTTTTATGGCTCAGAGTGCCTAACCTTTTGTGTAGAGTCGATTCACTTATTCATAGGCCTTGAGGAGCTGGTACGAGTTGTCTGTCACTTCCCTGAGTCTTCAGAGGAGGTGAGGGTCGGTGGTAGAGCATGTCTTCTTAGACATGTTGTCTATTAGAGCAGAGTTGCATGCTCTATGCACGGCATGGGCAGTCTTGCTTGCCATACCAATCAACCTGACCTAATGTCTCGCAATTGAGGGGAAGCGATGCCTAGATTTGACAAGAAAGCCTCTGAGTGAGGGCAATTGACATGGACAATGTCGTGGAATGACCATTCTAAACATAGTGGTCTCACTTCGCAGGTGGAGTGAACATATATGTATATGCCGAGAACCACCTAATTGCTTTATCCTTTGATATAAAAGGGGTGTATAATGTTGCTTCTACTCTGGGCCTTAGCCGGTGGAGTGGACTTGAGTATTCACTGTTCTAGGAAGGTGGAAATCATGGTCCCACATTGTCACTTGACGAACTAAAAAACAAAATTTTGTTGTTAGATTGAGTATCGAGGTAATACCGCGTTGTATTTGTGAGTTATTATGGATTAAACATGCAATGACAAAATTGAGGTTTAAGCTTAAAAACTCATGCGATTGTATCTGATATAAAACAGGAAATTTAAGTTGTTCACAATCTGATTCAACATGATTGAACTAAACACATTGAAATGGTTTGCGACTTAGGTTTGAGTTTATTAGACCTAGCTGGACCAAAGATCCAAACCCATGACCCACATTCTTATTTAACAACTGATAGGATACTAATATTGAATTCATGGGATTCAAACTTGAGTTCAGAGGGTAGAGCACATTGCTCTAGCCATTATGGTTAAACTCAGGTCTTTTATGACTTATCATTTTTAATTAATGAACAAATGTCATCTATGAGATTTCTACATAGGACCTCTTTTGAAGAAGTGGTCGTTGGCAAGCATAAGTTTATTTATTTGAAGGACTTAGTACTAGTTTTGGACAGACCTGGCATTCGTGTCGTGTTTTTCATGTTCGTGTCGTTTTCGTGTCATACCCGATATCTTAACGGGTCGTGTCGTGTAACACTCGTTAAAATAAACAGGTAAAATGACCCGACCGAAATCGACCCGATAATATTAACAGGTAATATGACCCAACCCGTTACCCGTCAAGGAAAATATATTTTAAACCAATAAATAATCAAATGAAAAACATAATACTAAATAAGTATATACATACCATATTGTCACATCCAAAACATAAAAACACATTTTTCTTTTAAGTATATTTTTGCTTACCTAAATTGATCAAATGGTAAAATTGGAAACTATTGGAATAGAGAAGGGGTTTTTTCGTCCAAAAAAGTTCTAATAATATAAGTGAAATAGAATCTAACGGTACATATTTACTCTCATTTATCTTACGGCTGTTATTTAGTAAAGTCTTTAATAGTTTTTTTAATTAATGTAGAAGTGTAAAATATATAGAAAAATATATATATGAACGCTCGTAATGACAAACTTTACAACTTTCATGAAGAGCTTAACTTCGAAATTCGCCACTATAATCATATAAATCATAGATCAAAATTTAACTGTTGATTATTGTTTACATTTATGCTTAATTGTTCTCATCAAATTTTGTTTTTTCAGATTTTCTATTAGAGGATGCATGAAGATGAACGGTTTGGATCGTTGATATTATATTCAGAGTTTTACGGTTAGTGAAAATATTGCTTGATGTTTATAAGGTTTCTACAAACTATATGACATCAACTCATATTTTAGTTAACCGTAAATATCAAAACATGATATCAAAGATCTGAACCGTTCATCTTCTTACATCCACCAGATGATAATGCTTTCAAAAAAGAAAATTAAAAAAAATGAATTTCAGTAAGAAGAATAAAGCGTAAATGACAATCGACCGTTAAATATAAATTTAAGGTTTATGGATTATAATGTTGGATTTCGAAGCTGATCCATTCATGAAAGTTGTAAAGCTTGTCACTATGAGTGATTGTATATTTATTTATTTTTTTACATTTTTTACACTTCTACAATAATTATTATTAATTTTATTAATTTTGCCCTCAAATAAAAACATTATTCATGAGGGTTTGGAGGGCTTTAAAAATCTAAACGATAATGTAAGTGTAACCATTATCTACTCGTGGAGGAATAATGATGAATCACGAGTGTTTATATATTCTTTCACATTTTTCATACTTGTATGTATGTCTTCTTAGTTCTTGTCTATACAAACACTATACTAGTTTATTTTAATTTTGGACAACAACATGTTAAGTAAAATTTATCCTAGTAATAATAATAAGGAACTCTCATAATAAAAATATATAATGAATAAAACTTTTTTTTTAAACTTATATAGAATAATAATACAAAACTATATATTTAATATAGAATATATTGTATATATTAATATGGCTATTGTATTTTATAATAAATCTTTTAGTAATTAAACTTTAAAATTATCAAAATAATTTTTTTCTTAACGGGTCGAAACGGGTTACCCATGTGTTACCCGCGTGTATACCCGGTATTAATGGGTTCTTAATGAGTCATCTGATAATGACCCGATTAGTTATCGTGTTGACCTAAAACCCGTTATTTTCATATCGCGTTAGAAACTGTCGGTGGTCTAGTTTGGGAGTGCTTAAATTCTTTTAAAAGCATGTCTGAAAAAAAGCTGGGCTGTATTATATCTTTGGTAAGCAAAAAAATTCTTGTTTTTTCACAATTAAGGCCCTTTCTTTCTGCTCGCCGCCTCCTCCAAGCTCCTGCTTGCTATCTCATGAGACCGAAATCCTTTGCTTAGATGACTAGAGTGAGAGAGTGCACATAGAAGCGGGTATGGCTGCTGATTGGGAAAGATAGATCGAGATGCTTGCACCTATGGTAAATTGAGATGGCACGCCAATGTCGTGGCTGCGAGTTGTGGAAGTGGGTTAGGGCCATTAGGCGAGGGTAGGAGCTGGGCTGGGTGGTGGTTGGGTTGTCTGGTCACGATGGCGGTTTGGATGGGTTGTCCGGCAGTTTGGATGGATAGTCTGGTCGTGGTGGTTGTTTGGATGGGTGGTCTGGTCGTGGAGGGGGTTTGAATGGGTGGGGTGGGTCTGCTTGGAATTAATTTTAATTTTATGTTTTAGTTTTTTTCTTCAGATTTTATGTTTTTTAATATATATTAGTTTACTGAAAAATAAAATTAAAATCAATGTCCTTTTTGGTTATTCATGATGAGCCCACCAACTCCCTGGCAAGATGCCTACGGTTAAAAACCACCGACATGTCAAGATCCAAATTGGGACCCTACGAAAGCAAGCTAGTCCCAGGGCTCGCGGGGGTTCTCGTGTAATTGAGCCTCCACCTTTTCCCGGACCTTCAACCCTTCTAACTGTCTTAGTTATTGCAAATTTATAGAAAAATTTACCAAATACTTGAACATTATTTTTCTATTCACAACACTTTACAAAGTATATTTTACGAAAATATTTTTTTACAAAAACGTAGCAATACCAAACTAGACCTAATAACTCAACCTTATATCTCGTTTATTATGACGTTGAAGATGAGAGTGGAGACAAGCAAAGTTTGTGTAAAGAAACTGCATTCAAATATATTCTCTTTGAAAAGAAAAGAATAAAATGAACAACTTCACTTGTACAACCAACCAGCATGGTGCATGGACAATACTCTGAAAAAAGTCTTTCTTTTGAAGTGCTGCTTCTAAGTTCAAAAGGGATGTAAAATACACCTCAAAACTTGGAGAGGAAAAATACTATTTTTTCAAAAATTAATCCATAAATTAATCATCATTAACAATCCAAACATCACAGCCCACCATCTCAATGACTTTAAACCTACTGATCCAGATAAATTAGGACACGGAATCTTGTGGTGGCGATATGTGCACATCGGTTGCTTCCTGCATATGACAACAATAAAAGTGAATAACTTACACCACAAGGGAAAAAAAATCAGATACAAAATGCTAAAACATTGATCAATTTTTATTTGCAAAGCGTGCAGCATCAAGAGCGCACATATATTTGGCAAGAAAACATTACCGAAGATACATATACATGAACAAGAATCAAATTTCAATGTTCAAAATCTTTTCTTATTTCGACCCTCGATTATATAATCACTGCATCCAAATCCCAAAGAGAGATTTAAAACAGTTTTTGTGCATGTAATTAGCTGATGACAAACCTGGTTGAGCAGAAAGCGATGACGTAATCTGTGCCCGAGCAAGTAAAGATACTGGTCGGATCATCATAAGCATAACTGTAGGCAGTAGGGCATGCTTCTTTGAACTTCTTGGAATAATATGTGGGTTTACACACCGCAGCATTGCCATAACGCCCTCGGCAGCAGTACTCATCTGTGTTGAACACGTCACACGCGCTTCTGCATCCAATATTCTTCCCATTTGCCTTGACAGCTAGCTCTTTCGGGCAATTCGGTCTCAGGTCCGTTTCACAACCAGATACACTGCAATTTCCCGTACCATTTAGAGGTGTCACAACCAACGGCAGGTTGAACCCGTCAACAAGGCTCACATCATAAAAGTCTTGCTTGGCCAATGTGAATTCGGCGAGTGTTGCTGGGGGCTTTGCTGAGGCTCCACACTGGAGGGTGCTGCTACAGCCGGTCTGGCATGAGCCATTGCCATTTTTGTCAAAGTTGCAGCCTGTTCGACCCCATATCCTGCCAGACCAGCTAACTGGGGCAGTGAACAGGATTGACTGGCCCGGTTTTAGCACAAAACTACCAGCAGTGAAGTTGTCCGCAGGAATCACTGCAGGCCAGACTGTCTCTTTGCAATTGTTTACAATGGTGAAAGTTCTAGCAGATTCGGATAACTTTGGTCCTGCAAACATCCAAGAAACCAATAGCTCTAAAATTTGACATGAAATATTGGTGCACAAATTAACTAAAAGGGTTGTTAATTTTTTCCACCCTTAATTTACTCCAAGGATGTGACAGATTAATATTTTGAATTTCGATCATATTGATTTGAGCATGTTTACAAAAGGACCGATACTACATTCTAGTCAATGCCATTATCCACACAAACTGTGGAAGAAACATAAACCAGAAAAATTGATATGATCAAGAAATAGGATAATGCTAGGGAGACCAAATTTTTAAACCAAATGATGTGTCACCAATAGGAAATAAGCATGTCCATCAACACTAAAGTAAAATCCAATCATCAACATCCACATCATTTGGTTTAGAAATTTGGTCTCCCTAGCATTACCCAGGTAATACCTGAAAGAAACATAACAACTGGTAAAAGTGGTAACATTAACAGATTGAATTGTTTTTCCATTTTTCTTACTTCCTCTGCCTATCAATCGATCTTTGTTCTTTCTAACTTGAGGTCGATGAAATTACATGAAGAATTGCGCTAAGAAAGTTTGACAATATGCACATATAAAGGAAGAGGGTGGAGAAGAATACGTGTGGAGAAAGCACTAGTAAACCAAAGCAGTAGTAATACATGGATTCTTTTTGGCAATGTTAGCGAATCTGATTCCTTCCCTAATCCTTTCCTGCAAGTTTGTTAAGGTTCCCTACCACTGTTTCTACTTTTTCCCACATCAAAGCTTAATAAAAATCCCCGTTTGCAGAAACTATCCACTCCTTTTTTCTTTTTAATTATTACCAGGGTAACTAGCAACAGCTGTCATGCCAGCATTTCAACCATTCCAATTTTTATTAAAAGCGAGGTACGCTTTCTGTTACTCGTAAGGTCTGGAGTGGTTAAACATAAAATACATTCATGTTGAACTAATGTTATGAAGACTAATTCTACGGAGAGAAGGTTGGTAGGGTAAATCTATATAGTGCGTCTAAATTGCTGATAAGGAATTTAGGATACAAAATTATACAATAGCAAAAACATAAATGGAGAACAGAAAATAGAAATAAAGGTAAAGCATTGGCAGACCTGCACTTTGCTGAGGATCAATTCCAACACCATCTGCACAAAAGTGAGAAGAAATAAACAACAAAATTTCAACACCGAAGGCAGTGATAACCTGAAAATTAAGAGGTCTTGCAGAGCCCACTGTATAAGTATAAAATCTACACTGTCTTCCAAGATACTGTATCATCTTTCCTTTCTTAATATTCTTCCCTATGATATTGACATACATTTACTTTTGTTAATATCAATTTCTTCTAATTTCTGTTTTGATCTCTTAGGATATGGGAATCATATAGTAATCAAGCTAACAAAACAAAGCTTGTTGTCCTCAAAGGGAAAAGGACTGAGATACCTTTACGTGGTGGCAATGAAGAAAGATTATGAACTGTTCAAACATTCTATACAAATTCTAAAGTGCACTTATGTAAAGTCGCTCTATACATTCCCTAAATTCAAAATTCGATCTTTATTCGAGTTTATACCACTTATGCTATAGATGAATTATAAATTCGAGTTGTCAATAAAAAAGAACACAAGATATAATCTTCATAAGTGTATTGCAATCTCATACTTCGGAATATGAAAAATGGGATGCCCAATTACCAAAAACCAAAAACCCTAATTCGATTCCGATCAATGCCCTAAACCCCACAAACAATCAATCGAAATTTGCGATCATACATAAATCATCAATTCGGAAAGTCACAGACTTCACGAGACAACCGAAATGTACATCAACATGCAAAAGCCCAGAAATCGAATTACCGCTGGTGATGGTAGCGCTGGTTTGGGGAGGCACTTTGAATTCCTCGGCAGCGAATTTCAGCACGGCGGTGAAAGGGGCTACTTCCGGAACGCTTAACGTTAAAGGAAAAAAAAAGTTCCCAACAATTTGATTGAATTTATAAAAAATTATGAAAAAGCGAAAGAGGAATTGGAATAGGTTTATACGATACGAACACTTTCAAGGGGAGCTTTCCACGTCCCGCCATTTTATTTTCTGTGTTCGAGAGAAAGGCCCTTATAATTGTTTCGTTCCTATTATGGATATTCTTTAATTGTATGATTATGTAAATTTTAAATAGATTTGGTTTCTAAATTATTTATTACTCTAATTAATTTTTTATTTTTTTATTTTTTATGATTGTATTTATTTGGAAGACAGGTTAATCCTTTCTTCTTATTTTACTATTAATAAAGGCAGAAATACAACATAAGAATTCTTAAGCATTCTACAATCTCTCAACTCTTTCTCTTTTCTGCACCCCTCTCATTCTCAATTAATTATAGGCCACAATAATTTTGAAGCATGGACATTTTGATATTATCGGGACACATGCAAATTGGGATTGATTCGACATTCAACATTGAACTACTTATATTTGTTGGAGGTAATATTGTCACTTGACGAACTAAAAACAAAATCTTGTTGTTAGATTGAGCATCGAGGTATATACCTGTTGACCCTAAAAACTACCAAGCCTACGTGGCGCGCAGGCCGAGTAATCTATAAGCTAACTACGTCCTTCGGTGAATGCGGGGCGTGCCAACTCGTCGGCCGAGCTCGGCCGAGGAGTAAAATTTGTTGATGTTGCGTTGGGTGCGCTGCTGACTTCTTGATCTTGCGATTGTGGCTGAGGAAGGAACACGTCTCGGCCTTCGGGTTCTAGAGCCTGAAGACAAGGCTGCTAACTTAGCGAAGTTCAATATCAAATTCGGCTTTTAATGTGCCGAATGTAGTAACTCGTAACACCTCACTTTGCCGAGAAGGCTGATGAGATGACCTCGAACAACAAGGATTTGGAAATCCTTCTCGACCGAGACTTGGATAGATAACCAACCGTCCTCGCCGTAGTGCTGTTGATGCCAACGGAAGATGCTGCGAGACCGGCTGATTCTACGGTGACAGAGCTATCTATGCCGACTTAAGATATCACCGGTTGCTTTCACAGTGCTGTTGATGCCAACGGAAAATGTGTCAGCGAAAAAAGAAAATAAAAATCTCAAAGTTGTTGAGAGAGTTTGCGCAGGGCAGTTATGTGTTGAATTGGAGAGGGCTTTGAATGATGCATAGCCTCCTCTATTTATAGCATCGGATATCTTTAAAGTCGAGTCGAAACCCTACCCGAACTAGGTCTTCTTCTCCTGATCAAACACCAACTCGACCACTCCTATTTTCACTAGGATTGTGAACCTAGTCCTTTATTGAGCCGGATTCACTTCCGGGTTATTAATTTTGCCGAGACTCCTTATTGCGCTAGGACTCGACTTGCAAATGTAGCATGACCTAGCCGGCCTAGGTTTAGAAGCCCACGTACTAAACGATCCAAGGCTCCCTTGTTGGCAGGCCTTCCGGGCCGAGAATGATTTTATACTCGGCCCAAACTGATATTTTGGGCCCAAACATTGCCCCCTCGCTTCTGAGGTCCTCGGCCCAAATTCTTTGGTCGAGTTTCGACCTTGAAGAAGCGAATCTAATACTCATAACCCAAGTACTCTATTTCCAAGGCGCATTTATTGAGCACGATTGCACGATCTTGATCCTGCTGACCACTACACCACGTGGCGTCTTTTAACACGGCCAATCCCTAATAATGACGTCTAAGGCGTGCGGTTACCTGAACCGTCATGTAATCATGACCTTATGGCTGAACATAGCCACTCTACCTCAATCCGCGAGCCACTTGTCATCGTGCAGACGCCGAAACGTCTTTCGCCATTAATCTCGCCGTCACACTGAAGGGAAAATTTTGTCCTAGCTAAGAAAAAGTAAGAACATTTGAATACATATGCAAACTATTAACACATTAAAGTAGGCATGCATTAAAAAACAATTCATAAAACCCATGACTTTCAAAGCCTAGTATATGGTGAACCAATAAACTCTTTAACAACATTAAAGAGAAGGAAAGATTTAGAGTTTCTTTACCCTTGAAGCTCATCCTTGATTACACAAGGGATTCACCCAAGTGGAGGGCCTTCAACTCACCTCCTTGCTCATTGGATCTTCCTTGTGATTTTCCTCCTTTTAGTGCTCCTTTGCTTCTTTGAGGATTTGTTCTCCAAAACATCAAAAGCTTGATGTCTCTAAGTCTCCACACCAAGGATGAAGTGTGAAGATGAAATGGATGACTTAGAGAAGAAAAGATTGCTAGCTAAATCCCCTCTAAGTGGCCGGCCTCTTTAGAGAAAAAGAGAGAATAGGTTTCACCTCTTTTTCATCAAGAAAACCCTAAATGAAAATAAAGCTATAAAGTTGAATTTATACTTCATCACATGTGAGTGGCAAACTTGTAATTAATCCAAGTTTGACATTTCTCACCCTAATGGCCGGCCATATCAAATTGATTGGGCTAATTGCCCATTTTGTTTTAGTTGTCATACAACTTAAACATAATGGGCCTTGTGGACCAAAACGCTTTTGGGCCCCGAAGTCCAAAACCAACTTAAAAGCCCAATACGAACCTTTCGTAAAATTAATTAACTAATTAATTAATCTTGATCATTCTCAATTAAACCATTTAATTGCTTATCCATCTCATTTATATTTCTTCACTTTCACCCTTACTCGGTGTACGATCCATTAGGTTCCAATTAGCGAGGCAGTGGGTGATTGTTACTCTTAACGATCGATTATGAATTGAAACAACATTTCAATTCTCCCTTTGATTAGTGTTTGCTAATCTTCAAGGCTTCCACAAACCATGAGTGACACCTAGCAGCATATCATGGTTACCCAAGCTAAGTAGAAGTTGTTGGATAACCTATCTAGTTACAACTACAATGCAATACGGTCATTCTCTAATACAATACTCTTAATCACATTGTTTGATTGATAGTTTGTTTCATGTCTACTATCCAATGTGATACTTCTCTATATGATTCAATTGAATATGATTTGGAACAAATTTCCTAAGTCATATTCATATGCTTTGGCCAAAGACTCCCGAATCATATCTTAGAGTATTCTCCTTCCACCATGGAAGGTTAGAGATCCCTTGTTGTGCATTCATATGCCTACATGACTAGATAGCTTGACCCCAACAATGCCGTGGACACTCTCAATGGAATGTCTTTGACATGATCAAGGATCAAGGACCTAACCATTAGACATCTATGATGCCTCAGGTCAAAGGACTACTTTGCATATTGCAACTATCGAGTTCTTACATGACATGTATGTTCGAACTCTCTTTTGATCGTTGTTCAGTGTACTCGATTACTCTTTCGAGCACCTATGTGTTTGTCTTAGTGTCCAACACTAAATTACTTGAGACTAGTCATACTCACGCTTGAGATGACACAACACATACTAACCTTAGCGGATTGTCAATGCCTAATTGGCAATCCTATGGCTAGGAACGTTTTAGGAATGAACATAAGAGAAAGGTCTCGTTAATCCAACTTACTTGAATCATTTATCTCTTAGATCAAATACATTCCTTGGATTCCCTTATTGCTTAAACACATGATACAATAAATAGTGATTAACAATAAGCTTTGCCCTTCATTAAACATATAAACGTTTAATACAATAAGTATTCCAAAAGCTATTACATCAAATGAGTGGCTTTGTGGGCATACTTCCAACACACACGCAATCGTGCGCCCCCAAAACCTGAGACCCTCGGTCTTCTCAACTGCATTTCCTGAATGTTCATCATGATCAGCGATTTCTTCGGTCGATTTTACCCTTTATTTTGAATTTCGAACGATTGCACTTCCTTCCACAACTCTATAAATACCGAAATTCTCTCATTTGCACTTTACGCTCTCAAAATTTTCTGAAATTTCTTGCTATTGCTCTCTAGCGCATTTCTTTTTTCCAGGTCTTCGTCTTCAAATCTCCCAACCCAGAAAAACCCCTTTCACATCGTACTTTTTAACCCTCCTACAATGGCCTCCTTCATCTCTAAGCTTTTCAGGGAATGTGATCAGTGTCAGAAAATTCTTGATCGAAGCTCAATCAAAACCATACGGTTTGAAAGTGACATGAGCACTTCTCACCAAATCTTGGGTCCTATTTTTAAAGCGGCAGTACCATCAACCATTACTGGACTTCTCCAGGAGCATTGCTTATCACCCTTGCTCCAAGGGTTTGAATGGTCGAGATGGGATGCGGTAAGGCCTCAAGGCTCTTGGCCTTCGACCACTACAACCTGGGCAGCCTAGGCAGCCTGGGTTGTTCGAATGGAAAAGCTCTTCGGCGAGCAATGGAGAGCCCTCGGCATCTACGACGCCATTCTCCTCTCGTCTATGGATGTCGTTCTCGACAAGGAGCTCCTCCTAGCAGCCCTATGCTTCTGGTGTTTGGCCACCAACACCATGGTCCTCCCTCTTGGTCCCATTGGCCCCACCATTCTTGATATCATCGCCATTTTGGGAACTTCAGCATCTGGAATCCCCATCGATGCTGCCCTCTCTGGGTACCCGTCGAACCTTGACCTGAAGACACTTTTCGACAGACGGGCATTTGAGACGTTGAGCAGTGAGGGTCAAACACCCTCGAAAGAAGACGTTCAAAAACTTCACAAGAACTTCTTCAACTACAGCACTCTCTATCTCCATTTTGCCGGCCGAGGAGAAGAGGCTATGCGAGAAGGGGAACATGAGGCTTTCCTCTTCTATTGGTACAACAAGTACATTTGTTGTACTAAATCTAACAAATGCTTGGTCGAGAACATGCCGGTGGCCGAAGCCCTGGCTAGTGGTCACGCCCTGTCACTTAGCTCCAACATTCTTGCCCATCTATTCCGCTGTCTGGCCAAGACGACCCTTCATAAGATCGACCCATACCAGAATGGTCCCATCTGGGTCTTTCAACTCTGGCTGCAAGTTTACTTCGCCTCCCTTCGGCCGGCAATCGTCGATTTCTCGCTAACGGAAGCGCTTGGACATCAGCTGGCCTCCCGACCAACACATCATCACCAAGCCGAAGAGGTATTTAGATACTTTTTCGCCCTTGATGACCTTTCCAACGACGAGTTCTTGATATGTCATCGTCGAGAATATCCTTCCTCAATCAAGCTACCTACATCAATGTGGGGCGCGGATGAAGATGCCGACCTTCGTCAGTCCTGGGGGTCATTCGTGCTCACTCACGACCTTCCTCTCGGCTGTGATGGGAAACGAGCGGGCTGGGAAGTGTACCATCCTAACTTCCTTGCTCGACAGCTTGGTTACCTCCAAGGCTGCCCGGTCCCCCTTCTCTCCTCACGAACCATCCTAAGCCGTGGACGCGAACCTGGTTCCTCGGAGAAGGAATGCAATATCGCCAAGAAGGAGTTTCAAGAGCAATGCCAAAGTTTCCGCCATCGACCGGCCACCCCAGAAACACTTAGCACCGATACTTTCGGCGAGTGGTGGGAAAAGTATACCCAAGAGTTCTTTGGTGTTCCAGTCGAAATCGTTTTGGACAAACTTTTCGGTGGTCGACCTAAGAAGGCTTCTGCCTCCCAAGCCCAAGGTAACTGTTTATTTCTCATTTTTTCCCTTCAATTTTGAACTATTGATCTGCTTTGCTGATTTTTTTTTACGTTCTCAGGTAGTCGACCGTTGAAAAAGGTGGAGGCGGTTGTTGCAGCTGTGGCCAAGAAAAAATCGGTCGTCTCTAAAAAGACAGAGACTGCTGCGCAGGCCTTGCCGAGTAAACAGCCTCGTCGAGAAGCCGAGCCGACCGCCGAACCTCCTCGGCCCGCCAAACGGGTCAAAAAACTGGCGAAGAAAGGAGAACGGGAGATTCACGTTATCTCTAGTCAGACTACGGGAGCGACGACTCCCGGCGCTTCCCCTTCTCCCCCCGTCGGCCAAGCCTTGGTCGAGAAACAGCCCACTCCGGCCGTAGAAACAGTCCAAGCACGGCCTGTTTCTGAGGTCGGTACACCAGTTGTTGTTCCCTAGGTCGAGGCTGCGCCAGTCCTGGAAAAGGCAGTCCCTGCGACTGAGGGAACTTCTCCTGTAAATCCAAAACCTTCGGTCTTCGTCCTGGAAGAGAGCGAGGGGAGCGACGAAGTTCCACTGGCGAGTCGCCCTCATCCCCGCCGTCAACCTCCTCATGTGTCCTAGGCGGCTGTCCGAGTCGGCCCTTCTACGGCCGACCGTGGAAAACAACCGACCGGAAAGCCAGCAGCGGCGGAGGAAACGCCCGTTCCTCCACCGGACCAGGGCCTCAATCCTGTGTCCGAAGTGGCTGTCCCAGTCGGCCCTTCTACGGCCGACCGTGGCAAGCGACCTGTAGGAGAACCAGAGGCGACGGTGGAAATGCCCATTCATCCTCAGGACCAGGACCTCAATATTTCTTTGCAGGAAGCCACTTCGGCCTTCGTAAGTACCCTCTACCGCCTTTCCTTGATTATTTTCCTGCCATAAAACTAAACCAGGAAAATACTAACTGTCAGGTGCCTGCATACTCTTTTTATCGAAACTTCTATGCGCCGAAGGGTGTTATCTATATTTCTTGGCCGCCTCAGTGGCCATCGAATGTAGATAACCTCCATCGGCCGCGTGAATTGAGAAGCAGTCTAAGATACTGGGCTCGGCCGTTAAGTTCTTTAGGTTCGAGCAACGATCCTGAAGACATGGTCGAAGTCTCCTCTCGGCAGGTTAAAAGAAACGAAACCTTCTTGCTATCTTTTTCATGATTTCTTTGAGCTTAACCTGATTTGTGTGTGCAAGCTTCATGGGAAGTCGAATTCAAAGCTCTATTGTCCAGCACTACTAGAGGGGCTGGTCCTTCGGCCGCCACAACTGAAACTGCTGATTCAACTGCTTTGGCTCGGTTGCAAGATGTCTTGTTGCTTTCGGCATCGCAAGTCCTTGAGCGTAAAGGTCTTGATTTGCTTGGTGCGTGTCTAAACGACCTCGGAGCCGACGGTCAACTGAACGGCGAGGCCATCGTTCAGGCGTCATTTGCCTTGGAGCGGGTTCGGGAGACCTTTAGTATCTTCAAAAACGCTCTAAATGCCGAACAAGACCTGCAGGCTGCCACGGTCGTTCAAGATACTATCCGTCCAAAGATTGACACTTTAAAGGCCAAATGAGAGGCCTTGGCCGACCTTGACCGTCAAATGGCCGAATTGGCGAAACGAAGGTCGACCATTGCTTCCGAGCTTGCCAAGAACTTCGAGTCGGGCGGCAAAGCTTGCTTAACCGAGTATGCGGCGAACACAAAACGGGTCGAGCAGTTGAAGCTGGACAAGAAGAACCGGCAGGCTGAGGTCATCATGGGCGAAGTGCGGTGGTTGGAGCTGAAGGCCCTGCTCGGCACTCTTCTACCTTCTTCGCCTTGAATTTATTTTGACTTTTATGTAAACTGGTCGACCCGCTCACTTTGTATACTCTATCGATCTTAATGAAATGAATTTTTACTCCCGCATTTCCCAAGTGACCGGATAGTACTTCTTCAGAAACTGCCCATTGATTGGTAATTTATGAACTAAACCGGTCCGATCTCTAAGATGATACGCTCATTTGCCGTATACTTTATGTACAACAAACGGCCCTTCCCAATTTGGCGACCACTTGCCGAACCTAGGGTCTTTTAGTCCTACGGGCAACACCGTTTGCCAAACAAATTCACCCTCGCCGAATGTTTTCTGTCATACCTTTTTATTATAGGCTCGCTCGGCGATCCGTTTTTGTGCCACTAGCAAGTTATAAGCATCAAGTCGCGCTTCTTCCAAATATTCCAACTCCTGTCTCATGGACTAATTATATTCGGCGCTAAACAAACTACTTTGTTCAATTAGTCGTAACGAATTTATGCTTAACTCGACTGGTAACATTGTATCGTGTCCGTAGGTTAATGCATACGGAGTTGTCGCAGTCGCCGATCGAGGCGATGTTCGATATGCCCATAATGCCTCGTTCAACTTCAAATGCCACATGCCAGGCCTTTCTTTTATTATTTTTTCGAGAATGTCGATTAACACTTTATTACTTGCCTCGGCCTGCCCATTTGCTTGTGGATAATACGGTGTAAACTGTTCGAGCTGAATTTTCAAATTTGCCGTATACTCTTTAAACCTCTCGGCTGTAAAGATTATGCCATTGTCAGTTATGATCGTTTCTGGTACGCCAAATCTGGTCACAATGTGTTCCTCCACTAAGTCGCAAACTTCTTTAGATGTTAGCTTAGCTTATGATTTCGCTTCGACCCACTTAGTAAAGTAATCGGTTGTTACTATTATCCATGCGTGCTTGGCAGCCCCAGAAGATGGCGTGATTTTGCCGATTACGTCCGTGGCCCATCCTCTAAACGGCCATGGTTTAATGACCGAATGCAACGATTCGACCGGAACCCTTTGTATAGGCTCGTGAATCTGACACTGTATGCATCCTCGTGCAAACTCGATACAATCCTTTAGTATTCTTGGCCAAAAATAGACGTGTCGTCGAAGTAGCCATCACATTTTTCGTCCGGATTGATGAGCTCCGCAAACCCCTTCATGGACTTCTGTGATTGTCTGAGCACCCTCTTGGGGGCCGAGGCATAGCAGTAATAAACCATCCTCGCCTTTTCGGTATAACTCATTTTGATACATGACATAGTTCGTGGTGTGAACTCTTGTCTTGCGATTGTGTTTACCATTGAGATTGTCAAGATACTGCATAATGGGCTTTCTCCAATCATCTGGTATTGCCTCGACGGCGCAAACATCTATAAGGTCGTCTCGATATAACAACGAAGGTAAAGACATGACTCTTGTACGTATCACGTTATCGCGCTGAAGGACTTGTTGGTTAACCAAGGCCGGGTATAGTTGTCACAACACGGGTATTTCTCGGCCTAATTTGCCTCCCAGGAGTTATGCGCCGGAGGCGATTTGAGCCAATTCGTCTGTGTCGGTATTATGAGTCCGGGAGATATGTTTAAATGTAATACCGTCAAATGATTCGGGTAAATAGTTGGCGACCATGTGGTAAGGTGCCACCAGGGTACAACTCATGCAGCGAAAAGAACCATGAAGTTGGTTAATCACAAGTTCGGAGTCGCCGAGGACGAAGGCGTGGGTCGCCCGCAGGTCATGAAGGATTCCAAGGCCGATGATAAGGGCTTCGTATTCGGCCTGATTGTTGGTGCATTCAAAATCCAGCTTGAGTGAAAAATACCAACGATCGTGGTTTGGGGATTGAATGACAATTCCAACGCCAACCGAGGATGACGTACTTGAGCCGTCAAAGTACACCGTCCAGTGGTTGTCGCGCGGTTGAACCATGCCGATTTCGACGTTGTTGCCCCCAAACCCATATGGGGAAGGGTGTTGAGCAAGGAAATCAGCCAGTGCCTGGCCTTTGATAGTTTTCTGGGCCACGTATTGCAAGCTAAATTCGGACAACGCCATCGTCCATTTCCCAATGCGGCATTTGACGATTGGTCGGGTGAGCATGTAGCGGATGACGTCGGTCTGAGCAATGACTTGGGTGACTGATGGGAGCATATAATGCCTAAGCTTGGAAGCGGCAAAAAATACGGCTAGACACAGCTTCTCGACGGCGGGATAATTGATCTCTAGTTGATTGAGATTCCGGCTTAGATAAAATATAGCCTGCTATCGGCCGGCGTCGTTGTCTTGCGCGATGAGGCAGCCGATAGACTCTTCGGCCGCTGAGATATAGAGCTTAAGAGGTTTACCGCGCCAAGGGGGAACGAGGACATGTGGTTTCGTGAGGGAGACTTTGATTTGCGTAAACGCCGCCTGATGCTCGTCGTTCCACACAAATTTATCTGAGTCTTTGAGTTTCAAAAGCGTGGAGAACGCTTTCATTTTACCGGCCGAGTTAACGATAAATCGGCGGAGAAAATTTATCTGACCGAGTAAGGACTGGAGTTGTTTCTTCGTCGTTCGTGGTGGGGTATTGATGATTGCGCGTGCTTTATTGTCATCCATTTCAATCCCACGGTGATGCACGAGGAAACTAAGGAAATTACCGGCTGACACGCCGAAGGCACATTTGGCAGGGTTCATTTTGAGGTTGTGATGTCGCATGCGAAGGAAAGCCTGTCGGAGGTCATCCAGATGTGTCTGCCGGCATTTAGATTTGATTACAACATCGTCGATGTAAACTTCGACGATGGTTCCAATTAAATCATGAAAGATGGTGTTTATTGCTCGTTGGTATGTGGCGCTGGCGTTCTTGAGGCCGAATGGCATGACAACCCATTCGTATGTGCCGAGTGCCCCCGGGCATTGAAATGCAGTCTTGTGAACATCAATTTCGGCAATAAAAATTTGATTGTACCCGGCATGTCCATCCATAAAAGATAAGATTGCATGATTCGCCGCAGCATCAATTAATAAATCCGAAATCGGCATTGGATACTCATCTTTGGGAGTTGCCAAATTCAGGTTGCGGAAGTCGATACAAATGCGCAATGCACCACTTTTCTTTAAAACAGGAACGATATTTGCCAACCATTCAACATATCGAGCGGTCCGAATGAACCCTGCTTTCAAGAGCCGAACGAGTTCATCCTTGATGCCGAGTTGTACTTCGGTCGAGAATCGTTGAGGCGGTTGACGGAAAGGTTTACACCTAGGTTTAATGCGTAACTCATGCTCGATGAGAGTGCGATCTAAGCCGGGCATCTCGTGGTAGCTTCAAGCAAAATAATCTTTGAACTCCTCAAGCAGAACACGAAGTTCGACTTTCATAGGGTTGGGGAGCAAAGCACTAATAAATAAAGGTCGTGGTTCATCGGCCGTCCCAACGTTAGTTTCTTCCAATGGGTCATTGACTTGGGGCCGAGTGTCTTTGAGCTCGGCCGGGGCAGCTTGAATTTTGTCAAGAGATAAAACGGGACCGTTTTCTCCTTCGGCGAGGAACTCTACGAGGTTAACGCCTGAATTAGGTTGTTTAGAGATGGTATGCCAATGGGCCAGCAGTCGTTCCATAGTACATGAAACCGCGGCCCGACGTTTTTTCCGATCGGTGTCAGACATCGGGATCAGAGGTAAAGTCAGCTAATCTGAGTCTCGCCGAATCCTGGTAGACAGTTTCAGCGCCAACCTCGTAGCTTTCTGAACAGAAATCTGAGTCTGCCGTCCTTCATCATTGAAACCTTGTAGGGTGATGTAGCCGACGTGGTCATCATAATACCGTGCTTGGATCATATTAGTTTCGAACGGTTGATAATCGGCCGGGTGAACAATGATCGATTTACCGTCCAAAAAAATGAGCACTTTATATAATGACGAAGGAATACAGCTGGTTTGATGAATCCAGTCTTGACCGAGCAGTGCATTATACTCGGTATTGCAGTCGACGATGAAAAAGGCGGTCATATGGTTACGGCCGGCGATGTTTACCGCTAAAGAAAACACTCCTTTGGTGTTAGACTTGTCACCAACAAAACTACTCATGGTTATTCCTGAAGGAATGAGTTCGTCGATGGATCGTCGTAAGGCTTTCATTACAGATACAGGTATGATGTTGACTGTTGCTCCGCAATCGACGAAAATCTTGGAGATTGGGTAACCTTCAATATGGGCCGTGACATACAACGATTTTAGATGTTGAAGATTGGCCGAGGAGGGACGGGGAAACAAGATGTCCAAGGCTGTTTTAAGCTTGTCATTGCCATTAGTGGGCTCGTCGTCAGGAGTGACGAAATCAACCTGTGTCGCTTCTTCGGCGACCACATCGCCGTCCAAGAAACTTGGCTGGTGTGTGGTTTGCTGAAATTCGGCAGGCAGAACATGGACTATGCTGATTTCCATATTTTCAATGACTGAATGGCCCATTGGATCTTGGTCGTCTTCCTCCGGAGTGAAGATGACTATATCATTGTGGGGCGGAGCATTTGCGACTAGGTCGCTGTGTATCTCAACATGGTCAGACGCTTGAGTCACACAATCCGACGCTGTATTTTGGTGACTGTTGTCTTTGGACTTACATACATCTAACGTCGGGGTCTGCTCCTGCCGTGTCTGGCGAGCTCGTTCCTCATAGGCCATCCGGGCGTTCCTGGTGTCCAAGTAAGCATCCAATCGTTCCACCTGTTTTATCTCATCGGCCGTCAAACCGAACAAGGAAACGACCGAAAAGACTTCGAAATGGTATCGAAGGTGTTGAAGGTCCTCGAGAGAGAAAGGGAGCTCGGCTGTGTCAATGTCTGTGTAGGGATCGACCTCGAAGCCGAGAACTTTAGCCTCTCGAATGTGCTGGAATCTGGCTTTCATCGCCGGATCAGTGGTTTTCTGGATAATCTGCTCGGCATCGGGGCAAGTTAATGCCAGGTCAAGAGCTTCTTGGCAAGCCTTGGGCAACCCATATAAATCATTGGCGGAATACCTCTTGTGAAACTCTTTCATATATTCCAATGATTCGCCGAGGAATGGGGGATGTAGGTTTCGCCGTACTTTGACGATGGGCTCTGTTGGCGACAATGGGGGCAGTTGGCTTTCGGCCTCTTTCTTAAATTGCTTGAAACGAGCTGTCATTTCGCCAGGCCGAAGAAGAAGTCTGATCCGCTTCTCGGCTGCTTCAATGGTAGTTTCGAAGTCTCGATTGGTTTCCTTTTGCCCTTGTAATTCTGCCATGATTGTCGGGGTTGGCCGATCATCTGCACTCCCTGCCGGTCCTTTCGGCTGCCATTTAGTGGCCGAACCAGGCTGGGCCACTTGTCATCGAGCCAAACAATCTATTCGCTGACGTTTACGTTTCTGAGATTTGGACAGCGCGGTATACATGCCAGTGGGGGAATTATAGCTATACCAACGTTGATCACGTGGTTCAGGAGGCTTAAAACTTATTGGCTTCGCTGATGAACTTGAGCTGCTGGAGTTACGTGAATAATACTCATCGTTATAAAATGGTGCGTCGAAATCAAGACGCCGTCTGACCGAGGTAGAATCATCTGTCTGTTGCTTAGGGCCGAGTCTCTCGAATACTTTGATGCGCTGGCCTTCACTTGGTTTCTTTGACGGTGTTGCCGAGATCGTCGATTGTGGTCGAGGTATCGGCGTTCGAGGCAACTTCCCCTTGGGCTCGGTTAACATGACGCGTGCTTTACAATTACTGCACAAAACTACCTGCCCGTCGTTTTCCTCATCGCTGGAAGTTGACATGGATTGAACTATTGCTGGTCCTGAGAATTCAGTAGGTGGTGCATTGGAAAATAGATCGATCTTGAGTCAGGGCTGAGCATTTTTCTTGATGATGTGTTGCACTGGTGCAAGCTCGATCTTCTCTTTCCCTTTACTTTTAGGCAAACGAGCGTCTACCATGCCAACTGTTGCCGTAGGGAATGGGTCTGTATCGACCGTCATGCGTTTTTCAGGAAATTTTAACTTTCCCTTGTTGATCCAGCTCTGGATATCATCACGAAATACGACGTAATTGTTTGTGGCGTGCTTGGTCGAGTTATGATATTTACAATATGTCTTTCCTTTAAGCTCATCGGCCGTGGGAATGTTATGCCCTGGCCGAAGTTTGATAATCTTTGCTGATAGCAACTGATCAAAAATTGCTTCGGCCTTTATAATATCGAAGGTGTAAACTTTTGAAATTTTCGCTATCCCTTCTGTCGCCGAGCGAATTTTGGCATCCTTGGAATTGACTTGAGGTAATGCCTTGCAAATATATGGTTTATCTATGACTATCTTGGCCGCGTCCACGCTGACGTACTGAGACTCTTCACCTTCGGTCGAAGCATAACTAACCGTGGGATTTTTGTAAATCGTCCCTCGGGACGGGGATTTCGAGATCTTCTCCTCTCGGAGCAAATAGTCGTATTGCTCGACATGCTGGGCTAACTCATACATATCTCGAAAGTTTGCCCCCAAGAATTTCTTTTTGTATTCCACATCAAGGCCGTTTAAAGCAAGCCTGACAAATTCGACTTCGAGTAAAGGCACTCGGCACCAATTCCTGGCTGATTTGAATCTGGCAAGATAATCCATTGGTGACTCATCAGATGCCTGAGCCATCCTTGCTAAAGAAGAGACTGACATCTCCATCCCTGGTCGATAAAACTGCTCGTGGAATTTCTTGACCAACTCCTCCCAGTTTTGGACGAAATTAGGAGGGAGGTTGATATACCAGGCAAATGCCGAGCCGGTCAATGAAAAGTTGAACAGCCGTAACTTATGAAAGTCACTATTAACATCTCTGCATTGCGAGGTGAAACGAGCCACATGCTCAAACGAAGATAGGGATGATTCACCGGCAAAAAGGCTAAAATCTGGGATTTTGAAACCTTTAGGGTATCCGAACGTTTCCACATAAGCCGGATATGGATGGATAAATTTAGGGAACTTCGGCCCTTTTTTCATGGCCGAGTCGATCATCCGCTGAACTTCGATCATATTAACGGGTGTTGCTTCTACTCTCTGGTCGGATCCGTCTGACCTACTATTCGATCTTCCTCATTTTTCCAAGTCAATTGGTTTGAGCCGAGCAGGGATTGACTCAGCCTGTACAATTGGTAACGGATTATTTCTTGGTGGTAAGTGTTGGAGAAGATCAAAAGACCTGCCCTCACTGACCTTACTAACCAGTATTTCCAGCAATTTGGTTTGCTGCTCTTTGGTACTGCGTATCACGTCATGCAGTTTATCGATTCCTCGACTAAACGTCTGCTCGACCTTCCGAGACTGCTCGTCAAGTCGTTTACGAAGAAACGATCTTGTTGGTGGGTCGGATCCTTCACCACCATCCTCGTCGCAATCCTCCATTATCCCCTCATTGAGAACGCAGGTGTTTCTGTTAGGGACTTCTGGACTGCGAAGCTGACCGCCGAGATTAACTTCCTTTTCTCGGCGAGTCGCGCTTGTGGACTCAGGTGTCACGGCGCTAAGGGGATTCTGCGCCTGTGGCACACTTTGTCCTATGTTCTGAATTGGCAAATCGGCTGTTGATTTTCCCATAGCTGTTTTCTTTTTTACCGATCGCGTTTCAATTGGCATGAACTTCGTAGTTTAGCACTGGGTCCCACTGGGCGTGCCAAAATGTTGACCCTAAAAACTACCAAGCCTATGTGGCGCGCAGGCCGAGTAATCTATAAGCTAACTACGTCCTTCGGTGAATGCGGGGCGTGCTAACTCGTCGGCCGAGCTCGGCCGAGGAGTAAAATTTGTTGATGTTGCGTTGGGTGCGCTGCTGACTTCTTGATCTTGCGATTGTGGCCGAGGAAGGAACACGTCTCGGCCTTCGGGTTCTAGAGCCTGAAGACAAGGCTGCTAACTTAGCGAAGTTCAATATCAAATTCGGCTTTCAATGTGCCGAATGTAGTAACTTGTAACACCTCACTTTGCCGAGAAGGCTGATGAGATGACCTCGAACAACAAGGATTCAGAAATCCTTCTCGACCGAGACTTGGATAGATAACCAACCGTCCTCGCCGTAGTGTTGTTGATGCCAACGGAAGATGCTGCGAGACCGGCTGATTCTACGATGACAGAGTTATCTATGCCGACTTAAGATATCACCGGTTGCTTTCACAGTGCTGTTGATGCCAACGGAAGTTGTGTCAGCGAAAAAAGAAAATAAAAATCTCAAAGTTGTTGAGAGAGTTTGCGCAGGGCAGTTGTGTGTTGAATTAGATGGGGCTTTGGATGATGCACAGCCTCCTCTATTTATAGCACTGGATATCTTTAAAGTCGAGTCGAAACCCTACCCGGACTAGGTCTTCTTCTCCTGATCAAACACCAACTCGACCAGTCCTATTTTCACTAGGATTGTGAACCTAGTCCTTTATTGAGCCGGATTCACTTTCGGGTTATTAATCTTGCCGAGACTCCTTATTGCACTAGGACTCGACTTGCAAATGTAGCATGACCTAGCCGGCCTAGGTTTAGAAGCCCACGTACTAAACGATCCAAGGCTCCCTTGTCGGTAGGCCTTCCGGGCCGAGAATGATTTTATACTCGGCCCAAACTGATATTTTGGGCCCAAACAATACCACATTGTATTTATGAGTTATTATGGACAAAACATGAAACGTGCTAATGATAAAATTGAGGTTTAAGCTTAAAACCTCATGCAAGGGATGGTCAACAGTTATGGCGAGCAGATAATCGCGGTTATTTATTCATAACAGTTTAAGTCCTTACCCGCATAACCGTTTATCCGTTGGGTAATTGCATAAATAGGTATACCTATATCCATAACCATTTACAAACGGTTAACCGTATCTATAACCGCATACTCATTTGACCGTAAGCATATACGCGTTAAACAATAACTGCATACATGTTTACCTATTTACCCTTGTTTTACCCCTTTTTTAACAAGTTAAAAATTAAAAAAGAAATTTGTATGAAATGCAGATTAGTGAACTTGGGCCTCTCATGTAAAGGGACAACAGCAGAGAAGCAGACCCACATAAACTTAGACGGAGGGCCTTTTTGAAGCTTCCAAAAATGGAGCGTTCGACTTCGTGATGAGTGATGACTTGTTTGCTTTGTCCCTAAAAAACCCTAATATTATTGATTACTATAATCATCTTTCCCTTTCGCATTAGGGTTTACATAAGTTTTTAATCGTCTAGAAATGGTAATTAGTGGGCAGTGGGGTTGGTGATGCAAAAGCCGTAAGCCTAATACATACACGCAGGAGATGAGAGAGAGGCGGAGATGAGAGAGATGAGCGGCGATGGGAGTATGGGAGAGATCGAATAGTTTTTAGGTTTTTAATTTTTAATTTTTTTTAATTTTATAAATATTAAAGGGTAAATTACATAGTAGCCTCTCAGGTTTGAGGTCTATTGCAATCTTATACAACATCTTTAAAACATTTCACTTTCATACCTCAAGTACTATTTTATTTCAATTTCATACAACCGTTACATTTTCCATCCATGGATCTGTTAAATGCTGACGTGGCTGCCACATATATGCCACGTGGCTGCCAAATGTCTGCCACGTGGCAAATAAAATAAATTTTTAATTTTTTTTTTAAAACCTATCTGCCACTTTTTCTTTTTTTTTCTCTTTCTTCTTCTTCTGGGTTCGGTCCCTTTTTTTTTCTTCCAATTTCAGGTTTTTTAAAAAAAATTAAAAAATTATTTTATTTACTACGTGGCGGACATTTGGCAGCCACATGGCATATATGTGGCAGCCACGTCAGCATTTAACAGATCCATGGATGGAAAATGTAACGGTTGTATGAAATTGAAATAAAATAGTACTTGAGGTATGAAAGTGAAATGTTTTAAAGATGTTGTATAAGATTGCAAATAGACCTCAAATCTGAGGGGCTACTATGTAATTTACCCAATATTAAATAAACGGTTAAATGGTACCTGTTTGTAACCGTGAGTAATATTCATAATCGTTCATTTAAATTTCATGGGTAAACGGTTATGCTCATAACTGTTTATTTATTTAAACAGTTACCCATAACTGTAACTGTAAATTTTAAATGAACGGATAACCGCGATTATTCATACCCGCGGATATTTTGCTCATCTCTACTGTCATGCCATTATATAGTGATAATAAAATAAGCAATTTATATTGTTCACAATCTGATTCAATATGATCGAACTAAACACATCGAAATGGTATGGGACTTTAGGTCTGAGTTTATTAGACCCAACCTAACCAAAGATCCTACCTTTTGTGTAACAACCAACAGGATAATAACATTGAATTTATGAGATTCGAACTTGGGTTCAGAGAGTATGGCCAAACTCAGGTCTGTTTATGACTCATCCTTTTTAATTAATCAACAAATGTTATCCATAAGATTTCGACGTAGGACCACCTTTGACGAAGTAGTCGTTGGCAAGATTCTGTTGATTTTATTCATTTGAAAGACTTATGACTAGTTTGGAAATGCCCAATTTTTTTCAAAAGTAGGTCTGAAAAAAAGCTGGGCGGTATTATATGTTTGTAAACAAAAACATTTTACTTTTTTCACAATTAAGGCCCATTCAAAGCCAAGAAAAACAGGCTTTGAAAACAGGCTTTTTTTTTTTTTTTAAACGCTGGTGAACACTGACTATTTAATGAATTTTTAATGGCAATCCTACCCTTTCTTTCTGTGCATCGTCCCCTTTCTTTCTCCTCGCCTTCTCCTCCAAGCTTGAGCTTGCTATCTCGTGAGATCGAAATCCTTTGGTTAATTGAGATGGGAACGCCAATGTGGTGGCTGCGAGTTGTGGAAGTGGGTTAGGGCCGTTAGGCGAGGGGAGGAGCTACGTTCGGTGGTCTGGTCGCGATGGCAGTTTGGATGGATGGTCTGGTGGTGGTGGTGGTTTGTGGTCTTGTCGTGGTGGTTGTTTGGATGGGTGGTCTGGTCGTGGTGGGGGTTTGAATGGGTGGGGTGGGTCTGCTTGGAATTAATTTAATTTTAATTTCATGTTCTAGTTTTTCTTCTTAAGATTTTATGTTGGGAAATTTTATTTGAATAACCTCTTTTTACACTAAATTTAAATTTAAATTGTTAATTGTTTATTTTACCCTATTGCATAATTACTATTAAGTATAAAATGAAATTAATAATAAAACTCAAATTTATCAATAAACCCATTAAACCCTACCATCACTTCTTGTTTATCCTACGTTCATTCTAGTTAAAAGCATAATAGGTATTGTAGAGAAAAACAAACTTTTTTTATTGATGGATGGTGATTTTGAAGTTTTGAATCATCCAACTAAGGTATGACTCAATTTATGAATATTTTGTTCGTTTGATTTCAATTTTTTTAAAGTTTAGAAGATGAGTATTTGTGTTTCAATTTTTTTCATTAATTTATTAAACTTTATGCAATTGGAAAATTCTAAGGAAAAACTTCTTAGCAATATTCTTAGGGGGTGTTTGTTTGACCGGATTAGGGGGGACTGGACTAGACTAGACTGTAGTCCCTTGTTTGGTTTGGACAAGAATTAGGTTTAATGGGACTAAAGGGGACTCGCCCCGACTGAACGTTTCGCTAAACATTCTTAAGGAGACCCCTCGATTTCAAGTGGACTGCTAGTCCCGTTCTCTCCCTCACCGCTGATCCCTCGTCGTCTCCCTTCTCCTTCGCCCTCTCCCTTCAGATTCACACCTTCGCCCACTCCCTTGGGCCTTCATTATCCCACCCAAAAGCCTAAACCCAGAACTCAAACAAAAATTGAAAAACAATCCACTGATTCCTTTCCTTTCTTCCTCATTCAATTCACTCTTTTTCTCAGCAAAATCGTCATGGTTGCAACGACCAGACGACTATCACCAGAAGCTCGCTGTCGACCCAGACGCAAGTCGGGATCGAAAGTGTACCAAATGCCCAAGTACCAGTTGGGGTTTTCATCGGTGGTGGTGAAGAAGTTGAGAAACTTGTGAAATTTAGTAGAAAGTTGTGAAATTTGGTATTTGAATTTTGTGATATGTGAGAAACTTGTAAAATTTGGACCTTATGTTTTGTGATTCATGAGAAGCAGAGGTGGGGTTTGACAGGAAAAGAGGTAGAGGGAGAAGGAAGAGGCTTGATACGGGATGGAGAGGTGGGGTTTGACGGGAAAAGAGGTAGAGGGAGAAGGAAGAGAGGCTTGACACAGGATGGAGAAGTGGGGTTTGACGGGAAAAGAGGTAGAGGGAGAAGGAAAAAGATAAAGTAATAGTAAAATATTAATATATAATAAAATATTATATATATATATATATTAATTTAATATAAAATAATATAATATTGCAGTCCTGCTTCTTAGTCCGACGCTGCACCAAACACTTCACTAAATCAGTCCAGCTTAGTCTAGTCTAAGCCAGTCTAACTTAGTCCCTGAAGCTAGTCCAGTCCGAGATAGTCTGGTACAACAAACGCACCCTTAGATTATAAACTTCATTGCTTGTTGATAAATATAAGGGGATAAATTGTTTGATTTGTTGCTTATGCACATCAGTATAAATAAAAAACGCAAATGTTTGAGTTTGGTAGCAAAAAGAAAAAAAGTAACCATGGAAATGCTAGTGGGAAGAGGGGGTGGGGCAAGAACGCCTCTTTTTTTTTTTGTTTTTTAAAAAAAAAAAAATTCAATTACAGATGTTAGTTTATAAAGGTAACGGGTGTAAAGATAACTTAATATTTTGAATTGGGTTTGAGGGCGTAGTTTTGGTAATAAATTTGGGTTTAAAGAGACATTAATTCTTTAATAAAAAAAAATATGGGTGAAGAGAGTAAGTTGAGTGTAGAAAGAGGTTACATGGGTTCAAATAAAATTTTCCTTTTATGTTTTTTAATATATTTCCATATTTTAATTAGTTTAATGAAAAATAAAATTAAATCCAATGCCCTTTTTGGTTATTATAGACAATTACAACAACTTTATATAAAAAGTTTACCAAATACTTTAACATTATTTATATATTCACAACACTTTTACAGAACATTTTACCAAACACTTAACTGATTTTTTTCAAAGCTGATTATACTCACAACTTTTTACAAAAACACTCAACCTTATATCGTGGTAATAAGAAGTTGAAGATGAGAGAGTGGAGACATACAAAGTTTGTGTAAAGCAACTGCATTAAAGTATATTCTCTCTTTTTGAAAAGAAAAGAATAAAATGAACAACTTCATCTTGTACAACCAACCAGCATGGACAATTCTTGAAAAAACGACATTCTTTAAGTACTGCTTCTAAGTTCAAAAGGGATGTAAAACACATCTCTACGGTTAGAGAGGAATAAACAACTTATTTTTTAAAAATTAAGCCACAGATTAATCATCATCAACAGTCCAATCATCACAGCCCACAATCTCAGTGACTTTGAACCTACCGATCCAGATCCATCACCACACACAAGCTTGTGGTGGTGATATGTGCACACCTGTTGCTTCCTGCATATATAAACAATAATAAAGTGGATAACTTACACCACAAGAAAAAAAATGGGATTGAAAATGCTAAAACATTGATAAACTTTTATTTGCAAAGCGCGCACCAGCAACAGCGGACATATATTTGGCAAGAGAATCAAATTTCAATGTTCAAAATCTTTTCTTACTTGTGTGAACACGAAAAATTTCCAAAAACGAAAGAGACAAGAACAACGTGCACAAAATAATATAGTATTTGATGATTTTGGGTTACAATCTCTCTCAAATTTGATCATCTGATTCGATCTCCGTAAGGTGTTGATTTGTGGATGTGCGATTGATCCAAAGGGCTGTTGGGCTTAATCTAAGGATGAACGTTCTTCAAGGGCTGTGGGCTTGATCTTGAAGATGGATTTGAGCGGATCTTCAAGGAGCCGTTGGGGCTTGATCTTGAGGATGAGCATTTCTTCAAGGGCCGCTGAGGCTTGATCTTGAATAACGGTGATGAACGGATCTTCAAGGGGTTTTTTGGCTTGATCTTGAAGAACAGTGATGAACGGATCGTTAAGGGCTTTTGGGATTTAATCTTAAATTGGTGGAAGTTCTTCAAGGGCCTTTGGGCTTGATCTTGAAGGTGGATGATTGTTGATCCAAGGGCCGTCGGGGCTTGATCTTGGAAGAACGATGAACGAAGTGTTGGAAATATGCCCTAAAGCCAATCATATGATGATACTTTACGGATATTTCACATGTTAAACTAATCTAGTTTACATATAAAGGGCAAACATTATTGTTTGAGCCGTCTCATATAAATGTTATATGCTTAAACGATAAAGTCCAAGGAATATGTGATTGGGAGAATGCAATCTAATGAAGTTAGATTAATGAGACCATTCTTTCGTAGACACATCCTAAACGTTCCTGATCATAGGATTGCCAATTGGGCATTGACAGTCCGATAAGATCAGTACGTACTGTGCCTTCTCTCAGGGAGAATGACTAGTCTCGAGTCATTGGTGTGTGTGACATCAAGACAAGTACGTAGGTGCTCAATAGAGAATGAGTTCACTGAACACGATCAACGAGGAGTTCTCATACTCATGTCACATGAGAACTCATGGTTGGGATAATGCAAATTAGTCCTTTGACCTGAGGCATTACAGTTGTCTTGTGGTTAAGTCCTTGATCTTTGATTATGTCAAAGTCACCCCATCGGGGTGTCCACGACATCATTGGGGTTAAGCCACTTAGTTATGGAGACAAGTGAATGTGCAACAAGGGATCTCTAACCTTCAAATGATTTGAGGGAGAATACTCTATGATATGATTAAAATCTCTGGCCAGAGTATGAATGAGATTTGGGAATGCGTTCCAATTCACATTCAAGGTAATCATATAAGCAAACGAATCACATTGGATAGTAGACATGAATAAATAAACTATCAAACCAAACAATGTGGTCAAGAGTATTAGATTAGAGAAAGACCGTATTGCATTTGTAATCCTAAACTGAATAGGTTCTCTACCTCTTCTGATTAGCTTGGGTAGCCATGATATGCTGCTAGGTGTCACTCATGGTTTGTGGAAGCCCTAAACGTGTGTAATCACTAAAGGGAGAATTGAAAGTAAGTTTCAATTCACAATCGATGTAAAATGGTTTTAATCGCCCACTGCCTCGCTAAAAGGAACCTAATGTATCGTACACCGTGTAAGGTGGAGATTGAAGAAACAAAGGAGATGAGTAAGAATAATTAAATGGTTTAATTATTTATGGCAATGATTAATTAATATGTTAATTAATCAAACGAATAAGTTCGTTAAAGACCTCGGGATAGTTTTGGACCTTAAGGCCCAATGGGCTTCGAACGTCAAAGACCATTGACTTAAGTTGTATGACAACTTAATGAATAATGATTCACAAAGGCCCAATTAGCCCAATTAGCCCATAATTAAGGAGGGTAGTGAACTTGGCTTAATTGCAAGTTTGCCACTCCATTGTGAGGTGGTATAAAGGCAACTTTATAGCCATTTCATCCTTAGGGTTTTTGTGGAGAAAATATGAGAACAAAAGCTCTCTTTGCTCTCAAAAATTCAGCCACCCTAGAGGAAATTATCTAGCAATTTTACTTCCTCTAGGTCACTCATTTCTTCTTCAATTTAACCTTGGTGTAGAATCTTTAGAGGTTCTCAATTTTGGGAACTTGGAGAACCTTTTCTTCTAACCAAATCCATGGAGCTAAGAAGCAAGGAATGAAGGCCCTATCTCTTGGGTGATTATCATTTGCATATGCAAAGAGGAATCTACAAAGGTAAATATTTCTCAACTAATAAATGTTGTTTTAAGTTGAGTCAAGGTTCACCAATCTACTAGGCTTTGAATTTCATGGTTGATGTTTTGTTTTTGAATGCATGAAAGCATGATTCCGCCTTTAATTGTTAATTGCATGCTATATGATGTTATTCAAATGAACATGTTTTTCACAAAATTTCCTTCAAGTGGTATCAGAGCCTAGGTCTAGTAGTTGGTGAATCATTTTGGGTTTTGTAGTTCATAGTTTTTGATTTAAAAGTTGTAATATGTTACAAGCTTTATTCTTGTTTCTTTGAATGTAAATTTTGTTAGAAAATTTGCCATCTCAAATGTTGTAGATGTAGTTCATATGAGCATGAATTTTGGAGCTAAAATTTGGTGCCATGTTTTTGGGGAAATTCGGCCAAATCCAAAGGGTGATTTTTTGGGTTCATGTTTGTCTTGTTAAAATGGTTTTAAAGTGACTTTTGGAACCCCTAAGTACCCTAGGATGTTAGCCCTCTTTTGAGTGGTGAAAATTTGAGTTTTGGTAAGTGAAAACATTCATGGAGCTATTATGAGTTTTCATGAGTGTTCTTCAATGTTCTTGAAGTTCTTGCCAAGAACAAAAAGTTTTGAAGTTTTGATTCAAAAAGTTTTATGTTTTTACATAAAGTTTTGGTTTAATTTTAGTGGGTGATTTTAGTGGGTGATGATTATTAGTAAAGTATTATTAATGGTTTTAATGGTAGACAAACTTTTTTAAAAGTTTGACATAAATTCAATTAATGGCTATAATGGTAGACAAACTTTTTTAAAAGTTTGACATAAATTCAAAATATTTCATCTTTACCTCACCTAACAAAACCCACTTACAAAAACTTTGTAAAAATCTTATTTTTTTTATCATGGCCGGCCACCCTAATAGAATAGGGTATTTTTGGGTCTTTTATTCAATTACATAAAGTTTTGATACTTTTCTGTATTTGCACTTTGGCCCAAAAGTTTACGTTTTTACGTTAAGGCCCAAAAACGTTAAAGGACAAATTGTTTTGCTCCTTTAATGAAGTTTTTTGTATTTGTTGAAATTTTTGGGTTCTAGTTGTAATTACATGAAGTAGTGGACTTTTGTGTTTTTACAAAGTGACCCCAAAAGTTTGTGTTTCGCAATATAGCCCAAAAAGTTGTGGTTATTGCATGATGGCCCAAATTAAGTAGGGAACAAGAATTGTTTTGTCTCTTTAAATGAGAATTGGATTTTCATTTCATTTAGCTCCATTTAAATCAATTTTATGGATACAAAAACCAAATGAAAATGTTGCATTCAATTTAATTAGTTAAAATGTTAATTAATTAAAGGGTGATTATGAACCTAAGCCTACGATAATTGAGATATGTGAAAGGCCGTTTCAAATTTGTTTGAACCATGGGAATGTGTAGATTAATTTTGGTTGTAATTTGATTTGATCAAATGTTGTAAAAGAGCATAAGCTCTTCTTTACTTTAAAGTAATTTGTTTTATGCAAATGTTGTAATGAGCATAAGCTCACCTTTACTTTGAAGTACTTCTTTCTTGCTTTATTTGATATGCATGAAAATGAAGTAGTTGGGTCCAACGCCCCTAAGACAACACGCCTTAATGTGATTAAACGCGTAACTAAAATCAATCTCCATCCCTAGTCCGAGATTCAACACTAGGCTCGTGTTGAATCTAAACAAAGGTTCATAGTCATCCTAAGGCCCTAAGGCAACTATATAGTCCATCAAATGAATGCAAACCTTATGTTAGTAGTATCATATACTCTTGCTTTAAAAACCGTTTTATAAGTATAGTGGGAGTATTATATACAACTAAATTGAATCAAATGGACCAATAGTTGTAATATGACCAAAATTGTTTTAATGAAGATTAAAATGAATACTTATATGTGATGAGACCTAAAACCCTCAACCAAACCATTATTAAGTTGAAAAGCGTGAGAGTGCTTAGAACACTCTTTCGTGGCCTTCCACCGTGGTAGCTCCAATCGTTTATGACTTGTACACCGGCTTCACCCTATCATGGGGGAGTACAAAGTGCATGCTTATACTCAGGAGGAGTCTATATACATACTTGATGAGGTTAGTGTAGGCAACAAGGATGGCCAATATCGTATTATCGTGAGGCTATTCTTGAACCCCTTCACGAACTAAGCATGGTGGGAATGACTTAACTAAGTGCAATGTTGCCAATATCATATCATTGTGAGGCAACATTCTCTAGAGGCCAAATTGATGGGTACTTGCATTAGTTGCAAATGAGTAAGCGTACTCTCTCATTATTATTAATGCTAGCCAATATGATATCATTGTGAGGTGGGCTTGGTAATAGTGAGTCTCCCATAACCTACTAAGAGTTTCCTCCAAAAACTCTCGAATTCCAATGAGGGATATGGAATTTGCCAAAAATAGTGGGTGGTGCTATTTGATTTAAAGACCCGAATCAAATGGCTTAAAATCAATCAATTTATATTCGTTATGTATTTGTTTACCAATATATTTGCAAACGCTATCCAAAACTTGACAAAGAAAAACCGAATGTTTTAGTTTCCGGACTTGGTAACACAATCCCAAAGATTGTCTTAAATGGATTGTGCATGTACCTAAGAAGTCTCATCCTTACAATCTTCCTATTGATAATGTATCATTGGAAGAACATGTTAGAAATGTCTATCATGAAGAGGACAACACAAACAACCAATGCTTATTCCTTCGTTATATGAACAAAGGAACTTACGAAGATTAGCATAAAGACAAGGACACTTTTAGTGCCATGATTCTTCACTTACAAATTGTTGTATGAAGAAATAAGAGTTGTCTTGAACAACTCTTGAAAGTTTGTAATTATGTTTAGAACATAATGGTTGGTTGACAAAAATAGTCCATCAACATGGACTTATGATGATTTTGAATCATTGAGTGTTGAAGTGATAAACCACTTAACGAGACGGAAACTAAGCTAGGACTTCACCTTTATGTCCCTATCCTAATGGTTCACTAAGTTTATTGTAAACTATGTAGTGAACAATAACCACACACTCTCCAAAATGTTTGATGTGTATAACACAATTGAAAAAGGTTTCAAGAGAGATAGTGGGAGTTTAGGGACCATGACTATTGTAGTCAAAGGAGAAGTCAAATGAAGAAGATAAAATTAACTCCAAGGGAACAAACTTTCTTTATGAAAGGATGGACATTGGAAGGGGTATTTGCAAGAAATGTCTTCCAAGTGTCAAAGAACACACCTTTCGAAGGTGTTGTAAATTGTTCTTGAATAGTTCAAAACAGTTGGTTCTTCTACTTGAATGCTTGATTCCGTATTAGTAACTATGTTTTACAATCGTTGTAAAAGTGTGGCTAATAAGAAGTAGAAGATTAATGAGAGAAGAGAAAGTACTTCACATTCGGAACGTGAATAAAATATAGATCTCTGCGAAATCAGATGGTACTAACTTCCTCATATGAACTACCAAAGAAATTGGAAAAACCAAAGATTGTCTTTACATTCCAATTTTAAGGAACTCAATTCCATCACTATAGTAGAGATGGATGAATGTTTTGTTTGACAAAACATTGTTCTTTATTAATCACTGATTGGATTATAGTAATCTAATTGATTGTCTCTATAGTAGAGATGATATGGTAGCGTTAACTGTTTAGAATATAATGATGCTTAAAACCCAAAAGGTTGCAAAATAGTGACTAATCCTAACTGAGTTGTGATACCTCTAAAACATAAATTACAAGTTGGTCATAGATGGATGCTTTGGATCGTTAGATCCGGATCCAATACCTTCTTGTCAAAATTGTATAGAGGCGAAATGTTCGAATCTTTATTCTTTTGGAAAGAAGAAAGAATCACAAAGTTATTGAGGTTAATTCACTTAGATGTTAGTGGCACTTGTCCACAACATAATACTACTCATGTTGTTTGACATTCACCGAAGACCACTCTCGGTTGGACTATAGTTTATTATGAATAAACACAAGTCCGAATACTTTGCAAAAGGTTTCAAAGAATTCAAGAAATGTAAGTTGATGAGTAAGACGTCTAAAGTACTTACCTCCTTAGATTTGATCCAAGGAAAGGTAACACTTTAGATAAGTTTCCTTGAAAGATATCAAGGAAATTAGCATCATAAGATAATGATTTTCTCCATTAGGAGAAGAACGAACTTGAATAAGATTTAGTTCGTTGGATATTATCAATTACCCATATATAGGATATATATGCTTCTAAGACAATATGATTGTCAATTAGAAGATCTTCCAAATTTTCATAACTCCATAGGATGTAGTTGGAAAGAAAGACAAATCTTAATTGTGCTAAGATTTGGGGTTGTGTGCTAATAAGCAATATTTGTTTAAAAATTATCTTGTGGATATCCTTAAATTAACCTTTGGATATCACTTCTATAAACCAACCAACAAATGTTGTTTGTTGAGTAGTTCATTGTAATCCTACAATGTGATTTGCCTTAGAGCAAATGAACTAGGAATAGAACTCAAAAGAATGGGTTCTTTGAGAGACAAGATGATAATCAACAAATATAACAACCTAGTTCCTATACCACAAGCTCCAAGGTAGTCAAGAAGGATTTATAAACCGTCTCAGTTGAATGGTTTGAACTTTATGACTACATTGAGTGTATATACGATATATACTCAAGGAAATGGTAAAGTACCATTTGACCCGAAATAATGAAACCTTCATAGCTAATTGGTAGCTTAAGGTGACTACAATCAAAGAGAATGGTTGACTTTGAAGGAACCATCTTTGACGTAGTCTTAGTTTCAATTAATTCGAAGATTGCTAGCTACAACTAAATGGTGATTCAATTTTTGGACATGATATAGGTTTCCGAAACCATTATTAAGATAGTCTTGATAATTTATGTCTAAAACTATGAATCACAAGACATGTAAGTTGTAGAGATCCAACCATCATGGATCTTAGCAAGCTAGTGGGAGCCATAAGCGTCTTATGAGAGAAAGATCAAAACGTTTGATTTCTCATAAAGATGTAAATGAATCTTTTGTTTACTAGGTTTACAAAAGATTAGTGGGAGTTAATCATATTCCTAAATTTAAATATATGTATGATATATTAATTTTGGAAATGAAAAGAATACTTCATTGTTAAAGTTATGACTTTAAACTTTCTATAACGATAGAATGTATATGGGAGACATAGTCTATATACATGGGATGGAAATCTATAATGATAGATTTTAGGATATAATTGGATTATATCATGCCCTAATAATAGACAAAAGGATGCTAGGAAGTTTCTCATATGATGATAAACTTAAATCAGAAGAACAACTCTAGTGAGACTAGGAGGTAGCTCTTCTCAAAGGGAACGTACCCTTTGACTCCCAAAGAAATAATGCGTAAATCGAATCCTTTATGCATACGTAGAAAGGTAATTTATGTATTTCATATTGTATGAAAAACATTGATATGAGTTGTACCTAGAAAGGTACAAGACGATATCAATGCAAGCCCATGATCAGAACCATGGCAACTGTCAAGTGAGTCCTTAAGTATTTGAGAAATACTAAAGGATAGGTTCCTCGAAGAATGAGGAAGAATTAGAGTAACGTAATGGAAGCGTAAATATATTAGATTATGAATCTAATCCATCATTGGATGTTTCTTCATTATGAATGAAGAGATAAACAGATATCTCTTTATTATGACTAAAGAGATATTTGGATGGAAACATTAAAGTAATGACTTTAGTGTGTTCCATTATGAATGCAAAATATATTGCCATATAGAAGTTTACAACAATGTTGTTTGGATGGGAAAGTTCATTTATGAACTCTCTATTCGGTTCCAACCAGAAAGTGTATCTAGTGTACTGACACTACGACACTAATGGGGCGATAGCTCAAGCCAGGGAATCAAGGTCTCATCAAGATCCGAACTCATATGAGAGACTGAACCACATGATTGAGAATCATGTATAATGGTGACGTCGATATTCTCAAGGTTGCTTCTATGGATAACATATAGATATCCATTGCCTAGGCCTACTACTCAGCCATTTATGAAATGCCTACAGAAGAGGAATCATAACAGATGACCAAGCTGATTGGCTCTAGTGCAAGTGGGAGATTGTTGGAAATATGCCCTAAAGCCAATCATATGATGATACTTTACGGATATTTCACATGTTAAACTAATCTAGTTTACATATAAAGGGCAAACATTATTGTTTGAGCCGTCTCATATAAATGTTATATGCTTAAACGATAAAGTCCAAGGAATATGTGATTGGGAGAATGCAATCTAATGAAGTTAGATTAATGAGACCATTCTTTCGTAGACACATCCTAAACGTTCCTGATCATAGGATTGCCAATTGGGCATTGACAGTCCGATAAGATCAGTACGTACTGTGCCTTCTCTCAGGGAGAGTGACTAGTCTCGAGTCATTGGTGTGTGTGACATCAAGACAAGTACGTAGGTGCTCAATAGAGAATGAGTTCACTGAACACGATCAACGAGGAGTTCTCATACTCATGTCACATGAGAACTCATGGTTGGGATAATGCAAATTAGTCCTTTGACCTGAGGCATCACAGTTGTCTTGTGGTTAAGTCCTTAATCTTTGATTATGTCAAAGTCACCCCATCGGGGTGTCCACGACATCATTGGGGTTAAGCCACTTAGTTATGGAGACAAGTGAATGTGCAACAAGGGATCTCTAACCTTCAAATGATTTGAGGGAGAATACTCTATGATATGATTAAAATCTCTGGCCAGAGTATGAATGAGATTTGGGAATGCGTTCCAATTCACATTCAAGGTAATCATATAAGCAAACGAATCACATTGGATAGTAGACATGAATAAATAAACTATCAAACCAAACAATGTGGTCAAGAGTATTAGATTAGAGAAAGACCGTATTGCATTTGTAATCCTAAACTGAATAGGTTCTCTACCTCTTCTGATTAGCTTGGGTAGCCATGATATGCTGCTAGGTGTCACTCATGGTTTGTGGAAGCCTTAAACGTGTGTAATCACTAAAGGGAGAATTGAAAGTAAGTTTCAATTCACAATCGATGTAAAATGGTTTTAATCGCCCACTGCCTCGCTAAAAGGAACCTAATGTATCGTACACCGTGTAAGGTGGAGATTGAAGAAACAAAGGAGATGAGTAAGAATAATTAAATGGTTTAATTATTTATGGCAATGATTAATTAATATGTTAATTAATCAAACGAATAAGTTCGTTAAAGACCTCGGGATAGTTTTGGACCTTAAGGCCCAATGGGCTTCGAACGTCAAAGCCCATTGACTTAAGTTGTATGACAACTTAATGAATAATGATTCACAAAGGCCCAATTAGCCCAATTAGCCCATAATTAAGGAGGGTAGTGAACTTGGCTTAATTGCAAGTTTGTCACTCCATTGTGAGGTGGTATAAAGGCAACTTTATAGCCATTTCATCCTTAGGGTTTTTGTGGAGAAAATATGAGAACAAAAGCTCTCTTTGCTCTCAAAAATTCAGCCACCCTAGAGGAAATTATCTAGCAATTTTACTTCCTCTAGATCACTCATTTCTTCTTCAATTTAACCTTGGTGTAGAATCTTTAGAGGTTCTCAATTTTGGGAACTTGGATAACCTTTTCTTCTAACCAAATCCATGGAGCTAAGAAGCAAGGAATGAAGGCCCTATCTCTTGGGTGATTATCCTTTGCATATGCAAAGAGGAATCTACAAAGGTAAATATTTCTCAACTAATAAATGTTGTTTTAAGTTGAGTCAAGGTTCACCAATCTACTAGGCTTTGAATTTCATGGTTGATGTTTTGTTTTTGAATGCATGAAAGCATGATTCCGCCTTTAATTGTTAATTGCATGCTATATGATGTTATTCAAATGAACATGTTTTTCACAAAATTTCCTTCACGAAGAACGAAGAAGGCTTTCTTGATTCTTCGGGATGAACGGATGATGAACGATGAACACTTTCTTCAAGGGCCGTCGGGGCTTGATCTTGAATTGGTGGAAGTTCTTCAAGGGCCTTTGGGGCTTGATCTTGAATTGGTGGATGATTGTTGATCCAAGGGCCGTTGGGGCTTGATCTTGGAAGAACGATGAAAGAAGAACGAAGAAGGCTTTCTTGATTCTTCTGGAACTTGGATGCTTGAGAGCTTCGGAGTTTCAGAGCTTCAGAGCTTCAAGGTGTAATATGAATTGGTCCCCAAAATGAATGAAATTGGCTTCTATTTATAGAATTTTCCAAGGCCTAATTTTGAATATAATATTCCAGATGAAATAAGTCGTTTCTGCTAAGTGTTGACACGTGTCCTGTTTGATGACTTTTCCGACTCATTTCTATTTTTCGTCGAGTCACACGCTACGTGTAAAATTTATGTAATACATGAGCGTTGAAACTTTGATTTATCGGTCAACATTTATTTACCAAAATTTCGATGTCTACAAATGCCCCCACTTCAAGGCGCGTCGTATACATGTGCTTGTGACGTGTAGGAGATGTGTTTTGAAGTCTCTTACTGTAGATGTCGATCCAAGGGCCATTGAGGCTTGATCTTGAATTGGGCTGGAGATTTCTTCAAGGGCCGTTGAGGCTTGATCTTAAATTGGGCTGGAGATTTCTTCAAGGGCCGTTGAGGCTTGTTCTTGAACTTTGTTTGAAATTTCTTCAAGGGCCGTCGATGCTTGATCTTGAAGGTTGAAATTGGACCACAAGGAGTTTCACGTGGTAGATGATCTTTGGCTTTGGTAGTGGATGAATCGGCACGTATTTTGTTGCGCTTGTTGACTTTCCACAGCTTTGATTTTGAACTGGGTTTGAGGACTTTCTGGCTTCCTCCGATTGTTTGAACTTACTCTTTTTTATGTGGAGTTGGATTTGATTCAAGGGTGATGGCCACTTGATCTTGAATCGTACTTGTGATTTCTTCAAGGGCCGTCGAGGCTTGATCTTGAACTTTGGCTGGAAGCTTCTTCAAGGGCCGTTGAGGCTTGATCTCGAAGGTTGATTCGAACACATGGCAAGCAGGCACGAGGTAAAGGTGACGACCTGTTTCTTTGTTCAATCTTTCTAATTCACACCTGAGCAGTTTGGTCAACGGTATGATCTTTAAGATTGATGGGCTATTCTTCCAGTTGGTGACTTGATCTTTAAGGATTTGATTCAAGGGTGGTGAATCGGCACGTGCAGCCAACAACGCCTAGCGAGTCGACCCAAGAATTTGAGGGTCAAAACGAGTCCTTCACCCAGAGTGATTGCAACCTTGATGATATGAGATACTCTTGCTTTCGAAGAAGTGGTGGCGATTTGATAGCGTTGAACAGCGAGGCTTTGTTCTTCGGCGATGGTGCCGTCAATATGTTGTTGAAGCTTCTCGAGCTCTTGGATTCAACTCAGACCCCTTCTTCTCTCTAATTCTTCAACTCGGACTCCTTCTGCTGAGTTGATTGTGCATGCCGCATTTCCTTATTTGTTCTGCAGGCAGATATGGCAGCTTCTTGAGTTCCTCAACTCAGACTCATTCTGCTGAGTTGACTGTGTAGGCCGCATTCTTCTCTACTTGTTCCTTCTGCACGTCGTCTCCACATGCTGCAAGGTATCATTTTCACTTGCCTTATATGTTATCCTTCTGCTGAGTTGATTGTGCATGCCGCATTTCCTTATTTGTTCTCCAGGCAAATGTGGCAGCTTCTTGAGTTCCTCAACTTAGACTTCTTCTGCTGAGTTAACTGTGCAGGTTGCATTCTTCTCTGCTTGTTCCTTCTGCACGTTGTCTCCACATGCTGCAAGGTATCATTTTCACTTGCCTTATCTCTTCTCCAGGCAGATATGGCAGCTTCTTTGGAAGTACAGCAGCAGTGGAAGACGAGTACTCGAGAGCAGTGCTAGGTAGGCAATCAGGGAAGGGTTCCAAGCAGTCGGTTCCTTACCCGAGTTTGAGTGGAGGTTCCGGCATATTGCTTTCTTTATCCTTGTCTTTGTAGGTAAGAATAAGGACAAAGGAAAGGACAAGGAGAAAGCATGATATGAGATACTCTTGCTTTCTACCCTGGTGATATGAGATATTTTTGCTTTGGTGTCATTTGCTTGCAGAGGTACCCCAAGGAATAAGGAACACTAAGTGACTCGAGAGGCTTCGTTGGGAAGGTATTCTCGGAGATGAAGAAATGTTCTGTATGTCTGCCTTGCTATGGAGGGTGAAGGTGGACAGTTATAGGAAGTTATTTAATACCTGTAGAGGTACTATTCTTTCACTCGTGTCGGCAACAATTGAGTGATTGATCAGTATGGCTTCACGTGCTTTCTTCTTCATCAGAAATCTTCGACAAATTGTCCGTAATTTCCGCCAAGCTGAGTGTGCATGTGACAGGTGTTGACGAGGCTGAAAAAGACTGGTGCCTATTCGATATTTGGGATCGGCGCTTCGACAAATTGCCCGTGATTTCCGCAAAGCTGAGTTTGCATGTGACGGGTGCTGATGCGTCTGGAAAAGCAAGATGCCTCTCCGATTTCTGAGCTTGCCTTTTCGATTTTTGAATTGGCCTCTTCGATTTCTAAGCTCTGTCGAGTGCAGAGGTTGCATGTGACAAATGCGGACAAGTTTGGAAAGGAAGATTGGCCCGTGGTTTCTGAGCAAGCCCAGCTTTTGAGAAAGCTAGCACCTCTTCAATTTTTGAATTGGCCTCTTCGAATTCTGAGCTCGCTTCTTCGATCTCTGAAATCCCGTCGAGTGCTGATTTTTATAAAGGTACGTAGGACGTTTCAAAGTACACTTGAATTTCTGCCTGTAGAAGCTCCCTTCCTGCACTTCTAAGATCTTGATTTGTCCGACCTTTTTTTTTTTTTTCACACCCTCGAAAATGTCTTGCCCTTCTGACCGTCGTCTTAACTTGAATGTCGGGGAAGATAGTGACATATCTTCTCCAAACAACATTTGGCAGTCGTCCTTCGTATCTCCCAATGGTCCTCTTACAGTTGGGGATTCTATGATGATGAACGATACAACCGCTTCGGCGGTGGCCAGAAATCTTCTCACTCCTAGAGACACTAGGATACTTTCCAGGCGGTCCGACGAGCTGGCTGTTCAGGACTCTCTGGCCTACAGCGTCCGATGTGCAGGCTCAGTTTCAAACATGGGCCAACGCCTTCTTGCTCGATCTCGTCAGGTTGAGTCGTTAATGGCTGAGGTGGCCAGTCTTCGGCAAGAGGTCAGAGTGCTTAGGCACGAGAATAAAAAGTTGCACATGCTCGCAACTAATTACTCAACAAGCATGAAGATGAAGCTTGACCAGCTACAGGAGTCCGAAGTTCGGATTAAGAGTGATCATCAGAGGTTTGTAGCGTTACTCCAGAGGTAACTTCTGCCTTTGTCTTTTGGCGCTTCACCAAGTATTGAGGCTCCGGATAATCAATCTCTGGTGCTTCGTCTTTCTGGAGCTCCGCCGAGTGATGAGGCGCCTCACAAGCAATGAAGGCTCATTCTTGTTTTTTATTTTTTATTTTTATTTTTATTTTTTTATAACTCATGTAAAATGTACATTTATGTAAATTTTTAGAGAAATCAATAAATGAGGCTTTTTTTCATTCAATATATATATATATTTTCCACATGGTGCTGATCCACCATTCATTTATATATATATATATATATATATATATTATTATTATTATTTTTTCTTTTCTTACACATGGTGCCAGATGCACCATCCATTATATATATATATATATATATTAGGGTGGTGGCTGACACCATCATTTTTTTATATTTTTTTCGTTTTCGGTGCCAGGTGCACCATGTCTCCTCTTTTCCTTTTTTTATATTATAATTTTTTTTCATGCACACATACATACATACGTACATACATATACATATATATATATATGTGGTGCAGGATAGGAGCTTGGAGGAGGAAGAATGAGGAGCACAGAGGAGGCAGGTGTGGAGGAAGGTGGCAGAGCACGGAGGAGGTAGGTGTGGAGGAAGGTGGCGCGGGAGAGGAGCTTGGATGAGGAAGAAGGAGGAGCACGGAGGAGGAGAGTGATGAAGCTAGCGGAAGGGTTGGTGCAGAGAGGGAAGATCCGTCGCAGAGGAAGGTCTCGAGGCAGACGTAGCTTTTGCTTCCATACTTCTTTGCTCGTCCACTGCTCTAGCTTCCATGGCAGGTTGTGCCCTGTCGGTCGAGCTGCATATCTTGTACATGAAACGGTCTGTAGCAAGCAGAGTCGTCGACAATGGTTGCGGCTCAAGCTTCGTTTCTGCCGCCACGTCAGCCTCTTTACTAACCATCACATGGCAGAGGGAAGAATGAGCTTGATGGATCTGGTCCAACCTCGCCGGAATTGCAGGGGACGAGGTGAAGTTCACGTTCTTGGCCATGCTCTATTGCTTGGTTTTGTAGCCTGCATCAGCACATGATCATTCCTCGTCGAAGTCTGCAACGGCGACTAAGGTCTTGGGAGAACTGAGAGATTGCAGCTCTTGGATCGCTGTCGACAATGGACAAGTAGTAGCTCGCAACCACTCTTCTCTTACTTCCAAACTCGGCAAACGCAACTAGAACGAGCGAGGTCGAGAATCGGAAGCTTCTCGAAGATGAGGCGGAGGGTGTCGTGGCATAACGAGGGTTGAGGATGTCGTCGTTGTTTTCTTCGTCCCCGCAGCAACCCATTGTTTTTTAAGAGAAAGAGAGGAGGTCGAGGAGGGCTGGGCCTGGGCCTGCCGGGTTTGGAGAGTGAGCCTGAGCTTTGCGAAAACCAGGCCTGGGCGTTTTTTTTTTTTTTTTTTTTTTTTTTGTTTTGTTTTGTTTTTTTTTTTTTTTTTTTTTTTGTTTTGTTTTGAATGTGTTAGGAATCTTTAACTTTGAGACAAAGCATGGTGTCAGGTTTCGCTGTGTAGTGCCTTTTGATCACAGTTTTCCCTCGGTGGTGCGCTGCCGTGTGGTGCTGTGCAAGAGACTGCAGTGGGGCTTCGTTGTGTAATGCCTTTTGGTCACAGTTCTCCCCTTGGTGGTGACGTCGCCGTGCAGTGCAAGAAACTGCTTGCGTAACCACTGCTGGGTTGCGTAGCATTTTGGTTTCTTTGCTACTGTAGTGTGCTTTGAAGGACCGTCTTGTAGCTGCCTCTTTGCCGTGCTTGCTGCACCACTGTTGTTGCATTATTCGTTGCGCATCATTGCACTGCCCACCGTCCTTGTTGCACTGTTTGTCGTCCTACTGCTTGGAGCTTGTTCTAGTGTGTCACTTTTACCGTGTGAGGTTGTGTCAAAGGCTGCAGCGAGTTTATGCTGTGTAGTGAATTTTGGTCACAACTTTCCTTGGTGGTGACGTTGGTGTGCACATTGACCTTGGTGCTTGTCGTGGGCTCTTTGCTGTTGCTGCTTGGAGCTTGTTCCAGTGTGTCACTTTTACCGTGTGAGGTTGTGTCAAAGACTGCAGCGAGTTTATGCTGTGTAATGTCTTTTGGTCACAACTTTCCTCGGTGGTGACGTTGGTGTGATGCTCACCTTTGTAATACGGCTTTGTAACCAAATCATTCCTTTTAAATAAATAAAGTATTCATATTCTGAACTTGCTTTTATTCTTCAAAGTGTTTGTGTTTTTTTTGTTGGTGATGTGACTGTACTTGAAGTTTTGAAGTTTCAAGTTGCCTACGTACCCTTGGTTGAGGAGGGATCAAGTCATGACGTAGTTCAAATGAGCGATGAATTTAACAATGATTTTGATGATGATTTCGCCGTACACAGTTTATGCTCTTGAGGGCCAGGAGCTTTGGTTCATGCAATTTAGGCTCGTGCGAACAAAGAGCATTTGGTGTTGCCTTTTATGCTCGTGCAGACCAGGAGCTTCGTGTCCTACAGTTTAGGCTCGTGCGGACAAAGAGCTTTGGTTCGTGCAGTTTAGGCTCATGCGAACAAGGAGCATTGTTGGTTCGTCAAGCGATCCGAGAGAGTCGTTCCTCGCAATCTTCATAGCAATGAGCCTTACTGAGTAGCTGAAGAAGTCTTCTAGGAAGATGTCACACATCGTGATAGGGATGGATGATCTTCGTGTCAAAGTTTCATTATCTCCAACACTTTCACATTGTTCTGGAGGTTGACAGGAGCTGCTTTGTCCCCTTTCCCATTTGTGAACTTGTGGAAGAGATGGTTTCTGCTTGGAGAGGCGTTCCTCGCAATCTTTATAGCAATGAGCCTTAACCGAGTAGCTGAATAATTTTTTGATGAAGAAGAGACCGCTCATGGTCGATCTTTGTGTCGAAATTTCCTCATCTTCAACACTTTCACATCGTTTTGGAGGTTGGCGAAAGCTGCTTTGCCCACTTTCTGATTGGTGCACTTGTGGAGAAGACATATGCTTATTGTGCAGTTTCTTCGGAGTGACACGAGTCCATCCTTCAACTTCACTCGGCTTGACTGGCATGGTTTTGGAGTATGCCCCCAGCGATTGAGGTGAAGATTTTGAGTTGACATAGCCGGAAGTGACGTCTTCTTCTGGGATTTCGTCTTCTTTGTCTTCTTGGGCCTCCTCTTCAGTGCGGTCTTCTTGGGTTTGTTAGCGTGAAGATTGGTCGGTGTAGATGATTGTGCGCCTCCTTACCTTCAGTGGTCCTTTTGTGTCGACCTCCAAAGTTGCTTGGTGCTTCATCCTTGAAGGAATCAAGCTTTGAACATCGTCTTTTCCTGCTAGACTGTCGAGCTTTTCTTCCTTTGGTGTTGTCTTCCTGTTTCTAGAAGGCTTTTTAATTTCTTCAAGTCTGTCCGAAGCTGATAGTTGTGGAGGAGATCTAGCTGTGCCGCTTTGTTTCTTGGGTTTTGATAACCTTTCAAAGACAGATCTTTACGGTGTTGGTGTCTTAAGCCTTTTGAAGACGGAAGTTCGGTCTCGACCACTGATACGATCAAGCACCGAAATTCTAGGTTTTGAATGATTCAGCCTGTCGAAGACTGAAGTTCGAGGGGCGGGTTTAGGCTCCTCTTTTGGCCTTGAGGCTTGTGGTCTTGGCTTCCTCGTTTTTTTGTAGGTCGCTGATGTCCACCATTTCTTATCACCAGTAGATGCATCTTGGTTACTTACCCCCGGTGATGGTTGTGTAGGAGGTGTCGTGTGACTTGAACATTGACGGGAATGGTCATGCATGCTTCGGAGATGCACAGGATCGAGTGATCCAAACATGATAGTAGTAGTGTATGCCGCAACCATGTCTTCGAGGTCAAGCTCGATTTTCCCTTGTTGTGCTAGCTTCAGGATGAGATCTTTCAGCACGAAGCACTTTTATGTCGGATGACTGATGAAGCGGTGGAATTTACAGTACCTTGGACTGTCAGTACGATTCATCTCTTCCGGCCGTCTACATTCAGGTAGGTCGATCACCTTTTTGTCAAGCAAGTCTTTCAACATGGCAACCACATCAGAGTCGGGGAATGGATAAGTCTTCTCCTTAAGCTCCTTCAAAGTGCGTCTACGTATCTCTTGATCACGAAAAGCTTCGGTTTGAATCCCCTTGCCTCGTGTAAGGATTTTGACGGGAGCTGTGTTGACCGTCATTGCTTCCTTAGTGGGTTTCCCCGCAGTCTTCTCCACCTTTGGCCCAACAACTTTGTCATTCTTGTAGTCGGCGATTGGTTCTTTCTTCCCATGATGGGCGATGCTTAACTCCATGTCATGGGCGCGAGTGGCCAATTCCTTGAAGGTCCGTGGTTTAATGCCTTGAATGATGTATTGCAAACCCCATTGCATGCCTTGGATGCACATCTCGATTGAAGAGGTTTCCGAGACCCTGTCTTTACAGTCAAGGCTTAGAGTGCGCCATCTGTTGATGTAGTTAATGATTGGCTCGTCTTTCCACTGCTTTGTGCTCGTTAGCTCTAGCATGCTCACAGTGCGGCGGGTGCTGTAGAAGCAGTTGAGGAATTCCCGCTCCAATTGCTCCCATCTGTTGATGGACTCAGGCTCTAGGTCCGTGTACCACTCAAAGGTGTTTCCTTTCAGCGAGCGTACAAACTGCTTGGCGAGGTAGTCCCATTCGGTCCCTGCGTTGTTGCAAGTTTCAACAAAGTGGGCAACGTGCTGTTTCGGGTTTCCCTTTCCATTAAATTGCATGAACTTTGGCGGTTGATAACCCCTCGGCATCCTTAAGGCGTCAATCTTCTTTGAATACGGCTTCGAGTACAACCCGGAGGTATTTGAGCTCCCTTCGTACTGTGCCTTGATGGTGTTGGTGATCATCTCCTGCAGCTGCTGGATAGAAAGAGATCTCATGAGTGTCGCTGCTTGGTCTGGCTCCGGCTTCACATCGATTTTCTCCACCTGAGGCTCATCTTCTTCGCAATCTCTTCTCTTTAGTGGATCATTCTTTAGGTCGGGGTTCTCGCCGTCATGTGGCTCCAGTCGGCTGACGAGTGCAGCGATTTGCAATTCTTTTTCTTCCACAATCCGTGTTAGCCTTGCGATCACTTCATTCATTTGAGCCAGTTGTTCTTTGATGGAGGTAACGCCGATGGTTATGACTTGTGCAACTAATAGACGTGACTTTCCTTTAGACATCCAGGATGCTGACGAATGACCCCGTTGGCCGCTTTAGGATGTCATATGATGTGCCTGAACGACATGCTTCGATGCCCCCAACGAGGTTAGGTTGATGACGGACTCGCGCCTTTGATGCTCCCCTTGCTCCGTTAGCGGCACCAACTTTGAAGTGGCATGTTGAGGAGCGGTTGTGGCGCCAATGGATGCTCCGTTCATGGCGGAAGTGCTCAGGCTTCTTCCCTTTGTGAGAATGGCTTGTTCTTTGCTTGATGCCATTGATTTTGGAAGTGTGCTTGAATTTCTTGAACAGAGAAAGAGATGAGAGGTAGAGATTGTCCCACTGGGCGTGCCAAATTTGTGAACACGAAAATTTTCCTGAAACGAAAGAGACAAGAACAACGTGCACAAAATAATATTTGTATTTGATGATTTTGGGTTACAATCTCTCTCAAATTTGATCCTCTGATTCGATCTCCGTAAGGTGTTGATTTGTGGATGTGCGATTGATCCAAAGGGCCGTTGGGCTTGATCTAAGGATGAACGTTCTTCAAGGGCCGTGGGCTTGATCTTGAAGGTGGATTTGAACGGATCTTCAAGGAGCCGTTGGGGCTTGATCTTGAGGATGAGCGTTTCTTCAAGGGCCGTTGAGGCTTGATCTTGAATAACGGTGATGAACGAATCTTCAAGGGGTTTTTGGGCTTGATCTTGAAGAACAGTGATGAATGGATCTTTAAGGGCTTTTAGGGTTTGATCTTGAATTGGTGGAAGTTCTTCAAGGGCCTTTGGGGCTTGATCTTGAAGGTGGATGATTGTTGATCCAAGGGTCGTCCGGGCTTGATCTTGGAAGAACGATGAAAGAAGAACGAAGAAGGCTTTCTTGATTCTTCGGGATGAGCAGATGATGAACGATGAACACTTTCTTCAAGGGCCGTCGGGGCTTGATCTTGAATTGGTGGAAGTTCTTCAAGGGCATTTGGGGCTTGATCTTGAATTGGTGGATGATTGTTGATCCAAGGGCCGTCGGGGCTTGATCTTGGAAGAACGATGAACGAAGAACGAAGAAGGCTTTCTTGATTCTTCGGGAACTTGGATGCTTGAGAGCTTCGGAGTTTCAGAGCTTCAGAGCTTCAGAGCTTCAAGGTGTAATATGAATTGGTCCCCAAAATGAATGAAATTGGTTTCTATTTATAGAATTTTCCAAGGCCTAATTTTGAATATAATATTCCAGATGAAATAAGTCGTTTCTTCCAAGTGTTGACACGTGTCCTGTTTGATGACTTTTCCGACTCATTTCTATTTTTCGTCGAGTCACACGCTACATGTAAAATTTATATAATACATGAGCGTTGAAACTTTGATTTATCGGTCAACATTTATTTACCAAAATTTTGATGTCTACAACTTGGACCCTCGATTTTATAATCACTGCATCCAAATTCCAAAGAGAGATCTAAAACAGTTTTTAGTGCATGTAATTAGCTGATGACAAACCTGGTTGAGCAGAAAGCAACGACATAATCTGTGCCTGAGCAAGTAAAGATACTGCTCGGATCATCATAAGCATAACTGTAGGCAGTAGGGCATGCTTCTTTGAACTTCTTGGAATAATATGTGGGTTTACATACAGCAGCATTGCCATAACGCCCTCGGCAGCAGTACTCATCTGTGTCGAACACATCACACGCACTTCTGCATCCAACTTTCTTCCCATTGGCCTTGACAGCTAACTCATTCGGGCAATTTGGTCTTAGGTCCCCGTCACAACCAGATACACTGCAGTTTCCCGTACCATTTAGAGGTGTCACAACCAACGGCAAGTTGAACCCATCAACAAGGCTCACATCATAAAAGTCTAGTGCGGCCAATGTGAATTCGGCAAGTGTTGCTGGGGGCTTTCCTGAGGCTACACACTGGAGGGTGCTGCCACAGGACCCGGTCTCGCACGAGCCATTGCCATTTTTGTCAAATTTGCAGCCTGTTCGACCCCATATCCTGCCAGACCAGCTAACCGAAGCAGTGAACACCATTGACTGGCCTGGTTTTAGCACAAAGCCACCACCATTGAAGTTGTCCCCAGGAGTCACTGCAGGCCAGACTGTCTCTTTGCAATTGTTTATAATGGTGAAAGTTCTAGCAGACTCGGATAACTTTGGTCCTTCAAACATCCAAGAAACCAATTGCTCTAAAATTTGATACGAAACAAATTAACTAAAAGGGTTGCTAATTTTTTCCACACTTTAATTTACTCCAAGGACGTGACAGATTAATATTTCAAATTTCGATCATATTGTAGGATTCAAGCTTGTTTACAAAAGAACCGATACTAAATTCTAATCACTGTCATTATCCATACAAATTGTGAAAGAAACATAAACCAGAAAAATTGACATGATCTAGAAATAATACCTGAAAGAACCATAAAAACCGATAAAAGCGGTAAAATTAACAGATTGAAGCGTTTTGCCATTTTTCTTACTTCCTCTGCCTATCTTTCAATCTTTCGTTCTTTCTAACATGAGGTACTTGAAATTACATGAATGAATTGCGCTAAGAAAGTTTGACAATACGCAATATAAAGGATGAGGGTGGAGAAGAATACGTGTGGAGAAAGCACTAGTAAACCAAAGCAGTAGCAATTCATGGGATGCTTTTTGGCAATGCTAGTTAATCTGATTCCTTCCCTACTCCTTTCCTGAAAGTTTATTAAGGTTCCCTACCACCGTTTCTACTTTTTCCTTTTCAAAGCTTAATCCATCTAAAAAATCCACGTTTGCAGAAACTATCCACTCCTTTTTCCTTTTTAATCATTTGGTCATCGACATTTTTATCTAATCTGAAGTATGAAGACGGATGATTGGAACTTGGGTGTAGAGTGAGTAACATATTGTTTTAGTCAACTTAGTTAGGGTCGGGTCTACCAAACTATAAACTCTACTTCAAATGAAAGGCACCGTTTTTTGTTAAAGTTTCATAGACGGGTTGCGGCCTACTACTAATCTCATCGATACTATTCTCATTTAACCACCGCTTAATAACTAGGTGTGTGATTTTATGCAAAAAGTCTCGATATAATCAAAAGTAGAACCATTTAATATAAGTTGTAATTTGTTTGTAACATGACTTTTTAATTTATTTAACATTTTTTTCAAAATATTTAACTTCCAAGTACTGTTAACTTAATAAGTTAATTGGATTCGAAATGTACATTAGTGGACAAAAGTTTCCCTATAGAAAAATCGCTTAATAACTTAATATACAGACCTAGTACCTACTGTTGTTTGATATGGGAAAACTGAGGTCCAAAATTAGGCATATTTTGGCAAAGAAAAAGAACAATAAAAGCAAAATATGAGAAAACCCCATGAAGCAATACCTCAGCTGGAGTTGAATTATCGGCTTGAATCGGCGAGTAGTGATTTTACATGGGCTGGGAGGGTAGTGTACTATAGAACCCAATTGGAACAATCTCCTGGCCCAGTTAGGTGCATAATGTTCAATCTTATGCAGTGGCGGATGCATTAAGGAATTCAAGTGGTTGTGAGATCATTCGGATCTCGGATAAGTGGCTATGAGGACCTCTGAGGATCATCCAAGCTTGGCTATGTAGTGAAGGAGAAGAGTGTAGCGGCGGACCAACAGCTGTAGTTTCTACAAATGATTGATGAAAGAGAAAGAAGACAATTCTGTTTTTTAAGGACTTAGTCAAAACACGTAGTTTTCAGTTAAGCCATGTGAGGGAGATCCTTATTAATTTAAAAAATATAGAGAGTCTATTCTCTTTCCTCATACCCGAGATCTCCACCCAATCCCATTTTGCATTCACTTTCTCCAATTGGGTAACCCGGGCCACTAACAGCTGCCCCACACCTCCACATGTCTCCTCTCCATGATCACCACCACCTGGTTCACTTCTCTCCAATCTCCACCACCATTTAATCCCCTAATTTATGAATTTAAGTGAGTTTCTATTTTAGTCTAAATTCATCATATAGGATGTTGAAATTGATGTGTATTAGATGGAAAATTTATATTCATATTAGTTTATAGCTATTGTTAATCTGTTTTGATTTTTTATTTTTTTGGATCATGTGTTAGTTCATATGTCTATTTTTAGCTTCATCAATTGATATGATTTTTTTGTTTTGATTAATTGATATATGTAGAAATTAGAAGTATGGAACGATATTACAAGTAAAAATCATCATTAATAGTTCCAATTCTATTCCAGATAGTTCAACTCCAAATTTGGATAGTTCCAAATCATCATCGTTCATTTTTTTCTTGTATTGACAATGAACCTATCATGACACATTTTCAAAGTATGAAACCTTGTTGTGGAAAAATTTAGCCTTTGTAGCTTGTAATGTTGTTTGTACAAAGATTATGAATGAAAACTAGTTAGTTTATCGTTTAATTTTCATGTTATTTTCATCTTTTTTAGAGCTTTTATATTGGGACCACCTAATGTTAGAATTCTCGATTCGCCAGTGATATCATGATCTTTCTTTTTCGTGCTTACCATAGATCTCTAGGTCTCACTTGGACCAATCTCTTGGCCTAGTTAGCAAATGTTATTTTAGGGCCAAAAAAAAAAAAAACAGAAAAAAAAAAGAAAAAAAAGAAAGAAAGAAAGATCTATGTCTAAACATATGAACCAAGTCAAAAAGTAGGTTATTTATTCGACAAAAAAAAAAGAGTAGGTTATTTAATTGCTTCTTTTATCCTTTTGGAAACTCCTTGGTCCCAACTCTTAGTCACCCCTATATGTCTATTATTCTTAAAGTTGCATATGCTCCAATTAAGATATTTTGATACCAAAACGTAGCTACACATTATTAACGCTCAAAACTTGCAGGTTGACAAATTAAAATAATAAATTCTTAGTGGGCTTGGGATAATGACTAAAATGAAATGAACTCAAATATTTAAGTGGTTCATCCTTTAAAACTAAGCTACATCAACTGTGTTGCTTGGATTGTATTATTTCAAGACTACAAATAGAGCTCGACTAATTACATGAACTCTCTGTTTTCTCAGTTGTCTGACTCCATTACAAGAGGATCCTATCCCTTTATATAGGCCCTCCCTCAATGACTCAGAATGCTTAGGTTCCCCGAATATGGCATTTAATGAACCATTTATGTAGACAAGCATATTGACACCTTTTCACATATCGATTGGGTATTTGATGGTGAAGTGACAAGTTCTTAGTCTAGTTAGCACGCCTTTTCAGAGTGATGCACATTGAGCGACTCGCTCGGCCTTGGTTATCCATCCCTGCCTCTCCGAGTAGAAACCCGACCACCTTTATATCTCATCCCAGGCCTCTACTTTTGTTCGTGAGTCACCATGTGGACTAATTGACATCTAAGTAAACCTGCTCGTAAAACCTTGCGCTAGAAAATTGTCAGGCTGTCTACGTGCCTTTGGTAGTCAGAAAGTACTTTATACAACCTAGTCGGCTGAGCTTGTAAGCAGTCGGCTTTAGTGCTTGAGAGCATCTTCCTCTAAACCCTTGGACCTTGGGGTTCTTGATCATCCTTGAGCTTTGACTTTACTTTGGGCTTTTCGTAGCTTCTTTCCCGACTTGCACCATTTTGTGGGCAGTGAAGTGCTTAGCGTTAACAAGTCCCCCAACTTCTTGGTCAATGATTTCTTCTTGGGCATGGAGTTGCAACGGTTGTCATGTACCCCAAATGTGCTCTATTAGAAAAGGTGTCTCGAGTGTTCTTGACCTATTGTTCTATTAGTCTCTCGACTATGTCCCTTATGTGCCTTATCTAGAGCAATAATCAAAAGACATTTGGGTGCTCGATGCAAGTGTCAATGATAGACTAGGGGAGTAATCGAAGCGTCTGTTTATTGAAGATATAACAAATAGGCGTGGCTTCATGCATCATGATGTCTCTTCACGACTCTTCAGTTCTCATAACGAAGTAAATGGTCTGTCACATGTCACGATCTCTTCACCCAGGTGCTCCATCATTAATGGCTGAGATCGCACGCTTGGGTCTATATAACCTCCCCAGTCACAACTTCTTCCCTTTACTTCACATTCTCTACTGAGACTCTGTTAGTTTTCCTTAGCGATTCATTCGGTGGCTGGAAAACTGCTTCCTTAAGACTTTACCCCCTCATCATCGCTTCTTCAAGTAAATTTCCTCTTTCTATGTTTGTTGTATTTTGTGAATCATTGAAAACATGTTCCCGTAATTGCTTATTTTCGTAGCGGAATTAAAATTCCCAATTATTGCCGTCACATGCACACGTCAGCGAGACTAACTCTGGTACCCTTAGTGAAAAGGATAGAGTAGACTTCCCTGACATAAGTAGATTAAGTAGCCAGGGATATCTCACTTGAACGAGCGCTCACTCACCCTCAAGCGCTTGCACCTTAATTTGTAGTGATTCACCTTTATTTTTCTGAGATCTCGGCGCTACTAGTTGATATCGAACACACACGCAAAGTCGACCGCTTCAGGGCCGAAAAGTGATAGCCTAGAGACCTACAACTACAAACAATCAGTCGTAGTGGCACATCCAGTACTACCGACTCTATTGATTCTATTGATACCTTCTACGAACCTCTAGTCGGATCAGTTACCAATTATTTCTGCCAACCAAGAACCCGACCTTTACTTGTGGACTTACCAAATTCCCTTTTTCAGCTATCTGTTCCTGGAGAAGAATCATCTTTTAGCTACCGTGAAGATAACCTAAAGTGTGACGCAAACCCAATGGCTTTTAGAGAGATGGGGGATAAAGAATTGCTAGACTTAGTTGATAAGGAAGATCCTCTTGTGGGCTTAGAAAGAAGATCTAGAAGCCTTTTGTACATGTACTGAGTCGGTGTCCCATTCGACCATTATTAGATCTTCCTCCGGTTATGAGAAATCGGTCAAGTGGGGGATTAAATCTTAACAAGATGTTGACCCATTGCATTAATGATAAATATCTCTGGGGAAACCGCTAAAAAAATTAGCAGCCCTGGCTAAACTTATCTTCCTCGGAGAGGAGTTGGCATAGGAATAGAAGAGTCTTTTTGTAAAAACTGTATTTTAATTATTATGATGCTTGGGACCATAGTGTCGACCACATTCCCAGCATCATAACCTAGTTGGAAAAGTTGAAGAACCGATATAACATTCCCAACGATGTTGTCATCCGAGCACCGGTTGTAGGAGAATAACTTAGCTAGCTGCCACACAGTTGGGTAGCCTTTTCTGCTGAACTCTTCAAGTCTAGCATTCAGCTACCTTTACACTCCTTCCTTCACCGAGTTATAGTCCACACCAATTTAGTCCTCACCAAATCAATCTCAATGCCTTTTGTTTCTTTCTTAACATGTACGTGCTCTGGAGGCAATATTTTCAGATAAAGCCCAACCTTACCCTCATTAAACATTGTTATAAACTGAGGAACAGTCTTGGCCATGTTGGGTTCTGTCATATGCTTAGCTCTTGCTTATTTTTGCCGACAACCCTTCAAACTAAAGGCCCTATAAGGAAAACTGGTTCCTTGTAAGCGGTAACTGGGTGAGCTCGACTGAGGTCAAGGCGACTGACACTCGAGTGCTAGATGCTTTAGGGACAAGGGTTGAAACAAAACTAACACTTTCCATATCTCGTGGTCTGTATGAGTCTTATAATTTAATGAAAATATCTTCTTTTTTCACAGTTGATTAGTCTGGCCAAGTTTCTCTTTCTTCTGAAGAAGAAGAATTTCAGTTGGCAGTCATCACTTCCTTGCCTTCTAAAGAGCTTTCCATTGCCGCCATATGTACCGAATCTCGTTTAAGAGCGATCGGTCTTTTAAGAGGTAAGCTAACCAAGCCTCAATACCTTCATATATGATCTTGGTGGATTTATATTATTTGTTGCTCATTTTTTCAACACTTCTTTTCACTTTACAGATGGAGAAATGGTTGAGATTGATGTTAAGGTTGAAAAGATCGTCCGTCGAGCTATGGGCAAAAAGAACGCTCCTAGTGGAGCTTGAAATTAGATAGCCGGTTGAGGTGTTGGTAAGAACGGCCCAAGCACTTAGCTTGGCAGTCCCAACCCACTTCCAAGGGTGGTATTGAGTACTCATCCGAGTGCAGACATGGACAAATCCTTGTGCAAGTGCCTGATTACTGGCGGCTCGGACACCCCTACTGCAAGAGGCTGACAATTAGCTCTTCCGCCCCTCAGCGATTATAGGTAAGATCCGACCTATGTGATTGCCGCACGCTTTGAGGATGAATTTCCCCAAGAGATTTACTCAAACTTGAACATCCGTAAGGGAGTCTTTCATGGGGAGAGCATCGTGGACGCCATGCGAGGTTTGAAGGGGACACCCATGAGCAGGTGGCCCTTGCCTTCGATCTTCAGGCTGGGGTAAACTTTCATCATGTTCATGTTTCCCTCATACATGTAATGATCTATACAATTTTTCCTGTAGCTAATCTTCATTGTTTTTCCCTTTGCAGACTCTCTTCACCTAATTTTGAGGGCTTAGACACCTCTTCAAGAAGAGAAAACAGAGCGTCAATTATGAGTGAGACATGAAGAGGTTGCAAGACGCCGTGAAGGTGAAGCAGGTAGAGCTCAGATCTACCAAGAAGGTTGTTGAGGTGGCTAAGAAAGTGGTCGCTCAACTGCAGCTGAAGACTAAGTGCATGAGAAAGCAGTTGAGCGAATCTTCCACGAGTAAGCTCAAGACTACCATGGAGTTGGGCGAGGCTAAGGATGTCACTCAGGCTTTGAGGAAGGAGAACGAATGCCTACAAAAGGACTTGGATGAATCCTCCTAAGTTGGTGGTCAAGACATGGACAACTACTTTTAAACTCCGATTGGTCAGGAGCTCGCCAACAAACTCTGCTTCCAAGGCTACATGGAGTTCTACGAAAAGGTGGATTTGGCCTATCCTGACTACGACCTAGATGTAGGGGACGACGAGGATGGCTCCGAGCATGATGAAGAGAATGAGGTTCTCATGGTTGTTGGTGGAAATGGTGTTCGCATAAAGTTGTTAGTAGAAAGGGTGTTCGCATAAAGTTGCTGGTGAAAATGGTGTTCGCAAAAGTTGCTCATGGAAATTGTGGTTTTTGGATATGACTATAGTGGAAACAGTTGGATAGGGAAACAACTAAATCTAGGCTGGGAAGCAATAGTTATAGTAAACAATCGACATGATGTTTGGCAACCAACTCAAACCTAAAAAGGTATAGGGTGTAGGCATTGTTGATTTTGCCTAAGGTTTCCTGAGTCAATTGTAATGCTTGAATTTCTTGAATTGCTTGAGGCTGACAATGCTTAGGACTTGCTCGATATGTTGAAATACATATAGTTAGGAATTCTTGAATTAGCATACTTGCATGGCTTAAAGTACTCAAATCTCTTGTTTGAACCATTTGGTGCAGGAAATACCATTTTTTCTGCCTTTTGAAAGCATTTCAGTGCATGGTTAACAGATTGGTATGCACTCATACTTCGAGTGATTAGCATGACTGCTATTGGCACTACAAGTTTGATTTGATTTATCTAGCCTTGCTGGGTGTGAGGTTCTGCACATATTGCATTGATAAGCTTGTTTGTTTTCTTCTTTCCAGCAATAAATATGTATGCTTGTAGTGGAGAATATATAGTTTAGGCTTAGTACTCGAGCTGTTCATGAAAGTTTTAGCTCCATACATGACCTAACAAGATATATTTGAGCATTAACAAATATGTTGGTCACATGAGCAAACTTCTAGCATGTAAGTTAACTCATGTAGTGAGCCGTTACATACTAAGTGGGCATGGTAAGCATTGAGTGAAACCATGAAATAAAAATATGTGCAATCATCTATAGAGCAAGCAATGCAAGTCTTAACTATTTAATGATTTTAGGCATGATAAGTGATGTGAAAATTGACTTGACACACAAATTAAACCCTATGGATGACAATTGTAGTATATGAGCAAATAGGGATCGTTCTAACCGGGGATTAACTAGGGATGCTAATCACTGTAAAACTGACTCAAGAACATAAAAATATACTGTAGAACACTAAACTAGACTCAATTAATGCAAAACTAAGGTTTAAAACACCTAAACAAACTAAAAACTCAAAACAGCAACTAAAAGGCTCAAAACTGCTTTAAAACCACTTTCTGGGCAGTTTTGAGTACCTAACACTAGTTTGGACGAATTTGGACTATGACTTGACTCAAAACACTTAAAAACACAACTAAATGGATTTCTAACTAATCTAACACTTTGAAATAAATGGGGGAATGATTTTGACGAAATTAAAACTTTAAAACTCAACCTTTAAAAACAAATGTAAAGCAAAACAGATTGTGATTAAATAGAATGGTGAGAAGCTAGTTAGAGGGTTCCTTATCCACACATGCACATATGCATACAACTCAATCTCCAATTACTCTTCCAACAAACCATAAATGACAATGCCCCAAATTAACTAGATTGCACCAATTAATTCTCAGATTTCCCTAGATTCATTGAATTGAATGGAATACGCATTACAACCAAATTATTCTTATCAAGGACCCTAACTATGGAATACGCATGATAGAGACACATATCAAAGATCATTAAGTTCAATGGACATCATAAGCATTGACGAGGCATTCATAACTATGGGATACGCATGTTACTCTTGCCTAGGATTTACTTAACGCAATCGTGACTAGCGACTTTCACTACTTATGAATATAAGTTAATAACGATTAGGTGAAATTCCCTTATATCCTAGTATCAAGTTTAGGCATGCAAATTAAGTGTCGACCCTCAACCCACATACATAAACAAGTTATCAATCAAATAGATAAGTAAATCACATTCACAATTTCTGAAATCATAATTGGAAGAAATCAAATCATATAAAACATATGTCCATGGCTTCAAATTCACCTCTAACTAAAAAGAAATTAGTTCCTCATGTTTAACATAATTGAAAAGCAAGTCAAATTAAACATGAAAACAGAAACAAAGAAAGAAAGAACTCCAAACACTCCACTAATGGCAGATTGCATGTGCAAGGCTTCTCCCTCCTTTGGACTGCACGGCACTACTTCTTCCTCCTCCAATGGTGGCTGCACAAGGTGATGATGGTGGTGGGAAGGCACGGCAAGGGTGAATTGTGGCAGAAATATGGGAGTTTGGGGGTGGAAGGTTGCGGCAAGGAGAGAACTAGGGTTTTTTGGCGTGAATGAATGATATCGGGGATGGTTTTGGGTGATGGACGAATTTCTGAGTATGGAGAGGGTGTTCTTCGGCCAAGGGAGGTAAAACACATATATATAGGCAGCCAAACCCTAAAGAAATCAGGTTAGACAAATGGGCTAGGGTTTAGGTGCGGCTAGGGTTAGGAAATCCACCAAAAACTAGGGTTTCTAGAACATTAGGTGCGGCATGGGCTTAGGGTAAGTAATCAGATTTTTTTCATGTGAGCAAGGCCTAGGTGCGGCTGATTAAGTGGGCTAGGGTTAGGGTTAGGTGCGGCATAGGTCCAAGAGGCAAAGATGGGTCATCCAAAAGCCCAAAGCCGAGAATAGAAACTCTCGAAATTGGAAACCTCCAAGAATAGAAACTTCCAACTTAAGAAACTTTGGTTTCCAATTCCGAATTCTTAGTTCATCACTTTCATTTCTTCATTCTTAAGCTCCTTTGACCTTCAAACTCGTCCATTCCTCATGCTCCATTTGCATACACCACATTCCAGCTCACTTTTTGCTCCAAAAGCTCCAAATTGCATCATTTCGTGTAATATGTCCTTTAACCCTGAAAACACATGAAAGTAGCTTAAAAGACTACTTTGACGAAGAAAACATAACAAAAATGCATAAGAACTAGCTAACTAAGGCGCATAAATATACTCCTATCAATAAGTATGCCTGGAGAACCAATTTATGTATGCTTATGCACCTTCTTGACAAAAGAAATTAATACACTCCAAATCATAACTTATATAAATTGATGGCATGGCATATATAAACTTGATCGTAATTTATATTATAAGCATGCTTTAAAGATAGGCATGCGATTGATTCTGTAAACACATGGTATTGAAATGAAATCAGTGGAAGATAAGGTTTAATGATTTTCTTATCTCTTGGGGCAGAGATAGGTCACACGATTGAGGTCTAGCTAAGACAGCGGCCAGCATGAATGACTTTTGACTTTTAACTTTCCGGCAGCCAGTTTCGCACTCTCCAGCATTGAATGCCAACTTGGGCTTTGTTGTGAACATGGATTTTTTCCTTTTCCCCTTGGAATTTGCAGGTTGCACTTTGGTTGGCTTGGTTTTTCTTTGATGTGCTTGACTTAGATTAGCTTGATTGGTTTGGAAGCTTTTATTTACTCGGCATAAATTTGCCTTTATTTGCTTGGCTCAAATGGTTTGCATGGCATGTATTATTAGCAAGTTAAGATGAGAGTTGGTGCATTTTAGATTTTTCAATAGGCGAAGGTTGAGTTACAGAGACTATACTCGGGCAATGGAGCAGGGCTTAAACATGAAAAATGGAATATGGATTAAAACATATGTTAAGTGGGAGAAAAAGTGTGATTAGAAAGGCCACGAATTTTGAATGTGGTTTCTGCTAAAGGTGATATCTTCTTGGAAATGGAGGCATGGAGTTACGTAGCTCGTAAAAATGTGATGACAGCGGTTGGATTTTGCAACAACTCAAGTTTAGGCAATTGGGGAAGCTTTTCCACAGGTTGCTCAATGACTCTTATGGGAGTTGTCATGGTAAATGGGGAGGTTTTTTTGGCAATTGACTTGGATAAATGGCATGAACTAGGAACGGTCGTCTTGGTTGGGTTGACTTGTTTGGCTTGAAAGGTTTTTCATGGCAAGTTGTTATTTATCATGTCTCATTCTTAATTTCTTAGGTTGGCATGTTGCATGTGCATCACTTGAACCGTTGAGGAGCTTGTGTGACGCTTTGTAGTTTTGTCTTTAGTTTGGCATGATGCATATATTATGTTCGAACCATTGAGCGGCTTGCTTGGCATGTTGCATAGGCATAACTTAAAAGTTTATTAGCATGCTTTATACTTTTTCTTGAGATTTCCCAATTTATTTGCTTGGTTTTGGCTTGCTCGAATGGTTTGCATGACTTGTAAAATAAGTGTTTTGCTTGGCCTATTGTAATTTTGTGTTGGTTTGACTCGTGAGGTTATGACTTTTTGTTGGATACATGATGAAATATTAGTTATGTGCAAGAAGTCACACCGGAGCTAACGCTGGAAACTAATATTTCAACAGTTAGAAAGAAGAGTTTTTATGTGCTTGTTAATGCTTGGAACATTTCGGGACGTGTAATGGAATTTTCCTCTTGAGAATTGAATAAATGATGGTGATGGAAATCTCAAGCAATGGGGTTTATCAAGAATTTTGTTGTATCAATGTTATGAGGGGTGTGTTATCCACACACCTCTTTTTACTTCTCACACACCATTTGTTAATTTATGTCCGTTGATCTTCTTCAATTCATCCGATCCGACTGTCAAAAATTAAAAGGGTGTGTGAGAAGTAAAAATGGGTGTGTGGATATCAAACCCCATATTATAAAAGAACGAGTTGGATTAAGAGAGTAGCTTCCGGCTTCCATCGGATGAATATGCAGTGGTTGAAAGCCAAAGTATAGGAAGGTTTAATTAGAGGATGGTTTTACATGGAATCACCAAGGCAATGAGAGTCAGCATGATGGTATAATGGTTCAGGAAAATGTTACGTGAAAAGTATCACCAGCTGACGTGATACTGACGTACCACTCAATAATTTCTCCATGTGATACTGGTAGTCAACCGGTCCTTTGACTTATAATTTGTAGTTATTCATTTATATATAAATAGCCAATTAAAAAAAATATATATCTATTAATTAATAAAATATTCATTTATAAATGTAATTTCACACAACCAAATTTTGCTGTTTTTTTTTTCAAAGCCTCACCTACATGTAATCCTAACATATCTTTAATTAAAAAAAAAAAAAAAAACTTCTCACTCCCACATTCTCTATCACCCTCTTCCTCTCCCCTCTCTCCCTCTCTCCTTCTATTTCAAAAACAAAAATAAAATTTTTTCTCACACGCTTTGTGTGTGCCCATACGCTAGTACATAAGAGAAATCAGATATAAAAGAGTAAAGTAAAAATGGTGACACAAAGATATAGAAGAAATGTATAAAAGAATTGGTTTTACTTTTAAAATTTTATTTTCGTTTAGTTTTTTTCATTTCTTCCCTTTCATTCCATTACCCTTCATTACACTTTCTTCATCTCAAGCTCAAACAATGAAAAGCAAAAATAAAAAACAAAATGATTATCAAATAGACCCTAATATTAAAATTTCCATGTTTTTTTACAAGGTCATTTAGAAATACAAACAAACCCTCGACAACAACTTAATATGAGTCTGTCAAGGCTAATCACAATATGATGCACCTAAATCCCATTTTTTTTTTTTTTAACAAACGATAATATTAGTGGGTAAAATTTTAAGCTGTTAGGGGGACCCGTACCATACTGCATAGGCATCATTGGTTTTCGCCAGATAAAGCGTCATCTTCAAAAAATATTCTCATATTTGAGTACAAGCTAAACCCTCAAAGACATTTGCAAGCTTAATGGAGAATATGAAAACAAAATTTAAAGAAGAAAGATATAAAATATATGATACTCTAAAAAATAGAACATGGGAAGTGATTTTCCCACTCTCTTTCTATCAGCTTCATTCCTTATCTTGTTTCTAGCCACAAAACTAAATCAACCAACTGCGTTGATTGACAGAAATGAATTTGGATCTCATCCGGATCCAAATTGTGAGAATTCTACGGATCCTCACATCTTAGTCATTCATCGTACATCGTGCTATTAGAAATCATTTGAATTTTATTATTTAAAATTAAACACAAATAACACTTAATGAAAACTGATCGTATGATATACGATAAACGGTTAGGATGTGAGGATCTCTAAGATCCTCATAAAGAGGATCTGAAGAGGATCCTCATCCGAGATAAACAAGTAAAAGAGTACAGGATGAAAAAATGGAGTATGAAAATCATTAAATGATTAATAAGATTTATTGTTGTATGATATGTTTCACATACCTAGTAAAGTCCAACATAGTGCGCTGGACGTGGAAAAGAACCCCCAATAACATTTTTCAAAAGGAGTAGGATTCTCTCTCCTCCCAATCCCCTTTCCTCCCCTCCCCTCCCCTCCCCTCCCCTCCCCTCCTAATCTCCTTCCCTCCCCTCCTCTCCTCCCCTCTCTCACTTTCCTCTTTTTTTTTTATCTCTTTATAAAAAAAGTTAACACAAAATATTATCGTATCTTAATCGTGACTATTCGAATAAGAAGGGAATAAAGAGAGAGATAATCCTATTTCTTTTCAAAAATTGCCACCGCTAAAACAGTGAATTTAGAAGACACTTTATCAATTAATCTCATGATTTAGAAGCCGAATCAATGGCCCAAAGAACCCTTTAACGACCTAATCTTTTTGTAAAAAAGGAGAAAAGGTGTTTTTAGATCTCTTTTTGTAAAGCCAGTTGGCACACGTGTGGTGCTAATCATGTTTAGCACCAAGCTTACCTCAAAGCAATCATTCACTCCATTTCTTAGGCTCCCCCACGTAACACAAACTCACACTCATAGACAAACTGCTCCTTCAAAACTTTCATTTCTTCCGTCTTCCACTCCCCAATATTAAGAAATAAAATGACTCGCTTGAAATAGATTTAGCGTGACGTGACGTTTCAATTTAATAATAATGCATTATTATGTTTAAATTTTTCCTCACATGATAATGCACAATTAGGTCAGAATAATACAATACCATTGAACTCGTTCTATATATAAGTTGATCTCATTAAAAATATTAATAGATGAGAGAGATTTTATCATGTTTTATCTCACTTTTTAGCTATAATTATCATCATCATCCATCTATCAGTATGCTGTAACCACCAATCTATACATCTTCCAAACCTGGGCCACCGCCGCTCGTGCAAATGCATGCTAGGAATGGCCCATCAACAGCTTTTTCATGTCCAGATAACAAGTTTAAAGTGAAATTTGGTAGAAAAGTAGAATACATATGTTACGTGGTGGGTACGTATCTATATCACCAACCAATGGATCTTCTCCAACACAATGAGATAAAAATATCTTATAAAAGAAATTGTGTGAGTGGTGCATGAGTAATTACCTATGCTTATTAGTCGACCAGACAATTTGTTACATGACATGTTAATCCGATTTGAAACGTCCCGAAAATAATGGGTTTCAGATCAATATGTTAATTAATCGTATCGTTATCGGGTCATACATTAATAACCCTTTATTAACGGGTTCTTGACAGATTTATCCGCGAGCAACTTGTTTCAACTCGATAAGAAAAAAGTTAATTTGATAATTTTAAACTACTAAAAGACCTTACTACAATAGCTATCTATAGTATTTAATCTCACATAAGTGAGATTAAAAACTTGTACAGCACATACAAAATATTGAAGCAATTTATAAATACCAAAGTACATTAAAAAAGTCATAATAATTGACACACCCCGATCCTAGAATCAAGGCGTGCTGGCCGTCACGTGAGCGTGACGTAGCCAAAAGTGCGACACGGAAGCAAGATATAACAGAAATATGAAGGAATTTAAACCAACCACTAGCAGAAATAACTTACTAGCATAAAAGAGTGAGTTATAAAGTAAAACACACGAATTCAGAGCGTAGGTTTCAAGTGCAGTCAAGTAGGACTATAATTAAAAGTACAACACCCGCAGGTGAGTCCTACATGCATAACGTCTGTCAGAATGCCGAAAAAGACCTCGTGAGCCACCAACTGCTAACTAGAACCTGGAGGGGCGCAAAACAAAGATGAGTGGGTCAGTAAAACCAAAGATTTTCCAAAACATTTCCTTTAAAACGTTTCTAACCCCTCACCGTAAAACCTGTATACTTTCCCAGAAAAGTAGTATATAAACATATATATACATAAATCATCAAAACTCAGCTCACCATCTATCAACATAACATCTCAGAAAGAAATGCCATGCCATGCCAAAATATAATAAGAATGCATCAATATAAATCAGGTGAAATAATAAATCAACCAGAGACCCTACAATGGTCCTGTACGGCTGATTATATAGCTCAACATCCCACTCAGCTGGAGTCACCACAGTGACCTATACGGCCCAACTATGCACGTCACTCGGAACTACATAAGGTAGTCTGTACGATGAAAGGTGTATAAATACGCTCTAGTGCTTCTCTCATCAATCATCGGCGTGCATAACTAAGGTCACCCACTAGTCGGAATCACATCTAGCGATCTATACGACTATCATGTCGGAACCCTCACATGGTCTGTACGACATTCACCTACTTGGATCCAAGGCGAGCGTGCGGTGTGGTGAATAATAATATAAGCACTAACACCTAGGGTGCAGGTTATGAGCTTTCAATGCAATTCACATACATAAATCGTATGAATAATGTAAAAACTCACATGTGCGTCCACATCGTCAATTCATATATATATATGCATCAATTATCAATTCAAATATCTCATCAATTGCATGCATGGCATTTTAAAACATATTTTCATATAAATGCATTTTCTGGGAAAAACAGTAGTATATAGGTAATACGAAAACAAAACTGGCGACTCACTGGTAAGTCGATGGGTCGTAACCCCCTTGACATCCCTGGATGCGCTCGTCCTCGGGATAGGTGTCACCTATATGCGAAACAACTATAAAAACGTTAATTAAAACACATAACCAATAATTCGAAATAACTTCTCATACGGTGCTCAATTTGGGTATATGAATATACCACATCGACCTACTCGACGTCACGGACATCGAGGAATTTTTAGATTTAATTTTAGGCTTGCCACGCGCCCTCACGCGCCGTGGGTGGCACGGACCTACGCGCCCCCATGTGCGTCATCTTCCTCAGCCAGTCGCAGGACTGGTTTTTCCGGTGGCCGGATTCCGGCGAATTTTGTAATTGCTTGTTCTCCTTCGTTTCTCAACCGTTTTCTTCGAATTTTATATCAATTTGAAGCCCTCAACATGTAGAATCACAATAGACTAGTTTAAGGCTCTAAAAATCAAGAAATCTCACCGGAAAATTTCCAAGAAAATCGGCCAAAGTTGAACCACGTGATCCCGACGTCCAAATCCTTCAAACGAAGTACTCCGAGCCTCCTTGGGACCTCACTAAGCTCACTATAGGCTTAGAATTCCCTGAAACAAAACATTTTACGTGTGCATGAACAGTGACCAGAAATGGAGGTTCGGGTTTCACGTGATTCCGAGGGTTTCACTTCCTAAAACTAGTACCAAACGACTCAAAACGTCTCAAAGATGAAGATACATACCTTGGTTGCCTCGATCCACCGAGATTTGAGGGGTTTTGGGTGAGGCCGTACTATCGAGGGTGAGAGAGAGAGAGTGAGTCGAGATGGAGGAGAGAGAGAGAGGCTACGGGATGGAGAGAGAGGGAGAGAGTGTTTTGATAATCACATTCAATCCACACCATCCATTTCTACATCCCAAACCAAAATAACAAAAATCAAATTTAATAATCCAACTCACTTATATATATTTCTTCTAAGCTTGTCTAATAATTGAACCAAATAACGTCACACACACACGTACCTTAATACCCGCTAAGGGTAATCCCGTCATTTCGCATTCCCGTCAAATGTACCTCCGGGACGGGCTGTGACAATAATTACTTTACAAGTGTGAAAAATGTGAAAAAAAATATGCAAACGTTTGTGATCACATCGTTTATGCTTTTGACGATAGGTACATTGTTGTTTAAATTTTTAAAACCCTCAATCCCTCGTGAACAATATATTTAGGGGAGTTCAAAATAAATAAAAATTTATAATAATTAATGTAAGACTGTGAAAAATGTGAAAAGAATATACAAACGCTTGTGATTGCATTTTCTACGCTTAGAGATGGTTACATCGTCGTTTAGATTTTAAAACCCTCCAAATCCTCATGAATAGTGTTTATTGTTTGAATGCAAAATTAATAAAAATTAATGCAAAAGGGTGAAAAATGTAAATATATATATATATATATATATATATATATATATACATATACATATACAACTCTTGTAATGACAAGCTTTACAACTTTCGTGAAGAGACAAACTCCGAAATTCGACCACAATCCATAATCCATAAACCCTTGATTTCAAAGTCGATCTCTTTACAATAGTTGTAGAGCTTGTCATTACGAGCATTTGTATATTTTTCTTTTTTTTTTAAATATCTTTTACACTTCTACATTAATTAAAAACAATTAAAAAACCTTGCTACAATAATAGTCATAGGATTTAATCACCTACCATTGGATTCTTTGATCTCACTTACGTTTTTCATTTGATTATTTATTAATTTAAAATAATTTTTCTTCACGGGTAACGGGTCGGGTCATATTGCCCATTCATTTTAACGAGTGTTACATGACACGACCTGTTAAGATATCAAGTATGTCACGAAAACGACACGAACACGAGAAACACACACGGATGCCAGGTCTACTTATTAGTTACTTGAGGTAGAATGTTTTGTTGTGCTTAGAAAGGGTGTGCTATCAACACACCTATTTTTACTTCACCCACAACTTCTCAATTTCTAACTGTCGGATCCAATGAATTGAATAAGATCAATAGCCAAAATTAACAAGGATATGTGAAAGGTAAAAATAGGTGTGTGAATAGCATTGTCCACTTAGAAACTTACCCATTAATAGCAATTTATAAGTAAATATTACCAGGTTCTACATATGAAGATTTAAAAGTATCATAGTAATTTGTGATACTTGATTATTGGGTGAAAATTTTTACGTTACGTATATAAAAACTTAGAACATATTTTATTGAAAGTGTTCAAGTAACAAATTGAGAGTATTAATAACGCTGATTAAACTGCAATAGTTAAAGAGTTTTAACAACTATTTTTTATGTACTAACATGTATATACATATATGCAATCACAGTCCTCTAGGGCTAAGGGTGATGATCTAGCTTTCTCCACTTGGGTGACTCAATTATTGAACACAAATTTACATCTACAAAAAGCAAAGGGTGTTATAAGCTAAAGCTTAAGGAGAGTGGAAAGAGTGAAAAGAAGCACTCCCTCTATTTATTTATAGACTAGTCATCCACTCATCCATTGCTTCTTCCTCCCACACCAACACCACCAAAACTATAACAATGGCTTCCGAGAAGGTTGAGACTGTTATAGCCGGAAACTACGTCGAAATGGAAAGGGAACAGAGTGATGCCCAGACAAGTGCTAAGAGCAAGCTATCAACATTTCTTTGGCATGGTGGCTCAGCATATGATGCATGGTTTAGCTGCGCTTCTAACCAGGCACGCACAAATCTAATCTTAATTACAAAAATACTTATATATATGTATATATCATTGTATTAATGTAACTATGTAATTTGATGTATGTAGCTAATTATCTTCAATTATCTTCATTTGGTTTTAATGGAATTAATATTTAATATATATTGCAGGTTGCTCAAGTGCTTCTCACACTGCCATACTCATTTTCCCAACTGGGTTTGTTATCTGGAATACTATTTCAGCTTTTTTATGGATTGATGGGAAGCTGGACTGCTTACCTCATCAGTTTACTATATGTCGAGTACAGAACTAGAAAGGAGAGAGAAAAGGTGGATTTTAGGAACCATGTAATTCAGGTATGTATAATCTATAATTTTTTTAATCTCTATCCTATCAATCTTGCTGCCATGAAATGTTGAGGGTTTTGTTGTACAGTTAATGTTCATAATCCATTTTCTTTTATATCACATAATTTCAATTCGGGATTCACGTGTAAGCCCTTGATAACATTCCACTTCAGATTTCAAAGAAAAATACTTCAAACGCAAAACGTCAATATTGATTGGTAATTAATTTGCAGTGGTTTGAAGTTCTTGATGGGCTTTTGGGAAAACATTGGAGGAATGTAGGCCTCTTTTTCAACTGCACTTTTCTTCTCTTTGGATCTGTAATTCAGTTAATTGCCTGTGCAAGGTAAGTAATCATAACTATATAGATATTATGAATTACATAAAAGTTGGTATTGGTTTGTCTGATGCTTTTGTTTTAATCCCAGTAACATCTACTACATAAACGACAATCTCGACAAGAGAACTTGGACTTACATCTTTGGAGCTTGCTGTGCTACAACTGTCTTCATCCCCTCATTCCATAATTACAGAATTTGGTCATTTTTGGGCCTTATTATGACTACTTACACTGCTTGGTATCTCACCATTGCTTCCCTTATCCATGGGCAGGTATTTTCATTATATAAATATATACAGTATGAATTCATTATATAATTAATTTAAATCAGCAAAAATCTTAGAAGTTCTTTTTGCAGTCAACCCTAATTATAATTAATTTCTATGTGTCCACAAAGGTTGAGGGAGTGAAGCACTCTGGTCCAAGCACAATGGTTCTCTACTTCACTGGGGCTACCAACATTCTCTACACATTTGGTGGACATGCTGTTACAGTGTGAGCATTTGTAAATAATTATAATGAATAAATAAGCAGTAATGATAATAACTTGGGTTTTAATTAATTAATTTGATTAACAAGGATTAATTAATGTTGTGTGGTATATATATAGGGAAATTATGCATGCAATGTGGAAGCCACAAAAGTTCAAGTTAATATACTTGATGGCAACACTGTATGTGCTGACCTTAACCCTACCATCTGCGTCTGCTGTGTACTGGGCTTTCGGGGACAATCTCTTGACTCATTCCAATGCCCTAGCCATGCTTCCAAAGACTAGGTTTAGAGACACTGCAGTAGTCCTAATGCTCATTCATCAGGTAATTAATTAACACGGTTTCTTAATCACATCTAATTATTTGTAAATATTAATTGTTGAATTACATATATAATTGGATTAATTTGTGCATGCAGTTTATCACATTTGGATTTGCTTGCACTCCTTTGTACTTTGTGTGGGAGAAATTCATTCAAATGCATGAGACCAAGAGCATGGTGAAGAGGGCACTGGCGAGGCTCCCAGTGGTGATCCCGATATGGTTCCTTGCCATCATTTTCCCATTCTTTGGGCCCATCAACTCAACTGTTGGATCTCTTCTTGTCAGCTTTACTGTCTACATAATTCCTGCTTTAGCTCACATGGTCACCTTTGCTTCTGCATCTGCTAGAGAGGTTAGTCTTCCTTTTCTCTTTGCATGGGGTCGAATCATTGCTAAGGATAATGGTCGAATATATCTTAAATATATATTAGATAATCATTGCTAACGATAATGCTCAAATATATCTGAAATATATCCTACATGTTATGTTATCAAACTATCATTTTTTACTATATATTCATATAAGAACATACTTAATTCATAATTTAGATTGATAATTGAGTGACATGACATACTAATGCTTTATGTTGCTATATATAGAAATATAAGTTGGAATAATTGCTAAGGAGAGTAACGTTCTCATACCATGTATCAGACATGTAATGTAAATTTAGACCATTCAAAGAATATAAGTTTGTACGTATTCTAATTTGTTTAATGAATATCGTACCTTTGCATCAAAAAAACAAAAAAAGAAAAATCAAATTAGTAATTACTTTTGTTTGATAATTTGATATATTCATTGTTGTTTTTCATTTCGTTAAATGAAAATATTAATTGGCATGGGATATAATAATTGCTAAAGACGGTAACCACCTCATGCCAAATACATTAATTCAAACCAAAATCTATACAATTCATGGTTTGAACTGACGGTCTGATAACATAACATATCAAACCGTGTTAAGAAGATATGAACGGACATATGAGTGCAGGTATATTGACTAGTTGTTGTTTTTTATGGCACACATGCAGAATGCTGTGGAGAAACCACCATCATTCTTAGGAGGCTGGGCAGGATCATACACCATGAACATCTTTGTGGTGGTATGGGTTTTGATAGTGGGATTTGGGTTTGGAGGATGGGCAAGCATGCTCAACTTCATAAACCAAGTTAACACATTTGGTCTATTCACAAAGTGCTACCAATGCCCCCCTCACAAAGCTTGAGTAGTAGATTCCCCTACTTTTTCCAAAAGTTTTTTAACAATCTTAAGATACATATGTAAGTGTGTGTAAAGAGATTGGCATTTGCAACCCTTTCTTTTCTTTTCTTTTTTCCTTACTTGATTTGTATTATTATTATTTTTATATATTTTAGCTATTTTGTAAGACCTATTGTTGATGGCTTTTTCAGAAAAGGTATGATGGCAATTATCATGGCCACCCTATACAGACCCTACAGTTGTACCCTTATGTGTTGATTAATTAATCTTCTTTTAATTAACAAATGCAAACCCCCCTGGTTTTTCTCTTGTGGCCGGGACCTAATTTATCAATTATGGTTCTATAATCCCATTGACATATCTCTATATCTACTTAATTAAGGTGCAAAATCTCTAGGAATGATTGTAATACTTTGCTTTTTGCCGATAGTTGAAGTAATCATTCTTCCACCAAATATTATTATTGCATATCATTTTTAACAAAACTTTATTAAGTCAATTTTCTCTTGGAGTACGTAGCATTGAGTGATTTGAAAAATGAACGATTAGATTTTGTTTATGAGAATGAACATTGTAGTCGGATTTGTTATTAAGTCATAAATCACATCTTACGTCGTCATAACTTGAATATCTTGCAGTAAGTTCAGACGAAGTATACGCTTTGCCTTCAACTATGTAGCACCACATCCGCAACTTTCAACCCTTGAAGAACATATATATATGGCCAAATTGGATTATTGATCCCCGTGGTCATAGGAAACTTGCATGATGACCCCCGTGGTGAAAAAACTAGGAATTAAACCCCTGTGGTCAAGAATGTTAGCAAATTTAGTCCAAAAGTAAGATTTCTATTAAATGACTGTTAAAAGTATGGGTAAAACTATATTTTCAGTTCCAATTGACATTTAAAATAAATATTTTTTTATAACAATTAACAAAAAAAATAATGGTTAATTTTTAAATAAAAAAAATGCCTCAATTCAATGTCAATTGGAACTGAAAATACAGTTTTACCCCAACTTTTAACAGTCCTTTAACAGAAATCTTACTTTTGGACTAAATTTGCTAACATTCTAGACCACATGGGTTTAATTCCTAATTTTTTCACCACGGGGGTCATCATGCAAGTATCTTATGACCACAGAGATGAACAATCCAATTTAGCCTATATATATATATAGTTAATAAGACTTGGATTTTTGGCATGCAAGCCGGCCACATCAACCTCAATAGGCGAGGTTGATTGGATGCTTAGAAGGCCCCATGTGTCAGCAAAAAGGTACAACTCTTGGACTTTGCATGAGAGAGGATCCTCGCCGAATCCTTTAATCACATTTATTTATCGTACATCGTACGGTCAGTTTTTATCAGGTATTGATTATATTTAATTTTAAATAAAAAATTTTACAATGATTTTTGTCAGCACGATATACGATGAACGGATGTGATTAGAGGATTCTTAGGATCCTCACAAAGAGAATCTAGCGAGAATCCTCCTTGGACTTTGCATTGCGTGAGAAACAGTATCATGCTGCTGCAAAAGTTAAAAGTTTATGGTATTTCTGGTGTCAATTATAATTAAAGAAAAATACTATTGAAAATTCGTTTACATGTGCATATGAATATCAGCCATGTTAATAAAAGTAAGTCTCACAGCTCGTCGATGATTAATAGATGCTCATATGCAAGTAACACAACTCTTGATTTGATGTGTTCTATATGTAAGTTCCTTACCGCCAAATATGCATTTGTACACGCCTTAAACGACAAGCAAAATAAGTTTGAGAACTTCAATCGCCTAGTCCTTGGCAGAACTAGACCAATTGAACTTAAATTATTGGCATAACACATGTGAAAGAGAGAGGAGGAGAAAAAATAGTTTGTCGGATCAAGCCCGAATGACATGTTCATATCGAGAGTAAAAAAGAATCTAATTAGCCCATCAAAACACATTGGTCAAGTTGGTTTTTTGAGTCTCGACCAACCAATTCAAGAAAATTTTGTAGGCCCTATAGACCCATTTGAGTACATATTACAAACAATCTATCCAAAGCCTAGTCGAGAAGTTTTATATGTAATTGTAATACTGTTATATGATGTTTAAATTAAAATCACAACACTTTAATTGATTAATCTGATTTATAATATTTTAGGGTAAAACATGCGGTGGGCCGTGACGTAACAAAAAATCTCTTGAAAAAAACCTAGTGGGAGAGAGGATGAGAGTCGAGAGGGGAAAAAGGGGGAAATTTCTAGGGTTAGGGTTCACTCTGGTATAATTAATCCACTTGGATTTTTTTGCAAATTTCAGCTGGGTTGTAGTTAATTGGCTAAATAGTTGGATAATGGAGGGGAGGGAAATTTCAATTAAGGCAAATTTTCAAGAGAAACTAGGGTTTTTTCCTTTCCGATAAGGCGCATTTGTCTTAACGAGGCAGTGTCTCGGGTTATAATCATTATGTTAGAAGAGGTGAGTGTGAAGAGACAATCCACAATGAGAAGATCACGAGACGGGGGATTTACCTAAGAGCAACTCCAGTGTAGGAGCCCTCCCCCCTGGCTATTCACTATTTAATCCACCTAGTGAACAGTAACTACCCTTAATGAATAGTGCATTCCCCTGGCAATTGCCTTTTACATCTCCACCCCTGCACAAAATAGCCCTGGCAATTGGTAATAAAATATTAGTATTTTTTATTTATAAAATAATACATAATAATTTTATTTGTAATTTCGGATAAGATTTTTAATCGTTCTCGTTGCACCACGTGTCATTATCCGAAAAGCCAATAGCAATAAAATTTTTGTATTTTTGTATTTATAAAATAATTCAAAAAAATTTTATTTGTTATTTCGAATAAGATTTTTAATCGTTCTCGTTGCGCCACGTGTCATTATCCATAAAGACAATTATTGGTGATGGATTTCCGATAAGATTTTTAATCGTTGTGTCAAGGCACGTGTCATTATCTGAAAAGTAGTTGAGAAAATATGAAATTGTGGTGTAGGGTAGAAGATAATGAGAAGGTATTTATAGAAAAGTAAAATCAAAATTTTTTATAATTTTTCATAATTTTTTTTCGATTTTTTTCGAATTTTTTACATTTTTTTTAAATTTTTATTCACCTAATAAATCTCTGCCGTTGGATTTAAAAAAATTTAAATTCCAACACTCCAGATTGTTCCACGGGTCACAACGGTAACATTTTAGATTTTTAAACTATTTTTTCTTTTTTTTTTAATTTACAAAACCTAATAACGTGGACCGTTGATCTTAGATCAAACGAATGAAATTAAATGAGATTTTTAAATGTTTTTACCGTTGGAAATCCAACGGTCCATAAAATATGACCATTTCAATCGAACGGACATGGGGAAGCCACGTGGCTTCCCCAACGGTAACAATTAAACTGAGCGCCGCGGGCCCCAGGCCTGTTTTTTTGTCTGAAGATGCGCGCCCACGCGTGCGTGACACGCACGCGCCTGACGCAGCCCTCGGGCTCTCGGGCTGGCAATCCTCGACGGGCCTGCTCATCGGGCCTCGCCTGTTGCTCAGGCTTCCTAACGCTGGAGGTCATCCCCCCAACAATTTGTTACTGTTTGGAGGCCTAGCCCCCGAGCAACCTCCCCCGCTGGAGGTGCTCTAAGGTGGGTGAGTTGGGGGTGACATGAGCCGTTGTTTGCTACCGTATACTGGATGTTCTGCTATTCGGAGTGTGCAAGGAAGTTGGCGATATGCAGAAGCTGAGGACTCTCCCAAGAAAACAATCTTGGTCGATGACGTCAATGCTTGATGGCTGCTGCAAGGTGAGTGTTTTCCCAGGATGGGCGTGCAAGGTAAGTTTCATTTCTTATTGGTCTTATTACTGCATTGTTAATTATGGTGCTAGAAGGAAGCTAAAGAGTTGCTATTGTTTGTCTGGTTTTTCTATTTCTAGCTCAAATTATGTTTTCGAGTAGTTAGTTATTAGGTTTTACGTGTTTGATTGGTTTGCTTTTATGAGTCTCGAGGCTAAGCATGCTTGCTTTGTTGCTTGGATTGGCTCTTTCAGTATTCAGCTTATTATTAGATTTTACTTGTGTATGATTGTTGATCTTCAACCGTTAAGTGTTTGGTGTTTCTTTTGCGCTAGTATTTATAGGGGTTTGGAGCAAGGTCTTAAATGCCGATAATATTGGCGATATTTCGCCGATATTATCGGTTTTTCACGGTAACGATATTTTAATAGGTATCCAACGGGTTTTCGTCAAAATATTGCGATATTATCGATAATATCGCGATATTTCCGAAACTATCGCGATATTTTGGAACTGTGCTAATCGGAGAAGAACCGGAGAAGAACGCCGGAGCTTCTACAGCTCCGGCCGACTGTAAAAGAGCACCCTAGACTCCGATCTAGGTATCAAAATGAAATAGAAGACGAGATGAATGTTTTTATAAATTCCGTTTGCCGTGAAACGGTCGGAGGTGTTCGGAAAGTTCGTCGACACCCACGGCCTCGCCGGAGATGGGTGTGCCTATTCCCGAGCCGATTTCGTCCCAAAAACCTTGCAAAAACACGATTTTGAACTTAAATTTCACATATAAGCTTCAATCTAGAACAGAAAGAGGCAAACCCGAAGCTTACCTAACCAGAGAAATTCAAGAACCTTGCCGGAGTTCCTACGTTCGCCGAGTTGCAGAGATGAGAAGGAGAGGAAGAAAGACGAGGTTGCTGATGATGATGGGTGTCTTCCTGAAGCAGGTGCGATGGTGTGTGTGTGTGTATGTGGGTCTCGGACCCTCGGTGCAGAGAGAAATGAGAGAAACGGTGCCGACGAGGGAGGAGCAGAAGGCGATGTAGGAGAAGGATCGAGAGACCTTGGGTCTCTGTGCATGTGTGTGGGAAAAGGATCGAGAGACCTTGCGTCTCTGTGCATGTGTGTGGGAGATCTGTGTGTGTGTGTGGGAGAATAGAGAAGGGGGAGAAGGGAGATCAGAGAAGAAAGAAGGATCGAGAGAGAGAGCCTGTGTGCGTGTGTTGTGTTGTGTTGTGTGCGTGTGTTGTGTTGTGTGCGTGTGTGGTGGTGTGTCGGTGTGTGTGTGTGGTTGGGTCATCTGACTCACACTCACCTGACAACTTTTACAATCACTTTTTACAATTTCAGACCATGGACAAAAATAATAGTGCTTTCATAATGAAACCGCGTGCCACTGTGAGTCTGTGATATTCTTTCACATTCAAAACCGTGTGCCACTGTGAGTCTGTGATATTCTTTCACATTCTCAGAGGTGGAGTATCAGAGCCATTCAGAGCATTTTTCGTTTCTTCTTCTTCCCTTACCCCTTTCAAAGCCATTCCAGATCCATTCCAGAGCTTGAACATAAAGGTTCCATATTTAAAGTAAGTTTACAAACTTATATTTATATTATTGTAATTTATACAACAACAAAAAAATTTGTGTGGACTCGTATGTTAATTTTTTTAAGTAATTAATACTTGCATGTTAATTTTTGTAAGTAATTAAGTAATGTTTACAATTACATGTTAATTTTTTTAAGTAATTAAGTAATGTTGTATAATTATTCCCTAGGATAATTTTAATATGTTTAATGTTATTTATTATTTTATTAATATTAGGTTTGATTATCAAATTGGATTATTATTCATTAATATTAGGTTTTTTTTATTATCAAATTGGATTATTATTCATTAAATTGGATTATTATCAAATTGGATTATTCATTAAATTGGATTATTATTAAATTGGATTATTATCAAATTGGATTATTATTCATCACTATGTTTTATATTAGGATTTTTTTTTATCAAATTGGATTATTATTCATTAATATTAGGTTTTATTATTCCATATTATTTTTATAATTACTTAAATTTTTACAATCATTTTCTTTACTTCGTATTTAATTCTTCTGTAGAATAACTTTATTATTTAGGTTCTCTTATATAACCGTCATCACTACTATATTTTTTGGCCAAAAAATAATTGTCTAATTTTCATGAAAAATAAATATAGGTACGTTTAAGATGTCCAGTGGAGTTACTAAACGTGATCCAGATTGGGAACATGGAGACCCAATACACGGAAACAAACATGGCACGATTTGCAAATATTGTGGTCGGGTAATGAAGAGTGGCGGAGTGACACGACTTAAGTACCATCTTAGTGGATTAGATCCAGCAAAAAATGTCCAACGATGTGATAATGTCCCCCCCAGAAGTCAAGGCATTCATCAGCACATTATTAAAAAAAAAAAAACAGCAGAAGGAAAAGATAACACATGGAATGGAAAATATTCGAGCTGGGCTACGAGGAGAAGTCTATGGCCAAGCGGTTGACAGTGATGATGATGACGATGAGGACGAATGTGATGATGACATGGGACCTGAAGAACGACGCAGTTTGAAACAAGCATTACGTGCCTCCAAACAGTCAGCATGGGAAAGAGAACCCCTTCATAAAATTCCTAATAGAGCACAAGGTTCCGGGACAAGTGGTGGTGCACAAATGAGACGGGGAGGCAATCTTAGAGAATCACAACCAACACCACCAATAGTCCCAATTTTATATAAGTCATCCAAAGCACGTCAAAAGAGTGTTTGAAGTTATTTCACTGGAGGTAATGTGAATGAGGGAATGGGGCGTCTAATTAGCAAGTTCTTTATCTATGAAAATGTCCTTGCTGAGAAAGCATCATCACATCATTTCAAAAATATGGTAGTGGGATGTCAACAGGCCGGTGTTGGAGTACAACCTCCCACTCCCTATGAGATAAGAAACAAATATTTGGATATGGAGTATAAAGACATTGGCGAGTATGTTAACAAGTTGAGGTCAAAGTGAGAAACTAATGGTTGCACAATCATGTGTGACAGATGGACTGGCCCGACCAGATTGTCTATCATAAACTTCATGGTATACTCCAAGGGAAAGACAATTTTTTTGAAGTCTGTTGATGCTTCAGACCATATAAAGAACTACAAGTATATTTACAAATTATTGAGGGATGTAATCATGGAGGTGGGAGAGCATAATGTTGTTCAAGTCGTGACCGACAAAGGTTCTGCATTTGTCAAAGCTGGAAAAAAGTTAATGAAGCATCATAATGTGTTTTGGACATCATGTGCAGCACATTGTATTGATCTCATGTTTGAGGCAATGGGGAAGAGAGAGAATGTTGCTACTGTGGTAAAAAGAGCTAGAACGATCACAAATTATATTTACAATCACGGTTGGTTGTTGGCAAAGATGCATGAATTTTGCAAAGGAGACATTATTCGTCCAGCTACCACTCGATTCGCCACCAACTATATTGCATTAGATAGCCTACTTAAGAAGAAAGCAGGGTTGAAACAACTATTCACTAGTGACGATTGGGCCAACCACAATTTGAGCCACTCAAATGCAGGTCGTATGGTGGAAAGTATAGTGCTTGATCATGCTTTTTGGACACAATCAGAACATGTGTGCCAAGTGTTTGAACCTCTTTACAAAGTTTTACGGATCGTTGACACATAAGTGTATCCTACTATGGGGGCAATATATGAGTTGATGCGTGTAGTGAAGGATGAATTGGAAAGAAAACATGGTGCAAGGTGGGTCATAAAGATAATTGAAGACCGATGGTATAAAACATTATACCACGATTTGCATGCAGCAAGTATAAATTATGTCATAATTTGCAATTCATTTCTTTAGTTGCATAAGTATTATTTCTCTTATTAGAGTATGTGTTTCTTTGAACAACATGTTATTTTAATCCTCGATACCAATACAGACCCGGTGTTGGAGATGATGGTACCCTTATACGTGCTGTACATAATGTATACTCTAAATTAGACCCTGCATCACCAGTAGTTGGCTAATTTGGAAATGAGGTACACAATTACTTAAATTATAATAATTACTTTGTTGGATTAAACTAACACGATTTATTGAATTCAGCTAACATGGTTTAAAGATGCAAGAAAAACTTTTGGAGAACTAACATCAGTTGCTGCTCGAACAAAAATGTTTCCTAGTGAGTGTAAACATATTTCACGATAAGTTTATAATAGAATTTGTTGGAGTTATTAGGCTTATAAACATTGTTTTTCATTGTAGCTGAATGGTGGATCATGTATGGGACCGATGCACCAACTGTGAGAAAGTTAGCAATCAAAGTATTATCACAAACAGCTTCCTCATCTGCTTGTGAAAGAAATTGGAGCACATTTGCACTCATACACACAAAGCAAAGAAATAGGTTGGCTCATAGTCGGTTGGAAAAATTAGTTTATTGCTACTACAACATGAAGCTTCAAATTCGAGATAAGGAAGCAGAAATAGATCATGTCGACCGTGGTGACCCACTAGATGTGTTTGATATTGTTGCTGAAGATAATGATACAGAGGGTAACCAACTTTATCAATGGATTAGACCTCTTCATTTAGATGATGATGAAGGCAACCCAGCTCCCAGAGTTGCTGAAGAAGCACGTAATGAAGGGATAAATGTAGAAAGAGTATTAGCGAATGAGGTGGGATCTAGCAGCGCTGACTCTTTGGAAGAACTATTGCGCCCAAGACCAAGAAACACTGGAATTCCACCTTCTTCCAATCCTACACAACCACAACATGGTGCTGATACTAATGATAGCTCTAGTACAAGATCAGGAGGAGACTCACCTACCACCGGAGGTGGGAATGATGAAGGATATAGTGGAGCTGGAGGTAGTGGTGGTGGATATGGAAACTATGTTGGACCACCTCCCGGATTTATGAGCCCCTTCACTGGTGAGGCAAACTTCACGCATGCAACACAGGATGAGGACCATGGTAGTAGGCGGGCAGGACCAGGAATTGGTGCCATAGGGAATGACTATACTCGTAGAGAAAGAGGCAAGGGGATTTATCAAGTCAAGAAGATGACTCGTTATCTATAACTTCGGACTCTGTTGGAGTGGGAAGTAGTAACTATGGTTATACTCATAACCAACCATTTCCCTACCCTTCATATCCCATTCCTGTTGGGATGGAATCGAGCGACTCATGGAAACAATCCGAGACTCAATCTTCAAATGATTTTGGTTATGGACAAGGTCAACCAATATCGGATCCATATGGGTGGCATGTTAACAATTACATGCAAAACTATTTTGGGGATTTATCATTTGATAACTACTCTTCACAATACACTCACTCTACACATAGAGATGATGAAGATAGTGAAAAATTTGAACCTCATAGGAACTCTATGTGGTACTAAGTCACTCATGTATCTTACCATGCAATGTATAAAGTGTAAAATATTGTACTAATTCATTATATATAAATGATTATGGTGTGTTTAAACTTCTTTCATTAATTACTACATATTTTCTACACTCACAATGTTTGCCAGCTCGCTATATAATCAACTTGATAATGTTAAATCCATCATGCAATGCATTTCCTTCCAATTTTTTGTGATAAACTAATAGATAATTGACTAAATAAACATCCTGCAAAGTTTCAATAAAAAATTTCAAGTTTTTCTTACAATTTCCGTGGTTTTCATATTATTTTTATCGATATCGATATTATCCCGATATTTCCATCGATATTTCCGTGTTTTCGGACTACCGATATTTCTGATATCATCGATATTTAATACCTTGGTTTGGAGTTGGGTGTTACTTCCATCCTAACTCTTATCACTCTTTGCCTGTACCTTTTTCTTTCAACCATGACGGTCATTTCCCAACTCGAAGTCTCCTCCTCTAGGCAAGCTCGTATTCCCACTAACCCCATAATTCCTTCTTGAGCTAATAAGTTTGCCAACCCTTTGCCTGGACAACCCCCGGTGGTGGTGGAAGGTGCTCGCGGTACCTTTACACTAGAAAGTGGTGTTACCAAAGTCTTTACCAATCTTTATTCCAACCTTAATGTCGAGTACATGGATAGTATGGGCAAGCTTGTGGGAAAACAGCTTGATGCGAGGACCATTAAATGGAAGCTTGGTCTAACCTGGGGGGATAAAGTTAAGAATCCATTTTATCTTGATCACTTTGGTCATAGGTGGTATGCCATTGAGTTTACTGATGAGGATGAGTTGGAGTTTGCTTTGGATAATAGGCCCTGGTATGTCGGAGGGAAAATTTTTCATATGGAAAGATGGCATGTCCATTTTCAGGACATGGACTTTATTTCCAACCTAAGAGTTTGGTTAAGGATTCCAAGGGTACCAGTACAATATAGGGATGCTGAGATTCTAGAAGTAATTACTCAGCCTATAGGAAATTTTATTCGAGCGGATGAGACCACCCTGTCTGGTCTAAATGGCCTTTTTGTGAAAGTCTTGCTGGAAGTAGACCTTAGGCTACCACTTAAGATGATGATGAGGAGTGCCCTTTGCTGCTGAGCTACGAAATGCTGTTCGAAATGTGTTTCTACTGTGGAAGGGAACGCTCGCAGAGACACTTTTGTCCTGCAGATTACGATAATGATGGTTGTCTGCTAGTGGATAGGATATTTGAGGATGAACCTGTGATTTGCCCAGCTGATTTCCCAGTTAGTGAGGAGACCAAAAATGAGTTACAGGATGGGGTTATGCTTTTGTTCCCTCATCCCACTCAGGTTAATGAATTCAGCTCTGCGGATGGGGATGTTCAGGTTCGTGGTGACAACTTTCAGGAGCAGTATATAGAGGTTGATGGGTGGACTCAAGTGCTTGTGAAGTGGACTAGGAATAATAGTAGGGGGAGAGATTCTGCTCGTAGAGATGGTATAATTTATGATAATGTAGTTAGAGGTAATAGAACTTGGGTTTCGAATGAGGATTTGGTTTTTAAGTGGTGCCCTATGGCTGATGGGGGCTCTGTTTCTGGGGCTAGTGGTGGGAAGAGCGGTGCAGTGGAGCTTGCGAATGATAGTGGTAATAAAGGGAAGAGTGTGAAGGAGATTACGGACCTTGAAGCCGGAGATGAAGTGTTTATGGAAACCGAGGATAGAGAGTTAGAACAAGTGCAGGTTGGGGGTAATAGGAAGAGGATAAGAAGTGAGGCTAAAGCAGGAGCGGGACCAAGCTACAATTTGGAAGATGTTGACTAATGAAGTTGTTGCTTTGGAACTGTAGGGGCTGGGGCAGACCTGATTTTACCAATCAATTTAATTTCCTTTGTTGTTTAAATGCTTTAGATGGTTTTTGTATTGTTGAACCGAGGTCTGACCTTGACAGTGGTCTTTGTTCTGTGTTGTCTAAGCGGTTCACTAAAATGTTTTTTGCTAAAGGGGTTGGCAGGGCTGGAGGCCTTTGTTTGTGTTGGAATGATTTAAATATTAATCTAGTTGTGCTTGCTCATAATTCCAGATTTATTCATTGTGAAGTTACTGAAAAGTGTTCGGATAGGCAATTTCTTCTTACCTGTGTGTATGCTTACCCCCAAAAGAGTCTCCAACCCCAGTTGTGGAATGAAATTCTTTCTCTGGTTCCAAGTAATAATTTCAACCAATCTTGGATGCTTCTAGGTGATTTTAACAACATTGTTAATATGGAAGAAAAAGTTGGAGGCGACAGAAATGTTAATATTCACATGATCAACTTTAATAACTTCCTTAATGAAGGAAATTTAATTTCTATTTCTACCACTGGTGTACCGTTCACCTGGTGTAATGGACATAAGGATAATACCATTATTTTCAAAAGACTAGATAGGGTCATTGCTAACATGAACTGGCTTTAACTCTTTTCCTAGTGCTACTCTTCATAACTACCCTATATTTGGGTCTGATCATAGCCCCATTTTGCTTGAGACTAGTAGCTATAGAAGTGAGAATAATCTGCGTGGGAGCTCTTTTAAATTTGAAGCTATGTGGCTTTCCCACCCGGGATTTAAAAGTGCTGTTGGAAAAACTTGGGAGCATAATATTTCTAGTAGTGCTTGTGAAAAGGTTAGGGGATACCTAGGGACTTTTAAGTTTCTGGTTGGAAATTGGAAAAAAGAAGTTTTCGGGAATTTATTTGAAAAAAGAAAGAAAAGAAAAGGCTTCTTTGGGACCTGGAGAAAATTCAACAAGAGATTATGATTGTTTCTGATCCTAGTAACCTCCTTGATAGAGAGATTGAAATTAAAAATCAGCTGAGTGATGCGTTAAAGAATGAGGAATTGTTCTGGGCCCAGAAGGCTAGAACTATTTGGTTGTAACTTGGAGATAAGAACACTAGATATTTCCAAACAGTGGCCAACATAAGAAGGAGGAGAAATCAAATTAATAAAATAAAAGATAACCAAGGTAATTGGTGGTGGAAGGCGAAGGTTTGGAGAGGGTTTTTGTTAAGGATTTTAAAGCTAGGTTATCTGCTCCTTTCATACCTGCTCAAGGAGCTCTGGACTATTTCATTGACATTATTGATCCTTGTATAAGTGATGAGCATAATGGTAACTTAAATAGGCCTATTCTTGATAGTGAGGTGTATGAGGTTGTTAAAAGCATTGGTGCTTTGAAAGCACCGGAACCAGATGGTATTCATGCTTCCTTGTATCAAAACTGTTGGGAGATTGTTGGTCCCTCAGTGGTTAATTTAGTTAAAGATTTTTTCAATATTGGCTTGAGCCTCAGATTGATAAACCACACTAATATTGCTCTCATTCCAAAGGTGGAAAATCCTGAGTTATTATCTAACTTTAGACCGATTAGCCTTTGTACTTATAAGATCATTACTAAAATTCTGGTGAGTAGAATTAAGCCTTTGTTGAATAATTGCATATCCAAGAACCAGGGAGCTTTTGCCCCTGGTAGATCCATTCAAGATAACATCCTCATTGCGCATGAACTTTTTGCCTCTTTTAAGAGTAAAAAAGGTAGAAAGGGTGCTATGGTCATTAAGCTTGACCTTGAAAAAGCTTATGATTTCCTCAATTGGGATTATATTAAAGGTGTGATTGCTAAATTTGGCATTAATAATCACTGGATTAAGCTTATCATGGAGTCCATTACTTCGACTTCTTTTTCTATCCTTATTAATGGTAAAGCTCGTGGTTATTTCTATCATTCTAGAGGTATTAGGCAAGGAGACCCTCTATCGCCTTATATTTATCTTTTGTATGGAACCCTTAATTAGACACTTGAATAAGTTGGGAGAATCTTTCAAAGGCAATGTTGGTCTGTTAACTGCACCTAGGGGCTTTAGAATTACTAATTTGATGTTTGCGGATGATTGTCTGATTTTTGCTAAGGCTACTGGAACTACAGCCAGGAATATTGCTAAGGTTCTAGATAACTTTGCTCAAGCTTCTGGTCAAAAGATCAACTATCATAAGTCGGCTTTTTATTTTTCAAATAACACCCATAACCATGTTAGAAGTGATATTGTTAATATTCTTGCTATCCAGCATAAAACCACCATTGGTAGATATTTAGGCATTCACAATATTATTTTCTGGAAGGATCAAGTTAATACAAAGGAGCTAATTATCAAGATTAAGAACAAACTTGCTGGTTGGAAGGCAAATACTCTCTCTAAAGCGGGATGACTAACTCTCATTAAGGCCAACCTCTTAGGTATTCCCAATCATACCATGCCTTGTTTTAAGTGCCCTGAGCATATCACAAAAACTATAGATAGAGAAAGTAGGAAGCTTTTTTGGGGTAAAGACTGCAAACTTGTCCCTGTGGCTTGGGATAGAGTTTGCAGCTCGAAGGAAAATGGGGGTCTGGGTATTAGGAAAAATGATCACTTTTAATAATGCTTGTTTAGCTGGAGAGTTCTAACGGATAACCAAAATTGGTGGGTTCAGATTGTTAAGAATAAATACTTGAAGAATGAGGATTTCCTTAATACTAAAATTAGACAAAACAACTCTTGTGCCTGGAAAGGCATCCTTAAGTCGAGAAATATTATTGAAAAGGGGATGAGGTGGGTTGTGGAAAATGGGGAGAACATCCTCTTCTGGACCCATAATTACATTTTTCCTTTCCCTCTTTCCAACCTTGTTCCTTCAAATCAGGCTAATGATATTGATTTGAACCTAAAGGTGAGTCAATTCATTAATAGGACATTGGGATAGAGATCACTTGCGGTTGCTAGTTGATAAGGATACTGTGAATAGCATTTGTAGTATCCCCCTCCCCTTAACTCCCCAATGTGGTAGTTGTTGCTGGGGATCCAATGCAAATGGTAAGTTTTCAGTTAAGTCGGCAACTTGGATACAAAATAGTGATAGTAATAATGTTATTGCAAGTGACTTTCTTAAGAAAATGTGGAAGCTTAAGCTTCCTCATAAGGTCAAAATTTTTAGTTGGCTTCTCATAATTGGAAGACTAAATACAAGAGACAGATTATCCAGATACGTTAATAACATCCCGTCCACCTGTCCTTTGTGTAATTTAGAGGATAAGAACATATCTCACTTGTTTTTCAATTGTAATTTCGCACAGCTAGTTTGGAATTGTCAAACTATATCTAATAACATAAGACTAAATCAGTCTCTTCCTTTCCATGATTGGCTCAATGAATTAGCTGACAAGAATGATGCAGGTATGTGTGATCTCAGTAAAGTTTTACTAACCTGTTGGCATATTTAGAAAGAGAGAAATTTGGTGATTTTCCAAAATAAAATTCCAAACCCTACATAGATCGTTAAGGCTGCCCTCAATTTTGGGAGGGATTTCATTGATGCCAATGGTGCAATACCTGGGGTTTGCAATGGTAGCAGGCCCTCCCTAACTTGTCCTATCCGGTGGTCCCATCCGAAGGCAGGTTTTGTGAAACTTAACTTCGATGGCTCAGTTGTGCATCAAGGTGCGGCTGCTGTGTTTGTGATGAGAAACGAGAATGGAGAGCCTATGGATGCGGGAGCTAGATTTGTTGGCCAAAACACGATTTCGGTTGCGGAATGCCTGGTGCTGAGGGATGGCATGTGGATGGCTAAGGCCAAAGGTTTGACTCGTGTTGCGGTGGAGGGTGATTCAAGGTTTTGAGTCTATTAGAGGTGGCTATAGCCCCCTTGGAGATTAAGGAACATCTTGGAGGATATTTAGTGGCTAGCATGTTCTTTTGAGGAGATTTGCTGGAATCATGTCTTTAGGGAAGCCAATTTTCTGGCAGATGCTATAACTAGTGTGGGTTATTCGGTCTCGGATTTTCATGTTTGGGAAAGAACTCTGGCCTTCCTCTTTGATTGTTACCAAACTGGTTGCCTAGGGGCTTTTCTCTTTAATGTAGTTGTTTTTTTATCCAAAAAAAAAAAAAAAGAAAACAGAAAATCTCTTGGTCGCGTTAGCTTATATCATTATATAGGTTAGCACGTAACCTACTAAATAAATTTGAGAGCTTCAATAAACAAGTATTGTTATTTTCATAATAATTATATCGAAAGAAAGCTATATACATTTCTAGCTTGTGGCCCAAGAAATTGCCCACCATTGATATTGATTCTACAAGGTGGTTCCATACTCCATACTTGGACCTAATAATGAAACCCTGGCGTGGGACCATGATTTTTCAGGCCGGGGTCAGACTGATCGGAATACATATACTTTAGAAATTCGGTCATGGGCTCAACAACTCTAATTGGTTTGAGCTACACAAACGGACCAGCGATGCCACCATCACCCTATGTTTCGGAAAGGTCTCTGTCCCAATTAATATAAATTCACTCATCTAGGTTCATCTTTGGTAACACAATTATAACAAATTGTATTCTCTCACCCACTGCTTGAGTCTCATATATTACTTACTAACTTGACTGTCAGAGCATCTTTGACCGAACCCTACAGGTGCCAAAGTTATTCACGATCATTTGTTATTTTACAGATAGTTGAGTTTGTGCATCTTCTCTCTACATGATTGTGGACGAATTTGATTCCAACACCTGAAATTCATGAGCTAAATATCTCCAATGCGGAGAAAGAAAAAAGTACATAATATAAAGTGGAAAAAATGGAAAAAGCCAGGAAAACAACAAAGTGGATGCCATTGCCCAAGCACTCCACCTTTTTAATGCCTATGAAACATATATATATATATATATATATATATATTCTCTTAGACCTTTGCAAAGAATTATCATTGATTTTAAGACGAGCAAGGGAAAAAAAAGGGAGAGCCCTCCTCTCTCAACTCATAAGGTAAATAGTTAAAATTAGAGGGACATTGAAATGAAAATTTTGTACGATGCAACTTTTTAAAGTGGAGGTCAGAAATTTTGAGGGTAACAATGTTAGATAGAGTGGTATGTATCTTTTTTGCACTGTAATTCGAATTGCTCTATTATAGTTTATATTTTTTAATACATATACACACACATATATATATATATTAGATTTTCGATGGAATTAAAAAAATGAGATCACATGAACTTTCGAAGATGAGGACTTGTCATGGAAAAGGGGATGGGAATGTTTCAATTATTTTCATATTTCTGCATCTCCAAAATCCTTGAATCTGCTCATATGCATTCAGAAAATGCTTTTGACCAGGCAATGGACTGGAATTCCCATATGTTTCTTTCAGTTAACAAGTTAATTAAAGAGAGGAAACTTCTGGGTTGATTGGAAATCAAATCAACAATTAGCAATCCTTTTGTAGCCATTCAAGTTGTAAGCTTGTGAAAACAGAATCAAAATCTTGATGAGGGTCCAGCAGGTTGACAATGTAGATAAGGCAAAACGTGTGGTGGGTCCTATATATTATCGTTGCAGTGAAGGGAAGTGCAAATCTCATGTTAATATTTTGTGCGGCAAATGTGTCAGCACATGGTTGGAACTTGAAACTTGGATTGGGGAAATTCAATTGTACCAACATACATGACGTACAAACCTTGTGTTAAAAATAGATTCTGCAAATCTGATGACTCTGACTGTGTTCATGTGTCAAATGCGTTCATATAATAATCATTCTTGTTTAACTAATTTTTTTTTTAAAATTTCGTTTGATTCGATGTAAGTATGTGAATGACTATAGTCGGACTTTTTTTGATATTTCATTTTAATAATACAAAATTACATGTACAAAATTTTTTATATAATATTACATCATTGACACAAGATACTACAATACACGTATTATAAAAATCATCGTCGGATTTCACGCCTTCTCTGTTTTCTTTAGGGACCTTTGAATCCGAACAAGGATATAGGGAAGAGAATGGAACCTCAGAGTGGTGGTAGGGGTTGAGGGGCGGGGGCTGAGAAGGGTGTTGGTCAAAATCCCTAGGAGCCTAGGACCCATGGAAGTTTCTTGGGATGGTGAGATAGATTGATACAAGGGGCAAAGGCTGCCACTTTGTAACCTGCACTGCACTGAGAGTTTGATAGTGCTTCTGCAAGGACCTGTCGTTGTCTTAGGCAATGTGCTGCCACTTGCAATCTTTTTTGGTGTTGCAACAGTGAGAGTAACAGTAACTGACCCCATGGAACATGGTAAAATGAAATCTTGCCTTTACTCCAGCTTTTTTGTGCGCTTGGACCATGCCCATGCTCATATATATTTTTTTTCCCTGTATACCGTTATTTATTTTAGATAATTAGTAAGATATTTTAGATAATTAGTAAGTATGATTAGCTTTTGACATTTGATTGCAGAAATGATCAATATTTATTATGTCTTCATTACAACATCATTGCATGGTTATCATGCCACCGTCGAGTTATCAATATGTTATCATTACTAAAGTTGATCAACTCTGCAACCAAAATCTTAAGCACTGATCATTCATGCTAATTGTCATTTTTTTGTGTGTGTTTTGATTGAATAAATCAAGGAGAATCAATACACATAAACAGAGCTGTGCAGAAGAAGAATAAGGTGTGCGAAAATTATTTCTCTTGATTAACACTAACTATACAACCAAGAAAGATCGAAATACCAATTCTACTTAAAAAAAATGATTAATCTAAGACATTTTACGAAGAATGTTATAGTTGGCCACCCATACGCTCGTGACCTTAGCACTGCTCATTGTTTTATGCATAGATCAGCCAAACAGTTACCAATTTCCTTCTCCTTTTAAAGAGGGATTTCTTGTTGGTCAGGCATCCTTTTGGGCCGTTGGACAATTGATAGCACCCTTTGTTTCATACATGATTCACTAGTAAGTAGTAAGGAACTCATTTCATATTTGCACGAGCTGCAGATGTATTTTCAGACAGCTATTAATCCCCCTCCTCTTCCATCACATTACCAAAGATGGACACAATATTTGACCTAATTACACAAACTTCTTCTACATTTCTGTTTATTATGAATCACCATTCACCAGCGCTTGGCGTATCCCTCTTCAACGTCTCCTGTAAGAGTAGCTAGCATCCTGTTCCCTTTATACGATCATAAAGATCATGAAGAATCAAATTGTTCACGATCATGTCCAGGTCACGCCTTCTTTCCATCCTAGTAAAAAGGCACTAAAGATCACAAAGAAAAATAAGAATCATAGGAGGCATTAAGGATCATTCTGATTTACCAAGCGTCAAAATCAACAAACTCAAACTGGATGCGTAATCGGAATATGGCTGTAGTAGATGCACAAAGAAATAGACAGATCCACACCCATTTTCCCTTAATGTCTTAGTTCGCATCAACAATAAGTGAAACTTCAAGAATATTTCATCCCTGAACTCCATTGGATGATCGATAAAAAGGGTATTGTTAATAAGAACAGCTAACATCAAAACGCTATTCTGTTCTCAGTAAGAAAGGACACCACACAAAAGATCAAAACAGGACAAGTGACTTCCATCAGCCGGCAAAATTTTCGTTTGGCTTATTTTTGGAGGTAGTTTTCATTCAAGCTGTGGAGCTGTGGAGTTAAAATGGATAAAAAGACAATGAGATGCAAATTTTCAGTAACACTTGCAAGTGCATCTTCGCGATAAGTAGCTCTAGAAAGGCATCAGCAAGTACATACATTAGCACAAGCTCTTTGACCGATGATCGAAAATGTTCTTGAAGTTTGTTATCGTGATCAGATCATCATAACTATGTACCTACTATTTTGCTTGAACATTCGACTTGAACCTACGAATACCAAGTTATCGCAGCAAATAGCCTTTCACTTACACACCCTACGCTGACAGATATACACACATGGAATTGTGGATACATCTCTGTGTTCGTTAAAAAAAAAAGGGACAGTGAATGTTCAATGCGAAGGAAAATGACATGTCATGAAATATTAAGATTTTGAGATGAACAAGGACACTTGAGGCAATCACTTAAAGTGATGTTGATCATGCCGAAAAGGGAAAAATCTAATCTCGACTCGTCAAATATTAACCTCTCATGGATTATCAACTAGGATAAGTGGTTCTTATTCTTTCCAAAGGAAGCGGATGAAATGAATTAATGAGCATGTTGTTGGTCTGCCCTTCTGCTGCCATTCAATTGATGATAACTCAATAGAACGGCTAAACCATAAAATCGTCTTCCAACGATAAAATTTGAGCAGCGACCACAACATCCACAACAATTTCAAGGGACGAGATATTATATCCGCAACTACTAGCCAGAAAAATGAGAAGGCCGTGATAACGGTTAAACGTCCCTTTCAAAAGGAGGGCCATTTTTTGTTGTTAAGACTTAATATAGAGATATCCAAGCGGAACAAAGATAAAATCGGTACGTGGTGTCAAACTACAAATACTCAAATGCATCAAATCCTATAGACATCCAAAACTGATAACATTGCCGACACACTCTCTAAAGTGACTCGTACCATTGTACATGCGACTTGCCTAAAGAGTGTGCGGTCAGTTTTGTGTCTAAATAACATTACTCCCAAGTATAATCTATAAGGTCCAACAAAAATCCAGTTCAACACTAATCAAAGCACGGAAAACGAAAACTAATTCAAACACTAAACGAATGCAAGTGGTAAATGACACCAAAACATGATCATTAATTTCAGCTTTCACAGGTTCCATATATGAACAACAAGAATAGATATAAAAATTGAGGAACCCAAAATAATGAATGGGAGAAGGAGAAACAAACTACCATCTAATCTAATATATGCAAAACAATCACCCAAGTCATGCAAAACTTAACAAAATTACCCAAGAAGAAGCAACGATTCGTGAAAAAAGCAATCACCAACCACACAAAAGCGCGGGAAACCACAGGAATTCGCACACCAAATCATCATTTCTGATCATTGGGACATTCCCTTGCCAAATGCCCTTCCTCTCCACAATTATAACATTCACCACCACGCCTGCCGCCGCCTCTACCACCATATCCCCGACCACCGCGTCCACCGCCGCCAAAATTCGGGACGCCAGTCACACCACCACTCTGAGTACAGTCCCTTGCCAAATGTCCAATACCACCGCAGTTGTAGCACTCACCTCCGCCGTAACCGCCACGCCTTCCGCCGCCTCTCGCTACATTATATCCTCCAGGGTGTCCACCAAACCTTCCATAACCGCCTCCGCCGCCTCTCCCTCCATATCCACCACGACCACGGCCGCGGTCAAAGCCGGGACGGCGGGATCGAGTGATATTTCCAACGACGTCGATGGCTTTGGTGCGTCCGTCCTCACTGAAATCTACGACGAACTCGACGGTCTGGCCCTCCGAGAGGGTCCGGAAGCCGTCGCATTGGATCGAGGTCTGGTGGACGAAGAGATCCTCGCCGCCGTCGTCGGGAGCTATGAAGCCGAACCCCTTATGCGCGCTGAACCACTTGACCGTGCCCGTGGATTTCGCGGCGTCGGCCATGGAGGAGAAGGATCTAGAAGCTTCTTAGGTTATTAAATGTTTTTCAGTTAGCGGCGGTGGAGTGGACTAACTGTCCTGTAACAGACTCCCTCAGCCTCTTCTCTCCTTTGCCGCTGCTGAAAGTGTTGAGTGGGAATTAAGGAAAGTTGAGTGTGGGATCCACTTGGTTACATCCAATGGTTGGTTGCCTCTTGGCGAAAGGAGTTGAGCGTCCACGGGGTTTTATCCGATTATCCATTTAGTCTGCCACATCAATTTGTTTGGACAGAAGAAAGAACGAGGATCCTCTCCAGATCCTGAGGATTCAAAGGATCATTCAATCATATATGTTCATCGTAATTGTGCGGTTAGTTTTTGTTAGATATTATTTGTATTCAATTTTAAATAAAAATTTTAAAATAATTTTTGACTGTACGATGTACGATAAATGGACATGATAAATGATCCCTAGGATCCTCATTCCAGAAGAATCAGGTGGGATGACCAAGATTAGATTTAGACTTGAAAATTTCTCACACGACCTATTAACATAACACGAATAACACAAAAATAACAAATTTTGAGTTAATACGTTAACTAATTGTGTTGTTATTGGGTCACCCGTTAATACAAGTCTATATGCGGGTAACCTATTTTAACCCATTAGTTTGGTGACTTTTAACACAAAAAACTTACTATAAAAAAAACTTACTAAAAAAAAACTTACTATATGCAGGTAACCAATTTTTTTTCCATGCTTAATTTATGTAGAAGAGAGTGCTAATATGGAAAGTCTTACTGAAAACATCATCAATCTAACTCTTGAAGACTAGTATTATTTCCTTTGGTGATTGATGAAAATTAAAAGGTTTTGCCGTCAAAAAACAACGTGCAAGTTTTCAATCTCATTGGCAACATTTTGACTTTCAAGAAAGCTCCACAACCTTGAAAAATACTCTGTTCATTTTTTAATTTGCATATCCTTGTATATTTAATATTTTGTGTAATAATGTTTTTTTATTAGACTCTTATTTTGAGGTATATATATAATACTTGAAAGACAAATGCATTTTTTTTGTTTTGAAGTAAAAATTTATGTGACAATATGGTATGTAGATATTAATTTAGTATGACGTTCTCCATTTGATTAGTTATTGAAGTAAAATATAGTTTCTTTAATTGGTAATGGGTTGGGTTATATTACCCATCAATTTAATGAGTCGAGTTCGGGTCGGGTCATATAACCCGTTCATTTTAATGGATTTGACACGACACGATCCGTTAAGATATCAGAATGTCATGAAACTACAATACGAACACGAAAAACAAGACATGATCGCCAAGTCTAAGCAGGATGGCTAACTTTGGTACTACCGTCTATGGTCCAACTTTTCAATACATACAAAATTATCTATATTATAGAGTGAGGGAGTGGACTAAACTTCCACAATGAGCTAATTATAATAATTTGGTTTGAATTTGTTTTTGCCAAGAACCAAATTTAAGACCTCTTACTTGTAAAAAAATAATAATATAGACCGTAATACTAAATGGCCCCATAGAGTCCAACTTAGATAAGAAAATCCGATCTCAATTGATTTCGGGAGAAAAATTTCAAATGTCTATCCAATTTATTTTTGAAATTCAATAAATGTTTAATAGGAATTAGAATGTATTTGAATATTCTAGAAACCAATTCGAAAATTTGGAACTTGCTACTTTGTTTCATACATTTATTTGTTATACAAAATGTTTGAGTAGATATTTAATGCTGCGCTTAGTGAGAGTGAGGGCCTAAAAACACAAAAAGCAAAGGGAGGATTGGGCTTGAACATACAAGGCAACAACCCAAGAAGAATTAAAAATTATTTTTGCCAAGGAATAGGCAATAGGCCTATGAGAGAAGTGACACTCATAAGGGCATCTCACCCCAACAAAAAGTACTTTTCGAGGGTATGGATGGGTAAATAAGTGGTGACTCACCACTTTCCGGAGGACATCACCAAAAGGCAAAGTTTGGACAGTCGGGCTAAAATGTCTATAAAAGCAGCAAGGGATCCCAGAGACAAGGACACTCAACCAATCAATCAAAAGACATACCACTTTGCTCTCAGACAAGCAAGAAGCCACAAAGCTTTAGTTTGTTCAGACTTTGTTCCTTTCGTCATAGATTCACCGTAGAAAGCCATCTTTTGTCAAGATTTAGAAGTTTTGCTACTTTTCCCCAGTTTTGTAATATCGAATCCCTTTAGTAAAACTTGTTTTACCTTTCATTCTCCAAAGATTACAACCCTTGTAAAACACAAAGAGAAGTGGCTGCATGATAGAAGCATATTTATGCGACTTAGTTAACATGTTTTCTTGCACTTACTTAGTTAGTTATTGTTTATAAGAGTGTTTTAAGTTATTTTCATGTGTTTGTAGGTCATAATGGCAAAGTTGGCAAGAAAGTACAATTTGGAGCAATTTGGAGCAGTTTTTGGCCAAGATTGGATAACTTATGCATGGAGCAAGATGGATGGACGAATTTGAAGTCAAAAGAGGCTAGAAACACTCACCCACTACACCCATTACATCAACTCGTTACCACAACCCACTACACGCATTACATCCACTCATTACAACATTCACTCACTACACCCATTACATCCACTCATTACCACAACCCACTACACCCATTACATCCACTCATTACCACAACACTCACCCACTACACCCATTACATCCACTCATTACCACAACATACACTATCCTCTCCCTACCCTATAAATACATCCACCATTCCCCTTCCTAAAGGATTCCATCTCCATCCAAAGACACTACATTTTCACATCTCACAACTCCATACACTTACACTTTCATCCCTTGCCGTGACCTCCATTTAGCCACTCCCTTTTCTTGTGCCGCAACAAGGTGGTGAAAAAGAAGGTCGTTGGCGTTTCAAGCTTGAAGATTGGAGCGTTTTAGGTGTACTTCGTTCTTGCTTTCAATGTCTACTTTGTTATTTTCTGATTTTGTTGCAACTATGAGTGGCTAAACCCCTATTTAGTTAGGGGGAAGTTTGAAGCCATGAACATGCTTGAGATATGAATTGATTTCTTCCAATTATGATTTGATAAGTTGTGATTGCAATTCAATTATCTATTTTATTCATAACTGATTCTTGTATGTTTATTAATGATGCATACTTAGTTTTCATGCATGAATTAGATGCTAGAATATAAATGAGTTTCACCTAATCGTTACAAGTTTATATTCATGAGTAGTGAAGGTTGTTTATCACAATCGTGTTAATTGAATTCTTGGCAAATGTATCATGCATTCATAGTTATAATTGCCTCGTCAATACTTATGATTTTCATTGCACGTAATGATCTCTGATTGTATCTCTATTATGCATTCATATAGGGGACTTTTAGAGAATGATTTGGGTTGTTGCATGCATTCATCCAACTCAATGAGTAAAGGAAAATCTGAGGGTTAATTTGTGCATCACGGTTAATCTGGGGTGTTGAGTATCATAGTTTATTGAAAAGCAATTGGAAATCAATTCATGTACAAGTGTGTCATGTGTGAAGAACGAACCTCTAACTAATCCATCCATCATTTTATTTCTCAAATTCATTTTATAATCTGCCTAGTTTTATAACTTGCTTGTTTATTTCAAATTCATCCAAATCAAAACCCCCATTTTACTTTCTTGTTCCAAAGTGTTTAAAATATGTTTTGTTTTTATGTTTTTGAGTCAGTTTAGAGGTTTTAGCAAGCCCTCCTAATCCCCAGTTTAGAACGATCCCTACTTGCATTTATACTACAATTTGACAACAAGAGGGTTTAATTTGAGTGCTTAACTTTTATCGCATCAAATTTTGGCGCCGTTGCCGGGGATTAGCAACTTTGCTAATCCCTCGTTATTTCTTTTTCGTGTCTTTTGTTTTAGTTACTGACTTTGTTTATGTTTGTGTCTTTTATTTTTACTTTTGATATTTGATTTAGTTTTGTTTCCTTGATTTCAGATACTAGAGAAGTAAGACATGGATTTTGCTACCATTCAAGCTCAATTGGCGAAACTTACTTCTCTATTGTCACAAAATGCCGAAAGGACCACAATGCAAAGTGTCACCACATGTGGTGTGTCCTATGGGCAAGGATATCCAACTCATCAATGTTCTCAATTCGCTACGAATGAAGATGCTTGGGGTTATCAAGGTCATAGCCAATCATGGGACAACATGTTTTCCAATGCTTACAATTCGGATTGGAGAGATTATTTAGATTACATGTGGGGAGAACCTCAACAATTCCAACAAGATGGATATTGGCAGCAAGAAGAGGAGTTATATTCAAGACCTATGCAGCCACCACAACAATCTGCCCAATTCAATTCAGGTACGTCTTTGGATAATGATATGTTTAATAAGTTACTCACCTCTTTGAACCAGGAAGTAGAAAATCGAAACACAGGGGTGCAAAATCAAGCCAAGAAGATGGGCGAATTAGAGAAGCAAATTGGGCAGATTATGGAGTTCATGGCACAAATTCAAGAACAAAGTGAACTCTCCAACTCAACTATTGAAAATTTGAAGGAAGATTTTGAAATCCATGATGCTATCACTTTGGGAAGTGCTATGGAGGTTGGAGGTGAACCCAAGACATCCAAACCAAGCCAAAACATGGATGAACAACTGCTGCTCGAAGAAGAGGAGAATAACAAGGCCACGGTAAGGGAAGAACCACCCTTGCCGCAACCTCATATCCCCTCTATGCCGTCCACTACAACCAAGGTAAGCCTAAATTCAATTTGTCCTGACCCCGTTTCACCAAATGTCCTTATTCCTTGCAGGATCATGCAATCCAAGGAAGAAGAGGGTGAGAAAGGCATCTTTGAAACCTTTCCAAAGAATCAAGAGCAAGAAGTGGATGGGGAATGTCTAGAATTCATCAAAGAAGATACACTTGAGACGAAAATTCCCAAAGAAGTTGGATTTTATGACACGGGAAAAGTCATAACTCTCAAAACACCAAATCTGGCCAAGTCCCATATCCCTGCAACCTTCAAAGATGTGGTGTTCGTAATTGAGTTTGTGTTGGAGCAAGCAAGTAAGCCATCTTCTCCAACTTCGATTTTATTATATACTAACTTGCTGATTTTGATGATTCAGGCACCTACACTAGAATTTAAACCATTGACAAATCACGTCAGGTATCACCTTCCATTCAAGGATCACTTCCATGCTATGAGCCTTATCCAAGTTTAGAAGGAAGTTTCGTCCGGCTGGAAGACGTTAAAGCAAGCGCTTCTTGGGAGGCAGCCCATGTATTCAAATAAGGAAGATCTATGAATCGCTTCACAATCAGTTTTGCGTTTCTAAAAACCTTCCCTTTATTGCATTTATTTTGCCTTGTTTGTCATATTTATTTGTTGCTTGTTTGATTGTTTTTGGTGTGGATTTATGTTTGAAACATTGACAGGTAAACAAAGTATTTTTACATTAATTTTTATGGAAGAGGAACATTAGGTAGAAAGGTAGAAAAATACAAGAAAGTGCAAACAAGCAGGAAGAAGCCTTCATTGGTCATGTGGTGCCTCAGCATTCGACGGACCTCCAGAAAGACGAAGCGCCAAAGTCTGATTTTTCGGAGCCTCAACACTTGGTGAAACACCAGAAGACGAAGGCAGAAGTTGCATCTGGAGTAACACCACAAACCTCTGATGATCACTCTGAATCCGCACTTCGGACTCCTTCAGCTGATCAAGCTTCTTCTTCATACTTGTTGAGTAATTAGTTGCGAGCATGTGCAACTCTTTATTCTCATGCCTAAGCACTCTGACCTCTTGCCGAAGACTAGCCACTTCAGCCATCAACGACTCAACCTGACGAGATCGAGCAAGAAGGCGCTGGCCCATGTTTGATACTGAGCCTGCACATCGGACGCTGTAGGCCAGAGAGTCTTGAACAACCAATTCGTCGGACCACCTGGAAAGTATCCTAGTGTCTCTAGGAGTGAGAAGATTTCTGGCCATCATCGAAGCGGTTGTATCATTCATCATCATGGAATCCCCAACTGTAAGAGGACCATTTGGGGATACGAAGGACGGCTGCCAAATGTTGTTTGGAGAAGACATATCAATATCTTCCCCAACATTCAAGTTAAGGCGACGGTCAGAAGGGCAAGACATTTTCGAAGGTGTGAAGAAAAAGAAGAGGTCGGACAAATCAAGTTCTTAGAAGTGCAAGTAGGGAGCTTCTACAGGCGGAAAATTCAAGTGTGCTTTGGAATGTGATGCGTGCCTCTCTTTAAAAATCAGCACTCGATGGAGCTTCAGAAATTGAAGAGGCGAGTTCAGAAATCGAAGAGGCAAGCTCAGAGATCGAAGAGACATATGCTTTCTCAAAAGCTGGGCTGCTCAGAAACCACGGGCCGATCTCAGAAATCGAAGAGGCACTTGCTTTTTCAGATGTGTCATCACCTGTCACATGCACATTCAACTTTGCGAAAATCACAGATAATTTGTCGAAGCGCCGATTCCAGATATTGAAGAGGCATCTGCTTTTTCCAGACGTGTCATCATCTGTCACATGCACACTCAGCCTTGCAGAAATTACGGGCAATCTGTCGAAGATTTTTGGTGAAGTAGAAAGCACGTGAAGTTTACTGTTCAATCATCCAACCGGTGCCGACAAGAGTGAAAGAATAGTACCGGTTATTAATTCCTATAAATGTCGTCATTCACCCTCCATAGCAAGGCAAACATACATAACCCTTCTTCATCTCGGAAAATACATTCCCAACGAAGCCTCTCGAGTTACTCTGTGTTTCTCATCCCTTGGGGTACCTCTGCAAACAAGTCATCAAGAGCAAAAGTATTTCATATCATGAAGGTTGAAAGCAAGAGTATCTCATATCATGCTTTCTCCCTGTCCTTTTCCTTGTCTTTGTGACAAGGAGAAAGCAAGCAATCAGCCAGCACTTGGTGTCAATCTTCCGATCTAAGAACCGACTGCCTGGAACTCCTTCCTGATTGCTTACCTAGCATTGCTCTCTAGTGCTCATCTTCAACTGCTGATGTACTTCCGAAGAAGATGCCACATCTGCCTGGAGAACAAATAAGGCAAGTGAAAATGATACCTTGAAGCATGTGGAGACAACGTGCTAATTCATCTTCAAGATCAAGTCTCATTTTCCTTGCTAAGAAGTTCCCCAGCCCAGTTCAAGAATAAACCTATGGAAAGATACTTCTTCAAAAGCAAAAGTATCTCATATCATCAGAGTCGCAGGCAAAGATATCTCATGGCATGTTTTTCCTTTACCTTTGCTCTTGCATGCGGGAAAAGGAGAAAGAAAGCAATCGGTCGGCACTTGGACAGATTGAACAAAGAAACAAACCATCACCTCTACCTCGTGCCTACCTGCCGTGCAGAAGAAACAAGCAGAGAAGAATGTTGCCTGCAGACTCAATCAACCCAGCAGAAGGGGTCTGAGTTGAAACCAAGAGCTCGAGAAGCTTCAACAACATATGGACGCATCAGTCGCCAAAGAGCAAAGCCTCGCCGTACAAGGCCATCAAATCACCACCACCAATCAAGTCTTCTTTTCCTTGCTAAGAAGTTCCCTAGCCCAGTTCGAGATCAAAGTTGTGGAAAGTCAACAAGATCATCTCTCCATAACCAGATTTGCGTTCTTAAACTCTACTCTGTCTGGTTTTTACTTTGCCATACTTGTCATGTTTATTCGTTGTTTGTTTGTTTGCTTGTTTTTGTGTGAGTTTATGCCTGAAACATTGAGGACAATGTTTGATTTAAGTGTGGGGGGGTAACCAAGTTGTTTTGCATGAAATTCGTGGGAGTTTATCACCCATTACTTCTAGTGTTGTTCCTTGTTGTTTTTAAGTGTTTTTATGCTGTTTTGGAGTGTTTTGACATAAAAATCCGAAAATCTCATAAAAATTTGAAAAATTGTTTTGAAAAACCCAAAAAGAGTTGTTTTTGTGTGTTTATTTGTGTCTTAGGATACCTTCCAACACAGTGATGAGGAATTGGTTTTTAATTGCATGACTGTTAAAGAGAGTTATAAACATGGATGGAAGTTTGATTTACTCCTTGGTTTATGCTTGGTTGTGGTTATAATTTATAAATTCACATGCAATCATAAAGGAAAAAAAATCTGTTTTTGTAACATGCTTGAAGGAAGGAACTCAAAGTAACGCTACAACCTTGTGAGACTTGAATCTAAAACGTTTATTTGGAGAGTTAATAATCTGTGCATTGTTGTTTTCTAAAGTCGTTGCATGATCTCATTATTCTTTGCTTGGTTGCTACTTAGAAGGCGTTTCATCATTTAGTTCCGAATGCTAGAACTCATGCCCATTTCATTCAAAGCATGCTATTGATTTGCATAACACATATTCAAGATGAAGTTGTGTAGTGACCACCACAACCCAATTGCCGTGCCCTATTTCATTATGTGTTTAAATTTAACCCCGTTGAGCCTTTTGTAGCCTATGTTCTTTGTTAGCCCACACTATCCTCACCTAGCCTAGATTAGGACCATCCATACCCTTGTTCTTGAAGCATAGTAAAACATAATTTAGAAGGAATTCCTTTTGTTGAACTTTTGCAGAAAAACAAGTGTGGGGGAAGTGATTCTTGTGTGTGTGTGCCAAAGTCCTTAATAAGGCACGGGTAGAAAAGAAAAAGAAAAAAAGAAACATTCGTGGAAAATAGAATGAAAAGAAGAAAAGTTGTGAAAAGAGTGAAAAAGAGTTGAAAAATATGTGAAAAAGAGCTCTAAAGTGTTGTTTGTTGAAGAAAGGGTCTAAAACATTGAATTCGGCCCTAAGTGTTGCTTGAATCTTCCCTTTGTGTTTAAAAGTTAATTTCTGCATTATTAAGTGAATTCCAAGTGTCTATTTCATTACTTTGCTTGCTATTGCTTTCAGAACGTTTATTATCCTTATCCTTTCTTTGTTAGCCATTACCCTTAAACCCCGTTACAACCCTTAACTTTATCTTGAGTGTTATGCGTTTCAATATGTGGAGTTTGGAATTGGTTTGAGCATATGGTGTCACTGGTTCTTGCATCTAAGTAGTAGCATTCCATTCATGAGATCATATCTAAACATGCTTAATAACTCCAGAAAATTGCTTTCTTTGTTATACATATATGTGAGTGTTCGTTTTCATGTTTACATCAATCTTCTCACATATAACTAGTGTAGGGTGTGTAGTCAGAAAATGTGTGAAAATAGAGAGTATCTTGTAAGGAATTGAGCAAATTCTCTAAGGCATGTTACTACATTCAAAACATCGTTTTAATTGGTTAAATGTGAACTAGTAAGTGGTGACTGTGATTAAGTATGTGCTCAAGTGTGAAGATAACTAAAATCTGTGGGAATAACGATTTTTAACATGTCATGTGCGTTGGAAATCCCTGAGGCAAACGTTGGAAGGTTTAGGTTGTGTTTTGTTTTCTTTATTTTGCTCGAGGACTAGCAAAAGCTAAGTGTGGGGGAATTTGATAGGAGCATATTTATGCGACTTAGTTAACATGTTTTCTTGCACTTACTTAGTTAGTTATTGCTTATAAGAGTGTTTTAAGCTATTTTCGTGTGTTTGTAGGTCCTAATTGCAAAGTTGGCAAGAAAGTGCAATTTGGAGCAATTTGGAGCAGTTTTTGGCCAAGATTGGATAGCTTATGCATGGAGCAAGATGGATGGACGAATTTGAAGTCAAAAGAGGCTAGAAACACTCACCCACTACACCCATTACATCCACTCATTACCACAACCCACTACACGCATTACATCCACTCATTACAACATTCACCCACTACACCCATTACATCCACTCATTACCACAACCCACTACACCCATTACATCCACTCATTACAACACTCACCCACTACACCCATTACATCCACTCATTACCACAACACTCACCCACTAAACCCATTACATCCACTCATTACCACAACGTACACTATCCTCTCCCTAGCCTATAAATACATCCATCATTCCCCTTCCTAAAGGATTCCATCTCCATCCAAAGACACTACATTTTCACATCTCACAACTCCATACACTTACACTTTCATCCCTTGCCGTGACCTCCATTTAGCCACTCCCCTTTCTTGTGCCGCAACAAGGTGGTGAAAAAGAAGGTCGTTGGCGTTTCAAGCTTGAAGATTGGAGCGTTTTAGGTGTACTTCGTTCTTGCTTTCAATGTCTACTTTGTTATTTTCTGATTTTGTTGCAACTATGAGTGGCTAAACCCCTATTTAGTTAGGGGGAAGTTTGAAGCCATGAACATGCTTGAGATATGAATTGATTTCTTCCAATTGTGATTTGATAAGTTGTGATTGCAATTCAATTATCTATTTTATTCATAACTGATTCTTGTATGTTTATTAAGGATGCATACTTAGTTTTCATGCATGAATCAGATGCTAGAATATAAATGAGTTTCACCTAATCGTTACAAGTTTATATTCATGAGTAGTGAAGGTTGTTTATCACAATCGTGTTAATTGAATTCTTGGCAAATGTATCATGCATTCATAGTTATAATTGATTCGTCAACACTTATGATGTTCATTGCACGTAATGATCTCTGATTGTATCTCTATTATGCATTCATATAGGGGACTTGTAGAGAATGATTTGGGTTGTTGCATGCGTTCATCCAACTCAATGAGTAAAGGAAATCTGAGGGTTAATTTGTGCATCACGGTTAATTTGTGCATCACGGTTAGAGGTTTTAGCAAGCCCTCCTAATCCCCGGTTTAGAACGATCCCTACTTGCATTTATACTACAATTTGACAACAGGAGGGTTTAATTTGAGTGCTTAACTTTCATCGCATCACTGCAAGAAGATGAACCTTACCTGACAAGGTTATAATCTTGCCCGAGTCTATTCTGTTTGTACTTACGTAAAGTAGATTTGTTGTTTAATGCATCTTCCTTCATGTTTTAAATCATTTTCTATTGCTTTTCGTTCAAAGTTTTAATTTGATGATTAATCGGGCTAAACTAATTAACCTTGCTTCTTTAATGTTAAATGTAATAAAAGAAATAGTTGAAGGGGCCCTGAACTCGCTTTGCCTGGACATATAATATCATGAGTAAAACTCCTTATTTACGAGGCAAGAAAAAGAACGTTATGCAGACTTAACTCATCTGTAACAATCCAGTAAGATCAAGAAGTCTAAGTAACTTGTGGCACAAGTAATCAACCCAGTTAAAAAACTAAAAAGAACAATCTGTTATACAAAGATAACGGTGGCACGTTCAGATCTATATTAGTTTTGATTGTAAGCCTCAAGGCTTAACAAAAGGCCCCACAAAGGCATCATTCAAACTAATAGCAAACTCATATAGCAGCACACCAAGCAACAAACCTTGATCGATAGGCAAGACCCCGGGGAGCTGTGCGAGGGACGGATCTAGCTCGAACATAGTTTTGGCACGCTCGGCATGATCCATTTTGTAATATTGTATGCCAAGACGAATGAATGATCAAATGTTTAGGTGGAAGGCGGAATTTGGGCAACCTCTTTGTCTAACATAAGTAGGCATGACAGATCACCAAGACGATTTTCCTTTACTACACAGCCCCGCAATCCTAGAGAGCTCGACCTATTCTGAGAAGTCAGGTGGAAAAGTCACTAATGAAGATTTGCAAGCCACCATGGTTCAAGTATTGAGGAGTATGGAGAAAATATTTCTGGAGACCAAAATGAGAGGTTAGCAAGCTGTGTTCCTTAACAGGAACTTTACAAAGAAAGTTAGAGTCAGAGTACTCCACATTGAATGATGGCTATACCAGGGAAAGAATCATGGACGCAAGCCCAGAAAAGGAACCAGTAATTCATTTGTTCCCCTTACTTGAGGTAAAGAAGAACAAAGGGAAAATGAAGGAAGAGGCTGAAACCAGTAGGCAAGAAGAGGAAGAGTTTCATGAAGCAGGCTTGCCCGATCCTCTGCCACCACCACTAGATGTTAGAGGGTAGGTGGGGCAAGAATGAATGAAGATTGATGCGTCTAACTCGGTGGGAGAATCAAGCGGAAATGGCTTATCCACAGCTGAGGGCAAGCCTCTTCCTTACAGGCACCACTATTAGCTAATAAGGGATGAGGAAAAGCTAGAAGGAGACAACCAAATCCACATATGGAAGCTTATTTGGGCATTGATCATAGCCCGAAATGGGGGACTCCCTATCCCCCACACAATAATATGGCTAACTAAAAACTCAGGAATGAACTGGCAGAATTAAGGAGGATGGTAGTATATAATGCTCAGTCGCAGGCGTGCCCGATGTTTAGGATAACATATCAGAAGCCTTATCCGGAGTACGTTGATGAACAAAATCCTTTATGCCTGCATTCCCAACTTTCAGTGGGGAAGACTGTAATGTGTTTTTTAGAGATCACATTTTTAAGTTGTCAAATCACTGTTTGGCGTTTGAGGACAACCCCAACTACAAACTGAGACTGTTTGGAAACTCACTGGTAGGCTCGATGTCCCAATGGTATTCTCTGTTACCCCTTCCCCCCAATTCCATTGCCAACTGGGGGCAGATGGAGATGACTTTTCATGAGCAGTTCTATAGGGTGGAACCTGAAATAACCATTAATGATCTGGTGAAAGTGAAGCAATATGAAGATGAGTCTACGGAGGATTTTATGATGAGGTTCATTAAGACTAAGATAAGATGCCAGCTCCCAATCAACCATGCTCAACTTATAGCTATCACCTAGAAGGCTCTGAAACTAACAGTGAGGAAGAATTTCTATGATGTACAATTTAATGAGCTTCAAGAACTGGTGATTGCGGTCACTAAGTATGAGAATTTGTTGGCAGAAGAACAGCAAGTGAAACACTCATCCAAAGTGCCCATTTTTTATAAAAGTAAAGCACCAATACATCAGCTGAAGTTTGAAGGCCTAGAAGAGGGAGAAAATGATAACATCCTAGGAAAAGGGATAAAGTTGTGTGCAACAGAGATGACCACTCCTTTAACACCTTTGATGGTGAAGGGATTGGTTCAACCCATCAAAGACCAGAAGATCGTGATGAACGATGAAGGTTTTGTACCCATGAAGCCTCGAAAGTATAAGTGATATTCCTTTGACTTAACTAAGGTTGCAGACATTTATGAGGAACTAGTGAGGGCTCGAGTAATCCTGCCCAGCAGCACCAAGAAGATGCCCAAACCTAAAGAACTCAGAGGGAAGAAGTATTGCAAGCTCCACTATACATTCAACCACTCCATTGTTAATTGTGTGCAGTTCAAATATTGGATCTAAGACCTTATAGTCAAAGGGAAATTATTGTTGGAGAAACCTCAGGCCAACATGATGGTTGACACAAATCCATTCCCTGAAGCCTCAATCAACATGATAAATTTTAATTGGGTTGAGAGGGGGAAATGAAAAGTTATCTTGGATAAAGAGGAGAAAGAAGGCAAGTAGGTAGGCCAACAGAAGGTGTCAAAAGGTTGCCCGATAGGCCCCAAGCAGCTGTGATCAAATGAGTAGTTTTGTGTAGCAAATGTTCGTGTGAGTGTGAGCTTGAGGTACCAGCATCAGATGCCATCATTGATCGAGAATTGGTCAGAATGAGAGAGATAGAAGAACATGATGCTCGCATGAGTACTCTTCGGGCTGCTGAGACAAACAAGTAGACTACTAAGAATGTGTTCTAGAGGTTGGGAGGAGATTTAGAGCTTAAGGGTTTGTCTGAATTGTTTAGAAAATTTGAAGCTTCTGAAGAGGTAGAAGATAAGGGGGCGAGGTTGCCACGCTGGCTCCCTAACCAACCAACTACAAGAGCATGAGACAATGAAGGCTTTAAAAAACCGTGAGCCTGATACCACCAGTTACAAAGGTGAATTCAGCCTAACTGGGCTGAAAGCAGTATTTAGTGGGCAGAGATGGAAGACCTGTCCGAGAAATGGGGGCATAAATGATAAGAAAGGTTCAGAAGGCAACACAAAGCTCATATGAAGTCACTAAAAATACCTATTGTTTTAGAAGCTTCTGAAAATGTTAAGTTTGAGAAGTTTACCCAAGGAGGAGACATACGACTCAATTGGAGAAGCAAGAAAGAAGTAGAGAGGGCAAATAGCGAGACTAAAGTCGTAGGGGATCATGTTCCTTAAAACCCTCATCCAGGGAAGTACAAAATATTAAGAAGAGCCCAAGAAAGCATGGTGATGGTACCAACACCAAGTTGAAATCCAGAGCCTATTTATTTTGGAACCATTTCTCCTGAAAGAGGGATGCCTCCACTACCACAGGGGAATATTTTCTTTGGAACTCCAAGGCGGTTGGATGATTTTAAAGCCATAGGAGAGGACGAAGTGCCCGAGTTGATGTTAATTGATATGATTTTATCGTCTATGCAAATAGGGTCAAAATCACATGAAATACTTGCAAGAATACAAGGATGTTGCAGTATAGATGCTTATGCAAGGTCGTTCCCCTCAAGGACTATTTTAATAATTTATGTAAAAACAATTCATAATTAACTACTTAGAATTAAAAGTTGAGAAAAGAGATTTTGGAATTGGATAATATTAAAAATGAATTTTAATTAAAAATCAATACGATAAAAGAAAAGAGTTTTAAATACCAATTTAGAAAATGCACTAGGGTTCCACCATTACCTAGCAATCCTATGCATTTTTACCAATTACTTATGATCTACACATGCCACTTTGAAGGTTAAGTTTTCCTAATATATATCCTACTTGGAACCTCCAACATACAACGTATATCTAACATGCAATCCGTCCGGACGTTCGGATCGAATCTGAATATGAGAGACTTATTATGCTTTATGAAAACCCTTTGAAAAACCATGCAACCCTTAAGACGTGGTGTTCATCTTAAGTGAAATTACAATTATTAATCACAAGAAGTCAGTGTCAATTTTAGGGAACCTGCTGATCAAAATTGCATCAAATTCTAAAGATCCTAATGGTGACCAAGCATTAAGAGAATTAGATAGTTTTAATCATGGTGATTAATAATTCAAAGTATGCATGCAATCAATCATAAGCAATTAAATAAAAATTACATATTCATGCTAAGGCTCAAGGCTTCACCTTAACAAAACGGATTAGTTACGCATATTCATAATTGAAATCATAGAAAATATTATTATAAAGAAAAGTATTGAAAACACCTTAAATTAGAAAAACTTCAAGAACCCTAGCAATTCTCTCCGTCTCCAAGTCGCATAAAAAAAAACGTAGACCAAAACTAAGAACGGCAAAGCAATATATGCTGCTATGCCATTGCACAAACCCTACAAATTAGGTCCTTTATTCCAACTAGGAAACTAAGAATAATAATTAAATATCTTAGAAAATAAAGTCCTAATTAAGCTAGGAGAATCTGCCAAGTACTTGTGTAGCCACGTTTTAGCCTCAGATATCCTCCAAATCTGGGCCATGATAGCTTGTTTTGAAGATCAAGACGTTCTGAACACATCTGTAGAAGGCCACGAACCCATCAGAGGTCATCTTGGGCTCCAAAAATGCAATTTAAGCACATTGCTCATTTATTCTATTGCCAGAAAATAACCGCTTGGTGGAAAAATCTGATATTTTGATACAATCAAGCCGAGTGACTCATGAACGTCCTCCAACACGAATTATTCCAAAATTCATCCATTTAACCATGTTTTTCTCCAGAGGAAGTCGAAAGTTCTATATTGAAAATGTTAGATCCCACATCGCCCAGGGGAGTGGATCCTCTATGTCTTATATGTACATGCTCACTTCCATATAGTATGAGGCCTTTTGGGAGCTCACTAGCTTCGGGGTCCATCGGAACTCCGAATTTAAGAGAGTTCGCGCGAGAGCAATCCCATGATGGGTGACCCACTGGGAAGTTCTCGTGTGAGTTCCTAGAAACAAAATCGTGAGGGCGTGGTCAGGGCCCAAAGCGGACAATATAGTGCTACGACGAAGTCGAGCCTGGGATATGGTGGAGCCCGGGTTAGGATGATACAATTTGGTATCAGAGCCAATCCCTGGCCGGAAGTGTGCCGACAAGGACGTCGGGTCCCTAAGGGGGGTGGATTGTTAGATGCCACATCGCCGAAGGGAGTGGATCCTCTATGCCTTATATGCACATGCTTACCTCCATATAGCACGAGGCATTTTGGGAGCTCACTGGCTTCGGGTTCCATCGGAACTTCAAAGTTAAGTAAGTTCGCGCGAGAGCAATCCTAGGATGGGTGACCCACTGAGAAGTTCTTGTGTGAGTTCCCAGAAACAAAATCGTGAGGGCGTGGTTGGGGCCCAAAGCTGACAATATCGTGCTACGGTTGAGTCGAGCCCGGGATGTGGTGGACCTCGGGTCGGGATGTGACAGAAAATACAATTCAAAGTATCAAAATTCTTCCAAAATATTAACCAAAATATACTAAGAATAGGGTTAATTATATAACATAAAATCTACTCATCAAAATACCCCCCAAACTTAGCGTTTTGCTTGTCCTAAAGCAAAACAAATCTAGAAAACAAAAATAAAAGCTATTAAACTAAAAACTTAAATAAAACCTAGCTAAAACAAAATTTTCACTTTCAAGTGCAATCCATAGAAAATGTTAAACATCAGAACATCTTTTCAAAAGTTCCAACCAATCCAACCACATAATCTAAACCATTTATAACCACTTAGAAAAGAATTCATAAACTTCCTTCGGTGTAAAGTGATCCATCACAGTTAAGGAGACTCAACCAAAACCCTTACCTCTAATCCCTTTTATTTAATTCTTCACACATTTATATAATCATTTTTTTCATTCTTTTTTCGAATCTCTCTCTCTCTCTCTCGCTCTCTCTTTCTCTCTCTCTCTCTCTCTCTCTCTCTCTCTCTCTCTCTCTTTTTTTTTCATAATATATATATATATATATATATAATTTTTTTTTAGTAACAGTAGTGGTCGTGCAATGTCGGTTCCCTTAAGCTTTCGATCCAACCCATGTAGCGAGCTTTAGGTCAATGACTCCCAAACCACTAGGGCTTTAAGGCACTAGGTGTAGAACACCCCGACCTAAAAAGGCTACGAAACAAACTAACCACCCTGCCCATGCCAAAAATCTACCGTTTGACACGAGAATCATTGTTGATTAGGTAGGACTAGCCCAGTTACTTGGCAAAGCCTCGGGTGGAACAATTATTACTTTATAACACACTAAACTTTATCTTATATATAGAACAAAAATTAAAATACTTTTAGACAAAAAGTAAATGTTTCAATCGCACTCCCCACAAACCATGTTGGTGTGATGTGCAAATTTCAAAGTACAATTCATGAATTAGTGTCTAAGCAATGATAAATAGAAAAAACTCTATTGTGGGATTAACATTTGAAATAATATATGGATATTAACTTAAAAATGAAAAATTTTAACTGACTAAAAAATTAAAAACATATAATTTCTTATTTCTCACCCCCAAACTTATTTCATACTTTGTCCTCAAGGTGTGGAAAATAAATAAAATATAAAAGACAACAAAAAAAAATAATTAAATACGACAACTAGACCTGAACTAAACATAATAAATAATTAATAGACATAAATGAAAACAACAAAAATAAAAGGAAAGGTAACAAAATAAATAAATAAGAAAAGAGAGGAAAGAGTGCACCTGGTGTGAATATGGGCTTGAGGTATGGAAATCACAAGGGCTTGAGGAGTCATGCATTGGACCGTGGGAAACCAAGTAACGACATGAAGAATGGCCCACACAAAGAGACACAAAGTTGCCCAGTATGCTGCTTACATGCGCGACACACACGAGCACCAGAAACCCTAGTTGCCTTAATTCAACCTCGGGTGCTCTTCATGCATTCACCTCTAGCCCAGAGGCAACGACTCTCTTCTTCTCATTAAACCCAGAGCCAAACGACTCTTTATTTCCCCATTTCAAAATAGCTTTCTCAAACAGACATGGAAGGCTCCAGATTAGTACACGTGTCGTGCATCCGGATGGAGAGTTCCTCAGGATTCCAACTGAAAAGCTAAAGGGCTGGTTTGGTATTGCTGTGTTTTGAAAAAAAAAAACTATTTCTGCTATGCTATGAGAATAAGCTCATTTTTGCTGCTTCACGTTTTCAGCTTATTTTCACCCAAAACTGTGAAAATAAGCTGTTTTTAAGTGTTTACCAAACACCTTTTTGAGCTCAGCTTTTTTTGATACCCACTTTTTATAAAAGCACCTCAGTACCAAACCAGTACAAAGTGTGTTCCTTTCAAACCTCCATTTCACAATAGCCCTTTCATCATTTCTGCAACCAATAACTCAGCAACATGCATGAGCTTCCGTTACTCGAGAACCCTTCCATGGTGGAGCTAGCTGAAAATCGGAGGTGCGAAAGATAAAACCATCCTCAAATCTTGTGACTTTATTTCAGGTTTATTTATTTCAGTGAAATGTGGCAACTTCTAACCCATGCATGTGTTTGTGTCTGTATGAGGACCCCCCCTAATCGTAGCAAATCCGTCACAAACAAAAAGAGAAACTACCTGGAGTTGCCAGATTCGAAGGCTCAGATGTCAGCCAGCATCCCCAAACTTGCAATCTTAGCTGATCTATACCCCAGGTACATAAAAATGGACATCTCTTTCGTTGATTCATTTAAGGTATAACACAATCTGCACTAGTTCACAATGCATATGGTGGATTTGGTGATTTTCATACTACAAACCATAGCCATTTTTATCTCTATCTGTGCATGTCTCAGCATTTTGTTATTTTGTGCAGGACACATCGGATCCAGTGTTTCGTCGAGAGAAGGGAACGCCCTAAGCCCTGGTCTAGTGGTGCCAAATAACTGCAAAGTCTCGGTCTCTGCAATCAGGAAGATAGAAATCTCTGTCTTCTTCTTTTGCTTGGCTTAACATATACGGATTCGAATACATTTCATTTATAATTGATGATAATCTGTGATGGAAACCCCAAACTGATAAGAACTGGGACATGTAAACACTTGAAAACAACTTGGATATCCTAAATGTGGACTGTGGGAACTGCTGAAAAAATAGTCATGTTGCCTCGAACTCATGAATCTGGTTGTTCTGTTTTTGTTGTGCAAGGAACCCTCATTCTGGGAGAAGCCAACTTCAACGGAGAAATCCTTGCAAAAGCTTCCACGAACCCCAGATTTGTGCATCTAGGATGTAAGAGTTCATAACCCTGCAAGTTTAATTGTTGTAGATCTGGTAATAAAAAATGTACTCAGTTCTGTGATGTATGGGTATGTAATGTAACTGTGCCCCTCATCCATGCATTGCAAAACTGAGTTGTAGAAAATAACTCCTCAGAATTATGCCATGGTACCGAATCTGCAACAATCAACCCCACACTTTCATTTGTGAATGTGCTCATGTTTATTGCTTTAAATTCCAGCATAGTGTAGATGTGGTTGATGTTAATGTAGACTTGCTGCTGGGTGCATGATTCCAATATAGGATTCTCTGTATTTTGTATATATGCACCCTGCAATTAACCAATATGCGATAATAAAAAATAAAATCAATTAGGTAAATAAAAACGAAAAGCAATAGTTTTTTTGGATTTTTTTTTGTTTTATCTTTGTTTTTTGTGATGATATGAAAACTTAGCTATGTCAATGCATCTAAAAAGTCAAACCAATAATAAAATTGAAAATCAAATGAAAAATAAAATAAGTAAAGAGTTTAGAAAAATTGGGTTGCCTCCCAATAAGCGCTTTTTGTTAAGTCTGTAGCTAGACGTCTTAGAGGTCAAGTGGCTAGCTCACTGGTTCCTTTAGAGTCAAAGACTCACTTGCACTAATTTTCCCTATGGATGGTTTAAGTCGATGTTTGGTAAACCTTAAATGTGAAACCTTTGCTCTCAGCCTTGATGACCACGTGACCATTCTGAAAAACTTTAAGGGTCTTTCCACCAAGACTCTTGTTTCCCTGGAAATGACTTGAAATCTGAACGTAACAACCACACTTTTTTACCCAGTTGTATTTTCTCACAACTAGGACTGCCTTATTGCCCTTGACATTTGGATGTTTTTGGTCAATCGGGTGGCCTGGATAGTTGTAAAAAAAAGTCGGTTTTGTTTTTTATTTTTGCACTTCAACTAGCTGAACTTTGTGTTGTTATGCTTTACTATCACACTCATGAATCACATTTAGAGTCTTTATGGGCAGATCATCAGTTGACGATCTGGTCATAAATTTGGCACAAAGCAAACCATCTAATGCATCAACACGCATGCATTCATGTTTGTCACATGGATGTGTGGTGACTTCAAATAAACTGAAAACAACTATTTGATCCTCAACCCTTAATGTTAATGTTCTTGCTTCAACATCAATGTCCAACACCATAAAATCAGCTGGTAAATATAAATCAGCTGGTAAATGGGCGGCCCAAAATAATAGGTGTTGTCAAATCTGCATCCATGTCCAACACCATAAAATCAGCTGGTAAATATAAATTGTCAACCTTAACAATAACATCTTCAATGATTCATCTAGGATAAGTAATTGAACGGTCAACCAATTGAATAATGCCGAAGGTTTGCCTCAGCTTGCCTTCACCTAAACGTTTAAAAACAGAATAAGGCATTAAGTTTACACTAGCACCTAAATCAATTAAAGCAATATTAAAATCACAATTTCCAATGGTGCAAGATATAGTAAAATAACATGGATCTTTGTTCTTTAGAGGCAATTTGCGTAGTAAAACTGTGTTGCATTGTTCTGTTAGCACAATTTTTTCTGTTTCTACCAGCTTTCTTCTTGGTGCAAACATCTTTCAAAAAACTTGGCATAGGAAGGAATCTTTTTAATAGCTTCCAACAATGGTAAATTAATTTGAACTTTAGCCAAGGTCTGTATGAAGTCCTTTAACTGCTGAGTCTTAGCCTTCGATATTAAACGTTTAGGATATGGTAATGGAGGGTCATAAACACGGTCAGAAACTTGCTTTGGGACAGTTTTTGCACCAGTCAGATTTTGTTTTGCTGCGGAATTGGCAGGTTCAGTTGTTGTTTCTGTAGAATTTTACTTTGCTGATTGATCGTCTTCAGTGCAATTTTCATGATTGTCATAACTTTTACCACACTGTAAAATCCATATTGCACAACAATCCTCTGTACCTCTTGGATTAGGCACCATTTGACTAGGAAATCTTCCCTTTTCTTTGTTTGAAATTTAGATAGCTAGCTGTCCTAATTGATGCTTCGACATTCTGAAATCTTTGATTACTGCCATCCATGAATGTTTATGTTGTTGTTGCTAGTTTAGCCAGTTGATTCTCCAAGGATGGTTTGGGTGGCACAAAATGTTTTTGTGATTGTTGGAAAGGTCTTGCATTATTTTGATTGTCACCCTAGTTTAAATTAAGATGATTTCCCCATCTTGGATTATATTGATTTGCATATGCAGTATTCTTTGGCATTTGATAGTTGTTCATCATATTAACATGTTGCTCAACTAGCTCTGGGTAAGATTCCATATACGGGCAGCCCATTATGTCGTGCGTAGCCATACTGCAGATAGTGCAAACTGTTGCTGCATGTGGCTGCTGCTGTGTAGAATTTGCTATTTGTTGTAAAATAATGTCAAACTTCGCATCAATTTTCTTCTCCATTTTTTACATTCGTGCAGACATGTTAGGAGAACCTCCTGATAATTCAAAAGTGCCCCTTTTATGTGAATGTTCTGTTGCCCATTGCTGAGATTCTGTGGCCATCATATCAAATAGTTCAAATGCCTCTCTTACAGATTTATTTGAAAATGATCATCTAGCTGAAGCATTAACATGGCTTTTAGATGTAGGATTTAGCCCCTCAAAGAAAATATTCATTTGTGTATCTGAATCAATATTTGCATGTGAACATTTCATGTACATATCTGCATCTTTCCCACGCTTCATGAAACTCTTCGTTAGGCTTTTGAGTGAATGTCATAATCTCCTACTTGTAATTCAACGTTTTGGATGCTGGATAGTACTTGTTCAGGAACTTTGTATGTAATTGTTGCCAAGTGGTAATGCTATTAGCCGGTAAAGTGAATAACCAAGTTTCCGCCTTATCCTTCAAAGTAGAAGGAAAAAGACGTAACTTAATAGCCTCGGCAGAAAAACCCCTGATCAAAATATTTTTACAACCCACAATATATTTTGCAATATGTATGTTTGCATCCTCGTTTGGCAGCCCACGAAAGGTTGGTAAAATTTCAAGCATGTGGTGCTTGATCTCAAAAGCATCGTCATCCTCCTAGGCATGATACACAATACAATTTGGAACATCGTTTGCACAGGCAGCCAATGACTCTCTGAGTGGTTTGCCTGCTGCAGGTAATACTAACACCATTTTAACCTTGTTGTCCACAAAATCAGCGAACAAATCCTGCAAAAATTTGTTAACAATCCCATGCAGAATTAACTTTTCGCCACTGTTGTCGCAATGTGCGTTCTAGTTCTGGATCAAACTGTGCAATCTGCGAATTTCCTGATCTGGTCTAGACCATGTACTGTGCAGATTATGCAGTCAAAATGAAAATAGTAAAATAAATTGAATTAAAATAATATAATTTTTTTTTGACGAAAAATAAGAAGTCAGGAAAAGTTTAAACAAAAATTATCTAAAATAATCCCCAGCTGCGACGCCAATTTCTTGATATGATTTTTACCGTCAATGCAAATAGGGTCAAAATCACATAAAATAATTGCAAGAATACAACGATGTTGTAGTATAGATGCTCATGCACGGTCGTTCTTCTCAAGTTCTATTTTATTAATTTATGATAAAACAATTCCCTAGTTAAATACAATTTATTTTCACAATACTTCCTACAATTTAGCAGTGATTATCTACGATTTAATATTTTATTCCCAAAAGGGTTGAAAATATTTTTAAATCTCACGAAATCAAATGTACTAATATAATTTTTTATATCAATACATTAAGAGAAAATAGGACTAACAACAATATAAACGTACCAATAAATAAAGTGTATGAAATCAAACGTACCAAAATCAAAAGTAATGTACCAATATCAACAATATGTACCAAATCAAACGTACCAAAACTGCAAATAAACGTACCAATCAATGTTTTTTACAAATTAAAACGTACCTAACGGCAGTATACACAAATATGTTGTACCTAATAATAGTTTGTCAACAACTATAAGTAAAAAATAAAAAATAAAAAATAAAAAACAAAGAAAAATAGTTTGACAAAAAAAAGGGAAAAAATTACACAGTGCTTTGTTGGATTGCCAACCATTTGGAAAAAAAAAAATCAATAAAACGAACCATTTGACAAAAATAGATAATATTAATGTTTGTAGAACAAAAAAATTATTTTGATCAAAAAATTATAATTGGAAAAAGGGATAATAGAGTTAATAACCAATACTCCACTAAATAAGGGGAAAAACGCATAAAAAACATAAGAGGATAAATTTAGAAATTAATAATTAACATTTTATTTTAAGAAAATACAATAATGATATGTAGTTTAATTTAACAGAAAATTGTGAGGTGTCTATTGGTCAAAACACTTTAATCAAATTTTAAAAAGGCACAAATGTTTAGTCTAAAAGATATAAAAAAGTTGTAGGGGGTTCTAATTTTCCCTTTCAAATAATTAATTAAGATTTGGTAAATTACATAAATTATTCATTCAATCCTTGTGGAGAATGACCTTGCTTAAGCTGCTATCCTATGACAACCTTTTACTCTTGCAATGTTTTTATCACTACTTTTGCAGGTGGTAAAATTTCTATCAAGAAATTGGTGCCGTTGCCGAGGATTGTTTTAAATAATTTGTGTTTATCATATTCTTAGTTAATTATTATTGTACATACATATATTTTTAGGAAAACTAATGAAAAGGGTTTGAAAACTTTGAGTTTTAATGATAAGGACAAAATAAAGGGTAAAGTGAATAGTAGCAGGTTTGACTTTTTAGTGTAAAAATGTGGTTTTTCGTTAAAGTGAACAGTACTGTGGGCTTTTCGTTAAAACTCCCTATATTTTTTAGGTTGGTTTGTTGATTTTTGGGAGCAATTCAACGATGGGCTAGGATCTACCACCACCAGGAGGACCACCTTTATGGGTTTCTATTGCAAAGCAGGGTTTTATGGATTTAAACCTACAATTTATGCTCTTTGCTGTTCAAATATCCATGAAATTTTGCAATGCCCTGAAAGGAAATATTTTCCAGACTATGTGAAGGAGCATATTAATATGAGGAACGACTCACATTAGCGTTGGAACGATCCCACTTTTGATTACTGCGCTCCAAATTTGAAAAACCATCCTAGTTTTAGACGGGCAGGTACTCAACAACCTTTTGAGCAGCCTAATGTGCCACAAGATTCAGAGGAATGGTGTGTGATTCAAACACCCCACAGTGCAGTGAGTTATGACTATACGCAGGAAGACGCCAGAATTAAAGAATCACCAGGCGATGACTCTAGCACAATGAAGGAAATTACTGATCCTGGAATTTCAAAAGAATCTGCCGCTACCCAATTCTAAACAGTGCACCAGCAAATCCAATCATAATTGAAGAAATTCGGGCCAAGTCTTACAAGCTAGCTTAAGATGTACAAGCAATGGGAGAAAAAGTTTAATGGCAGTCGGTGTAGAAGTTGTGGGTATTAAATACAAGGTGAAAGTTAGTTCGACGAAGATACAGTCCTCGCTGGAAGGGACCTTATTTGATTTCAAAGACTCATTCTCATATAAGGGTAGAAATAAAAGAGTCAACCACTGAATTTAAATGCACAGTTCAAGTCACTTCATACGTACCATTGCTCTATGATGCTGCTAAAACGTGGTTGACTCTAAAAGTACAAGTGACGTGATCATCAACTTCTTTTCTTTTTATTTTCGTTCATTTTATTTCTTGTTTTTATTCCTTATCACAAAAAGCCGAAAAAAAATCACAAAATAAAAAAATAAAAAAAATACAAAAACAGCAGTTGGTTTTAGTTGATCAGTTTTTTATATTTTTTATATTTTGGGTTGTTATTCTCACTCGATTTTTAATGTGTTCTTGGCAGGTTGAATTCAGAATCAATTGGCCCTAAATATCCACCAAGCGCACATATTCGACGGAATCATGCATTCTGTAGCATTCATACACTCAACTCAGTACATTCATAATCATCATTCACCCACAATAAGCAGACTCAAATGAATACATAAAAGATTGAGGCAGAGTTGAAGAATGCTTACAGTGGGGTTGCCGAGAAAAGCCCTCTGCATTGTTTGGAATCCCCTTTCACTCACTCACTCACTCTCTCTCTCTCTCTCTCTCTCTCTCTCTCTCTCTCTCTCTCATATTTTAATAAAATAATTGTTTTACATATAAGTTTGGGGGTGGTCCAGACTGCACAGAGGCGGACATTCATCAAGTCATGTCACAGATCCAGTTTTGTGCACACCATTTTGACTCATCATTCATCACGTTTCATGCAAGCACATGGGAAAGCAATACATAAGCATATAGAAATTCATTGATCTAACACATGCATCAACAGATCAACGAAGAGGGAGCCGGAAATTATACCTTTGGAGCATTTCTTGTTTTGTTTTCCAGTGCATCGCCGGATTTGAGATTTTGCAGCCATTCCGTTGTCTCTTCCATGGTATTGACGTCAACTCAAAGTTCCTTGGACAGAGAAAGACCACATGCATGTGTTAGTTCTTTGATTTTCCCATGAAAATAAACCCAATAGAACTCAGTAGCACCCATAAGGGATTTTTACCTTGGGGTTTGGCTTTTTTTTGGGACTGATCTTCTGTCCGGAGTCTGCGCTTTCATTTGCAAATCACACCATGGAGGCAAAGGGGTTTGTGTTGATGTGAGAGAGGGTGGAGAGAAATGAGAAAGAGACCTATGATTTCTAAATTTAATCAGAAATGAGGGAGAGGGAGCCGTTTGGCTCGGGGTCATCAAAAGTTGAGAGAGTGTGCGCGGCTGCTATGGGTTTTTTTCAAAATGACAAATGCCGCTGCTACATTAGTTTATACTGTAGTTGTTGCTAAGGATTCACAGACTGGTGGACTTGTACGTGTTGGACAACGCCTCTGGTGCTCATACCAGGTCATGAGTTCGATCCCAGTGCCTGGCAAAATCCAGAGGTCCTGTCTTACCTTCTTTATCTTTGTTAGTTGTTTTAATGTTTTGTTTCCAGCGCCTTTCCCCAGCTCCAAAGGTCCTGTCTTCGAATCCCAAGTGTGTCCATTGCCTTTTCTTTTCTCTTATTTTCTGTTTTATTTGTTATTTTATATTTTTTTATTGTTTTCTATTTTTATTGTCCTAGTTTACTTTATTTATCTTTGTTATGTTGTGGTCTATTTTATCTGACAAGGAGAGAGAGGGACGGCGGCAAGGAGAAGAAAGAGAGAGAGATGTAGAATTTTAGGGGAATGTGTGTGTTATTATCCCTTGTGCCTTTATTTATAGTAATATAAGGAGAGAAGATATTCCTTCATCCCCAAGGAATACAAGATACAAAAGAAAGTGATAACTAGAATCAAATCAAATCTATGATTTACACTAGGAATGTTTACAACACTCCCCCTTAGTGTGTAAATACTCAAGGTAGATTTAGCATTATGCAGAAGTTGAGGAAGTCGACTTATTGGCACTGATTCTAAGGAACAACGCTTATTCTCATTAAGGTAGGAACTTGCATAAGTAGTAAGTCTCACTAAAACACCCTAAGGCTATGGCAAAAACCCGAGCAGGGACAAAATCCATAGTTTAAGGAAAACTACGTGAGAAATGCAAAGTCAAAAGAAACGTCTAGATGACGTCATTAGGGATATGACTAGCCCAATGTGGGTGGCTCGTTAAAACCTAGTTAGGTAGCAAAAACCCAGTGGGAAAAATGCTTCTAATCGTAGGGAAAAAGAGTACATTAAGATCAAGCATGTATCTACAGGATACTCCCCCTGAGTTTGACATAATTCCAAAGAGAAATAGCAAAGTTACAACTCAAAAGTTTACGCATAAACAAGCTTCTGAAACGTTGTCTTCGGTATTGATTTGGTGAAGAGGTAGGCCAGATTGTCTGGTGAACAGATTTGCGTGACTTTAATCTTCTGATGCTCTTGTTGTTGATGTGAAAAGAAAAACTTCGGCGCAATGTGCTTGGTGTTGTCTAACCCTTCTTGAGCTGTTCGATGCAAGCTGTATTGTGTTCAAAGATCGTCGTTGGGACATCAATGGCGGGATAAAGATTGCAGGAGCTTCGAATATGGCCCACTACTACTTTCAACCAAAAGCATTCCTGAGTTGCTTCATGTAAGGCGAGAATTTCAGCATGGTTAGATAAAGTGGCAACTAAGGTCTATTTAGTTGACCTCCAAGAGATTGCGGTGCCCCCAACGGTAAAGACATAACCCATTTGAAAGCACGCCTTGTGCGGATCAGATAAGTATCATGCGTCGGCATAACCAAAAAGGCGAGAATCAACTCGAGGAGCATATGGTGCGGCACCATTCAAGGATTCGTAGGGATAGAACAAGCCCAAATCCGTAGTACCCTTAAGGTAACGGAAGATGTCTTTCACACCAGTCCAGTGTCTGCGTGCTGGTGCATTACTATATCTTGCCAAAAGATTAATAACAAAGGAGATGTCGGGTCTAGTGCATTGAGCTAAGTACAATAAAGCGCCTATCGCACTTAGATAAGGAACTTCAGGCTCCAAAATCTCTTCATCATCATCTTTCGGACGGAAGGGATCTCGTTTTGCATCTAGCGAACGAACGACCATAAGAGTACTCGAAGGCTTCTCTTTATCCTCATTAAAGTGGCGCAACACTTTCTAGGTTCGATTGATGTACTAGGATTCCATTTGAACAATGCTCTATCTCGAGACCGAGACAATATCGAGTCTTACCTAGATCTTTCATCTCAAATTCTGACTTCAGGTGCGCGGTAGTTCTCGCGAGCTCTTCAGGAGTTCCAATAAGATTTATGTCATCGATGTATACTGCAACAATCACAAATCTGGAATGTGACATCTTAATGAACACACAAGGGCATAATTCGTTGTTCACATATCCCTAACTAGTCAAATACTCACTCAAACGGTTATACCACATTCTTCTGGATTGTTTCAAATCGTAGAGTGAATGCCTCAGCCGAATTGAGAGCGTGTTCTGGGATTTGGGAATATTTGAACCAGTCAATGTAAGTCATTCAGGAACTTTCATATAGATTTTCGTATCAAGATCCCCTTAGAGATACATGGTTATTACGTCCATTAGTTGCATATCCAGTTTTTCAAAAACTACCAAACTGATAAGGTAGCGAAAAGTAATCACATCCATAATGGGTGAATAAGTTTCGTCATAGTCAATCCCGGGGTGTTGTGGGAAGTCTTGTGCAACAAGACGAGCTTTGTAACGCATAATTTCGTTCTTCTCATTACGCTTCCGAACGAAAACCCACTAGTAGCCAACGGGCTTCACATGTGGAGGAGTATGAGCTATAGGTCTAAACACCTTACGTTTCGCAAGCGAATCAAGTTCGACTTGGATTGCTTGTTTCCAGTTTGACCAATCAATTCTACGTCGACATTCATCAACGGAACGCGATTCAATGTCATCGCTCAACAAGATATCAGTAGTTACTGCAGAGGCTAATGCATCGTCGACAATCATCTCATTTATGCGCCACACATCATCTAAGCTAGCATAATAGACCGAAATCTCACGATTCTCGGGAGAAGGATTCGTCTCTTCAAGGATGCTTCGATAATCTAGAATTTCCTCATGAGTTGGGTAAAATTAGTAAGAGATAGTCCGATTCACAGTAGGTTCTTCAGGACCTTGCGCTGTGGTTTTCCTCTTCTAGGGGTGTGAATCTTTTAAACCAAGGGGTCTGCCACACTTTTGTCTAGGGGCAGATGATTAGCTAGCCACTAATGTACGTGGATCACTAAGGTTGGCGTCCCAGGCTTCCAGGAGGGCAGTCCATTGTACATTTGGTACATCCATCTTTGTAGGCGTATTCGCAGCTGGAATATGTGATCTTGTCACGTGCGCTAGATTGGTGAAAACATATGGCATGCTCTGAGCTATGCTCTGAAGATCTAATATGTGATGCATTTCAGTTTTAAACTAAGCGGTGCAGGGATCTAAATGAGACAAAGTGGGAGTCGTCCACAATAATTCGCATTGTTCTTTAGGAACGGTGACGTTCTTATCTCCCCCTAACGACAGGAAGACTTTCTCATAGAAGTGACAATCCACGAAATGAGTGATAAACAGATCGCCTGTCAAAGGTTCTAAGTAACGAATAATCGAAGGAGAATCATATCCGACATAGATTCCCATATTTTGCTGAGGCCTTATTTTTGTACGTAAGGGCGGCGAGATCGGCACATATACCGCACAACCAAATATTCGCATATATGATATGTCGGGTTCGCATCAGGTAACCAATTAAAGGACACTAAATGGTTGTGTCGCAACAGGCCTTAGGCAGACCAACTTTGCTGCGTGCAATATTGCATGGCCCCAAGCAGCGATCGGGAGCTTGGTACGTATGACCAACGATTGAGCAATTATTTGCAAGCGCTTAATGAAAACATTTGCCAGGCCGTTCTGGGTGTGAACATAGGGTACATGATGTTCAACTTCAACCCCAATCGACATGCAATAGTCATCAAAAGTTTTAGATGTGAATTCTCCAGCATTATCCAATTGAATAGATTTGATCGGATAATCAGAGTGGTGAGCCCTGAGCTTGATAACTTGAGCCAACAATTTGGAGAATGCATCATTCTTTGTGGGCAACAAGCACACGTGTGACCAACGTGTGGAAGCGTTAACCAAAACCATAAAGTATCTAAATGGTCCGCAGGATTCGAACGAATCTTGTCATAAAAAGGCTTAGTAATAAGCTTTCCCATCGAACATGTTTGACATTCGATTCCTTGGATCGAACTCAAACTTCGGGTTAGTAGATGCCCGTGTGAAGATTTGAGGATACAGCGCATCGCTATTTGTCCATGATGTCCCAAACGATCATGCCAAAGTGTAATTTCGTGCGCGGTCCCAGTAGTAGGGCCGGCCACATAGTGGCATTCTATAGGGCGTATGGTTGTAGTATACAGACCACTCGGGATACGCTCCATCTTCTCTAGAATACGCTTCTGGCCATATTCGTAGGAAGTTATACACAGAATTCAACTCCGTTTTCTATGTGGGTTTCAGCGTGGTAATTGTTATCTCTAATGTCCTTGAAACTTAATAACGTTCTTTCAGAATGTGGAGAATATAGTGCCTCAGAAATGGTCAAGATTGTATCATTAGACAACATTATACGTGCCTTACTGTATCATTCAATCAGGTTGGATGAGCCTGAGAGGGTTGTCAGAGGTGCATTCTTAGGTATGATGTTAGTGAAATAGATGAGTTCATGCAAAACGGTGTGCGTGGTTGCACTATTTGCCAGACAACTAACTTTCCCACTAGTCATACCTAGAATGAAAAATTAATTTGAATCAGTCACATGCATAAAAGTTTATAAAAAAAATATTAATTCAAAATAATTTCATTTATCCAAGGATTAAAAACTTAATATCCAAAACAAATCACCAACTAATCCAAACATAAAGGAAAATTGTTCAAAAATCAACCAAAAACAAATGAGGGGTTCGGCCACTGGGTGGAATTCAGCCCCAATTATCTTATTTCAACTAAAAATAAGTCTATGTTTAAGATTCTAATTTTCCATAGGGGTGGTATCCTCTTGAAAATCAGAAACCTCCATCTTTGTAGTCTTCGATTCATCCACTTGCATGAAGTTTAATTCAAACTTCTTACGATGAGAATGATATTCATCTACAACCTTCTTGGGAGCTCGGCAAACACGGGGCCAATGGTCCTTTGAACCACAATGATAGCACATGTCCGCATCCATAGTTTCAGGTGCTTTGCCCTTATTCTTGAAGTTTGGGGCCTTGGGAACGAGGTTTGGGCGCTTCTAGGCTTTATTTCCTCCCTTAGATGGGCCTTGACTCTGTTGACCTTGGTGGGATGGCTTTTGGCAGCCCCTACCACGCATCTTTTGGTGTTTTGGGCGTTGGTTGGTGCTATAATGTGCTTCAGGCACATTAGTCGTCCCAGTAGGTCGAGCTTGATGATTCTTCATCAACAGCGGGTTTTGCTTTTCAGCGAGAAGTAAAACAGAGATCAAATCTGAGAACTTAGTGAACGTTTGAGCTCTATATTGTTGCTGTATGACAATATTAGAAGTAGAGAAGGTCGAATAGGTCTTCTTAAGGAGATCCTCTTCAGTTAAAGTTTCATTGCAAAAATTGAGAAGGGATCAGATTCGACAAACTTCAAAATTATATTCATTCACAGACTTAAAGTCTTGGAAGTGCAAGTGCTGCCATTCTTGTCTTGCTTTAGGCAAGAATTTGTCATTTTGGTGATCAAAACCATCAGCCAAAGCGACCCATAATGCACGTGGATCATCCTCAGCAAGATATTTAGTTTGCAGAGTGTCATGAATATGTCTTCGGATGCAGATCATAGCCGTGGCTTTTTCAGCTTCACCAATAGGCTCGTCCTTTGCTTCTTCAATGGCAGGACGCAAGTTCTTTGAAATGAGGTGGAGCTTCACATCTTGGACCCACTTAAGGTAGTTCTTTTCAGAGACATCCAAAACGGTAAAGTCGAGTTTGTTTAAATTCGACATGTTCCTATCACAAAATAGATGGACAAGATGTGTTTAGTGTAATGGAGAAAAATCAATCCATTCACGTAGGAGTAGAACATACAGGTTCTAATAGACATGATTTGGTTTAATTTTGCATGAAAAAACTTCGGGTTTTCATGGGTGGTGTATTTAAATGAAAAACTTAAGGTTTTCAAACAAGGTATGTGTATAAGAAACTTCAGGTTTCAAAATAATTATGAACTTCAGGTTCATATATTCTTGTAGGAAAACACAAATATATATGCAAACAAATATGCAACAAGAATATGCAAAAATATAAAATTTAGGTTTACAATTATAATTGAATTATAATTGTTTGGGCTTCCGGCCAAATTAAAGTGTGGGTGAAAAAATATAAAACCCATTGGGCCTAAAAGAATTAGGCGAATATAGCTCGGCACCCAAAAGAAAAACTAAGCTCACGGGTGGCTTAAAAAAAATTGTGCCATGTATCCCAGGCCCTAGGGTGGGTTGGGTTTGTTCTCAAGGTAAGGCTACAGGCCCACTGGGAGATTTCGGCAGAGGGGATGGGCTACTGTGGGCAAACCCAAAAAAAAATTGTTTTTTTGTTTTGTTTTGTTTTTTTTTTTTTTTTTTTTTTTTTTTTTTCAGGCCGGGGGAATGGGCTGCAATCTAAGGGTCTAGATTGCAATGTCTCTCCAGTGGGCTTCGAATAGAACACCAAAGCCTAAGGGGCTGGTGTTGGGACCTTGTGTAGCCAAGCCCTAATGGGCTCGGGTTAGAACCAAAAACACCCCAGCGCTTGCTGAGAAGGGTAGCCGAAGCGGCGCCACTGCTGGTGGCCGTATTCTGGGTGGCTATTGGTCGGGAGGAAGCACAGGTTTGAACTGAAACCTTATATTGAAATGGAGAAATTTCGATTTCTCGACGTTTGGGTGTGAAAACCATAAAGATTTCGAATCAAAATCCTTGAAAGCCAAATGAAATTCGATGGGAATTTTAATGAATATCGTCGGAGATGATGAAATTGTCCCAAAAAATCATAACTCCAGGTCGTGTTTTTCATGGAAGTTGGCGGTGGTGCCGTGACTCGTCTGCGGGCGAGTGAGGTTTTCTTGGGAGAAGGAGAGTTGCAGGCTCTCGGCTTGGTGTGGGGAACCCATCTTCATGATGGTGGTCACGGGTTTGAAAGAACCCTAGGTTTCCCGTTTTGTTGTTTTTTTCATTTTTTTTCTTCTTATTTTTCAATTCAAATATAATTCAATTATATGCATATTCAAAATAATAGTATGTAAATTGAAATCAATTTGATTAATATACAAATATATTTGATGCAATTCATAGCAAATATCAAATTCACATAATTCAACAATTATGATTACGAGGCATACACAATTTACGTAGAATCTAAAATTTGTAAAACGTAAAGTTGGGTCATGCATCATGGTGAATGTTCATGCTATTGGGGCTGCAAAAATATCGAGATAAAAACCGTTGTTTTGAAAGAACCTGATTGCGTGATGATATGGATGAATTTGTTTGATGCAGAAAAATTCTCTAACGTCGTATTCCTAAGCGCACTGGTAGGTTAATTCCATAGTAGAGTCTTTTCTATTTACCTTTGCTTAGACACTAATTCATGAGTTATACTTTGAAAATTTGCACGTTCACACCAACATGGTTGGTGGGGAGTGACATTGAAACACTTACTTTTAGTCTAAGTGTATTTTAATTTTTGTTCTTAGTAAAGTAAAGTGTAGTATGTGTTACAAATAAAGTAACAATTGTTCCACCTGAGGCTTTACTTAGTAACCGGGCCAGTCCTGCCTGATTAGCAGTGATTCTTGCATTAAACGGTAGAGTTTTGGCATGGGGCAGGGTAGTTAATTGGTTTCATAGCCTTATCAGGTCGAGTTAGTAAGTCCTTAGGGGTGTTCTACACCTAGTGCCCTGAAGCCTTTGTGGTTTGGGAGTCATTGACTTAAAGCTCGCTACATGGGTTGGATCAAAAGCTTAAGTGAACTGACATTGCATGACCACTACATTTACTCTAAAAAAAAAAGTGAAAAAAAAACGAACGAAAATTATATATATATATATATATCAAGTTATTATGTGCGAAGTGTTAAATAAAGAAGGACGAGTGGTAAGGGTTTTAGTCGAGTCTCTTTAACCATGTTGGTTCACTTTACACCAAAGGACGTTCATGAATTATTTTCTAATTGATTCTAAATGGCTTAGACTCTGTGGTGGGCTTAGTTGGAACTTTTGAAAAGATGTTCTAATTTTTAACGTTTTCTATGGATTGCAACTTGAAGGTGAAATTTTTGTGTCTTACTTAGTTTTGTTTAAGTTTTTAGCTTGTTCGTTCTTATATTTGTTTTTGAGTTTTGTTTTGCTTGAGGACAAGCAAAAAGCTAAGTTGGGGGCATTTGATAAGTTCATATTATACTATATATTTTACCCTATTCTTAGTTATAGTTTAATGATTATTTTGGTAGAATTTTGATACTTTATTATGTATTTTCAATGTAGGACATTCGACTTCCTCTGAAGCAACAGTTGATCAAATGGATGAATTTTGGAGTGATTCCAATTGGAGGATATTTGTGAGTCTTTCAAGAGGATTATATCAAAGTTCCAAATTTTTCTACCACGCTGTTTGACCGTGGCAATGAAATAAAGACACAGCGCGCAGCTTGCCTAGATTGACGTTTATGGACATTTTGGGTATTTTGGAGGTCAAGATGGTATATTTTGAGGAAGATTCCTTCTGAGGATTTGTTAGGAACATCTTCAGATTTCAAAAGAGACATTTTGGGACCAAATAGGAGTTCATTTCATTGGTCAAAAGATGGATTGTCTGATAAGTCTTAATTTCAGTTTAAATAGGAAACCTTTTATTTTATGTTTCCTAGTTTTTAGAAGACATTTTCTAGGTAGGATTTTATTTTGTAGTAGTATACATAAGGCTTTTTAGCCATTAGGGTTAAAAGAGGAGGGGGAACGCACACACTACTTAGAAAGCCTTTGACGATTCAAGTTTATTTTCAAGTTGTTTTCTATCCATGCTCTTAATAATATTTTGTTTTATGATTGTTCGTAACTAGTTTTGTTTGTTAGGGCAAGGCCATGAGCCTTAGCAAGAATATGTAGTTTCTTTTCGATTTGCTTATGATGTTATGCATGCAAGTTTTGAATTATTAATCACCGTGTTGAAACTATATTGTCTTGATGATTGGCCACCATTAGGATATTTAGAAAAGTAATTTGATGCAATTTTGGCGGAGGGTTGTCCCTAAAATTGGCACTGGCTTTTTTGTGGTTAATATGTGTAACTTCTTAGGATAGACGACACATCTTAAGGGTTATATGGTTTTTCAAAAGGATTTCACAAAACTTAATGAGTCTTGCATGTTCGATTTGAACACCACAGACGGGTTGCATGTTAGATATACGTTCTATGTTGGAGGTTCCAAGTAGGGCATACTTTAGGAAAACCTAACCTTCAAATATGCATGTGTAAGTCATAAGTAATTGGAAGAACTACGTAGCATTGTTAAGGTGACGGCTGAACCCTAGTGCTCAAATTTATTTTCAAAACTATTTTCTTTTGTTTTCTTTACTTTCTCAATTTATTTAATTAAATTCGTTTTTAATATTTTAGGTCATAAAATCAAACTTTTTCCAAACTTGGTTTTCAAATAATTAATTAAGATTTGGTAATTACATAAATTATTCATTCAACCCTGTCGAGAACGACCTTGCTTGAGTTGATGTACTACGATAACCTTGTACTATTGCAAGTATTTTTATCCCTACTTTTGCAGGTGGTAAAATCCCTATCAGCCAGCTTGTTCAATTTGCTAGCTAGTAGTCATAAAGCAAAAATATTTAGTCCATTTTGGACCTTAGCTATAACCGGATGTCATTTTGTCAATATCCCAAACTCATCAGGCGTTGCTATTTGGGATAGTTAAAATACATGACAATGTTTGATCGGGTTGGGATATTGCGAGATTGGCGTCCAATTTGTAGGTGGGTTTTGTGATGATTTGTCTGCTGTACTTTGTCTTACATAGACAACAACTACATATTGCATTCTGTATATGAACTGAAATTTATTAGAGCATAAGCATGGTAGTTGGATCAAGCCACTGATGTAGCTTTGAAGAAGAAGAAGAAGTTTGAATTTTAACTAAGTGTTTGGCTGTAGTGTAGGTTATAACTTTGTAATGAATGATCAAGATTATAACATCTTAATGGTGTATAATTTGACACGTGTTTAGTTTGTCAAGTGTTAAGTGAATACATGTGAGTTGCATGTGATCACAGTTACGGTCCTTTGGTGGGTTTGCAACGGCTATAATGCCTAGTTTATAGCCGAGTTTTATGGATCAAATCCAATGAAGGTTTGAGGAGCTATGAACTCCATTTCAGTGTGATTCTCATCTCTACAACTTGATCTTCAATTTTAGCTGAATTATTGATTGATTTGATTACGATTACATCTTGAAATCTAGCTCAAAACTATCTTAAACACTAATATGACCTTAGAGCCAGGTTGGATTTGAATATGGGAATGAGTATGTGATTGTTAATCTGGGTTTTCAAGGAAGAACTCAGACGCACAAATATGGCTACATCTAGCACTGATCTTCGAGCACCAACATTTATTGATGCTAACTATGAGTTCTGGTGTATCATAATGAAAATTATTTTCAAATTGGCGGATCAAAGTTGAATCTTGCAAATCTTAGTTCGTTTTCTAATCGCTTTCAAGACCAATCTCACACAATCTGTGGAGCTTTGTGGAAGATGGATTTGTGGTGTCAAAGGAAGGGTAGGAGACTGATGAGAAGCAACTTCTTGTAGCTCAAGATCTTATTTCCAGAGATGCAAAGACGTTAGGGATTGATTCAAGGAGCTGTGAACGATGAAATTTTCCCTAGAATCGCAAATTAGGAGACTGCAAAAGATGCTTAGGATGTTCTTAAGCAAGAATTCAAGGGTGATGCTCAAGTCATGGCTGTGAAATTACAAGGTATCTGTCGTGACTTTGAGTATGCTAGGATGAGGAATAATAAATTTCTTTCTAATTACTTGACAAGATTATTTTCTCTTATGAATAAAATGAAAATGTTTGGTGAAACTTTGCCAAATAAAAGACTAGTTAAGAAATTGTTAATTAGTCTAACTCTTGCATATGAAAATATTGTATCTTTTATTGAGGGGACAAAGAAATTAGATGAGATTGATCTAAATGAGATTGTTACAACTCTAAAGGGATTTGAGCAAAGGTTGAAGAGACACTCAGAAGATGAAGAAGTGAATGAAAAGGCATTTAGTAGCCTGAGTATCCAAAACAAGGGTGGATCATAGACCACTGGATATAAGGGTAAGAAGCCTTGGAAGTTTAGAGATAAGAAGGGTGATACCAAGTTCAATGACATGCCTTAATTTGTTTCAAAACCCTGGGTTAACAAGAACACAAGGTAGACATGTAAAATTTATGGTAATTTGCACTATGGTGAGTGCAGGTTCAAGGGAAAACCAAAATGTCACAACTGTGGCAAATTTAATCATTTTGCTAGAGATTGCAGAAGTAAATATGTTCAATAGGTTCAAGTTGCACAGCAAATGGAGGAGACATCTATGTTCTTTGCTTGTAATTATGCTGCAATAGTTAAAGGTGAACATGTTTGGTATATAAACAGTGGATGTAGCAATCACATGACTTCGCATGAGTCTATGCTGATTAATTTGGATAAGAATGTATTAACAAGAATCAAAATGGAAAATGGACAGCTTGTTTAGGCAATTGCAAAAGGAACATTGGTGATTGAAACCAAGAGAGGTGTCAGGTATATTAAAGAAGTTATGTTAATGCCAGGACTGGATAAACCTCCTGAGTGTGGGTTAAATGATGCATCATGGTTATTATCTATTGTTTGGTGATGATCAGGTTGTAATCTTTAAGGATAAAAACTTGGAGAGTCATGTTGTTAATGTACAAATGACTGGGAACAAGTGTTTTCCATTGCTCATGGAAGATATGAATTGTTCTGCATTGATTATGCTACTAGAATGTGTTGGGTTTATCTTCTGAATCACAAATCAGAGGTGTTCAAGAAATTCAAGGCAATGGTTGAATTGCAAAGTGGATATAGAATGCTAAAACTAAGAAGTGGTAGTGGTGGAGAATATACCTTTCATGATTTCTAGTAGTTCTGTTTGGGCTTGGAAGACAGTTAACAGTGATATATTCTCTACAACAAAATGGTGTTACTGAGAGAAAAATAGGACCATTGTTGAAATGGCCAAGAGTATGCTTCATGACAAGCAACTACCCTATGATTTTTGGGGAGAAGCAATTAATACTACTGTGTATCTACTTAATAGGTGTCCAATTAAGGCAGTGCAACATACAACTCCATTTGAAACATTCAGTGCAAGAAAACCAGGTATTCAACACTTAAAAGTGTTAGGGTGCATCTACTATGGTTACATACTTGGACAGTTGAGGCAGAAACTTGATGAATCTTCTATGTAAGGTATCTTTGTTGGCTATGGAAAAATGGAGAAGGGCTATAAGATCTACAATCTGAAAATAAGGGTCTTCCTTTCAAGAAGTGTGGTATTTGATGAAAATAGTGTGTGGAACTGGAATGTTGAAACTGCTGAGAAGATAACATTTCCAGTAAATTTGAATCTACCTGAAAAGGATAAGATGTGTATTGCACCTACGATGAATCAAATGTCACAGAGAGAAAATGTTCAGCTAGAAGGGAATGGAAGTCAAACTCAGGTGGTCTCTGATACTCAAACTGTTGGTGGTGATTGACAAGCTTAGTCAAAACCACACCAGTTAAGGTCATTGAGTGAGATTTATGCTAGATGTAATGTCAGCTTGATTGAACCTAAAAGTTTTAATGATGTTACCATTGATATAGCTACGGATGTTGAAATTGACATGATTAAGAAGTACAAGACTTAGGAATTGGTTGACAAGCCATCAGGCAAATCTATTGTTGGAGTGAAATGGATCTATAAGTGTCAACTAAAAGCAGCCATGAGTATTGGATGGCTAGTGAAGTTAGGCTAGTCAACTTTCTTTATGTAAATTAGGCAAGTTAGGTAAGTTAGGCAAGTTAGGCAAGTTAGGCAAGTTAGGCAAAGTTAGGTATTATGTCTTCTTTCTTTCCCTATATATATGTTCATCTTGTAATGAGAAATAATCATCTAATATATCAAGGAATTAACTCTATTTTGGCATGGTATCAGAGCAATTCTGATCCAAAAAGAGTTTCTATTCTGATTCACTTACTGGCACTACTGCCATCTACCCAATAAGACCTGCTATTCTGCAGGTCTTCTACTTTCATACCAATCCAATCTTACTCTTTTTCATTTGGCCATATCTGCCAACATTATTACCCATATCCAGCTTGTTAACCATACATATTCCGCTGCATCTTTTCCCATATTCTTCCCATTTACAGTATCTCTACAAAACCCAGAAATCTTTCCACACAAAAAAATATACTACCCAATACCCCATAAGCCATACCTGTTGGAATCACCCAACAAATTTACCCATAACCTCTGAGGCAGTAATAATGGGTGACTCCAAGACCACTGTTTCAGCTACTATTACTCAAAGTGATATGGCTCTACATATCACCCCAGACAAGTTGGATGGGTCCAACTATTCCTCATGGTCCCAAAGTGTCCGCATCTACATCACTGGCAGAGGTAAATGGTCTTATGTCAGTGGAACAAAAATGGCACTAGCAGAACCTGATGCATTGTATGCTATATGGGAGGAAGAGAATGCCATGGTTCAATCTTGGTTACTCAACTCCATGACCAGAGATGTACGGGCCATTTTTCTCCGACTCTCTACTGCAAAAGATGTTTGGGATGCTGTTACCCAAACTTACTCAATTGAAAAAGATGCATCAAAGTTATACGAACTTCGCCTTCAAGCACTGGCGACTCGCCAGAATGGAGAACCTTTATCTGCATATTATGGTAAACTTCAGCAAACATGGCAAGAAATTAATTTCTTGCGTCCTGGAAAATTGAAGTGCGCTGATGATATTGCTACCCGAGAGACAGAAATTTCGGAAGAAAGATTGTATGATTTTCTGGCTGGTCTTGATCCTCATTTAGATCATGTTCGCAGTCAAGTTTTGACTCAAACAACTCTGCCTTCTGTTCGTGCTGCTTATGCTCTTGTGAATGCTGAAGCAAGTAGGCAAACCATTATGTTGGTTGGCCCACAAGTGGAAGGATCCGCCATGGTAGCTGCTCCGTCTCGATTTCCCCGTGGAGTCTCCAATTCTCGATTAGGTTGATCCAAAACTACTGATACAAGGAAGTGCACTTATTGTGACAAGGATAAGCATACTAGAGACACTTGCTTCATGCTGCATGGATATCCTGATTGGTGGGTTCAAAAGAAGGAAAATCAAAAGAAAGGCATTGGTGGATCACAAGCACACCTGACACCAACGCCTTCCATACCTCGGGTGGATCAATCTGCTCACTTAGTTTCTCCTACTACTGCTTCTACTTCCTTAGTCGATGCAGGTAACTTTGGTTTTGCCTTGAACACTACAATTGTTCCTCCCAATAAACCTTGGATCATTGATTCAGGGGCTTCTGACCACATGACCAATAACTCTACATGGTTTGTTTCTCACACTACTCCACCTTTAAATACCGTTAAAGTTGCTAATGGTATTTCCACTCCAGTGCTTGGAGCAGGCTCCATCTCATTAACACCAGGCTTATCTCTCTCATCTGTTTTACATGTTCCTAATCTTTCTCACAATTTGCTTTCCATTGGTAAACTTACAAATCAACTAAACTGTCTTGCCATCTTTTCTCCTACCCATTGTTGGTTTCAGGATATTCGAACGAAAGCATTGATTGGTCATGGTAGAGAGAGGGGAGGTCTATACTACTTGGACTTACCACCAGATTGTGAGAAGACAAGTTACAGTTGTCAAGTGGAGGCTAAACAATTTGAAGCTTCTGAAAAAATTTGGTTATGGCACAAAAGATTGGGACACCCTTCATTTCAGTACCTGCAATATCTATTCCCTTCTTTATTTTCTAAAGTCAAGGTTTCTGATTTCCATTGTGAAACTTGCATTCTTTCTAAAAATCATCGTGTCTCATTTCCTTTAAGTTCCCATAAAAGTAATGTTCCTTTCTCTCTTATTCATTCTGATGTTTGGGGACCATTTCATATTCCTACTTATACTGGTGCTAAATACTTTGTCTCTTTCATTGATGACTGCACTCGAGTTTCTTGGGTATACTTACTAAAAAATAAGAGTGAGGTTGTGTCTATTTTTCCAATCTTTCATCAAATGATTCAAACCCAATTTCATGCTAAAATTCAAGTTGTTCGATCAGACAATGGGAAAGAATATTTGAATTATGGACTTGGAACATTTTTTCAACAACACGGTATCATTCATCAAACATCTTGTCCGCATACTCCTCAACAGAACGGTATAGCAGAACGTAAAAATCGTCATCTCTTGGACGTGGCTCGCTCTTTATGTTCTGCTATGCACGTTCCTAAACGTTTTTGGGGTGATGCCATTCACACAGCTGTTTTTCTTATCAATCGCATGCCATCACGTGTTCTCCAATTTCAAACACCTATCCAGACCCTTTCCCAATATCATTCTCTTCCTTCACTCATTCATATTCCTCCAAAAGTGTTTGGTTGTGTCTGCTACGTTCACGTCCCCATGCAAAATCGTGATAAGTTGGATCCTAGAGCCATTAAATGTGTGTTTATTGGCTATTCTGCTACTCAGAATGGGTATCGATGTTACTATCCTCCAACTGGGAAATTTTTTGTCTCTATGGATGTTACCTTTCGGGAACACGAGGCATTTTTTTCAAAAGAAGATTTGGCCACTTCTCTTCAGGGGGAGATGTGGAGTAAGGAGGAAGAGAAGTTGCAGCTTGACATTGGTGGTATGCATTTTTCAGATGAACACTTGTCTGATGTCGGTGATGGTGCAAATTTGCCTAATGATGAGGCACAAGGTGAAAAAATATTGAAGGTGTATGAGAGGACAAGAAAAAGGGGAGATAAAGAAAAAAGGGATGATGAGATAGACCACCCATAGACAGATCCCCACATTGACCAACTCTCTGACCAATCAGCTGCTACTCGTACGAATTATCCTGAGGTAACCACTAATTATCCCTCTCTTCAGCCTACTATATTTGATGAGTCCAATCATGAGATTTCCTTAAGTGATGATCCAAATGATTCAAATGAACCACATCGTGAGTCTCAGGGTTCTCGTTATCCTATTTGAGAAAATCGAGGGATACCCCCTGTTCGTTATGGTTATTCTTCTACAAAGGGTATTCAATATCCTATATCTAATTTTGTTTCATCTCATCGCTTGTCAGACTCTTATATATCTTTTGCAAACCAATTGTCATCAGTCTCAGTTCCTAATAAGTTACAGGATGCTCTTAAAGATCCAAAATGGAAAAAGGCTATGATTGAAGAGATGGAAGCGCTTCGAAAAAACTCCACTTGGGAACTGGTTAAACTTCCTGAAGGCAAGAAACCTGTTGGGTGTAGATGGGTGTTCACAGTAAAGCATAAAGCTGATGGTTCAGTGGAAAGGTACAAGGCTAGACTGGTAGCCAAAGGTTATACTCAAACCTATGACATTGATTATCAGGAGACATTTGCTCCGGTAGCGAAGATCAACACTATCAGGGTTCTTATGTCATTAGCAGCAAATCTAGGGTGGCCTCTACGACAGTTTGATGTAAAAAATGCATTTTTACACGGAGACTTGGATGAAGAGGTATACATGGATCTTCCTCCAGGATTCACTACCACTTGCGATATTGGCAAAGTATGCAGGTTGAGAAAGTCCTTGTATGGATTGAAACAATCACCAAGGGCATGGTTTGGCAGGTTCGCTCAATCAATGAGAAGTTATGGGTTCAAGCAAACTCAAGCTGACCATACCTTATTTCTTAAGCATGATAGAGGTAAACTTACAGCCTTAATTGTTTATGTGGATGATATGGTGGTTACAGGTAATGATGTCGAGGAAATTCAAAAACTTCAAAAGTATCTAGCCAAGGAATTTGAAATGAAGGACTTGGGTACTCTGAAATATTTCTTGGGTATTGAAGTTGCAAGATCAAAGCATGGCATTTTTCGTTCTCAAAAGAAATATGTTATAGACTTATTAACTGAGACTGGGATGTTAGCTTGTAAACCTGCAGACACACCAATTGAGCAAAACCATAGATTGGGAGACTATCATGATCAAGTTCCGGCTAACAAGGAAAGGTACCAAAGATTAGTTGGGAGGTTGATTTATTTGTCTCATACACGACCTGACATAGCCTATGTTGTAAGTGTAGTGAGTCAATTTATGCATAGGCCAAGTGAAGCCCACATGGATGCTGTACAACGCATTCTCAGGTATTTGAAGTCTGCCCCTGGAAAAGGCTTGATGTTTTCCAATCATGGACATCAAGAAGTTGAAGGGTACACTGATGCAGATTGGGCTGGGTCAGTAACTGATCGCAGATCGACTTCTGGATACTTTACATTTGTTGGAGGAAATCTAGTTACTTGGCGCAGTAAGAAGCAACATGTAGTGGCTAGATCCAGTGCCGAAGCTGAATTTAGAGGTATGGCACATGGTGTGCAAGAATTGTTATGGCTCAGGACTTTGTTGAGAGAATTAGGTTTTAATTCTACAAAGCCATCAAAACTTTATTGTGATAACAAAGCTGCCATTAGCATTGCTCATAATCCAGTTCAACATGATCGTACTAAACATGTTGAAGTGGATAGGCACTTTATTAAGGAAAGGTTGGTTGATGGTACCATTAACTTGCCTTATGTGAAGAGTGATGACCAGCTAGCAGATATTTTAACAAAGGCAGCGTCAAGTAGGATTTTCCATCTTTCACTCAACAAGTTGGGCATTCGAGATATTTACGCACCAACTTAAGGGGGAGTGTCAACTAAAAGCAGCCATGAGTATTGGATGGCTAGTGAAGTTAGGCTAGTCAACTTTCTTTATGTAAATTAGGCAAGTTAGGTAAGTTAGGCAAGTTAGGCAAAGTTAGGTATTATGTCTTCTTTCTTTCCCTATATATATGTTCATCTTGTAATGAGAAATAATCATCTAATATATCAAGGAATTAACTCTATTTTGGCAATAAGACTAAGTTGAATTTAGATGGAACAATTCAAAAGCATAAAGCAAGACTAGTTGTCAAGGGTTATACACAAAAACCTGGCATTGACTTTAGTGAAACTTTTGCTCCTTTTGCAAGATTAGACATTATTAGAAATCTCATTGCTTTAGCAGCCTAGAAGAAGTGGAAGCTATTTCAACTTGATGTGAAATCAGTTTTCCTTAATGGTGTATTGCAGGAAGAAGTTTACATTGATTAACCTGAGGGATTTGTAGTACAGGGTGCAGAAGACAATTTTTATAAACTTAAAAAGGCTTTGTATGGGCTGAAGCAAGCTCCAAGAGCCTAGTATGAAAAGATTGATATTCACTTGCACAAATATGGGTTTACTAGAGGTCCAAGTAAACCAACCTTGTACATTAAGACAAAAGGAGAAAATGAGAGCATAATTGTTTCAATCTATGTAGATGACATTATTTACACTGGCAGCAGTACTGAGTTACTGAATGAATTCAAACAAAACATGATGAAGAGATATGAAATGATAAATTTGGGTCTTTTGTATCACTTTCTTGGAATGGTAATCCTACAATATGAGAATGGAATCTTCATTAATCAGAGAGAAAGTTTGGATTGAAAGACCGCAAGCCTGTGAGTACTCCATTGGTGGTTAGTGACAAACTCAAGAAGGATGATGAATGTGAGAAAACAGATGGGAATGTGTATAGGCAATTAGTTGGGAGTGTTTTGTATTTAACTGCCACAAGACCTGATATCATGTATGTAGCTAGCTTACTTGCTAGATTCATGCATGGTTTAACCAAGAAACACTTGGGTGCTTCCAAAAGGGTACTAAGATACATTCAGGGCACATTAGACTATGGGATTCAATATGAGAAAGGGAAGAAATCTAATCTAATAGGCTATTGTGATAATGATTGGAATGGAGATGAAACTGATATGAAAAGCACATCAAGGTATGCTTTCTCATTTGGAAGCGGAGCTTTCTCTTGGGCTTTAGTCAAACAACATAGGGTAGCATTGTCAACTGTTGAGGCAAAATACATGAGTGCCACTGAAGCAACAACTGAGGCAGTTTGGTTGAGATTTGTACTCCAAGATTTTGTTGAAGACCAAACTGAAGCCACTCCTCTCTACTGTGATAACACATCATCCATTGCTATGACAAGAAATCATGTATTCCATCAAAGAACTAAGCACATTGGAAGAAGATACCACTATATCAGAGAAGCTTTACAGTCAAACATTATCAACTTGATTTATTACAAGTTAGAGGATCAACTTGCTGATATTTTCACCAAGGCATTGCCCAAAGATAGATTTTGTATGCTTAGAGAGAAACTTGGAGTCAAACCAGCTACCAGCTTAGAAGTGAGTATTGGAGCATAAGTATAGCAGTTGGATCAAGCCACTAATGAAGCTTTGAAGAAGAAGAAGAAGTTCAAATTTTAACCAAGTGTTTGGTTGTAGTGTAGGCAATGTTTTAAAAGGCTCACCTCAGGGCGCGCCTAGGCTCCCTGTGAGGCTGGGCTTGAGGGTTGCCGACTCTGTTTTGAGGGAGTGGGCGGAAGCCGTCGCCGTCGCCGCCTAGGTGCGCCTCAGGGGATTTTTTTTTTCTCCCAAACCCAAATTTTGGGTAGGTTTTAACTGCCTCATACCTCTTTCTTGCACTATCATCTCTCTGCCTTTTTTTTTCCTGATGATTTTTTTTATATATAATGGATGTGTGTGCTGTCTGCGTGCATTGTTATATGTATGCTCATTGTGTTTTTCATCCTCTATTATATATATGTGTGTGTATTTATAATATATGTGTGTGCTCAGGGTGATTATTGATTAATAATCTTTTTTTTAATGTAATATATGTGTACACTTAGTGTATATATTAAAAAATTTAGGTCCCGGGAGGCTTCGCCTCACGCCTAGGCTAGGCTATCCCTCAGACGCCTCGCCAATGCCTCACGCTTTTAATACATTGAGTGTAGGTTATAACTTTGTAATGAATGGTCGGGAATATAATATCTTAATGGCGTATAATTTGTCAGGTGTCTAGTTTGTTACATGTTAAGTGAATATGAGTTGCACGTGATCATAGTAGCTGTGCTTTGGTGGGTTTGCAACGACTATAATGCATAGTTCATAGCTGAGTTTTGTGGATTGAATCCAATGAAGGTTTGAGGAGCTATGAATTCCATTTCAGTGTGATTCTCATCTCTGCAACTTGATCCTCAATTTCAGCTCAATTACTGATTGATTTAATTATGATTACATCTCGAAATTTAGCTCAAAACTATCCTAAACACTAACATCACAAGGTTCGGTATTACAAGTTTGAAGAGAAATGATTGATTATTTGTCAAAATGATTATTGGGTTTACTGGATTTAAATCGGTTTGGAAGACATTCTGTGATTTGTTTGGTACTGAAATTTACTTTATAATTACTTTAGTTGGCAGGCCCTTACATTTGCTTTTTGATGGTGCTGTTAAATCGTGCGGGGTCACTGGAAAAGTTGAGCAATTATTTTTCTCTGTGGTTAAACAAAATTCTGTAGTGAAACTGTACTGCTTTGTTGACGAAAAACAAGTAGAAAAATAAAGCATACATTCTCCCAATTGTTTAGAAGAATCAGTGACACTATTCATGATTCTATAATCTTAATATGTAACGTAATAAATATTATCTGAATGGATTTATTTAGAGCTATAGGTTGTATTATTGTTGAATTTTGTGGATATCTTGACGAATTGGTTGTCTTCTTTCTTTTTCCTCGTGTCATGGCTGCTATAGCTTATGTAAGGAGTGCTGTCATTATATTTCGTATGTATTTGTTTTATGTTTTTAAGATCTTGACCTTTTCTTAGTAGAGCTGAAAGAGTTGTTGCCGTTTGTTTGTATACAGATCTTTGATTATTTTGACACACAGAGTGGTTGGGAGGACTCGATTCCTAAGCACAAACTATAGCATTTCAACGTTTGTAGCAGTAGTAATTGCATTATTTTCTCTACTGCATTTGTTCCTCTCATTTTTAGCTCTCTCAATCAACATTCGGATTTTATTGTTATCATTGGAATCAAGCGCTGTGGTTATGGAGGGAAGGGTACCGTGGGACTAATGACACTGAACCCCGACGAAGTGTATCCAATGATAGAACAAGCAGTGCCACTTCTTCATTAAGGAGGCAATCTTTAAGTTTATCACATGTTCAGCCATCTCAAATAGATGATGACAATGAAAGTGAATCTGTCTCAGAGGCGGGATACATTGGCGATCAGGCTCTTCACAGCAACAGGCACAGTGACAATTGTTTCCCTCAGAGGACGTTGAACTGCAATCCTAAGGATTATGGGGTCATGATCCTGTTACATCGAAAATTTCCCCTGTCACTCCCTTGCCAGAGGAAATCATATCTCCTCTTTCCACTGATCGATCATATACGTGGACAAAAAGCCAGTAAGCTTTCAGTTGATACTTTTCATATTGTATATAAGCTTCGCTAGAGATCCTTGAACATGGACAGAAGATTTGGTTTTCTTTTTCATTGATCATAACATGGTTTTTTCCTTTTCTTTTTGTCGAATCATGCTAGTAACTCAAAGATTTTGTTTTCATATGCAGGAAAATACATCAAGGTTGCCAAAATTCTTGGAATATGGTTCATGCATGACTAATTTAGCAGTTTTCAGTTAACTCTGTTTCTTACTATATACCGATATACATTTTGTTTGAGTCCTAATATGTGTTGGGTTTATGGCTGTTGTTGCCTTCATTTGGAAAATTGTATTGCAAAGTTTTTCTTGCTAAACTTTTTTTTTTGTGTGGAAAATCTATGTAAATGGTATGCTGACAAATTGTATCCGGTCTATTGTACTCTAAAATTATATAAGTTTTGTTCACGAAAATGTTTGATCATGCACTGGCATGTTCATATTTCTGTTTATCTTGAAAAAATTGAATATGTCACTGTAATACATCTTAGATCTTTCTTTGTATCTAGAAACCTATGCGGTAATTAGATTATTTGACATGCTACAGTATGCAGGTCTTGACGAAATATCTTCTGCAAAAATGGTTTGGCTCGGGAGTTGGTGTAACAAGCGACAAAACCATTCTCTACCTTGATCTTCCTTCTAATATGGTCTCTGTCTTTCTCTATGTCTCTCTCTCTCTGTCTCTCTTTGTCTCTGTCTCTTCTCATGCACACGAACACACACACACACACACAAAGTATATGCCCTTTATTCGGTAATGTTGTGTTAATAAACATGTTTTCTGTAAAGCTGTTACTTATGAGTATTAGGAGGGACTTGTGATGCACACAGTACAATGATCACCGAAGTATTATCAAGTTTCTTAAGACCTTTCTTTCCATACTTTTTTCCCATCATCTTTTAATTTTTTTATGTCATATTTCTTAAGGGTTGTGATGCCGAAAATGCTGGATGATGTTCCAACTCAAAATTTTTTTTCTAATGCATTTTTGTAGGTTGCCTCTTTCTTGATGGGGTGGTTTGGTGCTGTTTTCCAAGGAGATATATCCTATGTGTCAGATTATTTGGTCATCGGATTATCAACTGGTTACTTGGGAAGCCTTACAACCTTCAGTGGTTGGAACCAGCTCAGTGTTGAAGGACATTGGGGTTTTGCTCTGCTCGGTTTTTTGATAGGTAAGATGTCATATTCTAAAGAATTACTGCAGTAGACATGTAGATCGCTTTGGCAAACAGGATATTTAAATTTCATTTCAATGTAGCTGGTTTCTTTCTTTGAGCCTATTCGAAACTTATCCATGGGTAAATCACAAACCCAATGTAGCTCAAATCGCTGGACTAATATGAGATCCTCTTTTATGTGACGGATGTCAGGTTTGTTTCTTGTGGCCTATTCCCTCATTTTTGGGGTAGAGACAGCAAAGGGTTTTAGGCAGATTCTTGAGAGGAACTCAGTATGTGGTATTACCAGCTCTAGAAGGAGGTGGAGGGTTGACAGCTACAAGCGTCACTTGGTAGCTTTAGCAGTGTTGTTGCTGATGCTAATTTCTCCGTGGAGTATAGGTGGAATACAGTTAAGAGAGGAATTTAACAGTAGCAGCAGCGAGGCGCAACTATGGTTGGGTTGCATAGTTGGACCTTTTGGTGTGTGGATCCGGTGGTTCCATTTGGTACTTTAATTGCCAATGTTTTTGCAACTTGTGTAATGGCAGCCCTATCTACTGTGAAGAAAGGCGTAAGCTCATATGATATGATCTCTATCCACATCCACTCCATGACTTCATCCTCACCATTACCTTTCGTGTGTTATTGTCTCGTGTCCGGCAAGCTTAAAGTTCACATATATTTGTCATATTATAAACTGCTAATATTGTTATTTTTTTTTCTCGTCAAGGTTTTAAAAGCTTCTTGGGGAATTCTTGAACTGTACTATTTTTTATTGCAATGTTTTTCCAACTGCATTACCTTTGTCATACATTGTCTTGATCCATGCCCACGTTTTTTTTCCTTTTTAATAGAAAATCTGACGTGCATAAGTATTTGTTTGTGCAGGTGAATACTAAGACTTGCGACATTGTTTGAACATGCATACAATTTGGATTTCTAGGTTGCCTGAGTACTGTTTCTACCTTCATTGCTGAGTTCAACGAGATGAGAGAAAGCGAATTGTAAAATTGTAAGTAATGAGCTGATTAGTAAATAAGAAGCCCTTTAATGTTAATTGTGTATGCACTTAGTCTTATAGAATGACAAGTGTGAGGCTCCATTATGTAAGGCTAAAATAGCCATGTGTAGTGATCCTAGAAGTTAGCTAGATGTGTGGCTGAGATCAAATGTGATGTGTGTGGATCCAGCTAAGGCAAAAAAAAAAAAAAAAAAAAACGGTTGTGAAATGCACGAGTGTGTGCTCATTTTTTCTATTAAGAGAAATATATTCCTCTCTGCAATTTTCGCAGAAAAGAAGGAGAACATTCATTCCTTTTGCATCTGTGAAGCCACTGAGTTAACTCGAAGCTCGGTGAAGGTCACCGAAATTCAAAAATTATCTGAGAAGAGAAATCAACATTCAGGCCAAAGATGTCTGGATCTGGAAGCTCGGAGGTGAGAACTCCAATCTTCTCCGGTGAGAACTATGAGTTCTGAAGAATTAAGATGGTAACGGTTTTCAAATCTCTTGGGTTATGGAATCTGGTAGAAAAGGGGATTACAACCCCCGACTCGAATAAGAAGAAGGAAGCTGAAGGGTCATCGGAAGATGCAGCCGATGAAGAAATGACTACTGTGTTCATGAGGGATGCGAAGGCTCTAGGAATCATACAAAATGTAGTATCTGACCAGATCTTCCCTCGGATTGCCAATGCTGATTCAGCTAAGATGGCATGGGATCTGTTGTATGGAGAATACCACGGTGGTGATCAGGTTAGATCGGTAAAACTTCAAAATCTTAGACGAGAATTTGAATATGCTAGGATGCGAGATGATGAATGTTTATCTGGTTATCTTACAAGGTTGAATGATTTAATTAATCAGATGAAAACATTTAGTGAATCTCTTTCTAATGAGAGACTTGTGTAAAAGGTTCTCATTAGTCTAAGTAAACCATATGATCCTATCTGTTTGGTTATAGAAAATACAAAATGCTTGGAGATTGTAGAATTGCAGGAGGTAATTGCAATCTTAAAGAGCCAAGAACAACGGTTTGATCTGCATACTGTTGATACTACTGGGAAGGCATTTACATCTCTCTCAGTGAGTCCAAAGGGACAAAATAGAAGTGGAGCTCAATCTAGTCCATCTCAGTTCCAGAAGAATTGGAATTCTAAGGGCAAGAAATGGGATTCAAAACCCAAGTTTCAGCAAAAATTTCCTCCTAGTCCTACACAAAATGCACAGTTAAAGGGTTCGACAGTTACAAAACCATAGTGCAGGGTATGCTCTAAGTTTCATTTTGGTGAGTGTAGATATAAGGGGAAGCCTAAATGCTATAACTGTGAAAGGTTTGGACACTAGGCTCGAGAGTGTACTGCAGGAAAATCAGTGCAAAAGGCTAACAGTGCTAATCAAATAGAGGTGACAGGGAACTTGTTTTATGCAAATAACACTATTTCTGGATCAGTTGTCAATGGTGAATGGTATATTGACAGTGGTTGTAGCAACCACATGACTGGAAATGAGAAGTTATTGGTTGATATAAGGACAAATGTGTTAGGCAAAGTACAAATGCCAACTGGTGAGCTTATGAATGTAGCTGGAATGGGGACTCTAGTAATTGATACTAGTAAGGGCAGAAAATACATCAAGGAGGTAATGTATCTACCTGGATTGAAGGAGAACTTACTGAGTGTGGGACAGATGGATGAGCATGGGTATTATTTGCTGTTTGGAGGTAAAATAATGAAGAACATGTGAGTGCAAATGAAAAGGAAAAACACACACACATGGGCAAAGGAAAGACACACACATGGGCAAAGAGAAAGGCACGGCATGGACAGTTGCATGGGCAGAAAATGGGTTGATTTGTGGCTGAAATGATGAAGAACATGTGTGTAAATGTAAAGGAGAAACATGGCAGAAAATGTGTTTGTTTTGTGGCTGAAATGATGGAGGTCATGTGTGTGCAAATGTAAAGGGAAACATGGACATCACACACCCATACAAACTGCACATGCAAGGAATTGAAGTGGTCCTCTCCTTAGCCTATAAATACATCCACCATTCCCCTTCCTAAGGAAGATCTTGATCCATCAAAAGAGCTTCATTCACAAACACAATTTCCTTGCCGTGACCTCCATCCATTCATCTAGCCATACTACATCTCACCAATCCATACACTTTCATCTCTTAGCCGTGCAAATCCATTCCATCCATATATCCATACACATCCTAGACACTTGTGCTACAACAAGGTGGTGAAAACAAAGGTCCTTGGCGTTTCAAGCTTGGAACTTTGGAGCGTTTTAGGTGTACTTCGTTCTTGCTTTCAATGTCTAGTTTGTTATTTTCTAATTTTGTTGCAATTATGAGTGGCTAAACCCCTATTTAGTTAGGGGGAAGTTTGAAGCCATGAACATGCTTGAGATATGAATTGATTTCCTCCAATTGTGATTTGATAAGTTGTGATTGCAATTCAATTATCTATTTTATTCATAACTGATTCTTGTATGTTTATTAAGGATGCATACTTAGTTTTCATGCATGAATTAGATGCTAGAATATAAATGAATTTCACCTAATCATTACAAGTTTATATTCATAAGTAGTGAAGGTTGTTTATCACAATCGCGTTAATTGAATTCTTGGCAATTGTATCATGCATTCATAGTTACAATTACCTCGTCAACACTTATGATTTTCATTTAACGTAATGATCTCTAATTGCATCTCTATTATGCATTCATATAGCGGACTTTTAGAGAATGATTTGGGTTGTTGCATGCATTCATCCAACTCAATGAGTAAAGGAAAATATGAGGGTTAATTTGTGCATCACGATTAATCTGGGGTGTTGAGCATCATAGTTTATTGAAAAGCAATTGGAAATTGATTCATGTACAAGTGTGTCATGTGTGAAGAACGGACCTCTAACTAATCCATCCATCATCGTATTCCTCAAATTTGTTTTACAATCTGCCTAGTTTTATAACTTGTTTGTTTGTTTCAAATTCATCAAAACCAAAATCCCCCTTTTTACTTTCTTGTTTCAAAGTATTAAATTTCTGTTTTGTTTTTGTTTTTGAGTGTTTTGATTCAAGCCAAAACACTAAATTCGTCCAAAGTTGTGTTAGAGTCAGAAACTGCCTAGTTCGTGTTTTTAGGCAGTTTTGAGTGTTTTTAAGTTGTTTTGAGTCTTGTGAGTCTATTCAAACGTTTTAACTTTGTTTTTATGTTTTTGAGTTAGTTTAGAGGTTTTAGCAAGCCCTCCTAATCCCCGGTTTAGAACGATCCCTACTTGCAATTATACTACAATTTGACAACAAGAGGGTTTAATTTGAGTGCTTAACTTTCACCGCATCAAATTTTGGTGCCATTGCCGGGGACTTGCAATTTTGCTAATCCCTTGTTATTTCTTTTTGTTTATGTTCATGTGTTTTTGTTCCTAGTTGATGACTTGACTTGTTTTCTTGTTTTAGGTGGTTTATGACTCGAAGTTCTCAACCTATTCATAAGCACATCCGTGACTTTGACTACGATTTTGAACGAACTTTGAGACGAGCAAGGAATCAACAAGAACCCCAACCATCTCAACCTGCACTAGATCTTGGAGAAGACAAAGTAGAAGAGCAAGAGGAGCCCACGACACAGGTTGTAGAGGAAGATCCCAACATGGCAACGGACAATCGAACAATCAAGGAGCTTTCCGCTTCAGGATTGGACAATGCCGCTCCCCTATGCATCCAATACCCCATGGCTGCCCTAGGGAAGACGGACAAGTTCGAATTGAAATCAAGTTTGTTGCATCTGTTGGAAATGTGCCCTAAAGCCAATCATATGATGATACTTTACGGACATTTCATATGTTAAACTAATCTAGTTTAATATCAAGGGCAAAGATTATTGTTTAAGCCGTCTCATATAAATGTTATATGCTTAAACGATAAAGTCCAAGGAATATGTGATTGGGAGAATGCAATCTAAAGAAGTTAGATTCATGAGACCATTCTTTCGTAGACACATCCTAAACGTTCCTGATCATAGGATTGCCAATTGGGCATTGACAGTCCGTTAAGATCAGTACGTGCTGTGTCTTCTCTCAGGGAGAGTGACTAGTCTCGAGTCATTGATGCGTGTGACATCAAGACAAGTACGTAGGTGCTCAATAGAGAATGAGTTCACTGAACACGATCAATGAAGAGTTCTCGTATTCATGTCACATGAGAACTCATGGTTGGGATAATGAAAAGTAGTCATTTGACCTGAGGCATCATAGTTGTCTTGTGGTTAGGTCCTTGATCTTTGATTATGTCAAACGTCACTCCATTCGGGGGTGTCCACGGCATAGTTGGGGTTAAGCCACTTAGCCATGGAGGCAAGTGAATGCGCAACAAGGGATCTCTAACCTTCAAACTGTTTGGGGGAGAATACTCTATGATATGATTAAGAATCTCTGGCCAGAGTATGAATGAGATTTAGGAAGTCGTTCCAAATCACATTCAAGGTAATCATATAAGCACACGAATCACATTGGATAGTAGACATGAATAAACTATCAAACCAAACAATGTGGTCAAGAGTATTGTATTAGAGAAAGACAGTATTGCATTTGTAATCCTAAACTGAATAGGTTCTCCACCTCTTCTGATTAGCTTGGGTAACCATGATATGCTGCTAGGTGTCACTCATGGTTTGTGGAAGCCCTAAACGTGTATAAACACTAAAGGGATAATTGAAAGTAAGTTTCAATTCACAATCGATTTGAAAGAGTTCGGAATCGCCCACTGCCTCGCTAAAAGGAACCTAATGGATCATACACAGTGTAAGGTAAATATTGAAGAAACAATGGAGATGAGTAAGAATAATTAAATGGTTTAATTATTTATGGCAAGGATTAATTAATATGTTAATTAATCAAACGAATAAGTTCGTTAAAGACCTCGGGATAGTTTTGGACCTTAAGGCCCAATGGGCTTCGAACATCAAGCCCATTGACTTAAGTTGTATGACAATTTAATAAATAAAGATTCACAAAGGCCCAAAAACTCATATCCCTTATATGGCCGGCCATGTGTATTGAATTAGGGTTTTTTGTTCTTTAGGTCATTTAAAGAAGTGACTATATAAAGAACTTTATAGCCTAAAATTCATTATGGGTTCTTTTGGAGAAAATTGGAGAGAACATGTCTCTCCTTTTCTCTCTAGGAGGCCGGCCCCCTTGGAGGGTGGATCTAGCAATCCTACTACTCCAAGGTCACTCATTTCTGCTCCAATCTAACCTTGGTGAAGATACTTAGAGGTCCTCAATTTTGGGAACTTGGAGAAACCTATTCTTCCATCCAAATCCATAGATTTTAGATGCAAGGAATGAAGGCCCTCTCTTTGGGTGATTAGCCTTTGCTTTTGCAAAGAGGAATCTACAAAGGTATATATTTCTCAACTCACTTTGATTTGAGTTGAGTCTTGGTTCACAAATCTACTAGGCTTTGAATTTCATGGTTAATGTTTTGTTTTTAAGTGCATGCAAGCATGATTCCGCATTTTAATTGTTAATAGCATGCTATTGATGTTGCTTAAATGAACATGTTTTTCACAAATTTTCCTTCAAGTGGTATCAGAGCCTAGGTCTAGTAGTTGGTGAATCCTTTTGGGTTTTGTAGTTCATAGTTTTGATTTAAAAGTTGTAATATGTTACAAGCTTTATTCTTGTTTCTTTGAATGTAAATTTTGTTAGAAAATTTGCCATCTCAAATGTTGTAGATGTAGTTCATATGAGCATGAATATTGGAGCTAAAATTTGGTGCCATGTTTTTGGGAATTTTCGGCCAAATCCAAAGGGTGGATTTTTGGGTTCTTGTTTGACTTGTTAAAAGTGTTTTCAAGTGACTTTTGGAACCCCTATGTACCCTAGTTTGGTTATATGTTATTTCCCTAAAGTTTAAATGGTTTTGGGATGTTTTTGGATGAAAAATGTTCATGGAAAATTTTGAGTTTTTTCATGAGTGTTCTTCATTGTTCTTGACATTTTTGCCAAGAACAAAAAGTTTGGTGTTTTGATTCATAGTTTTGATTTATTTCATAAAGTTTTTGTTTTATGATTTATTATTTATTTAAATGAGTTAGATATTTATTTAAATGAGTTAGATATTTATTTAAATGAGTTAGATATTTATTTGAAAGGTGTAAGAGATATTGGTGGGTGTGAAAGGATTAATTTCCTTTCACACACACCACTTGCATGCTTTATGTCAAAACTCACAAATCAACACACACATCACTCACACTCCTCTCCAAAACCGGCCACTCCCTCAATGGGAGTACTTTTGGGGCTTTTATGCAATTACATTAAGTTTTGATACTTTTGTGTATTTGCATTTTGGCCCAAAAGTTTACGTTTTTACGTTTAGGTCCAAAAACGCTAAAGGACAAATTGTTTTGATCCTTTAATGAAGTTTTTACATTGTTTAAATTTTGGGTTCTAGTTGTATTTACATGAAGTAGTGGACTTTTGTGTTTTTACAAAGTGACCCCAAAAGTTTGTGTTTTCGCAATATATCCCACAAGGTTGTGGTTATTGCATGATGGCCCAAATTAGGTTGAGAACAAAATTGTTTTGTCTCTTTAAATGAGAATTGGATTTTCATTTCATTTAGCTTCATTTAAATCAATTTTATGGATACAAAAACCAAATGAAAATGTTGCATTCAATTTAATTAATTAAAGTGTTGATTAATTAAAGGGTGATTATGAACCTAAGCCTACGATAATTGAGCTATGTGAAAGGCCGTTTCAAATTTGTTTGAACCATGGGAATGTGTAGATTAATTTTGGTTGTAATTTGATTTGATCAAATGTTGTAAAAGAGCATAAGCTCTTCTTTACTTTAAAGTAATTTATTTTGATCAATTGTTGTAAAAGAGCATAAGCTCTTCTTTACTTTAAAGTACTCCATTCTTGTTTTATTTGATATGCATGAAAATGGAGTAGAGGGTCCAACGCCCCTAGGAACAACACGCCTTAATGTGATTAAACGCGTAACTAAAATCAATCACCATCCCTAGTCCGAGATTCAACACTAGGCTCGTGTTGAATCTAAACAAAGGTTCATAGTCATCCTAAGGCCCTAAGGCAACTATATAGTCCATCAAATGAATGCAAAGTTTATGTTAGTAGTATCATATACTCTTGCTTTAAAAACCGTTTTATAAGCATAGTGGGAGTATTATATACAACTAAATTCAATCAAATGGACCAATAGTTGTAATAGGACCAAAATTGTTTTAATAAGATTAAAATGAATGCTTATATGTGATGAGACCTAAAACCCTCAACAAACCATTATTAAGTTGACAAGCGTGAAAGTGCTTTGAACACTCTTTCGTGGCCTTCCACCGTGGTAGACTCCGATCGTTTGTAACTCGTACACCGGCTTCACCCTATAATGGGGGAGTACAAAGTGCGTGCTTACACTCAGGAGGAGTTCTATATACATACATGATGAAGTGAGGTAGGCAACGAGGTTAGCCAACATGATATAATTCTGAGGCTATGCTTGAACCCCTACACGAACTAGGCATGGTGGGAATGACTTAACTAAGTGCAATGATGCCAACATGATATAATTTTGAGGCATCATTCTCTAGAGGCCAAATTAGATGGGTACTTGCAAGAGATGCAAATGAGTAAGCGTACTCTCTCATTATTATTAACGCTAGCCAACATGATATAATTCTGAGGTGGGCTTGGTAGTAGTGAGTCTCCCATACCCTACTAAGAGTTTCCTCCAAAACTCTCGAATTCCAATGAGGGATATGGAATTTGCCAAAAATAGTGGGTGGTGCTATTTGATTTAAAGACCCGGATCAAATGGCTTAAAATCAATCAATTTATATTCGTTATGTATTTGTTTACCAATATATTTGCAAACGCTATCCAACACTTGACAAATAAAAACCGAATCTTTTAGTTTCCGGACTTGGTACCACAATCCCAAAGAATGTCTTAAAAGGATTGGATATGTACCTAAGTAGTCTCATCCTCACAATCTTCCTAATGATAATGTATCATTGGAAGAACATGTTAGAAAAGTCTATCATGAAGAGGACAACACAAACAACCAATGCTTAATCCTTTGTTAAATGAACAAAGGAACTTACGAAGATTAGCATAAAGAAAAGGACACTTTTAGTGTTATTAGTTCTTCACCCACAAATCGTTGTATGAAGAAGTAATGAGTTGTTTTGAACAACCCTTAGTCAATGCAAACACTTAGTGCTTATTTCTTTGTTACATGAACAAGGAACTTGAGAAGAAAGCACAAAGGCATGGACACTTAATGTGCCATGATTCTTCACTTACAAATTGTTGTATGAAGAAATGAGAGTTGCCTTGAACAACTCTTGAAAGTTTGTAATTATGTTGAGAACATAATGGTTGGTTGACAAAAATAGTCCATCAACCTGGACTTATAATGATTTTGAATCATTGAGTGTTGAAGTGATAAACCACTTAACGAGACGGAAACTAAGGCTAGGACTTCACCTTTATGTCCCTAACCTAATGGTTCACTAAGTTTATTGTAAACTATGTAGTGAACAATAAACACATGCTCTCCAAATTGTTTGATGTGTATAACACAATTGAAATAAGTTTCAAGAGAGATAGTGGGAGTTTAGGGACTATGACTATGGTAGTCAAAGGATAAGTCAAATGAAGAAAGCGAAATAACTCCAAGGAAACAAACTTTCTTTATGAAAGGATGGACATTGGAAGGGGTATTTGCAAGAAATGTCTTGCAAGTGTCAAGAACACACCTTTCGAAGGTGTTGTAAATTGTTCTTGAATAGTTCAAAACAGTTGGTTCTTCTACTTGAATGTTTGATTCCGTATTAGTAACTATGTTTTACAAATCGTTGTAAAAGTATGACTAATAAGAAGTAGAAGATATATGAGAGAAGAGAAAGTACTTCACATACAAAACGTGAATAAAATATAGATTTCTGCGAAAGCAGTTAATACTTACCTCCTCATATGAACTACCAAAGAAATGGAAAAACAAAGATTGTCTTTACATTCCAATTTTAAGGAACTTAATTCCGTCACTATAGTAGAGATGGATGAATGTTTTGTTTGACAAAACATTGTTCTTTATTAATCAATGATTGGATTATAGTAATCTAATTGATTATCTCTATAGTAGAGATGATATGGTAGTGTTAACTGTTTAGAATATAACGATGCTTAAAACCCAAAAGGTTGCAAGGTAGTGACTAATCCCAACTAAAGTTGTGATACCTCTAAAACATAAATTACGAGTTGGTAATAGATGGATGCTATGGATCGTTAGATCCGGATCCAATGCCTTCTTATTAAAATTGTATAGAGGCGAAATGTTCGAATCTTTATTCTTTTGGAAAGAACAAAGAATCACAAAGTTGTTAAGGTTAATTCACTTAGATGTTAGTGGCACTTGTCCACAACATAATACTACTCATGTTGTATGACATTCACCGAAGATCACCCTCGGTTGGACTATAGTTTATTTTAAATAAACACAAGTCCGAATACTTTGCAAAAGGTTTCAAAGAATTCAAGAAATGTAAGTTGATGAGTAAGACGTCCAAAGTATTTACATCCTTAGATTTGATCCAAGGAATGGTAACACTTTAGAATAGTTTTCTTGAAAGATATCAAGGAAAGAAGCATCATATGATAATGGATTTCTCCATAAGGAGAAGAACGAACTTGAATAAGATTTGGTTCGTTGGATATTATCAATTACCCATATATAGGATATATACTTCTAAAACAATATGATTGTCAATTAGAAGATCTTCCAAAGTTTTCATGACTCCATAGGATGTAGTTAGAAAGAAAGACAAATCTTAATCATGTTAAGATTTGGGGTTGTGTGCCAATAAGCAATATTTGTTTGAAAATTATCTTAAGGATATCCTCAAATTAACCTTTGGATATCACTTCTATAAACCAACTAACAAATGTTGTTTTGTTGGGTAGTTCATTGTAATCCTACAATATGATTTGCCTAAGATAGAGCAATGAACGAAAGATAGAACTCAAAGAATGGGTTCTTTGAGAGACAAGATGATAATCAACAAATATAACAACCTAGTTCCTATACCACAAGCTCCAAGGTAGTCAAGAAGGATTTATAAACCGTCTCAGTTGAATGGTTTGAACTTTATGACTATGTCGTAGAGTTGCACCTCTTAATTCGAAAGAAATAAGAATGAAAATCCTTATGACTACATTGAGTGTATATACGATATATACTCAAGGAAATGGTAAAGTACCATTTGACACGAAATAATGAAACCTTCATAGCTAATTGGTAGCTTAAGGTGGCTACAATCAAAGAGAATGGTTGACTTTGAAGGAACCATTTTTGACGTAGTCTTAGTTTCAATTAATTCGAAGATAGCTAGCTACAACTAAATGTTGATTCAATGTTTGGACATAATATAGGTTTCCGAAACCATTATTAAGATAGTCCTAATAATATATGTCTAAAACTATGAATCACAAAACATGTAAGTTGTAGAGATCCAACCATCATGGATCTTAGCAAGCTAGTGGGAGCCATAAGCGTCTTATGAGAGAAAGATCAAATTGTTTGATTTCTCATATAGATGTAAATGAATCTTTTGTTTACTAGGTTTACAAAAGATTAGTGGGAGTTAATCATATTCCTAAAATTGTATATATATATATATATAAATATATATATGATATATATGAATATATATATGATATATTAATTTTGGAAATGGAATGAGTACTTCTTCGTTAAAGTTATGACTTTAAACATTCTATAATGATAGAATGTATATGGGAGACATAGTCTATATACATGGGATGGAAATCTATAATGATAGATTTTAGGATATAATTGGATTATATCATGCCCTAATAATAGACAAAATGTGCTAGGAAGTTTCTCATATGATGATAAACTTCAATTAGGAGGACAACTCTAGTTAGACTAAGTAGTTGTTCTTCTCAAAGGGAACGTACCCTTTGACTCCCAAAGAAATAATGCATAAATAGAATCCCTTATGCATACGCAGAAAGGTGATTTATGTATTTCATATTGTATGAAAAACATTGATATGAATTGTACCTAGAACGGTACAAGACAATATCAATGCAAGCCCAGGATCAGAACCATGGCAATTGTCAAGTAAATCCTTAAGTATTTAAGAAATACTAAAGGATAGATTCTTCAAAGAATGAGGAAGAATTAGAGTAACGTAAAGGAAGCGTAAATGTATTAGATTATGGATCTAATCCATCATTGGATGTTTCTTCATTATTAATGAAGAGATAAACATATATCTCTTTATTATGACTAAAGAGATATTTGGATGGAAACATTAAAGTAATTACTTTAGTGTGTTCCATTATGAATGCAAAATATATTGCCATATAGAAGCTTACAACAATGTTGTTTGGATGGGAAAGTTCATTTATGAACCCTCTATTCGATTCCAACCAGAAAGTGTATCTAGTGTACTGACACTACGACACTAATGGGGCGATAGCTCAAGCCAAGGAATCAAGGTCTCATCAAGATCCGAACTCATATGAGAGACTGAACCACATGATTGGGAATCATGTATAATGGTGACGTCGATATTCTCAAGGTTGCTTCTATGGATAACATATAGATATCCATTGTCTAGGCCTACTACTTAGCCATTTATGAAATGACTACAGAAGAGGTATCATCACTGATGACTAAGCTGATTGGCTCTAGTGCAAGTGGGAGATTGTTGGAAATGTGCCCTAAAGCCAATCATATGATGATACTTTACGGACATTTCATATGTTAAACTAATCTAGTTTAATATCAAGGGCAAAGATTATTGTTTAAGCCGTCTCATATAAATGTTATATGCTTAAACGATAAAGTCCAAGGAATATGTGATTGGGAGAATGCAATCTAAAGAAGTTAGATTCATGAGACCATTCTTTCGTAGACACATCCTAAACGTTCCTGATCATAGGATTTCCAATTGGGTATTGACAGTCCGTTAAGATCAGTACGTGCTGTGTCTTCTCTCAGGGAGAGTGACTAGTCTCGAGTCATTGATGTGTGTGACATCAAGACAAGTACATAGGTGCTCAATAGAGAATGAGTTCACTGAACACGATCAACGAAGAGTTCTCATATTCATGTCACATGAGAACTCTTGGTTGGGATAATGCAAAGTAGTCCTTTGACCTGAGGCATCATAGTTGTCTTGTGGTTAGGTCCTTGATCTTTGATTATGTCAAACGTCACTCCATTCGTGGGTGTCCACGGCATAGTTGGGGTTAAGCCACTTAGCCATGGAGGCAAGTGAATGCGCAACAAGGGATCTCTAACCTTCAAACTGTTTGAGGGAGAATACTCTATGATATGATTAAGAATCTCTGGCCAGAGTATGAATGAGATTTAGGAAGTCGTTCCAAATCACATTCAAGGTAATCATATAAGCACACGAATCACATCGGATAATAGACATGAATAAACTATCAAACCAAATAATGTGGTCAAGAGTATTGTATTAGAGAAAGACAGTATTGCATTTGTAATCCTAAACTGAATAGGTTCTCCACCTCTTCTGATTAGCTTGGGTAACCATGATATGCTGCTAGGTGTCACTCATGGTTTGTGGAAGCCCTAAACGTGTATAAACACTAAAGGGAGAATTGAAAGTAAGTTTCAATTCACAATCGATTTGAAAAAGTTCGGAATCGCCCACTGCCTCGCTAAAAGGAACCTAATGGATCGTACACCGTGTAAGGTAAAGATTGAAGAAACAATGGAGATGAGTAAGAATAATTAAATGGTTTAATTATTTATGGCAAGGATTAATTAATATGTTAATTAATCAAAAGAATAAGTTCGTTAAAGACCTCGGGATAGTTTTGGACCTTAAGGCCCAATGGGCTTCGAACGTCAAGCCCATTGACTTAAGTTGTATGACAATTTAATAAATAAAGATTCACAAAGGCCCAAAAACCCATATCCCTTATATGGCCGGCCATGTGTATTGAATTAGGGTTTTTGGTTCTTTAGGTCATTTAAAGAAGTGACTATATAAAAAACTTTATAGCCTAAAATTCATTATGGGTTCTTTTGGAGAAAATTGGAGAGAACATGTCTCTCCTTTTCTCTCTAGGAGGCCGCCCCCTTGGAGGGTGGATCTAGCAATCCTACTACTCCAAGGTCACTCATTTCTTCTCCAATCTAACCTTGGTGAAGATACTTTGAGGTTCTCAATTTTGGGAACTTGGAGAAACCTATTCTTCCATCCAAATCCATAGATTTTAGATGCAAGTAATGAAGGCCCTCTCTTTGGGTGATTAGCCTTTGCTTTTGCAAAGAGGAATCTACAAAGGTATATATTTCTCAACTCATTTTGATTTGAGTTGATTCTTGGTTCACAAATCTACTAGGCTTTGAATTTCATGGTTAATGTTTTGTTTTTAAGTGCATGCAAGCATGATTCTGCCTTTTAATTGTTAATAGCATGCTATTGATGTTGCTTAAATGAACATGTTTTTCACAAATTTTCCTTCAGCATCACATTCTTAAGTTCCACGGGATGTCCATGGAAGATCCTAATAAACACTTGAAGGAGTTTGAGGTTGTTTGCTCGAGCATAACCCCTGTGAATGTTGATGGGAGCATTTTCAAAATGAAGGCTTTTCCCTTTTCTCTCTTAGAAAAGGCTAAAGATTGGTTGTATGAGCTAGCCCCCGGAACTGTCACATCATGGGAGAGTATAAAACGGGCATTTTTGGAGAAGTTTTTCCCAACCTCTTTAGTCATTCTACTACGCAAAAGGATTAGTGGCATTCAGCAAAACCAAGGTGAATCATTTCCCACTTACTATGAGCGTTTTAAAACCCTTGTTGCTTCATGTCCACATCACCAGATGAAGGATGAGCTTTTTCTTCAATATTTCTACGAAGGGCTTCTACCAATTGAACGCCAAATGTTAGATGCCTCAGCGGGATGAGCTTTGGTGGACAAAACACCCATGGCTGCCAAGACCTTAATTGCTAACCGAGCATTGAATGCTCAACAATATGAAGGCGTTGGTCAAAAGGACACCTCACGACAGCAAGTGAATGAGGTAAGTTCCACATCCGACATTCAATCGCAATTAGCTAATCTTACTTCCATTGTGTCTCAGATGGCCGAAGGAATGAGGATGAAAGAACCAAGTGTATGTGGTGTGTGTTCTATCCAAGGACATGCCTCTGAAAAGTGCCCGCAATTGATTGAAAATGGTGGATGGGAAAGTGCCAATGCAAATGGATTTCATGGCCAAAACCAGCCAAGAAACGATCCATATTCTAATACGTACAATCCAGGTTGGAGAGACCATCCAAATTTCAGGTGGAGGGAGCCCCAACAACCCCAACAACAAGGAGACTTTAGGCAGCAACCTTCGGGCTTCTATACCAAGCAATACGCACCAACACAAGCCCCACAACAACCTGCCCAAAATACCTCAGGTACATCTTTAGATAATGAGACACTTCTTAAGTTACTCACCAATTGTCTCAGGGGCAAGAAAATCAAGCCAAAGTAATGCAAAACCAAGAAAAAAGGGTGGACCAAAATGGAGAAGCAAATTGGGCAGATTGCGGAGTTTGTAGGACAGTTCAGAGAGCAAGGTAAGTTGCCTAGTTCAACAGTTGTCAACCCGAATGGATGATTCGAATTTGCAAAAGCCATAAGTTTGCGAAGTGGAAAACAAGTTGGATCTGATCCCCAACCGTCCAATTCACGTTCCAATGAGGTTGAAGAATTGATAATTGAAGATGAGGAGCAAAGCACCCCCACAACAAGGGTGGAAACACCTTTGCCGCAGGCCCCAAAAGCTCCTAAACCATCTAATTCGGCTAACAAAGGTAAGGAAGTTCCAATTTTGATTAATTATAACGTTGTTCCTCCAAATGTACCATTTCCTCGTAGGTTTATACAATCAAAGAACGAGGAGGCTGAAAAGGATATTTTGGAAACGTTTAGAAAAGTTCAAGTTAATATACCACTTTTGGATGCAATTAAGCAAGATCCAAGGTATGCCAAGTTTTTAAAAGAACTTTGCACAACTAGGAAGAGAATTTCGAGCAAGGAGGTTGTCAAGGTAAGTGAAAATGTCTCAGCTGTTTTACAACGTAAACTGCCCACTAAATGCAAGGATCCGGGAAATTTTACCATTCCTTGTGTAATTGGTAATACTCGTTTTTATGTTTTAGACATGGAAGATTCAGCCCATTCCACCTCTTTGCTGATTCTCCTTGGTAGGCCATTAATGAAGACAGCCCGTACAAAGATTGATGTGTTCAAAGGCACTTTGACAATGGAATTCGATGGGGAAGTTATTGATTTTAATATTTCTAAAACTATGAGATATCCCGTTGATGACCATTCATGTTTTTCTATTGATATCATTGATTCTTTGGCGCAAGAGTATCTTGAGGAATTGAACGAGGATGCCCTTGAAATAGCCATTACGAAGGGCATAGAACTCAAAAACCAAGAACTTGGGGCAATGCAAACCCACGGCCAGATTTGGGATCCCAATGTCGTGCCCTTTAATGAGGAAGTTGTGGAGGTTGTGGCTGCCCTTGAGTCACTTCCACGACAATATGGTAAAGTTCCGCTCTCAATTTCAAGTTCAGTTTCTACTAAGATGTTATCTTCTATTGTTCAGGCACCTACTCTTGAACTTAAGCCGTTGCCGGGCCATTTGAAGTATGTGTTTTTGGGAGATGACGAGACATTGCCCGTCATTGTTTCTTCAAGTCTCACGGCACATGAGGAAGAAAAGCTTGTGAGGGTGCTACGAGAGCACAAAACAGCCATAGGGTGGACCTTGGGTGACATTAGGGGAATTAACCCCACCACTTGCATGCACCGCATACTTCTTGAGGAGGGGACTAAACCATCCCAAGAGGCTCAACGCCGTCTCAACCCTCCTATGATGGAAGTTGTGAAGAAGGAAATAATCAAGCTCTTAGATTGTGGCGTGATCTACCCTATCTCCGATAGCCGTTGGGTTTCACCAGTTCAAGTCGTTCCCAAGAAGTCTGGAGTTACCGTTGTCAAGAATGATGAGAACGAGTTGGTACCTACACGAATTCAAACCGGATGGCGTGTTTGTATTGACTATAGGAAGCTAAACGCTACAACAAGGAAATATCACTTTCCTTTGCCATTCATCAACCAAATGCTTGAAAGGTTAGCCGGTCGTGCTTTTTATTGTTTTCTTGATGGATATTCTGGATATAACCAAATTGTGATAGCACCGGATGACCAAGAGAAGACCACATTCACATGTCCCTTTGGAACTTTTGCCTATCATCACATGCCATTCGGTCTATGCAACGCTCCTGCCACTTTCCAAAGGTGTATGGTAAGTATATTCTCTGATTATGTTGAGAAGATAATTGAGGTATTTATGGATGATTTCAGTGTATTTGGGGAGTCTTTTGATAATTGTTTGGATAATCTGACCTTGATCTTAAAACGATGTGTTAAAACTAACCTTGTGTTGAATTGGGAAAAATGCCACTTTATGGTTAAACAAGGTATAGTTTTAGGCCATATTGTTTCAGAAAAAGGAATTGAAGTAGATAAATCAAAAATAGACCTTGTACGTCACTTACCCTCTCTTACTTCGGTTAGAGATGTTCGTTCGTTTCTTGGCCATGCAGGGTTCTATAGGCGTTTCATCAAGGAATTTTCCACGATGTCCAACCCCCTTTGCCGATTGCTTCAAAAAAGATGTGCCCTTCCAGTTTGATGAGGAGTGTGAATCAGCATTCAAGCAGCTCAAGGAGAAGCTCACTTCGGCCCCTATCATTGTTCCTCCCGATTGGAGCCTTCCTTTCGAGCTTATGTGCGATGCATCCGACTATGCATTAGGCGCTGTTTTAGGGCAAAGAAAAGACAAGCAGCCGCATGTTATATACTATGCCTCTCGGAATCTCAATGATGCCCAATTGAACTACTTCACAACGGAAAAAGAACTTCTAGCTGTTGTCTTTACTTTAGATAAATTTTGATCTTACTTAATTGGAACTAAAGTGATTGTTTATACTGATCATGCAACTTTAAAGTACTTACTAACGAAGAAGGAAGCAAAACCGAGGCTCATTCGTTGGATGCTTCTTCTTCAAGAGTTTGACATCGAAATCTGAGACAAGAAAGGAAGCGAGAATGTGGTGGCTGACCACTTAAGCCGAATGGTCCATGAGGAGCATGAGCATGTCTCCTTTTCGGCTCATCTATGGTAAGCCATGTCATTTGCCCGTCGAGTTAGAGCACAAGGCACATTGGGCTGTGAAAACCTTCAACATGGATATAGATGCCGCCGGGGTGCATAGAAAGCTCCAATTAAATGAACTCGAGGAGATTAGGCACGAGGCGTACGAGAATGCTCGGATTTACAAGGATAAGACCAAGGCGTATCATGATAAGATGCTTCGTACAAAGACATTCTCCAAGGGGCAGAAAGTGCTCCTTTTTTATTCTCGCCTTCGGTTATTCCCCGGTAAGTTACGCTCTAACTGGATTGGACCCTTTGTTATTACTAATGTTTTTACCCATGGTGCAGTCCAAGTCCAAAGCATGAAAACAGGCCATGAATTTAAGGTGAATGGGCATCGTTTGAAGTCCTATTACGACCTGTTTGAGGAGTATATCGTGGAGGAAATACCCCTCCATGCCGTGAGCCCTAATGGAGCTTAAAAAGAGGTATCGTCCGGCTGCAAGACGTTAAAGAAAGCGCTTCTTGGGAAGCAACCCATGTATTCAAATAAGGAAGATCTATGAATCGCTCCACAATCAGTTTTGAGTTTCTAAAAACCTTCCCTTTTACTGCGTTTATTTTGCCTTGTTTGTCATTTTTATTTGTTGCTTGTTTGATTGTTTTTGGTGTGGATTTTTGTTTGAAACTTTGACAGGTAAATAAAGTGTTTTTACATTGACTTTAGTAGAGAAGGAACATTTGGTAGAAAAAATTCAAAGATGTGCATACAAACATGAAATGAGTCTTCATTGGTCAGGAGGTGCCTTAACATTCGACGGAGCTCCAGAAAGACGAAGCACCAGGGATTGATTATCCGGAGCCTCAACACTTGGTGAAGCGCCAGAGGACGAAGGCAGAAGTTGCCGCTGGAGTAACGCCACAAACCTCTGATGATCACTCTGAATCCGAAATTCGGACTTCTGCAGCTGGTCAAGCTTCCTCTTCATGCTTGTTGAGTAATTAGTTGGAAGCATGTGCAACTCTTTATTCTCGTGCCTAAGCACTCTGACCTCTTGCCGAAGACTGGCCACCTCAGCCATCAACGACTCAACCTGACGAGATCGAGCAAGAAGGCGTTGGCCCATGTTTGAAACTGAGCCAGCACATCGGACGCTGTAGGCCAGAGAGTCCTGAACAACCAGCTCGTCGGACCGCCTGGAAAGTATCCTAGTGTCTCTAGGAGTGAGAAGATTTATGGCCACCACCGAAACGGTTGTATCGTTCATCATCATAGAATCCCCAACTGTAAGAGGACCATTGAGAGATATGAAAGACGGCTGCCAAATGTTGTTTGGAGAAGATATGTCACTATCTTCCTCGACATTCAAGTTAAGGCGACGGTCAGAAGGGCAAGACATATTCGAAGGTGTGAAGAAAAAGAAGAGGTCGGACAAATCAAGTTCTTAGAAGTGCAAGTAGAGAGCTTCTACATGCGGAAAATTCAAGTGTGCTTTGGAATGTGATGTGTGCCTCTCTTTAAAAATCAGCACTCGATGGAGCTTCAGAAATTGAAGAGGCGAGTTCAGAAATCGAAGAGGCAAGCTCAGAGATCGAAGAGACATCTGCTTTCTCAAAAGCTGGGCTGCTAAGAAACCACGGGCCGATCTCAAAAATCGAAGAGGCACTTGCTTTTTCAGACGTGTCATCACCTGTCACATGCACACTCAGCTTTGCGAAAATCACGGATAATTTGTCGAAGCGCCGATCTCAGATATCAAAGAGGCGCCAGTCTTTTTCAGCCTCGTCAGCACCTGTCACACGCAAACTCAGCTTTGTGAAAATCACGGATAATTTGTCGAAGCATCGATTCCATATATCGAAGAGGCATCTGCTTTTTCCAGACGTGTCAGCATCTGTCACATGCACACTCAGCCTTGCATAAATTACGGGCAATTTGTCGAAGATTTCTGGTGAAGTAGAAAGCACGTGAAGTTTACTGTTCAATCATCCAACGGGTGCCGACAAGAGTGAAAGAATAGTACTGGTTATTAATTCCTATAAATGTTGTCCTTCACCCTCCATAGCAAGGCAGACATACATAACCCTTCTTCATCTCCGAAAATGCATTCCCAACGAAGCCTCTCGAGTTACTCTGTGTTTCTCATCCCTTGGGGTACCTCTGCAAACAAGTCATCAAGAGCAAAAGTATTTCATATCATGAAGGTTGAAAGCAAGAGTATCTCATATCATGCTTTCTCCCTGTCCTTTTCCTTGTCTTTGTGACAAGAAGAAAGCGAGCAATCAGCCAGCACTTGGTGTCAATCTTCCGATCTAAGAACCGACTGCCTTGAACTCCTTCCTGATTGCTTACCTAGCATTGCTCTCGAGTGCTCATCTTCAACTGCTGATGTACTTCCGAAGAAGATGCCACATCTGCCTGGAGAACAGATAAGGCAAGTGAAAATGATACCTTGAAGCATGTGGAGACAACGTGCTAATTCATCTTCAAGATCAAGTCTCATTTTCCCTGCTAAGAAGTTCCCCAGCCCAGTTCAAGAATAAACCTGTGGAAAAATACTTCTTCAAAAGCAACAGTATCTCATATCATCAGAGTCAAAGGCAAAGATATCTCATGGCATGCTTTTCCTTTACCCTTGCTCTTGCCTGCGAGACAAGGAGAAAGAAAGCAATCGATCGACACTTGGACAGATTGAACAAAGAAATAGACCATCACCTCTACCTCGTGCCTACCTGCCGTGCAGAAGAAACAAGCAGAGAAGAATGCTGCCTGCAGACTCGATCAACCCAGCATAAGGAGTCTGAGTTGAAACCAAGCGCTCGAGAAGCTTCAACAACATATGGACGCATCAGTTGCCAAAGAGCACAGCATCGCCGTACAAGGCCATCAAATCACCACCACCAATCAAGTCTCATTTTCCTTGCTAAGAAGTTCCCTAGCCCAGTTCGAGATCAAAGCTGTGGAAAGTCAACAAGATCATCTCTCCATAACCAGATTTGCGTTCTTAAACTCTACTTGTCATGTTTATTCGTTGTTTGTTTGTTTGCTTGTTTTCGTGTGAGTTTATGCCTGAAACATTGAGGACAATGTTTGATTTAAGTGTGGGGGAGTAACCAAGTTGTTTTGCATGAAATTCGTGGGAGTTTATCACCCATTACTGCTAGTGTTGTTCCTTGCTGTTTTTAAGTGTTTTTATGCTGTTTTGGAGTGTTTTAGTGTGTTTTGACATAAAAATCCGAAAATCTCATAAAAATTTGAAAAACCCAAAAGAGTTGTTTTTTTGTTTGTTTGTTTGTGTCTTAGGGTACCTTCCAACACAATGATGAGGATTCGGTTTTTAATTGCATGACTGTTAAACAGAATAATAAACATGGATGAAAGTTTGATTTACTATTTGGTGTATGCTTGGTTGTGGTTATAATTTATGAATTCACATGCAATCATAAAGGAAAAATCAATTTTTGTAACATGCTTGAAGGAAGGAACTCAAATGAACGCTACAACCTTGTGAGACTTGAGCCTAAACGTTTATTTGGAGAGTTAATAATCTGTGCACTATTGTTTTCTAAAGTCGTTGCATGATCTTATTATTCTTTGCTTGGTTGCTACTTAGAAGGCGTTTCATCATTTAGTTCCAAATGCTAGAACTCATGCCTATTTCATTCAAAGCATGCTATTGATTTGCATAATACATATTCAAGATGAAGTTGTGTAGTGACCACCACAGCCAAATTGCCGTGCCCTATTTCATTATGTGTTTAAGTTTAACCCCGTTGAGCCTTGTGTAGCCTATGTTCTTTGTTAACCCACACTATCCTCACCTAGCCTAGATTAGGACCATCCATACCCTTGTTCTTGAAGCATAGTAAGGCATGACTCAAAATGAATTCCTTTTGATTAATGTATTGCAGAAAACAAGTGTGGGGGAAATGATTCTTGTTGTGTGTGTGTGCCAAAGTCCTTAATAAGGCATGGGTAGAAAAGAAACAAAAAATTCGTGAAAAATAGAAAGGAAAAAAAAAAAAAGTTGTGAAAAGAGTTGAAAAATGTTTGAAAATGAGTTCTAAAGTGTTGTTTGTTGAAGAAAGGGCTCAAAACATTTAATTCGGCCCTAAGTGTTGCATGAATCTTCCCTTTATGTTTAAAAGTTGATTTTTGCATTCTAAAGTGAATTCTAAGTGTCAATTTCATTAATTTGCTTACTATTGCTTTAAGAACGTTTGTTATCCCTATCCTTCCTTGTTAACCAAAACCCCAAGACCCGTTACAACCTTTGACTTCTATCTTGAGTGTTATGTGTTTCAATTTGTGGAGTTTGAATTTGGTATGAGCATATGGTGTCACTGGTTCTCGCATCTAAGTAGTAGCATTCCATTCATGAGATCATATCTAAACATGCTTATTAATACCAGAAAATGCTTTCTTGTTATACATATATGTGAGTACTAGTTTTCATGTTTACATCAATCTTCTCACATGTACCTAGTGTAGGGTGTGTAGTCAGAAAATCTGAGTGAAAATTGAGTGCATATCTTGTAAGGAATTGAGCAAATTCTCTAAGGCATGTTACTACATTCAAAACATCGTTTTAATTGGTTAAATGTGAACTAGTAAGTGGTGACTGTGATTAAGTATGTGCTCAAGTGTTAAGTTGACTAAAATCTGTGGGAATGATGATTTTTAACATGTCATGTGCGTTGGAAATCCCTGAGGCAAACGTTGGAAGGTTTAGGTTGTGTTTTGTTTTCTTTATTTTGCTCGAGGACTAGCAAAAGCTAAGTGTGGGGGTATTTGATAAGCTCATATTTATATATATTTTACATAAAATTCACTTGTCTTTTCTTAGTTAGTTCCTTATATTTTTGAGCTATTTACTATGTTTTTGTGTTTTGTGTGATTTATCAAGCAAAGAAAAGAAAAGTAGCACAAGTGAGATATTAAGTAACAAATTCGTCAAAACTGCCTGTGCAGATTAGTTGACTTTGGAAGCATGTTACGAACAACTCAGAATGAATAAGAGAATGAGCCTTATATGCTTGGAAAGCTACGGATGTCTATTTTCTGTAGCAATTTACGGATTGTTAATATCTTTTTCTAGAAGAAGTTATGGGCATTGTAACACTGAAAGGTTCAGAAAAGGGCTAAGCAGATTTGGCTAATAAAATGAGAAAGTAAAGGCACTTGTTTTGTGTTTTGCTTAGTCATCAACACTCAGCAGCAAATGGGGTTATGATTGCACTCATTTGGCTTTGGAGCAAGTGGAAATGCACAGCTAGAAAGTGAAGGCACGGCACATGCAAAAGAGAAACATGGACAGCTACACATATGCAAACTGCACAGGTTGGAGGGCATACACACACTCTACATGGACAGCACACACACAACAAGAAAGGCAAGGCATGGAGGGCTTGGCATGGGCAGAAAATGGGTGGATTGTTGGCTGAAATAATGAAGAACATGTGTGTGCAAATGCAAAGGAAAAACACACACATGGGCAAAGAGAAAGGCACGACATGGACAGTTGGCATGGGCAGAAAATGGGTTGATTTGTGGATGAAATGATGAAGAACATGTGTGTAAATGTAAAGGAGAAACATGGCAGAAAATGTGTTTGTTTTGTGGCTGAAATGATGGAGGTCATGTGTGTGTAAATGTAAAGGGAAACACGGACATCACACACCCATACAAACTGCACATGCAAGGAGTTGAAGTGGTCCTCCCCTTAGCCTATAAATACATCCACCATTCCCCTTCCTAAGGAAGATCTTGATCCATCAAAAGAGCTTCATTCACAAACACAATTTCCTTGTCGTGACCTCCATCCATTCATCTAGCCATACTACATCTCACCAATCCATACACTTTCATCTCTTAGCCATGCAAATCCATTCCATCCATATATCCATACACATCCTAGACACTTGTGCTACAACAAGGTGGTGAAAACAGAGGTCCTTGGCGTTTCAAGCTTGGAACTTTGGAGCGTTTTAGGTGTACTTCGTTCTTGCTTTCAATGTCTACTTTGTTATTTTCTAATTTTGTTGCAATTATGAGTGGCTAAACCCCTATTTAGTTAGGGGCAAGTTTGAAGCCATAAACATGCTTGAGATATGAATTAATTTCCTCCAATTGTGATTTGATAAGTTGTGATTGCAATTCAATTATCTATTTTATTCATAACTGATTCTTGTATGTTTATTAAGGATGCATACTTAGTTTTCATGCATGAATTAGCTGCTAGAATATAAATGAGTTTCACCTAATCGTTACAAGTTTATATTCATAAGTAGTGAAGGTTGTTTATCACAATCGCGTTAATTGAATTCTTGGCAATTGTATCATGCATTCATAGTTACAATTACCTCGTCAACACTTATGATTTTCATTGAACGTAATGATCTCTGATTGCATCTCTATTATGCATTCATATAGTGGACTTTTAGAGAATGATTTGGGTTGTTGCATTCATTCATCCAACTCAATGAGTAAAGGAAAATCTGAGGGTTAATTTGTGCATCACGGTTAATCTGGGGTGTTGAGCATCATAGTTTATTGAAAAGCAATTGGAAATTGATTCATGTACAAGTGTGTCATGTGTGAAGAACGGACTTCTAACTAATCCATCCATCATCGTATTCCTCAAATTTGTTTTACAATCTGCCTAGTTTTATAACTTGTTTGTTTGTTTCAAATTCTTCAAAACCAAAATCCCCCTTTTTACTTTCTTGTTTCAAAGTGTTAAATTTCTGTTTTGTTTGTGTTTTTGAGTGTTTTGATTCAAGCCAAAACACTAAATTCGTCCAAAGTTGTGTTAGAGTCAGAAACTGCCTAGTTTGTGTTTTTAGGCAGTTTTGAGTGTTTTTAAGTTGTTTTGAGTCTTGTGAGTCTATTCAAATGTTTTAACTTTGTTTTTATGTTTTTGAGTTAGTTTAGAGGTTTTAGCAAGCTTTCCTAATCCTCGGTTTAGAACGATCCCTACTTGCATTTATACTACAATTTGACAATAAGAGGGTTTAATTTGAGTGCTTAACTTTCACCGCATCAGTGGTCGAAAACCAGGGATTGCACATCTCAAAATCTTTGGTTGTTTCTGCTATGTACACATATCAAGTGAGTTGAGACAGAAACTAGATGCAAAAAGTGTCAAGGGCCTATTTGTGGGTTATGCCACTTGTGAAAAGGGGTACAGAGTGTATGATCCTCTTACTAAGAAACTTATACTCCCGAGAGATGTTGTGTTTGATGAAAATGCCGCTTGGGAATGGAAGAAAGTCTCTGAGAATTATGTAACTGTGCTTAATCATGATGGGCTATCTGAGATGCCTAAGAGTACATCACTTGGAGCAATTCCTGAAGGTCAGGACCATACTCAATCACCAAGCTTGTTATATTTTCATGAATCAATAAGTGATATAAGTAGCAGTATGAGAAAGTCTCAAGCCTTTGATCACACTCCATTGAGGTGGAGGAACCTGGATGATGTTCTAGCTCAATGCAATCTCTACATTATGGAACCTGAAAAGTTTGATGAGGCAGCTAAGGATGAATCATGGATGATAGCTATGAAAGATGAACTACAAATGATTGAAAAGAATGCAACATGGGAGCTAGTGGACAGACCAACTGATAAACCTATAATTGGGGTTAAATGGGTGTTCAAGACCAAGCTTAACCTTGATGGATCAGTGCAGAAAAATAAAGCAAGGTTGGTAGCCAAGGGAAATGCTCAGAAACTAGGTGTTGACTATAATGAGACTTTTGCACCTGTGGCTAGACTCGATACAATTCGAACACTAGTTGCATTGGCAGCACAGAAGAATTGGAAACTATACCAACTTGATGTCAAGAAGAGGTTTATGTAGAACAGCCAGATGGTTTTGTGATCAAGGGGAGTGAAGACAAAGTGTACAAGCTTCATAAAGCTTTGTATGGTTTAAAACAGGCACCAAAGGCCTAGTATAGTGAAATTGACTCTTATTTTGCTCAATGTGGATTTGAAAAGAGTCAAAGTGAGGTCACTCTATATACTAAAACCAGAGGAGAAACATAAATTTTGATTGTGTCTCTATATGTAGATGACATTGTGTACACGGGTAATAGTTAAGCAATGTTGGATGAATTAAAGAGAGACATGATGACAAAGTATGCAAATGACAGATTTGGGGCTCTTGCATCATTTTCTGGGAATGGGAGTCATCCAAACACACACAAGCATTTTTATTCATCAAAGAAAGTATGCTATATCTTTGTTGAACAAATTTGGCTTAAGTGAGTGTAAATTTGTTGCTACACCTTTGGTTACAACTGAGAAGCTTAGTAAAGATGATGGTAGTGGTCCAGCAAATGAAGAACAATATAGGAAGATCGTGGGAAGCTTATTGTATCACACAACTATAAGACCCGATGTAATGTATCTAGCTAGTTTACTTGCAAGATTCATGCACTGCCCCACCAACAAACACTATGGAACTGCCAAAAGAGTTCTCAGGTATATCAAAGGAACACTTGACTATGGTTTGGAATATGGGAAGGGAAGAAATGCAATTCTAATTTGTTACTGTAATAGTGACTGGGGTGGCTCAGTTGATGACAGTAAAAGCACTATAGGGTATGCTTTCTCTTTTGGTAGTGGGATTTTCTCTTGGGCTTCAATCAAACAGAACTGTGTAGCACTCTCTACTGCTAAAAGCAGAGTATATAAGTGCATCAGAGGCAACTGCACAAGCAATTTGGCTTAGATTTGTATTAGAGGACTTTGGTGAATTTCAAACTGAGGCTACTCCACTTCAATGTGATAATACTACTGCAATTGCCATCACAAAGAACCCTGTGTTTCATCAGAAAACTAAGCATATTGATCGAAGATATCACTTCATCAAGGATGCTTTACAGGAAGGAATCATTGATTTTGTTTACTGTCCTACAAATGAGCAATTAGCAGATATCTTCACAAAGTCATTGGCTAAGGATCGGTTATGCTATCTCAGGGATAAACTTGGACTGAAATCAGCACAAAACTTAAAGGGGAGTGTAAAATTGTAAGTAATGAGCTGATTGGTAAATAAGAAGCCCTTTAATGTTAATTGTGTATGCACTTAGTCTTATAGAATGACAAGTGTGAGGCTCCATTATGTAAGGCTAAAATAGCCATGTGTAGTGATCCTAGAAGTTAGCTAGATGTGTGGCTGAGATCAAATGTGATGTGTGTGGATCCAGCTAAGGCAAAAAAAAAAAAAAACGGTTGTGAAATGCAAGAGTGTGTGCTCATTTTTTCTATTAAGAGAAATATATTCCTCTCTGCAATTTTCGTAGAAGAGAAGGAGAACATTCATTCCTTTTGCATCCTACAATCCTTTTTTTATCACCATCTTTGCATAACTCAGATAAATATTACACATTAACACAAATACCCTTGGAGAGCATACGCATATACCATGGCTACGATATGCACCTCGTTTGGTTTGGGAATCCTGATATATTGTGTACCCGTTTGGACAAAGGCATACAAGTAGTAACATGCTCAGACCATTGTTTTGATGTTTATTATGTGGTTATGCCTCTGGGATCATGTTCGCCTAACCCGCGCGGTCTTCAGTAGCATGCTTAGTCCATTGTTTTGATGTTTATTATGTGGTTATGCCTCTGGGATCATGTTTGCCTAACCCGCGCGGTCTTCAGTAGCATGCTCAGGCCATTGTTTTGATGTTTATTCTGTGGTTATTCCGTGGTGCTTCTTGAGTGTGTAGTAGAGTCTTGCGGGAGAGACACGAAATATATCTTCATCTATCTATCTCCGTCCTCTCGTGATGATAGAGATGAAGGTATACACCCGGTTTTCAATGGAATGTTTTCTGAGAATGTTTTCTGGGTTGACCAGCTGCAACCATTGCTACCCTTAACACCGGCCAAGTTCTTACCGTTTAACAGATGCGCGGTCTTCAATGGAATGTTTTCTGAGAATTGTAGTGATGCAACAATTGCAATGAAGAAGGATAATATCAGAGCTGAAATTTTCTCATTGGATTATCATCCTCACACCAAATTCGTGCAAAGAATATATTACCGTTAGAGGAGGAGCATCACACTCTCTCACTCTATCACATCATACAAAATCATCATAGCCATTCAATCTTAAGTCATCTTTTTAGATGATTACACTTGTCATGAGTTATGACTCAATAAAATCTAATCTAAGAGACCACATGGACTATGATCCAATGGCTCACATTAAATCCTAACAACTTGAATTAAAAACAATATAGTCCATGTGGTGATAGGAGAATTGGAAGATAGCTATTGTGATAAAAAAAAAAAAAATTGAGGATTTAAGCCCCTGTGGTGAAGTCTATTTGGATTTAGGCACAAAATTGAAAATTTCGTCAACTCTCCGTTAATTGTTAGCACATGAAGCTCGCATTTGAGACTAAAAAAATAAAGTTATCCTCATATGTAAGCCCCACATGCTAACAATTGATGGAGAATTCTGTTTTAGCCTAATATATGTAGCTCACATGCTAATAATTAACGGAGAGTTGACGGAAGTTTCAATTTTGGGCATAAATACTAACAAACTTCACCACAAAGGCTTAAATCCTATTTTTTTACCACATGAACTATCTTCCAACTATCCTATCATCATATGGACTAATAATCTAATATGCATGCAAATAATATGTTACCGTTAGAGGAGGAGCACCACACTCTCTCACTCTATCACATCATACAAAATCATCCTAGCCATTCACTCTTAAGCTACTTTATGAGGATGATTACACTTGTCATGAGCTATGACTCAATGAAATCTAATCTAAGAGACCAAAAGGACTATGATCCAATGGCTCACATTAAATCCTAACAACTTGAATTTACCAACAAATACATTTGCACATCAACAATATTTACATTTACATTTCAATCGATAGCTTCATATATTGTAAATCTTTCTGCATAATACAAGTATTCATCTGTTTTTATAAGCAAAGAAAGATTTAAAAAGGTGAAAATGAGAATTCATTCTTGAACTTGCACCCGACTTTAGAATATGTCCTAGAACAAAAATTTCATCATTTTTTATATCCTTGAATTCAACAAAAGTTTCCCTAGTCTCCCCCGAAACTATGACACTATTCGCACTATTGCAATATTGTATTCAACTGTTATAAAGCAGCATGACTTACAAAAATAAAAAATAAAAATTATAACGATAGAATTTACACTAAAGATGATGAAAATAGGTTTTAAATCACACAATACATTAACTATAATTATTTGGTTCCGCCCTATTAGTCAACAAGATTTAAACCTACATATATTAGTAATAAAACATAATACAACTAGAATGTGAATTAAATAACAAAGAAGAATGACTCTTTTGATAAGCCCCACACGTCTCATGTCTGTATCAAAAAAGAAAGAAAGAAAAAAAAAAAAAACAAAAAAAAGCTCCACAGGCTCATTTAAATTGAAAATATAAATATTTTCCCCAACCAACCACCACATGATTTTTTACACAACTAACATTGGACCACCTTTAAGCATTATTATTTTTGTCCTTTGATTTTTTTTTAATTCATTTGATCTAACGGCTGTAAATTAAGAGGATATATGAGAAGTTAAAACATGGTGTGTAAATATCACACCCCTATTATTTAGTACAAATCAAACTTGTCTCCTCATTTTCTTTCTTTTCTTCTGTAAATAAAGCTTTTATTAGATTATGCGTTCTAAACTACAAAAGTTTAACAAAGAAACTGTAGCTCAAGTGATTAAGAATATACACTTTTGTATCCAAGGTCCTAAGTTTAAATATTCCAACTCTTTGTTTCTTAAGCTTGTTTGGTTTCCAGGATTGTAATAGATAACTCATAAAATTCCAGATACATAAAGATTAAGGTAGAGGTAAATGATTTTTTCCAGGTATTCAAACTGTTATAAAGCAGCATGACTTTAAAAAAATATTATAATGATATAATTTACACAAAAAATGATGATATAGGTTTAAGTCACACAATAGGTCAATTATAATAATTTAATTCGACTGATTCGTTCACCAGATTTAAACCTAAATATTTCACTAATAAATGAAATGAACTACAAGCACACCGTAATTTAAATAGCGAAGCAGAATCCCCACACGCCTCATGTCTATCAAAAAAAATAAAAAAAATAAAAAAAAAAGGCCCTGCACGTCCATTTAAATTAAAAATTTATGATTACATCATTCCTCAAAAATGGTTTACTTGTCGAAATATAAATATTTTCCCCAACCAACCACATGATTTGTACACAACTAACATTGGACCACTTTCAAACATTATTATTATGGATGAACTGCTAATTTAGTTCCTGAATAATCATCTGAGTGAAAATTAGGTTCCTAATTTTTTTTTTAGGAAAATCAGTCATTGAATTATAAAAATCTGTCAATTACATCCCTAATATTAGATTCGAAGTTATTATATTCAATTTTCTGTCAACTTAAGTCAAGGTACTTGCATGTGATATACATTAGAGGGTAAATTAGTAATTTTACATAAAGAAATAGTGTATGAAGTTAACTTTGGAGGGTAAAAATTAGACTTTAGATTCGCAACATGTATGAAATGTTAAGGGCTTATACGCAAGAAAACGACGGTATTACATTTTAAAGTGTATCAAGTGACTTAAGTTGACAAAAAAGTGGATAAAATAGTTTTTAATATAGTAGTAGGGATGAAATTAGCAATTCTTAATGACTTTAGGGACTTATTTTACTGAAAAATAATTCAGGGTCCTAATTTTCATTGATGTTATAATTCAGAGACTAAATCAGCATTTCACCCTACTATTATTGTACTAACTAGTAGAACGTTCTTGAACTTGTTTTGGAGGGTAAAAGGTTAAAAACATCTTCTTGTTTTACTTGCAAACAAAAAAAACCTCTCCCAAAATAGGTTCTGGGATGTGACTTTGCATGTACAATATTATTTTAGTACAAATCAATCTTGTCTCCTCATTTTCTTTTATAGATTATGCGTTATAAACTACAAAAGTTTAAGAAATGTGCTTGTACCATACTTGACCAATCTCGAAACTACTGAGCACCGGTCAACGTTATACCGTCAAAGATCCACAAGAGTTTCCTTCAAACCAGGAGGCCAATCACAGCGCGACACTGAAGGAAGATTTGTGAAAAACATGTTCATTTGAATAACATCTATAGCATGCAATTAACAATTAAAAGGCGGAATCATGCTTGCATGCATTCAAAAACAAAACATTAACCAAGAAATTCAAAGCCTAGTAGATTGGTGAACCAAGACTCAACTCAAATCAAAGTGAGTTGAGAAATATACCTTTGTAGATTCCTCTTTGCATAAGCAAAGGCTAATCACCCAAAGAGAGGGCCTTCATTCCTTGCATCTTAAATCTATGGATTTGGATGGATGAAAAGGTTTCTCCAAGTTCCCAAAATTGAGAACCTCTAAGTATCTTCACCAAGGTTAGATTGGAGAAGAAATGAGTGACCTTGGAGTAGTTAGTATGGCTAGATACACCCTCCAAGGGGCCGGCCTCTTTAGAGAGAAAAGGAGAGACAAGTTCTCACCAATTTTCTCTAAAAGAAACCCCTTAATGAATTTTGGCTATAAAGTCATATTTATACCTTTATTCATTTGAGTGGCAAACTTGTAATTAAAGCAAGTTCACTACCCTTCCTCTAAATGGCCGGGCATGGGGTTTTGTTTGGGCTTTTGGGCCTTTGTGTATTAAGTTGTCATACAACTTAAGTCAATGGACTTGCCGTTCGAAGCCCATTGGGCCTTTAGGCCCAAAACTAACCCGTGGTCTTTAACGAACTTATTCATTTGATTAATTAACATATTAATTAATCCTTACCATAAATAATTAAACCATTAATTATTCTTACTCATCTCCATTGTTTCTTCAATCTCCACCTTACACGGTGTACGATCCATTAGGTTCCTTTTAGCGAGGCAGTGGGCGATTAAAACCATTTTACATCGATTGTGAATTGAAACTTACTTTCAATTCTCCCTTTAGTGATTACACACGTTTAGAGCTTCCACAAACCATGAGTGACACCTAGCAGCATATCATGGTTACCCAAGCTAATCAGAAGAGGTGGAGAACCAATTCAGTTTAGGATTACAAATGCAATACGGTCTTTCTCTAATCTAATACTCTTGACCACATTGTTTGGTTTGATAGTTTATTTATTCATGTCTACTATCCAATGTGATTCTTTTGCTTATATGATTACCTTGAATGTGATTTGGAACGCATTCCTAAATCTCATTCATACTCTGGCCAGAGGTTCTAAATCATATCATAGAGTATTCTCCCTCAAACCATTTGAAGGTTAGAGATCCCTTGTTGCACATTCACTTGTCTCCATGACTAAGTGGCTTAACCCCAATGATGTCGTGGACACCCCGATGGGGTGACTTTGACATAATCAAAGATCAAGGACTTAACCACAAGACAACTGTGATGCCTCAGGTCAAAGGACTAATTTGCATTATCCCAACCATGAGTTCTCATATGACATGAATATGAGAACTCTTCGTTGATCGTGTTCAGTGAACTCATTCTCTATTGAGCACCTACGTACTTGTCTTGATGTCACACACACCAATGACTCGAGACTAGTCACTCTCCCTGAGAGAAGACACAGCACGTACTGATCTTAACGGACTGTCAATGCCCAATTGGCAATCCTATGATCAGGAACGTTTAGGATGTGTCTACGAAAGAATGGTCTCATGAATCTAACTTCTTTAGATTGCATTCTCCCAATCACATATTCCTTGGACTTTATCGTTTAAGCATATAACATTTATATGAGACGACTCAAACAATAATCTTTGCCCTTTATATGTAAACTAGATTAGTTTAACATGTGAAATGTCCGTAAAGTATCATCATATGATTGGCTTTAGGGCACATTTCCAACAGACACGTGTCAACATCAGAGGCCAATCATAGCGCGACCCGTGTCAACATCAGAGGCCAATCACAGCACGACACGTGTCAAAGTTAGAACAAAGCTAGAAACTTTCTTCTATAAAAGGATATCATTCTCTCACAATATTTCCTAATGCTATTTGTACTAAATCATTCACTAGTACTCACTAAAGGAGAGCTTGAACCTATGTACTTGTGTAAACCCTTCACAATTAATGAGAATTCCTCTACTCCGTGGACGTAGCCAATCTGGGTGAACCATGTTCATCTTGTGTTTGCTTCCCTGTCTCTATCCATTTGCATACTTATCCACACTAGTGACCGGAGCAATCTAGCGAAGCTCACAAACTTGACATTTTCTGTTGTACCAAAGTCCTCATCGATTTTGTGCATCAACATTTGGCGCCGTCTGTGGGAAACGCACTTATTCCTACTCTCTTCAGCTTTGTCAAGCTGGTTTCCACCATTTGTACACTCTCTTTTGACCAGGCATCCCTCTCCAACATGGGGAGGAAAGGAAGCCACATCACGCAGAACGACACCCCCCTCGCACCTAGTGCGAAGCAACGAAAGAATGAACGAAAAAAGTTTGCTCTTCAGGCTAAAGTCGATGAGCTGGAGACTCAGAATAACAAGATAGCAATGAAGAACAAGGTTATCCAGGAGCAGTATGAAAAGCTCTTCGAGATGCTCCATGAGGCTAGGCATACTCAAACACACGAGCTCATCACCCCCGTGGAAGTCAACCATCAACTGGGTGCCCCCCAACATGGAGAGTCACCTGCCTTCAACATGGGTATTCCTGACGAGGAGCGAGCTACTCGTCAAAATGTCAATCAACATGAGACTTCTCTCAACCCAGCTGCTTCGACCCGAAGTAGAAGAAGTGGAGGAAGGCACCTTCTTGTAGAAAGAATGGAAAGATCAAGAGCCGTTTACCGTGACTGTCGAGACTTCCTAAGACAACGTCGAGAAAATTCTATCCACATAGGCTCAAGGGTCAAAGACCCAAGAGTCATTGAAGGGCTCGGTCCTTTACCACAACGTAGGCCAATGCCTAATCTAAGAAAGGAACCACATGCCTTGGAGGGACAATAAGGTGAAGGAGACTCGGGGGACTTCCAAACAGCACGTCTTGAAAGCCAATACAGTGAATCTAAGAAAAAGCCACATCCCTTTGAGAGTTCTAATGATACCTTACTCCACTCAGGACAATTTTATCCTGCATCTCCTCGAAGAGGTGAACAAGCTAAAGGCCGAGCGTCATGTCCAAATCCCTAGTTGGGATCAACCAAGGCCCGACCCTCTGACAAAGAGAATCCTTGGCACCCCTCTACAAGGAGAAACGAAACAGAAGCTTGGCATGCAATCTTATACTGGGAGGGAATATCTGATTGAGCATATATACCTCTTTGAATCTACCATGGCATACCGAAGACACAATGATGAAGAACGATGTCTCATATTCCCCTCAACTCTCTCTAGTAAAGCTTTCAATTGGTATTGTCGTCTTCAACCTAATACTGTGGATTCCTTCTCTGAGCTAAGAAGACTTTTCATGGCTCAACACATCTTCCAAGCTGATCGCGTACACTCCGCTGATGAGCTATACACTATTCTTTAGAAATCAAATGAGTCATTGTGTGAATATGCCGGTCGCTTCTGCTATGAATACTCTCGTTGTGCTGAGGCAGATGATAAAATAGCACTCAAGGCCTTCACGGTAGCCATGCATGAATGCTTCTTCAAGTGCATGATGAATACTAACACTTGGAAGACTTACTCTGAGGTAATGATGCAAGCTTACAATGATGCATTTGCCGAGGTAAAGACATACCAAGGGAACCTCCAATGGTTAACCCCTATCAACAAGTAGGAAGTGGAAGTCAAGTTTTACCAAGTGAGGAAATCTTGGCCATTCAGACACCTATTGCATCATCTTCTGCCTCATTTAGCTACTCGTTAAGTCACCAAACGTATTCGTCTCTTAGTAAGGGGAAGGATTTTTACTCTCAGCAAGCTCATTACAACAAGAGGGATAAAAGTTCGTATCAAGACAACCAGGGGTGAACGTACCGTCGACTATTATGACTATGGGGCCAAGCCTTACTCTTTCAAAGTGGAGGATTAGGTACTGAAGGAAATGCTATTATAAGAAGGCATACACATTACAAATATTTTGACCCTCAACCGCTTGAGATCTTTTGTCACACAAGCCATTGGGGAAAATATTTAAAGAAGAGAGAATTCAGACAACTTCTTCTGAGTCTTTTGCATTCCTAGCATTGGAACACTTGGTCTACGCTGACCTACCTCTATACTCCAACTCAGAGCTCCAACATGCATACTTTGACACAAAGTAAGTGATACTAAGTGTTACAACTAACATGGTTCACATATCGAAAGCATGGATTCCTTCATGCATAGCAAAACATTCATAAGCATAACTCATATCAATCAACATAAACATCATACATTCCAACACATTCATACATAAACATCATACATTCCAACACATTCATACATAAGCCAACTGTGCTTCGAAAGGGTTCAACATACTTTGTGTCATTCAATACTTGCTACAATGTGCCTTGGCACCTTGCCCTTATTCTCACCAACTAGGTGATGAAGGACCTTGCCCTTGCTACAATGTGCCTTGCTACAATGTGCCACCAGCCAGGTGATGAAATGTACAACCCGTACTCTAATATTATTTGGCAACTTGCCACTTTTATCACTAACCAGGTGAAGAAGGAACTTACCTTCGTGCCACAAACCAGGTGATGAAATGTATAACCCGTACTCTAATATTATTTGGCAACTTGCCACTCTTATCACCAACCAGGTGAAGAAGGAACTCATCTTCATGCCACCAACCATGTGATGAAATGTACAACTCGTACTCTAATATGTGAAGAAAGAACTCATCTTTGTGCCACCAACCAGGTGATGAAATGTACAACCAGTACTATAATATTATTTGGCAACTTGCCACTCTTATCACCAACTAGGTGAAGAAGGAACTCATCTTCGTGCCACCAATGTGATGTAAGGTGATGAAGGAACTCACCTTCGTACCACCAACCAAGTGATGAAAGCAACTCACCATTCATTCCACCAACTAGAAGACGAGTGGTACAACTTGTACATGTGAACTCCTAGCATTCACAAATAATCAAAAAACCTCAAGCTTGACAACTCAACTAGGGGAGCACTTATGCCCAACAAGAGTTATAGTCACCAACAAAGTGTTATTGCAAGCCAACAACGACTTCAGTGCATGGTATACGAAGATTAAGCTCTCCAGCCCTCTTGCATCTACTCAAACATTTCTCCTCTGTAACAAAGCAAATACTACAACTCGTAGAAAGCTTCACACACTCTTGATCAAGACTGTTCGAAGAAAATTCAATTTATATGGTTCATCCAAACCTTCGACTACTACAAGGTGTGGCTTGCATCACAATTTCTTGCTCAACAGTGAGGAAGCAAAATTTGTATATGTTGTCTTTCCCACATTTACACATTTCCAGTTTCCCCCCCCCCCCCAAAAAAAAAAGGAAATTGAGAAATTTAACAACTTCAACAAATGGAGGGCAACTACAATTCTCAAAAGCTTCACAAACTTTTGATCAAGATAGTGTGAAGCAAAATCAATTTATGGTGCCAAGAAAGCTTCATCAAATGAGTTCAACTACAATTCTTAAAAGCTTCACACACTTTTGATCAAGATAGTGTGAAGCAAAATCAATTTATGGTGCCAACAAAGCTTCATCAAAAGAGTCCAACCCACAATTCTCAAAAACCTCACACATTCTTGATCAAGATAGTGTGAAGCAAAATCAATTTATGGTGCCAACAAAACTTTATCAAAGGAGTTCAACCACAATTCTCAAAAGCCTCACACATTCTTGATCAAGATAGTGTGAAGCAAAATCAATTTATGGTGCCAAAAAAGATTCAACAAATGGAGGACAACTACAAATGCCAAAAGCTTCACGCACTCTTGATCAAGATAGTGTGAAGCAAAATCAATTCATGGTACCCAACAAAGCTTCACCTACAAAGCTTTAACACAAAAGCTTCGCCTACAAAGCTTCAACCTCAAAGCTTTACCTACAAAGTTTCAACACAAAAGCTTCACCACAAAGCTTCACCAATAAAAGCTTCAACTAATGGAGGGCAACTACAAATGCCAAAAGCTTCACACACTCTTGATCAAGATATTGTGAAGCAAAATCAATTCATGGTACCCAACAAAGCTTCAACCTCAAAGCTTCACCTACAAAGCTTCAACACAAAAGCTTCACCTACAAAGCTTCACCTACAAAGCTTCAACCTCAAAGCTTCAACTAAAAAGCTTCAACACAATAACTTCTCCTACAAAGCTTCACTACAAAGCTTCACCACAAAGCTTCACCAACAAAAGCTTTAACAAATGGAGGGCAACTACAAATGCCAAAAGCTTCACACACTCTTGATCAAGATAGTGTGAAGCAAAATCAATTCATGGTACCCAAAAAAAAAAAAAAGAAATATTTTTGAAAATTCGAAAATTAAAAAAAAAAATAATAATAATAATAAAAAATTCGAAAATTCGAAAAAAAAAAAAAGGAGCATAGGCCTCCCCTTCTTTGGGCCTAACAACTTTCATAACAAATATATATGAATGAGGAGTTTTGGGCTACCACTTAGAAAGGAAAATGGTGAAGTTTTGTTACTTTGGAAACTTGGCTACTAGCAAGATACCTCATTCGTCAACTCCCTCGACCGGAGACTTGGGGGACTCCTACCATATGCTACTACACCTTGGTACTTGGAAGTTTCACGACTACTTAGTGACTTGGATCTTTCAAGTTTCTAACCGAGAAGTTTTCCTCACTCGGGAAATTAAGGGAGCACTACCTCAACCTACATGCTTCACTCACAAAGCTTCAACATACAAGCTTCAACAAAAGAAAACATTCAAAGAATTTAGTGAAGGATGCCTCGGTGTATTTAACACAATACGTTGAAATGAATCAAAGCTTATTTATTGATATCTCCGATAAGTTATAGATACATACATATACATGAATCAAAATAAACAAACAGGAGGGAGCCTTCACGAAGGTTGCTCATGAGAAGTCTCAGTACTCGGCAGAGCCCCAGAAAGAGGAAGCAGCAGATGGTGATCATTTAGAACCTCTGTATTGGGTAGAACCCCAGGAAGAGGAGGCACTGGAGGTTGATCATTTGGAGCTTCAGTATGTGGTACAGCCCTAGAAGACGAAGGCAATAAACGCCTTTCGAACAAACTCATAAACCTCTGATGATCACTTAAAATCCGACCATCAGATTCCTGCAACTGGTCAAACTTCCTCTTCATGCTTGTAGCATAGTCATGTGCGAGCCTGTGCAACTGTTTATTCTTGTGCTTGAGCCCTCTACTCTCCTGTTTATGACTTATCACTTCAGCCACCAATGATTCAACTTGGCGGGTTCGAGCAAATAGGCGTTAGGCCATATTAGACACAAAACCCACACACTGAACACTGAGAGCCAGAGAATCTTTAATAGCCAACTCATCGAACCGTTTGGAAAATAGTTTATTATCTTTGGGAGTGAGAAGGTTCCTGGCCACCACCGCAACAATCATATCATTCTTCATCACAGAGTCCCCAATGGTAAGAGGACTAGTAGGGGATAAGAAGGATCCATATGTTATCTTGAGGAGACATGGGCTGCCTCTTCACCAAAGCTCAAGTCAAAACGACGGTCGGATGGGCCAGACATTTTTAGAAATGATGAAGGAAAAATGAGTCCAATAAATCTCTGAAGTACAAAAATAAAGGGAAAATTCCTACAAGCAATAACTCTCTGAACATACTTCTTGCACACAATTGGTGCCCCTATAAAAGAAAGGGCAACAGGGCCGTTTGTTCAAAAATTGAAGAGGCACCGCTCTCCGGATTTCGAGAAGTGGATTTTCCTGAGTAAAATCTGTCCACACGTAACATCAGCTCCTCGGGTACCACATATAACTTTGCCAAAGATCTCTGACAAAGTTTAGACACATAAAATTTAAAGGTCTAGCTACCCTACTATTACCCATAAGGGTAAAGGAACAGCACCACTGCTTGATAACTGGAAAGTCCCTATGTGTGTCAACCTCCGTGCTCCGTGGCAAGGTAGACTGGCAAAAATGCCCAACCTTTACTCACATCCAAGAAAACACTCCCAATAGGATTGCTTGCTCAAAAATCTAAGAGGCAATGCTCTCCGAATCTCGAGAGCCAGACTCCTAACATGATTGTTTTCTCAAAAATCGAAGAGGCACCGCTCTCCGAATCTCGAGAGCCAGATCCCCAATAGGATTGCTTGTTCAAAAATCGAAGAGGTAACGCTCTCCGAATTTAAAGAGCCAGAACTTTAACATATCTCCTTGCTCGAAAATCGAAGAGGCACCACTCTCCGAGCTTCGAGAGCCAGATTTCCTTGGATAAAGCTTGTCTGCAATCTTCACAATCAACATCAGCTCTCCGGATTGTTGGAAATGTGCCCTAAAACCAATCATATGATGATACTTTACGGACATTTCACATGTTAAACTAATCTAGTTTAATATCAAGGGCAAATATTATTGTTTTAAGATGTCTCATATAAATGTTATATGCTTAAACGATAAGTTCAAGGAATATGTCATTAGGAGAATGTAATTTAAAGAAGTTAGATTCATGAGACCATTCTCTTTCGTATACATATCCTAAACGTTCCTGATCATATGATTGCCAATTGGGCATTGACAGTCCGTTAAGATCAGTACGTGCTATGTCTTCTCTCAGGGAGAATGACTGGTCTCGAGTCATTGGTGTGACTGACACCAAGACAAGCATGTAGGTGCTCAATAACGAATGAGTCCACTGAACACAATCAACGAGGAGTTCTCATACTCATGTCACATGAGAACTCATGGTTGGGATAATGCAAAGTAGTCCTTTGACCTGAGGCATCATAGTTGTCTTGTGGTTAGGTCCTTGATCTTTGATTATGTCAAAGTCACTCCATTCGCGGGTGTCCACGGCATAGTTGGGGTTAAGCCACTTAGCCATGGAGGCAAGTGAATGCGCAACAAAGGATCTCTAACCTTCAAACCGTTTGAGGGAGTATACTCTATGATATGATTAAGAATCTCTGGCCAGAGTATGAATGAGATTTAGGAAGTCATTCCAAATCACATTCGAGGTAATCATATAATTAAATGAATCACATTGGATAGTCGACATGAATAAACTATCAAACCAAACAATGTGGTCAAGAGTATTGTATTAGAGAAAGACCGTATTGCATTTGTAATCCTAAACTGAATAGGTTCTCCACCTCTTCTGATTAGCTTGGGTAACCATGATATGCTGCTAGGTGTCACTCATGATTTGTGGAAGCCCTAAACATGTATAAACACTAAAGGGAGAATTGAAAGTAAGTTTCAATTCACAATCGATTTGAAAGTGTTCTAATCGCCCACTGCCTCGCTAAAAAGAACCTAATGGATCGTACACCGTGTAAGGTAGAGATTGAAGAAACAACGGAGATGAGTAAGAATAATTAAATGGTTTAATTATTTATGGCAAGGATTAATTAATATGTTAATTAATCAAACGAATAAGTTTGTTAAAGACCTCGGGATAGTATTGGACCTTAAGGCCCAATGGGCTTTGAACGTCAAGTCCATGGACTTAAGTTGTATGACAACTTAATGAATAATGATTCACAAAGGCCCAATTAGCCCAATAATACCCTAAGGCCAGCCATTTAGAGATGGAGTGGGTTTTGGACTTATTTACAAGTTTGCCACTCCAATGAATTAAGGTATAAATATGACTTTATAGCCAAAATTCATTAAGGGGTTTTCTTTTGGGGAAAGGATGAGAACACAAGCTTTCCTTTCTCTCTAAAGTGGCCGGCCTCCTTGGAGGGTTTAGCTAGCAATCCTACTACTCCAAGGTCACTCATTTCTTCTCCAATCTAACCTTGGTGAAGAGACTTAGAGGTTCTCAATTTTGGGAACGTAGAGAACCATTTCATCCATCCAAATCCATAGATCTAAGATGCAAGGAATGAAGGCCCTCTCTTTGGGTGATTAGCCTTTGCTTATGCAAAGAGGAATCTACAAAGGTATAATTTCTCAACTAACAAATGTTGTTTTAAGTTGAGTCAAGGTTCACCAATCTACTAGGCTTTGAATTTCATGGTTAATGTTTTGTTTTTAAGTGCATACAAGCATGATTCCGCCTTTTAATTGTTAATTGCATGCTATAGATGTTGCTTAAATGAACATGTCTTTCACCAAATTTCCTTCAAGTGGTATCAGAGCCTAGGTCTAGTAGTTGGTGAATCCTTTTGGGTTTTGTAGTTCATAGTCTTTGATTTAAAAGTTGTAATATGTTACAAGCTTTATTCTTGTTTCTTTGAATGTAAATTTTGTTAGAAAATTTGCCATCTCAAATGTTGTAGATGTAGTTCATATGAGCATGAATTTTGGAGCTAAAATTTGGTGCCATGATTTTGGGGATTTTCGGTCAAATCCAAAGGGTGGATTTTTGGGTTCTTGTTTGACTTGTTAAAAGTGTTTTAAGGTGACTTTTGGAACCCCTATGTACCCTAGTTTGGTTATATGTTATTTCCCTTAAGTTTGAGTGGTTTTGGGATGTCTTTGGGTGAAAAATGTTCATGGATATTTTTTGAGTTTTTCATGAATGTTCTTCATTGTTCTTGGAGTTTTAGCCAAGAACATAAAGTTTGGTGTTTTGATTCAAAGTTTTGATTTATTTCATAAAGTTTTTGTTTTGTGCTTTTCAAATGTTTAAATGTATTAGATATTTGTTTAGAAAGGTGATAGAATTATTGGTGGGTGTGTAAGAATTAATTCCCTTTCACACACACCACTTGCACCACTTGCATGCTTTATGTCAAACTTACCAATCAACACACACAACACTCCTTTCACCTCTCCAAAACCGGCCCTCCCTCAAGTGGGAGTACTTTTGGGGGTTTTATGCAATTACATAAAGTTTTGGTACTTTTGTGTATTTTGTAGTTTTTATGCAATTACGTAAAGGCCGAAAATCATTATAGGTCAAATTTTTTTGTTCCATTAATGAAGTTTTTGAATTTATTAAAAAATTTTGAGTTGTAGTTGTGATTACAAAATTTTGAGTTCTAGTTTGACCCAAAAGTTTAAGTAGTGGACTTTTGTGTTTTTACAAAATGAGCTCAAAAGTTTAAGTTTTGCAACATAGCCCAAAGGTTGAGCTTATTGCATTTTGGCCCAAATTAGGTTGAGAACAAAATGGTTTTGTCTCTTTAAATGAGAATTGGATTTTCATTTCATTTAGCTCCATTTAAATCAATTTTATGGATACAAAAACCAAATGAAAATGTTGCATTCAATTTAATTAGTTAAAGCGTTAATTAATTAAAGGGTGATTATGAACCTAAGCCTACGATAATTGAGCTATGTGAAAGGCCGTCTCAAATTTGTTTGAACCATGGGAATGTGTAGATTAGATTTTGGTTGTAATTTGATATGATCAAATGTTGTAAAAGAGCATAAGCTCTTCTTTACTTTAAAGTAATTTGTTTTGATCAATTGTTGTAAAAGAGCATAAGCTCTTCTTTACTTTGAAGTACTCATTTTCTTGTTTTATTTGATATGCATGAAATTGGAGTAGCGGGTCCAACGCCCAATAGGAACAACATGCCTTAATGTGATTAAACGCGTAACTAAAATCAATCACCATCCCTAGACCGAGATTCAACACTAGGCTCATGTTGGATCTAATCAAAGGTTCATAGTCATCCTAAGGCCCTAAGACAACTATATAGTCCATCAATGAATGCAAACCTTATGTTAGTAGTATCATAAACTCTTGCTTTAAAAACCGTTTTATAAGCATAGTGAGAGTATTATATACAACTAAAAACAATCAAATGGACCAATAGTTGTAATAGGACCAAATTGTTTTAATAAGATTAAAATGCATGATTATATGTGATGAGACCTAAAACCCTCAACAAACCATTATTAAGTTGACAAGTGTGAGAGTGCTTTGAACACTCTTTCGTGGCCTTCCACCGTGGTGGGCTTCAATCGTTTGTGACTCATACACCGTATTCGTCCAGTTCTGGGGTATGCAAAGTATGTGCTTACATTCAGGAGAAGCCTATAAACATATGATGAAATGAAGGTAGGCAACGAGTATGGTCAATATGATATTCTTCTGAGGCCATTCTTGAACCCCTACTTGAACTAGCATGGTGGGAATGACTTAACTAAGTGCAATGGTGCCAATATGATATTCTTTTGAGGCATCATTCTCTAGAGGCCAAACTAGATGGGTAATTACAAAAGTTGTAAATGGCTAAAGCGTTATCCTCTCATCATTATTGTTGCTAGCCAATATGATATTCTTCTGAGGTGGGCTTGGTAATGGTGAGTCTCCCATACCCTACAAAGAGTTTCATCCAAAACTCTCGAATTCCAATGAGGGATATGGAATTTGCCAAAAATAGTGGGTGGTGCTATTTGATTTAAAGACCCGAATCAAATGGCTTAAAATCAATCAATTTATATTTGTTATGTATTTGTTTACCAATATATTTGCAAACGCTATCCAGAACTTGACAAAGAAAAGCCGAATGCTTTAGTTTCCGGACTTGGTACCACAATCCCATAGATTGTCTTTAATGGCTTGTATATGTACCTAAGTAGTCTCATCCTCACAATCTTCCTATTGATAATGTATCATTGGAAGAACATGTTAGATAAGTCTATCATAAAGAGGACAACACTTTTAAATGTCATGGTTCTTCACTTACAAATCGTTGTATGAAGAAATAAGAGTTGCTTTGAACAACCCTTAGCTAATGCAAACACTAGTGCTAGTTTCTTTGTTAAATGAACAAAGAACTTGAGAAGAAAGCACAAGGGCATGGACACTTTATGTGCCATGATTCTTCACTTACAAATTGTTGTATGAAGAAATGAGAGTTGCGTTGAACAACTCTTGAAAGTTTGTAATTATGTTTAGAACATAATGGTTGGTTGACAAAAATAGTCCATCAACATGGACTTATGATGATTTTGAATCATTGAGTGTTGAAGTGTTAAACCACTTCTAGAGTCGGAAACTAGGCAAGGACTTCACCTTTGAGTCCCTATCCAAATGGTTCACTAAGTTTATTGTAAACTATATAGTGAACAATAACCATACGCTCTCCAAATTGTTTGATGTGTATAACACAATTGAAATAAGCTTCAAGAGAGATAGTGGGAGTTTAGGGACCATGACTATTGTAGTCAAAGGAGAAGTCAAATGAAGAAAGCGAAATAACTCCAAGGGAACAAACTTTCTTTATGAAAGGATGGACATTGGAAGGGGTATTTGCAAGAAATGTCTTGCAAAGTGTCAAGAACACACCTTTCGAAGGTGTTGTAAATTGTTCTTGAAAAGTTCAAAACAGTTGGTTCTTCTACTTGAATGCTTGATTCCGTATTAGTAACTATGTTTTACAATCGTTGTAAAAGTGTGGCTAATAAGAAGTAGAAGATTAATGAGAGAAGAGAAAGTACTTCACATTCGGAACGTGAATTAAATGTAGATATCTATGAAAGCAGATAGTACTTACTTCCTCATATGAACTACCAAAGAAAAAGGAAAAACAAAGATTGTCTTTACATTCCAATTGAATAAAGGAACTTAATTCCGTATGTTAAATGGATAAATGTTTTGTTTGACAAAACATTGTTCTTTATTAATGAATGATTAGATTATTGTAATCTAATTAATTATCTCTATAGTAGAGATTGTTGGAAATGTGCCCTAAAACCAATCATGTGATGATACTTTACGGACATTTCACATGTTAAACTAATCTACTTTAATATCAAGGGCAAAGATTATTGTTTAAGCCGTCTCATATAAATGTTATATGCTTAAACGATAAGTCCAAGGAATATGTGATTGGGAGAATGCAATCTAATGAAGTTAGATTCATGAGACCATTCTTTCGTAGACACATCCTAAACGTTCCTGATCATAGGATTGCCAATTGGGCATTGACAGTCCGTTAAGATCAGTACGTGCTATGTCTTCTCTCAGGGAGAGTGACTAGTCTCGAGTCATTGGTGTGTGTGACATCAAGAAAAGTACGTAGGTGCTCAATAGAGAATGAGTTCACTGAACACGATCAACGAAGAGTTCTCATATTCATGTCACATGAGAACTCATGGTTGGGATAATGCAAAGTAGTCCTTTGACCTGAGGCATCATAGTTGTCTTGTGGTTAGGTACTTGATCTTTGATTATGTCAAAGTCACTCAATTCGGGGTGTCCACGACATCGTTGGGGTTAAGCCACTTAGCTATGGAGGCAATTAAATGCGCAACAAGGGATCTCTAACCTTCAAACCTTTTGAGGGAGAATACTCTATGATATGATTAAAAATCTCTGATCAGAGTATGAATGAGATTTAGGAAGGCGTTCCAAATCACATTCAAGGTAATCATATAAGCACACGAATCACATTGGATAGTAGACATGAATAAACTATCAAACCAAACAATGTGGTCAAGAGTATTGTATTAGAGAAAGACCGTATTGCATTTGTAATCCTAAACTGAATAGGTTCTCCACCTCTTCTGATTAGCTTGGGTAACCATGATATGCTGCTAGGTGTCACTCATGGTTTGTGGAAGCCTTAAACGTGTATAATCACTAAAGGGAGAATTGAAAGTAAGTTTCAATTCACAATCGATTTGAAATGGTTTTAATCGCCCACTGCCTCGCTAAAAGGAACCTAATGGATCGTACACCGTGTAAGGTGAAGATTGAAGTAACAATGGAGATGAGTAAGAATAATTAAATGGTTTAATTATTTATGGCAAGGATTAATTAATATGTTAATTAATCAAACGAATAAGTTCGTTAAAGACCACGGGTTTAGTTATGGGCCTCAAGGCCCAATGGGCTTCGAACGTCAAGCCCATTGACTTAAGTTGTATGATAACTTAATGACTAATAATTCACAAAGGCCCTAAAAGCCCAATGAAACCCTTAAGGCCGGCCATTTAGAGATGGAGTGGGTTTTGGACTTATTTACAATTTTGCCACTCCAATGAATTAAGGTATAAATATGACTTTATAGCCAAAATTCATTTAGGGTTCATTTTGGAGAAAATTGGTGAGAACATGTCTCTCCTTTTTCTCTCTAGGAGGCCGGCCCCCTTGGAGGGTGTAGCTAGCAATCCTACTACTCCAAGGTCACTCATTTCTTCTCCAATCTAACCTTGGTGTGGAGACTTAGAGGTTCTCAATTTTGGGAACTTGGAGAAACCTATTTCATCCATCCAAATCCATAGATTTAAGAAACAAGGAATGAAGGCCCTCTCTTTGGGTGATTAGCCTTTGCTTATGCAAAGAGGAATCTACAAAGGTATAAATTTCAACTCACTTTGTTTTGAGTTGAGTCTTGATTCACCAATCTACTAGGCTTTGAATTTCATGGTTAATGTTTTGTTTTAAGTGCATGCAAGCATGATTCCGCCTTTTAATTGTTAATTGCATGCTATAGATGTTGCTTAAATGAACATGTTTTTCACAAAATTTTCTTCAAGTGGTATCAGAGCCTAGGTCTAGTAGTTGGTGAATCCTTTTGGGTTTTGTAGTTCATAGTTTATGATTTAAAAGTTGTAATATGTTACAAGCTTTATTCTTGTTTCTTTGAATGTAAATTTTGTTAGAAAATTTGCCATCTCAAATGTTGTAGATGTAGTTCATATGGGCATGAATATTGGAGCTAAAATTTGGTGCCATGTTTTTGGGGATTTTCGGCCAAATTCAAAGGGTGATTTTTTGGGTTCTTGTTTGACTTGTTAAAAGTGTTTTAAGGTGACTTTTGGAACCCCTAAGTACCCTAGGATGTTAGCCCCATTTTGAATGGTAAAAATTTGAGTTTTATTGCTTGAAAACATTCATGGAGCTCTTATGGGTTTTCATAGATGTTCTTCATTGTTCTTGATGTTCTTGCCAAGAACAAAAAGGTTTGATGTTTTGATTCAAAGTTTTGATTTATTTCATAAAGTCTTTGTTTTAAGTTGGTTGGTGTGACTTTTCCATCATCAAAAACATTTATTTGAAAAGGTGATGGAAATGTTGTAAGAGTGTTTAATTTATGTACATAATTGTTTTTTCTTTCTTACACACATGTTCCCACCAACCAATTTCAAATTTCCAAATTTTTGTGGACTTATCTCTACATTTTTTTTCTCCCTAAAACCGGCCACCCTATTAAAATAGGGTATTTTTTGGGCTTTTATGCAATTACATAAAGTTTTGATACTTTTGTGTATTTGTATTTTGACCCGAAAGTTTACGTTTTGACGTTAAGGCCTAAAAACGCTAAAGGACAAATTGTTTTGCTCCTTTAATGAAGTTTTGAATTTATTGAAATTTTTGGGTTCTAGTTGTAATTACATGAAGTAGTGGACTTTTATGTTTTTACAAAGTGACCCCAAAAGTTTGTGCTTTGCAACATAGCCCAAAAAGTTGAGGTTATTGCATTATTGGCCCAAATTAGGTTGAGAACAAAATGGTTTTGTCTCTTTAAATGAGAATTGGATTTTCATTTTATTTAGCTCCATTTAAATCAATTCTATGGATACAAAAACCAAATGAAATTGTTGCATTCATTATTTATTAATTAAAGCGTTAATTAATTAAAAGATGATTATGAACCTAAGCCTATTATAATTGAGCTATGTGAAAGGCCGTTTCAAATTTGTTTGAACCATGGGAATGTGTAGATTAGATTTTGGTTGTAATTTGTTTTGATCAATTGTTGTAAAGAGCATAAGCTCATCTTTACTTTAAAGTACTTCTTTCTTGCTTTATTTGATATGCATGAAATTGAAGTAGAGGGTCCAACGCCCCTAGGAACAACACGCCTTAATGTGATTAAACGCGTAACTAAAATCAATCACCATCCCTAGACCGAGATTCAACACTAGGCTCGTGTTGAATCTAAACAAAGGTTCATAGTCGTCCTAAAGCCCTAAGATAACTATATAGTCCATCAATGAATGCAAACCTTATGTTAGTAGTACCATATACTGTTGCTTTAAAAACCGTTTTAAAAGCATAGTGGGAGTATTATATACAACTAAAAACAATCAAATGGACCAATAGTTGTAATAGGACCAAAATTGTTTTAATAAAGATTAAAATGTATGCTTATTATATGATGAGACCTAAAACCCTCAACCAAACCATTATTAAGTTGATAAAGCGTGAGAGTGCTTGGAACACTCTTTCGTGGCCTTCCACCGTGGTAGGCTCCAATCGTTTATGACTTGTACACCGCCTTCACCCTATCATGGGGGAGTACAAAGTGCATGCTTATACTCAGGAGGAGTCTATAAACATATGATGAGGTGAGTGTAGGCAACGAGGATGGCCGACATCGTATCATCGTGAGGCTATTCTTGAACCCCTTCACGAACTAAGCATGGTGGGAATAACTTAACTAAGTGTAATGGCGCCGACATCGTATCATCGTGAGGCAACATTCTCTAGAGGCCAAATAGATGGGTACTTGCAAGAGATGCAAATGAATAAGCGTACTCTCTCATTATTATTAATGCTAGCCAACATCATATCATTGTGAGGTGGGCTTGGTAGTACTGAGTCTCCCATACCCTACTAAGAGTTTCCTCCAAAACTCTCGAATTCCAATGAGGGATATGGAATTTGCCAAAAATAGTGGGTGGTGCTATTTGATTTAAAGACCCGGATCAAATGGCTTAAAATCAATCAATTTATATTCGTTATGTATTAGTTTACCAATATATTTGCAAACGCTATCCAACACTTGACAAATAAAAGCCGAATGCTTTAGTTTCCGGACTTGGTACCACAATCCCAAATATTGTCTTAAATGGATTATATATGTACCTAAGTAGTCTCATCCTCAAAATCTTCCTACTGGTAATGTATCATTGGAACCATATGTTAGAAAAAGTCTATCATAAAGAGGACAACACTTTTTATGTCATAATTCTTCAATTACAAATTGTTGTATGAAGAAATAAGAGTTGCTTTGAACAACCCTTAGCTAACGCAAACATTAGTGCTTGTTTCTTTGTTACATGAACAAGGAACTTTAGAAGTAAGCACAAGGGCATGGACACTTTATGTGCCATGATTCTTCACTTACAAATTGTTGTATGAAGAAATGAGAGTTGCCTTGAACAACTCTTGAAAATTTGTAATTATGTTTAGAACATAATGGTTGTTTGACAAAAATAGTCCATCAACATGGACTTATGATGATTTTGAATCATTGAGTGTTGAAGTAATAAACCACTTAACGAGACGGAAACTAGACAAGAACTTCACCTTTATGTCCCTATCCTAATGGTTCACTAGGTTTATTGTAAACTATGCAGTGAACAATAAACACATGCTCTCCAAAATGTTTGATGTGTATAACACAATTGAAATAAGTTTCAAGAGAGATAGTGGGAGTTTAGGGACCATGACTATTGTAGTCAAAGGAGAAGTCAAAAGAAGAAGATAAAATTAACTCCAAGGGAACAAACTTTCTTTATGAAAGGATGGACATTGGAAGGGGTATTTGCAAGAAATGTCTTGCAAGTGTCAAGAACACACCTTTCGAAGGTGTTGTAAATTGTTCTTGAATAGTTCAAAACAGTTGGTTCTTCTACTTGAATGCTTGATTCTGTATTAGTAACTATGTTTTACAATCGTTGTAAAAGTGTGACTAATAAGAAGTAGAAGATATATGAGAGAAGAAAAGGTGCTTCACATTCGGAACGTGAATAAAATATAGATCTATGCGAAAGCAGATAGTACTTACTTCCTCATATGAACTACCAAAGAAATTGGAAAAACCAAAGATAGTGTTTACATTCCAATTTTAAGGAACTTAATTCCGTCACTATAGTAGAGATGGATGAATGTTTTGTTTGACAAAACATTGTTCTTTATTAATCAATGATTGGATTATAGTAATCTAATTGATTGTCTCTATAGTAGAGATGATATGGTAGTGTTAACTGTTTAGAATATAATGATGCTTAAAACCCAAAAGGTTACAAGGTAGTGACTAATCCCAACTAAGTTGTGATACCTCTAAAACATAAATTACGAGTTGGTCATAGATGGATGCTTTGGATCGTTAGATCCAGATCCAATACCTTCTTATTAAAATTGTACAGAGGCGAAATGTTCGAATCTTTATTCTTTTGGAAAGAAGAAAGAATCACAAAGTTGTTGAGGTTAATTCACTTAGATGTTAGTGGCACTAGTCCACAACATAATACTACTCGTGTTATATGACATTCACCGAAGATCACTCTCGGTTGAACTATAGTTTATTTTGAATAAACACAAGTCCGAATATTTTGCAAAAGGTTTCAAAGAATTCAAGAAATGTAAGTAGATGAGTAAGACGTCTAAAGTATTTACTTCCTTAGATTTGATCCAAGGAAAAGTAACACTTTAGATGAGTTTCCTTGAAAGATATCAAGGAAAATAGCATCATAAGATAATGAATTTCTCAATTAGGAGAAGAACGAACTCGAATAAGATTTAGTTCGTTGGATGTTATCTATTACCCATATATAGGATATATACTTCTAAAACAATATGATTGTCAATTAGAAGATCTTCCAAGATTTTCATGACTCCATAGGATGTAGTTGGAAAGAAAGACAAATCTTAATCATGTTAAGATTTGGGGTTGTGTGCTAATAAGCAATATTTGTTTAAAAATTATCTTGTGGGTATCCTGAAATTAACATTTGGATATCACTTCTATAAACCAACCAACAAATGTTGTTTGTTGAGTAGTTCATTGTAATCCTACAATATGATTTGCCTTAGAGCAAATGAACTAGGAATAGAACTCAAAGAATGGGTTCTTTGAGAGACAAGATGATAATCAACAAATATAACAACCTAGTTCAAATACCACAAGCTCCAAGGTAGTCGAGAAGGATTTATAAACCGTCTCAGTTGAATGGTTTGAACTTTATGACTATGTCATAGACTTGCACCTCTTAATTCGAAAGAAATAAGAATGAAAATCCTTATGACTACATTGAGTGTATATACGATATATACTCAAGGAAATGGTAAAGTACCATTTGACCCGAAATAATGAAACCTTCATAGCTAATTGGTAGCTTAAGGAGACTACAATCAAAGAGAATGGTTGACTTTGAAGGAACCATCTTTGACGTAGTCTTAGTTTCAATTAATTCGAAGATTGCTAGCTACAACTAAATGGTGATTCAATGTTTGGACATGATATGGGTTTCCGAAACCATTGTTAAGATAGTCTTGATAAATATATGTCTAAAACTATGAATCACAAGACATATAAGTTGTAGAGATCCATCCATCATGGATCTCAGCAATCTAGTGGGAGCTATAAGCGTTTTATGAGAGAAAGATCAAATCGTTTGATTTCTCATAAAGATGTAAATGAATCTTTTGTTTACTAGGTTTACAAAAGATTAGTGGGAGTTAATCATGTTCCTAAATTTGTATATATATATATACACATATATGATATATTAATTTTGGAAATGAAAAGAATACTTCTTTGTTAAAGTTATGACTTTAAAACATTATATGAAGATACAATGTATATGGGAGACATAGTCTATATACATGGGATGGAAATCTATATTGATAGATTTTAGGATATAATTGGATTATATCATGCCCTAATAATAGACAAAATATGCTAGGAAGTTTCTCATATGATGATAAACTTCAATTAGGAGGACAACTCTAGTTAGACTAAGGAGTTGCTCTTCTCAAAGAGAACGTACTCTTTGACTCCCAAAAGAAATAATGCGTAAATAGAATCCTTTATGCGTAAGCAGAAAGGTGATTTATGTATTTCATATTGTATGAAAAACATTGATATGAATTGTACCTAGAACGGTACAAGACGATATCAGTGCAAGCCCAGGATCAGAACCATGGCAACTGTCAAGTGAGTCCTTAAGTATTTAAGAAATACTAAAGGATAAATTCCTCAAAGATCGAGGAAGAATTAGAGTAACGTAATGGAAGCTTAAATGTATTAGATTATGAATCTAATCCATCATTGGATGTTTCTTCATTATGAATGAAGAGATAAACAGATATCTCTTTATTATGACTAAAGAGATATTTGGATGGAAACATTAAAGTAATGACTTTAGTGTGTTCCATTATGAATGCAAAATATATTGCCATATATAGAAGTTTACAACAATCTTGTTTGGATGGGAAAGTTCATTTATGAACTCTCTATTCGGTTCCAACCAGAAAGTGTATCTAGTGTACTGACACTACGACACTAATGGGGCGATAGCTCAAGCCAGGGAATCAAGGTCTCATCAAGATCCGAACACATATGAGAGACTAAACCACATGATTAAGAATCATGTATAATGGTGACGTCGTTATTCTCAAGGTTACTTCTATGGATAACATATAGATATCCATTGTCTAGGCCTACTATTCAGCCATATATGAAATGATTACAGAAGAGGTATCATCACTGATGACCAAGCTGATTTGCTCTAGTGCAAGCGGGAGATTGTTGGAAATGTGCCCTAAAACCAATCATGTGATGATACTTTACGGACATTTCACATGTTAAACTAATCTAGTTTAATATCAAGGGCAAAGATTATTGTTTAAGCCGTCTCATATAAATGTTATATGCTTAAACGATAAGTCCAAGGAATATGTGATTGGGAGAATGCAATCTAATGAAGTTAGATTCATGAGACCATTCTTTCGTAGACACATCCTAAACGTTCCTGATCATAGGATTGCCAATTAGGCATTGACAGTCCGTTAAGATCAGTACGTGCTATGTCTTCTCTCAGGAAGAGTGACTAGTCTCGAGTCATTGGTGTGTGTGACATCAAGACAAGTACGTAGGTCCTCAATAGAGAATGAGTTCACTGAACACGATCAACGAAGAGTTCTCATATTCATGTCACATGAGAACTCATGGTTAGGATAATGCAAAGTAGTCCTTTGACCTGAGGCATCACAGTTGCTTGTGGTTAGGTACTTGATCTTTGATTATGTCAAAGTCACTCAATTCGGGGTGTCCACGGCATCGTTGGGGTTAAGCCACTTAGCTATGGAGGCAATTAAATGCGCTACAAGGGATCTCTAACCTTCAAACCTTTTGAGGGAGAATACTCTATGATATGATTAAAAATCTCTGATCAGAGTATGAATGAGATTTAGGAAGGCGTTCCAAATCACATTCAAGGTAATCATATAAGCACACGAATCACATTGGATAGTAGACATGAATAAACTATCAAACCAAACAATGTGGTCAAGAGTATTGTATTAGAGAAAGACCGTATTGCATTTGTAATCCTAAACTGAATAGATTCTCCACCTCTTCTGATTAGCTTGGGTAACCATGATATGCTACTAGGTGTCACTCATGGTTTGTGGAAGCCCTAAACGTGTATAATCACTAAAGGGAGAATTGAAAGTAAGTTTCAATTCACAATCGATTTGAAATGGTTTTAATCGCCCACTGCTCGCTAAAAGGAACCTAATGGATCGTACACCGTGTAAGGTGAAGATTGAAGTAACAATAGAGATGAGTAAGAATAATTAAATGGTTTAATTATTTATGGCAAGGATTAATTAATATGTTAATTAATCAAACGAATAAGTTCGTTAAAGACCACGGGTTTAGTTATGGGCCTCAAGGCCCAATGGGCTTCGAACGTCAAGCACGTTGACTTAAGTTGTATGACAACTTAATGACTAATAATTCACAAAGGCCCTAAAAGCCCAATGAAACCCTTAAGGCCGGCCATTTAGAGATGAAGTGGGTTTTGAATTTATTTACAAGTTTGCCACTCCAATGAATTAAGGTATAAGTATGACTTTATAGCCAAAATTCATTTAGGGTTCATTTTGGAGAAAATTGGTGAGAACATGTCTTTCCTTTTTCTCTCTAGGAGGCCGGCCCCCTTGGAGGGTGTAGCTAGCAATCCTACTACTCCAAGGTCACTCATTTCTTCTCCAATCTAACCTTGGTGTGGAGACTTAGAGGTTCTCAATTTTGGGAACTTGGAGAAACCTATTTCATCCATCCAAATCCATAGATTTAAGAAGCAAGGAATGAAGGACCTCTCTTTGGGTGATTAGCCTTTGCTTATGCAAAGAGGAATCTACAAAGGTATAAATTTCAACTCACTTTGTTTTGAGTTGAGTCTTGATTCACCAATCTACTAGGCTTTGAATTTCATGGTTAATGTTTTGTTTTAAGTGCATGCAAGCATGATTCCGCCTTTTAATTGTTAATTGCATGCTATAGATGTTGCTTAAATGAACATGTTTTTCACAACATTTACTTCAGAGATGATATGGTAGTGTTAACTGTTTAGAATATAACGATGCTTAAAACCCAAAAGGTTGCAAGGTAGTGACTAATCACAACTGAGTTGTGATACCTCTAAAACATAAATTACGAGTTGGTCATAGATGGATGCTTTGGATCGTTAGATCCGGATCCAATACCTTCTTATTAAAATTTTATAGAGGCGAAATGTTCGAATCTTTATTCTTTTGGAAAGAAGAAAGAATCACAAAGCTGTTGAGGTTAATTCACTTAGATGTTAGTGGCACTAGTCCACAAACATAATGCTACTCATGTTGTTTGACATTCACCGAAGATCACTCTCGGTTGGACTATAGTTTATTTTGAATAAACACAAGTCCGAATACTTTGCAAAATGTTTCAAAGAATTCAAGAAATGTACGTTGATGAGTAAGACGTCTAAAGTATTTGCCTGCTTAGATTTGATCCAAGGAAAGGTAACGCTTTAGAACAGTTTCCTTGAAAGATATCAAGGAAAGAAGCATCATAAGATAATGGATTTCTCCATAAGGAGAAGAACGAACTTGAACAAGATTTAGTTCATTGGATTTTATCAATTACCCATATATAGGATATATACTTCTAAAACAATATGATTGTCAATTAGAAGACCTTCCAAAATTTCCATGACTCCATAGGATGTAGTTGGAAAGAAAGACAAATCTTAATCATGTTAAGATTTGGGGTTGTGTGCTAATAAGCAATATTTGTTTGAAAATTATCTTGTGGGTATCCTTAAATTAACATTTGGATATCACTTCTATAAACCAACTAACAAATGTTGTTTGTTGGATAGTTCATTGTAATCCTACACTAGGATTTGCCCAAGATAGAGCAAATGAACGAGGGATAGAACTCAAAGAATGAGTTCTTTGAGAAACAAGATAGTGATCAACAAATATAACAACCTAGTTCCTATACCACAAGCTCCAAGGTAGTCAAGAAGGATTTATAAACCGTCTCAGTTGAATGGTTTGAACTTTATGACTATGTCATAGAGTTGCACCTCTTAATTCGAAAGAAATAAGAATGAAAAATCCTTATGACTACATTGAGTGTATATATGATATATACTCAAGGAAATGGTAAAGTACCATTTGACCCGAAATAATGAAACCTTCATAAGCTAATTGGTAGATTAAGGTGATTACAATCAAAGAGAATGGTTGACTTTGAAGAAACCATCTTTGAGATAGTCTTGGTTTCAATTAATTCGAAGATTGCTAGCTACAACTAAATGGTGATTCAATGTTTAGACATAATATGGGTTTCCGAAACCATTATTAAGATAGTCTTGATAATATATGTCTAAAACTATAAATCACAAAACATGTAAGTTGTAGAGATCCATCCATCATGAATCTTAGCAAGCTAGTGGGAGCTATAAGCATCTTATGAGAAAAGGATCAAATCGTTTGATTTCTCATAAAGATGTAAATGAATCTTTTGTTTACTAGGTTTACAAAAGATTAGTGGGAGTTAATCATGTTCCTAAAATTTAAATATATATGATATATTAATTTTGGAAATGAAAAGAATACTTCTTCGTTAAAGTTATGACTTTAAAACATTATATGAAGATATAATGTATATGGGAGACCAAGGAAGAAAATATCGGTAATATCGGAAATATCGGTAGTCCGAAAACACGGAAATATCGATGGAAATATCGGGATAATATCGATATCGATAAAAATTACATGGAAACCACGGAAATTGTAAGAAAAACTTGGAAATTTTTAATGAAACTTTGCAGGATGTTTATTTAGTCAATTATCTATTAGTTTATCACAAAAAATTGAAAGGAAATGCATTGCATGATGGATTTAACTGATTTAAGTTGATTATATAGCGAGCTGGCAAACATTGTGAGTGTAGAAAATATGTAGTAATTAATGAAAGAAGTTTAAACACACCATAATCATTTATATATAATTAATTAGTACAATATTGGGAGGTTTTATTTAGGATATTAAAAAAAAAAAAAAGGAATTGAATAAAATGATGAAGAATAATGTGCCGAATTTGACACTTTAAATTTCTTACACATAAGCATGCGTCTAGGGGTTGAAGTTCTAAATTATAGTATATCAATTAACGATTGAAAATCAATAGGTTGAATAAGACTAAACTTTAATTTGGATGCCGATTATGTTTTTTCAAGTTTATATAAAGTAAAAGAATTGAATTTTGGAAGCCAGGAGTGTGTCAATTGTTTTATAATTCGTCCGGTCAAACCACGGCGAGTTGGCCGGCGTACAAGGTATTAATCTCTTCGTCTCGTCGAATAGTACAACTTTCCTTTTTGTTTCACTCCATTTCGTTGAGTATTGAAAAAATTATACTCATTGGAATCTTACCCAGTTTCCGGCGACCGCAGTGACTTTCGAGGCATTTTCCGGCCAAACCACGACGAGTCAGACGTCGTGTGAGATACCATTCTCTTCGTCTCTTCGAGGGCTACAACTTTCGTTTTTGTCTTGCTTGATTTCGTTGAGTTGTGACAAAGTTATGGCCGTTTAAAGTGGGTGTAAATTTTCGGCCGAAATTCTGATTTTCTCTCCCATTGGGCGAGTCCATCGCCCATGCGAGGGCAGTGAGCAAGCATGCAGTACTATAAAACCCACATTCCCCTGCTGAGAAAGGCATAGCTTGTTCGGCCTTTGGGCTATGATCAAGTGAAGTATGTGTTGAGTTTTCTCAACATATTTAAGTATTTTTTAGTATTATGTTGCGATGTTATCGATAATTTCGAAAATATCGCGATATTATCAATAATATCGCGATATTTTAACGAAAATCCTTTGGATAGTTAAAAAAAGATCGAACTTCCAAAAAAACGATAATATCGGCGAAATATCGCCGATATTATCGATTTTTTCTTCCATGTGGGAGACATAGTCTATATACATGGGATGGAAATCTATATTGATAGATTTTAGGATATAATTGGATTATATCAAGCCCTAAATATAGACAAAAGATGATAGGAAGTTTCTCATATGATGATGAACTTCAATCAAAAGGACAACTCTAGTGAGACTAAGAAGTTGCTCTTCTCAAAGAGAACATGCTCTTTGACTCCCAAAGAAATAATGCGTAAATAGAATCCTTTATGCGTAAGCAGAAAGGTGATTTATGTATTTCATATTGTATGAAAAACATTGATATGAATTGTACCTAGAACGGTACAAGACGATATCAGTGCAAGCTCAGGATCAGAACCATGGCAACTGTCAAGTGAGTCCTTAAGTATTTAAGAAATACTAAAGGATAAATTCCTCAAAGATCGAGGAAGAATTAGAGTAACGTAATGGAAGCGTAAATGTATTAGATTATGAATCTAATCCATCATTGGATGTTTCTTCATTATGAATGAAGAGATAAACAAATATCTCTTTATTATGACTAAAGAGATATTTGGATGGAAACATTAAAGTAATGACTTTAGTGTGTTCCATTATGAATGCAAAATATATTGCCATATAGAAGTATACAACAATGTTGTTTGGATGGAAAAGTTCATTTATGAACTCTCTATTCGGTTCCAACCAGAAAGTGTCTCTAGTGTACCGACACTACGATACTAATGGGGCGATAGCTCAAGCCAGGGAATCAAGGTCTCATCAAGATCCGAACTCAAATGAGAGACTGAACCACATGATTAAGAATCATGTATAATGGTGACGTCGTTATTCTCAAGGTTGCTTCTATGGATAACATATAGATATCCATTGTCTAGGCCTACTACTCAGCCATTTTTGAAATGACTACAGAAGAGGTATCATCACTGATGACCAAGCTGATTGGCTCTAGTGCAAGTGGGAGATTGTTGGAAATGTGCCCTAAAACCAATCATATGATGATACTTTACGGACATTTCACATGTTAAACTAATCTAGTTTAATATCAAGGGCAAAGATTATTGTTTTAAGCTGTCTCATATAAATGTTATATGCTTAAACGATAAGTCCAAGGAATATGTAATTAGGAGTATGTAATTTAAAGAAGTTAGATTCATGAGACCATTCTCTTTCGTATACATATCCTAAACGTTCCTGATCATAGGATTGCCAATTGGGCATTGACAGTCCGTTAAGATCAGTATGTGCTATGTCTTCTCTCAAGGAGAATGACTGGTCTCGAGTCATTGGTGTGACTGACACTAAGACAAGCATGTAGGTGCTCAATAACGAATGAGTCCACTGAACACAATCAACGAGGAGTTCTCATACTCATGTCACATGAGAACTAATGGTTGGGATAATGCAAAGTAATCCTTTGACCTGATGCATCATAGTTGTCTTGTGGTTAGGTCCTTGATCTTTGTTTATGTCAAAGTCACTCCATTCGCGGGTGTCCACGGCATAGTTGGGGTTAAGCCACTTAGCCATGGAGGCAAGTGAATGCGCAACAAGGGATCTCTAACCTTCAAACCGTTTGAGGGAGTATACTCTATGATATGATTAAGAATCTCTGGCTAGAGTATGAATGAGATTTAGGAAGTCATTCCAAATCACATTCGAGGTAATCATATAATTAAATGAATCACATTGGATAGTCGACATGAATAAACTATCAAACCAAACAATGTGGTCAAGAGTATTGTATTAGAGAAAGACCGTATTGAATTTGTAATCCTAAACTGAATAGGTTCTCCACCTCTTCTGATTAGCTTGGGTAACCATGATATGCTGCTAGGTGTCACTCATGGTTTGTGGAAGCCCTAAACGTGTATAAACACTAAAGGGAGAATTGAAAGTAAGTTTCAATTCACAATCGATTTGAAAGTGTTCTAATCGCCCACTGCCTCGCTAAAAGGAACCTAATGGATCGTACACCGTGTAAGGTAGAGATTGAAGAAACAACGGAGATGAGTAAGAATAATTAAATGGTTTAATTATTTATGGCAAGGATTAATTAATATGTTAATTAATCAAACGAATAAGTTTGTTAAAGACCTCGGGATAGTATTGGACCTTAAGGCCCAATGGGCTTTGAACGTCAAGTCCATGGACTTAAGTTGTCTGACAACTTAATGAATAATGATTCATAAAGGCCCAATTAGCCCAATAATACCCTAAAGCCGGCCATTTAGAGATGGAGTGGGTTTTGGACTTATTTACAAGTTTGCCACTCCAATGAATTAATGTATAAATATGACTTTATAGCCAAAATTCATTAAGGGGTTTTCTTTTGGGGAAAGGATGAGAACACAAGCTCTCATTTCTCTCTAAAGTGGCCGGCCTCCTTGGAGGGTTTAGCTAGAAATCCTACTACTCCAAGGTCACTCATTTCTTCTCCAATCTAACCTTGGTGAAGAGACTTAGAGGTTCTCAATTTTGGGAACTTGGAGAACCATTTCATCCATCCAAATCCATAGATCTAAGATGCAAGGAATGTAGGCCCTCTCTTTGGGTGATTAGCCTTTGCTTATGCAAAGAGGAATCTACAAAGGTATAATTTCTCAACTAACAAATGTTGTTTTAAGTTGAGTCAAGGTTCACCAATCTACTAGGCTTTGAATTTCATGGTTAATGTTTTGTTTTTAAGTGCATACAAGCATGATTCCGCCTTTTAATTGTTAATTGCATGCTATAGATGTTGCTTAAATGAACATGTCTTTCACCAAATTTCCTTCACGGATACCACAGACCACTTTTTCAAAGTGATCTGACAAGGTTAAAACATGTGAAGCTTGCAGCTCCCACCACATTGCTATGACCAAGAAGGGTAAAGGAATATCATTACTACTTGTTGTTGGGGAAACTCCTATATATGTCGACCTCTATCCTCCATGGAGAGGCAAACTTGCAAAAATGCTCAACCCTTTATCATATCTGAGAGGGCACTCTCAACGAAGCCTCTCGAAATACTCAGCTTTCTTTTCCCCCAATAATACCTTTGCAAACCAACCACACCAGAGCAAGAGTATCTCATATCATCAGGGTCAAAAACAAGAGTATCCCATATCATGCTTTTTCCCTATCTTTTCCTTTGTCTTTGCTCTTACCTGCAAGACAAGGAGAAAGAAAGCAATCAGTCGGAACCTGAAATCAAACTTCTGATCTGGAACTGATTGCCCGAAACCTTTGCCTGGTTGCTCACCTAGCATTGCTCTCGAGTACTCATCCTCAACTGTTGTCAAGGTCATGAATTCCTTCAGCAAATACCTCAGAACAGTTGATACGATACTGGCTATTTACACTGAAGCTGCCAAGCATGGATGAGTCGCTGAGAAGTAGTGCTCTGAAAGACCATTTAAATGCAAAGGTTGCGCGCCACTTTTACTATGCAAATGATTGAAGCAGAAGGTTTAACATGAGCTGGAACATATCACTATAGCACGATACCCTTCCTGCAGAACCGCATAATCTAGACGGATTAGTCTAAATCAAATCCAAGCTCAGCATCGCTGCCCTATCCGAAGAGCTCAAGAAACTTTAACAACCTTTCGCTGACACCGTCGCCAAAGAGCAAAGCCTGGCTATACCACATTCACTACTTTGTCAACAGTAAAAGTATCCCATATCATCAAGGTCAAACGAACTCCTGATTTGATGGACTTGTTTTGACCCTCAAATTCTTGAGTCGGCCTTATACTCTGGAGGAAACCAGAAAACCCTCCAGCCCAGTTCAAGAATAAGCCTGTGGAAAGTTACTTCTTCAAAAGCAAAAGTATCTCATATCATCTATTCTCCTTTTTCTTCTCTGTATCCTTCTTGCTGCCTGCAAGATATGGAGAATGAGTACAATCAGCTGGAACTCGAAATCAAACTTCTGATCTGGGACTGATTGCTTGGAACTTTGATTGCTTACCTTTTATGTCACCTCTTTCGGCAGATCTCCTAGCTCGGTGACTTGGGGCACTCATACTATATGGTTTGTGTAACACTTGACCAAGCCCGAAACTACAAGTAAGCTTCAAGTGAAAATGATACATTACTTTGTGTGTCAACCTCGGCTAAAAATACATCCATAAAAGCTGCCACTTCTACCTGTGGGGCAGAGGCAAGTGAAAATAATACCACACTTTGGTACTTAGAAGTTTCGTGATTACTCAGTGGCTTGGATCTTGCAAGTCCCCAACCGAGGAGCTTTCTCACTCGGGAACTTAAGGGAGCACTGTTGTACCATACTTGAGCAATCCCGAAACACTGAGCACCGGTCAACGTTATACCGTCAAGGATCCATAAGAGTTTCCTTCCAACCAGGAGGCCAATCACAGCGCGACATGTGTCAACATCAGAGGCCAATCATAGCGCGACATGTGTCAACATCAGAAGCCAACAACAGCACGACACGTGTCAAAGTCAGAACAAAGCTAGAGACTCTCTTCTATAAAAGGAGATCATTCTCTCACAATATTTCCTAATGTCATTTGTACTAAATCATTCACTAGTACTCACTAAAGGAGAGCTTGAACCTATGTACTTGTGTAAACCCTTCACAATTAATGAGAATTCCTCTACTCCGTGGACGTAGCCAATCTGGGTGAACCATGTACATCTTGTGTTTGCTTCCCGGTCTCTATCCATTTGCATACTTATCCACACTAGTGACCGGAGCAATCTAGCGAAGCTCACAAACTTGACACTTTCTGTTGTACCAAAGTCCTCATCGATTTTGTGCATCAACAAAATGAACTGTAGTTCAAGCGATTAAAAATATACACTTTTGTGTGATGATCCGTCCTCAATTTCACAATTTTATAAATTTTAAAAGTGTAAATTCACGAAAATGCCTCTACAATAGAGATTATTGACTTTCGTTGACTGTCATTTTGTGAGACGCATGGATTATTATTTTATCGCACTCTCAGCATACGCAATGGTACGAATACGTAGATGCAAATGAAATCGAAATCGAAGTTACGATAATGATTTTACGGAGCTAAGAATCCAAGAAATACTTTTGTGAAAAAGTACTATTTTATATTTTATATATTTTTCGAAATGGTTATATTATTATTTTAGTATTTTCTCTTGAATTTCTATCCAATGGGACCCACCAACGTGGGACTCCCTACTCCTTTGCCCCCCCCCCAAATCCCGTGTCCTTTCTTCGCTATCTCCCAGACCTCTCACTTTTCTCCCGACTCCTATTTCTTTCTCTCTACAACTACTAGCGCCGAGGCCGTCCACACACTCACCTTATTCTCTGGCAAGCCACCCCACCATCATCACTCCGGCGAGACGGCCACCGTGACTGCCATGCTTGGAGACTCTCTCTAACTCTCCCGACGAGCTCTCTCTCTCTCTCGGACTCCTCTCCTGCTGCAACATCCGGAGCACCACCTCCGGCCTCACTCGCCATTCCGGCGAGCATCGTCACGAATGATCACTACCTTAAAAACCTTCCGAGTCACGATTCCAAACTAGGCAGAGACCTTTCTTCCCCATTCTCTCTCTACACAGTGGCACCACCACTGTTCATATTTCCATGGCGAGTTCTTGAGTTTTCTGGTGATGGTGAGCCTTGAAACTGACCTAAAGCTTCTTGGATGATGTTTTAGTTCTCGATCCTAACATCTTTAAGGATTTTTGGTGATGGTTGAACACAGAAACTAACTTGGGAACTCCTTTCAATTTTCCAGCGAGGACACCGATTCCGTCTACTATTGGTATATTTCAAACCCTTACTTCATGAGCTTCATTTTTTACTTTTATTTCATCGCAAATGGTTGAGTTTTGAGCTAGTATGGAGCTCAGGATTTTTTGCCCAGAATCCGGCGATCTGCCGGAGAAGAAGAAAAAAAAAAAAAGGAAAAGGGCCTTAAGCCCAAACCCGGTCCAAAATCCTTGGCCCAAACCTTTAGCCCAACCAACCCAATTCTTTGGGCCTGCCGGCCCATTTCTGGATTGAGAATATTCTTAGGAATATTCGTTATGTTGGATTGAGAATATGCTCAGGAATATTCCTTGGAATATTCGTTATAGTTGATCACCGGGGCGTCTCGGTTGACTTTTTGTAAAATATGTCAGGAACCCTTCTTAGCGTATTTCGACACCCTGATCCCAAATTCGCATTCTGTTTTCCCAAATTTAATTGTTTTAGTGGAGTTTTACTAATGGGTTTTAATATTATACCTAGGTGCGATTATTATTGGTGACTTTGGCTATTCTTGTTCGAACGGGTTTGACTCGACGAAGTGATCTGTGGTGGGTCTTTTCCTTTTTATAGTGTATATTTATGGGATAGGATCAAGGGACAAGCATTTTGACAAATATTTTTACATTTCTTTTAAACCTTTAGATTACAAAACATCCAAAGGTCCATATTCATTCATTAAATGACATTGATGCTTAAGTGGATTTTAACTAATATTAAACATAAAAATAAAATTTAAAAAACATAAAATATGGAAGGTAATTAAAAATAAAATTAAAAAGGAAGAAACCCTAGCTTGGCTCATTAGGGTGAGTCGTCTCATGATTTAAAGTCCCTTGTGAAGGGCGCAGTTGTTTCTAGCTTGAACTAGTTTTATTCCTCATCAAAGTGATCTTTGAAGATGCCAGTTGAGAGTTCGAATGCATCTGATCGAGATGCTGAACCATTTGTGGAGGTTGATCTAACTGGACAGTATGGGCGGTATGCTGACCTTCTTGGTCATGGTGCTGTGAAAAGGTTTATAGGGCTTTTGATCAGGAGGAAGGTACAAAGGTGGCCTGGAATCATGTCCGATTGTACAATTATAGTGACGACCCAACACTCATAAATCGGCTTTACTCTGAGGTTAAGTTGTTGAGGCAGTTGAAGAACAAGTATATCATTGTTTGTCACAGTGTTTGGAAAGATAAGGCGCATAGCACTTTGAATTTTATCACTGAGGTGTGCAATTCTGGAAACCTGAGGGGTAACCTAAATTGACAAAACTAAAAAGATTTTGCAAAGCCTAATTTAATCACCCTACATATATGAACAATAATATACGATTTAGGGTTTTGTACGTTTTGCTTACTTAATGAAGATTTAAGAGACTAATAACTTCATTCGTTGTAGAAGACATCAAAATTTCATATGAATTATATGAAAGTTGCAGACCTCATCGTCAAAGAGGGAGATGGAAGTTACAGTTCTTCAAATCAATGGAGTGCTACGTCCTTTCTTGTTTGCACGCTTAAAACTAGGGTTTCTTCCTTTTTAATTTTATTTTTAATTACCTTCCATATTTTATGCTTTTTGAATTTTATTTTTATGTTTAATATTAGTTAAAATCCACTTAAGCATCCATGTCATTTAAAGAATGAATATGGACCTTTGGATGTTTTGTAAACTAAAGGTTTAAAAGAAGTGTACAAATATTTTTCAAATGCATAGTTTCCATTTATGCATTTGAAAAAGAATTTCTTACGTACACCTGGATTAGACTAAAGTTTATAAGAATTAGCGAAATGAAGGAATTTATGAAATATGCTACATCCTATGGGATGCACAGGTATGCTTATAATCTTTGATGCCATAATTATATCTACGGCTATGAATGTTATTAGAACTATCGGACCATTATGGCATGCTTATGTTTATGTAGTTTGCTCAACATTGCTACACCCCGGTGTTAGTGCTCGCCCAGGGCCAAGGTCAGTCTTTCACGTGTATGTTCACCTTCGCACCGCACCCTTTCCTTGGATCCAAGAAGGTGCCAGTCATGTCGTACAAGTTGCATTAGGCAACTCCGACTCGTAGGTGACCGCGAATAACGCTAGTCTTCTTGTGATTGTAGTACTAGAGCGTATATTATGATTACACCCAGTCATGTCGTACAGGTTGCATTAGGCAACTCCGACTCGTGTGCTAGCATAGATTGATGAGCATCAGTTTAGTTGTACAAGTCGCATTAGGCAACTTCGACTTGTGTGCTAGTATAGATTGATGAGCACCTGATTTTACTTATGCTACTGTTGAGATTTTGTGCTAATGGTTGCCATGCTTTTATTTATGAGATATTATGCTGTAATGAATTCTTGAGATTTTGCAGGTTACGGTAAGTATTTTTATACTATACGTAGTAAGTATATTTTGGAAACTATACTTGTTTTACGGCGAGGGATTACGATGTTTTTAGAAAGATTTTTATAAAACTTTATTTTCAGGCTCACTCACCCTTGTTTTTCGCTCCTCCAGGTTCTAGTAGCAGAGCTCTTGTATCAACAAGGATTCTTGGCAAATCTCAGTATAGGTGGCTACCTTTTAGGGTATAATCCTTATCCTATCATATTGTAATTCACTTATGCTTTGACATAATGTGTGAAATGGGTTCATTCCCGCTCACAGCGCACTCTTGTATTTATGCACTTTTAGGTTTAAATTTATTCATGTTTTCCACATCACTACACTTTATGGCTTCGTCACCTTCCAGGTGTCGGTCAACACAATTCGATTCGGAGTCCTAGTGGACATTCCGTGTCGGGGTGTGTCATTTGTATCCAATGTCCTAAGTTTAAATATTCTGATTTTCTTAAGCTTGTTTGATTTCTAGGATTGTAATAGATAACTCATAAAATTCCAGGTACATAAGGATGAAGGTAGAGGTAAATGGTTTTCTTCATTTTGTATAGATATTAATGAAAGTTATATTTTTTTGTCATTTTGGAGGAAATTCGAATGTACAAGTTTTCTGAATGAGTAATTCATCTTTTACTTTAAATTGGATACAAAATTTTCATTTGTTTGTTCAACATACAATAAATATAGTGGGTTATTCATTCAAATTTAATTTTGGACACCAAATGAGAATTTGATCATAGACTTGTTGTGAGTTAGAGAGGGATAAGAAGAATGTCGAATCCGACAACAAATCTCAACTTCCACAATCATATACAATCGAGTACAATTTTGCTCATCACCTTGAGTTCAAATTATTATTTCATACAAATGTGGTACTCACCACCCACAATTTTACCAACACAAAATAAGGAAATTAAATAAAAATAAACAAAAACCACCCCCTTCATAGTATTTATTTATGGGAGTTTTAACAAAACACTTATGGTACTGTTCACTTTTAACGAAAAGCCACATTTTTACCTTTCCCTAGTAGTATTCAATGCACTTTTATTTGTCATTTTTCATTAAAACTAATTTTTTTTTTTTAACTTTTTGGTAGTTTTCCTTTTATTTATTGAGGATTCTCGTTGATCTTAAAGTAAACATAGTAGCCAAACTTCTTGGTCTTGCACTTTGGTGGATTGTCGGCGTTCACAAGCTGTAAATGAAGACCTACAGCGTGGCCTGCTAGCGGCTCCAATGATACTGGCCATGACATTCTTGTCTTGTCCTTGTTTACGGTGGTTATGTGCAGGATACTCTTATACTTTCCATTGCTCATTATATATATCACCACCATTATTTAATTACTCAATCAGGTACTTAATGAATTGACTTATTTAGCTTAATACCCTGTGACTTTTAAAAAATGAGGTTTGGCGTTTGGGCTATTGTTGATAAATGCATGGAAGTGACAGAAATTTGGGACCATTTTCTGTAGGAGCACCGTAATACACGATGGAATGATTGTTTATAGTATCACCTAAATATGTTTGTCTGCTCATGTGGGACCATGATTTTTTAGGGTCAGAGTAAGGTTGAACAGAATATTGTTATCTCAAGAGTTCGATCATGGACTCACTACCAACTCCGAGTGGAGCTGTATCAGACGGAGAAGGGTGCCACCATCACTCTACTATGGGACCCTAGGCGGAGTCCTAGCGACTCCAACAGATGACCACACTTGTTTTGCAAGACATGTGATGTGATATGGATATGGAAAGAATCAAATCCTATAAGTCTTGGAGTCCCTACAATCTAGGGATACGCATGCTCCGCAAGTAATCACAACTCCTAAGAAGATGCAATATCTACTCACTAATATCCTCTAGGATTCTCCCAGCTTAGAACGAGGATTCTATCCTAAAAAGGTCTCTCTCTCACGATATAAATACACCTGTTTAGGGTTCATCTACGGTAACGCAATCGCCGCTCATGGTTTGCTTGAGTCTAAAATCATTCATTAACTTGACTATCGAAGAGCTTTTTGTAGGTTGCTTAGGTTTACTTGAATTTGTGCCCAACCGCCGCTCACGGAGGTGCGTATATTTGGTTTCAATAATTAGTGCTTTCATTAAAAGAAAACTCATATGCCTCTCGACCAGACCACTCTGCTTTATGGATACCACGTCCAAAAGATCGCTGTTTGGTTAAACCGTATACCCGAATAGAGAAGAAGCCTCTTTCATCGACTAGGTTTGGGACAACGTCCTGAAGGTACACAAGTCAGTAAAAGCGCTTAAGAGGCACCTACAAGTCAGAGAAAGGGTGAAGCTCGCTAGGCTGAATGAAAAGATGAAAATTGTAAAAGGTACCTTCACCTGATTTGAAAATTCTACTGTTCGTGCTCCCCTTGGAACGACAGATTCACAATAGTTGATCTTGGAAGCCCTCTCGACAGCGTAATTGGTAAGACTATGGGAAATTCCGAGACTACTGCCTCCCTAACATCTAGGCATGAAGTCCATCCTGGCATTAATCATATAAGGAGAAGACAATAGTATTTCAAGAAAGCGCAGAAGGGAAGGAAAATGACCCGGAGAAAACGCCAGATGAAAGATCCCTCAACCAGGCCATAAATTGTTTACCCACCATCCAATAGCACTTTCGCCATCAGGTTGCAAATCAAAGACACAATGGTCGGCAAAGTTCTAATCAATAACGGGTCGGAAGTCAACATCCTCTTCAGGAGGCAGCTATAAGGATTAGCTTCTTAGATGAAATCAACTTATGAAGGTCCATTGTCCAAACCCTTAATGGAACCCCGCTTAACACTATAGGGACAATACATTTCATGGTTTAAGGAACATCTGATGACTTTCCATGTGCTAGATAATTTGCCTCTATACAACGCTATCCTCGGCCGAGAATGGTTACATGCCTGGGAAAAGTCCCCTTTAAAGATAGAATCCAGCCTCGCTACTTCGAATTGACACCAAGCAGCAAAAGGTTCAATGACAGAGAAACTAAAGGACTTGTGTCGACGGATGAAACCCTTGTTGAAGAAAGAAAATCAAAACTCTTGTAGGCATTTCCAAGTGACCTAAAACAAAGTAAATCTCACATGAAATACATGCGATTTGATTACCTTCCCGAGATATATAGGCAGTCCTCTCCAGACCCAATCACAACACTGCCGTCTGTGCAAAGATAAGTCCATGGAGAAATCATCTCCCAACACCCCCATCATAGGCTTATCGTCAAAAGTGATCCCTGATGTAAATTTTTACATATATCATATTTTGTTTAGAACTACATCGGTGATTTGATTCTCCATCTCAAAAATATGTAGGCAATCATTCTCGGATTCAATCACACCCTCTTGTCAATCAATTTTACTTCGATCATGAATAAAGAGCATTTGTTTGTCTTAAATACGTATTCTTTTCTTTATTTTTTCGATGATGCAGGGAGTACCCTGCTCGTTCAAAAATAGGGCCCAAAATTTGAAAACTTCACACGAATACAAGTCTAAAAACATTCAAAGTTGCACTATCATAGGAGCCTTCTTTAGCCCATAGAATGTCTAGCAGCTTGTTAGACTCGAACAAGAATAAGTACAATAACTACTGGCGGGCTACGGGCACGGGAACATTGCACCTTGACCTAGAAATCCAATGCACCATCCAGTCTTCGAAAAGTTTATGCAACCAGCAAGGTTGTGGGTTATAACATTCCAAACTCGGGCTCTACACATTCGAAGGAATAGTCGACAAGGCGATCTGGAACTTATCTAAGGGTGGCTTTGAAATCCGACCCCGAGTACGACTACTTATATCCCAGACTAACTTACTAAGTCAAGTAAGTTTTCCAACACCAAGTGTTAGTAGGTTCAAATGGGGCATTCAGACTAGGCAATTCCCAAGAGGAATTTTATTCCAATGGAGCTCCAGAATGCAAAAATGCTTTGGTCGAGCCAACCAAAGTAGTTCGATCATAAACATTCAAGTTCGACGCATAGGGTCTGACAAAAGGATTCAAAAAGCATTTCCGACTCACATGTTGACGACCATGTATCCAAAGAACTTTTGTGTAAGATTCACTAGAAATGAACATGCAATACGGACTAGGGAAAACTCTTTGTGGCACCACATTGTAAGTTTTGAGGTAATCGACCTCTGCTTCTACGATGCTATCAAGCATAATTTGGACCTCTTATATCTGATGAATGTATTTCAATAAGTGTAGGAGCAAGAGTTTTCTCATGGGTTTAATGTCTAATTCCTAATACCAGAATAAGGTGGTATTCCAGTTATCACGATGAGAATACTTTATGAATACAAATATTGGGAGGCAACGTTCCCCTGAATCAATGTTTCCAAGGGGAGCTGATGAGCTCTGTCCCGAACCTATAAACTTACTCGTATCTGCTCCATCACTTATTTCTTAAATAAAGTTCGTTTACTTTAGAGAAATTTATCGGATTAAGATTTCCTCCCCAAGTAGAGAAAGAAATGAAAGAAAAATCTTAGTATTACGACAAAAAGTTTGCGAAAGGGACAATCTCCCTTCCTACACAGGAGCAAGTGCAAATTAATCTTCTCTCGGGACATCTTTTCCCTTGAATGGAGTAAAGGATTCACCAGGGGCATCAGGTGCCGGATTACCTTTAAGATCACATTCCTCTTTCTCCACTTCTAAATCCGACATCTCCTCCAACAAATGTTGCGGATGAGGAAAGTATATGTGTTTGATCTTCTCATAAACTCTGAAGACGCTCCAACCCTTAGGGTGATCTTGCTGGGCGTAATTGGTAAGGAATCTGACGTCGAACCCTTCTACAAGTAACCTCTTCTGATCTTTCTGGAATGCATACATCTTAGAGGAAAACCTATTAGTAAGCTGCTGAAAGTTCGCAATGGGCTTGTTATCATTGTGATCGACCTCTTGGCATAGATGCTCGACCTCTTTTTTTTTAAGAGCTTCCTACTCTTTAGCCCAAACATTCTGTTTTGAAGCTAACACACGCTCCGACTCTTATTTCAAGACAACGAGAGCCTAGTCCGCCTCCGCCTTGGCATGCCTTTCTAGCCTCAGCTCGTCTCTAACCTTCTAAAAAATTTCCTTGTAAGCCTTGGCCTTTACCTCTTTAACAATAGCTAGATCAATCTACCGAATTATCTCTTCATCATGAGTGGTATTCGAGGCTCGCTGCCTGGTATGCGCATTCTTTAAGTTCTTCTGATTGGGATAGCAATCGTCATTCTCTCCCTATTTGTAATCCGTTTAAGTTTCTAGATCCGTTTTACTTGTCTAAACAGGGCGACCTTTGTCCACACATTAACCTAATACGAGGGACACATATCAACAAAAAGAAATGGAGGAGAGAAATTCAGGTACCTTATAATGACTCTCGTAACACCGCATCATGACACCTTTAAGAGAAGTGTAAGCTCCCTTGAAATTGGCAGTGGCAATCACAACCCCAAGCAACGCCCGAGCATAATGTGTTTTGAAGACCATTGGCATCAGAAGGAAGAACAACTAGATCAACTAAAGGCCGAATCACAAAGGAATGACGAGTTGTTCCCTTGGACCACGATGGGGAAATCGACATAGAACCATCATGGCAGGAAGGTTCATATATAGGCATTTGCAGTGGACGGACAAAAGTTGACGTCGAGGAAATGAAAGGCATAACAATTTCATATGACACGAACATAAAACTTGCTGGAAGAACCAAAAGATGACAGTTGGTTCTGACTTTGACAATCGGGGTAACACCATAGATAAATGGATAGGAGGTGAAGTAGGCGGCTCACTTGCTACGGATAGAGGGGCAGATACAGTAAAGGTTGGTGGCGTCAGAACAGCAACCCACCTATTTTTCGAATAGGGGTTTTTTCCTCTTCTCCAAGACCTTTAGAGTGGATATTCCTAATCAACAATTGGGGCTAAGGAGTTGCAACCAATGAGTGAGAAGAACTGTTAGGATGTTTCCACTTATTTGGGATAGGTGACAAGGTCCATGCTAATTTAAAGGAACGAGTCATTCTATGAGCACTACGAGCATCAAACCACTTTGGCTTTTTTATAGGGAATCTTGAACAATGAAATGTGTCTATATCTTTCCCACGGTTGTCCAAGTGCTAAGTGGAGAACAATCATTTCCAATTGCTATAAACGGTCCGAGGACGAAGCCGGATCTGGAGTCCGCTAATATCTCCCTCCTAAGCTCTGTTAACAATTAGTATGTCTTTGAACCAATCCTTGTCGTGATAGGGGATGTCTTGAATGTATGTCTTCCAAGCCAGACTAGCTATAGCCGCAAAATAATAATGGCCATCTATAAACACGAAAAATTTGTATCGAATGAAACGAGAACACGTGTACAAAGTAGATTTGTATTGGTTTGAATTTGTAGGGTTACAATCTCTGTTTACAATTTTCCTCTGATTCAGTCTTCAAATTTGGTGTAGATGGTTGATTGTTGATCCAAGGGTCGCGATTACTTCAAGTTTTAAGCTTGAAATCAATGTGTAGACGATATTTGCTTCAAAGATGCGGCAAAGATGATGTTGATTCAAGGGTCTTGGTGACTTGATCTTGAATAGAACGTCGTTACAAGTTTATGAGCTTGCAACAAAGTCTTGAAGGAATCGGCACGAGTGCTTATTGATTCTTCAAGATAAGTGCTTTGGCTTTGGTCAAGAGAAAGCCTCGGCTTTGATTGAGTGTTCTTCGAAGAGAGTTTTCATAGCGTATTAGTCTTCAAAGATTTGGCAAAGGTTCTTTTGAATGCAAGAATTTTATGACCCCTATGCTTGTGGGAGGACCTTGTATTTATAGGCTTCTCAAGGCTTGCCTTTGTGTGGATTTGGCCTTTATTTGTGTCTTGATTCGTCCATGGGAGAATTTAGGCATGTTTTGTGTCTTGATTGGACCATGTTATGAGTCCTTGGTGCCTATTTAGTGAGCAATCTTCAATTTTTGCTTGTTTTATGAAGATGCCTTAACTTTCTTTCCGATTTTATGACCAATCTAGACCCTTTTGCCGAATTTAAAGGGTGTTTCTCCCTTGTGCCGATTTTTGGGAAGGTTTTATACTTCCCTTGCTTGATTTATGCCACATGTCATTGATGACTTGTCCATTTGTGACGAGTCATATGCCACGTGGAGCTTTGTGATGCACATTTTGTATGCAACGAAATTTACATGTCTACAAATGCCTCCACTGAAAAAATAATTTGTGAAAACTAGTTCATTTGAGCAACATCTATACATGCAATTAACAATTAAAGGCTAATCACCCATGGGAATGTGTAGATTAGATTTTGGTTGTAATTTGATATGATCAAATGTTGTAAAAGAGCATAAGCTCTTCTTTACTTTAAAGTAATTTGTTTTGATCAAATGTTGTAAAAGAGCATAAGCTCTTCTTTACTTTGAAGTACTCATTTCTTGTTTTATTTGATATGCATGAAATTGGAGTAGTTGGGTCTCACGCCCAATACGAAAAACACGCCTTAATATGATTAAACGCGTAACTAAAATCAATCACCATCCCTAGACCGAGATTCAACACTAGGCTCATGTTGGATCTAATCAAAGGTTCATAGTCATCCTAAGGCCCAAAGGCAACTATATAGTCCATCAATGAATGCAAACCTTATGTTAGTAGTACCATATACTCTTGCTTTAAAAACCGTTTTACAAGCATAGTGGGAGTATTATATACAACTAAATCAATCAAATAGACCAATAGTTGTAATAGGACCAAATTGTTTTAATAAGATTAAAATGCATGCTTATATGTGATGAGACCTAAAACCCTCAACCAAACCATTATTAAGTTGATAAGCGTGAAAGTGCTTTGAACACTCTTTCGTGGCCTTCCACCGTGGTAGGCTCCGATCGTTTGTGACTCGTACATCGACTTCACCCTATCATGGGGGAGTACAAAGTGCATGCTTACACTCAGGAGGAGTTCTATATGCATACATGATGTTGTGAAGGTAGGCAACGAGAATGATCAACATCATATCATTGTGAGGTTATTCTTGAACCCCTACTCAAACTTGCATGGTGGGAATGACTTAACTAAGTGCAATGGAGCCAACATCATATCATTGTGAGGCTTCATTCTCTAGAGGCCAAATAAGATGGGTACTTGGAAGAGATGCAAATGAGTAAGTGTACTCTCTCATTATTATTGATGCTAGCCAACATCATATCATTGTGAGGTGGGCTTGGTAATGGTGAGTCTCCCATACCCTACTTACAGTTTCCTCCAAAACTTGCGAATTCCGATGAGGGATATGGAATTTGCCAAAAATAGTGGCCGGTGCTATTTGATTTAAAGACCCGGATCAAATCGCTTAAAATCAATCAATTTATATTCGTTATGTATTTGTTTACTGATATATTTGCAAACGTTATCCAAAACTTGACAAAGAAAAGCCGAATGCTTGAGTTTCCGGACTTGGTACCACAATCCCATAGATTGTCTTTAATGGCTTGTATATGTACCTAAGTAGTCTCATCCTCACAATCTTCCTATTGATAATGTATCATTGGAAGAACATGTTAGATAAGTCTATCATAAAGAGGACAACACTTTTAATGTCATAGTTCTTCACTTACAAATCGTTGTATGGAGAAATAAGAGTTGCTTTGAACAACCCTTAGTTAATGCAAACATTAGTGCTTGTTTCTTTGTTAAATGAACAAAGAACTTGAGAAGAAAGCACAGGGGCATGGACACTTTATGTGCCATGATTCTTCACTTACAAATTGTTGTATGAATGAGAGTTGCCTTGAACAACTCTTGAAAGTTTGTAATTATGTTTAGAACATAATGGTTGGTTGACAAAAATAGTCCATCAACATGGACTTATGATGATTTTGAATCATTGAGTGTTGAAGTGTGAAACCACTTCACGAGACGGAAACTAGGCAAGGACTTCACTTTTGTGTCCCTATCCAAATGGTTCACTAAGTTTATTGTAAACTATATAGTGAACAATAACCACACGCTCTCCAAATTGTTTGATGTGTATAACACAATTGAAATAAGTTTCAAGAGAGATAGTGGAAGTTTAGGGACCATGACTATTGTAGTCAAAGGAGAAGTCAAATGAAGAAAGCGAAATAACTCCAAGGGAACAAACTTTCTTTATGAAAGGATGGACATTGGAAGGGGTATTTGCAAGAAATGTTTTGCAAGTGTCAAGAACACACCTTTCGAAGGTGTTGTAAATTGTTCTTGAATAGTTCAAAACAGTTGGTTCTTCTACTTGAATGCTTGATTCCGTATTAGTAACTATGTTTTACAATCGTTGTAAAAGTGTGGCTAATAAGAAGTAGAAGATTAATGAGAGAAGAGAAAGTACTTCACATTCGGAACGTGAATCAAATATAGATCTCTGCGAAAGCATGTAGTACTTACTTCCTCATATGAACTACCAAACAAAATGGAAAAACAAAGATTGTCTTTACATTCCAATTTGAATAAAGGAACTTAATTCCGTATGAGAAATGGATGAATGTTTTGTTTGACAAAACATTGTTCTTTATTAATGAATGATTAGTTGACAAAACATTGTTCTTTATTAATGAATGATTAGATTATTGTAATCTAATTGATTATCTCTATAGTAGAGATGATATGGTAATGTTAACTGTTTAGAATATAACGATGCTTAAAACCCAAAAGGTTGCAAGGTAGTGACTAATCCCAACTGAGTTGTGATACCTCTAAAACATAAATTACGAGTTGGTCATAGATGGATTCTTTGGATCGTTAGATCCGGATCCAATGCCTTCTTGTTAAAATTGTATAGAGGCAAAATGTTTGAATCTTTATTCTTTTGGAAAGGAAGAAAGAATCACAAAGTTGTTGAGGTTAATTCACTTAGATGTTAGTGGCACTTGTCCACAAGATAATACTACTCATGTTGTATGACATTCACCGAAGATCGCTCTCGGTTGGACTATCATTTATTTTGAATAAACACAAGTCCGAATACTTTGCAAAAGGTTTCAAAGAATTCAAGAAATGTAATTTGATGAGTAAGATGTCTAAAGTATTTACCTCCTTAGATTTGATCCAAGGAAAGGTAACACTTTAGAACAGTTTCCTTGAAAGATATCAAGGAAAGAAGCATCATAAGATAATGGATTTCCCCATTAAGGGAAGAACGAACTCGAATAAGATTTAGTTCGTTGGATATTATCAATTACCCATATATATAGGATATATACTTCTAAGACAATATGATTGTCAATTAGAAGATCTTCCAAAATTTTCATGACTCCATAGGATGTAGTTGGAAAGAAAGATAAGTCTTAATCGTGCTAAGATTTGGGGTTGTGTGCTACTAAGCAATATTTGTTTAAAAATTATCTTGTGGGTATCCTTAAATTAACATTTGGATATCACTTCTATAAACCAACTAACAAATGTTGTTTGTTAGGTAGTTCATTGTAATCCTACACTAGGATTTGCCTAAGATAGAGCAAATGAATGAGGGATAGAACTCAAAGAATGGGTTCTTTGAGAGACAAGATAGTGATCAACAAATATAACAACCTAGTTCCTATACCACAAGCTCCAAGGTAGTCGAGAAGGATTTATAAAATGTCTCAGTTGAATGGTTTGAACTTTATGATTATGTCATAGAGTTACACCTCTTAATTCGAAAGAAATAAGAATGAAAATCCTTATGACTACATTGAGTGTATATACGACATATACTCAAGGAAATGGTAAAGTACCATTTGACCCGAAATAATGAAACCTTTATAGCTAATTGGTAGCTTAAGGTGACTACAATCAAAGAGATTGGTTGACTTTGAAGAAACCATCTTTGACGTAGTCTTGGTTTCAATTAATTCGAAGATTGCTAGCTACAACTAAATGGTGATTCAATGTTTGGACATAACATGGGTTTCCGAAACCATTATTAAGATAGTCTTGATAATATATGTCTAAAACTATGAATCACAAGACATGTAAGTTGTAGAGATCCATCCATCATGGATCTTAGCAAGCTAGTGGGAGCTATAAGCGTCTTATGAGAAAGATCAAATCAATTGATTTCTCATAAAGATGTAAATGAATCTTTTGTTTACTAAGTTTACAAAAGATTAGTGGGAGTTAATCATGTTCCTAAAAATTTAACATATGTATGATATATTAATTTTGGAAATGAAAAGAATACTTCTTCGTTAAAATTATGACTTTAAACATTCTATAACGATATAATGTATATGGGAGACATAGTCTATAAACATGGGATGGAAATCTATAATGATAGATTTCAGGATATAATTGGATTATATCAAGCCCTAATGATAGACAAAAGATGCTAGGAAGTTTCTCATATGATGATAAACTTCAATCAGAAGAACAACTCTAGTAAGACTAGGAGGTAGCTCTTCCCAAAGGGAACGTACCCTTTGACTCCCAAAGAAATAATGCGTAAATAGAATCCTTTATGTATACGCAAAAAGGTGATTTATGTATTTCATATTGTATAAAAAACGTTGATATGAGTTGTACCAAGATCGGTACAAGACGATATCAATGCAAGCCCAGGATCAGAACCATGGCAACTGTCAAGTGAATCCTTAAGTATATGAGAAATAATAAAGGATGGATTCCTCAAGAATGAGGAAGAATTAAAGTAGCGTAATGGAAACGTAAATGTATTAGATTATGAATTTAATCCATCATTAGATGCTTCTTCATTATGAATGAAGAGATAATCAGATATCTCTTTATTATGACTAAAGAGATATTTGGATGGAAACATTAAAACTAATGACTTTAGTGTGTTCCATTGTGAAACATTAAAAGTAATGACTTTAGTGTGTTCCATTGTGAATGCAAAATATATTGCCATATAGAAGCTTACAACAATGTTGTTTGGATGAGAAAGTTCATTCATGAACTCTCTATTTGGTTCCAACCAGAAAATGTCTCTAGTGTACCGACACTACGACACTAATGGGGCGATAGATCAAGCCAGGGAATCAAGGTCTCATCAAGATCCGAACTCAAATGAGAGACTGAACCACATGATTGAGAATCATGTATAATGGTGACGTCGTTATTCTCAAGGTTGCTTATATGGATAACATATAGATATCCATTGTCTAGGCCTACTACTCAGCCATTTTTGAAATGACTACAAAAGAGGTATCATCACTGATGACCAAGCTGATTGGCTCTAGTGCAAGTGGGAGATTGTTGGAAATGTGCCCTAAAACCAATCATATGATGATACTTTACGGACATTTCACATGTTAAACTAATATAGTTTAATATAAAGGGCAAATATTATTGTTCGAAGCCGTCTCATATAAATGTTATACTCTTAAACGATAAGTCCAAGGAATATGTAATTGGGAGAATGCGATCTAAAGAAGTTAGATTCATGAGACCATTCTCTTTCGTATACATATCCTAAACGTTCCTAATCATAGGATTGCCAATTGGGCATTGACAGTCCGTTAAGATCAGTACGTGCTATGTCTTCTCTTAGCGAGAGTGACTAGTCTCAAGTCATTAGTGTGACTGACACCAAGACAAGTACGTAGGTGCTCAATAGCGAATGAGTCCACTGAACACGATCAACGAGGAGTTCTCATACTCATGTCACATGAGAACTCATGGTTGGGATAATGCAAAGTAGTCCTTTGACCTGAGGCATCATAGTTATCTTGTGGTTAGGTCCTTGATCTTTGACTATGTCAAAGTCACTCCATTCGAGGGTGTCCACGACATAGTTGGGGTTAAGCCACTTAGCCATGGAGGCAAGTGAATGCGCAACAAGGGATCTCTAACCTTCAAACCGTTTGAGGGAGAATACTCTATGATATGATTAAGAATCTCTGGCCAGAGTATGAATGAGATTTAGGAAGTCGTTCCAAATCACATTCAAGGTAATCATATAAGTAAGAGAATCACATTGGATAGAAGACATGAATAAACTATCAAACCAAACAATGTGGTCAAGAGTATTGTATTAGAGAAATACCGTATTGCATTGTAATCCTAGACTGAATAGGTTATCCACGTCTTCTGATTAGCTTGGGTAACCATGACATGCTGCTAGGTGTCACTCATGGTTTGTGGAAGCCCTAAACGTGTATAATCACTAAAGGGAGAATTGAAAGTAAGTTTCAATTCACAATCGATCGTTAAGAGTAACAATCGCCCACTGCCTCGCTAAAATGAACTTAATGGATCGTACACCGTGTAAGGTAGAGATTGAAGAAACAACGGAGATAAGTAAGGATAATTAAATGGTTTAATTATTTATGGCTATGATTAATTAATATGTTAATTAATCAAACGAATAAGTTCGTTATAGACCTAGGGTTAGTTTTTGGCCGCAAGGCCCAATGGGATTTGAAAGTCAAGCCCATTAACTCAAGTTGTATGACAACTTGATTAAACAAAGGGCTTGAAAGCCCAATAAACCCTTAAGGCCGGCCAAATAGAGGAAGGTAGTGAACTTGCTTTAATTGCAAGTTTGCCACTCCATTGTGAGGTGGTATAAAGGCAACTTTATAGCCATTTCATCTTTAGGGTTTTCTTTTAGGGAAAGGATAAGAACACAATGCTCTCATTTTCTCTCTAAGAGGCCGGCCCCCATGGAGGAGATTAGCTAGCAATCTCTCATCCTCCAAGGTCACTCATCTTCTTCCTCAACCATCCTTGGTGTCGGAACTTAGAGGTCTCCAACTTTGGGGACTTTTGGAGAAGCCAATTCTTCCATCCATATTCAAGAAGGCATGGAGCCAAGAAGCAAAGTTCCTCCATCCACATCCATGGAGCCAAGGAGTAAGGTGACAAAGGAAAGAAGGCCCTCACATGGGTGATTAACCTTTGCTAAGCAAAGAGGTGCTTCAAAGGTATAAAGTTTCTCAACTCACTTTGTTTTGAGTTGAGTCTTGGTTCACCCTTCTAGTAGGCTTTGAATTTCATGGGTAATGTTTTGTTTTTGAGTGCATACAAGCATGATTCCGCCTTTAATTGTTAATTGCATACCATAGATGTTGCTCAAATGAACATATTTTTCACAAAATTTCCTTCAGATGGATCTCTACAATTTACACGTTTTGTGATTCTTAGTCTTAGACATATATTATCAAGACTATCTTGATAATGGTTTCGAAAACTCATATTATGTCCAAACATTGAATCACCGTTTAGTTGTAGCTAGCAATCTTCGAATTAACAGAAACCAAGACTACGTCAAAGATGGTTTCTTCCAAGTCAACCAATCTCGTTGATTGTAGTCACCTTAAGCTACCAAGCTATAAAGGTTTCACTATTTCGGGTCAAATGGTACTATACCATTTCCTTGAGTATGTGTCATATATACACTCAATGTAGTAATAAGGATTTTCATTCTTATTTCTTTCGAATTAAGAGGTGTAACTCTATGACGTAGTCATAAAGTTCAAACCATTCAACTGAGACGGTTTATAGATCCTTCTCGACTACCTTGGAGCTAGTGGTGTAGGAACTAGGTTGTTATATTTGTTGATTATCATCCTGTCTCTCAAAGAACCCATTCTTTGAGTTCTATTTCTCGTTCATTTCCTCTTAGGCCAATCCTATTGTAGGATTACAATGAACTACCCAACAAATAACATTTGTTAGTTGGTTTATAGAAGTGATATCCAATGGTTAATTTAAAGATATTCCACAAGATTGTTCTCAAACAAATATTGCTTACTAGCACACAACCCCAAATCTTAACATGATTAAGACTTGTCTTTCTTTCAACCTACATCCTATAGAGTCATGAAAATTTTGGAAAATCTTCTAATTGACAATCATATTGTCTTAGAAGTAATTGATAACATCCTACGAACTACTTCTTATTCGAGTTCGTTCTTCTCCCAATGGAGAAATCCATTATCTTATGATGCTACTTTCCTTGATATCTTTCAAGGAAACTCTTCTAAAGTGTTATTATTCCTTGGATCAAATCTAAGGAGGTAAATACTTACTGAGAGTGATCTTCGGTGAATGTCATACAACATGAGTAGTATTATGTTGTGAATTAACCTCAACCACTTTGTGTTTCTTTCTTCTTTACAAAAGAATAAAGATTCGAACATTTTGCCTCTATACAATTTTCACGAGAAGGCATTGGATCCGGATCTAACGATCCAAAGCATCCATCTCTTACCAACTTGTAATTTATGTTTTAGAGGGTCACAACTCAGTGGGATTAGTCACTACCTTACAACCTTTTGGGTTTTAAGCCTCATTATATTCTAAAAAGTTAACACTACCACATCATCTTTACTATAGAGACAATCAATCATATTACAATAATCTAATCATTCGTTAATAAAGAACAATGTTTTGTCAAACAAAACATTCATCCATCACTTAAAATTATAGTGACAGAATTAAGTTCTGTATTCAAATTGGAATGTAAAGACAATCTTTGTTTTCCCAATTTTTTTGGTAGTTCATATGAGGAAGTAAGTACTATATGCTTTCGCAGAGATTTATATTTTATTCACATTCCAAATGTGAAGTACTTTCTCTTCTCTCATTAATCTTCTACTTCTTATTAGCCACACTTTTACAACGATTGTAAAACATAGTTACTAATAGGGAATTAAGCATTCAAGTAGAAGAACCAACTGTTTTGAACTATTCGAGAACAATTTACACCCATCCTTTCATAAAGAAAGTTTGTTCCCTTGGAGTTATTTCGCCTTCTTCATTTGACTTCTCCATTGACTACAATAGTCATGGTCCCTTAAACTCCCACTATCTCTCTTGAAACTTATTTCAATTGTGTTATACACATCAAACGATTTGGAGAGTGTGCGGTTATTATTCACTATATAATTTACAATAAACTTAGTGAACCATTTGGATAGGGACTCAAAGGTGAAGTGCTTGCCTAGTTTCCGTCTCCTAAAGTGGTTTAACACTTCAACACTCAATGATTCAAAATCATCATAAGTCGATGTTGATGGACTATTTTTGTCAATTGACCATTATGTTCTAAACATGATTACAAACTTTCAAGAGTTGTTCAAGGAAACTCTCATTTCTTCGTACAACAATTTGTAAGTGAGGAATCATGGCACATAAAGTGGCCATGCCCTTGTGTTTACTTCTCAAGTTCCTTGTTCATTTACCAAAGAAACAAGCACTAGTGTGTGCGTTAACTAAGGGTTGTTCAAAGCAACTCTTATTTCTTCATACAATGATTTGTAATGGAAGAATTATGACACTAAAAGTGTCCATGTCTTTGTGCTAATCTTCTCAAGTTCATTTGTTCATTCAACAAAGGAATAAGCATTTGTTGTTTGTGTTGTCCTTTTTATGATAGACTTATCTAACATGTTCCTCCAATGATACATTATCAATAGGAAGATTGTGAGGATGAGACTACTTAGGTACATATACAATCCATTCAAGACTGTGGAGCCAAAAATAATCACAAGGTGACACGCGCGAGCAGTGGGCAATCATCCCTCAACCAAGTCAAAAGTGCCCAAAATAGGTAATAATTCAAAACCTATTTCATCCATCCTCATCAAATCCTCTCCAAGGTAACTCCCAAATCATTCCTCTTTTATTATATTAATTAGCTAATCAATTAGGAAATTATTCTATTAGTTAGCTAATTAATTGATTTATTATTCAATTATTACTAATTAGCTACAAATCATGAACCTCACCCAAAATACCAACCAAGTGGCTCGTCCTCCTCCTCCTAAAGGGGCCAGCCACACCCCTATAAAAACTACGTCATTCTCTCCAAAACTCAATTCGAATTCTCTTGCTAAATTCTCAAAATTCTCCAAACACTTTTCTCTCAAAATTCTAATAAGGTGTTATTTGTTTTGTAGGTGCAATTTTGTCCAAGAACAAGGAGGAAGAAATTTGCATCCACAAATTGTTGCTTTCATTAAGAGTTGAGTCACACACTCGTAGAAGACTCTCGCATCTAAAGTTTTTCGTTTTCTTGTTCATTTGTAGATTTTTAGTACGTTCTTATTCTTAGAATTTTTATTTCTAAAAATTCTTTGGTAAAACGTAAAAGAAAAGTACAATGGCAAGGGATTCGGAAACCACGACGAACGAAACTTCCTACGTTCCAAAGATCCGGATCAAATGATGGAGGACGAGACTTAGCCCCACCACGACGATCCACGAGGCTCAAAGCAATAGCAAGATGATCAACTTTGCCACCACGGAGCACCACTACCATGGCAGGCACAGGGACCACCGTGGCAGTGGAGAGTGGACCAGCTCCATGGTAGCAAGCCCACGGTGAACATCGAGTAGCGAGGCAGCCACAAGCCTAGGCCCAGGCCACTTTGCAGCAGCAAGCCTAAGCACTAGAAGCTCAAGCCTAGTTGGTGCGAAAATTAACTTAACACACAAATTAAACCCTCTTTTGACAATTGTAGTATATGTATAAGTAGGGATCGTTCTGGACCGGGGATTAGGAGGGTTTGCTAATAACCTCTAAACTGACTCAAAAACATAAAACTAAACTTAAAAAGACTTAACAAGACTCACAAGACTCAAAGCAAACTTAAAATACTCAAAACAGCTTAAAACAACCAAATAAACTCAAACTAGACACTAGGAATGACTTTGGACGAAAATTGACTTTTACTTGAATCAAAACACTTAAAACACAAACTAAAACAGATTCTAACTAAATAGACACACTAAAGTAAATGGGGATTGAGTTTTGGACGAATTTAGAATAAAACAAGTAACTAAAACTTAAGACAGATTTTGGATGAATTTGGTTGAATTAGATGTATGATAAGCTAGCTAGAGGCTTTTTCTCCACACATGACATGTATGCAAACGAATCAATTTCCAGTTCATCCTTCATTGAATTATAAACGACAATGCCCCAAATTAACCGTGACATCACTAGTTAACCCTCAGATTTTCCTTGTATTATTGAATTGGATGACATTATTCGACAACCCAAAACATTCTTCAAAAGTTCCCTACATGACATCATAATAGAGATACAATCAAAGATCATTACGTTTAATGAAAATCATAAGCATTGACAAAGCACTTGCAACTATGACATCATGTCACTCATGCTAGGAATTAAACTTAACACGATCGTTTATAAGCGACCTCCACTACTTGTAAATATAAGTTTGTAACGATTATGTGAAACTTTCTTATATTCTAGCAACAGATTTATGCATGCCAATTAAGTGTCGACCCTGAATCAACAAATACAACTAAGTTATCTATCAAATAGTTAAGCCAATTGCATTCACGATTCAAGAACTCATAACTGGAATTTATTAACTCAAATTGCACACATAATCATGGCTTTGAAATCACCCCTAGCCAAGAGGGGTTTAGCCACTCATGTTCACAACAAAACGAAAGAAAATGAGTTTAAACATTGGAAACAAAAGAAAGAAAACACCTAAACGCTCCAACGATCCAAGTTGAACAGCAAGCACGTCCAAGCACTTTCCTTCCCTTCCTTTGCTACGGCATAAGGTGTTGGTGAGTGTTTGAATGTTTGTTTGTATGGAGGAATGGATGTGAAGATGAATGGATGTGTTTGGATGAAGGTTGTATTGAAATGGTGGTGAATGTTCTAACAAAAACTGAACTCTATGGCTGCCACACACACTTCCTTTTATAGAGGAAGTGCACGGCAATGGAGGGGAAAATGGTGGTGTGTGCAATGATTCAAGGGTGAAAGTGAAGTAATGATGCAAAACATGGGGGTTAAAATGGAGTGGTGTTGCAGCAATGAGTGCATGGAGTGGTGTTGAAATGATTCAAAGGTGAAAGTGAAGTGATGATGCAAAGCATGAAGGGTAAAATGGAGTGGTGTTGCAGCTATGAATGCAAGTAGGGAACATGAATGATTGTGCACATGGTAGAGAAAGGAAAGGGAGGTGGAATGGTGCAGAAATGAGTCAAAGTGAGAGTTGGCTCGGCGCGACGAGGTCTTATAGATGACTCGCACCTTCGTTCCTCCAACTTGCCTTATCTTACGATTCTTCGCTCTAGGTATGTTTCTTCACGGTAAGTAGACCGATGCATCATTCAGTCGTACCACCTTTACCATTTCAGCAGGCAATTTGGTTTTGTCTAGCACGTGCTAGGCAAGTTGATGGAAAATACGCATCCGAAATCCTTGCAAGCTGTGTATATGCATTGGGAGTCTTGTATCCGTGCATGCATAAATGCTTCTATTACTCTGCCAGCCAAAAACGAGTTTAAAAGTAATCCAATGACCCGTGCGTACGTAAGTTGGTGGCAAAGGTGGACCGTGATGACTTGGGGACGGCAAGCGGTACCAATTCTTCTCATCCAAGCAATAATGCGCCAAGAGATGGCTGTTCTACGGTTCCTGTGCAGCTGTCACCTCTTAATTGTGCGATTGTAGCGCCTTTACAAGATGGACCTGGGACTTTAGCTCATCAACATCTGTGCTCGCCTTTTCAACAGTTGGATGTTTCTAAAAAGGTGGGTGACGAAGTTGTTTCGCACAAAGATGAGCTTATTCTGCAGCAGCGTCGACAAGTTTTGAACAAGTGACTGCGTGAAGGTGTTTTGGACGACAATGATGTCAATTTTCATGATAAGAAGAAGAAAGTGTTTAGTCATCCTCAATTTGACTTGGCGAACATGGGCGATCATTACTTTATAGAGATGTTGTTTGGAAGCAGTCTACCTACGGATGAGGAGAATGGGGACCCACCCGGTGCAGAGCTTGCTTTAAATCTGCCAAATTGCCCAAGCTTGCCATGTGTAGGTGAAGGGACACAGAAGCCTGTGTGTCCAACCCCTTTTCCAGCTAACTCTGAGATCTCTTTGAGAGGGCTGAACCTTAGTTGCATTGAGCATTTTATCCATCACATCAAACTTTGCGCGGCCATGGATCTTAAAAGCCATATTGAAAATAGGATTTCCAAGTGCCCGTTTGAGGACCTGCGGCAATAGACTTATCAATTGCCCAAGTTCGGTCTTTTCAGTAAACTGCTTCGGAAGGTTATCAAGTCACATGAACTTCTTTGGCTTCTGTCCAGGCATGGTTAGAAGTGTTGGCACGTGAGCGAGAACAGTTGGAAACTGAAGCGTCTAAACTTCAAGGTGTTCTCTCGAAGCAAGAAGCTTCACTTTCCCAGCATCAAGAAGAGATTTTACGCCTAGAGCAAGAGAATGGTGCGGCCATGGAAGTGCCCATCTTGTCTCCTACCGATGTAGAGACTTTGAGGACTTTGGAAGGCTTGCTTAAAGATCATCGCCGTAGTTTTAGGGACACATCTTTAAAGTAGTGTCTTCCATTTTTATGCTTGCCTTCTTTGCCTTTGCTCATTTTTGTAATAAGGCTTTATAGCAAAAAATAAAAAAAAATTCTTTAAAAAAATAAAGTATTCATATTTGAATTTGCTCTTTATTCTTCAAAGTGTTTGTGTTTTGTTGCTGATGTGACTGTACTTGAAGTTTTGAAGTTTCAAGTTGCCTACGTACCCTTGGTTGAGGAGGGATCAAGTCATGACGTAGTGTAAATGAGTGATGGATGTTGGCGATTTTAATGGTGATTATGATGGTGATTTTGTTTTTTGTTTTGTTTTGTTTTGTCGTATACAGTTTATGCTCCTGCGAGCCAGGAGCGTTGGGTGTCGTGTGATGCGAAAATAAATTCACGCACAAATTTAAACCCTATTTGTGACAATTGTAGTATATGGATAAAGTAGGGATCGTTCTAGGCCGGGGATTAACTAGGGATGCTAATCAAAGTAAAATTAAATTAAAAACGTAAAAACAAAATTTAAAATATTAAACTAGACTCAAAACACTTAAATAGAATAACTCAAAATAAAACTAACAAATAAACTAAAATAAATCAAAAGACTCAAAACAACTCAAGACTTAAGAAAACACAAACTAAAATGATTTCTAATAAATCTAACACTTTAAAATAAAATGGGGGATTGATTTTGATGAAAAGTAAATTAAACTTAAATAAATTACAAAATTGACAAAAACATAAAATTAAGGTAAAATGATAAATGACGGACTGGCTAGAGGATTATTCTCCACACATGCCACATATGCAACCTAAATTGATTTTCAGTTGTTCTTTCAATAAATTGTAAATTCTCAACGCCCCAAGTTAATTAGGTCCGCTTAAATTAACCTTCAGATTTTCCTACTTTTATTAGGTTGGATGATTGCATACGACAACCCAAAACATTCCCTACAAGTTCCCTACATGAATTGCATAATAGAGATACAAGCAAGAATCATTAAGTTTTATGAAAATCATAAGCATTGACGAGGCACTTGTTACTATGAATTGCATGAAACTTATGCCAAGAATTTACTTAACACGATTGTGGTCAACAACCTTTACTACTTGTGAATATAAGTTCATAACGATTAGGTGAAATTCACTTATATTCTAGCATCAAATTCATGCATGTAAATTAAGTATGCATCCTTAATCGACAAACAAAAATAAGTTATCAATCAAGCAGTTAAGCAAATTAAATCACAACTCAGAAATCACAACTGAAGGTAATCAATTCAAATTACAAATATATCCATGGTTTTGAATTAAACTCTAGCCAAAATAAAATTAGTTACACATTATTAAAATTAAAACAGAAATAAAACGTGAGTTTAGGAAAATTAAACCGAATGGGATGTTCAAGGATCTGTGCAATGCTGACTTTGCTGCACTGTCCACCTCGCCGTGCTGACTGCCCGTGCTGACTCGTGAGCTGCCTTGCTGTGCTGACCAGGCAGCACGCTGCACTTCCTGCTCCAGTCTCTCACCTCCTCGTTGCCAAGCAGCTCTCGGCACTCTCTCCCGCGCCTGCCTTCTGCTCGACTTCCTTCAGTTTTGCTGCGCCCACATGCAGCCTTGCTGCACGCCAGCCTTCCGCGTCTGTGCTTCTCGCCAGCTGCTTCCTGTGTCGCACGTCAGTCTTCCCTCTCGCGCTCTGCTGCAAGGCAGCAGCCTGTCCTCCCGTCCCCCTCCTTTCCTTCGCTGCCTGGTGGCAGCCTTCCTGCTCCACACGTCTCTCCACTGCCTCAAGGCAGCGCCTAAGGCAGCGCACGTCCAGCCCCAAGGCCTTCACACCGAGAGCACCCCCCTTCGCAGCTGTCAAAGGACAGCTCCCTGTCCTTCTTTCCAGCAAACCCGAGTCCCCCCTTTTGAAGTTCCACCTGACTGCCTGCCCTCCTTTTCATTCTTTTCTGCCCATTCTTCCAGTGCGTCTCCCACTTGCTTTCCCTATTAAATTCTTTCTACCATCCTGCACGTTCACATATTATATATATAAATATATATATATTTATATATATATATATATATATATATTTATAATACTATCTTATTTTTATTAACCAAAAATAGTGGGCAAAGCAGTTTTTACGATTTTATTACTAAAAATCACACTTATGCTAATTTTATTTTCTTAGCTAGATAAATACTATAAAACACAAAAACAAGGTAAACAGCTCAAAAATATAAGAAACTGACTAAGAAAAGACGAGAGAATTTGATGTAAAATATATATAAATATGAGCTTATCAAATACCCCCACACTTAACTTTTGCTAGTCCTCGAGCAAAACAAACGAAAACAGAAAAAGTAATAACATGAAAAATTATTAGTTTCCCCCTATGTGACCCTCATAGAACTTCATTCGAGAACACAATCATCAAAAACCATAGCTAACACCAACATGCTAATCCAAATTCATTTTCCTTATTCAAATATTAGCAGTAATCTTTGAAACATCCTTGAAGTGTAGTGTGTGAGATAGCCATGTTAATGCAATTTCAAAATTTTATTTTAAAAAAAAAAACAGCATATGCAAACTAGCGACCTTCTCACGGGATTTACACTCAATCACACATGTGTTTAGTTTTAATGTGTTTCGCTCAAAGAAACGAATGTGAAAGTTCTACCATAAGCTTGCATAAAGATCACTTCTCCACAGTCATAATTGCAAAACTTAAATCAAGAGGACTTTTATTGGATGTAATGAGGCTTAGGGATAGGGTTATTGAAACGAAAGAATAGGAAAACACAAGTTCCAAGCTACATTGTAAGCAATTATTTTCTTTAGATTTATAAGAACTCAAGCTCTCCAACGATTCTTCAGACATCTCCAACCACACCCATAAACTGAAACTTTAAAACTTTTTATTTTCTTTGTATACAATCTTTCTTTTTCTTTTCTTTTTCTTTTCTTTTTTTTTTTTTTTTTTTTTTTTTTTTTTTTTTTTTTCAAACAGAAACAAATATGAAAAACCCCCACACTTATTCTTTTGCCAAACACCTTCAAAGTACTTCACAAACATTTCTCATAAGACAATCTCACATTGCTCACTAGCTCGCTTGGAAAGGGTAAGGAAAATTATTTCAGGCATAAGGGTAGACATATCTGGTGATAAGAAATAAAAGGCTCACAAATACGGCTCAAAATAGCAATCTAATGATATTATTTTTCTTTGGGAAACAAGGTTATTTGGGCCATGGTTGTAAACCTAATGCCTCTATCATTTTCAAGTTCATGCAATCAATGACAAAAATTTCGAAAGATCGTTATGCAAGTTCTAGAGATGTATCTCACATAAGTTCATCACACATAAAAGAATAGGAGTGTATGAAAAATGCACACACTTTCAATAGGCTCAAAAAAAAACTCACATAGGATGTATATGGTCACTAAATTCACATATGGAGCTTTAAATCATGCTTTAGTTTCACATCAACAAGGCTATGTGCATTTGGTTTTTCAAAGATGATCAAATATGTACAAACTAACACGAGAATTAGGAATTTCACACAACACATGTTAACTAAGTTCTTGATGATCATGGTTCAAATTTTATCCAATTATATCATTGGGTCGGGAAAACTAATAAAAAACTAATTCAAAACAATAAGGAAAACAAGGAAATATTTTTGGATTTTTAAAATTTTCCGAATTTTTTTTTTTTTTTTTTTTTTTTTTTTTAAATAAAACAAAACTAATTAAGAAAACAAAGCAATAACATGGAAACAAATGAAACCAGTTCAAAGTCGAAGGTACAAAAATTTTCAATTTGGTCATTTTTCATACTCTTTACCCCCACACTTAAACTAGACATTGTCCCCAATGTCAGAAAATATAATAAAATGCAAATAAAAATAAAATAAATATATATAAAGAAACAAAATAAAGCAATAGGACTGAAAACTTCCCTAATTTGCAGAAAATCAAGCGATGACCCCCCGAGCTAAAATTCTGCAATCAACTTCAAGGGTGGAAATAACCAAAAGTTCCTGCAAAGAAAAGAAATAAATCAGTTAAGCACGCAAGAAAATGTAGAAAATGCAAACGAAAAATTAAAAATGAAAATAAAAGACAATGAATAAAACTAATAAGTAATCATTGGTCCTGTTTGGTAACTTTCCACAGCTTTGAACTTGAACTGGCCTCGGGAACTTCTTAGCAAGGAAAATGAGACTTGATTGGTGGTGTTGTTGAAGCCTCTCGAGCTCTTGGTTTCAACTCAGACTCCTTCTGCCGAGTTGATTGAGTCTGCAGGCTACATTCTTCTCTTTTTGTTCTTCTGCATGGCAGGTAGGCACGAGGAATAGGTGGTGGTCTGCTTCTTTGTTCAATCTGTCCAAGTGCCGACCGATTGCCTTTCTTTCACCTTGCCCCGTAGCCAAGAGCAAGGGTAAAGGAAAAGCATGCCATGAGAAATCTTTGCCTCTGACTCTGATGATATGGGATACTTTTGCTTTTGAAGAAGTATCGTTCCACAGGTGTATGCTTGAACTGGGCTGGGGAACTTCTTAGCAAGGAAAATGAGACTTGATTTTGAAGATGAAGCAGCACCTTGTCTCCACATGCTTCAAGTATCATTTTCACTTGCCATGTCTGTTCTCCAGGCAGATGTGGCGACTTCTTCGGAAGTACATCAGTGGTTGAAGAAGAGCACTCGAGAGCAATGCTAGGTAAGCAATCAGGAAGGATTTCCAGGCAGTCGGTTCTTAGATTGGAAGATTGACACCGAGTGCTGGCTGATTGCCCGCTTTCTCCTTGCCACAAAGACAAGGACAAGGACAGGAAGAAAGCGTGATATGAGATACTCTTGCTTTCAACCTTCATGATATGAAATACTCTAGCTCTAGATGATTTATTTGCAAAGGTATCCCAGGGAATGAGAAACACAGAGAAACTCGAGAGGGTTTGATGGAAAGGCATTTTCGGAGATGAAAAATTTCGGAGATGAAGAAGTGCTGAGAGAGGTTGCCTTTGCTGTTGAAGGCGAAGGTAGACGTTTATAGAATTTTTCTTCACAACCGAAACTGTTCTTTTACCCCTGTCGGCAGCCGGTGGATGGATGAACAGTACAGGTCACGCGCTTTCTGAAAAAGCAGCCCGTAATTTGCGCAAAGCTGACAGCGCGTGACGAGTGACGACAAAATTGGAAAAATCAGGGAGCGGCTCGTGGTTTCTGAGCAATCCCGACTTTTGAGAAAGGAATTGCATGTGACACGTCTGGACAAATCAGGGAGCGGCTCGCCTCGTGATTCCTGACTGCTCCGGCTTTTGAGAGAGACGCCCGACTTTTGAGAGAACGGCGTCCGACTTTTGAGAAAGGAACCGACTTTTGAGACGGAGACGCCGCTTTTGAGAAAAGAATCCGGCTTTTGAGAAAGGAGCCCGGCTCTTCGATTTGCGAGAGGGCGTCTCTTCGACTGCTGAGTGATGCCTCTTGATTTCTTCTTCTTATAAGAACGCTCATTTTTGTTCCACAACAAACTTAAGCTCCCCTGTAAACACTCCCTCCTTGCATTTCTTTTAATCTTGATCAGTCCGACTCTTCATTCTCAACACCTTCAAATATGTCTTGCCCCTCTGACCGTCGCCTTAACTTGAATGTTGGGGAAGATAGTGATATATCTTCTCCAACCAACATTTGGCAGCCCTCCTTTATATCCCCGAATGGTCCTCTTACAGTTGGGGATTCCATGATGATGAACGAAACAACCGCATCGGTGGTGGCCAGAAATCTGCTCACTCCTAGAGACACTAGGATACTTTCCAGGCGGTCCGACGAACTGGCTGTTCAGGACTCTATGGCCTACAGCGTCCGATGCGCAGGCTCAGTATCAAACATGGGCCAGCGCCTTCTTGCACGAACTCGTCAGGTGGAGTCGTTGATGGCTGAAGTGGCTAGTCTTCGGCAAGAGGTCAGAGTGCTTAGGCATGAGAACAGGGATTTGCACATGCTTGCAACCAATTACTCAACCAGCATGAAGAGGAAGCTGGATCAGATGCAGGAGTCCGAAGTGCGGATTCAGAGTGATCATCAACGGTTTATGGCGTTACTCCCGAGGTTTGTGTTGCCTTCGTCCTCGGGAGCAGCACCAAGTATTGAGGCTCTGAATGATCCAGCTCTGGCGCTTCGTCTTTCAGAGGCTCCGTCGACCTCCGAGGCACCACCAACCAATGACCAATGAACGAAATTAAATTACAAGTTATTGTAAAAAAAATTTATGCATTTAAGTTTTTTTTTTTTTTTATTTTTTTTTTTTTTTTTTTTATTTTTTATTTTTTTTTGATTTTTTTTATTTTTATTTTTATTTTTATTTATATGAATGTTTATGTTTTTAAGTTTTTTTTTTTTTTTTTTTTTTTTTTTATATAAATGTAAAAATAAGTAAATCAAAGTAAAACTAAGTTTAATCTCCTAAACAAAAATCACTACTAAATAAACACAACAAAATAACATCAACGTAAAATAAAAATAAAAAAAATCAACGTAAAATAAATTCACACAAGAGCAAACAAACAATGAAAGAACTAAACAAAGTAAAATAAATTCAGTAAAGAGAAGGGATTAGGAATGCAAATCTGATTGTGGGTGATTCCTAGGCCTCCCTTCATTATTCAAATGCATGGGCTTATCATTGAACGGACGGTGGTACTTGAAATGATCCGGCAACGGTCTAAGTTCTAATGACGGTGCCTGAATCATCAAAATTAAAAACAAGTTAGTATAAATTAAAATAAAAAATGGAGAAGATGGCTTACAGTCACATTCAAACTCAATTATAAACACCACGTCTTTGAACGTTTCCGGGACTTTGAACTTGGCCAGGTTTACTATGATGGTTGTGGCTTGTCCCGTGTCATCAAACTCAACTGCTTTAGGCTTGATTGTCTCATGCACAGCCTCTTGGGTGTATTCTTGAAATTCTCCGGCCACCTCATTTTCTGGAATAATTCTTCTTGGTGTACAAGTCTCTTTGAACGTTTCAATACCATCGGGAACTTGATTTGGTACACCAAGAATTTGGATATCACATTGCACCTTGGGAAGATCTTCCACAACATATTTTTCATTCACTTCTTCCTTGGGATTTAAAAACCTGCAAGGAAAAAGGACATTTGGTGGAACGATGTCAGAATGAATTGAACTTAGAACCTCCTCACCTGAGTTGGATGACATAAGGACTTGGGGGGTTTGCGATAAGAATTCTTCTAAACTGCCCAAGTCGTCATCCTCATCTTCTTCTTGAATTGGCAATTCATCCATGTTCGGGCTCTGTTTGGATGGTTCAGGAACAACTTCATCCTCCATATCACTTCCCAAAGTGATGGCTTCATTAATTTCCATTTCTCCCTCTGAATTTGCAAATGTGGAGTTGGAGAGTTCACTTTGATCTTGAATTTGTAACATGAACTCCATAATCTGCCCAATTTGCTTCTCCAACTCATCCACCTTGTTGGCTTTATTTTGCATCTCCATGTTTCGATTTTCTACGTCCTGGGTCAAAGAGGTTAGTAACTTATTCAACATGTCATTATCCGAAGACGTACCTGAATTTGATTGGGGAGATTGTTGTGGTGGATGTGACGGTTCATATGGCCACTGATAGAACTCTTCCGATGGCGGCAATTGTTCTTCTTTTTGTGAACCCTGTACTGAAGAAATTAATTCTTCAAGCATTTGATTATAATCCACGGGCATACTTTGATTCGATTGGAATTGTTGTGGGGGATGCTGTGGTGGCTGCATAGATCTTGAATAGAACGCGTCTTCTTGCTGCCAATATCCACCTTGTTGGAATTGTTGAGGTTCTCCCCACATGTACTCTGAATTACTTCTCCAATCCGAATTATAAGCGTTGGAAAACATGTTGCCCCTTGATTGGTTATGGCCCTGATATCCCCAAACATCTTCATTTGCAGAAAATTGAGGACCTTGATATCGTTGCCCATAGGGCACATCAAGTGTAGGGACACTTGGCATTGTGGTCCGTTCGGCATTATGAGTTAATTGAGCAGTGAGCTGTGCCAATAGATCTTGAATGCTAGTAGAATCCAAGTCTTGCTCCATTTGTACCTCAATTCAAAGAAAGAAAAATAAATCAAATATCAAAAGTAACATACATAACAAACCAAAAATAAAATAAAATAAAAATAAAACACAAATAAAATAAAATAAAACACAAACAAAAACATAAACAAAGGATTAGCAAATTTGCTAATTCCCCGGCAACGGCGCCAAAAATTTGATGCGAAAATAAATTCACGCACAAATTTAAACCCTATTTGTGACAATTGTAGTATATGGATAAAGTAGGGATCGTTCTAGGCCGGGGATTAACTAGGGATGCTAATCAAAGTAAAATTAAATTAAAAACGTAAAAACAAAATTTAAAATATTAAACTAGACTCAAAACACTTAAATAGAATAACTCAAAATAAAACTAACAAATAAACTAAAATAAATCAAAAGACTCAAAACAACTCAAGACTTAAGAAAACACAAACTAAAATGATTTCTAATAAATCTAACACTTTAAAATAAAATGGGGGATTGATTTTGATGAAAAGTAAATTAAACTTAAATAAATTACAAAATTGACAAAAACATAAAATTAAGGTAAAATGATAAATGACGGATTGGCTAGAGGATTATTCTCCACACATGCCACATATGCAACCTAAATTGATTTTCAGTTGTTCTTTCAATAAATTGTAAATTCTCAACGCCCCAAGTTAATTAGGTCCGCTTAAATTAACCTTCAGATTTTCCTACTTTTATTAGGTTGGATGATTGCATACGACAACCCAAAACATTCCCTACAAGTTCCCTACATGAATTGCATAATAGAGATACAAGCAAGAATCATTAAGTTTTATGAAAATCATAAGCATTGACGAGGCACTTGTTACTATGAATTGCATGAAACTTATGCCAAGAATTTACTTAACACGATTGTGGTCAACAACCTTTACTACTTGTGAATATAAGTTCATAACGATTAGGTGAAATTCACTTATATTCTAGCATCAAATTCATGCATGTAAATTAAGTATGCATCCTTAATCGACAAACAAAAATAAGTTATCAATCAAGCAGTTAAGCAAATTAAATCACAACTCAGAAATCACAACTGAAGGTAATCAATTCAAATTACAAATATATCCATGGTTTTGAATTAAACTCTAGCCAAAATAAAATTAGTTACACATTATTAAAATTAAAACAGAAATAAAACGTGAGTTTAGGAAAATTAAACCGAATGGGATGTTCAAGGATCTGTGCAATGCTGACTTTGCTGCACTGTCCACCTCGCCGTGCTGACTGCCCGTGCTGACTCGTGAGCTGCCTTGCTGTGCTGACCAGGCAGCACGCTGCACTTCCTGCTCCAGTCTCTCACCTCCTCGTTGCCAAGCAGCTCTCGGCACTCTCTCCCGCGCCTGCCTTCTGCTCGACTTCCTTCAGTTTTGCTGCGCCCACATGCAGCCTTGCTGCACGCCAGCCTTCCGCGTCTGTGCTTCTCGCCAGCTGCTTCCTGTGTCGCACGTCAGTCTTCCCTCTCGCGCTCTGCTGCAAGGCAGCAGCCTGTCCTCCCGTCCCCCTCCTTTCCTTCGCTGCCTGGTGGCAGCCTTCCTGCTCCACACGTCTCTCCACTGCCTCAAGGCAGCGCCTAAGGCAGCGCACGTCCAGCCCCAAGGCCTTCACACCGAGAGCACCCCCCTTCGCAGCTGTCAAAGGACAGCTCCCTGTCCTTCTTTCCAGCAAACCCGAGTCCCCCCTTTTGAAGTTCCACCTGACTGCCTGCCCTCCTTTTCATTCTTTTCTGCCCATTCTTCCAGTGCGTCTCCCACTTGCTTTCCCTATTAAATTCTTTCTACCATCCTGCACGTTCACATATTATATATATAAATATATATATATTTATATATATATATATTTATATATATATATATATTTATAATACTATCTTATTTTTATTAACCAAAAATAGTGGGCAAAGCAGTTTTTACGATTTTATTACTAAAAATCACACTTATGCTAATTTTATTTTCTTAGCTAGATAAATACTATAAAACACAAAAACAAGGTAAACAGCTCAAAAATATAAGAAACTGACTAAGAAAAGACGAGAGAATTTGATGTAAAATATATATAAATATGAGCTTATCATCGTGTTTTAAGCTCATGCGAACAAGGAGCGTTGTGTGTCATTTGGTGCCGTTTGCAGTTTAGACTTATGCTAGTGATGAGCGTTGTGCAGTTTGCAATTTAGGCTTGTGCATGGGAGGAGCATTGTGTCGCTCAAGGGTAGTAGCGCTTCAAGAATCTGCAGTTTATAGGGTCAATTTTCAAGCCACCTTTTGCCATGATTAAGTAAGCACCGTTGGTGAAGACCTATTGTATTATGTACAGTCCATCCCACATTGATGTGAACTTGCTTTTTGTCTTGTGAGTTGTGATGATAGGCCTTAATAATGCTAAGACAAGATCTCTAGTTTAGAAAGAACTTGGGCGGATCTTCTTGTTGAATGCCTTGGATAGCCATGCTTAGTAGCATTCCAAGTGTTGTTGAGCTTCAACCCTCATTTCGTCAAGTACTTCCAACTCTTGAAGTCGCAACTTTGCATTTTCCTATTCAGTCAAGCCTTCTTGTATAACCATCCTTAGTGAGAGGATTTGACTTTCGAGTGGTAGGACACTTTCCACACCATATACAAGAGAATAAAGCGTAGCTTGGGTAAGAGTCATATATGTCGTCTTATATACCCAAAGTGCTTCGCTTATTGTTTCGTGCCAGTATCTCTTTGTTCGGCCGATCACCTTCTTCAGAAGATTGCACAACGTTTTGTTGAATGTTTCTGCAAGACCGTTGGCCTGAACATGATACATAAAAGACTTGTGCTGCTTAAACTTGTATTTCTCACAGAGCTCGTCCACGAGTCAGTTGGAGAACTGTTTTCCATTGTCAGTGACGATGTAGCGAGGCACACCACATCGATAGATGATATGTTCCTTGATGAAACGGATGACAATTTCCTTCTTGACTTCCCTTAGAGGTACGACTTCAGCCCACTTGGAGAAGTAATGAAGGAAATTTTGTGAAAAACATGTTCATTTGAACAACATCATATAGCATGCAATTAACAATTAAAGGTGGAATCATGCTTGCATGCACTCAAAAACAAAACATTAACCATGAAATTCAAAGCCTAGTAGATTGGTGAACCAAGACTCAACTCAAATCAAAGTGAGTTGAGAAATTATACCTTTGTAGATTCCTCTTTGCATAAGCAAAGGCTAATCACCCAAAGAGAGGGCCTTCATTCCTTGCATCTTAGATCTATGGATTTGGATGGATGAAATGGTTCTCCAAGTTCCCAAAATTGAGAACCTCTAAGTCTCTTCACCAAGGTTAGATTGGAGAAGAAAATGAGTGACCTTGGAGGAGTTGGATTGCTAGCTAATCCCTCCAAAGAGGCCGGCCACTTTAGAGAGAAAGGAGAGCTTGTGTTCTCATCCTTTCCCCAAAAGAAAACCCTAAATGAATTTTGGCTATAAAGTCATATTTATACCTTAATTCATTGGAGTGGCAAACTTGTAAATAAGTCCAAAACCCACTTCATCTCTAAATGGCCGGCCTTAGGGTATTATTGGGCTAATTGGGCCTTTGTGAATCATTATTCATTAAGTTGTCATACAACTTAAGTCAATGGGCTTGACGTTCGAAGCCCATTAGGCCTTAAGGTCCAAAACTATCACGAGGTCTTTAACGAACTTATTCGTTTGATTAATTAACATATTAATTAATCCTTGCCATAAATAATTAAACCATTTAATTATTCTTACTCATCTCCATTGTTTCTTCAATCTCCACCTTAGACGGTGTACGATCCATTAGGTTCCTTTTAGCGAGGCAGTGGGCGATTAAAACCATTTCAAATTGATTGTGAATTGAAACTTACTTTCAATTCTCCCTTTAGTGATTATACATGTTTAGGGCTTCCACAAACCATGAGTGACACCTAGCAGCATATCATGGTTACCCAAGCTAATCAGAAGAGGTGGAGAACCTATTCAGTTTAGGATTACAAATGCAATACGGTCTTTCTCTAATACAATACTCTTGACCACATTGTTTGGTTTGATAGTTTATTCATGTCTACTATCCAATGTGATTCATTTACTTATATGATTACCTTGAATGTGATTTGGAACGACTTCCTAAATCTCATTCATACTCTGGCCAGAGATTCTTAATCATATCAAAGAGTATTCTCCCTCAAAAGGTTTGAAGGTTAGAGATCCCTTGTTGCGCATTTAATTGCCTCCATGGCTAAGTGGCTTAACCCCAACGATGCCGTGGACACCCGCGGATGGGGTGACTTTGACATAGTCAAAGATCAAGTACCTAACCACAAGACGACTATGATGCCTCAGGTCAAAGGACTACTTTGCATTATCCCAACCATGAGTTCTCATGTGACATGAATATGAGAACTCTTCGTTGATCGTGTTCAATGAACTCATTCTCTATTGAGCACCTACGTACTTGTCTTGATGTCACACACACCAATGACTCGAGACTAGTCACTCTCCCTGAGAGAAGACACAGAACGTACTGATCTTAATGGACTGTCAATGCCCAATTGGCAATCCTATGATCAGGAACGTTTAGGATGTGTCTACGAAAGTATGGTCTCATGAATCTAACTTCTTTAGATTGCATTCTCCCAATCACATATTCCTTGGACTTTATCGTTTAAGCATATAACATTTATATGAGACGACTCAAACAATAACCTTTTGCCCTTTATATTTAAACTACATTAGTTTAACTTGTGAAATGTCCGTAAAGTATCATCATATGATTGGTTTTAGGGCACATTTCCAACAATCTCCCACTTGCACTAGAGCCAATCAGCTTGGTGATCAGTGATGATACCTCTTCTGTAGTCATTTCATAAATGGCTGAGTAGTAGGCCTAGACAATGGATATCTATATGTTATCCATAGAAGCAACCTTGAGAATAACGACGTCACCATTATACATGATTCTTAATCATGTGGTTTAGTCTCTCATATGAGTTCGGATCTTGATGAGACCTTGATTGGGCTTGAGCTATCGCCCCATTAGTGTCAGACACTTTCTGGTTGGAACCGAATAGAGAGTTCATAAATGAACTTTCCCATCCAAACAACATTGTTGTAAACTTCTATATGGCAATATATTTTGCATGCATAATGGAACACACTAAAGTCATTACTTTAATGTTTCCATCCAAATATATCTTTAGTCATAATAAAGAGATATTTGTTTATCTCTTCATTCATAATGAAGAAACATCCAATGATGGATTAGATTCATAATCTAATACATTTACGCTTCCATTACGTTACTCTAATTCTTCCTCGATCTTTGAGGAATTTATCCTTTAGTATTTCTTAAATACTTAAGGACTCACTTGACAGTTGCCATGGTTCTGATCCTGGGCTTGCACTGATATCGTCTTGTACCGTTCTAGGTACAACTCATATCAATGTTTTTCATACAATATGAAATACATAAATCACCTTTCTGCGTATGCATAAAGGATTCTATTTACGCATTATTTCTTTGGGAGTCAAAGAGTACGTTCTCTTTGAGAAGAGCAACTTCTTAGTCTCACTAGAGTTGTCCTTTTGATTGAAGTTCATCATCATATGAGAAACTTCCTATCATCTTTTGTCTATATTTAGGGCTTGATATAATCCAATTATATCCTAAAATCTATCAATATAGAGTTCCATCCCATGTATATAGACTATGTCTCCCATATACATTCTATCTTCATATAATGTTTTAAAATCATAACTTTAACGAAGAAGTATTCTTTTCATTTCCAAAATTAATATATCATATATATTTAAATTTTAGGAACATGATTAACTCCCACTAATCTTTTGTAAACCTAGTAAACAAAAGATTTATTTACATCTTTATGAGAAATCAAACGATTTGATCTTTCTCTCATAAGACGCTTATGGCTCCCACTAGCTTGCTAAGATCCATGATGGATGGATCTCTACAACTTACATGTCTTGTGATTCATAGTTTTAGACATGTATTATCAAGACTATCTTAATAATGGTTTCGGAAACCCATATTATGTCCAAACATTGAATCACCATTTAGTTGTAGCTAGTAATCTTCGAATTAATTGAAACTAAGACTACGTCGAAGATGGTTCCTTCAAAGTCAACCATTCTCTTTGATTGTAGTCACCTTAAGCTACCAATTAGCTATGAAGGTTTCATTATTTCGGGTCAAATGGTACTTTACCATTTCCTTGAGTATATATCGTATATACACTCAATGTAGTCATTAAGGATTCTCATTCTTATTTCTTTCGAATTAAGAGGTGTAACTCTATGACATAGTCATAAAGTTCAAACCATTCAACTGAGACAGTTTATAAATCCTTCTTGACTACCTTGGAGCTTGTGGTATAGGAACTAGGTTGTTATATTTGTTGATCACTATCTTGTCTCTCAAAGAACCCATTCTTTGAGTTCTATCCCTCGTTCATTTGCTCTATCTTAAGCAAATCCTAGTGTAGGATTACAATGAACTACCCAACAAACAACATTTGTTAGTTGGTTTATAGAAGTGATATCCAAATGTTAATTTAAGGATACCCACAAGATAATTCTTAAACAAATATTGCTTATTAGCACACAACCCCAAATCTTAACATGATTAAGTTTTGTCTTTCTTTCCAACTACATCCTATGGAGTCATGAAAATTTTGGAAGATCTTCTAATTGACAATCATATTGTCTTAGAAGTATATATCCTATATATAGGTAATTGATAATATCCAACGAACTAAATCTTATTTAAGTTCGTTCTTCTCCTTGTGGAGAAATCTATTATCTTATGATGCTTATTTCCTTGATATCTTTCAAGGAAACTGTTCTAAAGTGTTACCTTTCCTTGGATCAAATCTAAGGAGGTAAATACTTTAGACGTCTTACTCATCAACTTACATTTCTTGAATTCTTTGAAACCTTTTGCAAAGTATTCGGACTTGTGTTTATTCAAAATAAACTATAGTCCAACCGAGAGTGATCTTCGGTGAATGTCATACAACATGAGTAGTATTATGTTGTGGACTAGTGCCACTAACATCTAAGTGAATTAACCTCAACAACTTTGTGATTCTTTCTTCTTTCCAAAAGAATAAAGATTCAAACATTTCGCCTCTATACAATTTCAATAAGAAGGTATTGGATCTGGATCTAACGATCCAAAGCATCCATCTATGACCAACTCGTAATTTATGTTTTAGAGGTATCACAACTCAGTTGAGATTAGTCACTACCTGGCAACCTTTTGGGTTTTAAGCATCGTTATATTCTAAACAGTTAACACTACCATATCATCTCTACTATAGAGATAATTAATTAGATTACAATAATCTAATCATTCATTAATAAAGAACATTGTTTTATCAAACAAGACATTCATCCATCTCTACTATAGTGACGGAATTAAGTTCCTTAAAATTGGAATGTAAAGACAATCTTTGGTTTTCCAATTTCTTTGGTAGTTCATATGAGGAAGTAAGTACTATCTGCTTTCGCAGAGATCTACATTTAATTCACATTCCGAATGTGAAGTACTTTCTCTTCTCTCATTAATCTTCTACTTCTTATTAGCCACAGTTTTACAACGATTGTAAAACATAGTTACTAATACGGAATCAAGCATTCAAGTAGAAGAACCAACTGTTTTGAACTTTTCAAGAACAATTTACAACACCTTCGAAAGGTATGTTCTTGACACTTGCAAGACATCTCTTGCAATTACCCCTTCCAATGTCCATCCTTTCATAAAGAAAGTTTGTTCCCTTGGAGTTATTTTGCCTTCTTCATTTGACTTCTCCTTTGACTACAATAGTCATGGTCCCTAAACTCCCACTATCTCTCTTGAAACATATTTCAATTGTGTTATACACATCAAACATTTTAGAGAGCATGTGTTTATTGTTTACTACATAGTTTACAATAAGCTTAGTGAACCATTAGGATAGGGACATAAAGGTGAAGTCCTAGCCTAGTTTCCGTCTCTAGAAGTGGTTTAACACTTCAAAACTTAATGATTCAAAATCATTATAAGTCCATGTTGATGGACTATTTTTGTCAACCAACCATTATGTTCTAAACATAATTACAAACTTTCAAGAGTTGTTCAAGGCAACTCTCATTTCTTCATACAACAATTTGTAAGTGAAGAATCATGGCACATAAAGTGTCCATGCCATTGTGCTTTCTTTCTCAAGTTCTTTGTTCATTTAACAAAGAAACAAGCACTAGTGTTTGCATTGACTAAGGTTTGTTCAAAGAAACTCTTATTTCTTCATACAACAATTTGTAATTGAAGAATTATGACATTAAAAGTGTTGTCCTCTTTATGATAGACTTATCTAACATGTTCTTCCAATGATACATTATCAATAGGAAGATTGTGAGGATGAGACTACTTAGGTACATATATAATCCATTTAAGACAATCTTTGGGATTGTGGTACCAAGTCCGGAAACTAAAGCATTCGGCTTTTCTTTGTCAAGTTTTGGATAGCGTTTGCAAATATATTGGTAAATAAATACATAACGAATATAAATTGATTGATTTTAAGCCATTTGATTCGGGTCTTTAAATCAAATAGCACCACCCACTATTTTTGGCAAATTCCATATCCCTCATTGGAATTCGAGAGTTTTGGAGGAAACTCTTAGTAGAGTATGGGAGACTCACTATTACCAAGCCCACCTCGCAATGATATGATGTTGGCTAGCATTAATAATAATGAGAGAGTACACTTACTCATTTGCATCTCTTGCAAGTACCCATCTTATTTGGCCTCTAGAGAATGAAGCCTCACAATGATATGATGTTGGCTCCATTGACTTAGTTAAGTCATTCCCACCATGCAAGTTCGGGTAGGGGTTCAAGAACAACATCACAATGATATGATGTTGATCATTCTCGTTGCCTACCTTCACAACATCATGTATGCATATAGAACTCCTCCGAGTGTAAGCACGCACTTTGAACTCCCCCATGATAGGGTGAAGCCGGTGTACGAGTCACAAACGATCGGAGCCTACCACGGTGGAAGGCCACAAAAGAGTGTTCAAAGCACTCTCACGCTTGTCAACTTAATAATGGTTTGGTTGAGGGTTTTAGGTCTCATCACATATAAATATACATTTTAATCTTTATTAAAACAATTTTGGTCCTATTACAACTATTGGTCCATTTGATTGTTTTTAGTTGTATATAATACTCCCACTATGCTTATAAAAAGGTTTTTAAAGCAAGAGTATATGATACTACTAACATAAACTTTGCATTCATTTGATGGACTATATAGTTGCCTTAGGGCCTTAGGATGACTATGAACCTTTGATTAGATCCAACACAAGCCTTGTGTTGAATCTCGGTCTAGGGATGGTGATTGATTTTAGTTACGCGTTTAATCATATTAAGGCGTGTTGTCTTATTGGGCGTTGGACCCGCTACTCCATTTTCATGCATATTAAATAAAACAAGAGAAAGGAGTACTTTAATGTAAAGAAGAGTTTATGCTCTTTTACAACAATTGATCAAAATAAATTACTTTAAAGTAAATAAGAGCTTATGCTCTTTTACAACATTTGATCATATCAAATTACAACCAAAATCTAATCTACACATTCCCATGGTTCAAACAAATTTGAAACGGCCTTTCACATAGCTCAATTATCGTAGGCTTAGGTTCATAATCACCCTTTAATTAATTAACGCTTTAACTAATTAAACTGGAATGCAACATTTTTCATTTGGTTTTTGTATCCATAAAATTGATTTAAATGGAGCTAAATGAAATGAAAATCCAATTCTCATTTTAAGAGACAAAACCATTTTGTTCTCAACCTAATTTGGGCCAAAATGCAATAACCTCAACCTTTGGGCTATGTTGCAAAACTTAAACTTTTTGAGCTCATTTTGTAAAAACACAAAAGTCCACTACTTCATGTAATTACAACTAGAACTCAAAAATTTCAATAAATTCAAAAACTTCATTAAAGGAACAAAACAATTTGACCTTTAATGATTTTGGGCCTTTACGTAAATACGTAAACTTTTGGGTCAAACTACAAAATACACAAAAGTACCAAAACTTTATGTAATTGCATAAAAGCCCCAAAAACACCCCACTTGAGGGAGGGCCGGTTTTGGGAGGATGAGTCCACAAAAATTTTGAATTTTTTTTTTTCAAAGTCATAAAGCCTTGCAAGTGGTGCAAGTGGTGCAAGTGAAAGGGAATTAATCCTTACACACCCACCAATAATTCTATCACCTTTCTAAACAAATATCTAATACATTTAAACATTTGAAAAATCATAAAACATAAACTTTATGAAATAAATCAAAACTTTGAATCAAAACACCAAACTTTTTGTTCTTGGCTAAAATGTCAAGAACAATGAAGAACATTCATGAAAAACCCATAAAAGCTTCATGAACATTTTTCATCCAAAGACATCCCAAAACCACTCAAACTTAAGGGAAATAACATATATCCATACTAGGGTACATAGGGGTTCCAAAAGTCACTTGAAAACACTTTTAACAAGTCAAACAAGAACCCAAAAATCCACCCTTTGGATTTGGCCGAATTTCCCCAAAAACATGGCACCAAATTTTAGCTCCAATATTCATGCTCATATGAACTACATCTACAACATTTGAGATGGCAAATTTTCTAACAAAATTTACATTCAAAGAAGCAAGAATAAAGCTTGTAACAATTACAACATTTGAATCATAAACTATGAACTACAAAACCCAAAAGGATTCACCAACTACTAGACCTAGGCTCTGATACCACTTGAAGGAAATTTTGTGAAAAACATGTTCATTTGAGCAACATCATATAGCATGCAATTAACAATTAAAGACGGAATCATGCTTGCATGCACTCAAAAACAAAACATTAACCATGAAATTCAAAGCCTAGTAGATTGGTGAACCAAGACTCAACTCAAATCAAAGTGAGTTGAGAAATTATACCTTTGTAGATTCCTCTTTGCATAAGCAAAGGCTAATCACCCAAAGAGAGGGCCTTCATTCCTTGCATCTTAGATCTATGGATTTGGATGGATGAAATGGTTCTCCAAGTTCCCAAAATTGAGAACCTCTAAGTCTCTTCACCAAGGTTAGATTGGAGAAGAAAATGAGTGACCTTGGAGGAGTTGGATTGCTAGCTAATCCCTCCAAGGAGGCCGGCCACTTTAGAGAGAAAGGAGAGCTTGTGTTCTCATCCTTTCCCCAAAAGAAAACCCTAAATGAATTTTGGCTATAAAGTCATATTTATACCTTAATTCATTGGAGTGGCAAACTTGTAAATAAGTCCAAAACCCACTTCATCTCTAAATGTCCGGCCTTAGGGTATTATTGGGCTAATTGGGCCTTTGTGAATCATTATTCATTAAGTTGTCATACAACTTAAGTCAATGGGCTTGACGTTCGAAACCCATTGGGCCTTAAGGTCCAAAACTATCCCGAGGTCTTTAACGAACTTATTCGTTTGATTAATTAACATATTAATTAATCCTTGCCATAAATAATTAAACCATTTAATTATTCTTACTCATCTCCATTGTTTCTTCAATCTCCACCTTAGACGGTGTACGATCCATTAGGTTCATTTTAGCGAGGCAATGGGCGATTAAAACCATTTCAAATCGATTGTGAATTGAAACTTACTTTCAATTCTCCCTTTAGTGATTATACACGCTTAGGGCTTCCACAAACCATGAGTGACACCTAGCAGCATATAATGGTTACCCAAGCTAATCAGAAGAGGTGGAGAACCTATTCAGTTTAGGATTACAAATGCAATACGGTCTTTCTCTAATACAATACTCTTGACCACATTGTTTGGTTTGATAGTTTATTCATGTCTACTATCCAATGTGATTCATTTACTTATATGATTACCTTGAATGTGATTTGGAACGACTTCCTAAATCTCATTCATACTCTTGCCAGAGATTATTAATCATATCAAAGAGTATTCTCCCTCAAAATGTTTGAAGGTTAGAGATCCCTTGTTGCGCATTTAATTGCCTCCATGGCTAAGTGGCTTAACCCCAATGATGTCGTGGACACCCGCGGATGGGGTGACTTTGACATAATCAAAGATCAAGTACCTAACCACAAGACAACTATGATGCCTCAGGTCAAAGGACTACTTTGCATTATCCCAACCATGGGTTCTCATGTGACATGAATATGAGAACTCTTCGTTGATCGTGTTCAGTGAACTCATTCTCTATTGAGCACCTACGTACTTGTCTTGATGTCACACACACCAATGACTCGAGACTAGTCACTCTCCCTGAGAGAAGACACAGCACGTACTGATCTTAACGGACTGTCAATGCCCAATTGGCAATCCTATGATCAGGAACGTTTAGGATGTGTCTACGAAAGAATGGTCTCATGAATCTAACTTCTTTAGATTGCATTCTCCCAATCACATATTCCTTGGACTTTATCGTTTAAGCATATAACATTTATATGAGACGACTCAAACAATAACCTTTTGCGCTTTATATTTAAACTACATTAGTTTAACTTGTGACATGTCCGTAAAGTATCATCATATGATTGGTTTTAGCCACTTAGAGGGTGTCCACAACATAGTTGGGGTTAAGCCACTTAGCCATGGAGGCAAGTAAATGCGCAACAAGGGATCTCTAATCTTCGAACCGTTTGAGGGAGAATACTCTATGATATGATTAAGAATCTCTGGCCAGAGTATGAATGAGATTTAGGAAGTCGTTCCAAATCACATTCAAAGTAATCATATAAGTAAATGAATCTCATTGGATAGTAGACATGAATAAACTATCAAACCAAACAGTGTGGTCAAGAGTATTGTATTAGAGAAAGACCGTATTGCATTGTAATCCTAAACTGAATAGGTTCTCCACCTCTTCTGATTAGCTTGGGTAACCATGACATACTGCTAGGTGTCACTCATGGTTTGGGGAAGCCCTAAACGTGTATAAACACTAAAGGGAGAATTGAAAGTAAGTTTCAATTCACAATCGATTTGAAAGAGTTCTAATCGCCCACTGCCTCGCTAAAAGGAACCTAATGGATCGTACACCGTGTAAGGCAGAGATTGATAAACAAAGGAGATGAGCAAGGATAATTAAATGGTTTAATTATTTATGGCAAGGATTAATTAATATGTTAATTAATCAAACGAATAAAGTTCGTTAAAAGACCACGGGTTAGTTTTGGGCCTCAAGGCCCAATGGGCTTCGAACGTCAAGCCCATTGACTTAAGTTGTATGACAACTTAATGACAAATAATTCACAAAGGCCTTAAAAGCCCAATGAAACCCTATGGCCGGCCATTTAGAGGAAGGGTAGTGAACTTGCTTTAATTACAAGTTTGCCACTCCAATGAATAAAGGTATAAAAATGACTTTATAGCCAAAATTCATAGAGGGTTTTCTTTTTGAGAATTGGAGAGAACATATCTCTCTCTTTTCTCTCTAAGAGGCCGGCCCCCTTGGAGGGATTAGCTAGTAATCTTTCTCCTCCAAGGTCACTCATCTCTTCTTCACATCTTACCTTGGTGTGGAGACTTAGAGGTTCTCTATTTTGAGAACTTGGAGAAACATATTCTTCCATCCAAATCCATGGATCTAAGAAGCAAGGAATGAAGGCCCTCTCCTTGGGTGATTATCCTTTGCTTTTGCAAAGAGGAATCTACAAAGGTATAAATTTCTCAACTCACTTTGTTTTGAGTTGAGTCTTGGTTCACCAATCTACTAGGCTTTGAATTCATGGTTAATGTTTTGTTTTTAAGTGCATACAAGCATGATTCCGCCTTTTAATTGTTAATTGCATGCTATAGATGTTGCTTAAATGAACATGTTTTTCACAAAATTTCCTTCAAGTGGTATCAGAGCCTATGTCTAGTAGTTGGTGAATCCTTTTGGGTTTTGTAATTCATAGTCTTTGATTTGAATGTTGTAATTGTTACAAGCTTTATTCTTGCTTCTTTGAATGTAAATTTTGTTAGAAAATTTGCCATCTCAAATGTTGTAGATGTAGTTCATATGAGCATGAATATTGGAGCTAAAATTTGGTGCCATGATTTTGGGGATTTTCGGCCAAATCCAAAGGGTGGATTTTTGGGTTCTTGTTTGACTTGTTAATAGTGTTTTAAGGTGACTTTTGGAACCCCTATGTACCCTAGTTTGGTTATATGTTATTTCCCTTAAGTTTGAGTGGTTTTGGGATGTCTTTGGATGAAAAATGTTCATGAAGCTTTTATGGGTTTTTCATGAATGTTCTTCATTGTTCTTGATATTTTAGCCAAGAACAAAAAGTTTGGTGTTTTGATTCAAAGTTTTGATTTATTTCATAAAGTCTTTGTTTTGTGCTTTATCAAATGTTTAAATGTGTTAGATATTTATTTTGAAAGGTGATAGACATATTGATGGGTGTGTAAGGATTAATTCCCTTTCACACACACCACTTGCATGAATTTATGACACACACCACTTGCACTACTTGCATGGCTTTATGTCAAAACTTACAAATCAACACACACAACACTCCATACACTCTCCAAAACCGGCCCTCCCTCAAGTGGGAGTACTTTTGGGGCTTTTATGCAATTACATAAAGTTTTGGTACTTTTTTGTATTTTGTAGTTTGACCCAAAAGTTTACGTATTTACGTAAAGGCCCAAAATCATTAAAGGACAAATTGTTTTGTTCCTTTAATGAAGTTTTTGAATTTATTGAAATTTTTGGGTTCTAGTTGTGATTACATGAAGTAGTGGACTTTTGTGTTTTTACAAAATGAGCTCAAAAGTTTAAGTTTTGCAACATAGCCCAAATGTTGAGGTTATTGCATTTTGGCCCAAATTAGGTTGAGAACAAAATGGTTTTGTCTCTTTAAATGAGATTTGGATTTTCATTTCATTTAGCTTCATTTAAATCAATTCTATGGATACAAAAACCAAATGAAAATGTTGCATTCAAGTTTAATTGGTTAAAGCGTTAATTAATTAAAGAAAGGGTGATTATGAACCTAAGCCTATTATAATTGAGCTATGTGAAAGGCCGTCTCAAATTTGTTTGAACCATGGGAATGTGTAGATTAGATTTTGGTTGTAATTTGATATGATCAAATGTTGTAAAAGAGCATAAGCTCTTCTTTACTTTAAAGTAATTTGTTTTGATCAATTGTTGTAAAAGAGCATAAGCTCTTCTTTACTTTAAAGTACTCCTTTTCTTGTTTTATTTGATATGCATGAAAATGGAGTAGCGAGTCCAACGCCCAATAAGACAACGCGCCTTAATATGATTAAACGCATAACTAAAATCAATCACCATCCCTAGACCGAGATTCAACACTAGGCTCGTATTGGATCTAATCAAAGGTTCATAGTCATCCTAAGGCCCTAAGACAACTATATAGTCCATTAAATGAATGCAAAGCTTATGTTAGTAGTATCATATACTCTTGCTTTAAAAACCGTTTTATAAGCATAGTGGGAGTATTATATACAACTAAAAACAATCAAATGGACCAATAGTTGTAATAGGACCAAATTGTTTTAATAAGATTAAAATGAATGTTTATATGTGATGAGACCTAAAAACCCTCAACCAAACCATTATTAAGTTGATAAGCGTGAGAGTGCTTTGAACACTCTTTCGTGGCCTTCCACCGTGGTAGGCTCCGATCGTTTGTGACTCGTACACCGGCTTCACCCTATAATGGGGGAGTACAAAGTGCGTGCTTACACTCAGGAAGAGTTCTATATACATACATGATGAAGTGAGGTAGGCAACGAGTTTAGCCAACATGATATAATTCTGAGGCTATGCTTGAACCCCTACACGAACTAGTCATGGTGGGAATGACTTAACTAAGTACAATGACGCCAACATGATATAATTCTGAGGCATCATTTTCTAGAGGCCAAATTAGATAGGTACTTGCAAGAGATAAAAATGAGTAAGCGTACTCTCTCATTATTATTAACGCTAGCCAACATGATATAATTCTGAGGTGGGCTTGGTAATAGTGAGCCTCCCATACCCTACTAAGAGTTTCCTCCAAAACTCTCGAATTCCAATGAGGGATATGGAATTTGCCAAAAATAGTGGGTGGTGCTATTTGATTTAAAGACCCGAATCAAATGGCTTAAAATCAATCAATTTATATTCGTTATGTATTTGTTTACCAATATATTTGCAAACGCTATCCAAAACTTGACAAAGAAAAGCCGAATGCTTTAGTTTCCGGACTTGGTACTACAATCCCATAGATTGTCTTTAATGGCTTGTATATGTACCTAAGTAGTCTCATCCTCACAATCTTCCTATTGATAATGTATCATTAGAAGAACATGTTAGATAAGTCTATCATAAAGAGGACAACACTTTTAATGTCATAATTCTTCAATTACAAATTGTTGTATGAAGAAATAAGAGTTGCTTTGAACAACCCTTAGCTAAACGCAAACATTAGTGCTTGTTTCTTTGTTATATGAACAAGGAACTTGAGAAGTAAGCACAAAGGCATGGACACCTTATGTGCCATGATTCTTCACTTACAAATTGTTGTATGAAGAAATGAGAGTTGCCTTGAACAACTCTTGAAAGTTTGTAATTATGTTTAGAACATAATGGTTGGTTGACAAAAATAGTCCATCAACATGAACTTATGATGATTTTGAATCATTGAGTGTTGAAGTGTTAAAGCACTACTAGAGACGGAAACTAGGCAAAGACTTCACCTTTGAGTCCCTATCCAAATGGTTCACTAAGTTTATTGTAAACTATATAGTGAACAATAACCACACGCTCTCCAAATGGTTTGATGTGTATAACACAATTGAAATAAGTTTCAAGAGAGATAGTGGGAGTTTAGGGACCATGACTATTGTAGTCAAACGAGAAGTCAAATGAAGAATGCTAAATAACTCCAAGGGAACAAACTTTCTTTATGAAATGATGGACATTGGAAGGGGTATTTGCAAGAAATGTCTTGCAAGTGTCAAGAACACACCTTTCGAAGGTTTTGTAAAATGTAGATCTCTGCGAAAGCAGATCGTACTTACTTCCTCATATGAACTACCAAAGAAATTGGAAAAACCAAAGATTGTCTTTACATTCCAATTTTAAGGAACTTAATTCCGTCACTATAAGAGATGGATGAATGTTTTGTTTGACAAAACATTGTTCTTTATTAATGAATGATTGGATTATTGTAATCTAATTGATTGTCTCTATAGTAGAGATGATATGGTAGTGTTAACTGTTTAGAATATAACGATGCTTAAAACCCAAAAGTTTGCAAGGTAGTGACTAATCCCAACAGAGTTGTGATACCTCTAAAACATAAATTACGAGTTGGTCATAGATGGATGCTTTGGATCGTTAGATCCGGATCCAATACCTTCTTGTTAAAATTGTATAGAGGCGAAATGTTCGAATCTTTATTTTTTTGAAAGACAAAAGAATCACAAAGTTGTTGAGGTTAATTCACTTAGATGTTAGTGGCACTTGTCCACAACATAATACTACTCATGTTTTATGACATTCACCAAAGATCACTCTTAGTTGGACTATAATTTATTTTAAATAAAAACAATTCCGAATACTTTGCAAAAGGCTTCAAAGAATTCAAGAATGTAAGTAGATGAGTAAGACGTCTAAAGTATTTACCTCCTTAGATTTGATCCAAGGAAAGGTAACACTTTAGAACAGTTTCCTTGAAAGATATCAAGGAAAGAAGCATCATGAGATAATGGATTTCTCCATTAGGAGAAAAACGAACTTGAATAAGATTTAGTTCGTTGGACATTATCAATTACCCATATATAGGATATATACTTCTAAGACAATATGATTGTCAATTAGAAGATCTTCCAAAATCTTCATAACTTCATAGGATGTAGTTGGAAAGAAAGACAAAACTTAATCATGTTAAGATTTGGGGTTGTGTGCTAATAAGCAATATTTGTTTAAGTATTATCTTGTGGGTATCCTTAAATTAACATTTGGATATCACTTCTATAAACCAACTAACAAATGTTGTTTGTTGGGTAGTTCATTGTAATCCTACAAATAGGATTTGCCCAAGATAGAGCAAATGAACGAGGGATAGAACTCAAAGAATGGGTTCTTTGAGAAACAAGATAGTGATCAACAAATATAACAACCTAGTTCCTATACCACAAGCTCCAAGGTAGTCAAGAAGGATTTATAAACTGTCTCAGTTGAATGGTTTGAACTTTATGACTATGTCATAGAGTTACACCTCTTAATTCGAAAGAAATAAGAATGAGAATCCTTATGACTACATTTAGTGTATATACGACATATACTCAAGGAAATGGTAAAGTACCATTTGACCCGAAATAATGAAACCTTCATAGCTAATCGGTAGCTTAAGGTGACTACAATCAAAGAGAATGGTTGACTTTGAAGAAACCATCTTTGACGTAGTCTTAGTTTCAATTAATTCGAAGATTGCTAGCTACAACTAAATGGTGATTCAATGTTTGGACATTATATGGGTTTCCGAAACCATTATTAAGATAGTCTTGATAATATATGTCTAAAACTATGAATCACAAGACATATAAGTTGTAGAGATCCATCCATCATGGATCTTAGCAAGCTAGTGGGAGCCATAAGCGTCTTATGAGAGAAAGATCAAATTGTTTGATTTCTCATAAAGATGTAAATGAATGTTTTGTTTACTAGGTTTACAAAAGATTAGTGGGAGTTAATCATGTTCCTAAATTTAAATATATATATAAATACACACATATGATATATTAATTTTGGAAATGAAAAGAATACTTCTTCGTTAAAGTTATGACTTTAAAAATTCTATAACGATAGAATGTATATGGGAGACATAGTCTATAAACATGGGATGGAAATCTATAATGATAGATTTCAGGATATAATTGGATTATATCAAGCCCTAATGATAGACAAGAGATGCTAGGAAGTTTCTCATATGATGACAAACTTCAAATCAAAAGAACAACTCTAGTGAGACTAGGAAGTTGTTCTTCTCAAAGGAAACTTACCCTTTTGACTCCTAAAGAAACATAATGCATAAATAGAATCCTTTATGCATACGCAGAAAGGTGATTTACGTATTTCATATTGTATGAAAAACGTTGATATGAGTTGTACCAAGATCGGTACAAGACGATATCAGTGCAAGCCCAGGATCAGAACCATGGCAACTGTCAAGTGAATCCTTAAGTATTTAAGAAATACTAAAGGATAGATTCCTCAAAGAATGAGGAAGAATTAGAGTAACGTAAAGGAAGCGTAAATGTATTAGATTATGAATCTAATCCATCATTGAATGTTTCTTCATTATGAATGAAAAGATAATCAGATATCTCTTTATTATGACTAAAGAGATATTTAGATGGAAACATTAAAAGTAATGACTTTAGTGTGTTCCATTATGAATGCAAAATATATTGCCATATAGAAGCTTACAACAATGTTGTTTGGATGGGAAAGTTAATTTATGAACTCTCTATTCGGTTCCAACCAGAAAGTGTCTCTAGTGTACCGACACTACGACACTAATGGGGCGATAGCTCAAGCCAGGGAATCAAGGTCTCATCAAGATCCGAACTCAAACGAGAGACTAAACCACATGATTAAGAATCATGTATAATGGTGACGTCGTTATTCTCAAGGTTGCTTCTATGGATAACATATAGATATCCATTGCCTAGGCCTACTACTCAGCCATTTTTGAAATGACTACAGAAGAGGTAATATGTAATTAGGAGAATATAATTTAACAAGTTAGATTTATGAGACCATTCTCTTTCGTATACATATCCTAAACATTCCTGATCATAGGATTGCCAATTAGGCATTGACAGTCCGTTAAGATCAGTATGTGCTATGTCTTCTCTTAGTGAGAGTGACTGGTCTCGAGTCATTGGTGTGATTGACACCAAGACAAGCATGTAGGTGCTCAATAGTGAATGAGTCCACTGAACACGATCAACGAGGAGTTCTCATATTCATGTCACATGAGAACTCGTGGTTGGGATAATGCAAAGTAGTCCTTTGACCTGAGGCATCATATTTGTCTCAGGTCAAAGGAAAGAGATTAATTAATTGGTAGAAACTAGGAAGAAATAGGAATAGGTTTAGTGGCAGGAAACATGGCTTCTAGAAAGGCTAGGTGCGCTGATTTGTAGGAGAAGGGATAGAGCTCTTAGAAACAAGTTTTTATGTGTCCAAGTCTGAAAATAACTCCCCCTTGCACCTGGAATTAAGGTATGATAAGATTAGGATAGGATAAGATAAGATAAGGTTAGTTTGGATAAGATAAGGTTGGATAAGGTTTTGGATAATGTTCCTTCATTTTAGGTTATTCCTTATCTTCTTTGTCTTGAATTAATTTCTTCAACTCTTTAGCACATTCCTAGCCTCTCTTGAACTTCAAATTCGTCTATTCCTTGTGCTCCATATGTAAGCTATCCACTACAGCCCAAAACTGCTCCAAAATGCTCCAAATTGCACTTTCTTGCCAACTTTGTCATATGAACCTGAAAACACACGAAAATAGCTTAAAACACTATAATAAGTAAGAACTAACAACATAAATGCAAGAAAACAAGCTAACTAAGTCGCATAAATATGCTCCTATCACCTGCTTCGATCAACTTGTCAATCTCAGCCTCAATTTGTGGGATGAGCTCAGATCGATAGCGTTTTTGAGTTTGCTTTATCGATCGCGTTCCAGGCATGACTGCAAGATGATGCACGGCGATAGTAGTGTTAAGGCTAGGCATTTCTTTGTAGGTCGAAGCAAAGACGTCTTTGTATTCCAAAATCAGTTGGTAATACTCTTTGATCTCGTCCGCACTTAGTGATGCACTTATAAAGATAGGCTTTGGGTCCTCGCTTGTACCTAAGTTAAGCTCTTTGAGATCATCAACAATAACTTGTCCCCTATCCTTGAGTTGTGATGGTGCAGCAGTGACGTCCTCCTTGGGGATTTCATCTTCTTTGTGTTCTTGGATTGTGATGTGGAAGACGTCTTGGACTTCATCTTCAGTACCATCATTTTGGGCTTGTTGGTGTGAAGATTGGCCAGTGTGGATGATGGTGCGGCTCCTTACCTTCAGTGGTCCTTTTGTCTACCTCCAGAGTTTCTTTGCGTTTCATCCTTGAAGGAATCGAGCTTCGAACATCATCATTTTCTGCTAGATCGTCAAGCTTTTCTTTCTTTTGCGTTGTCTTCCTCTTTTTAGAAGGCTTCTTGGTTTCTTCAAGTCTTTCCAAGGCCAACAATCGTGGAGAAGAGCTAGCCATGTTGCTTTGTTTCTTAGGTTTTGACAACCTTTCGAACACATAGCTTTGAGGTGTTAGCGTGTTAAGCCTTTTGAAAACGGAGATTCGGTGTTGATCACCAATGCGCAAGTGCCGAAATTCTGGGTTTTGAACGGTTTAGCCCATCGAAGACTGATGTTCAAGGGGTGGGTTTAGGCTCATCTTGACTTTGTTCAACGCTCATGCTGATGTGTTGAGCGTTAGCCTTTTTTCGCTGTTCTTGAAATCTTCATGGGTGTATTTGGTGTGAAGCCAAGTCCAGCTTTGTTGTTGTCAACTCCGTAACCATGCCCCTTCAACTTCTTCTGAGTCTCAATGAGGTCACGTTCTTTGTCATTGATGGTGTTTGAAACCTCTCTTCCAAGATTTGAAGGTGAGGTGAAATCGGACCCAGCCTTTGACATGAGTTTGTAGGCGTTTGGGTCGAAACCTTCTTTGGACCCCTTGGTTGGAAGAGCGCTCGGTTCTGCCTCCTTTGGTATGGGTTTTACGAAGCCTAGCGATGGTTTTGAAATTTTAGCGTTGCCTAGCAGTGTCAGAGGTAAAACAGCATTTGTCTTAAGCAGCTTTACATCGTCCTTGTGCAGCTGTGTGTTGGCTTTGCTTATTCCAATTTCAAACGGGGATTGCTCATTCTTTCTTTTTAACATTGGGACGTATCGGAAGATGGGTGTGTTTGGTGCTTTTGAGGGCATCACACTCCCTTTGATTGTTGTGGTAGGCTCATCGTCATCTTTGGTTGAAGATGGCATGGCTTCCCCTTCTCGTTTCTTAGGCACGGCTTGCCACTCTTAATTCTTAGGTACAGCTTTGCTTGTAGATTTGATTTCTTTTGGAAGAGCTTCGAGCACCATTTCTTCATCCATGTAGAACTTGGCATCCGTGAAGTGTGATTCGGCTTCAGTGATCGGCTTGGTGTCGCCTTGTATCACCTTCACTCATTCTCTATAGAACTTTAGGCATTAGTGGAGGGTGGACGACACTAGCCTATTCTCGTGGATCTAAGGCCTTCCTAAGAGCAAGCTGTAGGAAGTTCTCTTAACAATCACATGGAATAACGTGCTTGATTTGAGTTCGCTAATGGTTATCTCCATGCGGACCATAGCTTTGCCTTTTGAGTGCTCTTTTATCTCTACTTCAACTATATGACAGGCGGCAGTAGTGAACTGTTTGAAGAAATCTTTTGGGAAGTACTTGTGCAAGGAGATGGGAATGCGCAGCTCTTGCTCCATAGGTTCCCCAGCATACATCGGCTTAGCAGCTCTTACATTTCTTTTAGGTTTCCTATTGTTACGGCGGCGATGCTTTCTCTTTTGTTCCACCCTTGGCTTTGCAACTAGGGGTCTTGGCTTCCTTCTCTTTTTGTAGGTCACCAGTGTCCATCCTTCTTCATCGTTGGTAAGTGCATTTTGATCACTTGCCCCCAGCGATGGCTGTGTAGAAGGTGTCGTGCAACTTGAGTAGGGATAAGAGTGGGCATGCGTCACTTGGAGAGGCACGGGATCAAATGATCCAAACACAATCATAGTAATATGTGTTGCGGTCGTGTCAACAAAGCCAAGTTTAATTTGCCCTTGTTGTGCGAGCTTCATGATGAGCTCTTTAAGGACGAAGCATTTGCCAACAGGATGGCTCACGATACGATGGTATTTGCAGTACCTAAGATCATCTCTTTACGGCGCTTGCATTCCTGCAACTCGATCACTTTCTTTTCTAGCAGGTCGTCTAACATTGCGGCCATGTCAGAGTCTGGAAAAGGGTATGTCTTCTACTCCAGCTCCCCCAAGATGTTTTTGTACCTATCTTGGGTGCGAGAAGGCTCACTTCTTTTTATATCCTTCGCTTTGTTCTTAAAGGAGATCTTGACGGGCGTAGAGGAGGTCTTAATGGGGGTAATGTTGACGGCAAGACCTTCCTTGGTGGGTTTCTTCCCAGTCTTCTCTACCTTCGGAACGAACACCTTATCCTTCTTGAAGTCGATAATTGGCTCATTTTTCCCATGGTTGGGGGTACTCAGCTCCATGTCATGGGAACGAGTCGCCAATTCCTCAAATGTCCTTGGCTTTATGCCTTAGGGGATGTAGTATAGCCCTTAGTGCATGCCTTGAATGCACATCTCAATGGCGGAGGTTTCAGAAAGCTGAAACTTGCAATCCAGACTTAATGAACACCATCTGATGATGTAGTCGACGACAGGTTCATCATTCCATTGCTTCGTACTTATCAACTCCAGTATGCTTACGGTGCGACGAGTGTTGTAGAAGCGATTAAGGAATTCACTTTCAAGCTGATCCCAGCAGTTAATGGATTCAGGCTCGAGGTCGGTGTACCAGCCAAACGCATTACCTTTCAGCGAGCGCACGAACTGCTTAACGAGGTAGTCTCCCTCTGTCCTAGCGTTGTTGCAAGTTTTGATGTAATGGGCAATATGTTTTTTAGGATTACTCTTTCCATCGAATTGCATGAACTTTGGCGGCTGATAACCCCTTGGCATCCTTAAGGCGTTAATCTTGTTGGAGTAGGGCTTTGAGTACAGCATGGAGTCATGCGGGCTTCCTTCGTACTACGCCTTGATGATGCTAGTGATCATCTGCTGCAACTGCTGAATATAGAGAGATCACATAGGCGCCGTTACTTGGTCCAACTTCTCATCTGCTTGCTCCATCAAAGGCTCCTCTTTTTCATTGGTTTCCTCATTTGGTGGATCAACCTTCGAGTCAGCCTTGTCGTCCTGTTGCGCCTCAAGATGGTGGACGAGCATTGTAATTTACAAGTCCTTCTCTTCCATAGTCTTTGTCAGTCGTGCAATTGCTTCACTCATTTGAGCCAGCTGCTTCTCGACGGAAGTCGCGCCAATAGTCATAACTTGCATGGCTACAGGACATGAGCTGCTTGAGTCGGCGTCAGAAGTCAAAGACTCGGAGTACTTCCTCGGACTTTCTTCCCTTGGCGCCCTTAGCGAGGCCAGGGTGATCACAGGTTCCTGTCTTGGGTGCTCTTGCTCCTGCGGCAGACTTGATAAAGGGGTAGAAGGCATGGCATGGAGAGTTCTTGCCTTGCTTCAGGTTGTAATGCCCAAAGTGTCACCACTTACGGCAAGGATGCCCTTGTTCTTTGTGTTGGTAGCGGGAATAACTTAATCCTTTCTTGATGCCATTTGTGCTTTTTACGGAGTTGAAGACAAAGATAAGAGGCAGAGATGTCCCACTGGGCGTGCCAAATTTGTAAACACAAAAATTTTGTATCGAATGAAACGAGAACACGTGTACAAAGTAGATTTGTATTGATTTGAATTTGTAGGGTTACAATCTCTGTTTACAATTTTCCCCTGATTCAGTCTTCAAATTTGATGTAAATGGTTGATTGTTGATCCAAGGGTCGCAATGACTTGATCTCAAACGAACAATTGAACAATTGCTTCAAGTTTTAAGCTTAAAAACAACGCGTAGACGGTCTTTGCTTTAAAGATAAGGCAAAGATGATGTTGACGTAGGATTTTGTTGATTCAAAGGTCTTAGTGACTTGATCTTGAATCGAACGTCATTACAAGATTAGGAGCTTGCAACAAAGTCTTGAAGGAATCGGCACGAGTGCTTGCTGATTCTTCAAGATGAGTGTTTCGGCTTTAGTCGAGAGAAAGCTTCAGCTTTGATTGAATGTTCTTCATAGTAAGTTTTGGCAGCATATTAGTCTTCAAAGATTTGGCAGATGTTCTTCTAAATGTAAGAACTTTCCAACCTCTATGCTTGTGGGAGGACCTTGTATTTATAGGCTTCTCAAGGCTTGCCTTTGGGTGGATTTGGCCTTTATTTGTGTCTTGATTCGTCCATGGGAGAATTTAGGCATGTTTTGTGTCTTAATTTCAGCCACTTTACTCCTTTGGCCAAAATTATGAGGCCTTGTTGCATATTTCGTGAGCAATCTTCAATTCTTGCTTATTTTATGAAGATGTCTTAACTTTCTTTCCAGTTTTAGGACCAATCTAGACCCTTTTTGCATAATTTAAAGGCTGTTTCTCCCTTGTGCCAATTTTTGGGAAGGTTTTATACTTCTTTTGCTTGATTTATGACACATGTCATTGATGACTTATCCATTTGTGATGAGTTATATGCCACGTGGAGCTTTGTGATCTACCTTTTGTATGCAACGAAATTTACATGTCTACATCATCCCAACTCGGTTTGAAGCTATGCAACATTTAAACTCTAGGATATCCAACTCAGCCCTGAACCACTGATTCAGCAACTCAAAGCAAGTAAGAAGCCTGAAGGCGGTAGTAAGATTCGAGGATATAGAGGCATCATTTGGTGGAATCATCTAACCATTGAATTCAGACTGACTTGTCTTGGGATCAGTAGATCTGACAGCTGGGATAAACAAAGAATATCAGAGAACATTTCTCGTTTCTTGTGCACAAGCATCAAACGTGATGTTTAATCATTACGAACTTTATGGCACGCTACACGAAGGTACACGTGTGAATTCGAAATACTGCCACATCAGTGTTAGAGGTCACCTCGCATTCATGAGGACTAAATGGTACGTATTCTAGCTTACTTCGAAAACTATGGTCTTTGGTAACAATCCATTCTCAAGGGGAATGTGTTTCCTCTCAAACAGATAGTTAGGGGAAATTATGGGACCATGATTTTCCAGGGCCGAAGTAAGGTTGATCAGCATATTGTTACCTCAAAAGTCCAGTCATGGTCCCACCAACTCTAGGCGGAGCTATATCAGATGGAGAAGGGTAACACCATCACTTTACACTGGGACACTAGGCGGAGTCTTAGTAACTCTGCCGGATGACCATACTTGTTCAGCAAGACGCGCGGTCTGATCCTGATATGGACACAATCACATCCTGTAAGTCTTAGAGTTCTTACAATTTAGGGATAAACCTGCGCCGCAAGTAATCACAACTCTTAAGACAATGCAATATCTACTTACTAGATATCCTCTAGGATTCTCTTAGCTTAAAACGAGGATTGTATCCTAAAAATGTCTCTCTCCCACGGTACAAATACACCCATCTAAGGTTCACCTACGGTAATGCAAGCTATACACTTGAATTCTCTTGCCCACTGCTTGAGTCTAAAATCATTCACTAACTTGACCGACAAAGTGCCTTTGGCCAGCACACCCCCTCCCTCTAGCCTAAGGCTTGCTTACGGTTGTTTTACTGTTTTTCAGGTTGCTCAGGTTTACAAGGATTTGTGCCCCAACCACCGCTCACGGAGGTGGGCAAATTTGGTTCCAATAGTTCTTTTTTTTTTTTTTTTTTGGTTCCAACAGTTCATGTATATGCATTGCTGTGTAAAAATACAAATTTTATTTGGGTCTTTATAAATGTAGAGTTTATAATTTGAGATTTTTGAAGGGTAAATAACAACCGTTATAAAAGTCTAAAACCTTTTAAGAGTTTGTTTGTTTTTTTTTTTTTTTTTTTTTTTTTTTGTTTTTTTTTTAGCAAACAATATTATTTACACTAAGGGGGAGAGGATAGGCTTAGCCTCACAAGGAGTTAGCAATAATGTGGTTCAAATTCACTTTTGAAGTAATAAATTGGTATTGAGCTATTCATTATCGACATTTGAGTTTAAAACTTCTCACTTATAAATGAAAGAATACCATTAGACCGTGAGATTAGTTGATGGACTGAAGGGCATTAGGGATGTTATAATTAGGTGGGTTCCCATTAAATAGTTTATATAAACGTACCTCCATCTGATGACGAATGTGAATGACAAGGTCATTAGGGATGTACTTAATGTCGTACCACTGGCCATCTCTGCAGGCTTGGAGGCCTTGAACATCGTTGGGGACGAGAATGGTGACAGTTGACATGTCGGTATTAGCCACCACTCCAAGGGCAAAATCCGGGCGAGGACATGGTGGGTAGTAGTTAATTTTGAGAAGGTACTCCAAGTTATCACCACCGACAGCCTTCCTTAACTCCTCTCCTTCAAGCCCCAACCCTAAAGATAGCATCTAGAACAACTTGTCCACCACCTTGTGCATATGCTTAGCATACTCCTCATTAGCTTCCCTGTACCCCATCAAATTGAAAATAGTTAATATTTAATCACTTTCGCTCCCTAATATTGTAAAACGGAGTGGTGTTAGCAATGTTACATCTATGTGATAACCGAAGGAAAGGTATACTAAATGGTTTTCTTTTTATTACTACTCTAACTAGAGGAAAAACGCTTGAACTCATAAAATGGTGGGTTGAAAGGGAATACCTTATCTACTAAAACAATTTACATTGTCACTAAAATGAATTAAGGTTGAATTTGAGAGGTAGAGTTTCGTCGGCCCAAAAAAGATAAAAGAAATAAGAGTGGCCCATTAGAATAAAAGAATATTTTTTCGTTTTACTCATTTGTTGTTTTTTTTTTCTTAGAAGAAAATTACTTTTAAATCGTTACTTTTAAATCGATTTAGGCCAAAGTGATTACTTAAGGCGGGGAGGATTTAGGCGGCCGCCTAGGCGCTCTAGGCGGTTTAAGCAGCGCTAGGCGGCAGTCTAGGTGGCTGCAAATCACAAACTTGCTGCAACTCTCACAACAAATCTGAAACTTTCGATGTCGTACGTAGTAGCAAAGCCTTGACGATCTTCTGCAGCTTGCCGTCTATGAATAAATGAGAAAGAGAAGGTATTTGACATTTAATCTGAAGTGGCGCGAGCTGCAGATCCATTGATTCAGTTTGAACCTCTGCAAGGGCTTTGGGAGGGCTAAGGAAGAAGACAAAACGAAAAGCTGTAATAGAAAGGGATTTTCAATTTTCAAAAGGTAAAAAAGGTGTCATGATCTGGGACTCCACCTTTGGGAATGTGAAAGAGGTGAAGTGGCACACGGTTTTGAATTATGAAACCACCCACTACTTTTTGTCTTTTCAAAAGTTGTCAAAAGTTTGAGATATATATATATATATGTTATATGAATTATTTGGATAATGTTTTTTTTTTCTTAGACCATCAAATTATGTAGATAAAATAAATAATATATAAAAAAAATTATCTAAATCCGCCTAGCCCGCCTAGGCGTGTGCCTAGCCACCTAGGCACTAGGCCCCAGCTCGCCACCCGACTAGCGCCTAGCATCTTTTAGAACCATGCTAAAAACATGAGGCCCCTTTAAAAGTTATAATAACTTTAACCGTTGGGAATGATTGATTGATGGGAAGGATTTGATGGAAGAGATCTGGAAATGATCCCTTTCCTTTTCAAAAAGCCAGGCTTGGAAGTAAAGTCCTTGTGTACCTGTCGTATTCATACTTTAATGCCCTGTGCTAGGTTGATAGTGGTATGGCATTTTTTTTATGTCGATGATAATGGTATGTTAAGTAATCATAAAAAATTTAAAATGAAACTCATAGTGTGTTGTTGTCACAGCCCGTCCCAAATATTTAATTTTGAGCGATGTGAAAAGACAGAATTGCCCTTGAGCGTTGGTGGCGTTGTGTGACTAAATTTTGGTTTAAGGACCAATTTGATGAGTCCCTAGCATGTTGGACCCAATGGCAAGTAAGGAAAATAATTGGTTTGATTGGTGGGTGGACAGATGAGACCACACACACACATCCACATCACCCTCTCTCTCACTCCCGTACTCTCTCTTGGTTTCACTATCTCTCTCCCCTTCGAACTCGTACGGACAAACACCCAAAACCCTTGAAATTTCACGGATCGTGGTCAAAGTTGGCACCATTGTGTTCGTGAAGCTCAGACGAGTCGATTGGTACCCATTTCAGGTAAGGATACCTTCGAAAACCCTAGTTTTTCATAACCCTCGATTTGTGCACTGTTCATGCACACATAATTATGAATGTTTTTGGGAATTTGAAGCTTGTAGGAAGCTTAGTGAGGTCCCAAGGAAGTTCGAAGTGCTTCGTTTGAAGGTTTTGGACGTCGGGATCGTGTGGACGAAGTTTGGCAGGTTTTTCTTGGAATTCTCCGGTGAGATCCCGTGACTTTTAGAACTTTAAATTAGTATGATTGTGTTCTACAAGTTAAGAGCTTCATTTTGGTATAAATTACGTGAAAAATGGTGCAAAAACGAGCGAGAAATAGGCAGTTGCAGGTCTGCCCGGAATCCGGCGCCGGTGACACTGTTCCGGCGTCTGGAGGTTGAAGATAATGCGCGTGAGGCCGTGCCATCCCCGACGCGTGGGGGCGCGTGAGCCACAGAAAAATTTATCTAAAAATATCACGATGTTCGTGAGGTTGTGTAGGTCACGTTGGTATATTCAAATACCAAAATTGAGCTTTGTATGAGAAGTTATTAGCTAGTTTTGTCTATGTGCTTTAAAATAACGTTTTTATAGTTAATTCGCATATAGGTGAGACTTATCCCGAGGACGAGCGTATCCACGGGCGACTCGGGGGCTACGACCCTTCGACATACCGGTGAGTGGGCTTTTGTTTTCAGTATATATTTATATACTTGATATATTTCCCAGAAATGCATTTTTTTAAGGAAAATATGCTTTGAAATAATATGCCAAATGCTTTTATATTCTGAATATGCATTTCATGGTTGCATATATATATAAATGTGGTGTTGTGGACGCACAGGTAAGTTCAGGTAAGTTATGTTTGGTTATGTGAATCATCGATGATGTGATATGTGATTGAATAATGTTGAGCTCATAAAACTGCACCTAGGGTGATTGTGATTTAGCCAGAGATATGAAGTACAAGCCTGTTTATTTATGTCACCTCTCGCACTATATGCTCATATTGGATCCAACTTAAGTGCACAGTCTTGTCATACAGACCTTATTTATGGTTCCGACTCGTAGGTGACTAGTGATTTATCGCGCTGGCTATTATGAGAGAGTAAAAATTGACCATAATTATATTACACCCAATCTTGTCGTACATACCCCTTTTTAGTAGTACCAACTTATGTGCAGTATATTGCCGTATAGGTCATTGTAACGACTCCGGCTAGATTGACTTTTGAGCTATGAATTCAGCCGTACAGACTACCACAGGGGTTTCGGCTAACATATCATATTTCTATGAATTTATTCTTACCTGAATTGCTCATTCTGTTATATCTTCGCATGGCATGCATATGAATATGATTATGTGAAGCATGAATTGAATTGATATGATTTCATATATATATATATATATATTATGTATATGCTTATATTCTGATTCTGGGAAAAATTATACATGTTTTACAGCGAGGGGTTAGTATATTGATAAATGAAATAGTTTTGTAAAACATTTGTTTTTGCCCACTCACGTTTTCTGTTTTGCACCCTTCCAGGTTTTAAGTAAGCTTGCTGTTGGTGGCTTGAGGACGTCGGCAGTTCTGACTTATCTAAATAATAGTAGGACATTCCTGGTATTGTATAACTAGTACTTGTCCTACTGGACTACACCTAGACTTTTATGCTCTGAATAGGAGTGTTTACTGTTGTAACTAACTCTTATCACTCCCTGTTTAGTAGTGCACTCTAGTAATTTGGTTTTTGATTATTCGTATATTTCCTATCATTATCGCTTCCGCACTGTCCATATGGCTACGTCACTCTCATGTGACGGCCAGCATGCCTTGATCTCGGTCGGGGTGTGTCAGTTGTGTTCCTGTTGTATTATTTTAATGTCCTGTACTAGATTGACAATGGTACGTTAAAAAATAATTGAACTCTAGTGTGTTGTGGTCCCCATTAGATAATTGAACTCTAAATTTTCAACTTTTGCATGTTATTTTGCCCTATTCTGTACACTCTTTTTAAGTCACTCAGTAATCTGCATCAATAAACAAAATAACGTAGATCATGCTTGTGAAGAAAGTTGGAGGAAATATTTGTTCAAACTTGCATAGCTTCAATAATATCGTCCCATAACTGTTTAACATCAGACTTGAGCAAAGATCTTGCAGTTAATTGAGAAAAATATATCGCCAATACCATAATTGGCTTCACCACATCTTCGGGCAAGAGGTGTCGAATTCCCACTGGGAGAAGGCGTTGACGTATCACATGACAATCATGACTATTGAGGCCTGAAAATTTGCCTCCATCTACATTTGCTTAACGGACAATGTTTGAGGCATACCCATCCGGAATCTGTACATAAGATAAAAACTCCAAAACTCTTTCCTCTTATCCGGTTTCACCAAAAATGATGCAAGCTTCTTTCTGGCTATGTCTCCATCCCTCGTCATCCATAAACTTGGCCTAATGCCCATTTTTTTAGATTGATCTGAGCTTTTATTGTGTCCTTTGTTTTTCCCTCGATGTCTAGTATAGTTTTGATCAGTGTATCAAACACATTTTTCTCAACATTCATTAAATCGATGTCGTGTCTCAATTTTAATTTGGACCAGTACGAGAGCTCGAACAACCTCGTCTTGTATGGTCTTGTCCTATTTACAGATTTTCCCAATGAAGTAAAATCCAAACGATTCACCTAAGCCAAAATTTCATCTCTGGACCATTCTCTCGGTCTTGGCCGAAGCTCTGTGCCGTTGAAGAAGGCTATCTTCGTGGTTCTATTCTAAGAGGTCATTTTAAACTGCGACTCGTTGCATACGAGGCATTTATCCAACGCCTTATTCTCTTTGTAGAATAAAATGCAAGTATTTTTACATGCATGAATTTTTTCATATTCCAATCCAAGACCACTCAGCACCTTCTTTGCACTTTTATGATCTGTAGGCAAGCAATTGTCCTTTGGAAGCATCCTCTTGAAAACCCCCAAAAAGTAATCAAAACACTAGTTCAACATACGAAACTTTATTTTGCCATGCATCAACTCAACAATGGTCGTGAGCATCGAAAATCCTTCACAACTAGGGTGTAATTCTTGCTTGGTACTTTTTAATATTTTTTCATATTTTTCAAATGCTTCACAATTTATGATGGGAGGGACGTCATCTTCTACTTCCTCATTCGTATTCGAACCAGCGTTTGGAAAAGCATCATTGATAATGTCCACAATTTGTTCATTTGGGTCCACAACAGATTCAACTGTCTCCACTGCTCGGGTACTGTGTGAGGATGAAGCATGTTGTATTTGTTCTCCATGATGATTCCACGTAGTATAAGTCTCCATCATCCAATTTTTGACTAAATGGTATCGAACAGTTTCAAAATATTCAGTCATTATGTTGTTACACTTTCAACAAGGACACCGAATTTGAGTTGAACCCCGGTTGTTTGCAATTGCAAAATTAATGAACTGATTTATTTCATCCAAATAATCATTAGTACATCTATTAGGATTATGTATCCACTATTTTTCCATATCACCTGCAAACATAAAAAATTTACAAGGGTTACAACAACTTCATTTAAGACATGCCACCCTATGCCTTCGGTATGGGTCCTATCTCATTCGAGAATGCATAGTTACGTGCTGTAATTTACGGTTCCAAAACATTAGAGTTTGAATGTGGGAAAACTTCGGCAGCATCTCCCAGCAGTTCTTCAAGTGCACGACGTAGATACAAAAAATTACGATGCACCCGAAGAACGCAAAGAGATGCTACCAAATTTCCCACATTCAAACTCTAATGCGTGAACCGCAAACTACAACATGTAACTGTGCATTCTCAAACTGTCCAAAATTTTGGGACAATTCAAGAATTAATTGGATCGCAGTCATGCTTTCGCATCCATTCGCGAAATCTAACCAATTCTCAAACAAGAAACTAAGCTCATATGAACATTGCAAACCATTTCTTTTGTACATTCGTACAAAAATGTTTGCATACAAATTCATAAACTCACAACAAGTATACATTACATACAACACAATTTAAATGATTGGAAATTAAATAAGTTAGTTAAAAAAATAACCTCCGAGATTAACGGCAACAACGCATTCAACACTGATGGAAATTCCAACAAGAAGGCAAAAGCTGCAAAACAATTGCAGCTTCTGCCTTCATGGATTATGGTTAAATTCAGTAAAGTGAAAAGACTTTGCGCTACGAAAGCACTGTTGCACAAAACATGCTGCTACCACTTTTGGCGCCATCCAACCACTCTTTGTCGCGTTTGTTATAACACTTTGCGCGACGAAAGCACCGTCACGCAAAACATATTGATTCCACATTTGGCGCTATCCAACCACTCTTTGCCGCATCTTTTATACCACTTTGTGCGACGAGCCATTGTTCTTCGCGCATTACCTTTTTTTTTAAAAAAAAAAAATTGAATTTTTCCATTCAGTCTTCAATTTTTTTCAAAACACATAAACACTTAATAAATCAAAAACTTATTTCATTAAACCATTTTTGCATAATTAAGTAATATAAATATTTATTAAAATGCATAAATTTTATTCAAAAAAAACATTAAGTACGTGTTTAAGTAAACAGTTGAAAATAAAATACTTCTAATTCATATCTCATTATTAAATAAGCACTAAATTTAGAATAAAAAAACACTATTCTACTCTTTCTCTAGTAGTTCTGGTTCTTGCTGTAGTTCTGCCGCACGTTGATTATCAAACTTCCACTCCCAGAAACAAGACTTGAACATGTTGTCGAATGCCTTCATCACATTTAGGTTACTTTTGGCAGTGTCCCAATTAGGCTGTCATGCGTAAAATATAAATTAAAATCTCCCTATTATATTAAATTTAACAAACATAATTATTATTTAACTAATAACTTAACACATACAACTAACTCATCACTCATGTGCATCTTCAGCTCCTCGAGGATGGCTCTCCAAGACTCCCAATCCGCAACACATTTGACACGCACCAATGCTCCAACATCAGACCAAAAGCTGGCACGCTTATCTGACTTCACCACCCTCATTAATTCGTCACAGTAACGGCTCCCACCATAAGTGTGTCGGACATCAACAAAATATATATTCATAATACTGAAGCTAAATAAAAACTTTATACAAAATGCAAAATTTACAACGTAAACCTTTTTCGGAACCTTCGCCATCTATTGTCTTTGACAAACGCACACCACCGTTGGCCAACGCACACCACCGTTGGCCATAGCACCAACAATAAAAAAACAATTGATTATAATTTGCAAAATTGTAAAGCGTCTACAAAACGCATTCTGAAGAAGGAGATCAAAGCGCATATTTATAGGAAAGTTAGAGACTTTGCGCGACAAAGCATTTGTCGTACAAACATCTGCAGTAAATACGATTTTGATTCCTCTGATTCACATGCACTGAATGCTCTGACCTAAAAACCGAACGACATTTGCACGACAAAGGCTTTGTAACTCAAGGTTTTATCACCTAGCGCGACGAAGGTTTTGTCGCACAAAACATATAGATTCAAAATATGGCGGTAAGGTTATCCAAGTTTATTTCTCCCTTTGCGCGACGACACTATCGTCGCTAAAAATTTTGCGCAACAAACTTTATGGATTGTAATTATGAAGTTTACGTAAACATAGATCTTTAGTATCTATATTTACATAAACTTCATAATTAAAAATAAATATTCAGTTATAATATTTATTCTAAAAATAATTTAAAACTTGTAAATTGGATTAATAATATTCCATGTGTTGGAAATGTGCCCTAAAACCAATCATATGATGATACTTTACGGACATTTCACATGTTAAACTAATCTAGTTTAATAACAAGGGCAAAGATTATTGTTTTAAGCCGTCTCATATAAATGTTATATGCTTAAACGATAAGTCCAAGGAATATGTAATTAGGAGAATGTAATTTAAACAAGTTAGATTCATGAGACCATTCTCTTTCGTATACATATCCTAAACGTTCCTGATCATAGGATTGCCAATTGGGCATTGACAGTCCGTTAAGATCAGTACGTGCTGTGTCTTCTCTCAGGGATACTGACAGGTCTCGAGTCATTGGTGTGATTGACACCAAGACAAGCATGTAGGTGCTCAATAAAGAATGAGTCCACTGAACACGATCAACGAGGAATTCTCATACTCATGTCACATGAGAACTCATGGTTGGGATAATGCAAAGTAGTCCTTTGACCTGAGGCATCATAGTTGTCTTGTGGTTAGGTCCTTGATCTTTGACTATGTCAAAGTCACTCCATCAGAGGGTGTCCACGGCATAGTTGGGGTTAAGCCACTTAGCCATGGAGGCAAGTGAATGGGCAACAAGGGATCTCTAACCTTCAAACTGTTTGAGGGAGAATACTCTATGATATGATTAAGAATCTCTGGCCAGAGTATGAATGAGATTTAGGAAGTCGTTCCAAATCACATTCAAGGTAATCATATAAGTAAATGAATCACATTGGATAGTAGACATGAATAAACTATCAAACCAAACAATGTGGTCAAGAGTATTGTATTAGAGAAAGACCGTATTGCATTGTAATCCTAAATTGAATAGGTTCTCCACCTCTTCTGATTAGCTTGGGTAACCATGACATACTGCTAGGTGTCACTCATGGTTTGTGGAAGCCCTAAACGTGTATAATCACTAAAGGGAGAATTGAAAGTAAGTTTCAATTCACAATCGATTTGAAAAGAGTTCTAATCGCCCACTGCCTCACTAAAAGGAACCTAATGGATCGTACACCGTGTAAGGTAGAGATTGAAGAAACAAAGGAGATGAGTAAGGATAATTAAATGGTTTAATTATTTATGGCAATGATTAATTAATATGTTAATTAATCAAACGAATAAAGTTCGTTAGAAGACCACGGGTTAGTTTTGGGCCTCAAGGCCCAATGGGCTTCGAACGTCAAGCCCATTGAGCTAAGTTGTATGACAACTTAATGACTAATAATTCACAAAGGCCCAAAAAGCCCAATAAAACCCTATGGCCGGCCATAATGAGAATGGAGTGGGTTTTGGACTTATTACAAGTTTGCCACTCCAATGAAGGTAGGTATAAATATGACTTTATAGCTATTTCTTCATTAGGGTTTCTTTTGGGAGAAAAGATGAGAACAAAAGCTCTATTTGCTCTATTTGCTCTCTAAGAGGCCGGCCACCCTAGAGGAACATAGCTAGCAATCTTACTTCCTCTAGGTCACTCATTTCTTCATCAATCCTTCCTTGGTGTGGAGACTTAGAGGTTCTCAACTTTGAGAACTTGGAGAAACCAATTCTTCCATCCAAATCCAAGGAGCTAAGAAGCAAGGAATGAAGGCCCTATCTCTTGGGTGATTATCCTTTGCTAATGCAAAGAGGAATCAACAAAGGTATAAATTTCTCAACTCACTTTGTTTTGAGTTGAGTCTTGGTTCACCCATCTACTAGGCTTTGAATTTCATGGGTAATGTTTTGTTTTTGAGTGCATGCAAGCATGATTCCGCCTTTAATTGTTAATTGCATGCTATAGATGTTGCTCAAATGAACATGTTTTTCACAAAATTTCCTTCAAGTGGTATCAGAGCCTAGGTCTAGTAGTTGGTGAATCCTTTTGGGTTTTGTAGTTTATAGTCTTTGATTTGAATGTTGTAATTGTTACAAGCTTTATTCTTGCTTCTTTGAATGTAAATTTTGTTAGAAAATTTGCCATCTCAAATGTTGTAGATGTAGTTCATATGAGCATGAATTTTGGAGCTAAAATTTGGTGCCATGGTTTTGGGGAAATTCGGCCAAATCCAAAGGGTGATTTTTTGGGTTCATGTTTGTCTTGTTAAAAGTGTTTTATAGTGACTTTTGGAACCCCTAAGTACCCTAGGATGTTAACCCCATTTTGAGTAGTGAAAATTTGAGTTTTATTGAGTGAAAATGTTCATGGAACTCTTATGGGTTTTCATGGATGTTCTTCATTGTTCTTGATGTTCTTACCAAGAACAAAAAGGTTTGGTGTTTTGATTCAAAGCTTTGGTTAATTTCATAAAGTCTTTGTTTTGTGTTGGTTGGTGTGACGTTTCTATCAACAAGACATTTATTTGAAAAGGTGATTGAAATGTTGATAGAGTGTTTGAATTTATGTACATAATTGATATTCTTCTCATACACACCAACCCATCACCCACTTGTTCAACTTGCATGGCTTTATGACTTTGTTGAAAAAATTTCAAAATTTCAAAATTTTGTGACTTCACTCTCTCCAAAACCGGCCACCCTACAAGTAGGGTACTTTTGGGGCTTTTATGCAATTACATAAAGTTTTGATACTTTTGTGTATTTGTAGTTTGACCCAAAAGTTTACGTTTTTACGTAAAGGCCCAAAAACGCTAAAGGACAAATTGTTTTGCTCCTTTAATGAAGTTTTTGTATTTGATGAAATTTTTGGGTTCTAGTTGTAATTACATGAAGTATTGGACTTTGTGTTTTTACAAAGTGACCTCAAAAGTTTGTGTTTTGCAACATAGCCCAAATAGTTGAGGTTATTGCATTTTGGCCCAAATTAAGTTGAGAACAAAATGGTTTTGTCTCTTTAAATGAGAATTGGATTTTCATTTCATTTAGCTCCATTTAAATCAATTCTATGGAAACAAAAACCAAATGAAAATGTTGCATTCAAGTTTAATTAGTTAAAGCGTTAACTAATTAAAGAAAGGGTGATTATGAACCTAAGCCTACGATAATTGAGCTATGTGAAAGGCCGTCTCAATTTTGTTTGAACCATGGGAATGTGTACATTAGATTTTAGTTGTAATTTGATATGATCAAATTTTGTAAAAGAGCATAAGCTCTTCTTTACTTTGAAGTACTCATTTTCTTGTTTTATTTGATATGCATGAAATTGGAGTAGTTGGGTCCAACGCCCAATAGGAAAAAACACGCCTTAATATGATTAAACGTGTAACTAAAATCAATCACCATCCCTAGACCAAGATTCAACACTAGGCTCGTGTTGGATCAAATCAAAGGTTCATAGTCATCCTAAGGCCCTAAGGCAACTATATAGTCCATCAAATGAATGCAAAGTTAATGTTAGTAGTACCATATACTCTTGCTTTAAAAACCGTTTTACAAGCATAGTGGGAGTATTATATACAACTAAATCAATCATATGGACCAATAGTTGTAATATGACCAAATTGTTTTAATAAGATTAAAATGTATGTTTATATGTGATGAGACCTAAAACCCTCAACCAAACCATTATTAAGTTGACAAGCGTGAGAGTGCTTTGAACACTCTTTCGTGGCCTTCCACCGTGGTAGGCTCCGATCGTTTGTGACTCGTACACCGACTTCACCCTATCATGGGGGAGTTCAAAGTGCGTGCTTACACTCAGGAGGAGTTCTATATGCATACATGATGTTGTGAAGGTAGGCAACGAGAATGATCAACATCATATCATTGTGAGGTTGTTCTTGAACCCCTACTCGAACTTGCATGGTGGGAATGACTTAACTAAGTGCAATGGAGCCAACATCATATCATTGTGAGGCTTCATTCTCTAGAGGCCAAATGAGTAAGTGTACTCTCTCATTATTATTGATGCTAGCCAACATCATATCATTGTGAGGTGGGCTTGGTAATGGTGAGTCTCCCATACCCTACTAAGAGTTTCCTCCAAAACTCTCGAATTCCGATGAGGGATATGGAATTTGCCAAAAATACTGGGTGGTGCTATTTGATTTAAAGACCCAAATCAAATGGCTTAAAATCAATCAATTTATATTCGTTATGTATTTGTTTACTGATATATTTGCAAACGCTATCCAAAACTTGACAAAGAAAAACCGAATGCTTTAGTTTTCGGACTTGGTACCACAATCCCAAATATTGTCTTAAATGGATTGTATATGTACCTAATTAATCTCATCCTCAAAATCTTCCTATTGGTAATGTATCATTGGAAGAACATGTTAGATAAGTCTATCATAAAGAGGACAACACAAACAACCAATGCTTATTCCTTCGTTATATGAACAAAGGAACTTACGAAGATTAGCATAAAGACAAGGACACTTTTAGTGTCATAGTTCTTCACTTACAAATCGTTGTATGAAGTAATAAGAGTTTCTTTGAACAACCCTTAGTTAATGCAAACACTAGTGCTTGTTTCTTTGTTAAATGAACAAAGAACTTGAGAAGAAAGCACAATGGCATGGACACTTTATGTGCCATGATTCTTCACTTACAAATTGTTGTATGAAGAAATGAGAGTTGCCTTGAACAACTCTTGAAAGTTTGTAATTATGTTTAGAACATAATGGTTGGTTGAAAAAAATAGTCCATCAACATGGACTTATGATGATTTTGAATCATTGAGTGTTGAAGTGTTAAACCACTTCTAGAGACGGAAAACTAGGCAACGACTTCACCTTTTGTGTCCCTATCCAAATGGTTCACTAAGTTTATTGTAAACTATATAGTGAATAATAACCACATTCTCTCCAAATTGTTTGATGTATATAACACAATTGAAATATGTTTCAAGAGAGATAGTGGGAGTTTAGGGACCATGACTATTGTAGTCAAAGGAGAAGTCAAATGAAGAAGGCGAAATAACTCCAAGGTAACAAACTTTCTTTATGAAATGATGGACATTGGAAGGGGTATTTGCAAGAAATGTCTTGCAAGTGTCAAGAACACACATTTCGAAGGTGTTATAAATTATTCTTGAAAAGTTCAAAACAGTTGGTTCTTCTACTTGAATGCTTGATTCCGTATTAGTAACTATGTTTTACAATCGTTGTAAAAGTGTGGCTAATAAGAAGTAGAAGATTAATGAGAGAAGAGAAAGTACTTCACATTCAGAATGTGAATCAAATATAGATCTCTGCGAAAGCATATCGTACTTACTTCCTCATATGAACTACCAAAGAAATTGGAAAAACCCAAGATTGTCCTTACATTCCAATTTTAAGGAACTTAATTCCGTCACTATAAGAGATGGATGAATGTTTTGTTTGACAAAACATTGTTCTTTATTAATGAATGATTGGATTATTGTAATCTAATTGATTGTCTCTATAGTAGAGATGATATGGTAGTGTTAACTGTTTAGAATATAACGATGCTTAAAACCCAAAAGTTTGCAAGGTAGTGACTAATCCCAACAGAGTTGTGATACCTCTAAAACATAAATTACGAGTTGGTCATAGATGGATGCTTTGGATCGTTAGATCCGGATCCAATACCTTCTTATTAAAATTCTATAGAGGCAAAATGTTTGAATCTTTATTCTTTTGGAAAGGAAGAAAGAATCACAAAGTTGTTGAGGTTAATTCACTTAGATGTTAGTGGCACTTGTCCACAACATAATACTACTCATGTTGTATGACATTCACCGAAGATCGCTCTCGGTTGGACTATCATTTATTTTGAATAAACACAAGTCCGAATACTTTGCAAAAGGTTTCAAAGAATTCAAGAAATGTAAGTTGATGAGTAAGATGTCTAAAGTATTTACCTCCTTAGATTTGATCCAAGGAAAGGTAACACTTTAGAACAGTTTCCTTGAAAGATATCAAGGAAAGAAGCATCATAAGATAATGGATTTCTCCATTGAGAAAAGAACGAACTCGAATAAGATTTAGTTCGTTGGATGTTATCAATTACCCATATATAAGATATATATATACTTCTATGACAATATGATTGTCAATTAGAAGATCTTCCAAAATTTTCATGACTCCATAGGATGTAGTTGGAAAGAAAGATAAGTCTTAATCGTGTTAAGATTTGAGGTTGTGTCCTAATAAGCAATATTTGTTTGAGAATTATCTTGTGGATATCCTTAAATTAACCTTTGGATATCACTTCTATAAACCAACTAACAAATGTTGTTTTGTTGGGTAGTTCATTGTAATCCTACAATATGATTTGCCTAAGAGCAAATGAACGAGAGATAGAACTCAAAGAATGGGTTCTTTGATAAACAAGATAGTGATCAACAAATATAACAACCTAGTTCCTATACCACAAGCTCCAAGGTAGTCGAGAATGATTTATAAACCGTCTCAGTTGAATGGTTTGAACTTTATGACTATGTCATAGAGTTAAACCTCTTAATTCGAAAGAAATAAGAATGAAAATCCTTATGACTACATTGAGTGTATATACGATATATACTCAAGGAAATGGTAAAGTACCATTTGACCCGAAATAATGAAACCTTCATAGCTAATTGGTAGCTTAAGGTGACTACAATCAAAAGAGATTGGTTGACTTTGAAGAAACCATCTTTGACGTAATCTTGTTTTCAATTAATTCGAAGATTGCTAGCTACAACTAAATGGTGATTCAATGTTTGGACATAATATGGGTTTCCGAAACTATTATTAAGATAGTCTTGATAATATATGTCTGAAACTATGAATCACAAGACATGTAAGTTGGAGAGATCCATCCATCATGAATCTTAGCAAGCTAGTGGGAGCTATAAGCGTCTTATGAGAGAAAGATCAAATCGTTTGATTTCTCATAAAGATGTAAATGAATCTTTTGTTTACTAGGTTTACAAAAGATTAGTGGGAGTTAATCATGTTCCTAAATTTGAATATATATATATATATATATATATATATATATATATATATATACACATATATGATATATTAATTTTGGAAATGAAAAAGAATACTTCTTCGTTAAATTTATGACTTTAAACATTCTATAAACGATAGAATGTATATGGGAGACATAGTCTATAAACATGGGATGGAAATCTATAATGATAGATTTCAGGATATAATTGGATTATATCAAGCCCTAATAATAGACAAAAGATGCTAGGAAGTTTCTCATATGATGATAAACTTCAATCAGAAGAACAACTCTAGTGAGACTAGGAGGTAGCTCTTCTCAAAGGGAACATACCCTTTGACTCCCAAAGAAATAATGCGTAAATAGAATCCTTTATGCATATGCAAAAAAGTGATTTACGTATTTCATATTGTATGAAAACATTGATATGAATTGTACCTAGAACGGTACAAGACGATATCAGTGCAAGCCCAGGATCAGAACCATGGCAACTGTCAAGTGAGTCCTTAAGTATTTAAGAAATACTAAAGGATAGATTCCTCAAAGAATGAGGAAGAGTTAGAGTAACGTAAAGGAAGCGTAAATGTATTAGATTATGAATCTAATCCACCATTGGATGTTTCTTCATTATGAATGAAGAGATAATCAGATATCTCTTTATTATGACTAAAGAGATATTTGGATGGAAACATTAAAAGTAATAACTTTAGTGTGTTCCATTATGAATGCAAAATATATTGCCATATAGAAGCTTACAACAATGTTGTTTGGATGGGAAAGTTCATTTATGAACTCTCTATTCGGTTCCAACCAGAAAATGTCTCTAGTGTAACGACACTACGACACTGATGGGGCGATAGCTCAAGCCAGGGAATCACGGTCTCATCAAGATCCGAACTCAAATGAGAGACTAAACCACATGATTAAGAATCATGTATAATGGTGACGTCGTTATTCTCAAGGTTGCTTCTATGGATAACATATAGATATTCATTGTCTAGGCCTACTACCCAGCCATTTTTGAAATGACTACATAAGAGGTATCATCACTGATGACTAAGCTGATTGGCTCTAGTGCAAGTGGGAGATTGTTGGAAATGTGCCCTAAAATCAATCATATGATGATACTTTACGGACATTTCACATGTTAAACTAATCTAGTTTAATAACAAGGGCAAAGGTTATTGTTTTAAGCCGTCTCATATAAATGTTATATGCTTAAACGATAAGTCCAAGGAATATGTAATTAGGAGAATGTAATTTAAAGAAGTTAGATTCATGAGACCATTCTCTTTCGTATACATATCCTAAACGTTCCTGATCATAGGATTGCCAATTGGGCATTGACAGTCCGTTAAGATCAGTACGTGCTGTGTCTTCTCTCAGGGATACTGACAGGTCTCGAGTCATTGGTGTGATTGACACCAAGACAAGCATGTAGGTGCTCAATAAAGAATGAGTCCACTGAACACGATCAACGAGGAATTCTCATACTCATGTCACATGAGAACTCATGGTTGGGATAATGCAAAGTAGTCCTTTGACTTGAGGCATCATAGTTGTCTTGTGGTTAGGTCCTTGATCTTTGACTATGTCAAAGTCACTCCATCAGAGGGTGTCCACGGCATAGTTGGGGTTAAGCCACTTAGCCATGGAGGCAAGTGAATGCACAACAAGGGATCTCTAACCTTCAAACTGTTTGAGGGAGAATACTCTATGATATGATAAAAAATTCTCTGGCCAGAGTATGAATAAGATTTAGGAAGTCGTTCCAAATCACATTCAAGGTAATCATATAAGTAAATGAATCACATTGGATAGTAGACATGAATAAACTATCAAACCAAACAATGTGGTCAAGAGTATTGTATTAGAGAAAGACCGTATTGCATTGTAATCCTAAACTGAATAGGTTCTCCACCTCTTCTGATTAGCTTGGGTAACCATGACATACTGCTAGGTGTCACTCATGGTTTGTGGAAGCCCTAAACGTGTATAATCACTAAAGGGAGAATTGAAAGTAAGTTTCAATTCACAATCGATTTGAAAAGAGTTCTAATCGCCCACTGCCTCGCTAAAAGGAACCTAATGGATCGTACACCGTGTAAGGTAGAGATTGAAGAAACAAAGGAGATGAGTAAGGATAATTAAATGGTTTAATTATTTATGGCAAGGATTAATTAATATGTTAATTAATCAAACGAGTAAAGTTCGTTAAAAGACCATGGGTTAGTTTTGGGCCTCAAGGCCCAATGGGCTTCGAACGTCAAGCCCATTGAGTTAAGTTGTATGACAACTTAATGACTAATAATTCACAAAGGCCCAAAAAGCCCAATAAAACCCTATGGCCGGCCATAATGAGAATGGAGTGGGTTTTGGACTTATTACAAGTTTGCCACTCCAATGAAGGTAGGTATAAATATGACTTTATAGCTATTTCTTCATTAGGGTTTCTTTTGGGAGAAAAGATGAGAACAAAAGCTCTCTTTGCTCTCTAAGAGGCCGGCCACCCTAGAGGAACATAGCTAGCAATCTTACTTCCTCTAGGTCAATCATTTCTTCATCAATCCTTCCTTGGTGTGGAGACTTAGAGGTTCTCAACTTTGAGAACTTGGAGAAACCAATTCTTCCATCCAAATCCAAGGAGCTAAAAAGCAAGGAATGAAGGCCCTACCTCTTGGGTGATTATCCTTTGCTTATGCAAAAAGGAATCAACAAAGGCATAAATTTCTCAACTCACTTTGTTTTGAGTTGAGTCTTGGTTCACCCATCTACTAGGCTTTGAATTTCATGGGTAATGTTTTGTTTTTGAGTTCATGCAAGCATGATTCCGCCTTTAATTGTTAATTGCATGCTATAGATGTTGCTCAAATGAACATGTTTTTCACAAAATTTCCTTCACCATGCAATTATTTAAACAACAAAACATGAAATAAACCCTAATTAAGTCCAAATACATAACTAATAAAAAGACCTTAAAATTAAATATTGTCCTCAAAAACATAAATTTAAAACTACTGTTTCGATGGTCCTCCATTCTGCTCCACGGCATAATGACATCGCTTGTAACCCCCATTCAACGCCTACACTGTTACACATATATGCAAATAATTAATTCCAATATATAACAAAAAAATTAACAAAACTATATATTTTCTACTTTTGTCACACTTAATAATAATTGATCCATCACCGCCTTCTTTGCATTATCGGGCACATATTTCTAAGAACGCCACTCAGCAGTAGGACAATTAGTCCGCATTGCTGCATCAATCGCATATGCAAAGTCCACATATTGGCTCATTTGATAGGGCCCGGAGGGCATGCTCTACTCCCGATTTTTATCCCCCATTCGAGCACGAAGAGAATTGTGAAGAATAAGGAGAGCCGAAGCGCATATTTATAGGAAGGTTAGGCACTTTGCGCGACGAAGTCTTTGTCGTGCAAACCTCTACACTAAATACAGTACTGATTCCTTTGATTCACATGCACTAAATGCTCTGGAACAAAAACTGACTGGACTTTGCGCGACGAAGCCTTTGTCGCGCAAGTGTTCTGTGGATTACCACGCACTGAATGCTCTGACCCAAAAATTAAACACTAACGGACATATTTACAATGTTTTGCGCAACGAAATGTCGTCCCGCAATGGTTTCTGCGACCAAAATTTTGTCGAGTAAAATCTTGCGTGACAATTGAAATTATTTATTTTATTCCGTCTCAAAAAACAGTTTCTCAAAATACTAATGTCAATATTATAGTATTTTGAAAATCTGTTCTTGAGACAAAACAAAATAAATACAATCCATATAAATTTATTCTTCCAAATTATTAATAATTTAGTGTCATCCATAAATAGACTAATAAAAAAAAACTATTCTAATCTTCCGCTGGTCCACCCACTTCGTGTCGCTCTGCATCATGTTGAACATCAAACTTCAACTCCCGGAAACAATACTTCAACACAACGTCAATGCACTTCATCATATTTGCGTCACGTATCACTATTATAAATAAATTATTATTTAAAAAATTAATAATTTACACGTACTGTTAACGTATCGATCATGACCGTCTTTATGTCCTCGGGGACGTCTCTCCAAGACTCCCAATTCACTCCGCATATGTCACACACCAATACCACGATGTCACCCCTAACCTTGTTCACCATATCCTATTAATTCTACGTAACTGATTTGGTAGCGACTCTTAGTAGAAGAATGACCAACAAAGTCTGCCATCGCATACGAAAAAACAAACAAAAATTGAAATAATAATTCAATGAAAAGAATTTTGGCTTCTTTGCGTTTCCGAAATGAATTGTGAAAAATAAGGAGAGCAGAAGCGCATATTTATAGGAAGATTAAGGGCTTTGCACGATGCAGCCTTTGTCGCGCAAACATCAGCTTGGCCTTTGCACAACGTAGCCTGTGCCGCGCACAGTTTCCTTGGGAAAAACTTCGTCGCACAATCTTTTCGCGCCAAAAAAAAAATTACCTGCAGCTTTCTTACTAACTTTGCTCGATGAATATCTTTTTTTTGTCATGCAAACACTATTGAACAACAAATTTGTGCGTCGTGCAAACACTAAATAATTTTTTGAAATTAAATATTATGTTTTATACGACCACCGATGTCACAGCCCGTCCCGGAATTTTGGAATATTATTGGTTGCAAACGTGGAAGTTACTAAAATACCCTTGGACGTTATAGTGTGTTGTGTATTGTGTACTTAGGTTTTGGATCCATCCATTATTTTCCTAAGTTTAGAACTAAGGGAACTAAAAAGGACTTAGTTTTGTTGGTTTTGGTGGGTGACCCACGTGGACACACACACACACACACTCTCCATCACTCCCGTGCTCTCTCTCTCCTCCCTCTCGGACTTCTTCTATTTTCTGTACAAACCGTACGGACGAACTTCGAACTCAAGCTTTCATGCACGGATCGACGTTAAAAAGGTAATGTTCTTTTTCCCTACAAGCTCCTGAGTCCATTCGTACTATTTTTAGAACTTGAAACCTTCAAAAACCCTAGTTTCTCATGAACTCCGATTTAGGTATTGTTCATGCACTAATTATTGTGAGGTTTTTAGGAGTTTTTAAAGGCATAGGAAGCTTTGAATCATCCTCACGAAGCTCGGAGAAGAAAAATGGCATGATTTGGACGTCGGGAAATCGAGATATATGCATTTGAAGTTTGGCTGGAATTATCGTGCTTTCTCCGACGAGATCCCGTGATTTTTGGAGCTTGGAATTCGTAAGATTATGTTCTATTCGCCCTAAGCTTCAATTTGGTTCAAGTTTCATGGAATTTGGTTGAAAATTGACTGAGATATCAAGGTTTTTCAAATTCCTAGTTTTCCAGCGACGGCGACCGGCGCCGGAGTTCGAAGGTAGAGGATGACGGAATATTCCGTCAACTTTGACGGAATATTCCTAACGGCGTTGGTTAGTTTAACAGTTTTTGTTACTATTTAACCGAATATTCCTAACGGGGTTAAGGGATTCCGTTAAGGTTCCTGCGCTTGGCCGCGCGTAGGGCCGTGCCCTTGCCGCCGTATGAGGGCTCCAAAAATTATTTTTAAAATATGAAGATGTTCGTGGAGTTGTGTAGGTCTCGATGGTATATTTATATACCTCATTTGAGCAATGTATGAGAAGTTATTAGCTAGTATTGGTTATGTGCTTTAAATTAACGTTTTTATAGTTGTTTCGCATATAGGGGAGACTTATCCCGAGGACGAGCGCAGTCAAGGGCGACTCGGGGGCTATGACCCTTCGACATACTAGTGAGTGGGTTTTTGGTTTTCAGTATATACTTATATACTTGATATTTTCCCAGAAAATGCGTTTAAATGAAAGTATGCCTTGAAATGCCATGCATATAAATTTATGTTCAGTATATGAATTAGTATATGATGCATAATATATAATTGTGGTGTTGTGGACGCTCAGGTAAGCCCAGGTGAGTTTATGAATTGTGAATGTGAATAACGGTTGTGATTAATTGAGAAGCATAGAGCTCATAAACATGCACCCCGATGTTAGTGATTAGCCAGAGATATGGCACAAGCCTATATATAATGTTACCTCCCGCACCCTATGCTCACATTGGATCCAATTTAGGTGCACAGTCTTGTCGTACAGACCATTATAGGTGGTTCCAACTTGTAGGTGACTAGCGATTTATCGCACAACTATTATGAGAGAGTAGCACTGAGCATAACTATATTACACCTAGTCCTGTCGTACAGACCATTACAGTGGTTCCGACTCGTGTGCAGTGTAGTGTCGTATAGGTCATTTGCAGTGACTCCGGCTAGATTGACTAATGAGCTATGAATTCAGCCGTACAAACCTCTGCAGGGGTTCCGGCTAATGTGTTATTTTCCATGAATTTATTTTCATCTGAGTTATTTATCCTGTTTATATCTTGGCATAGCATACTTATGATTATGAATATGTGTAGCATGATTTGAATTGATATATATAGATATATGTATATGTTTATATTCTATTTCTAGGAAAAAGTATACATGTTTTATGGCGAGGGGTTAGAGCATTTTGAAAGTTAAATGTGTTCTCAAAACCTTTGTTTTTGCCCACTCACGTTTTCTGTTTTGCGCCCCTCCAAGTTTTAGGTAGACTTGTTGTTGGTGGCATTGGGGATCTCGGCGGTTCTGATAGAATAAAATATTCATAGGATATCTTCTGGTACTGTATAACTAGTACTTGTCCAACTGGACTGCACCTAGACTTTCTATGCTCTGATTAGGAGTATTTACTCTTGTATCTCACTCCTAGCACTTTCTGCTTATTAGTGCACTTTAGTAGCTTTCGGTTTTTATTTATTCGTATATTTCTTATCCTTATTGCTTCCGCACTGTGCACATGGCTACGTCACTCTAACCGACCTTTCGTTGACTTAAAAGTACTTCGTCCGTCAAACTACAGCCAACGCAAGATTTCCCTCCATATTGTTACCGCAATTGCCGTCGGGCGAAATTTTTGTTTCAAGGAAATTGGGGTATGCAAGCCTCGATCTTCAGTTTTGCCTGTTTAAATATTAATTCGTTGAGTTCATATTCTGTTAAGTTATCTGTTCGCATTTATTATTTATTAGCATATATAAATTGTCATTGATTGTTGACAATTATTGTTGATAATTATCCAACAAATATTATTTCAATTTTGACGTACAGTTAACAAGAGTTAACTATACTAACATCCTTGTACGCAAATTAAAATGATAACTAGAAGTGCATGTAAAGTTTGTTGCACTCTCATAGTCAGAGAGAGTTGCCCTTAAACTTTACTGTGGAATCTTGTTGAGCTTGCAGTAACAATACTCGCCAAACTTCTTGGACTTGTACTTAGGTGGATTCTCGTCGTTCACAAGCTGTGAGAGCGGCCCTACTACGTGCTCCTGTGGAGGCTCCAAGAAAACTGGCCACGAGAGTCTTGCTTTCTCTTTATTCACCGTCGTTCTATGCAGCACACTTTTGTACCTTCCATTGCTCATTATCTACCATCAAATTGTTTGTCATTTTATAAGTTTCATTAACAAAAGAGGATGATGTTGTCTACATACCCTTTTTAAATAATGCACATGCACTTGCATGCAACCAAAATCTAATCTAGCATTAGGGTTCAATATAGAATTTAACATCTAATTTAAAAGATGATGACAATAATACAATTTTCTGGCGAGTACTCTCTTTTATACGTGGTATGTATTTTAAGAAAAATTCCTCAATGCTTTGGTGAAAGTTTTACTTATTTTTTTATTTTATCCTGAAATCCCTAAGGTGACTAAAGTCTGCTTTTTCTAAAAACTAAATGGTGCATGGGTAGCTCAAAAAGTAGCTTATACTGAATACATTGCATGTTATAAGCAGATGGGTTGCTTAAAAGTATGCATCATCTTTTATAGGATTAGTTATTGTAGACATTGAATGTTTGGCAACATAACAAGTAAGACTCTTCAATAAATATGAAATTGCTTAGAAGTATGATTAACGAATGTCGATGCATGACAAGAAGGATTAACAAATAATGTGCATGTATAAGTAAATGGGTTGCAAAGTATGCAGCTTCCTTTATAGGATTGATTATACACATATAATGTTCGGAAACATAACACCTAACACTCTTGAGCGAGATGAAATTTCTTAAATAAATTTTTAATAGAGAGAGATGAGCAAGAGAAATGTATACCTCCATTTGATCACCAATGTGGATGACAAGGGCATTAGGGATGTACTTAACATCGTACCAATGGCCATCCCTGCATGCTTGGAGGCCTTGAACATCGTTGGGAACAAGAATGGTGAGTGCTGACATGTCAGTATGAGCCACAACCCCAAGAGCAAGGTCAGGGCGGGGACATGGTGGGTAATAATTTATTTTTAGAAGGTAAACCAAGTCATCCCCACCAGCAGCCTTCTTTAACTCGTGTCCTTCAATCGCCAACCCTAAAGATAGCATCTTGAACAACTTGTCCACCACCTTGTGGAGATGATTCACATACTCCTCACTGGCCTCCCTGCACCCATCAACATTAATTTGAACAGCCATTTCTAATTCACATTAGTGCTCTTTTGTAAAACTATATTCTTATATATACAAAAAGATTTTTATTTTTTATTTTGAACAAACGATATTATCTACACTAAAAGGAGGGATTTAGAAAAATGTCTTATAGAATATTAAAAATGAATTTTAGTCCCAATACCCTTTTAATGCCAAGTACACATTCAATGTCTCCTTTTTTATATATAATTTTATGGTGTCCATGAATTAAATTTTATGAAAAATATTGCAAATTTTAATACTTGAAATTCAAATTTATTAGTTTTTATTTGTTGACATTTTCCATCACCAGTTTATGGTAAGTATCTTATATAAGGAAATATTTTGGTAGAGACTTTTTGGTACACTTAAGTTTTTGCATATTTTCTTATGTGCCACTAATTCATTACAATATATTTAGGTACGAACATTTAAGTACACTAGTTTAGCATAACATGTTTAGGTACGGACATTTTGGTACTCTAGTTTAGTATAATATATTTATTGATGGACATTTTGGTACACTAGTTTAGTATAATATGTTTACGTACGGATTTTTCAATACACTTATGTTTTTGCATATTTTCTTATGTGCCACTAATTAATTACAAAATATTTAGGTACCGACATTTCGGTACACTAGTTTAGGAAAATATATTATGATACGAACATTTTGGTACACTAACTAGAGGTAGTTAAACAAAATTAATGAATTAATAAATATTTATATAATAATAAATTTAAAATTTAATGTGGAGACATTAAATAAGATATATATAAATATTCAATTTGAATTAAGTACACATTAAAGGAATAAAATCAATATGTAATTTAACACTAGAATTTTATTAAATTTTAATCTTCTTCAAGGACTAAAGTTCAAAAACCCCTATTTTAAATTCATTTCTAGTGCATTGGATCTATATTCAAACTTATATTCAATTTAATATTTTTATCTTTCTGTATCAAATTTATGGATCTGTATTCGAATTATATTCAACTTAATATTTTTATCTTCTGGCAAGTGATCTTTTACCACAGTAGTGGAAAAGTATTGAGTCCTTACATAATGGTGTGGGTTCAAACTCAGTCGATGGCTAATCTAACATTTAATTTAATAAAATCTATCATGTGACAAAAAAAATTATTTTTATCTTCTGTATCACATTTACCGGTGTTACCAAAATCACTTCTTGTAAATTTTGTCCATCCAAGTTATGGTGCTATAATGCTTAAATTTATGGGCTAAACGTTAACTAATGAGACTGGCTGCCCTCACATATTTTAATGGCAGTTATGTGGGTGGGGGGAGGTTTTTATTTTTTAATTTTTTTGGTCCACATGATGTGAGAATTTTCTTTTTCCTAAGCCAATCAATTACGTGATTTACAAATGTGACCTGTATATGTATCTCTAAATCCTAAAATGTAATTTCTTACGCAAATTAAGTATTGTGTTGTATTATTCTACATATTACAAAGTAGAGAATGTAGATTATAATCATAATATTGTGGTGTAAATAGATCATTGTGTTAATGAAAAACGTATAGCTCACACGATGATGGTCACGGGAAGGCTGAAACATCTCAGTGAGTCTTCCCAACCCCATAAGGATGGATTGTCGTGACAAATTCACCAACTAGTCCCCTTTTGAAAGTGAGAAAAAAAAAAAAAAACGTGTAGCATGTCACTTTATTTTTCTTTCTTTGTACTTACTCATTTTTTTTTTATAAAAATGAGGACAACTAGTGGCAAGTTACGGTTTTCCACCCCTTCTGGGCCTAGAGAGACTATGGGTAATTTCATCCTACTCGTGACCACATTCAAGCAAACACACCAGCTTAGAGCTAGGAGAGGTTTGACAAAACCTAGCATGTCATATTACTGTTCAAAATAAAGTGAGTCGACTAACCTGTAAGAAGGAGGATTTTTAGGCCAGAACTGGTAGTTAATGGCAGCAGGAGGCCAAACCCTATGAAATAAATGGTCCACCCACCCTTTCTTGCCTTCCAGTTCCTTCTGAAGCCGTGTTCCGTACCCTTCCACAGACTTGGAATCTGGAGGCTTAGCGTAAACCTCCTTTTCCTCTTGTGGAAGCTCAAAAAATATCCTCCCCACCTCTTGCAACTTTTTTATGGCCTCATTGGGAATGTCATGGTTCACAATCTGGTACATGCCCCAGTCACGGCTCGCCTCGACAATTTGGTTGAGGATCTTTTCATCGTCCTGGATGCTAAAATCAATGGTAGGGCACTCCAGGGTTGTCCCATGTACGGTTGTGATTCCTGGTTGCTCATTCTTTGACCTAATGAACTCCGCCGGGATTTCGTCCTTGGATATTGAAGCAATGTTTTGCACTCTCTCATGCGCATGCATTTCGTATATGTCTTCTGGATATTTCGATGGATTGTCTGAGCAAAACAAATTTGAAAGATGCTGTCAGGGTTTTTTTTGCGGTGTTTTCTCGGGTCACAAAGTCATAAGCTTGCCAGGAAGCACGTATTTATATTTGTGTGGCAACAAACCTTCCAAACAGACTTTCAGAAAGGTGGTAATGCATGACCGAAAATGTGGGAGGGGGGTGGACGTGGCTCATTGCTTTTCACCAGCTTAATTAGATAGTTTAACTACCCCCTTTCGCACGTTCAAATAAAAAATAAAAACAAAGCTATTTTTATAGCCCCTCTCTCTCCTAATATAACTCTCTTAAAAGGAAAGAAAATGAAATCTAGCTTAACGAACATTCCTAATATAACCATAAACTCGAAACTACCCTAGATGTGTTTTTTTTTTTTTTTTGTCTGTTAACTTTCAATGGCTATGGATGTAGGCACGGCCATAAAACTAATTGATTATATAAGGAGTAATCCAATTACAAGCCCATGCCCAGTTCCTTCTTTTTCTAATGTGAGAATAATACCAAACAAGCCCCCTCACTATGACAAATTTTCAAGCATAGTACGTTGACAACACAAATTGGATGACATGAAGCACGTGTGGCCTTTGAGCATCAAACACGGGACAAACTGCTTTGATACCATGAAAAAGGTTGAGGTTCCACAACCAATTGACAATATGGAGAGTAGCCTAACTACTTATAAACCTCTACAAAAATCCATTCTTTTTTTAATGTAAGATTAATACTCTCAACATTTTAGAACCAATACCTTTTGGGGTGAACTTATAGAGCCAATTTAAGTTCAAAGTTGAGTTTAACAATAGCGGCCAAAACTTCATGCTTATAACAACTAAAACCTAATCCATCACACGACTAACAACCCAAAAATTCATTTCCAAATCTCGTTAATGATCTAAAACAATAGTAACGAAATCTTACTTTCAAACTTTCAACAAATTCAAGCATGATAAGTCAGACATATATAGGGTTGTTCTATGAAGGTATTTCCCATATAACTTTATTTGAGAGATAATTTAATGTCGTTTGTTCTAAATTTTATTATTCACAAAATATGACACCACTAAGAAATCTAATTATAATAAAAATAAAATAAGCGAACATGTTATTGATAATAATAAAAGAACAATTAAATGATTTTAGAACAGAATTATTATTTTTTCAGTGATAATATTTCCCTCTATTTGGATGACGATGAGGGAAGTAAGCTTGATATTCTGACAAAAGTAAAAAATGTCCCCAGTTTTCATGGGCAACAATGGTTTTATCTCTATTGGGAAATAATTAGGCGGATTATAAAAACGTAGGAATGGAAAAGCAATCACTAGCCAGGGTTGGGGACCTGGGGTTGATCTTGAAGCAAGCTCTGGTCACAACTGAACCGGCGTACAAACTTTGATCTATGACAACTAGAACGAAAGCCTTTAAAGCTCTGCCAAATTATATATATTGTTAATAATCTAAGGCATGTCAAAACCATGCATTAAAATTAAGGTTGGAAAAAAATACCGAAAATCCCAAACTGTACCGAAATCATACCGAAACCGAATAAAAAATTCCAAAAATTTTGGTAACGAAACCGAACGGATCCCGAATTGTTTGGTATGGGATCCCGAACGGATCTCGAACTATTTGTAACAGTTGGATAAAAATTCAACAGTCCACATTGCTTGCTCAGGAGAATCATTTCTTTGGGCTCAAGAGAGGATCCAGATCTTATATATATATATATATATATGTGTGTGTCGGTGTGTGTTGGAATGTGTAATGACTATTATTATATTATTAAAATAACTAAATTATGGAAAAGGATTCTCTCCTGAGCATATGCTCAGGATCCTGCTGAGCAGGGCACGAGGACCGTTGGATGAAAATCCAACGGCTATAAAAAGGTGGAGCCCTTTAAAGTTATAATAATTGTAGCCGTTGGATTTTCATCCAACGGTCCTCGTGCCCTGCTCAGCAGGATCCTGAGCATATGCTCAGGAGAGAATCCTTTTCCCTAAATTATGGTGTGATGCTGACAAAAGTTGTATTACATGGGATTGATGGGTCACGGGTGCTTGTTTTATAAAGAAAGAACTTAGTCACTCTTATTTTCGGTCTCATCAGTCATCTCTCTCTCTCTCAACTTTGTCACTCTCTTATTTACGGTCTCACTCTCTTATTTTCGATCTCATCAGTCATATCTCTCTCTCTCTCTCTCTCTCTCTCTCTCTCTCTCTCTCTCTCTCTCTCTCTCTCTCTCTCTCTCTCTCTCTCTCTCTCTCTCTCTCTCTCTCTCTCTCTCTCTCTCTCTCTCTCTCTCTCTCTCTCTCTCTCTCTCCAACCCATAAACCAGCTAATCCTTTATCTCTCACTTATTTTGAGAACTTTAATAAAAAAGACTTGAGCCAATTTTTATTTAACCAAAGACCACCCTAAATTATTATATAAAGACAAAGATTGCAAATTATGCACGGGCTGACTTAGAAAGCCCAACAGCTGAAAATATGACTTTCCATAATTACCCCCTCATGGAAACTAACCCAGCCCGTTACAAACCTTAGAATATTTACAATTGTGCCAACACTCTCTTACCAACCGCCATTAATGTAAAACCGGCACTAAACCATAACTTCCATCTTCTACGTCCTATTTTGCAAACCCTTAAACTTCTTTCAAACGCCAAAAAAATATATATACCTTGTTTTTCAAAGGGTGTCTAGCATTATTTGCATATCATTTATGATACTGATAGCACAAATGTTTAGATCATGGAATTATCACTACATTAGCTATGGGTACATGATTATGACCCTACAGACAGTGGCGAAGCCACGTGAGGGTGAGGAGTGGCGGCCGCCACTTCCCTCATCAGAAAACAGGACTGGAGCTATGGGTCAACCCCACCCCTTGCCGGAAAACTCACTGGTTCAGCTCCTCCTGCGCGTCCGGTGTTCTCTGCACGCAGCATACTGCATTTTCTTTTCTTTTTTAAAACATTCAAGCCAAAACGACATCGTTTTGGTCCTGACAAAAAAAAATTAAAGAATAATTGAAATGGCACGGTTTGTACGTTTCGAAATAAATAAATATATATATATATTGGGGGACCGCGTGTCCCCCTTTCACTCTCAATCACTGTTCTAAAAATCCCCGCCTAGCGCCGCCTAGGCGCTAGGCAGCTGGTCACCGCCCCGATTAATGTCTAGGCGTTTGAAAATTAATAAAGGGCGCCTAGACCAGTTGAGGCGCTCGCCTAGACCGCCTAGCCCGCCCAAACCCGCCTAGGCACCTGCCTAGGTTGCGACTCAGTTTGATAGAAAATAGATAACTTTCAATTTGCTTTTAATTTTTTTCAATAAATTGTAAAAGACTTGTTGAATACTTAAATTGGCACACACTATATGTTTGTTCCCCATGTTTTCATTATGTTCCAATACTTTATAATACATATGTCATTTTATTTTGTAGTTTATGATGAAATTATATATATTTTAAGTATAAACAGACACTTATTTACACGAAATATAATGGATTTACTTAAATCTGCCTAGTCCGCCTAGACTCCGCCTAGCCGCCTAGGCGCTAGGCCCCAGCCCACTGCCCGACTAGCGCCTAGCGTCTTTTAGAACCTTGCTCTCAATCCCTCTCAAACTCTTAGTGTTGCCGTGTCCCTCCCCCTTTTGTTTTTTCAACCTTTCTGCCAGAGAGCACAGCAAAGCTGCCCCCCAAAGTCCCAACAACAACAGAAGAAATATTTTTTAATTGGAATTGAATTTTCAACCTTAAGAGATGATGATTTTGGAAACTTGCTTGATGATGTACAAAAGTTTTGTAAAGAGTATGATATTGTCGTTCCTAACATGGAGGATTTGCATTTTGTACCCAGAAAATCAAGGCATAAAGCTCCAAGACTCACAAATTTCTATTACTATCGTGTGGACCTCTATTTTTAAGTCATTGATACACAATTAAAGGAATTGAATGATCGCTTCAATGAGATAAACACCGAGTTGTTTCTTTGTATGACATATTTGAGTCCGGTGAATAATTTTGCATCTTTTGACAAAGCAAAAATTGTTCGTCTAGCCCAACTTTATTCTCCAGATTTTGATCGTATGGACATCGTGAATCTTCCAATTCAACTTGATAATTATATTCATGTTATGAAGATGCATAGTGATTTTTCATCATTGAGAGGAATTGGTAATCTTGCAAAGGGGTTGGTGAAGACCGGAAGGTGTGCAAGCTATATGTTAGTGTATAAGCTTCTTACATTGGCTTTGGTATTACCGGTTGCAACCGCTTTGGTGGAGAGGGCTTTTCTGCTATGAAGATTGTGAAAACACCATTGCGTAACAAAATGGAAGATCAATAGTTGAGTGATAGCATGTTTGTTTACATTGAGAGTGATGTATTTGCTTTTATTGATAATGGGCCTATTATGTGACGTTTTCATGATATGAAATATCGCCGGCAACAATTGTAATTTGTTTATATTGATAAATTATGGAAGACATTACTATATAAAAGGATTTGGTTGTTGCTATTTTTTTTAACCTTGCAATCTTTTAACTTCGACCATCCCCCTGTCAATTCCTGGCTTCACCACCTACAGAGTCTGCCCTAATTGTGCTTAAAATCTCTTTTGAGAGAGAGAGAGAGAGAGAGAGAGAGAGAGTATTTTTCCTTACCATCTTCAAGTAGTGGTAGCGCTCACTACCCTACTTATTACTATTGGATGAATTAAAATTTTAAGATAAATATCAATCCACTACACAGATTTCGAAATTTAAACTCATTTAACAGTAATAAATAGAATAGTGAGTATCACCCTTACTTAAAAGTGGTGAAAAAAAATATCTCAAAAGAGAAAGGAACCATGTTTAAGTGGAGAAGTGGGATTGCTAAATATAAAGATGGCTATTTAATTATGGTGGTTTTTAATGGGACACCACATCTGTCAGATCACTTGCTGCCACTTTACCCACCAAATTGCCCATTCGTTTCTATCCTAATCCAATGACTGTTGTCACTTCATTGGATACACATAATCTTCCTTTTAGACCAATTAACTCTGTGGATTGTACTATGGCTCCACATATGGACCCAAGCATGACGCAAAATTCTAAAGCAGGATTGAAACGGGGAACCAAATCGCACAAGAAACAGAAAATTCGTCACAGCAAACTGGCAAAAAAGAGATGCTAATCTCATATTCTTGTAAAATTTTTACTTCCAAAGTACTGTAATATGTCTTCATGTTTGTGATTCCATAAACTGATCAATTTTTCTATAAAAAAATAAATACAAAATGATGAATTTTGTTTTCACTGCACTTTGATCACTATTTTTTTTTCACATATAGAAATAATGAGTGTTTTCTTCAGTTTTATAAATTGTATGTTTTTGCACTATTTTCTCTATAAAAAAATTGGTTCGTTAACTGAGTGTTTTCTTCCTATCAAAATACAATGTGAGTTATTTTGGTTCAATTTCATAAATAGTGTATAATTTTCTGATGGTTCCAGCATTCATCTGTGTTATTTTTTGTTCAAATCCAGAATTAGTGTGAGTTATTTTGTTGTAGTTTCAGAAATAGTGTTTGTTTTGTTCCTTTCATAAATAGCGTATAATTTTCTGATGGTTCCAGCATTCATCTGTGTTATTTTTTGTTCAAATCCAGAATTAGTGTGAGTTATTTTGTTGTAGTTTCAGAAATAGTGTTTGTTTTGTTCCTTTCCATAAATAGTGTGGCTTATTTTGGTTAAGTTTCAGAAATTATGTGAGTTATTTTGCTGTAATTCCAGATATAGTGTGCGTTTTGGTGCAGTTTCATAAATAGTGTGAGTTATTTTAATGTAGTTTAAAAAATAACATAGGTTATTTTGGTTTAATTTTCATAAAAAATGCGTAATTTTGCTGTAGTTTCATAAATACTATGAGTTATTTTGGTTCACTTTCAAAAATAATGTTGGTTATTTTGTGTGGTTTTAGAAATAATGTTTATTTTGTTACCTTTTAGAAATAGTGTGGGTTATTTTGGTCCAATTTTAGAAATAATGTGAGTTATTTTGTTGTAGTTCCAGAAATGGTGTAAGTTATTTTCGTTCAGTTTCAGAAATAGTGCGAGTTATTTGTTGTAGTTTCAGCAGTAATGTGGATTATTTTGGGTCAGTTTCAGATATAGTGTGATTATTTTGGTGTAGTTCCAAAAATAGTTTGAATTATTTTGGTTCAGTTTAGAAATAGTGTGATTATTTTACTGTAGTTTCAGAAATAGTGTGAATTATTTTTGTTTAGTTTCAAAAATAGTGTGGTTAATTTGTTGTAGTTCCCGAAATAGTATGAGTTATTTTGGTTTACTTCCAGAAATAGTGTGAGTTATTTTACTGTAGTTTCAAAAATAGTGTTTATTTTGTTCCCTTCAAAAAAATAATGTGCGCTATTTTGGTTCAGTTTATAAGTTATTTTGCTGTAATTCAAGAAACAATGTGGGTATTACACTATTTATGAAACTGGACACGAATACTACACTATTTATGAAACTGAACACAATATTACACTATTTATGAAACTAAACACGGATACTACACTATTTATGAAACTAAACATTGGTAATATCACTATTTCTTAAATTGAACGCTGACTATTTCGAAAACTGAACATGGGCACCACACTATTTCGGAAACTGAACATTGGTGTTACACTATTTATGAAAATGAACACTGGTACTATCACTATTTCTTAAACTGAACGCTAACTTCTAAAACTGAATATGAATACTATACTATTTCCAAAACTAACAAAGACATGATTAGACACTTAGCTAGCGATTCGAATACAAATTTCCACATACTTCCAAGATGGCTTGGGTAGACTGAATATATAATTAATTACTAATTATAATAGCATCAGCAAAACCTTGTTTATAAGTTGTCATAGCACTCACCAAAATAAACTCATACTTTTCAACTTGTATTTCTCAAAAGGCTAAATGATAATTAGTTTCAAGTGTGGACCATCTCCATATGGGTTTTGGTTAAAAAATGTGCTTTATAATATTAAAAAGATGTGGTTTATGATAAGTTATTGGCAGCCTCTTTACAATTTCATATTTGTATTTTATAATAATAAAAAGATGTGTTTCCCCTCTTGATGACTGGGCTCATTGTTAACTTCAAGATCAACCAAGTTTGCTTCCATATTGTAGACCTCCTAGCGAATGATGGTGTCGTTCTTGTAGTTGGAATTGTTGGCGTAGCGGAGCTACGCAGTCGGCGAACTTGCCCTTGTGGCCAACGTAGTACCTCAGGTAGAACTCGTTGGTCTCTTCCTCTCCGGCTATCTACATCTCTCTCGCTTGCTTGTTTCTCTCTTCCTTCATCCTCAAAGGCTCCTAATATGGTGATTCGAAAAAATGGTGGAATTCGAATGGAATGGAAAATGAAAACAGAGATGTGGAGAGATCGAGAGAGAGGTAGAGAGATCAATCCGATTATAAAAGTGGAGGAATTGTTTATGTGCAGAGGAGAGATCAAGATTAGGCAGAGAGATTGAGACGGGAGATCGAGAAATAGGAATTACGTGGAAAGACTGAGAAACGAAGAGAGGATCAAATGGGAAAGGATTTGCTGTTAGGGGTAAAACTGGAAACTCATTCCTTAGGCTAATCTTATTGTGCTGGTTTGATGTTGGGCTTTGTCCTAACCATTAAATAAACTTATTACCTGATTTTTGGTTAAGATTCAAAGTTTTGAAGTCATTTTCATTAGTTTTCCTTATTTTATACCACATTTCTATATCACATTAGGTGGCATATGATGTGGACAACCACATCATTTGAAAATTTTGCATAACCCAAGGAAATGAAGGAGAAAGACTCCTTGTATACCACAATCATCATTTAATTAACTAATTTTTCTTAATTATTAGTTTATTAAATAATGAACTAAATTTAAAAATATGATTAATTCAAATGATGTGGTTGTCCACATCAAATGCCACCTAAAGTGGTATGAAAATGTGGTACAAAAACATGGTATGAATAGCATTACTATATTTTCTATCTCATCTCTCTCGTATTCTCTTTCTCTCCCTCAACAACCCAGAAACCACCCCTACTCACTCCAAAAGCGAAACCAGTCTTCCTTCCGTTGAATCCAAAACCGAGTCGACACATCCCTACTCACTTTCTCTACCATAAATCTTCACTGATTCACTATCACTATGTCTTTGATTTCAATTTGGATTTTTAATGCAAGTTCAGATGATTTCAATTTCAATTTAGATGATTTGGATTCTGATGCAGGTTTGGTTTCGGGAAATTATGAAATATCAAAAATATTTGGGGAATCCCGAAATTTTGGTTCGAGATCAGTCATGAGATTTTCGTCCGAAAATTTTCAGTTCGGGATTTGATATGCCATTTTTGGTTCGGTATCCCATACAGAACCATCCCTAATCAAAATAGAAAAATAAATCCACAGTTGCTAAACTTGAATCGAACAAAAATATTGGATGTATTGCTTGAAAAGATAAGATGGTTTACATTTTTCTTTAGAAAACAAAACTAAAATCAATAAATAGAAGATAGAATGGTAGCAATTAGTACCTTTTCCAAAAGAGGACCGGTGAAAGGCACGAGATTTAAGTATCAATGTTGAGAAGCCTTTTGCTGGCTATTCACAAGTTTTTCCTTGAATGAATCATGCACGAATTGATGTAATTGACAGAGGGACCAGGATACGCACCGGAATCAAATTAAAGAGATTGAAAAATGTTTAACGATTTCTTAATACACGTTTAAAAACTGATATGGCTTCTTAGTTAATTATGTCTCAACGTTATCAGTTAGTACTTACGTATTATTGTTTTAAAAGCTGAAATGGCTACTTAATTAGGAAGGTTAAAAAATTTAATACAACGTTGCTAGCATTAATCTAAAGCGATTTATGTCTTTGTTAAATTAGCTAGTAATATTTTTTTTTCATGCATGTATTATACGTGGTATATATCGTTTTTGTCAAATTCTGGTTCTTTTTAAAAAGCAAAATATTCTACTTGGACGTGCAACTAGGTCACGTTTATCAACGGTTTCAAAAATGGAATTGATATTATTATTGAATGAAATCAACTAGGGTACATATCTTGGTAATACCTCTCTAATAACATTGGGGTTCCTCAAACCAAACAAGTGAGTCACCACTAGATAAAGTCGACTTGACAAGGCGATGAGAAAATGTGAAATGATAATTAAATTGTTCCGGTATGTTATGGGATAAAATCATAAACACCAACTTCCATTTGAAAATGATACTTTATTGAAATTGAAATTGCACTACTAGAAAACAGGCTAGACCACACCGTTCTCATTGGTGTCCATTGCTTTCATGGAAAACTAACCAAAACCCCCCAAAAACTTTCATTTTAACCATAAGGACAAAACATTTCAATAATACCTAAAATGGGCATGTAAAAGAAGACAAGGGAGGGAGCATTTTAAGGGAGAAAGCATTTCAGGGATATCACATGCAAAAAATTGTGCACCAGGAGACAAATCATGCAGCAGATTCACATGGAAAAGAAAATGTGGCAAACACTGCAAGAACCAAGACAACATGGATTCACATGCAAAAGAAAATGTGGCAAACATTGCAGCAACCAAGACAACATAAATTCACGTGACATGACAGACATCTTTCAGAAACAGTGTGTTGTCACTATCCAAAAAGTTGTAAATATTGGAACATTATTCTATTTTAGGATTTGTATATAAGGGAGCTTTTCCTCCCATACAGACCACAACGATCTCAACCACTCAACACCTGAACACCCTACTCTCATACTCACACCATCTTCATACTCTCAAGCATCCGTAGTCTTCATAGCATCCTTGTAAACACTTCCTTGTAAACACTTTCTTGTAAACAACTATCTTTGTAAACATTCCATATATCAATAAAAGTTCAAGTGTACATATTCAAGCAACCTCCAAGTCTTAAGTAAGCTTTCTTTTCTTTCTTTAGTGTGCTTGTTTAATTAGACTTCTAGTCCAAAATAGGGAAACACTATTGTAGTTATATTATTAACATGCTAAACTGACGATCATACTTTGTTCGAGCACTCTGTTATAGTTGAATGTTTGCCATACAAATAACTGGACATTAACCAGGGTACCTCTGAGTTCTTCGTACCTCTAAGTTCAGCCTTTAAGGCCTTATACTTGTATTGTGAGTGGTCGTCATGCTGAAACATGTCGAGTTTCATGTGCAAGGTTTTATGTCTAGTTATTATAATAGCCATCCGACTATTTAACCGAGCCTGCGTTGCGAATTTGGTATCAGAGCCAAGTTTAGCATTTTAATAGTATAATTATAATAGTAAAGTACCTTGAGGATGGAAGTCATTGATACAACTGATATCACACTTGTTTATTTTGTATGAATAACAGATATTATTGTCCCTGTAGACCCTGTCAACCACAATTACTAGGTATTTATTGTCCCATGCATCCAACTATAAATAGCATAAAGAGAAGATTAGCATATATAACCAAAAGAATTATCAGTACTTTGAAGAAGCAAAAGTTTTATCTTGGTTATCTTGAACATCCTTCATTTATTCGTAGTTATAATAACACAGAAGTGCAACATAAAGTTTTAAAAGCAAAAGGAGGAACATATCAAGTTTTAGGGAAATTGAGAGAAGAAAGAGAGTTTCTAAGAAACCAGTTAGCCGTAACTCTAGAGAAAGGTAGACTGTAGTTTATGATAGATTATCTTAATTTAGAAATTAGTGAACCTCAAAAAGGAAAAATAACTTTAGACCAAAATAGTTTAGTTTGTTATTTTCCATCAAGAAAGCATAATCATATTTTGTATAGTGAAGAAAATCCACAAGCCAATAGTATTGTAGATCTTATTATTAGTCAAGCAGGAAATATAAAATTAGAAAATAATAAGTATAATCATTTGTTAAACCAGTTGTTAGAGCATTTTCAGAAAAAATTCCATAAAAATAATTAGACAAAATTTAGATTATATTACATCTCAGTTAGAAGATAATAATAAAAATATTCAAAGGTTTTCTAGCAAAAGAGAGATAAAAGAGCTTGTTGATCTCATAGATAGTAAGCCGAAGCAAGTAGAACTTAGATCATTAGAAATAGTTGAGCAGCTAAAATTAGAAGTTTAAAAAATTCAATTAGTACAAAAAGAGTTAAGTGAACAAGTAGATAAGTTGCATAATAAAATAGATAAATTATTAGTTTAATGACAGATTCTAGAACTAGCAGAAAATATACCCAATCGCCTACATCATACTTCCGATCAGTGGCATGTTTGTCTACTAAGCTCTTTTTTCGATCTTGGGCCGCTTTCAGGTTAGACTTAATTACCTGAACATTTTGAGTAGTCACATCCACAATCTCAGGGCCCACCAAAACTCTTTCGCCAACCTCTGACCAACATAAAGGCGTACGGCAAGATTTCCCATAAAGTGCCTCAAATGGTGTCATACCAATACTCGAATGATAACTGTTGTTATAGGCGAACTCCATCAAATCCAAACAATCATACCAACTATCTCCAAACTGCAGCACTGAAGATCTCAACATATCCTCTAATGTCTGAATGGTCCTCTCAGATTATCCATTTGTCTGAGGATGATATGTCGTACTATAAAGCAATCTCGTACCTAGAGCTTCCTAGAATGCTATCCAGAACTTGGAAGTAAATCTGGGATCCCGATCCGAGATAATATTAACTGGCACACCATGATACTTCACAATCTGTGATAAAAACAACTTAGCTAATCGGCTTAACGAATACTTCTCCCTCACTAGAATAAAATGCGCTGACTTCGTAAGCCGATCAATTACCACCCAAATGCCGTCATAACCATTCTGTGTGCGAGGAAGCTTGTACACAAAATCCATAGTAATATTTTCCCATTTCCACTGTGGAACGGGAAGTGGCTGCATCAACCCAAACGGCTTCTTCCTTTCAGCTTTAACCTGTTGGCAAATGGCACACCTACTCACATATTCGACAATTTCTCTTTTCATACCCGACCAATAATAAAATGGTCTAATGGTATGATATATCTTAGTACCTCCTGGATGCATCGCATATGCCGAAATATGTGCTTCATCCAAAATTTCTTTCTTTAACTCTGCATTATTCGGCACATGCATTCTGCTTTCCTGCATAAGCATACCATCAGATTCTCGAATCCCAAAATCTTTCTTTTTGCCTTGGTTCCTTGCTTGAATTATCTCTTGAGTCTCTTCATCATTCATCTGAGCCTCAAGTACACGGTCAACTAAAATTGGCCTAACTTGAAAATTAGCAAGCAAGGCTTCTTCTCGATCTTCCACTCCTAGTTCCATTCCAGTGGACCTCAAATCTGCTAAGAGAGGAACATGACAATCATAGATGGCATTAAGTCTGGCTGGAGTCTTTCTACTAAGTGCATCCGCCACTGCATTTGCACGACCATGATGATACTCAATCGTGCAATCATAGTCACTAAGTAACTCAATCCACCTCCGCTGTCGAAGATTAAGATCTCTCTGAGTAAACAAATAATGAAGGCTTTTATGATCTGTAAAGATCTTACATTTCTCACCATAAAGATAATGTCTCCAAATCTTCAAGGCAAAGATGATAGCTGCTAATTCCAAATCATGTGTAGGGTAATTCTTCTCGTGAGGTTTCAACTGTCTCAAAGCATAAGCAATCACCCTACCATGTTGCATCAATACATAACCCAAACCATTCAAAGAAGCATCACTATAAACCTCATAATTACCGCTATCATCTGGAAGTGCTAGAACAGGAGCATGAGTGAGATAGTACTTCAACTGCTGGAAACTTTGCTCACATTTATTATCCCACTCAAACTTAACATCCTTTCAAGTCAACCTCGTCAATGGCAGATCAATCACTGAAAAATCCTTAACGAACCGTCTATAGTAGCCTGCTAAGCCAAGAAAACTCCGTACCTCGGTGACGGTTCGAGGTTGCTCCCAATTCTCCACAGCTGCCACTTTCTGAGAATCCACTTGAATGCCTTGAGAATAAACGACATGTCCCAAAAATGCTACTTGATTCAACCAAAATTCACATTTGCTAAACTTAGCATATAGTTGGTGTTCTCTCAAACTGCTCAACACCAACTTCATATGTCTAACATGCTCAGCCTTAGACTTAGAGTATACCAGAATATCGTTAATGAAGACAATAACAAACCTGTCCAAATATGGCTGGAATACTCGATTCATCAAATCCATAAAAGCTGCTGGTGCATTAGTTAACCCGAATGGCATCACAAGAAACTCATAATGACCATATCGAGTCCTGAATGCGGTTTTAAGGACATCTTCATTTTTAATCTTCAACTGGTAGTAACTTGACCTCAAATCTATCTTAGAAAATACGCAGGCACATTTGAGTTGATCAAATAAATCGTCTATATGAGGCAATGGATAACGGTTCTTAATTGTTACCCGATTCAATTGCCTGTAATCAATGCACAGCCTCAAAGTTCCATCTTTCTTCCTTACAAATAAAATTGGAGCTCCCCAAGGTGAAGTACTCGGCTGAATAAAACCTTTATCCACTAACTCTTGCAACTGGACTTTCAATTCCCTTAATTCAGCAGGAGCCATTCTATAAGGAGTCAAAGATATAGGATTCGTACCTGGAAGCAGATCAATAACAAACTCCACCTCTCTATTTGGCGGCAATCCAGGCAAATCCTCAGGGAATACATCCGGAAAATATCTGACCACACGAACATCCTCCACACTACTAGGAGCATCATCATTCAACACCACATGAGCCAAATATCCCTGACAACCTTTCGACAATAGTCTCTTTGCTTTCATGGCTGAAATAATACCATGCCTCACCCCACTAGGCTCTCCTACAAATGTAACTTCAGGTAATCTAGGACAATGAAATGTGACTGTCTTCCCATAACAATCTATCTTGGCACGATTATAGTGCAACCAATCAGTGCCCAAAATCATATCAAAATCCATAATATCTAATGGCATAAGATTAGCCGGCATAATAATATCCTCTACTATCACTGGACATCCTGGATATACCCGATCCACAAAACATATATCCCCTCTAGGCATAGAAAATTCTAAATTATATCCTAGAGGTGTAGGATGAGGTTATGTCACTTGAGCAAATGTATGAGAAATAACAGAATGTGTAGCACCACAATCAATCAATACTCTAGCAAAATGACCAAGAATATTTAACGTACCCATGATTAAATCTGGATTATTCTGGGCATCTTGCAGTGACATGTTGTGGATACGCCCCTGATTCTGTTATCGTCCACCGCAACCTCTGTTGGCATGAATACCACGTCCCTGCCTCTGCTGACCCGACTGCCTCGAAGATCCTGCACTACTAGCAGCAATCTCTCCCTGCTGGGGCTGTCCCCCTTGGTACCACTGAGATCCATCGGCTGAATGTGGCTGATAAGACATAGATCATCCCTGATACTTAGGATACCCACTCTGATATTGAGGATCCTGAGAATACTGATGTTGTCCTGAGGTGTAAAGAGCGGTGTCGCCCTGATAGTGGTAGGCACTTCCTCGTCCAGTCTGAGAATAACCACCAGATCCTGAAGCTTGATGGGTCGGTGCAGGTGGTGGGAAAGAAGGATGCTGGGGTCTTTGCTGACTATGAGGGCATTGGGCAGCCCTATGACCCATCTGTCCAAAAATAAAACATCCATTGCTGCCTTTCCTACACTCCCCAAAATGCCGATTATTACACATGCGGCATAAGGGAGCACCAGATCCCCTTGAACCACCAAAATTTCTCTGCCTCTGGAACCTCGGGCCTCCAGTAAATCTACCACCTCTCATCTGCATATTAGTACTCAATCATCTGCTAGAAGAGCTGGAACTGCCACCACTCCTCTTAAAGTTCTGGGTCTTGCGGGGTCCCTGAAATGCTTGCCCTTTTCCTTTGTCATCTCGTCTCTGACCCCCATTCTTTCCTTCCTCATCCTCACTCTCACTAGATATGTTCTCTGAGGCCTTAATCCTCAGTAGAATCTCATAAAACTCCCGGTAAGAGGCACAGTGAGTCGATGTCGCTATGGAACGCCATTTCTTCTTAGTACCCAAACTGAAACGGCGAAGCATCTCTACCGGTTTAGCAGCAACCTCCGGATCATATCTCGACAGATCAGTAAACATCCTGTAATACTCATTAGTGGACATTTTTCCTTGCCTCAGATGAGTAAACTTTTGTTTCTTAAGATCGATATACGCAGGAGGAATGAACCTTTTTCCGAAACAGCTCCTTAAACACTCCCCAGTCTGCAATCTCTTATGGGGTAATCTGGTAAGACTCTTGTCTTCACCAGGATGCAGGTTGTTCTCCCAAAATCCAGGTAGTCGTCTCGACCCACCTATCAGAAGAAAGATTTCCCTGACTCTGCATCACCTGAAAGGTCTTCTCCACATGATTCAGCCATTTTTCTGCCCCCTCATGACCTTCATTTCCCATGAAGTGAGTCAACTTCAGATTATGAATTGTCTCAAGAGGTGTCCTCTGAGGAGTACGGAATGATGTTTAAATGGCAGAAACTATAGCTTATCCTAATTGAGCAATATGAGGGAAACTAGATTCAGCTGATTAACGGGGCTCTCTACGGGGCGGCATAGTTCTGACATAAGACATCACAAGGATTAGAATATTCAAGAATTATACAGGACTGCTAAACCTAGGCTCTGATACCAAACTGACACACCCCGACCAAGATCAAGGCATGTTGGCCGTCACGTGAGAGTGACGTAGCCATGTGCACAGCGCGGAAGCGATAACGATAAGAATTATACGAATAATTGAAAACCAAATTACTAGAGTGCACTACCAAACAGAAAGTGATAGGAGTTAGTTACAACAGTAAACACTCCTAATCAGAGCATAAAGTCTAGGTGCAGTCAAGTAGGACAAGTACTAGTTATACAGTACCAGGAATGTCCTACTATTATTTAGATAAGTTAGAACTGCCAACGCCTTCAAGCCACCAACAACAAGCTTACTTAAAACCTGGAGGGGCGCAAAACAGAAAACTTGAGTGGGCAAAAACAAATGTTTTACAAAACCATTTCATTTAACAATATACTAACCCCTCGCTGTAAAACATGTATAACTTTTCCCAGAATCAAGATATAAGCATATACATAATGTATATATATATATATATATATATGAAATCATAACAATTCAATTCATGCTTCACATAATCATATTCAAATGTATGCTATGCCAAGATATAACGGAGTAAGTAATTCAGGTAAGAATAAATTCATAGAAATATGATATATTAGCCGGAACCCCTATGGTAGTCTGTACGGCTGAATTCATAGCTCAAAAGTCAATCTAGCTGGAGTCACTACAATGACCTATACGGCAATATACTGGACATAAGTCGGAACCACTAAAAATTGGTCTGTACGACAAGATTAGGTGTAATATAATTATGCTCAATTTTACTCTCTCATAATAGCCGGGCGATAAATCGCTAGTCACCTACGAGTCGGAACCATAAATAAGGTATGTACGACAAGACTGTGCACTTTAGTTGGATCTAATATGAGCATATAGTGCGGGAGGTGACGTAAATAAACATGCATGTACTTCATATTTCTGGCTAAATCACAATCACCCTACGCGCAATTTTATGAGCTCAACATTATTCAATCACATATCACATCATCGATGATTCACATAATCAAACATAACTTACCTGAACTTACCTGTGCCTCCACAACACCACATTTATATATATATGCAACCATGAAATGCATATTCAAAATATAAAAGCATTTGGCATTTTATTTCAAAGCATACTTTCCTTAAAAATGCATTTCTGGGAAATATATCAAGTATATAAATATATACTGAAACAAAAGCCCACTCACTGGTATGTCGACGGGTCGTAACCCCCGCGTCGCCCATGGATACGCTCGTCATCGGGATAAGTCTCACCTATATGCGAATTAACTATAAAAACGTTATTTTAAAGCACATAGGTAAAACTAGCTAATAACTTCTCACACATTGCTCAAAATGGGTATATAAATATACCACACTGACCTACATAACCTCAGGATCATCCCTAAATTTTTAGATAAATTTTTCGAGCTCCCATGCGCCGGCAAGGGCACGGCAAAACGCGCCCCCACGCGCGGCCAAACCTAACGGATTCCCTAACCACCGTTAGGGAATATTCCATTAAAACCTAACAGATTCCGTTACATTTAACTGACGGCGTCAGAATATTCAGTCAGAATTGACGGAATATTCCGTCGTCTTCAACCTTAGACTCTGGCAACCGTCGCCTGGCCGGAAACTGGGAAAATCTTAAACTCACTATTCTCACTCGATTTTCAACCATTTCCTACGAAATTACTACCAAAATGAAGCTTAGGGTTAATAGAATCACGTTATACCTATTTGAAGCTTCAAATTCCACGAGATCACGTCGGAGAAAGCTCGAAAATCCGGTGACCTCTGCAACTCCTCGAACCTGGGCTTTCCGACGTCCAAAATTATCCAACGGACCACTCCGAGCCTCCTTTGGACCTCTTAAAGCTCCCTATGAGCTTAAAAACTCCTAAAAACCACGCATTAATTAGTGCATGCACAGTACTCAAGATTGGGGTTATGGTTTCTCGGGTTTTCAACGTCCAAATCACCTCGAAACTTCTGAAAAACTTAAATAAAGTTGTTTAGAACCTTTCTTAACCATTAAAACACGTTAAAACAACCACGATCAAAGTCAAGGTACTGTACCTCACACCGGAGCTTCGAGTTCCTGTGAACTTCTCCTCGAACTAAAGGTACCATTCGACTCGTGGAGTTACCAGGAAGATGATGGTGACTTTAAATCCCTCGATCTGTGAATGGTAGCAGGTGTTTGGGAGTTGTCCGTAGGAGAAGGGAGAGAGAGAGAGAGTCTGAGAGAGAGAGAGCACGGGAAGAAGAGAGAAGGAGTGAGTGTGGTGTGTGTATGATCCACGTGGTCACCAATCCAAGACCACAAAACAACCTCTAAGTCTCAATATGTCACACATACACACTACATTTTCCCGTCCAAGGATAAAGCTGTCATTTTACACCACTGATAAATGAATTTCGGGACGGGCTGTGACAGAATGAATGGCAAAAGTATCCAAAGAAGAATGATATTGCTATAGGACCTAGAATTCAACATGTATATGATATACTTAGACAAAAGTGTAGTAAAATAAAAGCTAAGAGACAAATTAGGAAACAATTTTACATGAGTTGTAAAAATATAGATTTACCACAACAGTATGGTTGCCATAAGAAAATTAAGCATAAGAAAATATACAAAAAGAAATATAAGTCATATAAACCCTATAAACTGAAGGAAATTTTGTGAAAAACATGTTCATTTGAGCAACATCTATAGCATGCAATTAACATTTAAAGGCGGAATCATGCTTACATGCACTCAAAAACAAAACATTACCCATGAAATTCAAAGCCTAGTAGTTAGGTGAACCAAGACTCAACTCAAAACAAAGTGAGTTGAGAAATTTATACCTTTGTTGATTCCTCTTTGCATAAGCAAAGGATAATCACCCAAGAGATAGGGCCTTCATTCCTTGCTTCTTAGCTCCATGGATTTGGATGGAAGAATTGGTTTCTCCAAGTTCTCAAAGTTGAGAACCTCTAAGTCTCCACACCAAGGTAGGACTTGAAGAAGAGATGAGTGACCTTGGAGGATGAGAGATTGCTAGCTAATCTCCTCCAAGGGGGGGCCGGCCTCTTAGAGAGAAAAGGAGAGACATGTTCTCTCCAATTTTCTCTAAAGAAACCCTAAGGATGAAATGGCTATAAAGTTGGCTTTATACCACTTCACAATGGAGTGGCAAACTTGTAATTAAGCCAAGTTCACTACCCTCCTCTATTTGGCCGGCCTTAAGGGTTTATTGGGCTTTCAAGCCCTTTGTGTTTTCAAGTTGTCATACAACTTGAGTTAATGGGCTTGACATTCAAATCCAATTGGGCCTTGCGGCCCAAAACTAACCCGAGGTCTTTAACGAACTTTATTCGTTTGATTAATTAACATATTAATTAATCCTTGCCATAAATAATTAAACCTTTTAATTATCCTTACTCATCTCCGTTGTTTCTTCAATCTTTACCTTACACGGTGTACGATCCATTAGGTTCCTTTTAGCGAGGCAGTGGGCGATTGTTACTCTTAACGATCGATTGTGAATTGAAACTTACTTTCAATTCTCCCTTTAGTGTTTATACACGTTTAGGGCTTCCACAAACCATGAGTGACACCTAGCAGTATGTCATGGTTACCCAAGCTAATCAGAAGAGGTGGAGAACCTATTCAGTTTAGGATTACAATGCAATACAGTCTTTCTCTAATACAATACTCTTGACCACATTGTTTGGATTGATAGTTTATTCATGTCTACTATCCAATGTGATTCATTTACTTATATGATTACCTTGAATGTGATTTGGAACGACTTCCTAAATCTCATTCATACTCTGGCCAGAGATTCTTAATCATATCATAGAATATTCTCCCTCAAACAGTTTGAAGGTTAGAGATCCCTTGTTGCGCATTTACTTGCCTCCATGGCTAAGTGGCTTAACCCCAACTATGTCGTGGACACTCTCTGATGGAGTGACTTTGACATAGTCAAAGATCAAGGACCTAACCACAAGACAACTATGATGCCTCAGGTCAAATGACTACTTTGCATTATCCCAACCATGAGTTCTCATGTGACATGAGTATGAGAACTCCTTGTTGATCGTGTTCAGTGGACTCATTCGCTATTGAGCACCTACATGCTTGTCTTGGTGTCAATCACACCAATGACTCGAGACCTGTCACTCTCCCTGAGAGAAGACACATCACGTACTAATCTTAACGGACTGTCAATGCCCAATTGGCAATCCTATGATCAGGAACGTTTAGGATATGTATACAAAAGAGAATGGTCTCATGAATCTAACTTGTTTAAATTACATTCTCCTAATTACATATTCCTTGGACTTATCGTTTAAGCATATAACATTTATATGAGACGGCTTAAAACAATAATTTTTGCCCTTGTTATTAAACTAGATTAGTTTAACATGTGAAATGTCCGTAAAGTATCATCATATGACTGGTTTTAGGGCACATTTCCAACATAAACAACATAAGAATTTCAGTATAAGACCTTCAAGAACATATAGGAAAAGAAAATATATTCCAAAACAATTTAGAAAAAGAAGTGGCAGACTTTGGATTAGAAAATATAAAGCACCAAAAGATAAGAGTAGTTGTAAATGTTATTCATGTGGAGAAGCTGGACATATTAGACCTAAATGTCCAAAATTAGGTAAACAGTCGAAAGAAAAAGTACATTTGATGGAGTTGTTTAAGTTAGAAGAAGATGAGGATATTCAGTCAATATACAGTTTTGATGGAGTTGTGTATAGTATAGAGAGTATTAACATGATAGATTCAGACTCGGAAGATTCAAGTAGCACAAATAGTGATCTCGAAGAGTATATGTGTGTGCATTCATGGAAGAACAGCATGAAGAAGAATATAAATACATTAATTTAGGATGGCCAGAAAAATGTCATAAATGTAGTAAATTATTTGCAAATAAATACTATAATACATATTCAATATTATGTGAAAAGTGTTATAGTAATAGGTTATTAGAAGTTAATTTAGCAGAATCAACAGAATCACAAGAAAATACTGAAATATTAGGAAATATTGTTCATAGTATAGAAAAACTAAAAAATAGTTCTTTAATTACCATAAATTGTGAAATAGAATTAGCAAAAGAACATAAGATACAAACCATAGCTATGATAGATACAAGAAGTACAAAAAGTGTCATAAGAGAAGAGTTAGTACCAGAAAAATATAGACAAAAATTAGCAAAACCAGTGAGAATAACACAATTTGATGAGAGACCAGTTTACTTAACACATTGTATGAATAATGAGTTTATTAAAGTAGAAAAACAACAATTTAATTTACCATTAACATTTGTTTCACCAGTATGATCATATCCATTTATTTTACGTTTAAACTTTTTGAAAAGTTTACAAGGTTTTTTTTATTTATGAACCCTAACATAACATTTTGCAAAAGAGGCATTACAATAACTGACCAAAGTAATACTGTAGAAGCATACAAAAGCATAAGTATAGAAGAGCCTAGTGGCCAAGATAGTTATCATTTAGAAAACTCAAAAGAAAATGATGAGCATAATAACGTAGAAGAGTTTGATGAAGACATATTTGAACATAAATACCAGATTTTAGAAGAAGGAAACCGTATAGAAATATTACAGTTAAGAAAACCAAGGAGTTTAGAAGAATTATTACAATTAGCAGAACAAACTAGAATTATAGGAGAAGATCCACAGTTACATTGGAGTAAAAATAAAATACTAGCAAAATTAGATATAATTAACCCAGATTTAAACATTAAGACGGCTGATTTGCCTTGTAGCTTAATAGATAAACAAGAGTTTGAGCAACAAATAAAAGAGTTGTTAAATTTAAAAGTAATTAGACCCTCAAAGTCTAGACATCGATCAGCAACATTTATTGTAAGAAAACATTCAGAACTAAAGAGAGGTAAGGCTAGAATAGTTTATAATTACAAGAGATTAAATGATAATACATATGAAGATAGTTATAAGTTACCAAATAAGGATGAGCTTATAAATAAAATTCAAGAGAGTAAATATTTTAGTAAATTTGATTGTAAATCAGGTTTTTGGCAAATAAGATTAGCAGAAGAATCAATTGAGTGGACAACTTTTACTTGTCCAGAAGGACATTTTGAGTGGCTTGTTATGCCATTTGGACTTAAAAATGCTCCTTCAATCTTTCAAAGAAAGATGGATCAAATTTTCAAAAAATATGATAATTTTCGTAGTGTTTATGTAGATGATATTTTAGTACATAGTAAAAATAAAAATGAACATAGGAAGCATTTAGAGATAGTATTACAAGAATTTATCAATAATGGAATTGTGATTAGCAAAAATAAAATAGCATTAGAAAAGCAAGATATATAATTTTTAGGAATGTATATCAAGTCAGGTACAATACAATTACAAGATCATATAGCTAAAAAAGTGTTAGAATTTCCAGACAAGTTAGAAGATAAGAAACAGTTGCAAGCATTTTTAGGATTGTTAAATTATGCAAGAAATTTTATCCCTGATTTAGGAAGAAAAATAACAGTATTATATAGTAAAACTAGCAAAACAGGACAAAAATATTTTAATAGTGAAGATATTAAATTAGTTCAAAATATAAAAGAAGAAATTACTAAACTTAAGCCATTAACATTACCATTAGATGATAGTTACAAGATAGTTGAAACAGATGCTTCATGATTAGGATGGGCATGTATACTATACAAAAAAAAGCATAAAGAGTCGCCAAAGTCTGATGAACAAGTTTGTAGATATTCATCAGGAAAATTTAGTGATGTACAGTCAAGATTACCATCAACAGATTTAGAAATTTTAGGGATAATTAATTCACTTGAAGCATTTTCTTTATTTTTATATAATGAAGTATTTACAATTAGAACTGATTGTCAAAACATAATTTCTCATTATAATAAGATACATGCTAATAAACAGGCAGCCCGAAGATGGGTTAATTTTGTTGATTCAATTACAGGAAATGGTTTTAAACCAATTTTTGAACATATAAAAGGTAATGACAATACATTAGCCGATATCTTATCAAGATTAATTTGTTGAACATGTATGGAATATCGTGGACCATCATCAGCAAATAGCACAAGGTCGCAAGGCAAAAAAGCTTCTTTCAATAGCATAATGATGCACCATCAACCTCCACTATTAAGTGGATTTCAAAATAGCATAAGCAGAACAGCTTCACCACCAGTACCTACTTTCAACTTTAATGTCAATATTGTTGAAGGAATCAGAAATCCAACACTGAGATATAGGTCAAGAGCACCAAGGCTTTATGATAGGCAACAGGTTCTCTTAGATAATTTTTGGAATATCCAAATCAAGCAGCCAAGCATGAGGTTAGGTCATGAAAAATTAATTAGAGCTTTGGAACAAGAGTTTGATAGTTTTAATTTTAATTTCCATCAAAGCCAGCATCATATTCATTCTCTTGAGCACAACCTTCAAGTCATCTCTAGAGAACACAAGTCTTTACTCAGTAAGTTTACCAAAATGAACCAAGAACTCCAAGCTCTTAGAATGCAGCAGAAGGCAAGTGACACCTTGAAAAGAGAATTGAAAATAGGTTTAGAAATTGATCAGCATAAGAATAAAGGAAAAGAGGTTATTGAACCCATAAAACAAGAGGCTAATGAGCCCATAAAAGAGATTAAGATTGAGCTCTTAGAAGAAGACATTGAAATGGAGCAGCATCAAAATAATGAGCAGCATCAGAATCTGAGTGACAAAGACAAAAAAGAAAAATATGAAAGTTTTCTTAGGAATATATCTTTAGACTTAATATTAGATGATATTTTATTAGAAGAAATTTCAAACGCAAAACTAAGAATAATGCCAACAGATATGCAAAATGAGATCCTGAGCAGAGCATCACAGTCCATGAAAGAGTTACAATTACAATTACAATGCGCCTTGTATCAGTCCATCTTTGATCCAAGACTAGGGATGGATATTATTACAAAGATGTATCCTCCATGTATTTGTGATAGTACAGAGAATTGTATTTGTAAATAAGAGGTTAGCATAGTTGTGGCCATGATTAACATGAGAGATTTTAGACCATGGCATTTTAGTTATGAGCATCAGAAAAAACATAATGTGGTAGAAGTTACCCCTGCCTTACTATTAGAGTTTGGTTATCTTGATAAAATATTTATTAACCGTATTTCCCAACTAGAATCATTTCCTGAAAAACTTATAAAAGTAGCAGAAGATTATCTGGAAAGGTGGAAAGAAATTTGCATAAGCTTTATTAGTAGTCCTCCAGATTGGTATGTACATATGCATGAGGAGAAAGCTAGGCATATAGCCATGATTAATGAAGAGTCCTTTATACTATCCCCTATATCCTCAAATAGGCGGACTCCTTCATACAAAGATATTTTAAAATTTAGAAGGATCCAAATGTTTGCCTTAGATGAGTTTGAAGATTTTAGGTATGATATAATATTAGTAGCAGAGGAAGAAGAGATGTATATTTACAGCAAAACAAGGATCAGTCATCAGCATTATTGAAAGCCTCAAAATTTCAAAGAAGAAACAACAGAAATGTACTACAAGGTGAAAGAAGATAGAGAAAGAGATGCAGAGCAAGTAGAAGGCGATGAACAATACTGGAATAATTTGACAGAAGAAGAGCTGCATAACATCGACAACATGATGGAAGCATGAAGAGCTGGCTGTAAATTAGCATAAGTTTAATAGCATAATTAAAATAATGTTTTCCCAGACAGAAATGTCAAAACAATTGTGGACCCCGCTGTAATGGCATAAGAGTAAATAAAGAAAAAAACCTAATCCATTATGAACTTTTTATACACAAAATGTTATTTTGATTAAGAATGAATAATATCAGGTCTTTTTCGTTAAAACTCCCTTGATTTCATTGAACACCGTTTTTGGTGTCAAGACCTAATAGCCACCAGACAGCCACGAAATCTTGGTCAGTGGTCTATGTAGCAGTCTCCAATGCCACAATCGCCACCGTTTACAAGTCGGTGGTAGAAATTTTAAATTATTTAATAGAGTCAGCTCCTAATTAATTTAATCTTGATGTGCCTATGTCAGAAAAGATGCTCTTTGTTATCCGTGTCCAAATTCCAAATTACTTTTTAAAAAACTGGGCGCCATCCTGAGCACCCAAATTCTGAGTTCAAATTTATAATTTATGTTTTTAGAGATTACAAATCTTGGATAATTTGAAGCCTTGGTTAGTTTTAAAGAAAAACTAATGAAAAGGACTTGAAAACTTTGAGTTTTAATGATAAGGACAAAATAAAGGGTAAAGTGAATAGTATCAGGTTTGACTTTTTAGTGTAAAAATGTGGTTTTTCGTCTAACACTCCCTAGTTTTAATTGCTTCCATCTAGGGATGGGCAACGGTTATGGCGGACGGGTAACTGCGGTTATTTACCCATAACCGTTTATGCTCATACCCGCATAACCGTTTACCCGTTGAGTAATTGCTTAAACGGTTATACTCATACCCATAACCGTTTATAAACGGTTAACCATACCCATAACCGCATACCCATTTAACCGTAACAGTTTAATATCTGTTTACCCATTTACCATTTTTAACCCGTTTATCTTTTTTTTTTTTTACCATTACCCATCCCGTCTACATATTTTTTAACAACTTGAAAATTAAAAAAAATTGTCAAAATTTTTTTTTTGACAATTAAACACCGTTATAGGAACATTCATTATACATTTTCGTATTTTAATTTTTTAAGTCCTTATACCATTCCAATAATTGAAATAATAGTTTACGGACGATATTTTTAATTGTTACCAATGAAGGTAAATATAATATTTGCTAAGTATTATTGGGTTACAAAAATTGTTTAGAGGACATTTCTGTCAAAGCATTTTGTCAATTTCACGGTTACCCGCAAGGAATTTAAATTAATTTGGCGAATTCCTTGATGATGAGAATCATCATTCCTGTAGCAGTGTTATTGAGAGAATGACCGATGAATTCCTTACTAATTTATTGGGTGCTAAGTTGTGAGATCCCAAGAATTTATTATCTAAGAAGAGAAATATTTGAAAGAAAATATATATATATATATATATATATGTTTAGGTTATTTATTGAGGGGTAATTTATGAAAAAATTGTGGATGTCATTACAAGTTTGTAACATCTTTCGGATTACTTTCGGAACTTAAATGAATTTTTAAGATAATATCATGTTGGACCAATGTGTCGATGACACATGGCAGCTGTGGAATTAGCACTTAGAGCTCAATTTGACGGATTTGGATCCTCTCCTGAGCTAATGGAGAGGATCTTCCTGACCAAGTGTTATGAGCCGTTGGATTTTCATCCAACGGCTATAATTATTATAACTTTAAAAGGACCCACCTGTTTGTAGCCATTGGATAAAAATCCAATGGTCCATAACACTTGGTCAGGAGGATCCTCTCCATTAGCTCAGGAGAGGATCCAAATCCTTGACAGCCACCTTGAGAACACATGTGATGCACTAGCCTTGCCACATGTTTTAAGTGCCACGTGCGGGACTCTCCACAAATGAAAGAAACAAAGTGGGGAATTAGAGCATGTAAGGTGCTAACCTATAAATTGGTTTTCTCTTCTCCATAGATCCGAAGTTCTATATCAGAAAATGCTTTCTTTTTTCTTCAAAAACCCTAAGATTGGAGCATAATATTCTCACGTTGTTAAAGTTGGAGAATTTAGCTAATTGGCATGTGGGAATGACCGAAAGTCTTTCATTTGGACAAGGGCTTTATAACTGAGATCAGACCGTGCCAATTACATGGGATTTCAAGGTTAGTTTGCAACTTGTGAAGATTATTAAGGACTTGCAGAGGTTTGAATTAATATTTTAAGTCTTAAACTACATACTAGGTTTGATAAGTTTAATTGATTAGTAACTTGGTTTATGTGATATTTTATTTGAGGATCAGTTGGATATATTGATTTGGATTAACTAGTGAATCATGTGAGGTGGTAATGGTGCTCAAGAGTTTGGTGAACAACGTTTGGACAATGGTGAGAAAGTAAAAGCGAAGCACGGAATTCAGGTAGGGGAAATAAGGCAGACCTTTACAGAAATTGATTTTATTAAATTTCGTGAAGTGCTATAATATTCTTGATCTTTTTGGTTGATTTATATGGTTGGATTTTAATTGGCTAATTGCTTTAGCTAAGTGTTTACTTGTTATTAGTTATGGAATTATCGCTGGAATGTTATTCGTTGAGAATATACTGTGATACATGCGAAAGATAAAATGACATCATTTGTGCATCATTCATATTGATGTGGTTGGAATTTCAGTGTCTTTCAGATTGGAAGTATGGAAATGAGGGTAGTTGGAAAGGATCTTTTGTGTAGTTGAATCTATTCATTGTGAAACCAGTTCTAGGCGAGCTCGATGTGCACAGTAGAATAGGATATCGACGGGAATTGTCGATGTGGGTGATTTGGGCTGAGATCAATGAATTAGATAAGATGACTAGCAAAAGGGGTTTCTGAACTTGGGATATCATATGGGGGTTAGTTTCTATAATAGAACATTCGAACCACCTCTGCAGGGGTAAAATGCATGGTATATATGGGACGTGCAGGTCTGTGTGTTTTATTATATAAATTAACGGGGGTAACTGAAGAGGTTGCATTGCATTCATGCATTATTATCAATACTGATTTGATATTTTGATGTAGGATTTCATGACACATAATTTAATATTGTCAATTTACTGTGATAAGTTTATGTCCCTACTGAGCGACGGTGGTTGTTGCTCACCCCTAACCTATTATTTTACAGATGAGTTTTTTGGCAACATTAGTGATAGACAAACTGAGGTTGTGTTAGACGAGGGATCTAAGAGTGTTAATTTCTTATTTTTGTACACCTTGTAAGGATTTTGGAGTTATTTTAATATGAGAAGTTTAATTTTCCAACCCGTTCCAATTTCCTTTTAATTATGTAGCTTTTAACTCACGTTTCGGATTCGGGTTCGAGTTTTCATTGCTGAACCGGGTTCGGGGCGTGACATAAGTATTATTGGATCGAGAACATGGTTTGTGTTAGTTTTACATATATAAAATAAATGGGTAAACGGTTACCCGTTTATAACCGCGGTTAATACCCATAACCGCCCATTTAAATTTCGCGGGTAAACGGTTATACCCATAACCGTTTATTTATCTAAATGGTTACCCATAACCGTAACCGTTTAATTTAAATGGGCGGGTAACCGCGGTTACCCATAACCAATGGGTATTTGCTCATCCCTAATTCATAATTCATAATCAACACCTGCACCGCATAACAAAAACACACAAAAAAAAAAAAAAAATTGATTTCAGGACAAATTAAAATGGAAGATTAATATAATAAGTTCAGTAAGAGTAGAAATGGAAATTTATCTTAGTAAATTCATGTGATTTGAGAGAGAAAAAATAATTACAGAGAGTGTTTTATTTCAACACTTTCTAGGCTTCTCCCAGTTTTTGTGAACCAACGTCTTCTGGGACTTTGGACCTTTGGTTACTTGGCAAACTCTGTATACAAACAACAAAGAGAACAAGATTTAGTTGTTAAAAAAAGAGGTATTTTGATATGGGTCAAAAGTAACTAAAAATTGGACCTATTTCAAAAGTTAAAAGTCACTAAAAATTAAACCTATTTCAAAAGTAGATCTATAAAATTGGACCTATTTCAAATTTTCCCTTAAAAAAAATTAGAGAGGGAGAGAACTAACTTAATGAATTAATAACTGAGTTTGATTCACCATCATGCACATCTCATATAGACAACCAACCCCTTGTACAACTTCAACTTATCTACTATCAACTTCTATGTAATCCATATAACAAAACTCACCAAACCAATCTTCTAGTCTCAGACGCCCTAGTATGTTACGTACACATCTACATGCACCAGCTTCCAAACTTCATCGCATGACACCAGCCTCCGAGCTGTGAACCTTCAGCACAAATAGAAATAGAAAGTTAATAATTCAGAAAAAAAAAATATATAATGGTGATTGTATCTCAACGAGTTCATCTCCTAGTCCTAACAACTCCTAATCCCCAACAAATCGGATCCAAAACTTCAAGATCTAATGTTTGATTAAGAGAAGGAAGGGTGGTGGGGAAGAAAACGGGAGAAAAGGAAGTAGATGTAGAAAACTGATGGGAATATGGAAAGTATGGGGTTGAAAGAAAGGAGCTTCAAGGTTGAGATTGAAAGCAAAATCGGATCTGAAAAAGAGGAAAAGGAAAGAGCTCTCGCAAAGAGAGAGAGAGAGAGAGAGAGAAAAGCTCCCACAAAGGGAGAGAAGAGCTCTCACAAACGAAGAGAAAAACTCTCACCAACTCCTCTGTAATCCAAAATAAAACAAAGGGGGGGGGGAGAGGAGAGAGAGAGAGAGAGAGAGAGAGAGAGAGAGAGAGAGAGAGAGTGTCCGAAAAAACAAAGGAACACTAATGAAAATGGTTTGAAAACTTTGAGTTTTAACGATAAAGATAACATAAAGGGTAAAATGAATTGTATCAGAGAGAGAGAAAGAGAAAGTGTGTGTGTCCGAAAAAACCAAAGGAAAACTAATGAAAAATGTTTGAAAACTTTGAGTTTTAACGATAAAAACAAAATAAAGGGTAAAGTGAATAGTATCATGATTGATTTTTTAGTGTAAAAATGTGATTTTTCATTAAAGCGAACCTTATCGAGAGTTTTTCATTAAAGTTCCCAAAAAACAAAGGAGAAAAAGGAAAATGAAGAGAGAGAGTTAGCTGATTGGCTTTAGGCATAATATAATGACAATTAAAAAACTTAATAATTATTATTTTGACATTAAAAGAATCTAATAATTATTATTTTGCATTAAAAAGCAAAATAATGAATACAAATTTGAAGAATGACACTATACATCGGTGTCGGAAAGCTTAAAGGACATCAAATATACACAACGGTGCAACCCTGGTTCAAATAGACACTGATAATGAATGGTGTCTTCAAAACGGTGTCATATGACATGTTTTCTAGTAGTGGTGTATATCTACTAGTAAACAAATGATATGTAAAAATAAGAATACACATACTTTTAAGTAAGATTTATACGCTTCTACTACCATGATGAAAAAAGAACTACCATGATGAAGACGGACAACAAATTTCTATAATTTAAAAAGAGTTTTACCACTTAATATTACGGTCTAATGATATTCCTCTTCACTTGTAAGTCTCTGTCTTAGGTTCGATTATCGCCAAATGCAAATCTTAACAACATTATTTCTGGCCTATTGAGATGTTTAGCCTACTCTTTCAACTTTTAATGTAGATAATATCATTTGTATGAAAGAAAAAAAAAAAAAAAAAAGGGTTTTACATATTTCTAACTCACGCACGCACATGAATCATGGTGCGAGAGAAGTAATATACTTAGGTACCCAAATTCCATAGGACTTGATCTCTTCGTGACATTAGAAATTGAAAAGCCAAGATACACCACCAAGTGTTCCCAATTTTCCTGTCCTGCGAGGGCATTCGGAGTAATACAAACTAAGATACATTAATGGGGGTGTTTGCCCAACGAAAAATTGAAAGGTATTTGGATGATTTACGTGGAAATTAAAGAAAGGAGGAATAATAAATTTTGGGGTGGGTAACCGAAATATATGGCATGACCTTACACTTACATCCTTGAAAGTTCAGAAATAGTAACCTAAATTTGGTAGGAAAAAAAGAAGAAGGTATTGCTAGGAGACTAAATTTGTACATTATATTTTGTAAATTAAATGACATGGAAGTTGATGGTTGGATTATTACTTAAGCATTGATTAACGTACTTGTTTCTTATTGGTGACACATCACTTAATTTGCAAATTTAGTCTAACTAGCATTACTCAAAAAAAAAAAAAAAAAATTGAGTTACTTAATATGTTGCTTTGATTCATCTCTGTCTAGTAGGTCGATATTGTACAAGATAGCCAACATTGCCCAAACCAAATGCCTAACACACTTGTTTCTTACCTCAACTTCTGTATGATGCTTAACCTACCTTGAGAATTTACACACTCAAGACGGAGTGTTGTAAACTTTCCTAGTTTATATGTGATTCCTTGTTTAAATCCTAGATTAGATTTGATTCTAGTTATCCTTTCCTATTACAACTTGTATTCCTTGGGGATGAAGGAATTTCTTCTCTCATTTACTACTATAAATAAAGGAAATATGTAGGAGGGATAACACACACATTCCCCTACAATTCTACAAACACATCTCTCAATCTTTCTTCTCCTTGCCCCCGGCCCCCTTACCCTTGTCATATAAAATAGGGTACAACACGTTATCAACACGCTCCTACCATTGTGCTTAGGAATTTGACGAGGAAATTTTTTGCATCAAACCAGTTCATCCATATCATCACGCAATCATGTTCTTTCAAAACAACGATTTTTATCTCGATATTTTTGTAGCCCTGATAGCATGAACATTCATCATAATGCATGACCCAACTTTACGTTTTTCAAATTTTAGATTCTACATAAATTGTGTATGCATTATATTCATAATTGTTGAATTATGTGAATTTGATATTTGCCATGAATTGCATCAAATATATGTACATGCATTAAACTATTGAATTGAATATGCTTTGAATTAAATTGTATATGAATTGAATTAAAAAAGAAAAGAAAAAGGGAAAATAAAGAAATAAAAAACCACAGCCTGGGTTCTTCGAACCCATGACCTGGAGCCGTTCGCCTAAGCATGCAACTTGATCCGGAGCTGAGAACTCCAGGTAGAAACCCAGAAAACCCGACACCATTGACGGTGTCCTTGTCCATATCGACCAGGAGCATGGTCTTCAGCGACTACCCTGAACGTTTCGTTCACGTCGCCGATGACCAGAAGTCGTCCCACACCGAAATTGGACCAAGATTCATCAGAATTTCTTCGAAAATCCGATTTGAATTTTTCTAGGGTTTTGGTTGTTGAAACGTTGAGATTAAACCATCTCTATGGTTGTCTATGACTACTGTGACTCGCCCCGAGCCCTAACAACCTAGACACGGCGGCCAGAAGCAGTGGCGCCTAACATCTTCTTCGATGCGTACACCCAGCACGGCTGAGATTTATGTATAGTCTGACCCACAACCTTTTGGGCATGAACCCTTTTCGCCTAAACCAAAAACCCAGCATCAGTTTTGGGCTTGCATGCTGCAGCCCATAGCAGCCCCTTTAGCCCAAACCGTGACACCAGCCCCAGGGCTACGGTGTCCTATGTGCACTGCGTCATACTGGATTAGCGCCCATCTGGGCCTCTATTTCTTAGGGCCGACTTTTTCTTTCTAGGTAGCCTGTTTGCTACCATAGGCTTGAACCCCCGTGACCTGATCCACTCAACCCAGCCCAATTCTTGGGCCTGGCAACACGGCTCAAACTTGCTCAACCCGCCATGGGTTTTGGCCTATATTTTTGGGCCTCGATCTTCAATTGTTTAATATTTTTAGACAATTTGGGTTTTACTTTTTTCAACCACACTTTAATTTGGCCCGAAGTCCAAATAATTAATTCAATTATAATTATAGACCCGAAGTTCTATTTACATACTTTCTTGTTGCATAGTTTTGTGTCTATTTTTGCGTATATTTGCGTTTGTCTGCAGGAACATATGAACCTGAAGTTCATAATTATTTTGAAACCCAAAGTTTCTATTAACATGCCTTGTTTGAAAACTTGAACTTTTCACTTAAAAACATCACCCATGAAAACCCGAAGTTTTTTCATGCGAATATTAACCAATACATGTCTATTAGAACATGAATGTTCTACTCCTATGTGAATGGATTGATTTTTTTTTTCCTCCATTACACTAACCACATCTTGTCCATCTATTTTTTGATAGGAACATGTCGAATTTGAACAACCTCGACTTCACCGCTTTAGAGGTCTCTGGAAGGAACTACCTCAAGTGGGTCCAAGATGTGAAGCTCCACCTCACTGAAAAGAACTTGTGTGCCACCATTGAAGAAGAGACGGACAATCTGGTTGGTGAAGTTGAGAAAGCCACTGCTATGAACTTCATGATGCCTTGCAAACTAAGTACCTTGCTGAGGAGGATCCACGTGCACTATGGGTCGCTTTGGCTGATCGTTTTGATCACCAAAATGACATATTCTTGCCTAAAGCAAGACATGACTGGCAGCATTTGCGCTTCCAAGATTTTAAGTCTGTGAATGAATATAATTTTGAAGTTTGTCAAATCTGATCACTTCTCAAGTTTTGTAACGAAACTTTGACCAAAGAGGATCTCCTGGAAAAGACATATTTGGCCTTATTTGCTACTAATATTGTCCTGCAGTAACAATATAGAGCTCAGAAGTTCACTAAGTTCTCGGATTTGATCTTTGTTTTACTTTTTACTGAAAAACAGAACTAGCTGTTTATGAAGAATCATCAAGCTCGACCTACTGGGGTAACTGTTGTGCCTGAAGCATATTATAGAACAAACCAACACCCAAAATGCCAAAAGAGGCGTGGTAGGGGCGGCCATAAGCCATCCCACCAAGGTCAACAGAGTCAAGGCCCATCCAAGGGAGGAAACAAATTCTAGAAGCTCTCAAACCTCGCTCTGAAGGCCCCGAACTTCAAGAATAAGGGCAAAGCACCTAAAACCATGTATGCGGATATGTGCTATCGTTGTGGTTCAAAGGACTATTGGTCCCATGTTTGCCAAGCTCCCCAGAAGGTTGTAGTTGAATATGATTCTAGTCGTAAGAAGTTTGAATCAAACTTCGTGCAACTAGACAAACCTGAGACTTCAAATATGGAGGTTTCTGATTTTCATGAGGATACCACCCCTATGGAAGATTAGAATCTTAGACATAAACTATTTTTTAGTTAAAATTGCATAATGGGGCCGAATTCCACCTAGTGGTCGAACCTCCCCTTGTTTTTTGGTTGATTTTTGAACAATTTTCCTTTATGTTTGGATTATTTGTTGGTGATTTGTTTTGGATTATATGTTGTCCAATGTTACAATCTTGACCATTGTTGAGGCACTCTATTTTCCACGTTCCGGAAGAACATTGTTAAGTTTCAAGGACATTAAAGATAACAATTATCACGCTGAAACCCACGTAGAAAAATGGGTTGAACTTCTATGCATAACCTTTTACGAATATGGCCAGAAGCGTATTCTAGAAAAGATGGAGCGTATCCCGAGTGGTATGTATACTACGACCATACGCCCCATAGAATGCCAATATGTGGCCAACCCTGCTACTGGGACCGCGCACGAAATTACACTTTGGCATGATCGTTTGAAATATCTTGGACGAATAATGATGCGCCGTATCCTTAATCATCACACATGCATCCATTAACCCGAAGTTTAGGTTCAATCCAAGGAATCCCATGTCAAACATGTTCTATGGGAAAGCTTATTACTAAGCCTTCTTATTACAAGATTTGCTCGAATCCTCCCATTTTTCTACAATGGATTCAGGGGGACATTTGTGGACCGATTCACCCTCCATGTGGACCATTTAGATACTTTATGGTTTTGGTTAACGCTTCCACATGTTGGTCACACTTGTGCTTATTGTCCACAAGGAATGCTACATTCTCCAAAATGTTGGCTCAGGTTATCAAGTTCAGGGTTCACCACCCTGATTATCCGATCAAATCTATTCGATTGGAAAATGCTGGAGAATTCACATCTAAAACTTTTTATGACTATTGCATGTCGGTTGGAGTTGAAGTTGAACATCTCGTACCCCATGTTCACCCCCAGAACAACCTGGCAGAGGCTTTCATTAAGCGCTTACAAATGATTGCTCAATCGTTGGCCATACGTACCAAGCTCCTGATCGCTACTTAGGGCCATGCAATATTGCACAAAACAAAGTTGGTCTGCTTGAGGCCTGTTGCGACACAACCATTTAGTACTCTTCAGTTGGTTACAGAATACGAACCCAACATATCGCATCTGCGCGTTTTTTATTGTGCAGTCTATGTGCCGATTTCGCCGCCCTTATGTACAAAAATAGGGCCTCAGTGAAGGATGAGAATCTATGTCGAATATGATTCTCTTTCGATTATTCGTTACTTAGAACCTTTGACAAGCGATCTGTTTACCGCTCGTTTCGTGGATTGTCACTTCTATGAGACAGTCTTCCCGTCTATAGGAGGAGATAAGAACATCAACGTTCTTGAAGAATGACGCGAATTATCGTGGACAACTCCTACTTTGTCACATTTAGATCCCCGCACCGCTCAGTCTAAAACTGAAGTGCAGCGCATATTAGATCTTCAGAGCATAGATAAGAGTATGCCAGATGCTTTCATCGATCTAGCGTGAGTGACAAGATCCCATATTCCAGTTGCGAGTACACCTGCAAAGATGGATGTACCAAATGTACGATGAACGTTCTTCCTGGAGGCCGGGGACGCAAATCTTGGTGATCCACGTACATTAGCGGCTAGCCAATCATCTGCCCCTATACAAAAGCATGGCAGACCTCTTGGTTCAAAGGATTCACACCCTCAAAAGAGGAAATCCACGACACAAGGTCCTGGAGAGCCTACTGTGAATCCAATCATCTCTTACTCATTCTATCTAACTCATGAGGAAATTCTAGATTACGAAAGTGTCCTTGAAGAGACGAATCATCTTCCCGAGAATCGCTAGATTTCGATCTATTATGCAAACTTAGATGATGTGTGGCATAGAAATGAGATGATTGTCGACAATGCATTAGCATATGCAGTAACTACTAAGATCCTGTTGAATGATGACATTGAACCGTGTTCCATTGATGAATGTCGACATAGAACTGATTGTCAAACTAGAAACAAGCAATCCAAGTCGAACTCTATTCTCTTGCAAAACGTAAGGTGTTTGGACCTGTAGCTCCTAATCCTCCAAATGTGAAGCCCATTGGCTACAAGTGGGTTTTCATTCAGAAGCGTAATGAGAAGAACGACATTGTGCTTTACAAAGCTTGTCTTGTTATGCAAGGCTTCTCACAACGCCCCGAGATTGACTATAATGAAACTTATTCACCAGTTATAGATGTGATTACTTTTCGCTACCTTATCAATTTGGTAATTTCCAAAAAACTGAGTATGCAGCTGATGGACGTAGTAACTACATATCTCTATGGGAATCTTGTTACGAAAATCTATACGAAAGGTCCTGAATAACTTACATTAACTGGTTCAAATATTTCCAAACCCCGGAACACGCTCTCAATTCAGCTGAGGCATTCACTCTACGGTTTGAAACAATCCGGAAGAATGTGGTATAACCGTCTGAGTGAGTATTGAAGGAAATTTTGTGAAAAAAATGTTCATTTAAGCAACATCTATTAGCATGCAATTAACAATTAAATGCGGAATCATGCTTGTATGCACTTAAAAACAAAACATTAACCATGAAATTCAAAGCCTAGTAGATTGGTGAACCAAGACTCAACTCAAATCAAAGTGAGTTGAGAAATTTACACCTTTGTAGATTCCTCTTTGCATAGGCAAAGGCTAATCACCCAAAGAGAGGGCCTTCATTCCTTGCTTCTTAGATCCATGGATTTGGATGGAAGAATAGGTTTCTCCAAGTTCTCAAAATTGAGAACCTCTAAGTCTCCACACCAAGGTTAGATTGGAGAAGAAAATGAGTGACCTTGGAGGAGTTGGATTGCTAGCTAATCCCTCCAAGGGGGCCGGCCTCTTTAGAGAGAAAGGAGAGCTTTGTGTTCTCTCCAATTTCCCAAAAGAAAACCCTTGAAGAATTTTAGGCTATAAAGTCATTTATATAGTCCCTTCAAATAAGTGACCTAAAGAACCAAAAAGCCATTCTTCTAACATGGCCGGCCAATTGAGGGATTTGGGCTTTTGGGCCCTTGTGAATCTTTATTCATTAAGTTGTCATACAACTTAAGTCCATGGGCTTTGACGATCGAAGCCCATTGGGCCTTAAGGTCCAAAATTATCCCGAGGTCTTCAACGAACTTATTCGTTTGATTAATTAACATATTAATTAATCCTTGCCATAAATAATTAAACCATTTAATTATTCTTACTCATCTCCATTGTTTCTTCAATCTCCACCTTACACGGTGTACGATCCATTAGGTTCCTTTTAGCGAGGTAGTGGGCGATTAAAACCATTTCAAATCGATTGTGAATTGAAACTTACTTTCAATTCTCCCTTTAGTGATTATACACGTTTAGGGCTTCCACAAACCATGAGTGACACCTAGTAGCATATCATGGTTACCCAAGCTAATCAGAAGAGGTGGAGAACCTATTCAGTTTAGGATTACAAATGTAATACGGTATTTCTCTAATACAATACTTTTGACCATATTGTTTGGTTTGATAGTTTATTCATGTCTACTATCCAATGTGATTCGTGTGCTTATATGATTACCTTGAATGTGATTTGGAACGACTTCCTAAATCTCATTCATACTCTGGCCAGAGATTCTTAATCATATCATAGAGTATTCTCCCTCAAACAGTTTGAAGGTTAGAGATCCCTTGTTGCGCATTTAATTGCCTCCATGGCTAAGTGGCTTAACCCCAACTATGCCGTGGACACCCTCGAATGGAGTGACTTTGACATAGTCAAAGATCAAGGACCTAACCACAAGACAACTATGATGCCTCAGGTCAAAGGACTACTTTGCATTATCCCAACCATGAGTTCTCATGTGACATGAGTATGAGAACTCCTCGTTGATCGTGTTCAGTGGACTCATTCGCTATTGAGCACCTACATGCTTGTCTTGATGTCACACACACCAATGACTCGAGACTAGTCACTCTCACTAAGAGAAGACATAACATGTACTGATCTTAACGGACTGTCAATGCCCAATTGGTAATCTTATGATCAGGAACGTTTAGGATATGTATACGAAAGAGAATGGTCTCATCAATCTAACTTGTTTAAATCACATTCTCCTAATTACATATTCCTTGGACTTATCGTTTAAGCATATAACATTTATATGAGACGGCTTAAACAATAATCTTTGCCCTTGATATTAAACTAGATTAGTTTAACATGTGAAATGTCCGTAAAGTATCATCATATGATTGGTTTTAGGGCACATTTCCAACAAGTATTTGACTAGTTAGGGATATGTGAACAATGAACTTTGCCCCTATGTGTTCATTAAGAAGTCACATTCCGGATTTACTTTAGTTGCAGTATATGTCGATGACATGAACCTTATCGGAACTCCTGAAGAGCTTGTGAGAACTGCCGCACACCTGAAGTCAGAATTTGAGATGAAAGATCTAGGAAAGACTTGATACTATTTCAGTCTCGAAATAGAGCATCGTTCAGATGGAATCTTAGTACATCAATCGAACTACACCCAGAAGGTGTTGCGCCGCTTTAATGAGCATAAAGCAAAGCCTTCGAGTACTTTTATGGTCGTTCGATCACTAGATGCAAAACAAGATCCCTTTCGTCTGAAAGAGGATGATGAAGAGATTTTGGAGCCTGAAGTTCCTTATCTAAGTGTGATAGGTGCTTTATTGTACGTAGCTCAATGCACTAGACCCGACATCTCCTTCGATGTTAATCTTTTGGCAAGATACAGTGATGCACCAATGCACAGACATTGGACTGGCATGAAAGACATCTTCCGTTACCTTAAAGGTACTATGGATTTGGGCTTGTTCTATCCCTACGGATCCTCGAGTGATGCCGCACACCCTACCTCTTGAGTTGATTCTCGTTTTGTTGGTTATGCTGATGCATGATACTTGTCTGATCAACATAAGGCGCGTTCTCAAACGGGTTATGTCTTTACCATTGGAGACATCACAATCTCTCGGAGGTCAACTAAAGACCTTAGTTGCCACTTCGTCTAACCATGCTGAAATTCTTGCCTTACATGAAGCAACTCGGGAATGCTTTTGGTTGTGAGCAGTTGTGGGCCATATTCGAAGCTCCTGCGATCTCTACCCTGCCGTAGATGTCCCTACAACGATTTTTGAAGACAACGTAGCATGCATCGAACATCTCAAGAAGGGTTATATCAAAGGAGACAACACCAAGCACATGGTGCCAAAGTTTTTTTTTTTCACATCAATAACAAGAGCATCAGAAGATTGAAGTCACACAAATCTATTCACAAGACAATCTGGTCGACCTCTTCACCAAATCACTACCGAAGACGACGTTTCAGAAGCTTGTTCAAGGAATTGGTATGTTTAAACTTTCTGAGTTGTAATATTGCTATTGCTCTTTGGAATTGTGTCAAACTTAGGGGGAGTATCCTGAAGAATACTTGTTTGATCTTAATGTACTCTTTTTCCCTACGATTAGGAGCATTTTTCCCACTGGGTTTTTGCTACCTAACTAGGTTTTAATGAGGCACCCACCTTGGGTTGGTCATATCCCTGATGACGTCCCATAGACGTTTCTTTTGATTTTTGCATTTCTCACACATTTTTCCTTCGACTATGGATTTTGTCCCTACTTGAATTTTTGCCATAGCCTTAGGGTTTTTTTTAGTGAGCCTCACTTACTTATGCAAGTTCCTACCTTATTGAGAATAAGCGTTGTTCCTTAGAATCAGTGTCGACGAGTCAACTTCCTCAACTTCTGTATGATGCTAAATCTACCTTGAGTATTTACACACTTAAGGGTGTTGTAAACTTTCCTAGTTTATATGTGATTATTTAAATCCTAGATTAGATTTGATTCTAGTTATCCTTTCCTATTACAACTTGTATTCCTTGGGGATGAAGGAATTTATTCTCTCCTTTACTACTATAAATAAAGGCACTATGTAGTTGAGATAACACACACATTCCCCTACAATTCTACAAACACATCTCTCGATCTCTCTTCTCCTTGCCATTGGCCCCCTTACCCTTGTCAAATAAAATAGGCTACAACAATTTTATCACTTTTTAGAATATTAAAAAAATATTATGATACAACACTCATACATGTAACTACAATGTTTTTTTTTTTTTAACAAACAATATTATCTACACTAAGAGGGGTGGGTTTAGCCTCACAATGTAGTTCAAATATGTTTTTGGCGAGAATCAAACCTAAACTACCATATATTTAAATTAATTAAAATTACATTTAGTGAAAAAAAAACAGCATAAAAATGAAAGGGTTAAGTACCTAAAGCCTCTCAAGCTTTTAGTGTCATTCCAAATTAGTCTCAACATTTTTAAACATTTCAAACAACTACCAACCTATTGAAAATATCACATATGTTAAGTCCCAATTAATTTTCTGTTAAATGCACATGTAGTAATAATGAGTCTCACTTATTTGCTTACTATGACACAAAATAATAATAAAAATATTTCAAAAAAAAGCATGAAGATGAATATAAAAATAAATAAACTCAAGAATAAAAGGAAAACAAAAATGAAGATCGGGAAATCTCCTAACATATAAGAGGGTTAAGAATTCATATAGGGCTTCAATGAGCTTGTTTCTACTCATGTGATTTCCTCATTTGTCGATTTTCGGCTTGTAAAGCTTTGAGTTTTTCTTTGTGGGTGGTGAAGATGATGGTGGCCACATCATGGCAGTCCATACCATCTCAGCAACCTCCATGACCTTCTTCTCAATTTGTGGCTTAAGTTGTAAGGTCAGGTTTGTTGTTGTGTGCTGAGTTTGGAGGTAATTACCTGAAAAGGGTGGTGGTGACCATTACTTGGTAAAGGTCATTGACACACCCCGACCGAGATCGAGGCATGCTGGCCGTCATGTGAAGGTGACGTAGCCATGTGCACAGTGCGGAAGCAATAAAGATAAGAAATATACGAATAAATAAAAACCGAAAGCTACTAATGTGCACTTATAAACATGAAGTGCTAGGAGTGAGATACAAGTGTAAATACTCCTGATCAGAGCATAGAAAGTCTAGGTGCAGTCCAGTAGACAAGTACTAGTTATACAGTACCAGAAGATGTCCTACAAATATTTTATTCTGTTAGAACTGCCGAGATCCTCAATGCCACCAACAGCAAGTCTACCTAAAACCTGGAGGGGCGCAAAACAGAAAATGTGAGTGGGCAAAAACAAAGCTTTTCAAAATCATCTCATTATCAAACACTCTAACCCCTCGCCGTAAAACATGTATAATTTTTCCAGAAATAGAATATAAACATATGCATATATATATATATATATATATCAATTCAAATCGTGCTTCACATCTTCATAATTATAAATATGCCATTCCAAAACATAAAATAGAGTAAGTAACTCAGGTGAGAATAAATTCATGGAGAATAACATATTAGCCGGAACCCTTGTAGAAGTCTGTACGACTGAATTCATAGCTCATTAGTCAATCTAGCCGGAGTCACAACAATGACCTATACGGCACTACATTGCACACAAGTCCGAACCACTAAAAGGGTCTGTATGACAAGACTGGGTGTAATATAATTATGCTCAATATTGCGCTCTCATGATAGTTGGGCGATAAATCGCTAGTCACCTACGAGTCGGAACTCCCTATGATGGTTTGTACGACAAGACCGTGCACCTAAATTGGATCCAACGTGAGCATATGGTGCGGGAGGTGACATTATATACAGGCCTGTGTCATATCTTTGGTTAATCACTAACACCGGGGTGCAGGTTTATGAGCTCTGTGCTTCTCAATAAATCACAACCGTTATTCACATTTACAATTCATAAACTCACATGGTCTTACCTGAGCGTCCACAACACCACAATTATATATTATGCATCATATACTAATTCATATACTGAACATAATTTATATGCATGGCATTTCAAGGCATACTTTCATTTAAACGTATTTTCTGGGAAAATATCAAGTATATAAGTATATACTGAAAACCAAAAGCCCACTCACTGGTATGTTGAAGGGTCATAGCCCCCAAGTCGCCCTTAACTACGCTCGTCCTCGGGATAAGCCTCCCCTATATGCGAAACAACTATAAAAACGTCAATTTAAAGTACATAACCAATACTAGCTAATAACTTCTCATACATTGCTCAAATGGGATGTTTGAATATACCAACGTGATCTACACAACCTCATGAACATCCCCATATTTTTAGAAAAACATTTCGACGTCCCACGCCCCGCCACTCGCCGGCCAAGGCACGGCTAGAAGCGCGGCCCACTCGCAGGCATGTGCCTGGCACACTAACGGTAACAGTGACACCGCTAGGAATATTTTGTTAAATAGTAACAGAATCTGTTAGTTTTACCTGACGGCATCAGAATATTCCATCAAAATTGACGGAATATTCTTCTTTTTCTTCCTTGGTTCGCCGGAGTCCGGCGCCGGTGACATCTGTGTTGCCGGTTTCTGGAAATTAGAAAAACCTTCATTTCTCTTCCATTTCTTAACCAATTTCCATGAAAATTGAACCAAAATGATCCCTATAATAAGTAGAACAAAATCTTACCAATTTTAGAACCTAAAGTTCACGGGATCTCGCCGGAAAAGCTTTGATAATCCGGCCACATTTTCGAACTCGTCAATTTCCACTTCCCGACGTCCAAATCACCTCGTTTTTCTTCTCCGAGCTTCGTCGAGATGATCTAAAGCTCCCTGGAAGCTTAAAATCTCCTAAAAACCCCGCATTTACGTGTGCATGAACAGTACCTAAATCGAAGCTCGTGAGAAACTAGGGTTTTTGAAGGTTTCAAGTCTCAAAAATGGTATATATGAACTCAGAGATTTGCAAGGAGTTCGAATCTTTCCTTCTTGACGTCCATCCGTGTGTATATGGTTGGTTTCGAAGTTCGTTCGTACATTTTGTACGGATTTTCTGAAAATCCGAGAGGGAGGAGAGAGAGAAGGCACGGGAGAGAAGGAGAGTTTCTCTGTGTGTGTGTGTGGTCCACATGGGTTACCAACCAAAACTAAAGAAAACACTTTGGGCCTAAGTGTTCCAAAACTTAGGAAAAAATTAGAATTTGTCCAAATAAAACTTAACCCACATAACCACACAAAACGTCCAGGGGTAAATAGGTAATTTCACGCCTACAAATATAATATTTCGGGACGGGCTGTGACAGTCATGCTTCCATGACCTTCGAAGTAGGAGATAAAGTAAATCCTGGTTAATTTAGCAAAAAATTAATTAGGGCTCAATGGATGTGACACTTTCAATAGGTTAGGTATTTGTTTGGAATGTTTAAAAAGTTTGAGGTCAATTTGGATGACATTAAAATGTTGGAAGGTTTTAGGTACTTAATCCAAAATGCAATGGAGAGAGATAAGAAATTTCTAAAAAAAAATTGAAACTGAATTAAACAAGAAATTTAAAATATATATATATATTTAAACGAATAATTAATTTAAAACTAATTAATTAACAATTAGAAAAAAAGTCTTTTTCTTTCTCCCATATTGTCATTCTCAACATTCTTACTCGTAACCTGTAAATCCTAAACCCTTGCTTCTGCGGTTGGGGCCTGAATCCCCATCTTTCTCTTCATCGTTTCTCCACCGTCACGATGCTCCTCCCCTCTCACTGGTTCGTCTCTCTCGTCTTCCACCTTCCCTTTCTTTACTAGATAACTTTCGCCCAACCATTTGCGTCTCAAAATCGAAGCAGATCTCGCAGCTCCGCCTTTTTATTTGCTATGTTCTCATCCTCATCCTTCCCTGTTTCTAGCATTTTCTCTTCCAACAAACCCAAACAATAGTTGAATTAAACATGGTAAAATACCAAAATTATATATGACAATATTTGGGAATTTCTTGTATATACATTAATCTCCAAAGTGGGTTATATATAGGAGCTACAATTGGTATTACATATACACTTCACCAATGTGGGATAACAGACTACTATGTACACTTTAACTAATATATAAATATATAACTCGCAACACTCTCCCTCAAGTTGAAGCATGTCACGCATGCCCAACTTGTCAAGCGAGTTGGAAAAGACACTATTAGACACAGCCTTAGTAAGCACATCAACAAGTTGATCTTGAGATCCCACAAATGGAAGATTAATAATTCTAGCATCCAATTTTTCCTTGATTAAATGTCAATCAACCTCCACATGTTTTGTTCCATCATGTTACACTAGATTATGAGCAATCTCAATAGCAGTATTGTTATCACAATGGAGTTTCATAGCACCCATGTGTTTAAACCCAAGATCTCTCAACAATTTTTTCAATCACAACAACTCACATATATCATGAGACATACCACGAAACTCAGCTTCAGCGCTTGACCTAGCCACCATTTTTTGTTTCTTGCTTCTCCAAGTAGCTAGATTACCACCCACAAAAGTAAAGTGTCTAGATGTAAATCGTCAGTCAGTGATAGAACCTACCTAATCTGCATCTGTATACCCTTCTACATTCAAATGACCATTCTTGGAGAAAACCAAGCCTCTGCCAGGATCCATATTCAAGTACCTCAAAATACGAATTACTGCATTCATATGAGCTTTGTTGGAAGTATGCCCATAAAGCCACTCATTTGATGTAATAGCTTTTGGAATACTTATTGTATTAAACTATTATATGTTTAATGAAGGGCAAAACTTATTGTTAATCACTATTTATTGTATCATGTGTTTAAGCAATAAGGGAATCCAAGGAAAGTATTTAATCTGAGAGAGAAGTGATCTAAGTAAGTTAGATTAACGAGACCTTTCTCTTATGTTCATTCCTAAAACGTTCCTAGCCATAGGATTGCCAATTGGGCATTGACAATCCGCTAAGGTTAGTATGTGTTATGTCAACTCAAGCGTGAGTATGACTAGTCTCAAGTCATTTAGTGTTGGACACTAAGACAAACACGTAGGTGCTCGAAAGGGTAATCGAGTACACTAAACAACGATCAAAAGAGAGTTCGAACATACATGTCATGTAAGAACTTGTTAGTTGCAATATGCAAAGTAGTCCTTTGACCCGAGGCATCATAGATGTCTAATGGTTAGGTCCTTGATCTTTGATAATGTCAAAGGCATTCCATCGAGAGTGTCCAATACATTGTTGGGGTCAAGATATCTAGTCATGTAGGCATATGAATACACAACAAGGGATCTCTAACCTTCCATGATGGAGGGAGGATACTCTAAGATATGATTCGGGAGTCTTTGGCCAAAGCATATGAATATGACTTAGGAAGTTTGTTCAAAATCATATTCAATTGAATCATATAAAGAAGTATCACATTGGATAGTAGACATGAAACAAACTATCACTCAAACAATGTGATTAAGAGTATTGTATTAGAGAAGGACCGTATTGCATTGTAATTATAACTGGATAGGTTCTCCAACCACTTCTACTTAGCTTGGGTAGCCATGACATACTGCTAGGTGTCACTCATGGTTTGTGGAAGCCCTGAAGATTAGCAAACACTAATCTTCAACAAAGGGAGAATTGAAATGTTGTTTCAATTCACAATCGATCGTTAAGAGTAACAATCGCCCACTGCCTCGCTAATTTGAACCTAATGGATCGTACACCAAGTAAGGATGAAAGTGAAGAAATATAAATGAGATGGATAAGCGATTAAATGGTTTAATTGAGAATGGTCAAGATTAATTAATTAGTTAATTGATTTTACGAAAGGTTCGTATTGGGCTTTTAAGTTGGTTTTGGGTTTCGGGGCCCAAAAGTGTTTTGGTCCACAAGGCCCATTATGTTTAAGTTGTATGACAACTAAAACAAAATGGGCAATTAGCCCAATTACAAAGACAAGGCCGGCCATAAGGGTGAGTGGATGCAAACGTGAATTAATTACAAGTTTGCCACTCACATGTGATGTAGTATAAAGTCAACTTTATAGCTTTTTCTCATTAGGGTTTTTCTTGAGGAAAAGAAGAGAAACACTTTCTCTCTTTTTCTCTAAAAGGAGGCCGGCCACTTAGGGAAGAATTAGCTAGCAATCTTTTCTTCTCTAAGTCATCCATTTCATCTTCACACCTCATCCTTGGTGTGGAGACTTAGAGACACCAAATCTTTGGTGTTCTTGGAGATCCTTTCCTCACATCCTCAAGGAGCAAAGGAGCATCAAAAGGAAGAAAAACACAAGGAAGATCCAAGGAGCTAGGAGGTGACTTGAAGGCCCTCCACTTGGGTGAATCCCTTGTGTAAACAAGGATGAGCTTCAAGGGTAATGAATCTCTAAATCCTTCCTTCTCTTTAATATTGTTAAAGAGTCTTGTGGTTCACCATTCACTGGGCTTTGAAAGTCATGGGTTTTAGAATTGTTTTGAATGCATGCCTACTTTAATGTGTTATTAGTTTGCATATGTGTTCAAATGTTCTCACATGTTCTTAGCTGGGACAAAATTTTTCCTTCAAGCTTCACTCGGTGAGTGCATAAACTGACTTACCACACTAACTGCATAAGCAATGTTAGGGCGAGTGTGAGACAAATAAATTAATCTCCCCACAAGCCTTTGATACCATTCCTTATGAGTAGGAACTTGATCCGGAAATAAGCCCAAACGATGAATCTGCTCAATCGGAGTATCAACAGGTTTGCAATCTAACATACATGTTTCAGCTAATAAATCAAGAACATGCTTCCGTTAAGATAGAAAAATATCATGCTTGGATCATGCAACCTCGATTCCAAGAAAATACTTCAATTCACCCAATTCTTTCATCTCAAATTCAGTAGCTAGGTACTTTTGAAGGCGTTGTACCTCCTCTAGATCATCACCAGTCACAATTATGTCATCAACATAAATAATCAATGCAGTTACCTTACCATTTCGTCCCTTTAGAAACAAAGTATAATCTGAATGGACTCTGAAAATACCCAAACTTCTTCATTGAACTTGTAAACCTCCCAAGCCACGCTCTAGGAGATTGTTTCAAATCATACAAAGACTTTAGCAATCTGCACACAACACTTTTTTTAGGAGATATACCGATATCAGGTGGGAGATCTATATAAACTTCCTCCTTAAGATCACTGATAGACACAATTATTACATTTGCTACCCTTATATTTATATTTATTAGTGCTTGATTCTGATTATTTGGAGCTAAACTACTTTAGTTTTGTAAAAAAAAGTGGAGTTTAACATGGTCTTAATACATTCTTTACGTTTTAGTCTTCCTATTCACATTGACTTCACTTATTTAACTAATTATTATTTCATTTCTGGGTTGAAGATCAATTGGTGGTGTGATTCCTATTTATTTGGACTAAAAGCTGGTGGTGACCAAATAGGGCTTTTCAACTTCACACATGAAAACTAGGAATTACTTTCTCTATTTCATTTCCAAGGGGTGGGTGCTTAATATTTGGAGTGGTGAGTGCAAGAAAAGAATGAAATTGGAGAATGAAAAAGGAAATAATCTCAACGTGGAGAAGGTGTTTTCACTTTCCTATTCCCAAATGGATTCTAGCTTTAACAAGAAGATTCGAAAGCAAATCAAATTGTAAGTGGGCTGGACGTGTAGGTGTTTGCACTCAAAATATACCCATTTTTACTTATTTGGGCAATTTGGGTAAAATATGGCATTTGGAGGATTAATATGCAAGAAAGCTAACTTGGAAAGATATTTAGATGCAAGTGGAGGGGTTTGACACTATAATATTGTTCTTCCAATTTGTTTTGGTGGTGGAGATTTGTCAAGCATTGTTTAATCAAGATACATGCATCCTTGCAAATGGGTTGGAAGGCAACATACGGGTGTGGATGCAAAGAACATGTGAAAGAAGCCAACTTGCTTCTTTTAAATGTTAGTTTATTACAAGTGGAAGGACATGTGATGAAAGCATGTGGTGGAAATGCAAGTTCCCCTTTTAATATTATTTCTCCATGCAAGTTGGCAAAAGCAATGCAAGCTACCCAAGTAAGGAAATGCAAAGATCCCAACAAGGGGGCTCTTCCAAACCTCTATATAAGGAAGTAGATGGAGAAGGATTAGAGACACTCAAACAAACAAACAAAAGACACTCAAACAAACAAACAAAAGCACAAACTCTGCTCAAACCAGATTTGCCAAAAGCCTTCTTTTATCTAGTTTATTAGCTCTGCTGCTCACTTGCGGTATCGATCTCATTTGTAGCTTTTATGTACTCATTTCCAGCCATATAAATTACAAGCAATCTGCAATTTTAGTCACTTTCCTTTGTCATTTATATTTCCAAGCAACCTTGTCATTTACATATTGTTTTATCTCTCTATATAAGTAAAGTCCTTATTTTTAAGGCAAACAAAGAACCTTAATTTGAGTAACTCCCACTCAATGACACAATCTCTTGGTTCGAAGTCAAACTCAGGCGCAACCTCAATCATTCAAATCCCGTCTACTAGCGGCATCTAGTAGTGGCACGCCCGCACCCACCAATCTCGTATGTGAGCAAATCCCCAGCTTGCCCGCAAGGCACCATGGCGGATTTAGGGAGCGAACAGTAGGGTTTGGACTCATTTAATTCTCAGAGGATATAAAAGGGATGGAAGATACAAAAGAGGATGCAGACTTTTCTTCTGGCGTGAAACAGAGAGAGCAGCGGCAGAGCAGCAATTCGGGTTTTTCAGTTTAGCTTTTATGCAATTTATTTTCCATAGAATTACCATGAACGTCTTTGTCATGGGGTTCTAAACTCTTAGCTAAGGCTAAGAGGAAGCCCTAATTATGATTACTTTAGTTATTTAATTGTTTAATTCGTGGATTTCAGATTGATGATTAGTTTTCATTTGCTAGTTGAATTGGAATTTTGATATTTGGTTCTTTTTGCTTGACCATAGCCTAGGATTTTGATATTGAAATAATTTGCATATGAATTTATTTCTGACCATGAATTGGATTATATCGATACTTTGTGAATGAGAATCATAAACTTATATTTTGATCCGACCGTATACGAATATTGGTTTGTGCAGCTTCCTAGAAAATTAGCTATTTGTTTGACATGACCAAGTTGATAAGTAGTTAATTTGTTTCTCACTGTGCTTAATTGGATTTCTACTTGTTTGTGTATATTGGACCATGGATATATAGACCATAGGAGTAGTTGAGTTTAAGCCTGACCCATGGTAAAATTCACATCTCTTGGAGGAGTTATTGGCATGTGTATCTGACCACGGACATATGTACAGAAGTTGTTTTCATTAATCTGATAATTCATGGATTGACAATTGGATACTAGGGTGTGATAATTAGTGGTGGAATCAAAGCCTTAGTGTTTTCTTACATTTGCCCTCAATCATATTTTTGTTTAATCATTGTTAATTTTAATTCTTCTTTGATATAAACCCAATCTTTGTTTCAATTCGTTAAGAAATAGTTATAGGATTAAATCGTTAAATCAAGCTCGGTGGATTTGATCTTGTATTTACATATTCCTACTACAACTGATTCGTGCACTTGTAAGTAAATTTGGTTTGAATTAATCTATTTATTAGGTTAGTTTAAATTCACATCAATCACTCTGAAGGAAAGCATTCTTAACATCAAACTGCAATATGCACTAATCCTGGTTTGCTGCTAAGGATAGAAGAACACACACAATGTTAAGCTTGGCAACAGGAGCGAAAGTCTCCTGATAGTCCACAACATAGGTTTGAGTATAACCTTTAGCAACTAATCTGGCTTTGTACCGGTCAATAGAACCATATGCTTTATGCTTAATACTGAACACCCATCTGCATCCAACAGCTTTCTTCCCGTTTGGCAACGGAACCAAATCCCAAGTGGAATTTTTTTCCAAAGCTTCCATCTCAACATTGATGGCATTAACCCAGAAGGGCTTTAGGGGAGTGCGACCGGTTCCATGGCACAGGGCACCAAAATTTTGGGGGCCTCGAAAAATATTTTTTATTGAATATAATAATATGTATATAAAATAATATTATATAGAAATAATATATAGAAATACTAATCAAATACAAATATATACATATAAAAATCTGATGGGCCAAAAACCATCAGACTACCACCTAAAAGCCATCATAATTAGACTACTACCTAAAAGGCTAAAAGCCATCAGACTACTAGTAGTAACCTACAACCTGTACGAAAATATATAAAATAATAATTAACAAGGGGCAAATTAATCAATTAAAGTGGAAAACCCATTGACCGAGGCAAACAATTCAGAGATAGACTACTTCTCTCATGCCAAAATCTCATCGTTGTGTTCCATTTTTCTTCTTTTCACACCAGACTACCGACACTACTGATGCAAACAATTCAATACAGAGCACCAGAACGTGTTCCAGTGTGAGTGTCCCAGACTCCCAGTGCAATTCCCTTCTCTCTTCGTCCCATTGTTATATTTCCCACAAATTATTAAACCCTAATTTATAAATTTATGAAATTAAAGAGAAACTTCCAAATCATGATGACAATTCAATTGATCAAAGTGATGTAGACTTTGATCAAAATAAGATATTTACTAATTTAAGTATATTGACTCGAAATTTGAAGATTTGGGTATTTCTCATCTATAATGATTTTTTTTTCTTTTGTACTTTTCAGGACAAAATCAAGAGAAGAGCAGTCACAAAAAATCGCTAGACGCACACGTATCACGGACTATCAGGTTTCATTGTTCATACTTACTATAATTTTATTGTGATCTTGTTTGAGATATAAAAGATTGCACCTACTAGAAAATATCCATTTGGCTACTTAAAGCGTCAAAGAAAAAGAAAAGTTGAACAATTGATTCAGTCTCAAAAAGGAGCTATTGATAGGTTCTTTTTGAAAGAAAAAGAACCACAAAGTTCAGTGGATGATTGAATTACGGAACAACAAGATGACAATGAGAAATTAGTGGATGATTTGGGCAATGATGAAATTGATGATGACCTTGATGAGAATGATAATCATGAGGATGCTCCTATTGTCACTGATAAACCGAGTGAGTCCATTCCCTCAAACATTTATGATCCTCAAATTTGGGATAGTCTTGATCCCAAATGGATTGATTTGTTGGCAGAAAAAGGTCCTGCAAGAGATCTATCAATTGAGAAAGGTCCTAAAGATCAGTTTAATAGACATGTTAATGCAACTTTTTACACTCGATACTTATCCAATGGAGAGAAACATGATAGAGATTGGCTTGTCTATTCAAAGGATGTTGATAAAGTGTTCTGCTTTTGTTGTAAATTGTTCAAGAAAGGGCCTCTCAAAGGTCAATTAGCAAATGAGGGCTACAAAGATTGGACACATCTCAACGTGAGGCTTAAAAAGCATGAAAACAGTTTTGATCACATCTCAAACCACTTGGATTGATTTGCGTCTTAGATTGCAGAAAAATGAAACAATTGACAAAGTTGTGCAAGACCAGATCAAGAAAGAAAAAGAGCATTGGAGGGAGTTATTACGAAGGTTGATTTCCATTGTGAAATATTTAGCTAAACACACACTGGCTTTTCGTGGAAATAACAATACACTTTATGAAGAAAGTAATGGAAATTTTATGGGTCTAGTTTAAATGATGGCTGAGTCTGATCCATTGATAAAGAATCATCTTCAACGCTTCCAAAATAATGAGATTCATTATCATTATCTTAGTCATACCATCCAGAATGAGTTGATATTGTTGATATCTTGTGAAATCAAAGATGCAATCATTCAAAAAGTCAAAGAAGCTAAATATTTTACTATGATACTTGATTGTACTCCTGATTTGAGCCACCAAGAACAGATGACCTTGATCATAAGATGTGTGGATATGAACAGTACTCTAGTAAAAGTAGAAGAATATTTTTTGCAATAACTAATTGTGAATAACACATTAGGAGAAGGATTGTTTGAAGAGTTGTAGAATACATTAAAAGTTCTTGATCTTGATATTGATGATGTAAGAGGGCAAGGTTATTATAATGGATCAAATATGAGAGGGAGACACCAAGGTGTTCAAAAGAGGCTTTTGGATATAAATCCTAGGGCAATGTACACTCCATGTGGTTGTCATAGTCTTAACATAACGCTTTGTGATATGGTAAACTCTTGTGGCAAAGCGAAAGACTTATTTGGAATAGTACAACGTATTTACAACTTGTTCGCAAATTCTACAAAACGATGGCTGATTTTGAAAGAAAATATAAAAGGACTGACTCTCAAATCATTGTTGGCAACACGATGGGAAAGCTGTGTTGCGAGTGTTAAAGCAATTCAATCCCAACCTCTACAAATAAAAAAAGTTTTACTCCAATTAGCAGAAAGTGACAATGACTTAGTCACAAGAAGTGCAGCTAAATCTTTGGCAACATATGACATTGGGAATTTTGAGTTTTTATTGGGCATATGTCACACCTCAGCCCCGGACCCCACCACATCCCGGGCTCGACTTCACCATAACACTATATTGTCCGCTTTGGGCCCCGACCACGCCTTCACGGTTTTGTTTATGGGAACTCACACGAGAACTTCCTAGTGGGTCACCCATCATGGGATTGCTCTCGCGCAATATCGCTTAACTTCAGAGTTCCGATTGAACCCGAAGCCAGTGAGCTCCCAAAAAGCCTCGTGCTAGGTAGAGATGGGAATATACATATAAGGCTTGCAGGATCCACTCCCCTGGGCGATGTGGGATGTTACAATCCATCCCGCTTAGGAGCCCGACGTCCTCGTGGGCACACTTCCAGCCATGGATTGGCTCTGATACCAAATTGTCACATCCTGTCCCGAGCCCCCACCACATCTCGGGCTCGACTCCACTATAGCACGATATTGTCCGCTTTGGGCCCCGACCACGCCCTCACGGTTTTGTTTCTGGGAACTCACACGAGAACTTCCCAGTGGGTCACCTATCCTGGGAATGCTCTTTCCCAAACTCGTTTAATTTCAGAGTTTCGATGGAACCCAAAGCCAGTGAGCTCTCAAAAGGCCTCGTTTTAAAGGAGGTGAGCATGTACATATAAGGCATAGAGGATCCACTCCTCTGGGCGATGTGGGATCTAACAGCATGACTATTTGTATGAAATATTGGCTGCTGTTAGGAGGTTAGCAAAGATTTGCAATCTAAAGACATGCTTATTAATGTTGCTATAGAACAAGTACAAGGATTGATCACTTATTTTGAAAAGTACAAAGAAACTGGGTTTGCGGAGGCTATGATTAATGCTAAAAAATGTGCTATTTAAATGGAAATTGATCCTGTGTTTCCAGAAAAGCGTCAAGTTCGTAGAAAAAGACATTTTGATGAGAATGAAGGTGAATCATCCCAACCAACTGAACAATCAGCGGAGGAATCTTTTAGGGTTCATTACTTCTTGTATATAATAACTCAAGCTATTGGTTCATTAAAGAGAAGGTTTGAAGAATATTAAGCGTATAATGATATATTTGGGTTTTTGTTCACTTCAGAATGGCTGAATTCGATAGACAATGATCAATTGAAAGATTGTTGTGATCAGCTTCAAAACTTTCTCAAGAAAGATGAGCTCTTTGATGTTGATGGGGATGCATTATTAGTAGAGTTGAAGCTTTTACGAGAGAGTTTGCCAAAAGAAATAAAGACATCCATTGACATATTGAACTACTTGAAGAGGATGCGCTGTTTCTCGACTGCAAGCATTGCATACAAAATTTTATTGACTATACATGTTACCGTTGCATCTGCAGAAATGAGTTTCTCAAAGTTAAAGTTATTAAAATCATACTTGTGGTCAACCATGTTGCAGGAAAGGTTAAATGGACTAGCTTTGATATCAATTGAAAGTGATTTTTTAGACAAAATTGATTATGAAGGTTTAATTGATGATTTTGCAGCAAAGAATGCACGAAGAGCCATCTTTAAGTGAAGCTTCAGTGCTAGACTTTTTTAAGTTTTATTTATTTGGTTTCTTTAGATTGAACTTATTGTTAGTTATTAGTACTATGGTTATTTTGTAGTTTTCCTTACATTTAATAATATTTAGAAACAGATGGTTAGTTAGTTTTAAAGTTTATTTCGATATTGCTTTTTAACATCAATATGTTGTTCATTTTTTTTTTTTTAAGATGTCTTATAAGAAGGGCCCATTTTATGAATTTTGCACAGGGCCTCCGAAATTTCAGAGACGGCCCTGCATTAACCCACTTAGGGTCAGACAAAGCATCCTGCAATTTTGTTGAAACCACAGCTGTCATATGTAAGATGCATATGGTTTGGACAAACCATGACTAGACACATAGTTGTTGATAGAATACTTGGCTTTGGCATGCATATCAGGCTCATATTGTACTTTAGGTTTTCCATGATTAACTCATAGAGGCAATTGATAAGCAGAAGAATCATAAGAATTTACCTTATGTGTGTCACCATCTTGTACCAAACCATTAGAAGACTCATCATTGGACCAACCATCAATAGGCAACTCGTTAGTCATAATAGCAGCAGGCAACTGGTCATCAAAGGCAATTCGTCAGACATACCAACAACATGCAACTAGTTGGGCATATTTGATGGGTTGTCAGTAGAAATAGTCTCGGGAACGACAGTTGACTGATGACCATCTATAGCTAACTGGTCAGTATCACGCAGCATAACAGGTTCCGTCCCCAACTCTACCTGTAATTACATCATCCATACCATCTCTTCGAATTTGCACTTCACTCTCATTCTCCCTCTGAAGAAGGGAGTCGAAAGAGGGCTTCACAAAATATGAAACTTCTTCGTGGAAGGTGACATCTATGGTAATATAAGTTTTCTGAGTCGGAGGATGATAACATTTATATCCTTTCTGATTGTTAGCATATTCAATAAATACACATCAGAGAGCACATGCATCAAGTTTACACCGCTGATGAAAGTAGACATGCACATAGGTCACACACCCAAACAATTTCGGAGGAAGTTTGGATACAGAAATAGGAGAAACATGTTTTTGTAGCACATCAAACGGTGTTTGAAAATCAAGAACCCTACTTGGGACACGATTTATCAAGTACACAACAACTAAAACAGCATGACCCCACAAATAATTAGGAACATATTTATTCAACATTAAGGAGCGAGCAACCTCTAAGAATCGTTCAGACGTACCATTTTGTTGAGGTGTAAATGAAGTAGTCGTCTGCCATAATCACAAAAAAGCATTCTAAACTATGATTCACATATTCTCCTCCGTTATCAAACCTGATGACCTTAACTTTGGTCTGAAACTGAGTAGACACCATTGACAAAATTCTTGAAGAAGTAAAGGGACGTCACTCTTATTCTTCATCAAGAACACCCAAGGTAATCGAGTACAGTCATCAATAAAAGTAACAAACCAACGAAATTCATTAGAAGTAACGTTTGCCGGACCCCACACATCAGAATGTATCAAATCAAATGGCAGAGTAGCTTTGGAATCACTTACGAGAAAGGAAGCAAGATGACTCTTAGCCATGACACATGTTTCACTCATGAACTCTGAATCACTACAAGTGTGAAATAGAGAAAGAAATTGATGCTTCTTATAATTGAATGATGGAAGTCCTAAAAGTCGATGCCACTACCAAATTTGATGTTTGTTAACCACTTTAGCACTTAGAACTTGATGTTATTTGAACCTGAAGCAACAATATCCTCTATAGTCAAGATGTACAAACCCCCAATTCTTTTACCATGACCAATTATTTTATGAGTTTGAATATCTTGAAAATAACAATACGTGGGGTAGAAGTGAGCAGAACAATATAAGGTATCAAGTAGTTTTCCTACCGACAAAAGATTGTACTTAACATGAGGAACAAGTAATGCATGGACCAGTGATAAGATTGAAGTGAGAGAGATAGTGCATTCACCCTTCACAGGGGAAGATGCTCCATTTGCACTAATAATATATGGATCACGAACTGTAGACATCGAAATTTCGGTGAAATAAATGTTGATCAATAATTAAAATTTCAATGTTCACGTGTCATATAAATTTTACACATAGCATGTGACTAAACGAAAAATCAAAATAAATCGGAAAAGTCATCAAATAGGACACGTGTCAACACCTGGCAGAAATGATTTATTTCATCAGATTATTTAAATTCAAAAAATCAAGTTTTGGAATTCTATAAATAGGAGGCCAAGGCATTCATTTTGGGAGACCAATTCATAACCAATTCACCTCACACCACAACCTTGAAGCTTTAAAACTCCAAAGCTCCCAAGCAAATCCCGAAGGATCAAGAAAGCTCTCTTCGTTCTTCGTCAAATCCTCATTCAAAATCAAGCCCCAACGGCCCTTGAAGAACTTCCACTAATTCAAGATCAAGCCCCGACGGCCCTTAAAGAAAGTGTTCATCATTCATCATTCGTTCATCCCAACATCAAGCCCCGACGACCCTTTGGATCAACGACGTCAACAAATCCGCACAACTGTTTATCCCAAGATCAAGCCCCGACGGCCCTTTGGACCAACAACATCAAATCCACCCATTACAAAGATAGAATCAGAGGCTAAATTTGTAGAAGAGATTGTAACCCCTAAATCATCAATACAAATATTATTTTGTACACGTGTTCTTGTCTCGTTCATTGCAGGAATTTCCTTGTTTACAAATTTGGCACGCCCAGTGGGACTATCTCTACCTCTCATCTCTATCTTTGAATCTGCAAAAAGCACAAATGGCATCAAAGAAATCTCAAGTTGTTCTCGCAGCCAATGCAAGGAACAAGAGCGTCATCATCGCAAGTAGTGTCACTTCGGGCGTCACAACTCGAAGCAAGGCAAAAGCTCTTTCTGCCACCTCTTCCACCCCTGCATCAACTCCGCCGAAGGAACAAGAGCACCTGAGGCACGAACCTGTGATCACCCTGGCCTCGCTAAGGGCGCCAAGGAAGGAAAGCCCAAGGAAGTATTACGGTTCCATGCTTTCCGATGCCGACTCAAGCGACAACTCAGCCATGCAAGTCATGACTACGGGAGCGACTTCAATCGATGAGTAGCTGGCTCATATGAATGAAGCGACCGCAAGGCTAACACGGATTGTGGAAGAAAAAGACCAGCAAATCGCCGCACTCGTCAACCAACTAGATGTAAAGCCCGACGTGAAAGTAGAGCAAGGGGATGATCCAGTAAAGAAGGAAAACGACGAGGATGGAGAGCCTTATGCGGAGAAATTCGAAGAGAAACTAAAGCTAGACCAATCAGCGGCACTCATGGGATCTCTCTCTATCCAGCAGCTGCAGGAGATGATCTCCAGCACCATCAAGGCACAGTACGAAGGAAGTTCACATGACTCCATACTATACTCAAAACCCTACTCCAAGAAAATTGACGCTTTGAAGATGCCGAGGGGTTATCAGCCACCAAAGTTCATGCAGTTCGACGGAAAAGGAAACCCGAAGCAACACGTAGCCCATTTCATTGAGACTTGCAACAACGCGGGGACAGAATGAGATTACCTCGCTAAGCAGTTTGTACGCTCGCTGAAAGGAAATGCCTTTGAGTGGTACACGGACCTAGAGCCTGAATTCATCAACAGTTGGGAGCAATTGGAAAAGGAATTCCTCAACCGCTTCTACAGCACCCGCCGCACCGTGAGCATGGTAGAGCTGACAAGCACAAAGCAATTGAGGGATGAGCCAGTCGTGGACTACATCAACCGATGGCGCAATCTAAGCCTTGACTGCAAGGACAGGCTCTCGGAGATCTCTTCAATCGAGATGTGCGTCCAAGGCATGCAATGATGGTTACACTAAATCCTTCAAGGCATCAAACCACGGGCCTTTGAAGAGTTAGCCACCCGTGCCCACGACATGGAGCTAAGTATTGCTCATCACGGGAAGAAATAGTCGATCACCGACTTCAAGAAAGATAAGGTGTTGTCCTCAAAGAGCTCATCATGAAGCTAGCACAACAAGGGCGAATCGAGCTCGACCTCGAAGACACGGCCGCAACACATACTACTACAATTGCATTTGGATCTTTCGATCCCGTACCTCTCCAAACAACACCTGACCATTCCTATCAATGCTCAAGTTGCACGATACCTTCTGCGCAACCATCGCCGGGGGCAAACGAACAGGTTGTACATACCGATGATGAAGAAGGATGGACATTGGTGACCTACAAAAAAAACAAGGAAACCAAAACCACAAGCCACAAAACCAAAGGTGGAACAAGTGAGAAAGCACCATTACCGCAACAGTAGGAATCCCAAAAGAAACGTAAAAGCTGATAAGCCAACGTATGCTGGGGAACCTATGGAGCAAGAGACACGCATTCCTATCTCCTTGCACGAGTACTTCCCGAATGACTTCTTCCAATAGTGCATTATCGTTGCATGCCACATGGTCGAAGTAGAAATGGAAGAACCTTCAAAAGGTAAAGATATCACCACTGAGGGAGAAAAAACTCTCACGCTCGAAGAAGGTCTGCCAATACACTTTAGCATTGAGGAAGCGCTACGATTGCCAAAGAAGATGCGAAGAGCATTAGCAGCGGTCTTGGAAAGTCCCAATGACCACGAAGCGCAAGAAAGCAAAGACGAAGGCTTGAAGCTTCGACCACATGAATGTGCCACATGTTGTGCCACCTATGATGCAATCAACTTCACTGACAAAGATTTACTGCTGGGATCAAAGCCTCACAACCGTCCTCTCTTTGTCTCGGGGTACGTAAGGGAGCAAAAAGTCAACCGCATGCTTGTGGATGGTGGATCAGCCATCAACATCATGCCAAAGTCAACAATGGCTACAATTGGCATCAAGGTGGATGAACTGCCCCTAAGTCGTCTACTAATCCAAGGTTTTAATCAAGGAGGACAAAGAGCGATGGGCATGATCCGAGTGGAGATAACTATTGGTGAACTCAAGTCAAGCACGATATTCCACGTGATTGATGCAAGAACTTCCTACGGCTTACTCTTAGGAAGGCCTTGGATCCATGCAAATGGAGTAGTACTGTCCACCCTTCACCAATGCTTAAAATTCTACCGAGAAGGAGTGAAGGTAATCTATGGTGACACCAAACCATTCACTGAAGCCGAATCACATTTCGCAGACGCCAAGTTCTACATGGATAAAGACATGGTGCTCAAAGCTCTTCCAAAAGAGATCAAAACCACGGGCAAAACAACACCTAAAAAGCAGGAGTGGCAAGCCATGCCCAAGAAGCAAGAAGGAGAAGCCATGCCGTCTTCAAGCAAGAACGATGATGAGCTTGCTAAACCTGCAACAACTAAAGGGAGTAGGACGCCCTCAAATGGACTAAACACACCCGTCTTCCGATACATTCCGATGTCGAGAAGAAAGAATGGTCAATCTCCGTTCGAAACTGGAGCAAGCAAAGCCGACGCACAGCGGCATATGGATAATGTAAAGTTGCTCAAGACAAATGCAGTTTTGCCTTTGACACAACTAGGCGACACTAAGGTTGCAAGACTACCACAAGGCTTCATAAAAGCTCTACCAAAGGGGGTGGAACCAAGCTTTCTCCCAACTAAGAGGTCCGAAGCAGGTTTTGATCCAAACGTCTACAAACTCATGTCGAAAGCTGGGTACGACTTCGCTTCTTCCTCGAATCCTGGAAGGAAGGTTTCAAACACCGTCAACAATAAAGAACGTGACCTCACCGAGACTCAAAAGAAGTTGAAGAAGCATGGTTACGAAGTTGACAATGACAAAGCTGGACTTGGCTTTACACCAAATGCACCCGTGAAGATTTCAAGCAAAGCAAAAAATGCTAGCACTCAACACATCAGCATGAGCATTGAACAAGATCAAAATGAGCCTAATTCCGCCCCTCGGACGTCAGTTTTCGATAGGATGAATTGTTCAAGACCCAGAACGTCAGCAGTTGATCGTATTGGTGGTCAAAACCGAACCTCCGTCTTCAAGAGGCTTAACAGGCCAACATCCCAAAGCTCTGTTTTTTAAAGGTTGTCAAAACCTAAGAAGCAAAGCCACACGGCCAGCTCTCCTTCTCGTCGGTCGACTTTAGAAAGACTTGAAGACAACATGAAGTTTTCTAGAAATAGGGAGACAACGTCAAAGGAAGAAAAGCTCGACAGGCTAGCAGAAAAAGGAGATATTCGAAGCTCAATTCCTTCAAGGATGAAGCGCTAAGCAATCTTGGAGGTTGACACAAATGGACCACTGAAAGTAAGAAGGTGCACCATCATCCACATTGGACAATCTTCATGCCAACAAGCCCAAGAGGATGACACTGAATGGGAGATCCAAGACATCTTCCCCGTCACAATCCAAAAGGGCAAAGAAGACGTCACTTCTGTTTCTTTCGACTCAAAGTCGCCACCTCGATCGCTGGGGGCATGCTCTAAGTCAAGCGAAGTTGAAGGAGGGACTCATGTCGCTTCAAAGAAATTACACATGAAGCCTACGTCGCGTTCACAAATGCACCAGTCGAAAAGGGGGCAAGAAACCATTGGTAATACACTTTCAAGCCTGGATGAAGCTGAGATCGACAACATGATCGAAGGTGATCTAATTCAAGAGGTCATGGATGCAAGACGGAACTTAAATGTTGCCTTTAAAAAATCAGGGAACTCCGCGCTTGCATAGATTCTCGTAACTACAACACCCGAAAGGACGACACCGAAGAGGAAGTCTAAGATGTCTTCCACATCACGATCCAAGAAAGCAAAGAAGACGAGATCCATGAAGAAGATGTCACTGCTGCGCCATCGCAACTTGAGGATGTGGGGCAATCCACGGTTGATGATCTCAAGGAGCTCAACTTAGGCACAAAAGAGGAGCAGAAACCTATCTTCGCAAGTGCACTGCTAAGTGCGGACGAGATAGATGAGTATTACCAACTGCTATCAGAATACGAAGAATTCTTTGCTTGGACCTACAAAAAAATGCCTGGCCTTGACCCTGTCATCGCAGTGCATCATCTTGCAATCAAGCCTGGAACGCGACCGATAAAGCAAACTCAAAGGGGCTATCGATCCGAGCTCATTCAACAAATCAAGGCAGAGATTGACAAGCTAATCGAAGCAGGCTTCATTCGAGAGGTGCAATACCCCAAGTGGATCTCCAACATCGTCATCGTCCTTAAGAAATCTAGACAAATACGTGTTTGCGTAGACTTCCGGGACCTCAACGACGCTTGCCCGAATGACGACTTCCCCATGCCAATCATCGAAATCATGGTGGATACAACCACTGGCCACAAGGCACTGTCATTCATGGACGACTCTTCTGGATATAATCAAATTCGCATGGCTCTCGAAGACGAGGAACTAACAGCCTTCCGCACTCCAAAAGGTATCTACTGCTACAAGGTGATGCCCTTTCGTCTGAAGAACGCTGGAGCTACATATCAACGTGCAATGCAGAAAATCTTCAATGACATGCTACACAAAAACGTAGAATGTTACGTAGACGATGTGGTGGTCAAGACAAAGAAAAGATTAGACCACTTGAAGGATTTACGAATGGTGTTCGAAAGGCTGCGAAAATACAACCTCAAAATGAACCCGTTAAAATGTGTGTTTGGCGTCACTTCCCGAAAGTTCCTTGGCTTCATTGTCAAGCACCGTGGTATTGAAGTGGACCAATAAAAAATCAAGGCCATTCAAAGCATGCCTGAAAAGAAACCTGCACAAGCTGAAAAAGTCTACAAGGACGGCTAACCTTCATCGGACGCTTCATCTCCAACCTTGCAGGGCGTTGTCAACCGTTCAGCCGACTCATGAAGAAGGATGTTCCGTTTGTATGGGACGAAGCATGCCACAATGCTTTTGAAAGCATAAAAATGTATTTGTCAACTCCACCTGTCTTAGGGGCGTCTGTGCCCGGGAAACCACTCATATTGTACATCGCTGCTCAGGAAAGTTCAGTTAGAGCACTTTTGGCGCAAGAGAATGAATCCCAGAAAGAATGAGCGCTCTACTACCTCAGCCGAACTTTCACCGGCGCCGAGTTGAACTACTCCCCAATAGAAAAGATGTGCCTTGCCTTGGTGTTCGCCATCCAGAAACTCAGGCATTACATGCATGCTTACACCATCCACTAGTCTTGACGGGGCGACTCGCTAAATGGGCGCTGCTTCTTAACCAGTATGAGATCATCTACGTCCCTGCTAAAGCCGTCAAGGGACAAGCGCTAGCAGACTTTCTTGCCGATCACCCAATCCCAGCTGATTGGAAAATCTAAGACGACTTGCCTGACGAGGAAGTGTTCTACATCGACATCTTCCCGACATGGACGATGTTCTTCGACGTATCTGCACAAGCAGACGGAGCAGGGGCATGAGTAGTATTCATGTCGCCACAAAGGCAGATATTACCTTATTCCTTTCAACTAAGCGAATTATGCTCCAACAACATCGCTGAGTACCAAGCACTGATCATCAGACTCCAAATGGCGATCAACATGGGAATCACAACCATTGAGGTATTTGGCGACTCCAAGCTCATAATCAATCAACTCTTAACTGAATATGAGGTGAGGAAAGATGATATCGTCCCATACTTTCGGCTGGCAACTCAACTGCTACAAGAGTTTGAGACTGTGACACTAGAACATGTGCCAAGAAAAGAAAATCAAATGGCAGACGCTCTTGCTAACCTAGCCTCAAGCATGACATTAGGACAAGACGAAGCTGCAAACGTGCCAGTCTGCCAAAGATGGGTGATCCCCCTCGTCACCGAAATGCTACTGGATGATACAAATGTCATCTTAGTACTTCCAGTCGATGTGGAAGAGTGGAGACAACCGCTGATCGACTACTTAGAGCATGGAAAACTTCCAGATGATCCTAGACACTGCTCCGAAATACGTCAACGAGCACCTCGCTTCCTCTACTACAAAGAAACACTCTACCGGCGCTCTTTCAAATGAGTACTTCTGAGATGCCTAGGTGAGGAAGAAGCCAATCAAGCCATGAAAGAAACACACTCAGGCGTATGCGGGGCGCATCAATCTGGACCAAAGCTACATTTCCAGCTCAAAAGAATGGGTTAATACTGGCCAAGCATGGTGAAGGATTGCCTGGAACATGCCAAAAGGTGCCAAGCCTGCCAACTTTATACACCAACCACCTGAGCCATTACACCTTACAACTACTTCATGGCCATTCGATGCGTGGGGATTGGAAGTCGTAGGACCAATTACTCAAAAGTCATCTACAGGAGAAGCTTACATCCTAGCTGCAACAGATTACTTCTCCAAGTAGGCTGAAGCCATACCCTTAAAGGAAGTAAAGAAGGAAACTGTCATCCATTTCATCAAGGAGCACATCATCCACTGATATGGGGTGCCTCGCTACATGATCACTGACAACGGAAAGTAATTCTCCAACCGACTCGTGGATGAGCTCTGTGAGAAATACAAGTTCAAGCAGCATAAGTCTTCCATGTATCATGCCCTGGCCAACGGTCTTGCAGAAGCATTCAACAAAACATTGTGCAATCTCCTAAAGAAGGTGATCGGCCGAACAAAAAGAGACTGGCATGAAAGAATAAGCGAAGCACTTTGGGCATATCGGACGACACATAGGACTCCTACCCAAGCTACGCCTTATTCTCTTGTATATGGCGTGGAAGTTGTTCTACCGCTCGAAAGTCAAATACCCTCACTGAGAATGGCTATACAAGAAGGCTTGACTGATGAAGAGAATGCAAAGTTGCGCCTTCAAGAGTTGGAAGCACTCGACAAAAGAAGGCTCGAAGCTCAACAACACTTGGAATGCTACCAAGCACGGCTATCCAAGGCATTCAACAAGAAGGTCCGCCCAAGGTCTTTCCAAACTGGAGATCTCGTCCTCGCATTGCGTAGGCCTATCATCATAACTCAAAAGATAAAAAGCAAGTTCACATCAAAGTGGGATGTACCATACGTAATACAAGAGGTTTACACCAATGGCGCCTACTTAATCATGGCAGAAGACGGCTTAAAGATCGGCCCTATCAATGGAAGATTCTTGAAGCGCTACTACCCCTAAAAGGCGACAACCAAAGCTCCTTGTTCGCACAAGCCTAAACTGCACAAACCAAAGCTCCTGGCCCGCAAGAGTATAAACTATGTACGGCAAAATCATCATCAAAATCACTGCTAAATTCATCGCTCATTTGAACTACGTTATGACTTGATCCCTCCTCAACCGAAGGTACGTAGGCAACTTGAAACGTCAAAACTTCAAGTACAGTCACACCATCTAAAAAACAAAAAACAAAAACACATTGAAAAATGAAGAGCAAATGTAAATACTTTATTTCTTTAAAAGAATGAGTCAGCTCCAAAGCCTGATTACAAGAAAAAATAGAAAACCACGACTTAATATGCATGGAGCTATCTTTCGCGATAAGAGCAAGCGCCTTAGGACTAGTCAGTGGCGCGTAAAGCTTCAACCTTGTTCCCTCATCTTGCGAATCACCTTCATTCTCAAGAATGGTGATGGTGTTGTTCTTAAAACATTTGAAGAATACCATGACTGCAAAAAAAAAAAATCAGCCACAAAACTTGAGCAGCACGACAAAGAGGGCAGCTACAGGGCGGTCCTTCAAGGCACGCTACAATGGCCAAAGAAACCAATATGCTACGCAATCGCACTACGCAAACCCGCAACGACTACGCAAGCAGTTTCTTGCACCGCACATCGACGTCACCACCAAGAAAGAACTGTGACCAAAAGGCATTACACAGCGAAGCCCCGCTACAGGCTCTTGCACAGCACCACACAGCAGCGCACCATCGAGGGAAAACTGTGATCAAAAGGCACTACACAACGAAACCCCGTTGCAGTCTCTGGCACAAGCACTAGGCAACCTGCTCACTCCGCCACCAACAACCACGTCTCTGAAAGCTTCGTGAGAGTCTCGGCATCATGCTCTGCCTTCTTAAATTTAAAAGTTTTCCTGGAATCATAGCAAAGAAATCCATCAGTGGGGGCATACGCGCCGTGCATAAAAATTAGACACATTATATGGTATTATATGTGTGTGTGTATGTCTGTGTATATATATATATATATATATATATACACAGACATACTATATATATATATATATAAGACACGGCAACCAAGTTCCATATATAAATATATACAATGTGTACACATTGATGGTGACGGGACGATCAACTTCCATATATATATATATATATAAGGACGCAAATGGAGATGGTGATGAGACGATCAACTTCCACATATCTATATATATATAGCTTGAAAGGACGCAAATGGTGATGGTGATGAGACGATCAACTTCCACATATCTATATATATATAGCTTGAAAGGACGCAAATGGTGATGTTGATGGGACAAATATATATATACACATATATGCATGGCTCAAAAGATGGAAATGGTATACATGGCATCCTCAAGCTTAAAACAGACAGGACAGTTACTTTCCACATATATATATATATATATATATATATATATATATATATCTATGTATGTATGTATGTATGTATGGCTCAAAAGATGGAAATCGTGCTGAGCTTAAAACAGATAGGCTCACAAAGACTGCAAAAGGCAATGAAGGCGAATGAGGCCTTGCTTTTGGCGAAGAAAATCCACGACAAACAAGAGGTAGGTTTGACAGCGCAACATGAAACGACTGAGGGGGAGCTTCCAGCGAGTAACACACGGACGATTATGCAGTGACGGTGCAAAGCAGTGGCTGTGCAATGGTTATGCGGTGGTTGTGTAATGAGTGTACAAGTAACGGTGCAATCCCATATATATATATAAAGGTCCCCGGAGAAGCAAATGAATTGCGGTGACTATTCAAATGCCGGTTCGTGACTAACAGTGACTGTGCAAACGACCACCCGTGCCTGGAAAAGAAAACCAAAATGAGAGGTGATGGGATGATGCAATGGGAAAATACGATTATGTACACACACAAAAAGAAAGTGCCAGCTACTGTTAAGTCAAGAAAAAAAAAAAGGAAAAGGGTGGTGGAGACAGAATGATTGAAAGGAAGAAAGTAGGAGGACGGCGAATTTCCTTCTAAAAAAAAAAGGGTGAAAGAATAGTGCATTAGTCACCATCTAAAAGGAAATGGGTGCATCAGGCACCATCTAAAAAAAAAAAGGAAGTAATACATCTCAGTCAGATATACGTTTTATTTATATTTAGCACAACATACTAAATAAAATAAAGCATGTCCATTGATATCTCTAAAAAAATTACAAGTGCGTAAAAAAAAAAAGAAAAAAAAAGCAAAAGAAAAAAAAGAGGGAGTCTTCACAAATGTCACTTATGTGAAGCCTCAGTACTTGAAGCCTTAGTACTCGGCTGAACCCTAGAAGAGGGAGGCACTGGAGATGGATTATTCGAAGCCTCAATACTTGGTCGAACTCCAGATGACGAAGGCAAAAAGTGCCTCTGGAATACATCCATAAACTTCCGATGGTCACCTTGAATCCGACCTTCGGAGTCCAGAAGCTGATCGAGCTTCCTCTTCATGCCCAACGAATAACTATTTGCAAGCACATGCAACTCTCTATTCTCGCGCCTGAGTTGTCTGATCTCTTGACTAAGAGCTGCCACCTCGGCTGTCAATGATTCAACCTGGCGAGCCCGAGCAAGTAAGCGTTGGCCCATGTTGGAAACAGAGTTCGCACACTGGACACTGAGAGCCTGGGAATCTTGAACAGCTAGCTCATCGGACCGTCGTGAAAGTATCCTATTATCTCTAGGAGTGATGAGGTTCCTAGCTACAACCGTAGCCGTTGTTGCATCCCTCATCATAGAGTCTTCAACTGTAAGAGGGTCATTAGAAGAAAAAAAGGACGGGCGCCATACATTACCCTGACGCGGTGCACCTGTGTTACTGCTGAAACTCAAATCTAAGCAAATGTTAGACAGGTTAGCCATTTTCCAAAAAAATGTTGGATAGAGTAAAATCTCAGAAATATAGCAAAGACAATTTTCAAGGGCGGGCAATCTTCAAAGTGTGCATGTTGAAAACGATTGACACCTCTTTAAAAGGAAAGGCAACACAACCACTTGTTCAAAAAATCGAACAGACACAGCTCTTCGAATTTCAAAACCCGGATTTTCCTGCGTAAAGTCCGTCAACATTTTTCAGACGCAATCTCAGCTTTCGGCTCTCACGTGCAACTTTGTCAGAGATCACTGACAAAGTTGAAAACGTGTGAAGTCCATTATTCCCACTACCACACTTTTGGCCGACAAGCGTGGGTGACAAGGCCACATCCACCCTGCCACTTGCTATTGGGAATTCACCATATAATTCGACCTCCATCCTCTATAGCAAGGCACACATCCAAAACGCCTGACTCTTCTTCCTTGCCGAATGCATCTGCAACCAAAACTCAGTTTTCTTCCTCCCTGGAAACGCCTCTTCAACCAAGTCACACCAGAGCAAAGGTACCTCATATCACTAGGGTTGAGAGCAAGAGTATCTCATAGCATGCTTTCTCTCTATCCTTTCCTTTGTCCTCGTTCTTACCTGCAAAGACAAGGATAAAGAAAGCAATATGTCGGAACCTCCACTCAAGCTCCTGGTAAGGAACCGACTGCCTGGAACCCCTTCCCTGATTGCTCACCTAGCACTGCTCTCGAAGTACCCAGTGTTTCAACATCTTATGCTTCCAGAGAAGATACCATATCTGCCTGGAGAACAGAAGAGGGAAGTGAAAATGATGCATCGAAGCATGTGGAGACAAGCGCAACAAATACATGTGTTGATCATCCGCTACTTCTTCAAAAGCAAAAGTATCTCATATCATCAGGGTCGAAAGCAAAGGTATCTCATATCATGCTTTTCCCCTATCCTTTCCTTTGCCCTTGCTCTTACCTGCAAAACAAGGAGAAAGGAAACAATCAGTCGGAACCTGAAATTAAACGTCCGATCATGAACTGATTGCCCGGAACCTTTGCCTGGTTGCTTACCTAGCGTTACTCTCGAGTGCTCATCTTCAACTGTTGACGGGTCTCGAATTTCCTCAGCAAATATTTCAAAACAGTTGATATAGTGTTGGTTCTTTACACTGAAGCTGCCAAGCATGGATGAGTGGTTGAAGAGTGATGTTCTGAATGACCATTTAAAGGCAAAAGGTTGCGCACCACTTCGGCTAGGCGAAAGAAACAAGCATAGAAGAATGCAGCACGATGAGCTGGAACAAATCATTATGGCAGGACACCCTTCTCGGCAGAACTACATAATCCAAATGGAGGAGTCTAAGTCAAATCCAAGCCTGTCATCGTTGCTATAATCAAAGAGCTCAAGTAGCTTCAACAACCTTTCACTGGCACTATCGCCGAAGAGCAAAGTCTCGATAACCCTTGAAGATCATACCGTCAACCAAACTGCTCAGGGTTCATATGAAAATGCTTCGAACTTCCTTGATCTTTCAAAGCATGCATGTCTTGAAACTGCTCGTGGTCATGTTTAAGTTCGAGATCACGCCTCAACGGCCCTTAAAGAAATCAGAAGTTCGATTCAAGATCAAGTGTCCACCACCCTTGAATCAAACCCAGTTCAAGATTAAGTCTATGGAAAGTCCTTTGGAGGAAACCAGAAAACCCTCCAGCCCAGTTCAAGATTAAGTCTGTGGAAAATCAACAATTAGAGGAAACTAGAAAATCTTCCAGCCAAATTCAAGATCAAGCCCCGACGGCCCTTGAAGAAATTATCAGCCCAATTCAAGATCAAGCCTCAACGGCCCTTGGAGAAATTATCAGCCCAGTTCAAGATCAAGCCTCAACGGTCCTTGGATCGACATCTGCAGTAAGAGACTTCAAAACGCATCTTCTACACATGACAAGCACATGTACGCGACGCGCCTTGAAGTGGGGGCATTTGTAGACATCGAAATTTCGGTGAAATAAATGTTGATCAATAATTAAAATTTCAATGTTCACGTGTCATATAAATTTTACACATAGCATGTGACTAAACGAAAAATCAAAATAAATCGGAAAAGTCATCAAATAGGACACGTGTCAACACCTGGCAGAAATGATTTATTTCATCAGATTATTTAAATTCAAAAAATCAAGTTTTGGAATTCTATAAATAGGAGGCCAAGGCATTCATTTTGGGAGACCAATTCATAACCAATTCACCTCACACCACAACCTTGAAGCTTTAAAACTCCAAAGCTCCCAAGCAAATCCCGAAGGATCAAGAAAGCTCTCTTCGTTCTTCGTCAAATCCTCATTCAAAATCAAGCCCCAACGGCCCTTGAAGAACTTCCACTAATTTAAGATCAAGCCCCGACGGCCCTTGAAGAAAGTGTTCATCATTCATCATTCGTTCATCCCAACATCAAGCCCCGACGACCCTTTGGATCAACGACGTCAACAAATCCGCACAACTGTTTATCCCAAGATCAAGCCCCGACGGCCCTTTGGACCAACAACATCAAATCCACCCATTACAAAGATAGAATCAGAGGCTAAATTTGTAGAAGAGATTGTAACCCCTAAATCATCAATACAAATATTATTTTGTACACGTGTTCTTGTCTCGTTCATCGCAGGAATTTCCGTGTTTACACGAACATAGTCACGTAACTCATCAAACACTCTAGGGTCACTAGTCACATGTTCAGTGGTCCCAGTATCAATTATCCATATATTTGTTCCACCAAGATGCATAACAACACTATGTTTATATTGAGCCATTTAGCTAAAACAATAAACAATAAAGGCACAAAAGATATGTAGCAGAATTAAGACAATTTACCATAATACTGTAGCAGAATCACTTTTCTGGCATTGCACTGTTCACGACAATGTAGCAATGTACTGTAGCATGGTACTATCCGCGGTATTGTAGCACGCACTATTCACCTTTTTTTTTTTTTCTTTTTTACGATACTGAGAACAGTGGGCACAAAATTAAAGCACACAAGTCACCAAGAGCGAATTGTTCTTATGCCATGTTGAATTAAACATGGTAAAATACCAAAATTATATATGGCAGTATTTAGGAATTTCTTGTATATACATTAATCTCCAAAGGGAAGTATATATAGAAGTTGCAATTGATATTATATATGCACTTCATCAATGTAGAACAACAGACTACTATTTACAATTTAACTAATATATAAATATATAACTCGTAACAACCACCGCCCTACCCAAATTGAACCACGGCCACACCAGACCAGCCATCATCTCCCTGACCCATTGGATTTCAACGACTAACGCATCATAGAGCTTGTTTGTGCGGGTGGCGGGCTCCATAAACAGTAGCCCGAGGTTTCACATGGGCTACCACCAACACGGACTTTTGCGAAAAGCGAGCTATATTGAGCCCTTTAGTCGTCCATGGGAATGGCCTTAATTATCTCGCATTAATCACAGGGGCTTCATTACGAGAGGGTCTTGGGCGTGGCATATGGAGTAGTAGAAGTGGTGTTAGAGGGCAGAAAGGTTTCACATTTTCAAACGAAAGCAGAAGCTAATACAGATAACACCACTCACCATGCAAATCAACGTAGTTAGAAAGTTCCGTACCTGCAATACCTTTATTAAACAAAAAGGAACTACAAACAAGATGAGACACTTCAAGGCGGGAATGCAAATCAGCGAATGCTTAATTCCTATCACTCTCTTTGGGTTCTCTTGAATTCAGTTAAATAGAAAGGAAAATGCAACAGATTCCAACATCAAGTGACTGTACTGACTCAGTTTAATCAGGTTAGTATAGAAAAATTGAAAGGTAAATAAACGGAAAACACTAAAAAGGGTAGTTAAGTACCACAAAACAACTAAATCCATTGTGAAATTCAATCCGAACAACTTATTTACTAGTAAATGCAGATCAACAAGAAAGACCAATCCTTTTTGTATGAAATATCAAACGGTTAAATGGGTACATGTTTGTACCTGCAGTTAATATCCATGCTCACCCATTTATATTCCGAGCAAACAGTTATACTCATAATTGTGTATTTAAACGGTTATTTATAACCACAGCCATTAAGTTTAAATGAGCGAATAACCGCGATTACCCGTACTCAAAGTGCCCATCCCTATTCCAGGCTCTCGGAAGACTTGGGCTCTAAATTGTGTTGCAATGTAATCTTGTCTCTTGATTTAACCCCACGGCCACCAAACTCCTTACTTTCCATCATTTTGGGCCTCTATTTGTTTCTGCCTTTGGGCTTGGTTGTTCAATGAAGTTGTGACCAACTCAAAAATATCCAAGAGAACCCACATACATCCTGGATTTAGGGGTTTAGGAGACGGGTTGCCTTAAACAAAACATTTTTTTTTAACAAACGATATTATCTACACTAAAAATGAAGGGGAACAAAACATTATTATATGACAGAAACTGGTGGTTCAATTAGGTATGGTTAAGAAAATTTTACTCAAGCATCCTAGTTTTATGCTCAATTGCACCATCCCCTATGACCTTTTTGTTAAAAATAAAAAAAGAAGGCATATTGTCTTAAAGCAAGTATAATTATGATAGTTTATGGCCGTTGCAGCTTCAAGTGTAAGAGCACTTCCACCCATTGCTAGATGGCAAGGGCAAGGACACGGAACATGCCCTCCAACCCAAAAACCTCCTCCAGCTAGTTAAATTGGCAAGGGCAAGTGGTGGGCCAAGCACTGCCTGCCTAAAAGCCCGAGCATTTGAAGCCCAACCTTGCACCAGTGGGCATGTCTTAATTTCATGTTGGCTTCAGCGATCATCTAGCGGGGCCTGACCAAAAAGAACAGTAGAGCTTCAGAATCCCAATCCAAAATCGACTCACGAGCCACATTAAGCACAATATTGAACCTCTTCTTCCAAACCATAAGCTATACCATTTTTGATCCAATGTTACTTGAGCCATCTTTCACAGAAAGTTGTTAAAGCGATTTGGGGTGTGTTAATTATGTTCATCTCAACAAAACCAACTCGAAGTGATAATCTAATCTACACCAACTTATAGCAGCAGCTCAACTCCAATGCGATCCGAGTTGCAGACTAGGTCTGCCCATTTCTGTGATGTATATCACTTGTTGGACTCAGCAGTCGTTCCGTGTTCGTTTTGTCATCTACAAAGTACAGCAACCAGCGAACCTTTTGTTCCCATGTAAGACTCGACGAGGAGATGTTTCTGATGGTGATTTTAGCAATCTGGAAGACAACCCTTATTTGGTTGAATGAGTACGTAGGAAAAGGAAAGAAGATTGTGTATGCAAATTTCTTCCTCTTTGTTCTTGGACAAAATTGCACCTACAAAACAAATAACACCTTAGGTGAAGGCCAAGAGCCTCACGCGCCCACGATGAATAGGGGGAGCTTTGGCCAAAGAACCTCTGATGCCAAAGTTAGAATTTTGAGAGAAAAGTGTTTGGAGAATTTTGAGTGTTTAGCAAGAGTGAAGACTTAGGTTTTTAGAGAAAATGAGGTAGAATATATAAGGCATGGCCGGCCTCCTTGGGAAAGAAGGTGACTGGCCTCTTGTGCGTTTTTTTGGTGTAATTGGTAGTTTAATTAACCATTAATAGATTAATTAGGTAATAAATCCATTAATTAGCTAATTAACATAATTTAAAAGGAATGTTTTGGGGGTTACCTTGTGGAGAAGATATGATGAGAGATGGATGAAATAGGTTATAAATAAATACCTATTTGGGCACTTTTGACTTGATTGAGGGATGATTGTCCACTGCTCGCGTGTAGGAATTTCGTCATTTTTACCCAAAAATCCACGTGTCGTGTCTTGATTATTTTTGGCTCAACAAATGCCCCTACACCTGTTGGGCTGCTCGCAAAAAAAAAGGCAACATGTGTAGAGATTTTCTTGCTTTTCGAAACTTTGGATTGTTTCCTATTTTGATGTTGATTCCCTCTTTAATTGGAAATTAGATCCTTGTAGAAAAGGAAAATAAATTTCTCTCAAAGCCTATTTAAGTCCACCTTAAGTGGATTATTAAATCAACTTTGGAGAGCAATTTATTTTACCTTACAAGAGAGAGAAAGCTTAGAGGATATTTGTTCCCCCTCCGCTAGCAATCTTCTACATCTTGCATGTGCAAAGGATCATCTTAAGTTGCTTGCTGCATCTTCTCCGTGCCACACCGAGGTAAAAAAAATTAATTTTTCTTGTCTTCTTCTTGGATAGTGCTGTCGCGGGCCAGCTATTGAGGTGGTCTGGCACATCGGCTGGCAGGGGTTAGGAGTCGGCTCGGCATAAGCCGAGGAGGTGTTGTGGCAGGGACCACTACTTGGGCTACATGGCTTGGCTAGAGCCAAGGCAGCTTGTGCGGCTGGGGCCGCAGATTGAGGCACTGGGGCGCATATTGACTCATGTCTTATGGGCTATTGAACCTGATGCAGGCCAAGCCGGCGATTGAGAGAAATGAGGAGGTCACGGACCTCATGGGTTGCTAGAATGTTGGGCATGCAGGCATCCTACCTGCTGGTTCGAGAGAAAAAATCAGGGAAAAGCCAGTATGGGTTGAGCTCCCGTGCTGAGTACCGTGAATGACATTGGCTGCTTAGTTCTCTTCGCCAGGAGAAAGGTGAGATGCTCCCGAGAGAGGAGGTAAAAAGGGTCAAGGTGGATGCATTGGCTTGTCTGATAGCTGTCGTGGAGCCTACTATGAATGAAGGTGGAAAAAAAGATCTTCCCCGCCTGCTTAAGAGATGTTGGTTGAGAAAAACTAAAGATTTCCTCCGCTGCTTATGAGGAACGCCTGCTGCCGAGAGGCTTGTGATTGACATGACTTCTTCTAATGGGAAGAAAAATAAGGCTACTAGATCTAAGCATATGGCACCTGCCATGTCTAGAATGGCTTGTATGATTGCTGATAAAATTGCTCAGCGTAAAGGTTTTGTTGTGCCTCTAGTGCCAAAGTCTGTACCAAGACGTCCGTTGGGGGCCAAGTCCAGTTCATCTTTTGAGAAGCTTGCTATTATGAAGAACAATAAGGTAGACTCTGCTGCTAAAGTGGTGCCAAGGCCCATTCCTTTTGCTGCTGAGACTGATTCGCCTGTTGGGAACGAGGAGACTGCTCGCTTGGGCAACTGTAAGAAATCCACTAAGCCTGCTTCTAGGGAGGCTACTAAGATCTGTGTGCTCTTGAAACCTGATCTGCTTGAAGACATGGATGCTTGTACCAAGTTTTTTTATGGCGTTAGAAAGGTTTGTTTGCCCAAGTTCCTTTGCGAAGCATACGACCCAATATAAAAGGACTGCTCTGCTTGCTATGATGCAGATATAGCAAGGCTGCCAATAAGGTGGTGAAGACTTTGGCAGCCGAAGCTTATTCCGGAGCAGAGATCAAGAGGTTTGATTCTGAGCTTGTTGCTTTGAAGGGGTCTAATAATTTTGCCCCCACTTCTTTGCAGCTTGAGACCGCTCGCCCAGAGATCGTTGACTTGAAGACTAGGCTTGACGTGATCCAAGTTAAGTATAAAAGTGCAGAGAAGGAGATTGGACCTCAGATTCAAGATCTTGAGTTTGCAGTTTCTGAGCTTCGTTTCGCTACTTATGCAAAGGATGAAGAGTTTATTGCTGCTTATAATCAAGTGATCCACTTTAAGAGAATCGTCGATAGGCTTGAACCCAAGTGTTGGAACTTCAAGGTGTACTAAAGATCAACGAAAGTCTGAAGAAAGAAGTTGATGAGCTACAACGCGTCCGTGTTGGTCTGCTCGAGGAGAATGAGCAGCTGAAGGGTGAGATGGATGGGCTCGATGTTGGAAGTATGCCCACAAAGCCACTCATTTGATGCAATAGCTTTTGGAATACTTATTGTATTAAACTATTATATGTTTAATGAAGGGCAAAGCTTATTGTTAATCACTATTTATTGTATCATGTGTTTAAGCAATAAGGGAATCCAAGGAATGTATTTGATCTAAGAGAGAAGTGATTTAAGTAAGTTAGATTAACGAGACCTTTCTCTTATGTTCATTCCTAAAACGTTCCTAGCCATAGGATTGCCAATTGGGCATTGACAATCCGCTAAGGTTAGTATGTGTTATGTCAACTCAAGCGTGAGTATGACTAGTCTCAAGTCATTTAGTGTTGGACACTAAGACAAACACATAGGTGCTTGAAAGAGTAATCGAGTACACTGAACAACGATCAAAAGAGAGTTCGAACATACATGTCATGTAAGAACTCGTAAGTTGCAATATGCAAAGTAGTCCTTTGACCTGAGGCATCATAGATGTCTAATGGTTAGGTCCTTGATCTTTGATCATGTCAAAGGCATTCCATCGAGAGTGTCCACGGCATTGTTGGGGTCAAGCTATCTAGTCATGTAGGCATATGAATGCACAACAAGGAATCTCTAACCTTCCATGGTGGAAGGAGAATACTCTAAGATATGATTCGGAAGTCTTTGGCCAAAGCATACGAATATGACTTAGGAAGTATGTTCCAAATCATATTCAATTGAATCATATAGAGAAGTATCACATTGGATAGTAGACATGATACAAACTATCACTCAAACAATGTGATTAAGAGTATTGTATTAGAGAATGACCGCATTGCATTGTAAATGTAACTGGATAGGTTCTCCAACCAATTCTATTTAGCTTGGGTAGCCATGACATGCTGCTAGGTGTCACTCATGGTTTGTGGAAGCCCTGAAGATTAGCAAACACTAATCTTAATCAAAGGGAGAATTGAAAAGTAGTTTCAATTCACAATCGATCGTTAAGAGTAACAATCGCCCACTGCCTCGCTAATTTGAACTTAATGGATCGTACACCGAGTAAGGATGAAAGTGAAGAAATATAAATGAAATGGATAAGCAATTAAATGGTTTAATTGAAAAATGGTCAAGGTTAATTAATTAGTTAATTAATTATACTAAAGGTTCGTATTGAGCTTTTAAGTTAGTTTTGGGCTTCGGGGTCCAAAAGGGTTTGGTCCACTAGGCCCATTATGTTTAAGTTGTATGACAACTAAAACAAATATGGGCAAATAGCCCAATCACTTAAGATGGCCGGCCATAGTGAGGGAAGTGGGAAGTTTTGCTTAATTGCAAATTTGCCACTCACCTAAGAAAAGAGATATAAAAGCATCTTTATAGCTTTTACCTCATTAGGGTTTTCTAGAGGCAAAGAAGAGAAACACTTTCTCTCTTTTTCTCTAAAGGAGGCCGGCCACTTAGAGAAGATATAGCTAGCAATCTTTTCTTCTCTAAGTCATCCATTTCATCTACACACATCATCCTTGGTGTGGAGACTTAGAGACACCAAATCTTTGGTGTTCTTGGAGATCATTTCCTCGCATCCTCAAGGAGCAAAGGAGCATCAAAAGGAAGAAAATCACAAGGAAGATCCAAGGAGCTAGGAGGTGACTTGAAGGCCCTCCACTTGGGTGAATCCCTTGTGTAAACAAGGATGAGCTTCAAGGGTAATGAATCTCTAAAACCTTCCCTCTCTTTAATGTTGTTAAAGAGTCTTGTGGTTCACCATTCACTAGGCTTTGAAAGTCATGGGTTTCAGAATTGTTTTTGAATGCATGCCTACTTTAATATGTTAATAGTTTGCATATGTGTTCAAATATTCTCACATGTTCTTAGCTAGGACAAATTAAATGGATGATCATAAATAAGTAAAACGAACCCTAGTTGCAGATTGAAGAGTTCAATACGTTTTGACTTAATTTTCATTGAATTGGCTTGTAATGGTGAAATCGATATTCCTAGTTCCATTCCCATTGTTTCTGAATCAATTTATCATTCATCTTTATCTTGTCTTGCATTTTAAGTTACTTTAGCTTTCAAAACAAAAATCTAAATTCAGTTTTCATTTGCATTTTATTTAGGATTCACATAAAGCTAGTAATTTGCAGAGGTCTAATCAGTCCCTGTGGTTCGACACCCTTACTTGTGCCATTATACTATCCTTATATTTGCACTTGAAAGGAAGACAACAACTGAGTAGTCGTGGGATGTCTAAGCTGCTGAAGTGTAGTCTTCTAGGTTGCCGTTAGGATTTTCTTTGTTTTTCCTTGTAGCTCTTGTTTTGCTTGAACTCCTTCGGCCTTTGCTAGTTGTTTATAAACATGTTTCCTTCACTTTTCTTCATCTTTCCTCTTTTGTTCATGCCTTAACCTTTAGACTTTATAGACCAATGGTAAACGTGTTACTTTTCTATAAGCAGACAGGCCCGTGTAGCCTATGTTGTCGTAGGTGTTGGTGTAGAACTTTGCAACGTTGTTAGCCATAGGGTTGGTGGTGCAAAAATTAACTTAACACACAAATTAAACCCTCTTGTTGACAATTGTAGTATGGATAAGTAGGGATCGTTCTAAACCGGGGATTAGGAGGGCTTGCTAAAACCTCTAAACTTACTCAAAAACATAAAAACAAAGTTAAAAACGTTTGAATAGACTCAAGGGACTCAAAACAGATTCTAAAGACTCAAAACAACTTAAAAACACTCAAAACTGCCTAATAACACAAACTGGGCAGATTTGACTCTAACACAACTTTGGATGAATTTAGTGTTTTGACTTAAATCAAAACACTCTAAAACACAAACAAAATAGATTTTAAACACTTTGGAACAAGAAAGTAAAATGGGGGTTTTGATTTGGATGAATTTGAAATAAACAAGCAAGTTATAAAACTAGGCAGATTATAAAATGAATTTGAGAAATAAAATGATGGATGGATTAGTTAGAGGTCCGTTCTTCACACATGACACACTTGTACATGAATCGATTTCCAATTGCTTTTCAATAAACTATGATACTCAACACCCCAGATTAACCGTGATGCACAAATTAACCCTCAGATTTTCCTTTACTCATTGAGTTGGATGAATGCATGCAACAACCCAAATCATTCTCTAAAAGTCCCCTATATGAATGCATAATAGAGATACAATCAAAGATCATTACGTGCAATGAAAATCATAAGTGTTGACGAGGCAATTATAACTATGAATGCATGATACATTTGCCAAGAATTCAATTAACACGATTGTGATAAACAACCTTCACTACTCATGAATATAAACTTGTAACGATTAGGTGAAACTCATTTATATTCTAGCATCTAATTCATGCATGAAAACTAAGTATGCATCCTTAATAAACATACAAGAATCAGTTATGAATAAAATAGATAATTGAATTGCAATCACAACTTATCAAATCACAATTGGAAGAAATCAATTCATATCTCAAGCATGTTCATGGCTTCAAACTTCCCCCTAACTAAATAGGGGTTTAGCCACTCATAGTTGCAACAAAATCAGAAAATAACAAAGTAGACATTGATAGCAAGAACGAAGTACACCTAAAACGCTCCAATCTTCAAGCTTGAAACGCCAAAGACCTTCTTTTTCACCACCTTGTTGCGGCACAAGAAATTGGAGTGGCTAAATGGAGGTCACGGCAAGTGATGAAAGTGTAAGTGTATGGAGTTGTGAGATGTGAAAATGTAGTGTCTTTGGATGGAGATGGAATTATGTATGGGAGTGAATGGATGTGTAGAATGGCGAATTCTCAATGAAATGCATGGCAATGGTATTTATAGGGAAATGATGGATTAGGTGAGTTAGGTGAGTGCACATTCCATTCAATTTAGGTGGGTTAGATGAGTACACCAACAACTCAAATTTTGGTAGGTTAAATGAGTGCACCAAGAATTCAATTTCTGGTAGGTTAAATGAGTGGATGTGTTGGGTGAAATGAGTGGATGTAGTGGTAGGTGAGTGTGTTGGGTGGTTGAAATGAGTGGATGTGTTGGGTGAAATGAGTGGATGTAGTGGTAGGTGAATGTGTTGGGTGAAATGAGTGTGCTAAAATGGTTATTTATAGGGAGAGGATGATGCACAAACTTCAAATTTCGTCCATTCCTTTTGCTCCAAGCATATGCTATCCATTCCATGCCCAAAAATGCTCCAAAATGCTCCAAAATGCACTTATTTGCCACATTAACCCTTTGGACCTACAAACACACGAAAATAGCTTAAAATACTAAAATAACTACAAACTAACAACATAAATGCCAAGAAAAAAAACTAACTAAGTCGCATAAATATGCTCCTATCAGTTGGCAGCCAGATGCCTTACTTACAGAAGCAGACAAGTCCGCATAACCACTAGGCTATTAAACTTGGCTTTCTTCAATTTCGTAAGTTGCTTAGCAAGTATCACAACACTTTAAGACTTGGTGTAGGTTGTTCTTCGCTTGGCAGAGGTGAAGCTTATCGACTACGTAGCATGCCGACAGTGGATAAACCTTCGTATATGCACGCCAGCTTGTTTAACCTTTCACAAGAATGTACGGTTGTATAAGTCTAGCGTGGTTTTACTACTTGAAGGGCAAACCGTAGGCAGTCTTCCAGAAATCGTAGGCTACCTAAGTGCACTCGGTAGCAGCTTTAGGTTTCCAGGGCAGTTGTCCATAGGGTGTACTGAGTAATGTGCCCCTTCCGTATTTGGGGCTCAGTTCCCCGCAGATTAGGCCAAGAGACCCAAAATTCTTCAGCTAGCTAAGCCTTAAAAAAGGCAATTGTGGCTACTTCTAGGAATCCCGACGCAAGCCATCATGCACCTAGTTATACCAGGGTAGCCCGGCTCATCCACGTCTAGATATTCAGAGTGTAAGTTTGTCCTCCTGCCTTGGAGAGCAAACCCATGTGGGTGTCAAGGAATTGGTTTACCCTCTCGTATTGGAGAACAATTAGTTTACCTTCTCGCACTGGAGAGCATGGTTGGCGCAATTCCTGCGATAAGTCCCTAAGAAGGGCATGGTTTTCTTTTGAAGTGTAGGAGTGATCAGTTGTTGTCAGCATGCAGCCGAGCCAAGTTGTAGATTACTTCTGAATTCCTCATTGAAAAACGAGTGAAACGAACGAGAACTTAGCTGTAAGGTAGGAACTGCCTCGACTTGCGAGGTGGTGCCTATCGAGCTGCTTGAGTCTTCATGCTTTGATGTGGCGAAAGGTCACGCATGGTACTTCCTCATATTGTAGGCGTTCCACTGCTTTTCAATCTCTTTTGTCGTTCATGGTGGCGAAGGTGTAATTACCCTTGCTGCCTACTATGCTGATCTTGTACTGACCTTCCTAGATGGGATCTATCTTTTTTGGAGCCTTCTCTGCGGACAGTGATAAAGGCTTTTCTCAGGCTAAATCTCCAAGTTGGAACTGCCGGATCTTGGCCCTTTTGTTGTAGTTGGAGAGGAACTGCTGCTATTAGGCTGCAATGCGGGTGATGGTCTGCTCGTTCTTCTCCTTTGCCAGATCTAAACTGGTGTCCTTACTGTTCTGTTCAATGCTTGGTAGTAGAGTGCTGATGCTTGGCACGATAATGTTGGAATGATTACTTCTGAACCAAATGTTAAAGAGAACGAAGTATCACCAGTTGCTCATTTTTTGGTAGTGCGATATGCCCATAGATATCCGGGGAGTTCATTTGGCCATTTTCCCTTATTGTCGATGAGGGATTTCTGAGGCAATCAATGATCGTCTTGTTGGATGCTTCGGCCTGCCCATTGCCTTGAGGATATCTCGGCGTGGACATGTGTTGCTTGATGCCATACTTTTGGAAAAACTTAGCCAAATCTTTGCCCACAAATTGCCAACCGTTGTCGGTGACGATGGACTGAGGGATGCCAAATTGGCAAATGATGTTCCTTCATATGAAGTGCTCTATGTCCGTCTGAGTTGTCGTCATCATCAGTTCTGCTTCTACCTATTTGGTGAAGTAATCGGTTACCACGATTATCATGCCTCTGTCCCCAGTAACAGGCGGCATAGGTCTTACCAGGTTGATTGCCCACTGCATGAACGGCCAAGGACTTGTCTGAGGGTATAGCTCGCTGACAGGCAGTGCTGGTACTGGCTTATAGCATTGGCAGCGGTCGTACTTTTGTACTAACTCCTTAGCATCTTGGTGCATGGTAGGCCAATAGTAGCCTACGTTAAGAGCCTTCTGTGCTAAGGATTGGCCTCCAAAGTGGTTTCCATAAACATGTTTGTAAATTGAGCTTAGAACCGTCAAGTCATCAGGAGGTGCTAAGCAGCGAAGATGTGGTCCGGTGTAGGATCTTCGGATGAGAATGCCGTTCCACATGTAGTAGCGTGCTACCTTTATTTGGAGCTTTCTAGACTCTAGCTTTTCCATGGGGAGTGTGATGTTTGACCAGATAGTTTATAATAGAACTTTGCCAATTAGGAGTTATACTAACCTGTGACACCTCGGTTGCCGGTTAACACGCCCGCGTGGGCGTTGTCTGTGCACGGAACTTGAATGAGAGTGCAAGTCTAAAATGTCTTAAGTTGCTTGTGTACCTTCTCTAGGTATTGCGCCATCCTCGAATGTTTTGTCGTGCACTCCCCAGTAGCTGGGAATCAGAATAAATTGTGAGCTTTTTCACTGCCAAGTTTTTTGCCATTCGAAGGCCTGCTAGTAGGGCCTCGTACTCTGCTTCGTTGTTAGATGCTTTGAAGCCTAGAGTAATTGCTTGCTAGAGAATCGGACCGTCTGGGGTGACAAGGACCATGCCTGCTTCCGAGCCTTTATAGTTGGATACTCAGTTGATGTGCAAATGCCAAAAGTCTCCATCGAGTGAAACAAGCATGGCTATGGAGTGTTTAGAACGTCGTTGGGCAGCTCTATTGCATCACTTAGGCTAGGCGTGAAGGCACAGTAGGGAGTCGTGGAGCCGTCGTTGGGTCACCTTGTTACGTCGTGAATGCGTGGTAGGGAGCCGTGGAGCTAGGGTCATGTTACACGTAGCAGGAAATGCTCAACTGCCGGTATTGGGCTACTCTAAAGTTGAATTATGGAGCAAGGGTTGGTTGGGGCCATGTGACATATAGCAAGATGTGGTGTTCGACTGCCGGTACATGTTGCTCCTATGTAGAATCTTTTGGGGCGACGAGGACAAAACTTGATTCCGAGTGTGTCCTTCTAGTGTTAGTCTGCCCTTGGCGTGCCTTTTGGGCCGAGTTGTTGCATTCATTAGAAAATTTTGCATCCGCCAATGTCTACGCCTTTATCGTTGCGTGTCTGGATTGAGCAGAATAATACGTCATGAGGATGACTGTGTTCATCTAAAGGTAAAACTTGAGCTTTCGGGTTGCAACAACTATTGCCAAAGTTAGCTTTTGAATTTCTGGTAGCATCGAGGAGAGCTTTTGAACTGTGGAATACAGGTAGTTGGGCCCTCAACTCTTCTCGTATGATGGTAGAGCATATTGCTGCTTCATGAAGGGAAATTTATGAGATTTCATGTGGGATTTCTAATGACTAGCATGCATATACAATTCAAAATTTATATACGAAAGCAACGGAAGCATGTTATCAAATAATATCAAAGCAATAGTCATGCAAATCCCCTTCAAGATGCATAGGTTTATGTAAGATGCATCAAAAACAAATTTATATAAGAACAAAGTTTAGGAGTAGTTTTATACCTCTTGATCTAGATCTTAGACCAAGGATGGACCACCTCCAAGCCCTTTGCTCCTTGAACTCCTTGAGCCTAGCCTCCTTCCTTGCCTCCTCCACTTTGTTAGAATGAGTGCTCCTAGGTTCTCTTCAAGTCTCCAAAGTTGAAGACCTCTAAAGATCCTTACCCACTAGTGTAGTGAGAAGGATGAAGGAATAACCAAAGGGAGAAAAAGATGATTAGCTAAAATCTCCCTATGGTGGCCGGCCTTTGGTGTTGAAGAGAGAGTTATTTTCTTTTTCTCTTTAGTTGTTTTGAACATCCAAAAACCCTAATGAAACTTTTGCTATAAAGTTCCTTTTATAAGACAAAGAAACAAGTCAACAACTTGACTCTCTCTCTCCCTCTCTTTGGCCGGTCCTCTTTGTGTTGTTTGGGCTTTGGACTTTTATTTATTTCAAGTCATCAAATGCTTGAATAAAAGCCCAATGGGTTTAGGCCCAATGGGCCCAATTACACCCGAACGTTTCTTTAAGCCCAAAACGATCTTATATCGCTTTTATGATTTCTTTAGACTTTCTAATTAATCACAACACTTAATTAATCCAATTAATTATTTCCATCATCCATTAATTACTCACTACAAGAGTGTATTGGTGAACAATCGTTTTAGGTTCTAATTAGCAAGGCAGTGAGGTGATTGACACCAATCCAATTGATTATATATAATCCAATCACTTAGTGAATTAAAACTTACTTTTAATTTACCTTCTTCTTTGACGACTACATTTAATCATCTAGAAGAACTCACAAACCATGAGTGACCTCTAACCATATATCATGACTACCCACGCTAATGTAGAAGTTGTTCAAAGGACCTATTCAGTTGGAATTACAATGTAATTCGATCCTTCTCTAAACAATACTCTCAATCACACTATTAGGGTATGGATATAATATGTCAAACCCCTAATGTGATTATTCCTTCTTATATGATTCAATTGAGTCGTATAGGAACGCTTTCCTTTATTACGCTCGATACTTCAGCCGAAGATTCCCGAATCATATCTTAGAGTATTCATCCTCTCATAACGAGGATTAGAGATCCCTTGTTGCGCATTCACTTGCCTTCATGACTAAATGGCTTAACCCCAACTATGCCGTGGACACCCGCGGATGGAGTGACTTTGACATAATCAAAGATCAAGTACTTAACCACAAGACAACGATGATGCCTCAGGTTAAAGGACTACTTACATTATTCCAACCATTAGAGTTACTTGCTTGACATGTGAGTAGACCTCCATGCAAGTACTCTTGTTCGATTGTGTTCAGTGAACTCATTCCATTAATGAGCACCTACATACTTATCTTAGTGTCACTACATGAATGGGATGAGACTTCCCATCCTTCTAATTGAAGCGGACATAGTATGTACCAGTCTATGCATTGTCAGTATCCCTCCGACAATCCTATGACCAGGAACCTTTTGGACATGATGGTTATGTGAAGAAGGTCTCTGTAGTCTAACATCATTAGATTACATCTTCCATCAATCCATTGTCCATGGATTCACTATTTAGGACATATATCGTTTATAGAGATAGTCCTAATTAGTATCTTTGCCATTTGATGTATAAGAGTCATCTATACATCCATTCATTGTCCTAAAAGGTTTCTTCCAAAGATTGACTTTCAGGGCATATTTCCAACACTTCAGACACCGCCAATGCGAATAAGTCATCCGTTACTTCCGGTTTGGATAATAGGAAGGTGATGTTGGGTACTTCAAGTCTTTCAATGTGCATCGATGAGCCTCGTCCCAAAGTGCATGCTTCTTTGCCAGAGCGAAAAAGTCTGCCAGAGTTAGATCTTCTTTCATGATCAATTTTTCGAATAGCGGGTGGTCTACTGGAAGTTTTTTTTGGAAGGCTGCTTTAGCTATTGAGTCGTTGCATCGGACTATCCTTGCCTTCTCTGCTTTGAACCTTTTCACATAGTCGCGAAGTGACTACTTTGGGTTCTTCTTGACGTTGAACAAATGGTTGGACTTTTTCTTGATCAAGCGATATGATGAATATTCTTTGGTGAAAACTAAAGAAAGTTCGTCAAAACTCCGGATGGATTGTGGCGGCAGGGTGTAGAACCAATCTTGCTCCTCGCCTTGTAGAGTGGTGGCAAATATCTTGCACATGAGATCGTTGTTGTTTCAATAGAGGATCATTGCGCTTCAGTAGTGCTTTATCCCTTTTGAAAGATGTGAAATGTGGCATGCTAAACTCGTGTGGAGGCTCTACGTGCTCGATCTTGTCCATGAAGGGTGATCAGCTTATGTTGGTCGCGTTAGAAATTGTGCAATCACTTGGTCAAGAGCCTCTCTACTTCTTCCTGAATTTTTCTTTGTTGGGGTAGCAGAGCTCTTGGCTGCCCCCAGTCATGACTTATTGGTCTAGGCTGCTCTTCCATGTGTTTGGCTCGTCTATGCCGCGGATGCGATGCGTATGGTGTGTTCTTAGCAGGCGAGCGAGTTCTTCGTAGGCTGCCGGTTGAACTTCACCTGAATTTTTCCGTCCGTTGTGCTGCCTACTCCGATGTGAGGTGGAGGATGCTCCTTGCAGGCTTAGTCGCGAATGAACACTTCAGCTGGAAGGCTGCTCATGTTGACTATCAAAGTGTGACCCCAACTGTTAATGTATGTTCGTCCATAGGCCTAATCGAGAGTGCACGATCCGCCGTGCGCTAAGACGGGAGTACACACTATCTCGAGGGCCTAGTCGGGAGTGTACATTACCGGAACACTCGGTTCGTGGCTGGTCGAGTGGCTGCTTGCCAGGACGATGCTGGAGTGGTTCTTCGTCTGCCCTTGTCCTACTTCGGGACACCTCGTCTGGGGCACATTGCATCTCGGTGCGCTACAGGAGATGGTTCACCAAGGTCATCTATTATGCGAGGGCGCTCGTCAACTCTATGACTTGTCGAGACAAGTGTTGTTCTCCATTTAGGTTGCAAGAGCTTGGAAGGAATGTATCTCCTTGAGCAGTGGAAGTGTGGTAAACTCCAAGCATGAGATTTGAGTTGGGAAATGTCAAATCTGCAGAAAAATATGGTGAAAATGCTCCCGGTTTGATCATCGGTCCGAAAATTTGGAGCTAGGATGGTTGAACTAATCTTGGACAAATTTGGACTGCTTGGAAGGCCACGGGAGTGGGCTGCTCGACGTGTGGCACACGTGGGTGGGAGGCTAGTGCTTGGCTTGGCAACGCGTTGGGCTTGGAGTGACATGGCTTGGGCCATGGCTTTGGTGCCATAGGCCTTGGATGGCATGGCTCGGGCTTGGGCCAGTGCAAGTTTGGATAGCACGACTTGGGCCGTGGTAGTAGTGCCATGGACCTCGCCTTGGGTGGTTACCATGGTGGCCACTGCGATGGTTGCCATGGTGGAGCCTCGTAGTGGTGATGTCGCTCTACTTATTGTCACATTTATCTCATCTCTTGATTATTGGAATTTTCTAAATTTCTAGCCATTGTACTTCTCTTTTACGTTTTATCAAAGAATTTTTGCAAATAAAAAATTCTAAAAATAAACGTACGAAAAATCTACAAATGGACAAGAAAATAGAAAATCTTGGATGCGAGAGTCTTCTACGAGTATGGGACTCAACTCTCAATGAAAGCACCAATTTGTGGATGCAAATTTCTTCCTCCTTGTTCTTGGACAAAATTGCACCTACAAAACAAATAACACCTCAGGTCAAGGCCAAGAGTCTCACGCGCCCACGATGAATGGGGAGAATTTTGAGTGTTTAGCAAGAGTGAAGAGTTAGGTTTTTAGAGAAAATGAGGTAGAATACATAAGGCATGGCCAGCCCCTTTGGGAGAGAATGTGACCGGCCTCTTGTGTGTTTTTTGGGTGTAATTGGCATTGTTCTAAAAATCGGCCTAGGCGACCGCCTAGACGGCGCCTAGGCGCTGGGCGGTGGGCTTCCGTGGCGATTTTGGGCAAAACGTTTAATAAATCGGAGAGGATTTAGGCGACCGACTAGGCTGCACTAGGCTGAGCCAGGCGGCGCTAGGCGGAGCTAGGCCGAGCTAGGCGGCCCTCGTCTCTTCGCTCTGCGTCTGTGCATACTGACCCGTTGATCTCTGTCACCACCGACAAGGACGCACGCCTCTTTCCCAAAACTTTTGTGCATGAAAACGGAGAATTACCATGGTGGCTTGGAGGGAGTGATAGAGGGAGATGTGTAGAGGAGAGATGAAGGGTTAGAGGGAGTTGTTTTGAAGAAGAGAAGAAGATAGAGGGTTGAAGAGACGAAGATAAAGGGTTGTCTGGTACCTGTTGTTTTGAAGAAAAGAAGAAGATAAAGGGTTGAATAGACGAAGATCTACAAGGCAGCAGGGAAAATCGTGGAAAGTGGAAAAAGTGCCTAGTTTTATAGGAAAGTCCACAGCCTCATGATAAAAAAAAAAAACATGTCTTGGTAACAGATAAAGATAAGGCAGTAAGGAAAATCATGAAAAGTGGAAAAAAAAGCCTAGTTTTATGTGCAAGTCCACCAGCCTTATAATAAAAAAAACATAAATAATAATTACCCATTCAGATGATATCTTATTATGTGTTCTGTTTTGAAAACAACATTATATTATATTCTTATAATATAATATTTTATTACTTTTTGCTTTTTAAGACTAGACTATGTTATACTCTTGCATTATATATGTATATCTTTTTCAAAAATAACGTATTACTCAATGTTTATTTATCTATTATATAGTAAATTTAACTAATTTATATGATATATATAATTATTTTATTCAAATCCGCCTAGGCCCCGCCTAGCCGCCTAGGCGCTAGACCCCTGCCCACCGCTCGACTAGCGCCTAGCATTTTTTAGAACCTTGATAATTGGTAGTTTAATTAACCATTAATAGATTAATTAGGTAATAAATCCATTAATTAGTTAATTAACATAATTTAAAAGGAATGTTTTGGGGGGTTACCTTATGGAGAAGATATGATGAGGGATGGATGAAATAGGTTATAAATAAATACTTATTTGGGCACTTTTGACTTAATTGAGTGATGATTGTTCACTTCTCGCGCGTGGGAATTCCGGTGTGCCTCGAGGGTAATTCTTTTAACCCAAAAATCCACGTATCGTCTCTTGATTATTTTTTGCTCCACAAAGATGACATCTTTTTCCTATACGGTCCCACCTCACTAGGTGGATCACCACCTTCTTCTGTTAACAAATAATTGGATCCTTTCAAGTCTTGTGGAAGATAAACAAATAAGTATGATGAAGGCTCCAGCAACAAGTTACTACACAGACGTTGGCATAGAATTGAAGTGGAGAGATGGATGGCCCACTACACAAGTCTATTGCAGGGACAATTCACGCATCGGAAGAAGCCCAATTCGAGTTGCAGACACAATTCACGCATTGGAAGAAGCCAATTCGAATTTAAAACTAAGCACAGCAAGCTACGAAAGATAATCTGCACAAATATGGTCCACATGTCAAAACGTTCAAATTATTCTGGTGGAGCTGGTAACCCCGACAGCAACAAAACTACTCCGATGAGCATAGCAGAGTCCCAACACGGGAAGAAATCTTTGGGGTAGGTCACTCCTAGAAAAAGCCCAAAGTTCGCTAAACCCCAAACCCTAAAGGGAAGAGTTTTGTTTTTTTTTTTTATCATTATTATTACTGTACTCAATTACCGTTAATTAGCTCTTTCTTTGTCGGAGCCATGAACTAATTTAATTATTGGTGTATTTTTATTCATCACTCATCTTGTGATTTCAACAGGTGATAATCCCAAGATTTAGGGAAAAGTGCATCCAAGAAAATTCGCCCACAATGAACCTGATTCTCAAAGAGCTTCCAAGCCAAGCAGCAATTAAAGGTAGGTTTCACTCCGTGCAAACCAGCACCTCATCACAAGTTCGAATCATAGACCTCTCATCTGATATTTACGCACAACTTAGTTCGAGTCTATCAAAACTCCTACTGAGGCAAGTGTTGACTTGTATAGTATTTCCCGTTAATTATGAGATTCCTGTAATATTGGGTTTAGTTTAGGTTGTAGATTGATTGTAATTATTCTTTCCTTATTGTAGTAGGATTGTACATGATTATATATACCTCAGAATGAGAAGAATACAATTAACACATTCAAAGCATTCTCTTCTTGGCACCAGAGCCAAGTCGTAAAAAAAAAGGAAAGAAAGTTTCGAACCCTAACAGGGTTTGTTACTGTGCCGTGCCCAGCACCACCATGGTGCCTCCGACAAACAGTGAGCAACGTGAAGTTGTTGCTGTGTCTCGATCTTCTGCCCCGAATTCCGATGAGCAACGTGTGTTGTTGCTGCCCCGAGTACCTTTGCCGCTGCACATGTTTCGTATTCTTTGTGAAAGATGTTTACTGAGAGGGTGGTCGGAAAACATCTACAACCTGACGATCCTTCGTCAAAAACTGGAAAATCTGTCTTAGTCGTTTTTGCATCCCAGGCTCACCAAAACGAGCATGCTAACTTAGAACTCGAACTAAGCACCAAAATGAGAAGGAACCCCAAAGCCTACCTAAGCCGTGAACGGCGAGATTTGTCGAAGATGATGGTGGTCATGATGCTACAGCACAGTGAGGTGAGGGAGGAGCTTTGGAAGTATTTTCCTTCATTTCTGGGTTTGTAAAACTCACAAAGGTGGTGAGGTGAAGGTGATCGTGAGACTCGTCGGAGTACCGTGAGGGTGAGTGGTGTCGTGTGGGTCTAGCTCGGAGGGAGGGAGAGAATAACAGAAAAGGGAGGGAGAGTTCGAGAGATTGTGTGGTATGGTATGATGTGGGAGTGATGGAGCTCGTTGGAGCAAAGTGAGGCAATGTGGTGTCTCACAGAGATGAATGAGCGAGGGATAGAGAGAGAGAGAGAAAGAGAATTCTATAGAGAATTCTAGAGAGAGAAAGAATACGGGAGAGTACACCCCAGAAATGGGGAAAGATTTCGCCACGTGTCAGCCAATGAGAGATCCCAGATGTAGAAATATCTTTAACGGTAAAATACCAAAATGCCCCTATCGTTCTAATTCCATAAATTCTTCGTTTTATCTCTAATTCTGATTCTGTTTGTGCCCATGCGCTCGTAGTGATGAGTACTACAGGGATACGTCATGGGAACGAATCTTACGTGACATGACAAAACTGTCAACAAAAGTCAACATTTTTACCTCGAACGACATTTAAGTAAATTCACCTTTTAAAATTATAAAACCGTAAAATCTGGAACGGGTATTTTGGGATTTTGGGATATCGGGATCGGGGCATGTCAGTTGAGCAGCAGGCCACTATGCAGCAGCTTACCACCGAACCCGTGTGGACTACACAACATCCAAGTTCCAAGCAGGTTGTTGCTGCATAACAGCTTCCTGCCGAGTCCGAGATAGCAGGAGACATGGCTCTCTCGGCCCTCTTGCAAGTGGAATCCGCGGTTATAGAAGAAACAATACATGTCGACTTGTCTCTTAGTGATTCTCATAGCCAATCGTCTTCTATGCCAGATGAACCACCGCTCCATAGTTTCTTAGAAAGAATTAATCAAGGTATTCCTAAACCCACGTATGAGGCAGAGCTTAAGTGTAAAACTAAGTATTCAATTAGTGAACCAACCTATAACTCAAGAGTGAGGTACCCATTAAACAACTATATGTCCACCTGTCACATGTCTAAGCCAAATAAGTCGTTTGTGAATCAATTATTTACTGTATATATTCATAACAGTGTGCAAGAAGCCTTGGCCGATCCTAGATAGAAAGAAACGATGAATGAGGAACTAAGGTCGCTGAAGAAGAATGCTACCTGGGAACTATCAGACTTGTCAGCAGCCAAGAAACCTATTGGATGTAAATGGGTCTATAAAGTGAAATACAAAGCAGATGGAACGGTTGATCGGTTTAAAGCAAGACTAGTAGCAAAGGGGTACACTCAGAAGTATGGCATAGATTACAAAGACACCTTTGCGCCAGTAGCCAAGATTAATATTCTTTGAGTTCTCTTGTCCATGTCAGGGAACCTAGATTGGCCACTTCAACATTTCGATGTCAAAAATGCATTCCTATATGGAGATTTAATTGAAGAAATTTATATGGAGCTTCCACCGGGATGTACCGGAACAGATATGAACAAAGGTAAGGTATGTAAGCTAAAGAAGTCATTATATGGATTAAAGCAGTCACTAAGGGCATGGTTCGGCAGGTTCACTAAATCAATGAAGGCATTTGGGTATAGCCAGAGCAATTGGGATCACAACATGTTCTTGAAACAAAAGAATAAAAGGATTATAGCACTCATTGTATATATGGATGACAGGGTGGTTACCGGGAATGACCTAGTGGAATAATCAGCTTTAAAGAAATATTTGTCTTTAGAGTTCGAAATGAAAGATCTTGGATCTCTAAAATATTTTCTTGGGATTGAGGTATCAAGAGGCAAGTCTGGGATATTCTTGTCCCAAAGTAAGTATATCATTAATTTGTTCAAGGAGACTGGGTTGTCAGCCTGTAAACCTGTAGCAACTTCATTGGCTGAAGGAACGAAGTTGAGCCTCGACAAGAATCAAGTACCGTAAACAAGGGAAGGTATCAAAGGTTAGTTGGGAGATTGATGTATTTGGCACATACAATACCCGATCTTGCTCGTTCCTTGAGCGTAGTTAGTCAGTATATGCATGATCTGGGAGAACATCATATGATGCGGTGATGAGGATATTGTGTTACTTGAAGGGAAGTCCATGTAAAGGAATTCTGTTTAAGAAAAATGAGCATTTCAGAATCGAAGGGTATACCAATGCCGACTAGGCGGGTTCAGTAGATGATCGATGCTCAACATCAGGATATTTCACTTTTGTTGGTGGTAATCTTGTAACATGGAGAAGTAAAAAACAGAACGTAGTAGCTCATTCAAGTGCAAAAGCAAAATATAGAGGTATGGCTCTTGGTATTTGTGAACTCTTGTGGCTTAAGTTTCTATTACAAGATTTGGGGGCCAACCATAGTTCGCCGATGAAGTTATTTTGTGACAACAAAGCTACTAGGGATATCGCTCATAATCTGGTATAACATGATAGGACGAAGCATGTGGAGGTTGATAAGTTCTTCATTAAAGAGAAATTGGAGGAAGAAATAATTGAATTGCCCCCGATTAGGATCGAGGATCAAGTGGCTGATATATTCACAAATGCTGGTTCGAATAACAAGTTCTCAAGCTTCTTGGAAAAGTTGGGCATGTGTGACATATATGCACCAACTTGAGGGGGAGTGTTGACTTGTATAATATTTTCCCGTTAATTCTGGGATTCCTATAATATTGGGTTTCCTAGTTTAGGTTGTAGATTGATTGTAATTATTCTTTCCTTATTGTAGTAGGATTGTACATGATTATATATACCTCAAAATGAGAATAATACAATTAACACATTCAAAGCATTCTCTTCTGCAAGTGCTAGAAAAGCTTTATGGGCAATGTAATCGTGCCTAAAAAAATTTTGTGCACTTGAATGATTTTTCAACTAAAAACTGACTTCTAGATGAAATTTGACATAAGGCCAGTTTGAGACAAAGGCTAAGACACCCAAGATTGCTGTGTTAAAGTTTCAAAATTTTCTACAAAGCCAATCTTTCTAGTTTTACGTACGAAAACAATCGAAGCTGCATTCTCGTCAGAACTGTGCAGCTATGGGAAAACGAAGATTTCAAGGCCTTCTTGTTTTCTCCCAACGACATTCCATATATGCTTCGAAAGATACGAAGTGTAGTTACAATGTTCATATTTTTCCAAAATTTTCTAAGAGACATAATGGTCTCAAAACGGGCACAGAATGCATCCAAATAACAAGTTAGCATAAGTAGCACGTCACAGCGGCACCTCCAACTTCCCAGATTAAATGTACTTGATTGAAGCAAACTGAGTTTCATGCCATACATCACCAACGAAGATACGGATGTCATCTTTTTGTAGAATTTTACAAAACTCAATTATGTGCTACGTGGAAAGTGTTATCGCTGTTTTACCACTTATAGCGTAGGCTGGACTTCTCTGCGGAATTCATCAAGTTCTTCCTCTGTACTTGTATCAAACGACATACAACATGCCTCAACCACTTACAAGTTCAGGATGCACACAGTCATGATCAAGTCAACGGTTAACCTAAGGATTCTAACCAATACAAGTCTGCTTTGATAAGCTAAAAAAAATCACCAGCAAAGCGCTGCATGACAACTCCACACTTTGTTGGAAATATGCCCTGAAAGTCAATCTTTGGAAGAAACCTTTCAGGACAAATGAATGGATGTATAAATGACTCTTATACATCAAATGGCAAAGATACTAATTAGGACTATCTCAATGAACGATATATGTCCTGAATGGTGAATCCATGGACACTGGATCGATTGAAGAAATAATCTAATGAAGTTAGATTACAGAGACCTTCTTCACATAACCATTATGTCCAAAAAGGTTCCTGGTCATTGGATTGTCGGAGGGATACTGACAATGCTTAGACCGGTACATAATGTGTCTGCTTCAATTGGAAGGATGGAAAGTCTCATCCCATTCGTGTGGTGACACTAAGACAAGTATGTAGGTGCTCATTAAGGGAATGAGTTCACTGAACACAATCGAATGAGAGTACTTGCATGGAGGTCTACTCACATGTCAAGCAAGTAACTCTAATGGTTGGAATATTGTAAGTAATCCTTTGACCTGAGGCATCGTCGTTGTCTTGTGGTTAAGTACTTAATCTTTGATTATGTCAAAGTCACCCCATTCGCGGGTGTCCACGGCATAATTGGGGTTAAGCCACTTAGTCATGAAGGCAAGTGAATGCGCAACAAGGAATCTCTAATCCTCGATAAGAGAGGAAGAATACTCTAAGATATGATTCGGGAATCTTCGGCCGAAGTATCGAGCGTAATAAAGGAAAGTGTTCCTATACGACTCAATTGAATCATATAAGAAGGAATAATCACATTAGGGGTTTGACATAATATATCCATACCCTAGTAATGTGATTGAGAGTATTGTTTTAGAGAATGATCGAATTACATTGTAATTCCAACTGAATAGGTTCTCCGAACAACTTCTACATTAGCTTGGGTAGCTATGATATATGGTTAGATGTCACTCATAGCTTGTGAGTTCTTCTAGATGATTAAATATAGTCATCAAAGAAGAAGGTGAATTAAAAGGAAGTTTTGATTCACTAAGTGATTGAATTAAATATAATCAATTGGATTGATGTCAATCACATCACTGCCTTGCTAATTAGAACCTAAAATGATTGTACACCGATACACTCTTGTGGTGAGTAATTAATGGATGATGGAAATAATTAATTGGATTAATTAAGTGTTGTGATTAATTTAGAAAGTCTAAAGAAATCATAAAAGCGATAAAAGATCGTTTTGGGCTTAAAGAAACGTTCGGGTTTAATTGGGCCCATTGGGCCTAAACCCATTGGGCTTTTATTCAAGCATTGGATGACTTGAAATAAATAAAAGCCCAAAGCCCAATCCAACACAAAGAGGCCGGCCATTTAAAGGTGAGAGGGAGAGATATTTAGTCAAGTTGTTGACTAGGTTTCTTTTTATCTATATAAGGAACTTTATAGAGATTTATTCCTTATGGTTTTTGTGTGTTTAAAACAACAAAGAGGCAAAAGAAATATCTCTCCAAAAACACAAGAAAGGCCGGCCACCTTGGGGGTGATTTAGCTAACAATTTTTCACCCTTTTGGTTATTCCTCCATCCATCTCACTACACTAGTGGGTGTGGATCTTTAGAGGTTTTCTACTTTGGAAACTAAAGGAGAACCTAGGAGCACTCTTTCTAACAAAGTGGAGGAGGCAAGGAGGGAGGCTAGGCTCAAGGAGTTCAAGGAGCAAAGGGCTTGGAGGTGGTCCATCCTTGGTCTAAAATCAAAATCAAGAGGTATAGATCTATACCTTCACTTTGTTATTAACTTAAATGTTTTGATGCATTATATATAAACCTATGAACCTTGAAGGGGATTTGCATGACTATAGCTTTGATATTATTCGATAACATGCTTCCGTTGCTTATGTATATAAATCTTGAATTGTATATGCATGCTAGTCATTTTCGAAATCCCATATGAAAACTCATAATTTTCCCTTCAAGTGGTATCAGAGCCAAAGGTTTATGTATAATGTGTCCTTTTGGATTTTATGCATATGGGTATTAATATTATGTATGACATGATTATTGCTTCATTCAAAATATGTTTATCTTTTGTTTTTCAATAGTTGAAAAATGTTAGTCAATAGTTGAGAAAGATATGTATGCAAAAAGTGTTTTGTATGCATGAATGAAAATTGAGTTTAGAACTAGTTTGACATATTATTTCTTCATTCAAAGTATGTTTATCTTTTGTTTTTCAATGGTTGAAATATATGAATCAATAGTTGAGAAAGATATGTATGCAAAAAGTGTTTTGTATGCATGAATGAAGAATAAGTTTTAGAACAAATTTTGGGGTTTTGAACCAAAAGGGAGGGCACGGTTTTGGGGGTGGTTTTTGGGTTGTGTTTGTGTTTTATTGTAAACCACTCACACATCCTTTTAAAACTATAAAGAAGAGTTCTTGTCACTTTTGTTTTTGGGTTTGAATAATCACCAAGAATATACAAATCTTGAAAATGTGTTCATGGTTTTGTTCTTGGTGTTCATGGTTTGGTTTTAGGTGAAAATGGTTTTATTTGGTTTTCATGCATTGTTTTGTGGTTTTGGATGATGTTCATACCATCCATAACCATATCATAAATTTATAAAACCCTAGACTTGACTAGGAGGATTTCCATCACCTTTTCACTAAAGTCTTTGAAGCAAAACCAAGTGACAAGCAAAATTTAATTTTTTCTACATAATGTGGTTATTAATGCATGTTGTGTAAGAATGTGTAAGAGACCTCACATCCCCTTAATGTGGCCGGCCTCCCTAGTGGATTTATCCACTTGTGGGGCTATTTTGTAATCTTTGAAAAATTGATATTTACTTTCAAGTATTTACGGTTTTACCCCTAACTTTTCATATTTGCATAATAGGCCCCATCCATCTAAAAAGTTAAAATATTTGATTTTAATTTTATTGGTTGTTTAAACTCATAATACTATTATGCCCATATGCACTAAATCTAAATGTTTATGTTGCATTCCATTTAATTATTTAATGTGATTAAGTAGTTAGAAAAATGGGTGACTATGGACTTATGCCTTAAACGATAATTGAGTTATGAGATAAGGCGCTAAAATCAAATTGTTTGAACCTTGGGAATGTGTTTTAATTACTGTTTAATTGGACCTTGTCACATTTGACATTATTCTATCTCTCCCTCTTAGTATGTGTAATTTGTAGGAATTTGTTCAAATCGGTTTGTAATTCTTATTATTTCTTAATCTCTTTTAGTTAGTTGATTCCCTCTAGTGCTAGACTAGAGTTTCTTTAACTATTGGTAAGGATACATAACTAAAAGAGGGTTTTTGACATGAGATACAAGATTAAATGGGTCCAATGCCCTAATTAGCAATGAATGATTGTCTTTCATTTCTAATGGCTCAATGAAAATGTTTTAATTGGATTGAAAAACACGTAATTAAATTGACACAACCTCCCCGAGTTTATATTCAACAATGTTGGCTCGTTGTTGCAATAACCTAATAAGTCCATGGTCATCCAAGAGCCTAAGATAACTATAAAGTCCAATTTCAAAGGAATGCAAAAACCTTAGTAGTAGTAGTTACTTCCAATATTTGAAAAATTCGTTTTTGATATTGATTTGTTTTTCTTAAAACAAATAGTGGGAGTATCATACGCTACTAAACTATAATGAATACAATTAGTAGTAATATATATCTCCAATATTTTGAAAAATGTTTTGATATTGATTTGTTTTATGAAAACGAATAGTGGGGATATCATATGCTACTAATTTCATTAACTTTGGACTAGTAGTTATAATAGGACATTATTTATTTGAATATGATTAAATAAATAAATATGATGAGACCTTAAAATCCCTCAACCAACAAACAATATTAAGTTGTAAGCGTAAGAGTGCTTAGAACACTTTTTCGTGGCCTTCCACCATGATAGACTCCAAGCGTTTATGACTTGTACACCGCCTTCACCCTATCATGGGGAAGTTCAAAGTGCATGCTTATATTCAGGAGGATTTTATTTAAAACATTTGATGAGGTTAAGGTAGGCAACGAGTGTGGCCAACATCGTATCATCGTGAGGCCATACTTGAACCCCTAGCTAAACCGGCATGGTGGGAAAGAACTTAACTAAGAGAAATGATGCCGACATCGTATCATCGTGAGGCATTGTTTTCTAGAGGCCAAAAAGATGGGTAATCACAAGAGGTTGTTGTGAATGGGTAAGTGTACCCTCTCATTATTATTGTTGCTAGCCGACATCGTATCATCGTGAGGTGGGCTTGGTAATAGTGAGCCTCCCATAACCCGCTATGAGCTTTCTTTGAAATCTCCCGGATTCCATCTTGAGGGATATGGAATTTGCCAAAAATGGTGGGTGGTGTCATTCGGTTTAAAGACCAGAATCGTTTGACTTAATCAACAATCAAACTAATTATTTTATTGTTTATGTATTTAGATATGGTTGGAAGCACACTCGCGAAAATACTCGACAAACATTGCCTAGAGGGGCACAATTTCCCATCATGGTATCGTAATGTCAAGATTCTCCTAACATTGGAGAAGATTGTTTACGTACTAGACAAGGCTCCACCTCACATACCTCTCGGCCCTGAGGCTACTGAGGATGAACGTGCTAAGTATGACAAGCACGTTGAGGATGACACACAAGCCAAGTGCTATTTGTTGGCTTCCATGAATGAGGAGCTACAGAGACAGTACGAGGGCATGGACAGTGCATTTTCCATAATACTCCATCTTACGGAGTTATATGGTGAAGGGACGCGCAACCGTCGCTTTAGCACTGTCTGTGAACTTATGAAGACCAAGATGGTCAAGGGGGCTCCAGTACATCAACATGTACTGAAGATGATAGGATTCATTGAACAATTGGAGAACCTTGGTACTCCACTTGACGGGGAATTGGCCCAGGACTTCATATTGGCTTCTCTTTCTGATTTATTTTCGCAGTTTGTAATGAACTACAATATGAATAAGATGGATAGTACTCTCTCTGAGTTACTAAACATGTTAGTAACTGCCGAGAAGACTATGAAGAAAGAAAACGTTGTAGGGACTGCTGCAGTAGCCTACAACAAGCCATCATCTTCCAAGGCCAAGCCGCAAGGCAAAGGCAAAGGGAAGGAGAAGAAGTCCCCCACTCCTAAGCCGCAAGGAGGAGTGAGGAAAAAGAAGGCAAAGGAGCCCAAAGGGACTTGCCACCACTGTGGAAAGGAGGGGCATTGGAAGAGGAATTGCAGGTTATACCTTGCAACTCTTAAGGACAAGCCACAAGGTATGGTTTATGTTCTTATCTTCAATTCTAAATGTTAGATCTTCTAAATATTTATATTTGATATAAAGGGCTAATCACTTGTATAATTGTATATAGGTGGAGGAGCCAAGTAGAAGAGGAACAAGCAAGGAAAAATGTGGAGAAGGGTTCGGCCACTATGTTTTTGCTCACTACTTAGGAAGTTTGTTAGGCATTTAAAGATTGTCTTTAAACTTTCTTATTTTGATAAGAACTTATTATGTGGCTTCATATGATGGAAGACCACTATTAGTGCCTAAATATATAAAGGTATTTAAATTAGTCTCTAAATGTATAGAGCTAATACTTATTGTATTAAACATTATGAATGTTTGAATTATCATATTAATGTAATGTGAAGAATGCCTTCTAAATATATTATTTCCTTAAAGTAGTGTTATGAATTGAATATGGTCTTGTTGTATCCTAGATAAGATACAAGAGTTATATCACTTATTGTAATGTGATAACCAAACTTTAGATTTATCAATTATGGATAGATCTCGCATGTAGGACATAAAAGGATACAATGAATCTTTACATTTGGTTCCATTTGTCTACCTATGAGTTCTATATGAATTGACAAAAGTCTAGAGAATCCTTTCTTGAAGAAAAGGAAGATCACATTATAATGATATAAGTAATAAGAAAAACGTTTCTTATATGGTTATCACTTGAAACACAATGATCAAGATCACTCTTGATTCAATTAGTAGTTTTGAACAACTAATTGGGCATTCGTTAAAAGGTTTTAAAATGTCAATTGTGTTAGTGATTAAACCAAGAAAGAAGTGTCTAAATATATAAAATGTTTAAAGACTTTAGTCACTTAATAACAAGACAACAACTTAGTGAAGATTGAAACAAACGAGCTTGAAAAGGTTTTAAAGCTATTACACAATGTCTTCTACCCGTATACTCCACGTTTATACATTTTGAATGTATGAAATGATTTCTCATTAAAGTCATGAGAAATAGTGGGAGGTGTGAAAATGGATATAAACTTGAATATGATTGGTTTATAGTTGTCTAAAGAATAATAGTATTTGACTATTATTAAGAGTTTGTAATTTTAATTGTTAAAGGACTCAAGCTCTTCAAACGTTAAAATTCTATGTTGTGTGATATTCTAAGGAATAGTCTTGGAATGTTGGTTTCGTCAACCTAGCATAAAATGGTTATATGTTGGGAGTTGTCCATCATTCTCTTTTATGAGAACAAGCTAAATAACTAAGCATATGGACAAGTTGATGAAACAAAAAGGGAATAAGTTTCAAAATGAGTCACAACATATAGTTTAACAACAAGACAATCCAAATTCAACATCTCATGTAACTAAAACGCTCTATGTAGTTTTGATAAAGAATTATATCAACCACCTAGAAGGAATGGTTGAGTTTCTATATCCTTAGTAGGAGCGATGCTTCCACTAAAGACTTGGATAATTCTTATATGACTACATTAAAGGTCTTAGTATGACTAAAACTTGAAGTATGGTGTATGACACCATATGAATTAAATGAATAGACTTGATAAAGCAAGTCACACATTTCATGGAATTACTTGAGAAGGAATTCTTTTGTGTATGATTCGTTTAAATAACTTGTGTTAGCTAGAGTTGTTGATAGTCTCAATATAGTTGAGACGTCATCAATAAGCTAATGGATCTTAATGATTGTCAATAGATCCAAGACAAGTTAGTGGGAGCAATATGCATTCAAATCAAGAAAATATAAGTGTTAAGTTTTTGAATGAATGCTAAGTTACATCAAGGCCAGTGGGAGTGATATCATATTTTGAGCAACAAGATATGAATAAAGTCTATTTGATAGACTTAATTAAATATAGATGTTACTCGGAAAAATGACAAAACATGACACGGTCAATTTTAAAGTATAGACTTGAAATTGGACTTATTGATATAGCAAGACTATCTCAAGGATATTAAATAGGGAAATTAAATCTCAAATGTTGAAGATTTAAGAAAGCATTTTTCTATATGATAGAAACTCACTTTCGTATCCCTTATAATGAATGTGTCACAAAATCACAAAAGGGACACATGTATCGACTTGTGAAGTAGATATCCAAAAGTGAAGAACCGCAGGGGTTGTCACTTTAAGATATTACTAAATCCCAGGATCAGAACCAAAGCAACTGATAGAGTATTATTGTCTTTAAGAAAGAAACATCAGAGTGGGACTCTGGAAGCGTTTATTCACTTAGGTTATAAACCAAAGTGAAAATAACCCATTTTAACAAATGGAACTTCATAATGGATGAAGTACTAATCATATGAATGAATTGTTAGTATTGTACTACAATGGTCTCAAGGTTGGAGCAAAGTTTGTATAAAGTATACAAACGAAATATATGACGATATATTGTTTTAGAAACTGCTTCAAAAGGTGTTTTGAATGAAGGGGTTCTTATAGAACCAATGATTGAATCCAAACCATAAGGTCGTTAGTAGGATACTACGACGTAATGGGGCGATAGCTCAAGCCATGGAATCAAGGTCTCATCAAATTATTCGAACACAAGAAAGAGACATCATCAAATGTTTTGGAAACATTTGATAAGTAAATCCCTTTTAAATTAAAAGGATTAATACATAACCAAGTTAACCTACGAGCATAAGCTCTCTCAACTAGCATGTATAAGATACACTAGTGATTGACTTTAGTGCAAGTGGGAGATTGTTGGAAATATGCCCTGAAAGTCAATCTTTGGAAGAAACCTTTCAGGACAAATGAATGGATGTATAGATGACTCTTATACATCAAATGGCAAAGATACTAATTAGGACTATCTCAATGAACGATATATGTCCTAAATGGTGAATCCATGGACAGTGGATCGATTGAAGAAATAATCTAATGAAGTTAGATTAAAGAGACCTTCTTCACATAACCATTATGTACAACAAGGTTCCTGGTCATTGGATTGTCGGAGGGATACTGACAATGCTTAGACCGGTACATACTATGTCTGCTTCAATTGGAAGGATGGAAAGTCTCATCCCATTCGTGTGGTGACACTAAGACAAGTATGTAGGTGCTCATTAAGGGAATGAGTTCACTGAACACAATCGAACGAGAGTACTTGCATGGAGGTCTACTCACATGTCAAGCAAGTAACTCTAATGGTTGGAATATTGTAAGTAATCCTTTGACCTGAGGCATCGTCGTTGTCTTGTGGTTAAGTACTTAATCTTTGATTATGTCAAAGTCACCCCATTCGCGGGTGTCCACGGCATAATTGGGGTTAAGCCACTTAGTCATGAAGGCAAGTGAATGCGCAACAAGGAATCTCTAATCCTCGATAAGAGAGGAAGAATACTCTAAGATATGATTCGGGAATCTTCGGCCGAAGTATCGAGCGTAATAAAGGAAAGCGTTCCTATACAACTCAATTGAATCATATAAGAAGGAATAATCACATTAGGGGTTTGACATAATATATCCATACCCTAGTAATGTGATTGAGAGTATTATTTTAGAGAAGGATCGAATTACATTGTAATTCCAACTGAATAGGTTCTCCGAACAACTTCTACATTAGCTTGGGTAGCTATGATATATGGTTAGATGTCACTCATAGCTTGTGAGTTCTTCTAGATGATTAAATATAGTCATCAAAGAAGAAGGTGAATTAAAAGGAAGTTTTGATTCACTAAGTGATTGAATTAAATATAATCAATTGGATTGATGTCAATCACCTCACTGCCTTGCTAATTAGAACCTAAAATGATTGTACACCGATACACTCTTGTGGTGAGTAATTAATGGATGATGGAAATAATTAATTGGATTAATTAAGTGTTGTGATTAATTTAGAAAGTCTAAAGAAATCATAAAAGCGATAAAAGATTGTTTTGGGCTTAAAGAAACGTTCGGGTTTAATTGGGCCCATTGGGCCTAAACCCATTGGGCTTTTATTCAAGCATTGGATGACTTGAAATAAATAAAAGCCCAAAGCCCAATCCAACACAAAGAGGCCGGCCATTTAAAGGTGAGAGGGAGAGATATTTAGTCAAGTTGTTGACTAGGTTTCTTTTTGTCTATATAAGGAACTTTATAGAGATTTATTCTTAGGGTTTTTGTGTGTTTAAAACAACAAAGAGGCAAAAGAAATATCTCTCCAAAAACACAACAAAGGCTGGCCACCTTGGGGGTGATTTAGCTAACAATTTTTCACCCTTTTGGTTATTCCTCCATCCATCTCACTACACTAGTGGGTGTGGATCTTTAGAGGTTTTCTACTTTGGAAACTAAAGGAGAACCTAGGAGCACTCTTTCTAACAAAGTGGAGGAGGCAAGGAGGGAGGCTAGGCTCAAGGAGTTCAAGGAGCAAAGGGCTTGGAGGTGGTCCATCCTTGGTCTAAAATCAAGATCAAGAGGTATAGATCTATACCTTTACTTTGTTCTTAACTTAAATGTTTTGATGCATTATATATAAACCTATGAACCTTGAAGGGGATTTGCATGACTATAGCTTTGATATTATTCGATAACATGCTTCCGTTGCTTATGTATATAAATCTTGAATTGTATATGCATGCTAGTCATTTTCGAAATCCCATATGAAAACTCATAATTTTCCCTTCACACTTGTCCTCCTCCACTACTAGCCTGTAATGGAAAAGGAATGGGACATATCATATGGAGTAAGAAGAAAAATTTCATAAATTTAGATGACTTCTAGACCACGTGGCGGTTATGGTTATGGATTCCCACACATGAAAAAGTTTGAACGGTGAATTAATCCGCCTTACTCTAAAACTATTTGAAGTAAGGTAGATCAAGGTAAGAATGCCTTCGTAGTCTACTCATGGACTAAACAGCTTTCACCTTGAAGTTGCACAAACAAAGCAATGATGCCACCATCATCTTGCTTCGGAGCCTCACTTAGATTGTTTGTGCTTGTACTGCAAGATATGGAGACCTAATCTAACAAGGAATCAATGAGTTTCCTATGATCTTGGAATCCTTACAATCTAAGGATTGACTTGCACCACAAATAGTCACACTCCTAACAGGATGCAATATCTATTCCTATATATACTCTAGAAATCTCAAAGGCATCATTGAAGATGAACGAGGAAAACAACTTGAAGGTCCATCCAACAGGTGAACAACCTTGGTCCAAACCATGATAATACTCCAAGAGATACGTATTTTTAATTATTTAATTATATACATGATTAAATACAAGTTCATGACAAGAGACCCAAAGATGGGAATAATCTTTTCTAGATCATCGCCATTGTTTGTTCTTTCTTACACCATTCACTGCAATACCTAACACTTCATTTTGATATTGATTGTGAAATTGCATTGCGGTGTCAGAAGATGGATAGCTATACTGAATTGGTATACTCTAAAAACACCTTGGTACAGATCTTATGTTAGGTCGGTTGCAAAACATCTCGTTTGTTGAAATACTTCCTACAAAAAGTTTTTCCATTGAACTAAGAAGGTAAAGGAAGAAAGCGGGTTTGAGTGCAAATTCCTCATCCTCAAATTAGCTATTTTTTAGGGTTGTTGTCCCTAAGTAATTTAATTGTAGGAGTTAAATCTTATTATAATTCGAAAAAAACAAGAGCAGCAAATCCAAGAAAATATAAATATGTATTTTTGGATTAAAGGGATTCCCAAATAAAAGAGCATGGAATAACCTGAATTCCAGAATTATGAAGAGCTTTGAAACTTCACTATATCACAAGTTTAAAAATTAAAAGTTATAGTCTCGGAGGAGTGTCATAGGCGTCTTGTTTAGCCCATTCTGTGTTGTTCGGTTAGCAGCTTCAGAGGTTGTAGCTGTAATTATGATTGGCGAGCTACGGGGCACAGACACATGGTGCCTTGACCCGGAAGTCTAGTGCATCATCCGGCCCTTAGATAAATTATGCAACCATAAAGGTTGTTTGTAACATTCAAACCTGGGCTCTACACCTTTCGATAGAATAATCAAAAGAGCGATCCATAAATCATCTGAAGGTGGTTCTGAACTCCAAACTTGAGTACAACTACTTATATCCTGGACCAGCGTACTAAGCCAAGTACGTCCTGCAACACTATATGTTAAGTAGGTTTGAATAAGGCATCCAAACTAGAAAATCCTCAAGAGGAATTTTATTCCAACAAAGCTGTTGAGTCCATGACCAGACTTCTGAGGTAACGATATTCAGATCAACCTTACTCTTGCCTAAAAAAATCATGATCCCACATCTTTTATCATAGTATCACCTTTCATTACAACACATGAGACAACTACAGAGTCACACAAAAGAAAAAGAGAATCAATCAAAAATGCTCTTTTTAAGAGTGGCTAAAAAAGTTTACACCATACTTAACAATATCTTTTGTTATATTTAAAATCAATTTTTATCTAATATACATTTATTTTTATCAATCTTTGCTATACATTTAAAATAGTGAGGCAGAAGAAACCTCAAATGAAAATTCACAAGAGTTTGATGACGTCCTTGTCAAATCGCTGAAAAAAAGTCCTCTCCAACTCAGGAAAAAAACAAGGTAACCATACTTTATCCTTATTTTCTATACAATATAAATCTATTGATATGCAAATTCATTGCATGTATTTCAATATTTCATTTTTTTTCCTTGCTTAATTTGTTTTCTTGGCAATGAAGAGCACTATAGGAAAACTTTTGGTATTCCGGTGAACAACTTTTGTCATCTTTTATCAATGTAAATGAAACAATATTCACTAATACTTTTTGCATGTAAATAGCATAACGTTTCGTAGTTTATATATATATAGATATATATATATATATATATATATATATATATATATAAGTACTACTATTAATTGAAAGCCACATAAACTATATAAGTGGAATGTGTCGATCTAATATTTTTTGCACATAGATAGAGAAAATCTATGATCTTTTGTATGGGGACTATATCAATCAAATCTATTGTATATAAAATGTTCATAGCTTTCAATGTAAACAATATTAATCTTTTATATCTTTTGGCATAATTTTTAACACAATTCTTAATCCCATAGGAACACACTGGCTACAATTTCTAGTGTATACTGCATACCAAGAAGAAACTAGAGTTGGAAGACATAACAATTTGTAATTCATTGGTTTCTTTTTTTCTTATAGGAATAAAAGCTAATGGCATGACACGCAAGTAATCCATAGTGTTGAAATTACATTCTCACCTACAAGCATCCCTTAGGTGAGAGAGATTTGGTTTTCCTTCTTCATCTATCCTTCTCATCAAGCATTTTTGAAAGGTGTTATGTTCTTTTGGTCACAGGGTAACCAACACTCATGTTCCTTCACTGTTGGGATTTAATACTAAGAGATGAAATTAAAACCTTAAAATTACATTTATTTTTCTCCAACCCTTAGTACTGAATCCAAATGAAAGTGATCATTCATTTTTTTATTGTGACTAGGTGAACATTTATGCTTCAAATGAGGCTTTGTGCTAGATTATTTGGTATAGAGTGATCTCTCTTTCTTGAGAAAATTTAAATATAATAAGTTCTATATAATTACTTCGCGATGAGAGAACAAGAACAGTGTTGCATACAAATTCCAATCATATATTTACTTCTGAGACGCTTTGTTTGATTAATGATAATTTTTAAGTGTTACTGATACACGTAGTGTTATTAATCCTCTCATGTTATAGTTATTAATTTTCATACAAATTCCGGTGATATACTATCAAGGACGAAGCTACAGAAGGGCAAGAAGGGTGGTTCCACCCCTCTAGTCTCTTCGGAAGTTCTGGGTTTACTGCAGTTCTGGTTTCGTTGTTGCTGAGCAGCTTTGCTGTGCATGAGGGTTTAAAAATTTTTTTGGTAAGGTTAGGACAAAACGACGGCGTTTAGGTCCTGGTTAAATTTTTTTAGAAAATTCCCATTAGTCGGATGGCACCGTTTCATTGGCTAGTTAAATTTTTTTTGAAAATTCCCACTTTCGAAACCAATCAAATAGCAATACCAAGAAGTTGTGCTCCCAAAATTGGAATTCAATTTTTGCCCCTTCAAAAAGTCAAAGGATCTCTCCAAACCACAAACTATAAATCGATATATGCCTATAAGAGCAGTTCCACCGTGTCTAAGGCCCCATAGGGCTATCCACTATACTATCCACTTAGTGAACAGTAACTGCCCTTAATGAACAGTAACTGTATTTTGCATCTCCACCCTTACACTAAATAGCCCTGGAATAAAATATTTTTTTTAAAATAATACAAAATAATTTTATTTATAATTTCGGATAGGATTTTTAATCGGTCTCGTTGTACCACTTTCTATTAAAAAATTAATTAATTAAATATTAAAAAAAACAAAAAACAAAAAGCCAAAATAAACACCCACACCCAGATTTTCAACCTGTGTCCCCCCTCCCCCCCCCCAACACACCCAAACCGTCCTCGCCTCTCTTCCTCCATCTTCACCACCCCACCGCTACCTCTCTTCCTCCATCTTCACCATCCCACCCACCTCAGCCTCCATCAACGGCCCCGATCTTCCCCGCTCCCTAACCAAACTCTCTCTTTCTCTATCTCTCTTCTCTTTCCCCCAAAAACAAATCTCAAATCGTGCGATCTGGGCACGCCAGTGGAAGGAGGGGGATCACGAGTGCGTGGGGGCAAAGGCGGTGTGGGGTGCGGCGTCAGCTGCGGCGGATGAGGGACTAGATCTCTGCCATTTGTCTGTGGGTGTTCATCAGCCTCGACGACGAACTCCAGTGAGAGTCGTTGAGTTCGAAGCTTGTTGGGTTTTATAATGTTTTTAATTTTTTTTTTTGACTTTTTTTATTAATATTTAATATTTTTATTAATTTTATATTGTGACTGACGTCAGCCCACGTCAAGTTGCCTTCGGGCTCTCGAGCTAGCAATTTGTGTCGGGCCTCTCCCTCGGGCCCGCTCGGGCTTCATCGCCAACACACACTGGACCAAGTCCCTCGGGCTATCTGGCCCTGTTCCAACGCCAGTCCACCGGACAATAGCCCACGGTGGAACTGCTCTAAGGGTTCCAACTCGTTACAAGAAAAGAGACTTTATTCAAAAAAATATAAGTGGAGTTTACTTTTGAGAGAATTATTTCAAATTTGGAACATCATTCATACTAACATATGTACTAACTACTAGTTTGTCATTCTAAATAGTTCAAACTTGAATAACACAATATATTTTGAAACTTTCCAGATTTTGTGATATATTCCTAGTCCTATTCCAATTTCAATTTCAATTTTGAGACAACGTATGTTGTTTCACCCTGTATTTCGGGCACATTGAAGAACCTCTCCACATATATTAAGGTTGATTATGTTTGTATCATGAGCCGTATGGATTACATGGTCCGAGAGCCGGACATGGAATTTTTGCCTTAACAGTGGATGGTAAATTTGCAAATTAATCACTAAATTTCAGACACCTATTTTCTTAGTGAAAAAGGATTGGGCTAGAATATTACTTTAGGCTATCCCCTTCCAAAAAATTTGACATCTTGCCCATGATTCCTTTGGATAGATATCTTTTTTTTAAGCCTTTTTGTGTATACTATAAGACAACAGGGTTGTTGTTGTACCTTCTTGTTTTTGCTTTTGTTGATAATAAGTTAATTATGCAACTTTTTCATAACATAAAATTTTATAGGCAATGATTCCTAGCTTTGCCACTGCACACTGTGACGTAGTACTATTAATCCGTTCACGTTATAGTTATTAGTTTGCATACAATTTCTAGGAAAGAGATCCAGAATCTCTTTCACCAAGGCCACCATATCAAGTGATTTTGGCATTTGAAATTTGATCCAACGGCTAAAAACATAGGTCCCCTTTAAAATTTATAATAATTTTAGCTGTTGAATTAAATTTTAAAGGTTCGGATCACTTGATTTGGTGATCTAGGTGAAAAAGAACCGGAGAGGATCTCTTTCCCAATTTCCAGTCATATATTAACAGCTTTGCTGATGTGACTGCTCATGTCGTATGGGAAATGAGAGTCTATGTTAAATAATTTTTTGATCTGACTTTGCTGACATCAAGGAAAAAAATAAATTATACGGAGAATAAAAAAAAAAGACGAAAGGTGTTTAAGGCACCATAAATAATTAATGAGGTGCTTTAGGTACCTCAAATGATTCATGTGTTAATGAATTAATCATTTTCACTTACTCCACTCATTGTTGCAGATGTTTTCATATCTACTTCTCAAAGTAAATATTCAGTGATTCATGTGTTAGCTAATTAATCATTTTCATCCACTCCTTATTCGAGGAAAAGTTTTCGACTTATTTCTCAAAGAGCAATATTAAGGAGAGTAAATTTAAAGACAAAATTTATCAATGTATCACCAATAAAAAATGAACATGTTTATCAACACTTAAGTAATAATTTAATTATCTACTTGGAACCTCCAACATAAAACGCATATCTAACAAGCAATCGGTTCGGACATTCGAATCAAATATAAACATGAAAGACTCATTAAGATTTATGAAAAGCCTTACAAAACCATTCAACCCTTAACACAAGGTGTTCATCCTAAGTGAAATTACAATTATTAACCACAAAAAGCAATCACCAATTTCAAGGAACCTTCCGACCAAAATGCATCAAATTACTTTTCTAAATATCCTAATGGTCACAAATTACTAAGACAATTAGATAGTTTAAAACAGTGATTAATAATTCAAAACATGCATACATAATATCATAAGTAAATTGAAAAGAAATTACATATTCTTGCTAAGGCTCATGGCATCGCCCTAGTAAAAGAAACTAGTTACGAACAATCATAAAACAAAATATTATTAAGAACTTGGAAAGAAAACACATTGAAAATAAATTTCAATCGTCAAAAGCTCTCTAAAGTAGTTTCTCCCTTTTACCATAATGACTAAATAGCCTTATTTATACTACCACAAACTCAAACCCTACCTAGAAAAAGGTCTTAGAAAAAAACCAAGAAACATAATAAAATAATAAACTAGCAAATAAAATGTTTCCTATTTGAACTGAAATTCGGACTTCTCAGAAAATCAGACTTTTCACCGATCAAATCAACTCCGATTTGGTCTCAAAATGTGTCTTTTCAGAGCTTAAGTCGTCCCTAACAAATCCTCAGAAGTAATCTTCTTGAAAATATGTCAACTTGACCTCCAAAATACCCACAACGTCCATAAAGTTAATTTGATAAAGCTACACGATGTGCCTTTATTTCATTATCACGGTCAAACGGCTTAGTACAATCATCTTAAAAGACTCTCAAACATCCTACAATTGGAATCGCTCCAAAATTCGTCCATTTGATTATCTTATGCTCAAGAGAAAGTCGCTCCAAAATTCATCCTGAAGTTTTTTGGTTTTCAACATTTCATACATAAAGTTTTTTTCATCCCAGTCTGGTATCTAAAGTCATAATTCTAAGACACTTTCATACTTCCGTTAAGTTTTCCGTTAGAATCTCTGTTAACTGATGACGCGGTACCCATATGAACAATGATTGGGCGCCACGAGTCAATATGGGTCCACGTGGATATTAAAAGATTAAAGAAAAAAACTAAAACAAAAATTTAAAAGTTAAAAAACTAAAAACCAAACCTAAACCTAAAAAATTTAAAATTGCCGCCTTCTCTGCACCCAACCTTCTGCCTCTCTCTGTTTCTTCTTCTCCATCCAACACATAAAGCCATCAGCCGCACCGCCTAACCCAACCCACTTGTTCCTCCCAGTCCACTGAGACCATCCTGTTCGCGTCAGGAATTTCCGTCGGGGATGCTTCCTGGCCGACGAGCACACAGCTCCCCGGGAGAGGTTTGGCGCCGGTTGAGGGCTGCTGTCGGGCTTCTGCTTTTACCGTTGGACTTGTCGGGCAAGGCTCGTCGGGCACGGCTTGTCGGGCAAGGCTTGTTCGGGCAAGGCTTGTCGGGCAAGGCTGAAAGAGAATGACAGAGTTAACTCTGAAAGGTGCCTTCATGGGGCCTTAGGTGTAGGCCTTAAGGCTCACAATCAAGGTTAACTTTTGGATGCTCAGGCGTGCCACTGCCATCTTTAGCATGGCAGACGTAGAACGGATGTTGAATCCAATTATGTACATATATATATATATATATATATATATATATATCTGAGAGACCGTATTAATTATGACAGGTGCCTTCGTGGGGCCTTAGATATAGGCCTTGAGGCTTCCAATCCATAACCAATCCAACTCTTGGACATATACACTGTTGGTTCCATTGTCGCACATAGTATTACCACCGTTATACTTCTGACCAGCTAGCCCGCATAGCTTAGAACGAATCCAAATAGGTGCCTTTGTGGGGCCTTAGGTATAGGCCTTGAGGCTTCCCATCAGAACTCATTCCATACTCAAACGTTCTAGCCCGCAGAGCTTAGAACGAGTCCAAATAGGTGCCTATGTGGGGCCTTAGGTTTAGGCCTTGAGGCTTCCCATCAAAACTCATTCCATACTCAAACGTTCTAGCCCGCAGAGCTTATAACGAGTCCAAATATGTGCCTTTGTGGGGCCTTAGGTTTAGGCCTTGAGGCTTCCCATCAGAACTCATTCCATACTCAAACGTTCTAGCATAATCATAATATAACAGCGGTAAAACTACTAGATCAGTCGATTACTTGCGCCCCAAGTAACTTCGGACTTCTTTGTTTATCAAGGATTGTCGTGGATGGGTTAAATCCACATAAAGTTCTTTTTTATGCCTTGAGACCAAGGACTTTTACATGATCACTCTTATATGTCCGGGAGATTGGAACTTAGATATGATTTAACTAGTGAAGACCTCTTTAAATCGGATTCAAGAACTGAGAAAGTCTTTTAATCATCATGTTACTAGAAACAACTTGAATACAACTGAAAGTATACAACATATTGCTAGTTTAATAAATGAAAAGACAAAACCAAGAAGGGACAGGCAAGGTTTTCACCTTGTCGGGCAAAACTGGGCGTCTTGCAACTTCCTATCTTTGAGGTTTATCAGAGGGTCTGAGAGTTTAGAAGAAAAGGGGTTTGAGAGGTGAGTTTTCAGAGGGAAATCGATACTACGACAAGTGTTCTAGACAAGGTAGCATAGCTTATAAAAAGGGTTGAGTGAGAGTCGATCCCGAGAGGGATGAAGGCTTTGGCTGACTACAGCTATCGTTTGAAGGCAAATCTGGCTTTGAGCAGAGTTTGTGCTTTTGTTTGTTTGTTTGAGTGTGTTTGTTTGTTTGTTTGAGTGTCTGTTTGTTTGTTTGAGTGTCTGTAATCCTGATTTCTCTTTCTTCTTTTATAGACAAACCAACATGTCCTCCTGTAGCAGCAGCCTTGCCCGAATGTGGTTTGAGAGTGATGACTCATCAGCTTTTTTACATGTAATGCCACCATAAAGTACTTTATGGGCTGTGTAGCTGGTCAGTCTATACCACTTGGCCTTTGGGTAGGTGGGCAAGTGGCCTTCATGAGCTGCATTAAGTCAGAAGAGGCCCTTTCCTGCTTTTCTGGGTTCCGGTTTGGCTTCGGCCAAATTGCTGGGCCTCGACCGACTCTCCCTTCAGGCCTCCTTTTGGGCCGGCCCCTTTCTGGAGCCCAAAGTTTAAGTTTTGGTCCAAACACATCCAAGCCGCTACCTAAGCCACCATCCTTTGGAAAACTGCTTTGCTTCGCTCGTTGAAAATGCTGCTCATCTCTGTGCTATGGTCCAAGTCTAATCCCAACAACAACAACAAAATCAGAACCCTAAAAATTCCAATTCTAGAGAGAGTGGACAAATTTCGAGGGGCTTGAGAAATCAACGACAGAAGAGACTGCGTCGTCGAAGTAAATGTCTTTGTCGCCGAGATCACAAAACTCGGATCTGTCCCTATACCCTTCCAATTTCTCCTCCGCTACAAAGCCCAAGCACACCACCGTCGCTTCCAATTGGCTCCATGACTGTTGGCAGCGTCCTCTACCCCTCCAACCCCACCTGCATGACCGACGCCACCTTCCTCGACACCCAAATAACCCTACTCGACGCTGCTGCAAAAATTAATGGTTCATCAGCGCTGCTGCCCAAGACCGTCAATGAAGTTTTGCTAGAAATTGTGTCTGGCAAGAGTTGGAATGAGTGTAAAGATGATTTTCTGCTTGTGCCGCCGTCGCCGGAGATGAAGAGATTGTGCAGCGGACTATTTTCCTTCAATCATATCTCGGTCATCTCATTCGGGTTGACTGATGATATGGTCGAAGGGTTGGTAGTTGGGTTTGTAAATTGTGCGAAGAAGAGGGCGATGGCCAAGGGGGCAATTTTAAATTTTTTAGGTTTAGGTTTGGTTTTTAGTCTTTAAAATTAAAAAAAAAAATTGTTTTAGTTTTTTTTCATTTTTTAATATCCACGTGAACCCAGATTGACACGTGGTGCTCAATTATTGTACACATGAGCACCACGTCATCAATTAATAGAGATTTTGACGAAAAACTTAACGGATGTATGAAAGTGTCCTAGAATTATGACTTTAGATACCAGACTAGGATGAAAAAAAAGTTGATGTATGAAATGTTGAAAACCAAAAAACTTCAGAACAGTAAACTCAGATTATTATGCAGTGGTGGACTTATTGGCATTAGGTCTTTCTTCCCTGCAAGTCATCCATTTAATAATAAGATAAAAAAAATTCCTATCCTCTCGCGATGAGATTATTATTGTTAGGATAACAATTCATCAACTAGAAAAGCTTTTGATCCCACAAAAACTTGTTGGATATATTCAAAAGTAGCAAATACTTTCTAGAATTTGTGTTGTTTTCACACGTTTTATACCAACGATATTAGGGTTGTGGAGAAACTTAGGACAAAAATCGGATGCATAATAAATGCTCTTAATCGTTTTGAGTATCACAATTTAACCCTCACGTTTAACAAATATATATATATTTAAATATTTTTATTAATCACAAGCAATATTACTATTGCTTTAAGCTCAATGTACTAAAAGACGATAGTCGTTTGTCGGGCAGTGAGTTTAGAGAAAAAAAAAATGGTGGGGACCATTTAAAATAAGGGAGTTTTAACAAAACATTCTCGGTATTGTTCACTTTTAACGAAAAACCACATTTTTATCTTTCTCTGGTACTATTCACTATACTTTTATTTGTTATTTTTCATTAAAACTTTTTTTTTTTTTTTTTTTTTTTTTTTTTTTACTTTTTGTTAGTTTTCCTTCAAAATAAAGGGTGCTTTAATGAAATGGGCTTAACCAAACTTCTTTTTAACAAAAAACCACCTAGTAACTTTATTTAATAATAAAAACTTAAATTTTAATGAAAAGTACTTCAAATTTGATGATAAGGACAAAAATATTATGAATATACTTCTAGCATTTGTTTGATTGTATAAATCATTTGTGGGTTTATTTAGGATACTCGATTGGAGAATTGGAGAATAACACATTATAAATAATGGTACAAGGATTGGAGAATAACACACATAATTCCTCAACCCATTTTTTTCCATCTCTCTCTTCCCTTGTGTCGCACCTCTCTCGTTATCAGCATAATCTTGACGCTACGCTAAGGAGAATTCATCCATCTTCAATCAGGGAGTACTACCCTTTAGTTATTCTTATTTGATTTTATTGAATTCATATACTTTTATCAATTCAATTTAGTACTAATTTGGCATTGAGGTGCTTTAAAATAAAGCTGCTTATTTTTTAAGTTTTTTATGTTTAAGGTGTCTGGTAAACTCCAAAAAAAAATGAATTATTTTGGAAGCTTTGGTGATTGACAGCAGAAATCATCAGAAAAGCTGAATAAGCTAAATGGTGCTTTGGAAAACTTGAATCTCTAACTCTCGTTCAATAACACCTTCGTCATTTTTACAAAAATACAAGCCTTGTCATTAACACTCAAACTAGAATCTCTAACTCTCGTTCGCCCCCCGCATTGGACCCTAGGACCGCAGTCGTCCCACCCACTCCCGCTCAACACCGACCATCAAACCTGCACCAACGTTCATCCCTATCCTCCTTCCAGATCCTCCAAATACACAAATAAGAAAGAGATTCAATCTTTCTGAGAAATCATTTGTTTAAATTTTCGGATTGGATCGCGAGTAAAAGATTCCCGCTTACAATCTTCCATCCCAGAATCCGAGCAAGAATCAGTCGAATAGATGAGAGAGATGATCAGATTGGATCCAGATAGAGGTGATGATGGCGTATTATCTCAGAAAACAAACATAAAATAAAAGCACAAACTCACAAACAAAACTCAATGTCCAAACCCTCTTCTAGGACTCCCTCTCCTGGCATCATACCCTCAATCTGCTCCGGCTGTTGTAGTCCCTTTCTCTATCTGTATCTCTCTGTGGAATAAGCAGGAGACGAAGGGAGCAATTTCGATTGTAATAATCGGGGCGATGACTGGGTGGTGGCTATGGTGGTGCTGACGGAGAAAATGAAGGTGAGGACGGAGAAAATGAGGTCGAAGAGGATGCATGAGAATCAGACGGTGAAAATGAGGGAGATGATAGGTTAGAGTAGAATCGAAGAGTCTAAATGCTTCTAGAATTCTAAAGAGAGATTAAAATAAAAAATTATAAATAAATAAAATAAGTTATATTAGATAATTATTATATTACATTTAAAATCATATCCCTTTTAATCATTTCGCATTGCCACATTAGTTTTATATAAAAGTTTATCAAACACTTAAATACTACTTTTTTTGTTAAAAGCACTTTTATAATAAAATTTTACCAAACACTTAACTGCTTTATTTTGCAGCTGTTTATTCTCACAGCAAAGCAGAAGCTAATTTTTAAAAAACACAGGAATACCAAATTAGCTCTTATTTTTCCTTGTGTTAAACGTGATACAAGCTCCAAAAATGGAAATTTGAAATCCAGAGGAGGAGCTCCTGCAAACTCATTCACAATATTCATCATCGTAATTCAGGTTCTTGTAAAACAACGGTTTTTATCTCAATAATTTTTCAGCCTTAATTGTATAAACCTTCACCACAATGTATTACCCTACTTTGCGTTTTACGAATTATAAATTCTACATAAATTGTGCATGCATTATATTCAAAATATTACAATATTATGCGAATTGAATATGTTTGAATAAGACATCATCGAAGACAAATGAGGAAAACAACTTGAAGGCCATCCGATGGGTGAACAACCTTGGTCTAAACCATGGTAGTGTTCCAAGAGATAAGTAATTTTAATTATTTAATTACATAAATGATTAAATACATGTTCAGGACAGGAGACCCAAAGATGGGAATAATATTTTTTAGATTCTCGCTATTGTTTGTTCTTTCTTACACCATTCTTTACACTACAAAGAATACCTTAAATTCCAGAACTAAAGAGCTTTGAAACTTCACAATATCGCAAGTTTAAAATTTCAAGTTGATAGTGTCGGAGGAGTGTCAGAGGAGTATCTTTTAGCCCTTTCCATATTGTTCAATTAGCAACTTGAGAGGCTAGAGCTGTAATAAGCGCAGCTACAATTAGCAGGCTACGGGCATGGGTAGATGGCCCCGTGACCCTGAAGTCTAGTGCACCATCCGGTTTCCAGAAAGATTATACAACTAGAAAGATTGTGGGTTATAAGATTCAAACCTGGGATCTACACCATTCGAGGGAATAGTCGAAATGGCGATCTGGAAAGTATCCGAGGATGGCTCTGAACTCCGACCCTGAGTACGACTACTTCTATCCTAGACAAGCATAGTAAGTCAAGTACGTTCTAGGAAATCCTCAAGAGAAATTTTATTCCCATGAAGCTTCGATACTTAGAAGTGCCTTAGCTAAGCCATCTAAGTGTAATCCGATCGGAAATGCTCAGGTCTGATGTATAGGGTTTGACAACAAGATTCTAAAGGTGTTTTTGACCCACATGCAGACGACCAAGTCCCTAACGAATTTTTGTTTAAGATTCACTATGGATAAACACGCAATTCGAACTAGGAAGGAATCCCCTTCTTGATTACACGATGCATTATTAAAATCTTTTGACTTAGAATGGGGCCAAGGTGAAAGAACAAACGGAATCAACAAACAAGAAAGCTCAAACATGTTAGACTGACATTAAAATCTAGAGGCCATTTCAAGTATGATTCAACACTTATATCATCCTTAATCGGATTAATGCATTACAGCAAGCCTGGGGCAAAAGATTTCTTATGGGCTTTAGACTTAGTGTCGGAGTAAGGTGGTACTTCGATGTCGCATTGAAAATCTTTATAAATACTAAGTTTGTGATATGACATTTTTTTCGAATCAACATTATTACTTATGTATGGCTTCGAGCTCTGTCCCAACCCATAAGCTTACCCATGTTTCGTCTCAGGACTCCTTACTTCGAAGTTAGCTTGCTTCGTTAAGATTGACGAATTAAACTATATTATGCTATTAGGAAGCAAATGATGAAAAATTCAAAGTGTTTTACTCTAACTAGCTTAATAACTTGGGTAAAATAAACTTGCTAAAATATTTTCCATGGCATCTAAGTCATTCCAGGAATATATAAAGGCACATTCCACCTTGCATCCATCTTTTCAGCTATGCATTTGGAACTCCGGCCAACAATTTATAATGTAATCTAGCAAGCTAGGCTTAGGCATATTAAAAATATTACTTGTCTCCCAAGTAAGGAAACCTTGACCCAAGTCAAATTACGATATTTGGGGATTAAGCAACATAATCATGGTCCTAGAAGGATTGGGTATCTTATCATAGATTTCCTCCTAGATATCCCCCGATTTAGTTGGGATCACTTTCCCTACAAGGACTTTCAAGATCCCTATAAATACTCTAGCATGGGTATTTATTAGGGGAACATCTCTCTCTCTCTCTCTCTCTCTTTCTCAGCTCAGACTACACACATATTCTATCTATGCCTAATAGAGGTCCATACGCTGCCTACGCGTAGCCACATCCATGGAGAACTCATCTCCTTAACGCCCTGCCATAGGCTAGTCGTCAAGGATGGTTCACACCATTCTTCCTTAATACTACACTCGTGGTTTAATTCCTCATCCCGGAGATTTGTAAGCAATCTTTTCTGGATTCAACCATACCCTTTTTTTCAACCTCATTCTCCCCTCGTTAGAGATCCCGGGCAAATGCTATTGATTCTCACTTTCGTCTGTGGATGTGTGAGAAATTAGTTCCAACACATGACATATTGTTAGGTGTCACTCATGGTTTGCAGAATGATTACTCGACCGTGTGGTGACCATCCAACCATCTTCATTTGGGTCTGATATGGTTTTGTCCTCATCATCCTCTTTCTTAAACCTAAACCCCAGGCCTTTCTAATTTTCTTCCACTCTCCCTCCACTAATCCCCATACCAAAGTATTTCTCAAAGCTCACAAGCAACGGATTGCCTGAACTCCAAATGAACCACCAACCTCAAATCAAACATGATAAAGTAATTAAAGTAAAAACGTCAAATTGGGGCCCTAAGCCTACATAAAACCTTGAAAATCATAAACATAACACTAAACTTTTCTGCTTGAAAACAAATGTCAGGATGGGTCTGGGACTTCCTGGTCGCTTTATATCTCTGCCACTGAGGCTGGCAATAGGGAATGATGGCCATAATTTCACTTATGCCACATGTATAAAGTAACCTTGGTTCTTGAAGATGAAACCAATGAAATCAATGCTCTGATAATCGATAAATTTGGTAAAAAAGTGTTTTGTACAAGCTGCAAAGACTTCGTGATCAATCAAAGCCTTGTAGATCAACAAAAGTTACCAAATGAATTTTTCAAACTGATAGGACATAGTAAAAAAATTCATATGCAACTTGGAACTAGAAAAATGACATGACATCAAATGACATTCTCATCTATGGTGTCTCAGAAGACACAACCATGCTACCAACAACTCCAAAGTCTTTGCACATATAAACTACAATGTCTTCTACCACAATATCATCTTTCATTACAACACATGAGACAAATGCAGAGTCACTCTCAGAAGACACAACCATGCTACCAACAACTCCAAAGTCTTTGCACATATAAACTACAATGTCTTCTACCACAATATCATCTTTCATTACAACACATGAGACAAATGCAGAGTCACTCAAAAGAAAAAGAGAATCAACCAAAAGGCCTTTTTTTATTAGTGACGAAAAAAATTTACACCCTACTTAACCATATCTTTTGTTATACAATATTGATCTAATATACATTTAGTTTTATCAATCTTTGCAATATATTTAAAATAGTGAGATAAAAGAAATCTCCAAGGCAAATATACAAGAGATTGATGGTATCCATATCAAATCGCTGAAAAAAATCCTCTCCAACTTATAAAGAAACTAGATAACCATACTTTATTCTTATTTTTCTATACAATATAAAACTATTGACGAGCAAATTCATTGCATGTATTTCAATATTTCTTTTTTTTTTCGTTGCTCAAGCTATTTTCTTGGCAATGAAGAGTACTGCAGAAAAACTTTTCGTATTCCAGTGAACAACTTATGTCATCTTTTATAAATGTAAATAAAACAAGGGTAAATTACATAGTAGCCTCTCAAGTTTGAGGTCTATTACAACCCCATACAACATCTTTAAAACATTTCACTTTCATACCTCATGTACTATTTTATTTCAAAATAATACCTCCGTTACATTTTCTATCCATTGATCCGTTAAGTGCTGAAGTGGCTGCCACATTTGTGCCACGTGGCTGCCACATGGCAAAAAAAATATTTTTTTTTAAACCTGAATCTTCTAAATAAATAAAAAAATAAAAATAAAAATAAAAAAACCAAAAACAAAAGCTGAAACACACCTTCCCCGCCCGCAACCCCCACTTCGTCTTCCCTCCCTCCCTCCCCCACCCAACCTGCAACCCATAAGAAGAAGAAGCAAAAAAAAAGAAAAAAAACCCATTTTCATCTTCCCCGACCCCTCTTCCTCGCAACCCACCCCTTTCTTCCCCCCTCCCGTCTTCCCTAGACCCACCGCACCCATCCTCCACGTCCTCATCTGCACCCACCCTCGCACCCACCTGCGCACCTACCCTCCGCACCCACCCTCTTCCCTCCTCTACACACCCCACTTCTTAAATCCACACCCATTGGGGAAAACGGGATCTGGGTTGTAGGGAAATGGAGATGGGGGTTTTTTTCTTTTCTAGGTTGCAGGTAGTGGGTGCGGAGGAGGTGGGGGATGGGTGCATGGTGGGTTTGGGGGAGACGGGAGGGAGAAGAAATGGGTGGGTTGCAGGGAAGGGGGGTCGACGAAGATGAATATGGTTTTTTTTTTTTTTTTTTTTGGGTTGCAAGTTAGGCTCGGGGGGGGGGAGAGATGGGAAGATGGGTGCAGAGGAGGATGTGAAGGATGGGTGGGAGTGGTTTTGGATTTGGGTTGCAGGGAGGGATGATGGATGGGGAAGATGATGAAAGGGATGGGGTTTCAGCGGGCGGCTCGGGGGGAGGGGATGGGATCTGGGTTTTCTAGGTTTTTTTTTTTTTGGGTTGCAGGTTGGGCTCGGGTGGGGGGGGAGAGATAGGAAGATGGGTGCGCAGAGGAGGTGGAGGATGGGTGCGAAGGAGGATGTGGAGGATGGGTGGGAGTGGTTTTGGATTTGGATTGTAGGGAGGGACAATGGATGGGGAAGATGATGAAGGGGATGGGGTTTCGGCAGGCGGGGGGGAAAGGGGTGGGGTGATGGGATCTGGTTTTTCTAAGTTGTTTTTTTTTTGTTGAAGATTTAGGTTTTTTTAAAAAAAAAATTCCACGTGGCACACATTTAGCAGCCACGTCAGCATCAATGAATGGAAAATGTAATGGATGTATTATTTTGAAATAAAATAGTACGTGAGGTCTGAAAGTGAAATGTTTTAAAGATGTATGGAGTTGTAATAGACTTCAAATCTAATAGGCTACTATGTAATTTACCCATAAAACAATATTCACTAATGTTTTTTTGCATGTAAATAGCCTAACGATTCATAGTCTTTTTATATAAGTACTACTATCGATCAAAAGCCACAAAAACTATCTAAGCGGAATGTGTTGATCTAATATTTTTTGCATTTAAATAGAAAAATCTAGGGTACATTACATTTTACCACCTCAATCTTGGGGCCCATAACAATATCATACCTCATCATTTAACCACTGCAATGCCATACATCAGTTTTCGAATTCGTTGAAATGTTATACGTCCATCAACTTTTATGTTAATCTTTATGTTAAGTGTTGACGTGGCAGACAGGAGACCCACTCCCTTACCTAACTAGGTTAAACAATTAATTAAATAGTAACAAATGAAAGATTTTTTAGTTCTAAACAAAATTAAAATTAATAAAAAAATCTCTCCTCTTTCTCCAGCACGCAACACTCTCTGTATTTCTCACCCATAGCCCCAACCGCAAAACCCGCTGCCATAGCCTCCAACTAGATGTAAACAATTATACCTCCTTCCTTCTCCTCCAACTCCCTCCAATCGAGAATCTCTACGACGGCATCCCCGGCGCCAGTGTCGTAAGGAAGGCGAGACCGTGGTGGGCACCAGCCCATTTGGTTGAATTATGCTTGCTGACGTCAGGGATGGAGACATCGGTGGGTAGGGATAGAGCCTGCGCGGACAGCTCGGTTTGGGTTGCTTTGCCGCCAGCCAGGGGATCAATTTCGAGTGGATCTACGATTTCGGAGGTGGACTCGCAGTTCGCAGAACTAATGATATCCGGTTCATCTGCAATGATGATGTCAATAGGTAAAATAGGCCTCGTCGGAAAATAAACTTCGTCATGGATCACGATAAGTCGGAGGTGATTGTCGGGTGGGAGTAACAGTGGTGAGCCCAACCTTGGATGTGGGTGATTGGCGGGTAAGGGTGGCGGTGTGGGATGGGTTGTGGCTTTAGTGGTGGAGGAAGGAAGGAGAGGAGAGATGGGTGCGGGTCCCATAACTTTTTTAATAAAAAAATGTGAATGATATATCCTCTATTTATTAATATTTAATTAATTTTTTACTTGAGTTGGGTGAGGATGTGGTCTCACGCTTAACGAATTTTTTAGTGAATGTTTAACGTTGTAATGAATTTGTAAGTTGATATATAACATTGCAATGTTTAAAAATGAGGTCTGACTTTGTTATGTGACCCAAAGTTGAGGTGGTAACGTGTAATTTACCTAAGAATCTATGATCTTTTGTATGGGGACTATATCGACCAAATCTATTGTCCGTAAAATTTTCATAACGTTTTCAGTGTTAACATTATTCATCTTTTATATCTTTGAGCATAATATTTCATACAATTCGTAATCCCATAGGAACATTTTGGCTACAATTTCTAAGAAGAAACTAGAGTTTGAAGACATAACAGTTTGTAATTCATTGGTTTCCTTTTTCCCTTATAGGAAATAAAAGCTAATGGCATGACACGCAAGTAATTCATAGTGTTGAAATTACATTCTCAGCTACAAGCATCACTTAGGTGAGAGAGACTTGATTTTCCTTCAACTATCCTTCTCATCAAGCATTTTTTAAGGGTGTTCCGTTCTCTTGGTCATAGGGTCACCAACAATCCAACACTCATGTTCACTATTGAATTTAATATTAAGGGATGAAATTAAAACGTTAAAATTACATATATTTTTCTCCAACCTTTAATATTGAATCCAAATGAAAGTGATCATGCATTTTTTTGCTGTGACTAGGAGAAAATTTATGCTTCAAATGAGGATTTGTCCTACATTATTTGGTACGGAGTGGTATCTCTTTCTCAAGAAAATCTTAAATGTAATAAGTTTTATATAATTATTATGCGATGAGAGAACAAGCACAGTGTTGCAATACAAATTCTAATTATACATTTACTTCTTAGAGCCTTTCTTTGTCTGATTCATGATAAATTTTTAGGTGTTACTGAAATACTATCACGTAGTGCAGTGTTATTAATCAATTCATGTAACATTGCTCATGTCGTATGGAAAATAAGGGCTTATTTTGAATAAAATTTTAATCTCACTTTGCATAAATCAAAGAATAAAAATAAAAAGTTATACAAGTGGAGAATAAAGAAAAACGAGGTTATAGTTAATTAGTTTGCATTCAAAGTCCAATCATATATTAACAACTTTTCTGATGTCATTGCTCATGTTATGTGGGAAATGAGGGCTTATTTTAAATAAAATTTTGATCTCATTTTGCAGAAATCAAAGAATAATAATATTAAGTTATACAAGTGGAGAATGAAAAAAAGACGAAAGGTGTTTAGTTACCTTAAATGATTCATGTGCTAACTAATTAATCATTTTCACCTACTCCACTCCTTCAAGAAAAAGTTTTGGACTTATTTCTCAAAAGGGTAATGTTAGGGAGATTAAATTTGAAGACAAAGTTTTAAAAATTAAAGGACATGGAAGTTGATGAGTAGTTTATTACTTAAACGTTGATAAACATGTTTATTCCTATTGGTGATACATCATTTAGTTTGCAAATTTAATCTCTAAATTTAGTCTCCATAGCATTACTCTTCTCAAAAAGCAATAGGAGAGTAAATTTGCAGATAAAATTTGCGAACTAAATGATGTATCACCAATAAAAATGAGTATGTTTATTAACGCTTAAGTTGTAATCCAATCGTCAACTTTTATATCATTTAGTTTTCAAATTTTGTCTCTTTAAGATTAACCTTTCTAAAATTAAATACTCTATAATATTCAGGGTGATAGCAAGGAATCATAGCCTTCTTGTCCAGGACTTTATGGTTCGTAACCCTTTCAGTGTGACCAGGACACAAAGTTGTACATAACGTGTCACTATACAAATGGTGGGATATGTGTGTTAAAAAGTTAATAACTTAAAAAAAAAAATTTCTCACCACTTATATAAAAACAAGTAGTGTATCACTTGTACTCCAGTAACAATAAAAAAATTCTCAAGGTGATGTAGGTGCGCCACACGTGTGCTGTTGATGATGTGCATCATTCTTACGAGCACTTCAAAAACCTTTTTCCAGGAGTTCACTCATCTGATTAAAGTGGATGCGTAGGTTTACGGTCCTCCATTCTCATCTTCTTCGGAAGCTCTATGAGAGGAGTTTGCTAGTTGCTTTTGGAAGTTCATGTGAAAAGGAGTCTGCTAGTTGTTCTTGTTACGTCTATGCTCTAAACACGGATGGAACTTGGATAGTAATCAACATCATCTTGGTGGGATAGCTGAAATCAGTACCACAAAATTATATGTTCATTTTTTTGTTTATATAAAATTATATAGTAATCAACATGAAACAACAACAATGAAATATAAACTTTTCTCAAAATGGTAATCTAATCGACAAATTCAAGGACCATATAAATAATTAACCTACTAATTAAATAAAAAATAATAAATAAAGAGATTAAGTAACATGAATAAGTCATGCAATTAATAACTGATGGAGTTATTAATATTATTTATGTTAAATCAAGTAATAACTTGGCGGATCCGTTAACAAAAGCACTTTCAAGAGTTTTGGTAGTTAGTACATCTAGTGGAATGGGGCTAAAACCCTTTACTGAATTTAGCCACCAAAAATGGTAACCCGACTTTGTCTAGAACATCACTAGTTTAAAAGTTTAATGGGTAATAACAAGTTATTGTTAAGTGGTTGTGAAAGCACTGAAAATTATTATATAGCTCATTCCAGGATGATCAGTGCACTGCTACGTTTAGGAGGATGAGTTTTATCTCTTAATGAGGTTATTTGTAGTTATGTCTATAGTAGCAGGGACATGGGAATGAACCTCACCTATATGAACATAAGAAGTGGTGCCGCTTCTGCCAAGAGTTGGGTTTTCTCTTGTAAATGTTTATGAAACCAGGATGAAGCACAAGGCCATAATAGTGCTTAATTGGTTCAGGAATTTCTTTAAGGAAATAAGATATAGTCATGTGTGTAGTGATTCCGGTTTTAACATAAGAATCGGTGGTTTAAACTTAGGTCACCATCACATTCGTTATAACTTTGAATTACTTACACTAATTAAAGGTTTAATTCGAAAGACACCCTTATTGTATGCATGATTATATCGGTATGCTTGTGATAATTATAAAGAGAGAATTATTGTAATATCATTTATTATATATTATTGAAATTGGGAAGGATTGTTAGAGATTTCAATAATAAATATATAAATTATTATTATTATATTATTTATATATATTGGTGCAGTGCACCATAAATGTTTGACAGATGATGGGATTGGGCCATTGACCCAACAATCACACCCTTTCTCTTTTGAACGCTGCACCTTTTCTCTGTTTTGGCGAAAAGGTATAATGCATCCGAATGTATTTTTTCATCAGACTTATCTATTAGAAACATTGCTACAATGTTCAATTGTATCTCATGGTGAGAGGATACACCCAAAACCAAAGGATATGTCTAAATGTGCAATTCTCTATATATATATTGGTAACATTAGTAGAAGAGATTAATTCAGAAATTTGTTGTCTACATAATTTATTTGCTCTCTTTTCTCTCCTCATCACATTCATACAATTTCTTTCTAGTTATTTCTAAGGGAATACAATTCGGTTTTGCTAATCGAATATTTCATACTTTGTTGTATCCTGTAAGTGATTTGCCAAGAACCCTTTAGCAAACTCATTCGAGTGGGGGCAAATAACACTTTAAGGAAACGATTCAAGTCGTACCTCAAAGTCATCATTCGGATTATTCTCTATATTTCTATATTTACTCAAACATTAAAAAGTTAATAACTTAGAAAATAACATTTCTCACCACTTATATAAAAACAAGTAGTGTATCACTTGTATTCCGGTAACAATAAAAAAATTATCAAGGTGATGTAGGTGCGCCGCACGTGTGCTGTTGATGATGTGCAGCATTCTTACGAGCACTTCAAAAACCTTTTTCCAGGAGTTCACTCATCTGATTAAAGTGGATGCGTAGGTTTACGGTCCTCCATTCTCATCTTCTTCGGAAGCTCTATGAGAGGAGTTTGCTAGTTGCTTTTGGAAGTTCATGTGAAAAGGAGTCTGCTAGTTGTTCTTGTTACGTCTATGCTCTAAACACGGATGGAACTTGGATAGTAATCAGCATCATCTTGGTGGGATAGCTGAAATCAGTACCACAAAATTATATGTTCATTTTTTTGTTTATATAAAATTATATAGTAATCAACATGAAACAACAACAATGAAATATAAACTTTTCTCAAAATGGTAATCTAATCGACAAATTCAAGGACCATATAAATAATTAACCTATTAATTAAATCAAAAATAATAAATAAAGAGATTAAGGACGTATCAAATGTGACATTCATAAAATCTTAACGGAAAGTAAGGAAATTTCGGAGCTAGGGGTTTAATGGTTGATTAAAAAAATCTTTTTCTTTTCATGAGTGAGAAATACAATGGCTAGATTGCATAAGGAGGTAAAGTCTTTTTTTTTTTTTTTGTCAAAGCGACAAATATGTTATATTAGGGAGTCGACATGATTCAAACTCATGCGGTGATGCAAGATCAACATTTCTCTCCACCACTGTAAAAGGATGGAGAATAGAGATAGAACTCATTTTATTTTTAACATAAAATCTTTATTAACTATCATGCACTAAGTATACTTTAAATATTAACCTGAATTAAAATTGAGTGGGTTATATAGACTACATACATTAACATAAGCAATTGAAATATGAATTTACAAAAAAACCTCCCTAAGCCACGGCCACCTAAACCTTGTAGGTGGCTCTGCCATTCAGATGGTGTAGCAGTGTATCATGCAATGCTGGACTTATTGGCATTAGGCCAAAGTCACAAATTACTCAATACACAGAACAAATGTTTTTCTTTCTTCCCTGCAAGTCATCCATTAAAAAAATAAATAAATAATTCCTCTTCTCTCAAGATGACATTATTTGTGACAATCCGTCCCTACTTTTACGATTTCATTAATTTTTAAAAGCGCAAATTGACGAAAAATGCCCTAGAGGCGAGATTATTGGCTTTCGTTGACCGCTAGTTTGTGACGCGTACGAACTATTACTTTATCGTATACCAGAAGTACTCGGCGGTGTGAACGCGTAGACGCAAGCAAAATTGAAATCGGAACTACGACAGAGGTTTTATGGAACTACAAATCCAAAAAGTACTTTTATAAAGATTACTATTTATTATATTATTATTTTAATATTATTTTGTTATTATGTTATTATTTAATATTAGTTAAAGGAGAGGGACGGATGAGAGAAGAGAGAGAGAGAAAAAAAAGGGCCTGCTGCCCAATCGGGAAAAAGAAGGAAAAAAGGAGAAGGATGAGGAGGGCTCAGTGAATGGGGAAGAAAGAGAAAAGACAAGGACCAATTGGGAGGAAGAAAGAGATGACCAAGGAGGGAAGGACTGAACAGGGGATTAGAAACCCCTTTCTTTTTTACCCGTTTCGGATCCATGACCCGACTACAGACCCGACAATTGCAGTCCAGTTCCTGCACTCCTCTGGTGATTTTCAGGCAAAATTCATCGAGCTTTCACTTGGAAACTTGTTCCTGACCTCTCATCTTCCATTTCCATCCATTATAGACAATGATTAGCTCCTACTTCTAGTCCATTCTTGAAGGCATTACTGTTGATCCTCACCATCAAAAAACTTCCCTTGAGCCCTGAAACAAAGCCCAACCAATTATAGGGACGGTGGAACACCGAGGAGGAAGAATCAAAGCTCACTCATTCTAAGGTTTCCGACCAAATTGGACTTGGCCACAGGTATAAAACTTGCTCTACTCATTGAGATCTTCATTCTTGTAAAATTTGAATTTTTTTGGAAATAGTTAAATTTTTTTGCCAGTCTGGACGGCCGACCGCTGTGTACAGCAGCGCATGGGCCGAGGCATCCCTGACCTTCCTAGGCTAAATTTGATAATCCAATTGCATGGGTAAAGTCCAATTGACAAAATTCCATCATTTGAACTTTGTTTCATTAAGGTCCGCCACTTGAACAGTATAGCAATCGACAATTCGACCGTTAGATCATCACCAAACCTTAATACATTATAGTATGTAATATTTGAGGATATTAGAAACTTATGGATTGGGAATCCGACGTACGGATCTTCCCGAATTGGATTTGTAAGTTCGTAAAATAAAACATTAACCACCACTTGAATTTGCAATTGGCGGAAATCTAACCGTTTGATCGTAAGGAAACTTTAGTATGATGTTCTAGAAGCATAATGTGGATCTTTTGAAGTTACGGATTGGAAATCCAAGGTATGGATCTTCCAAATTGAGTTACGTAGAGTTATGGACCCTACCGCCGATCTTTGACCGACGGTTGACTTTTGGTCAATGGGTTTCAAATCATTCTAGAACGTCCTTGGGGATGTGTTTTATGTAAGTTACATGTTCTATCAATAAGAATTCTAAGACATGATTTGATAATTGTTCTAGGCGCCGATCGTTCGAGACGTCTCGATATTCGTGCTATGGAGTTGTAGTGCGGACTCCAGGTGAGTGGGTCTTTTCCTTTCTATAGTGTGTGTGTGTGTGTGTGTGTGTGTGTGTGTGTGTGTGTGTGTGTGTGTGTGTGTGTATGATTGATAGTTTCCACAAATGCTTTTGAATTGATTCATGCACTTCATGCCATGATTAAATTATGTTATGAGAAATGTTGCACTGTTGTGAAATACCAAGATGATCCTACGGGATGCGCAGGTAAGTTCAAGTAAGTTTATTATGCTGATGGGAATTATTGCATCATTATGGCATGCTTATACTCATGTAGTTCGCTCATCATTGCTGCACCCCGGTGTTAATGCTCCCGCCCCGGGCCAGGGCCAGCCTTCACGTGATTGTTCACCTCCCGCATTGCACGATCACCTGGGATCCAAGTTAGGTGCTAGCTTGTCGTACATGTCACATTAGGCGACTCCGACTTGTAGGTGACCCGCACATAACGCTAGCCTTCACGTGATCGTAGCACTAGAGCATATATTATTACACCTAGCATGTCGTACATGTCACATTAGGTGACTCCGACTCGTGTGCTAGCATAGATTGATGAGCCATAGATGCAGTTGTACAGGTCACATTAGGTGACTCCGACTTGCGTGCTAGTATAGATTATTGAGCACATGATTATATTCATATTGTCATTGAGATATTCTATTGTGGCATATTTCTAGATTTATTGTTGGCATGCATTTGATTTCATACTTATACATAGTATGATTTTCTGGAAACTATACTTATTTTACAGCGAGGGATTACAATGTTTTCAGAAAGGTTTTTATTAAAACTTTATTTTCAGACCCACTCACCCTTGTTTTTCGCCCCTCCAAACTTTGTATCGACGATGATTCTTGGCAAGTCTCAGTATAGGTGGCTACCTTTGAGGGTATAATCCTTATCCTATCTTACTGTACTTTACTTATGCCTTGTCATCACGTGTGAAATGAGTTCATTCCCGCTCACGGCACACTCTTAAATTAAGACACTTTTAGATTTAAATTTATTCACATTTTCCACATCACTACACTTTATGGCTTCGTCACCTTCCAGGTGTCGGCCAGCAAGACTCGATTAGGAGTCCTAGTAGACATTCCGGGTCGGGGTGTGTCATTATTATTGTAAAGACAACAATTCATCAACCAGAAAAGCTTTAGATCCCACAAAAACTTGTTGGATCTATTAAAAATAATCACTTTGAGTTACAAGCTCGAGTATCACAATTTAACACTCATGTTTAACAATAATATTTTTTTAATATTTTTATTAATCACAAGCAATATTATTATTGCTTTAATCTCAATATTCTAAAAGATAATAGTCACTAGTCGGGAGGCAATGCATTGTAGATAAAAAGAGATGGTGGGGACCATTTAAAATAAGGGGAGTTTTAATGAAACAAGCTTAACTAGACTTTTTCTTACAAAAGTTATGTATATACTTCAAATTTAATGATAAGGACAAAAATGTTATGTATATACTTCTAGCGCGTGTTTGATTGTGTAAATCATTAGTAGGTTGTATTTATGATACTAGAAGATTTTTTTCCTTTAGGATTGTATTACTTGCAAGGCAAGGAATCTCCTTGGTTTACAATAAATAAAGGCATAATGACTGGGTTAATAACACACAAAATTTCTCAAACCTTTTCCTCTATCTCTCTTCCCCTATGTCGCACCTCTTTCTCTTTGATAAAATAGGTCACAACATGTTATCAACATGCTCTTGACGCTGCGCTAAAGAGAATTCATCCATCTTCAATCAGGAGAGTACTACATTTCAGTTATTCTTATTTCATTTTATTGAATTCATATACTTTTATTGATTCAATTTATTTTTTCTTGTGTTAAACGTGATACAACCTCTAAAGATGGAAATCCGAAATTCGGAGGAGGAACTCCTATAAACCCTTTCACAATATTCATTATCGCAATCCAGGTTCTTCTAAAACAACGGCTTTTATCTTGATATTTTTTCATCATTGATTGCACGAACTTTCACCATAATGTATAACCCAACTTTACATTTTACAAATTGTATATTCTACATAGATTGTGCATGCATTATATTCAAAATATTACAATATTATGTGAATTGAATACGCGTGAATAAGCAAAGAAGAAAGAAAGAAAAAAGGAATTTTGAAACCTTAGCTCACATTGGAGCCATGGCTTGAAGTCGCGCCTAAAGCCGTGCCAAACCAAACCGAGTCGACAAGTGACTGTTTAATAAAAAAATGAACGGGTTGTGCATGAAGCCGTGCCAAATTGAGCCACAAGCCACCAAGGCTTCTGCCACATTCAGCCTTTTCTTGACCTACAGTTAACACCTCAATGGCCAGCAGCCATGGTGACACTGGTATGCCACACACACATGTATAACAACGGCTTGAATTGTTTCTCGTCGTCCTTGTCATTTCTCCAACCAATCATGGGTGTCCACACCCAACACAATCGTCATCATAGATCCTCCGCCGTCTCTGATCCTCTAAATTGCATCTCCTGTTATCTTGTCTTTCGAGATTCCACGGCGACGTTCTCAATCTCGCGACCACCTTAGCGCGCCGACAGTAGCATCGTTATGTCTTATCTAGCGAGTGAAATAGAACCTAGGTATTTGGGCTTGATACGTGGGCACAAGGGCTTACCAAGTGAAACATAGAACCTTTAAGACTTATGGTGTGGGTCAAACCAGTGTGACTACAGCCTTACAGGGTTGAATTAGTTTTTTAGCCTAGATTTTTCTCATGGCTACCCGATAATGGGCCTTGTTTTCCTTCCTGGCTTGGGTCTCTGGACCCACAAAGTGCTTACGTTTTATATTTCAGATAATAAGCCCATATTTGGGCATGGGTGCCTCTTTCCAACGCTGGCCAAATGCGTAGCAAAGGCGAACTTTAAAAAAAAAAAAAAAAAGGAATTACAAGCCTAACAGGGCTTGCACCATAACCAGCCCTCTTTATTTTAAATTGGACCCAATCAGTGTTTTTTCTTTTGGGCCCTTATGAAAAACTGCCCCATTTAATGGGAGTTGTTTTTCACTTTTTCTTTCTTAGCCCAATATTTGACCCTAGGTTCTATAAACCCCAATCATCTCTTGCTGGCCTACAATCCAGTCAATTAAAATAATAATTTATTTTTGAACCTAAAGCTCCACACTTTTAGGCCCGTTCCCTAAACTTTCACATAAAGGGTTCTGAAGCTACCCACAGTTGTATTTGTTTTCAATTGCTTTATTGTCTTGTATATATTGTATTTATTTGCAGGTATTATGAACCAACAATTCATAATGTTGAACCTGAAGTTTCGAAAAAGTGTTATAGAAACCTGAAGTTTCTTAACACATACCACTCATGTTGAGACTGGAAGTTCTCTATGATTAATCTGTTTAAATCAAACCATGTCTTAGAACCCAAATGTTCTAACTTTGATGCTTATAGGGTCGGCAGCCGAAAACATTTCTTTCAAAAAAGCAGATGAATCTGCATAGTTACTATAGTTATATGTTTCAGATTGGTGGTTCACCAAACTTTTGACTACAGGGCATGTAACCAGGTGCTCTACTTCTTGATAAGCAAATAGGCCTACATAGTTATGCGGGCAAGAGTTTTAGTGTATAACCTTTGCAAAGTCGTTAGCCACAGGATCGGTAGTCGGATGTCTTGCTTGCAGAAGCAGACAAGTCTGCGTGACCACTTGGCTATGAGCTTTGGCCTCTTGGGCGTTAAGCTGCTAAACTTCGTTGAGCGTTGTTGCCCCCCTAACTGTGTGATGCTTAGCTGGTCATCAATTCTTCAATCCTTTTAGTTGTATGGCCTGCATCACAACATACTAAAGATTTTTTGTACACAAAATTTGCTAACTTAGCTCATCAAAGGTGCGCAGTTTTATGAAATTTCATGGCCAGTGGTTCAAAAAAACATTTTGCACTTTATGTAACCGATTATGTAGGTTGTGTAGCAAGTAGAATAACACTTTAGGAATCAGTATGAACATAAACGTCGCTAACTTGCCACAGTAGAAATGTGCAGTTGTCTGGAAATCATGTTCTTTAACCAAAGAGGTTGTTTTGTGTTTGGTAGTGCGTAAAACTCTTAGGCTGCGTAGCATGTCAGTAGCGGCGAGACATCTGTATGAGCACACGAATTGCTTAAGCTTTAACAAAAGTGTGCAGTTGTATGAGTATTTGTGGCTAACTGCTTGAAAGGCAAACAGTAAGTAGTCGTCTGGAATCCGTAGGCTGCTCGACAAACCAGCACCGGCTTTAGGGTTCCAAGATACCACGAAGATTGCTAATTGGTCACACCTAAAATGCTCAGTTGTGAATACTGGCTGTTCACCTTATATAAAAATTCTAGGAATAGGAACGTGTGGGAAAATTTACGTATAAATGAAAATTTTGAAACGTTGAATGCGAGAGCCTTCTTCAAGCGTTTGAACCAAACTCTCAATGAAAGCACTAATTTGTAGTAGCAAAAGTTCTCCATCTTCAATCTTGACAAATTTGTACCTACAAAACAATTAACACCTTTGATCAAAGACCAATGCCTCACGCGCCCACGAGGAGTTGGGGTTTGGCTAATGAATGTCTGATGCCTAAGTTAGTTTCTCTAAAAAGAGTGAGTGTTTAGGGCTTGTATGCGCAGTAAAAGGCTTACCAAAATTTAGAGGTGATGAGGGTATTTATAGGAGGTAGTGGCCGGCCATGGTGGAGGGTTCTGCCCTCACTGGCAGAGCCAATAACAAGGCTAGGGTTGTTGTAGCATAGAGAGAGTTTAAGTTGTTTGAGCTTAAAAATACTATTCATTTAGGCTATTGTTGTAGGCCTAATTTATTGAACTGTATAAAGGACAAAGAGAGGGTGCAACAACATTAAAGGGAAAAAGAAAGATGTGTAATTGTGAGGTGTGTTATATTCCACCCTATTGTGTCTTTATTTATAGTAGTAGGGAATGTTAATTCTTTACCCTTTTAGGATTACAACTCTAATATGATAATATCTAGTCTAAGAGATATGGTAGAATCCCATAAGAATATCCTAGATATGTTAGGATGTACACACTCATATTCCTAATCTAATAGAACTGCAACAACTATTTTATTATGTTTAATATTATAATCCACCTATTAAATAAAAGTTCTTAACACTAAAACTACTTTTAGAAAAATAAGAATTAATAAATTGTTTACTTTATCCAATACCGAAATTTAATAATATTAAATTACAAATTAAATACACATGTCTCTACGTTTTCTAGGGAGTAGTTAGTAGGTTTTAATATTTTATTTTACTTTTGAAAAGAAGACGATACCATTCACTTGGGAAAGTTTACACTGTTTTTTGAATGAGAAGGTCCTGAATGACAGTTGGAGGCTACTCAATCCAAACTAGTTTTGAACCACTAGACAATGCTGCCTTTGCCAAACGATGGCCAATCCCATTATTATTCCTGGAAATAGAAATAAACTTCGAAGCAGAAAAACAAAGATGCTATGAAGAACATCCTCCGCTAACAAATCCATAATGGATGCAGGATCCACACAAGCGTTGATGATGGATATTGCTTGGGATGAGTCACTCTCAATTCGTACCTTTTGAAACCCTAGTTGTAATGCCAATTCGACCCCATAAAGGATCGCTTGCATCTCTGCATGAAGCACCAACGATATTGCGAGCAAAAAGCATGCACCTGCTACCACAAAAGTCCCCTTGAACATGTTGTTGATGATTTTTATCAGCTTTGGGTCGATTTCATCATAACATAATTACCATGTTATCATTCGCTATTTAACGAAAATAAATATTATCTATATACTAAAACCCGGTGGAAAAGCACTGTTCACGAGCAGTGTTTTGGCGGAAATGCCCTTGAGCTGCTGGCCATTCACAGCTATTTTTTCCGTTCTGTACAGTGAATTTACAATTTTACCCTTTGTATACACGTGTCGGTCATCGTGGAAAAGAAACCTGCTTCTACGGGATCTCGATGCGTTGATGTTGTTCTAGATCTGGACTCTTCGTTCCATTTCAAAGCCAAGCTCTCAGACGTTTGCTTCTTGCTAAAAAACTCGAGCCCTCTCCTTCCCGAACACACCTCCCGCAAACGTCTCTGCTGTGTCTTCTGCGATTAACACTTTTGAAACAAGAAATTAAATTGATCTCCAAAAGTTCAACCCCCAAACTGGATCAGGATCCATCACCATCTCGCGGTGCCTTGCTCAGATCGGCTCTGCACTCATCATCGATGACTCTGCCTTCACGGAGGACTCCGCAAATCCCATCACCGATAAAGGTAAAGCACGGCCACCTCTCCCTTTCTTCGTTTTCATGGCTGAATGTCAAATCAAGCGACTTTGACTCATGCATGTGTGTATTCTATAAAGATGCTTCTCAATCTGTTGTCTGGACTAAAGAAAATGAGGATGGGGCTCTCGAAAATTTCAAATCCCAAAAAAGAGAAAGGTATAGATTTTGTTTAGTTTCTTTGTATCTATAAGAATAATTTTTATTTTAGGTTTCTTCAAAACTGCTGGAGTTTGGATTTCATATGTTTTTTCAGGCGATTTATTTGTTAGATCTTATGGATATTTAGGTATGAATTGGCAGAAGATTGTGCAGATGATGATGAAGCAAAGCAGGTGATTCATAATAAGTGACTTTTTCTTTGTTCTTTATTGTACTGTAGAGATTCGAATTTATCATTATAATTTTTTTCTTAATTTTTCTGTGTAGTTGTATGGTTGGGTTTTGTGCAAAGTGTATGAAAATTATTTGAATGCTGAGAACCTATTATATTCGCGAAGTCCAGGAAATGCTGCTCTACATGATACAAGAGATCGACACCTTCATCCATATGTAAGTTTCTCTAATAAATACTTTGAACAAATGCTTTATGAATTTGAGTTTTTATCTTCTGATTATTTTTTATGCAGAGGTAGTATTAATTTTCCTTTGACTAGAAATTTAGAGGTTTCTTAAGGTACAATATTATCAAACTCAATTTTTCTAATTTTCTAATTTTGGGGTATTGCAGGGAGTGCTAATATACAGATTTTCTGGGATTTTTTGTTTTTGAATGGGTATGTGTTGTTTTTAACGTTTCAGTTCTCACGTGTTTCCTTCTTTTATTCTGTTGTATGTTTTGTTTTTAAAGTTTCAGTTCTCACGTGTTTCCTTCTTTTATTCTGTTGTTTGCCTGCTTTTGTGTTTCTTCTTAATTTTCATTTTTCAATGTTGGGTGATGGAAATTTGTAAAAATAGTTGTAGTTTTCTGAGAAAGTTGGGGATTTTAGTTATATTTTCTGTGTAATCCCAACTGTAAGACTGAAAAATAATTGAAAAATGATAGTTTTTTTTTCACTTTCTCTTAAATGTTTTTTCTTGAATTTAAAAGCATCTTTCCCGATTGGTTATATGGTTCTGCTCTCTCTAATTAGTTATTTCATATTCTCTCCAACCTTTTTGTCTAATTTTATTTTTCATTTTTTTGGTGGCTTTCTGCAGAAGTTAGCATGAGATTTTCACATGACATGGATGATGAGTAGAGAAACTCATCTAGAGAATGAACCCACCAAGGTATATGCAAAAATCGTCCTTTGGGTTCATATAGAAGTATGAATTTTCTTTTAGCGTATAACTTTGACACAATAATTTATCTCATGGATTATAAGATATCTTATGGATTTTACCTACTTGGCAAACAACGGCTGATGTTACTTTAAAGGAGCTGAGATCAGCATGTCACAACAGTCCCACAAGCAGATGCCCAAACTGTATACATCACATTAGGCAAGTTTCAATCTTTTTGCTTCCAATTAATATTTCGTGCTGATGTTTGATTGAATTGTGTTTGGGTGTTTGGTTTCGGGATTTCTTAAGTTGAATTGCAACGTGGGTAATGAATAAAAAAATGGATTTGGTCTCTGGTTACAAGGTCTCACTCTCTTAAAAACTCAATTTTGAAGTTGTCGTACATATATTTTATTTTTGGATCACTATCACCATGGGTCATCTGAATATCAGCCTTTTATTTTGTCTTATAGTTTTATCATCATACATCGTTCGTTGATTGTCTTTGTTTTCTTATGCAATTGCATGGAGAGCTGTGTAAGGTACTCTCTGCAATTTATTGCAAAATAATGTCAATTTTTCCTTCTTTGGAAACAACTAGGAGCAAGTCTGGTATCCAAACTTTATGTTCGTTGCATGTAGCACTTGAAAAGATTAAGAATGTTCTTTAGCATTGCTCAGAATGTAGTCAACTTTATTTGATAGGTATTCCCTCAATTTGCATTTGTAATTTATGCAGTAGTGCTACTTTAACTTTTCAAGTAAAAAATTATTTCCCCCCTCTACTCTGGAGGAATAAATTTCTGTTTTTGTGTTCAAATTTGTTTCATTCATGATGAGTTTGTATATAAATTGTACTGTGTCTATAATGGGCAAATTATTTGTTATCATTTAGGCTACAATGGAATTGCAAATTTGTCAAGTATATCTTAGATTCTTGGTTGCATATTCACCTACTCACAACTATTGTATTCTTGGATGAATTTTTATAATTTCCAGACCTATAGTTGCAATGCTTTTGACATGTTAAATTGGAGTTGCATCTCTTTTTTTTTTGTTCACGAAATTCATTATCTTACTAGCTTGGGAATTAACTGATACATTTTATCCGCTCGCGTGATGTCAATGGGTCTTGAAGTTGTTGCTGCAAGCTTTAATTCATCAGTGTCTAGATCATTGTACCTATCTGTTGGTCGAATGCTGACGTGAGTAATAATTTTAAATTTTAAATCTTGAAGATTAATCATAAATTGTGTTTAATTTATGATGTTTATGATGCCCTTTAGATTTCCACATTTGTTGGTTTTGTTTATGTAGTTTCATGGGTGATACGATTACAGAGGTACTATAGGAAGTTGCTGAATTTCATGCGCACTATTAAGGTTGGATTCTTTCTCGCACACTCCCATTTTCTTGAATGTTGACCGGGTTGTGAGTATCGTTATTTCTATATTAGTTTGTTGAAATTGGCAAACGTAGCAAGGTTAAGTATGAGCTCGACAAGAAAAGTGGCCTTATAGTAGTAAGATTCTTCTTTTTCTTCACTTACAGGTTGCACGTCTAATTTTTGTTGAAATGCAACTTAATTGATGATTATCCTGCTAGATGAATTGTAACTGAATTGATTTTAGTTTTTGTTTCAGAAACTTAGTTGATATGAAAATTGAACTTTTTAAAATCCTATTATATTCCGTTATATTACACTATTGCGTCTGGACTAGCAATTTTCATACGATGTCACCTATAAAGTTTGGTGCTTTATCATGTCATTTATTTAATGTTGGAGTTTGTGTTCAATCACCAAAAGTAGAATTGATTGCTTCTTTGTTCAAGCCTATGTTCAATAAAGATCGGGGGCATAATTAGTATAGCTTTTCTCACCACTTACATTACTTTGCCACTTTAATATTTTTGTATCCAATTTCCATTATCTAATTATTTAAAACTTTCTGTTATATTTGTTTTATGAAGAGAATATAGTTGCATAATTTTTCATACAATTTTCAATCCCGCCGCAACGCGCCGGCACAATTTCTAGTTAATTTTCTAATTCGCAGCTATTGCTAACTTATCCCGCATATATATACTTCTTCAGCTCCTCCGGCACCAGTTTTCAGGACTCCCGCTCCGTACGACAGTTAGTCCGCACTAGTACCCCAACTTCGTGCTCAGTAGGGTGTGCGCCTTTGTCCCATATACCTTGAAATCATCATAGCTGAATCGCTTACATCGGCCATCAATCACCAATAGTGGCCGCCCCACCATTGTCTTTGTTTTTATTCTACAAAAAAAATATAAGTTTCATAATCAAACTAAGTAATTAATCCAACCATTGTTTTTTAATATATATATATATATATATAACTATTAAATCCACATAAATTTAGTATTACCTTTCCAAGATCCTTTGCCCTCGGATCTCATTGTTGAAGGAGGAGCGGAATCGGCCATGGTATCAAAAATAAAAACTTGAATTAGGATATGAGGGGTTTGGGAAATAAGAAAAGAGGGGGGGGGGGGGAGGAGGGGGAAGCTTTAGGATTTTAGAGAAAACTCCGCGGGGGAAAAGGAGATTGAATCTGTGCTTTTAAAGAACCCTAGGACCTTTGCGCGACGAAGCATCCGTAGGGCAAAGTCCACAATAATTACATAATCACTTTGCGTGGCAATAAGGAGCCCGACAGTCAATTTCAGAAAAACACTTTGCATGGTGAAGACTTCGTCGTGCAAAGTGTGCAGTAAACACTTCACCTTAAATTGTCACCGACAATTACATAATCACTTTGCGCGACAAATATTTTGTTTCATCGTGCAAAGATCCATAGCGCGACGAAATATTTAGTATTTATTTTCTTTCGTCGAGAAAACAGTTTCTCAAAATGCTAGCATTGACAAGATCATCAAACTTTGCAGTTTACTAGCTTTTTCAACCTTTTTCAAGTAGCATAGATTTGCCTCGTACTTTATGCTACTTGAAAAGGCTAGTTAACTCTGAAGTTTGATGACCTTATTACTATTACTTTGAGAAACTGTTTTCACGATGAGAGAATAAATACTTAAAGTCCATATTTAATTAATAATCCTAATACAAATTAAATCAATATTTAAAGATACCGTCCATAATTAAAATAATTAAATTATTCGTCCATAACATCTAAATAATGTTAGGTTGAATTGAAGAGCACGTTCAAACCTACAGGTTAGTTATTTCATGGATTAGTGTTTGGTTGAATTGAAGATTAGGTGCACGTTTTCTATGGGTAGCTAACCGGCTCTTCTAATGGTAGCACCACAATGCATATGCAGAGTATCTTCACTCATTATATATGTCTGTTACCATAACATCCAAAAAGGCGTAATAAGATCAAGACTGTCAAACATACAAAAAATGGGGGAAACGGAGGTGGAGAGAGTGCAGGCACTGGCTTTGGGCGGGTTGAACCAACTTCCGGCCAAGTTTGTTCGCCCCGCCCATGAGCAGCCTGAGAACAGCAAAGCCTTAGAGGGGGTCTCAGTGCCTGTTATCTCCCTAGCTCAGCCTCATGATGTTGTTGTGAAGAGGGTGGCGGAGGCAGCCACCGAATGGGGTTTTTTTCTCATCACTGACCATGGCATACCGTCGTCTTTGATCCAACGGTTGCAAAAAGTTGGTCAGGAGTTCTTCCTTCTCCCACAGGAGGAAAAGGAGGCCTATGCGAACGACCCTGCTAGTGGGAAGTTTGATGGATATGGCACTAAAATGACAAAGAACCATGACGAGAAGGTCGAATGGATCGACTATTTCTTCCATCTTACTGCGCCTCCATCAAAGGTCAACTATGAAATCTGGCCTAAGAACCCTCCCTCTTACAGGTATATATCTCTAACTAACAATAAATAATTCATGCATATAAAGCTCAAGATTTGTAACATATTTTTTTTACTTCTTGAAACTAAATTTTCCTAACTAAAACCCTTCTCTTTTTTGTTTTCTTGACTAAAACCCAATGACTAGACTCTAGCTAAGCAAATTTCTTAAGAGTGGTGCTATGCCCACCCATCTTATTTTGATTATCGTGAACCTTGTCCAGTATATATAGAATGTTTTCTCGTTAAAAAAAATTAAACAAAATTACCCAGCAACTCCAAATATCAACAGCAGGCAGGAGCCCCCTCTCCAAAACATTCCTAAAACCGTCACTTCCAACACCCCTAAATCCTCAGCCCAACCGCAGCTTCACTCATAGTTTGGTACTGCTCTGGTTTTCCCTAACATCAGATTCCTTTAAATTCAATATATGGTAAGTATCCAATTGTCCCACAACACCAAATACGATCGGTTTTTAGGGTTTTTCCTCTTTCTTTGTTAAGTTAGAATTCCTAAACTACCACTAATAATACGTGGATGTGGTTTTTGGACCTGTTACTTGTTATATCTATTTAACTTTATGAATTTATTTTGCAAAATATTTCATGCAATTCAATGTATTGACTTTCAAATTGTTGTAAGGTGCCGATTGAATCATAATACTGCTACTTTCATTCTTTTATGCATTAACTATACAACTTATTTTTCCTACCAACACAACAATAAACCTAAAATGGCTTCGGCTATTGCATACTCCAATCCCTAATGCACAAAACAAATTAAGCTATGCTCCGCACAACTTAAACCTACAAAATAGTCTAATATACCTATTCCATCACACCAAAATTTAAAGGGTGTAATTTACCTACAAAATGGTCTAATATATATACCTACATGATTTATGTGCATTAGTTTACAAGTTTATTTAGTTTCCTACCATAACAAACCACAGCATATTATTTAATATTACTATTTTTTTTTAACAGGTACATTAATTTAAATGTAGGTAAACTAGTATAATATTTTAGATCAGTAGGTAAATTAATTTAATCTATATGTAGGTAAATTATAGTATAATATTTTATAGCAATAGGTTATGTTATTAGTATTTTGTATATGTATATTTTACAATTAGAAATATGGTGTATATTTCATGTGGGGCTTGTTGCTCAACATAATTACGGTGAGAAATAACATTTATTGATATGATTCGGTATTGTGGCACAAGTTGTAAGTCCATGGATGCCTATTTGAATCTTAGGTTTTATTTGGATGTTTAAGTTTAGGTGAGTTTTTATTTAGAAAATATGAGTTGCAAGGGGTAAAGTACGGCTACACTACTCAAACTTAATTAAGAAATTTACTTAGTCGGAGCCTAGCTAGTCATTGAATTTACTTATGCAAACATACCCCGCGTGAGTGCTAGTGTAGCCGTAGTAGCTAAATTGGATGTGTTCTCGCCTATGCATTTGAGTTTTATTCCTCTCCCTAACTATAGATTAACTTAGAGTTATTGTTTTTTAATTAGAAAAATGAATTTTATACAACGATGTATATTGGGGGAGGAGGTTTGTGCTGTCTCACAATGTTTATATGACACTATAGGGAAGTGAATGACGAATATAACAAGGAAATGCTAAGAGTGACAGACAAGTTACTGGAGGTGCTTTCAGAAGGTCTAGGGCTGGAAAGCAAGGTTCTGAAATCCCATGTGGGAGGTGAAGAAGTGGAACTGGAAATGAAAATCAACATGTACCCACCATGCCCTCAGCCCCAACTAGCCCTTGGAGTTGAGCCTCACACTGACATGTCAGCCCTAACCCTACTCGTCTCGAACAATGTTCCCGGCCTTCAGCTGTGGAAGGATGACAACTGGGTTGCTGTCGACTACCTGCCAAATGCGGTTTTTGTTCACATTGGTGATCAGATGGAGGTCTTGAGCAATGGCAAGTACAAGAGTGTTCTTCACAGAAGTTTGGTGAATAAGGAACGTACGCGCATGTCGTGGGCCGTGTTCATTGCTCCTCCACATGAGGCTGTGATCGGACCTCTACAGGAGCTCTTGGACGAGCAAAATCCTGCCAAATACTCGACCAAAACGTACGCGGAATACCGAAACCGAAAGTTCAACAAGCTCCCACAGTAGGAGTAAGTTTATTTCCCTTTTCCGTCTTATATTCGAATAATCCCTTCAATGGTGATCATATGTTGTCATCAAGTATAGGTGAGTTGGATTCATTTGCTTTGTCATCGATCTGTATTGTTGTATCATTTGCTCAAGTGCCCATTTCCTCAAGTGTCCATGAATCATATGTGAGTTCTGTTTCAAACTTTAATTATCATTATATTTTATCCAGTTGCTAGATTCAACATACATGCAATGCCTATCACAGAAAGAGTCACCACAAGGGAAACGAAAACCCCTTTAACAACATGCTTTGCATGTTGCGGACAGCTATACACATCATGATAAATTTTGTTGATCTTGACGTTGTTAAAAGGAAAAGACTCCACCTCACATACCTCCTGGCCATGAGGCCACTAAGGATGAGCGTGCTAAGTTTAACATAAAGAAATCAAAAGAAGCAAATATTAGATTTGTTTGAATATTCCTTTCCTCATTAACTGACTTAATAATTACACTTTCATTTGGAGTTTATATAGCAAAGGCTATGTACAATACTTTCTCTAACAAACTTTAAAAACCTAACCAAAATCATATACATGTAACAAATGATTGGTTGCCTAAACTAATGAAATGTCATGACTTGGCATCTTCATCTATACACCCCCTCAAGCTGAGCTTGGAAGAACTAAGAGTTCCAAGAGAAAGCTTGGATTGGAGAAAGAGAAACTTGTTCTTAGACAATGACTTGGTGTGGATATATGCTATTTGGTCCTGGCTGCAAACTTACTAAACTTTAACCAAATTGGCAGGTACCAGCTCCCTTATAAGTAATCAATTTCCACATGTTTGGTTCTTGCATGAAAAACTGGATTTGATGCAAGAGAGATGGCAGAGATGTTGTCATATCAAATGGTAAGTTTAATAGATAAGGAAAAACCAAAATCTTTGAAGACTTTACAAATCCATGTAGCTTCAGTTGCAGTATGAGCCAAGGATCGATATTTAGCCTCAGTAGAAGAATGAGCTACTGTGAGCTGCTTTTTAGTACTCCAGCTAACTAAGTTTGAGCTAAGAAACACATAGAATTCACTTGTGGATCTTCTGTCAAAAGTGCAGCTAGCCCAGTTTGCATAAGAGTGGCTGAGAGAATGAGATGACTTTGTGAAACCAAATACAATGTGAAGAGTAGGGGTGGAATTTTTTCCCGAAAATCCCGAACCGTCCCGATCCCGTCCTGAAATTTGACCGAAAAAATCCCGAACCGAATTTCCCGAAACCTTCGGTACCCGAAACCGAACCCGTCCCGAAAATTTCGGGTTGGGATTCGGCCACAGCTTTGAAAGCTTTCGGTAATCCCGAACCGAACCGATTATTATATATATATTTATTTATTTATTTTTAATTTTTAATTAGAAATTACTTGAACCGTTGGATTTGTTAAAATCAAATCCAACCGTCCATTGAGTTAGGTTAGGTCATTTGTTAGGTGGGTGTTCTCTCTCTCTCAGACTCACTCTTGCTCTCGCTCACAGTCTCTCGGTCTCTCCGCTCTCGCTCACAGTCCCTCTCTCACAAACTCACAGTTAGTCGGAGCGAACCCTCTCGCTGTCTCCTTCCTCTCCAGATGTAGTGTCCTCTCACGCTCAGTCGTGGTCCTCTCCAAACGCTATCCTCTCGCACTTGCTCTCCCGGCTGAAGTCCAGGTTCGTCTTCGTCTTCTTCTTCGTTTGAATCCCACCAGTTTTCTTCTCTCTCTCTCTCTCACAGTCTCACAGTCTCACTCACAGTCCCGCCGCCCGTGCTCTCGTCGCTCCACGCCTCCGTCGAATCCACGCCGACTCACACTCTCACTCAGAGTCCCGCCGCCAATGCTCCCGCCGCTCCACTCCTCCATCGAATCCACGCCGCTCCTCATCCTCCACAACTCACGCAGACGCAGGACAAGAATGAACCAATTGAGTCCTAAAATCCAGGTTAGGGTTTTTTATTTTCACTGGGTTTTGTTCTTTAGCATTTTCGGATATCGAATGCCTCTTTAATGAAGTGTGAACATATTCGGAATTAGGGAATGCCTCTTTAATGGAGCAATTTCGGATATCGAATTCTGAACTATTTGCGTATTTTGTTGAGTTATTGCAAATTGGTTCAACTGATGAACCAAAAATTAACTTGATTATATTAACTTGATTATATTCAATTAACCTGATTATATTCAATTAACTTGATTATATTCTGAGATAAATATGTGTTTGACTTTGATATAATATATGTGTTTATGGATCAGTTTATGGAATGTGTGTGATATATTATGGAATGGATCAGTTAATGGATCAATTAACTTGCTTTAATCTTATATGAATATTATATATATGTTGAAGTGTGTTGTGATATATTATTGTGCATTATCAGGATGGACGGGTCTGGTAGTGGTAGTGGTAGTGGTAGCCAATCACAATCTACTAGTACACCTAGGACCCTGGATTCGAAACAACCATTGTTGTCACAAGGGGTGATGGGGGATCAAGTTGTTGCTCACACTTTCAATCAAAAAAGACTTGATATGAAATGTGTGAAGTGGATAATAAAAGCGGAGATGCCTTTTAGGGTGGTTAATCAATAGGACTTTAAAGATTGGATCCATGACTTGAATCCAAAGTACAAGCTTCCAAATAGGCACAAGGTGGCTGCGGCGGTTTTAGAATTGTATTTTACAGAGAAGGGAAAAATCAAGAGTGTGGTTGATTCATCAACAAGGGGAAGGGGCCGAAGAGGCAAAAAGGAATGAACTTACTTAAGCTTCATTTTGGTTGCATGCACTTTCTTGCTTATAAACTATGTTTTGCTTTTGGTTCGTAACTTAATCTAAATTCATTCGGAAGTTTGGTATGTAAAACTTAACTTATTTCATTTTGGTTGCATGCACTTTTAATTAACTAGTTTGGTAGACAATTGTGAACTTAAGCTTAACTTGTTAGTTGTTGCTTCCTTGGTATGAAAATTGAAACAAATGGTAATGTGAAACTGAAATTGTGATATTGTGAAACTGAAACAGGCAAGCTGCCTGCAATTGTTAACCTTTTTTTTTTCTTCTGAAAAATGGGTGGGTTTACTTGTTCAAGAGCTTAAAATTGTAAAAAGTTTTAAAAGCCCAACATTTTGGGCTTCAAGGCCCAATCCCGAAGTGACCCGAAAATCCCGAAACACTTTTGGGAATCCCGAATTTCGGGATCCCAATAGTTTCGGTTCGGTTTCGGGATATAAAATCCCATCCCGAAATGTTTTGGTTTGGGATTCGGGTTAGGGGTTTCGGTTCGGGATCCCGACCCGAACCACCCCTAGTGAAGAGGTACCCTTATAAAACCTGAGTATCCTTTTGGTTATTTGCATATGTAAATCTGCTGGAGTATGCATGAATTGGCATACTTGATTGACTGCAAAAGAAATATTAGGTCGAGCCCATGCTAGCTACTGTACTCCTCCCACAGTTACTCTGTTGGCTTTTCCAAAGGTATACCACAGTGATCCAGTTTTGAAGTACCAAGAGGTGTACTCCCTCCATTTTTGTCTTCTGTAACAAATCCATAAGATATTTACCCTAATGAAGAAAAAGTCCTTCTTTGGTTCTTTGAACTTCTAGACCCAAGAAATAGTGCAAATGACCTAAATCCTCTACTGGAAACATAGAACTTAATTTCTTGATGAACAAGTTACAAACTGATGAATTTGGTCCACTGACCAATATGTCATCCACATGTACATGAACAATAACAAGAACTGGAGCCTTTAGAACAAATAGGGATGCATTTGAGGATGATTACGTGAAACCAAGAGACTTGAGAGCTTGAAGCAGTTTGTCAAACCATGCCCTTGGGGCCTGTTTAAGTCAATATAAGGACTTTTTGAGTTCGCACACATGGTTTGGAAAGTTGGATCACTAAAACCAAGAGGTTGATGCATAAACACTTCTTCTTTCAAGTCACCATGAAGAAATGCATTACTTATGTCAAGTTGATGCAGGAACCAATTAAATTGCATAGCAAAGGTCAACAAAATTCTTATAGTAACAGGCTTTGCCACATGACTTAAGGTTTCTTGATAGTCCACGCCCTCTTTTGGATGAAATCCCCTAGCAATAAGCCTTGCTTTATATCTATCAATAGTTTCATCAACCTTTTTCTTGATTCAAAACACCCACTTACAACCAACAACATTCTTCATCTCAGAATGAACCAAAATCCAAGTTCTAGTGGGATTAGAAAGCATTAAATTCAGCTTGCATAGCTGATCTCCACTCATCATACTTAGAAGCTTGATTATTGGTTGTTGGTACATAATCAATAGAAGTTGGTAAGGGGTGTTTAATGACAGTGTAAGCTTGAGGCTTAAAAATGCCATTCTTGGATCTGGTAAACCATATGATGGATGTTGTGAACTTGCAAAACTGGAGAAGAGGACTAAAATTGTAAAGGACTAGAGTTTTGTGGTTGTACAAACTCACTAGAAACATGTGAAATTGAGGAAGTATCATTGAAACTAGAGCATGATAGGAGAGGCATTAGAATAAGTACTTGGATTAGCTATGGACTTGGCATCTTGAGACATTTTATGAAATGGAAATGAAGTCTCATCAAATAAGACATGCCTATAGATATAAACTCTGGCAATTGTGATATCCAAGCACCTATATCCTTATGCTGCAAATTGTACCCAAGAAAGACACACTGCTTGCTTTTACCATCAAATTTTGAAGTGACATAAGGTTTTATCCATGGGTAGCAACTACACCCAAAAACCTCTAACCTAGTATAAACTGAGGATATATGAAAAAGTAATTCCCATGGAGACTGAACAAGACAAGAAATTGGCAATCTATTAATCAAATAAAGGGCAGTCGAAACAGCTTCAACCCAATAAGTTTGAGGACATGAGATGCAAGTAACAATGTTCTAGATGCTTCTACAAAATGACTATGTTTCCTTTTTATACATCAATTTTGTTCAGGTATATGTGGGTAACTGAACTGATGAGAAACACCATTCAAACTGAGATAAGATTGAAATGAGGTACTGGTGAATTCACCCATTGAATCTGAACGTATAGATTTTATTTGAGTACCAACAGATTTTTCCACATATGTCTTTAAAGATACAAAAGTAGAACACCTCAGATTTTGTTCTTAAAGGAAAGAACCAGCTATATCTAGTACAATAATCTACTAACAAGTAATATCAAACACCAATCACATAAGTTATAAGGGTAAGTCCCCATATATCACAATATAGTAGTGCTAAGCTTTGAGAAGTACATGAACCAACAAGGTGAAAAGGCAGCTTATGATTTTAGCTATAGCACTATCTGAACAAGAAAATTCAACTGAGGATTTACCTTGCAATGCATGTTTATTACCAGAAATCACTTTTCAAAATATATTGGAAAAGGGATAAGCCAATCTATTGTGCCATATCTTTATTAGAGCTTTAATACCAACAAGTGTTGATGATGAAATTGAAGAAGAGATACCATTGGAATGAGAGCTTTGCAGAGGATAAAACCCATCTCTAACTTGTCCCCACAAAAGTGTGTTCTCTGTAGAACGATACTTGACAATGGATCCATCAGAATCAAGTGTCAATGAACAGTAATTGTCTTTTAGAAATTGAAAGGCATACAACAAATTGTGCTTCATTTGTGGAACATGAAGAACATTTTTCAATTTAAAAGAGGTGGTAGGAGTATGTAATGAAGTAGAACCATATGATTGATGGACAGACATTTACCATCACTTATATAGACTTTGTCTTCATCGGTGTAAGGAGATGGAGAAGAAATGTTGGAGATGTCATTAGTAATGTGTGAAGTTGCTCCAGAGTCAATGAGCCATGAAGGAGAAGGCCATGTCTAATGTTCACATATTGCACAAACCTTTGCTCAAGGAATTTTACTAGAGATTTCTAGATTCATACAATCAAAGCAGTCTATGGCATTATAACTTATATTTCCACAGATCTGGTAAGGAATACAATAACCAGATGAAGAAGAACCACAAGAGTTGTGATGTTGCCACGATTACAACCAAAATTGATCTGAAGCCATAATTATGATTGCCCCAATAGTTGCCTTTATTTCCACAATTGTTGGAGAATCGATTATTCCTGCCATAATTGTCGAAACGAGTTCTGAAGTGGTTGATTTTGAGCAGCAAAGGCATGAGGTGGTGTAGAAAGAAAAGGCGGTGGAGCTTGTGCCGAAAAGGCATGAAAAGGTTCAGCGTTTCCAAATGAGGCAGTTTTCTTCCTTCAAGTCATTGATAGCTCCTTTTATAAAAAAAAAATATATAAAAACAAATCCATGTAATTCATCATGAGATGTTGAAAAGAGACGGAGCATAATTGAATCAATGAATTATTTGAACTCATCAAGGAGTCCATCAAATGTAGCAGCAATAAGATCACAATCTGAAATGGAAACTTCGATTGCAGTATGGGAATAAAAAGTTTCCTTGACTTGTTTTAGATAATCAGACATGGATTGTGAACTTTTTGGATACACTAAAGACGAGAGCGAAGCTGATGGATATAAACATTAAGACCACCAAAACGTTACTCGAGTTTAAGCCACAAATCTCTGGACAAAGAAACATCAACAATGAACGGAATTACTTCCTCAGAAAGCATTGAATTGAACCAAATAAGAAGATTTTGATTCTTCTCATACCAGATCTAAAATGCAGGGTTAAGTGAGCGATCTGGTAGAAATGGGGTTGAACAAGGCTTAGTGTGGTCGATGATTCCAAGTTTGTAGCAACGAAGAATTGGGGCGAAGAGTGCACGCCATGGCAAGTAATTAGATCGCTTGAGTTTGAACGGCACCATGCTGCCAATATTTTGAACCATAAGAGAAGAAAAGTGTATGATTGCGACAAATTAGGGTTCGAAGAGGAAGAATTGTGATTCGAAATTGGGATCGACACAATCAGAGAAGAGGACTCAGAAGGAGACGCCATCACAAATTAAAATCTAGATCAGATAAGAACAACAATCAATTTCTACAAATTTGAGATCAAACTGACAATCAGATATGAGATTGAAGCAAAAGAAATTGGGATCAAAGAACGTCATGAGGCGGTGATGATGGATACCATAAAGAAACCAATGGAAGCAAAGAATAGATTTGTCTAAATATTCCTCTCCTCATTAATTGATGTAATAATTACACTTTCATTTGGAGTATATGTAGCAAAGGCTATGTACAATACTTTCTCTAACAAACTTTAGCAAACCTAACCAAAATGATACACATGTAACAAAATGATTGGCTGCCTAAACTAAAGAAATGTCATGATTTGGCATCTTCATCTTTATAACAAGCACGTTGAGGATGATACGTAAGGATGAGCATCCTATGTGTTGTTTTTTTTCTATCATCTCAATTTTTGCACTCATTGCTTTCTTTCAAGCTTTATCAGTTGTGATGATGACATTACAATACATCACTGAGTGATCTTAGCCTAAGATGGTAGAAAAAAAAGCAAGACTATAGAGCACTAAACTATCCGCTACAAAATTTTCTTCTATGTAGACGTGCCAAAATTCGAATTTCCAAAATAATGAGATTTTTTCTTTAGTATTGTAGTTAATTGTAAGAAATCCCCTGTTGTACTTTGGATCTACAAGAAATTACTCGATCCCATACATTTGTAACGATCGCAATGGTAATCCACACAATACATTTACAAAATAAATCATAAATCTTGACAAAATGAAAAGGAAAATACAAGGAAATTGATATATCATCCGATGATTGTAAAACATGGAATCAACGTCGATCAAGGTTCTGAATTAGAAACTTACAAACATAGGCACGACTTTATCACTTAACCATGTTACCCAACATATAATTATATTTTCGACCAAAAAAAAAAAACATACGATTTTATTGTCTGATATACGTTGCATTGCAATTTGTATGTCTTTTCGATGAGCAACATCAAATTGCACGTTATGTTCTCTTCTAACATACATTGCATTTGTTGGTTTCGTGAAAAGCTAGTAAAAATTGGAGCTCTTAATCGGAGTTGGAATTCTCACCGATGTATTTTTTGAGGCTAACGATTCTACTTCGGTGCACCGTTTTATTCGAAGGCCAAAGGTACAATGCCGCTTTGTGTCTGCATAAAAATGAGAATTAATCCACCCTCAACGTATGATGGGATATCTCCTATATTAAATTTAAAAAAAACATACATTGCATTTGCTCACCTTCATGTACATCTACTGGCAGATGCATATATGGACTAATGCAGGCTATTTGCCTTACATACCATCTTTCAAATGCCTAAGGATTAATCGAATGAAGGATTAATTGAAGCGGTGGCCTGCCGTATAGTACCTAAGCATCGATAGGCAAAGATGTTTAGACCATCTTCAAAGGAGATATCAAATATGCCAAATAGGAAAAGACATTCAATTATTCTCCAATGGATATGCCATATATGATGTGGTATGTGAGTCATTTGACTCCTTGCTTTTTAACTGCCTTTTTTGACAACAAACAAATGAGTCAAATATATTTAATTTAATTTTTTAATGCATATGTCTCATTAACAACCAATAGAATACAAACTAAAACTAATTTTGATTATTTTTTTAATAGTTAATGTAACTCTAGGCCCAATAATTAATAAAATATATATTTTACACATTTAGCACTTGTATTCAATTAACCACATCATCCATCAAATAAAATTTTGACATACTATATTTGACATATCCTTTAAAGATATTAGTGCTTTGCCCTACGTACCATCTTCTTTTCCCATTAAATTGCACGAGCCAATTGTATTGACATTTTCTTTGAACATGAGGTCCAAGTCTGCAACTTGTTTGATTAAATGCCTCAAAGTGGAGGTTGAAGCAAGGCCAAATTAATAATACAAATGCGTTGACTTTGGTTTTTATAATTTTAATTACTACTTTTATTAGCTTATACAAACAAACATTTGGAAACTTTATTCAATATTAAATAGCTTTTTCATCATGTCCCGCAAAAAATATTTATGAATCTGTCACTGAATTTCATTATAAATTTACCTTAAAATTATTTGTGCTTTATATTATTAATTATTCAATAACAAAACAAAATCTCATTCATAAAATATCAGTTAAAAACCTTTCGTCTAGCAAAATAGAAACTAAATGTCACTAAATCAAACAATCATCGACTAAAAACATGTTTTTTCTATTTCATACGTATATATGCCCAGTCCTGATGTAAACCTTGATTCTTTTATTTGATGTGCTAAGTCTTGGCAAGTATGCCTTTGGCTTGCCAAGCTACCTAATTAGCTAGGTCCCCACACACATAATTGAATTAATCAAAGTCCAATTTAACAGCTGTGGAATTTTTTTCCTTCTTTTTTGATAAGAAGCTGCCGAGAGAATATTTATATATGAAGAGTTTGCACATCCGGAAGATTCATTGTCCTTCAATGATTCCGATCTCCATCAAATCCGGGTGACAGCCAAACGAAGTCTAAGTCATTCATTTATTGGCTACCACTTATGCAAATTATCAACATAATTAATTAGTGTAATTCTGAATCCTAATCGGGCAATAATATATTACGGTGTGTTAGAGCATCTCTAAAGGAGACGTCAAATCAAAACATCAAATTTAAATTTGATGGCTAACTTGGCAATTTGACATATTGTCAATATGTTTTCTTCCACCCGGTATGCCAACATTTATTCTTTCATTTATGTTTTTTTTTTAGCAAAAATAATAAAAGTTGGGTTGTTGTCGGTTTAAAAATATTTAAATAATACTAAAATAAGCTAGCATTTAAGATAAGGCAAGTGGAATGCCTTTGGAAATAGCAAAAATCAAATTTGAAGTCAGCTTCAAATTTGACATCTCTTTGTCCATGTCATCTTAGCCTTCTTTTCCATGTCATCTTCGACATCTTAGTTGGAGTAAATGGTACGTCATTTGTTACCGTTATATGCATATGTGACATTTTTGACATCTCCTTTGGAGATGTCTTAAATGAATCTGAAAATTGTTTGTGATTTGTTATCCACTTATTAGGGGTGGGTGCACCCTAGCTGCTCACCCGAGTGCTTAATGAGATTTCAACATGAGCTGATAATGAAGGGTAAGGCTAGGGAGATCTCGTTTGAAGTGCTTTGAAAATTGCTGAAAGTGTTTTTGATAAAAATGTTTTGCGAACCAATCCTTAATAAAATGCAATCCTGCCAAAGCACTCAAGTGCTTCCTACAAGAAGCACATAACTGGTGCTTCTTGCAGGAAGTACTTGAAGTGTTTTTGAAACTCAAAATCATTTTCTCTAAAAACGTCTTCTGTCATTTTAAAAACACTTCCAACAAGCCCGACATAAATTAATTGAGAAGTCCAGCCGGTTGATGGTAGAACTAGTGCATGAAATTCAAAGGTGATGCAGCCGCAGAGCTTGAATATTGCGATTTCTTGACGTTATGAAATTCATGGTTCATGAATCGAGTGCCTCATATTTACTACTTTATGGAGAAAACCTTTATACGCCTGGTTCATGAAATGCGTATTTCATTTGCTATGTTATACGAGTAAAACTTTTCTACGCCGGGTTCATAAAACGAATCTCACATTCACTACATTATAAAAATTAACACTTAGACGATAACTATAAAACACCCATTTCTGCCTAAAACATTTTCTGATTTAACTTGCCAAACTGGACCAAGGCAACCATATAAACACGTTGAATAGTTGCTTTAGTTTTGAATCAAATGTGACAGAGTACTGCAAATTGAACCAAATTAATTAATTAAGGGGCATTTTGATGTAGGCGCCTCATTTTTTTAGTTTCATTCATTAAACATATGTTCCTTTTAAGTATTTGATTAAAGCATTTTTCCTACAATTTTGGTGATTTAATTTCATTTTATTAGAGGTTCAATTTTACCTATAATATTGGTAGTTTGGTACGTTTGGTTACCTATAATATTGATACATTTAATGTTTTTGGTACATTTAGGATGTAAATGTGACAACCCGTCCCTAATTTTACGATTTTATAAATTTTAAAAGAGTGATTTGACGAAATGCCCTAGAGGTGAGATTGTTGACTTTCATTGACCATCTTTTCGTGATGTGTACAAGCTACTATTTTACCATGTTCTCGAAGTACTCGACGATACGAATGCGTAGGCGCAAGCGGAATTGAGTTCGGAGTTGCGATGGAAATTTTACGAAACTACGAATGTGATGGGCGTTTTAGTAGTTTCATATTTACAGGATATTTTATTCTTTCGTCTGGATTGGGCTGTGTGCCATGTGGGGCCCACGCCCCATTTCTCCACCTCTCTCCCGTGTCTCCCAATCCCTAGAATCCTATTTTTTCAACTCTCTACTCATTTGCTGCCACATTATCACTCATTCTCTCATTTCACTCTCTCTCATTTCTCAGCTCCGTCTCTTTCTCGGTAAATCACCATCGAGACACCGGACCACCATTTTTCGATGTCGTCTTCGGCGAGCTCCACCAAGCCACCACCTCGGTTCCTTCTCTCTTTCTTCCTCTTGTTAATTCCCTCTCATTATCTCTCGCGACACTCTATTTGGGAGCAGAGCCCATTTTTGACATCCATCTAGTGAAATTCCAAAGTTTTAACGTACTTGACCACCGGGGCGTCTCGGTTGACTTTAAGGGTTGATCGTTGACTTTTCGTTGACTTTTTATAAAATTTGTCTAAGACCCTTCTTAGCGTATTTTGACACTCTAGTTCCGAATCCATACTTTGTTTTTCCAAATTTAGTCGTTTAAGTTGAGTTTTACTAATGAGTCCCAATATTATGCTTAGATGGGATTACTATCGAAGACTTTGGCTTTCCTAGTTCGAACGGCTTTTTCCTCGCCAGTATCTATGAGTGGGTCTTTTCTTTGATATATACATATATTTGTTTAGTTTCCATATATACATCTAAAAATGAATTTTCTCTATGATTACCGTAGTTAAATTAACATTTATTGAAAATGACATAACGTTGAGAATTAGGAAATCACTATGAATCTTACGGGATGCCTTAATTAAATTTATGGCTATGAATAACATTATATTGACTAGAACTATCGAATCACTGTGGCATGACTATATTTATATTATATGCTCATCGTTTACTGCACCGATGTTAGTACCCGCCCAATCCAGGGCCAGTCTTTCACGTGTATGTTCACATCGCACCGTACGCTCACTTTGGATCCATTGGAGGTGTCAGTCATGTCCTAGATTGCTATAGGCAATTAGGACTCGTATGTGATGCGTCTAGTGCTAGTCTTCACGTGATTGTAGTACTGGAGCGTAAATCATTATTACACTCAGTCATGTTCATGTCAGAATACCTCTGCATGAACTCGTGTGTCAGCATGTGTCGATGAGCACTCGATGTGATTTATTTATTTCTGCGAGATATTGTGATTTCTAAAAGTTATATGCTGATTTATGAATTTATGACGTATTGAAGTCTTGAGATATTGCAGGGTTCAGTAAGTATTTTCATACTAGACGTAGTATGTATATTTTGGAAACTATACTTGTTTTATGGCGAGGGGTTATAACGTTTTCAAAGGGTTTTTATAAAACTTTATTTTTAGGCCCATTCACCCTTGTTTTTCACCTCTCCAGGTATTAGTAGCTGAGCTTTTATGTCGATGAGGATTCTTGGTAAATCTTGGTATTAGTGGTTACCTTCAATGGTATAACTCTCACTCTACTCTACTGTACTTTACTTGTGCTCTGACAACATGTGTGGAATGAGTTCATTCCCACTCACTAGCGCACTTTTAGGTTTAACTTCATTCGCAGTTTCCACATCACTATACTTTATGGCTTCGTCACCCTCCTGGTGTCGGTCAGCACAGTTCGATTCAGAGTTCAGGTGGACATTATGGGTCGGGGTGTGTCATAAATGTACCAAAAATTGGTAAGTTTATTAATTTGAAACGTAGCATAAGTTTTAAATATATTTATAATAACAAAAATAAAAAGTTTCTTTTTTTAAGTGATAATGAGGAATAATTAAATTAATATTTTTAATAGAAAAAGTTATGAATTTAAAATTTCTAGATTGTAGAAAATTAGTTGTCAGCTAGCTTAAGTGGATATGTATTAAATTAATAGAAAAATGCTAAGAAAGCATCTTAATCAAATTTTGTAAAGAGATGTTTAGTCTAAACAAGTTAGAACAAGTTAGAAAAAATGTGGGGAATTCTAATTACTCCATTTAATTAATCACAATGATGTAAATTAGTACCGACTAGACCAACCCTGCTGTATAAAATTTTCTTTTAGAAATTTTTTAATATTATATTATTAAATTAGAGGTCTTTGGTTTAATTATCGTCAAATGCGAATTTGAACCACATTATCAGTAGCTCATTGTAAAGCTAAGCCCACCTCCTCTCCTTTACCATAAATAATATTGTTTCTTCGAAATTTTTTATTATAATCTTGACATTAACACTGGATTTAAAGTTCTTAGCAAATTTAGCCTAATGTTACACAATATAACTTATATGTGGGTTTAAAGATGCACATTTGCAGGTGTAACGTTCATATTATAATGTACGAAAAAGAAACGATGAATTATAATTTATAAAGATATTAAAGTTTTAAATGTGACTTTGTTTACAACATTGGGATGTGAGTCTTCATTCTCTAGTCTTTCCTGTATTACACCATTATGTGTAGCAAATAGCAATATATATACATGGCTAATAAATTATTGAATACTTAGGCAACATGATAGGAGTGAGATACGAAAGGATTAGGGCTACTCTCTTTATTGTTAGTTTGTGTTTGGACAAGCCATACAATATTTACAAAATTAATTTTCTAACGAGATAATCCATTTACGTTATTATAATGGGTCAGGTACAACTAAGTATCAGATTCACTATAAATGCATTATCGTCACATTCATCCGAGTCAAATGTTGCAAATTCTCAACTTTAGACTCTCTTGTTCAATTTCTATATCTCCAAATTTGGTCTCTCCTATCTCAATGAGTGTTTGGGGGACTCAAAGTTTGGATAGCAAGTCTCACTGCCAATTTCTGGGCACCGACCTGAGCTTCGGCCTCTTTTCTATGTCCCCCAACTTGATTATTGACCCTTGGAACGGTCATGTGAGTTTTCCTTTTGTTCAGTCTGGTTCTAAAGAGTTCAATTTTGTGGGCCAAGTCTCTCCAATAGCTGCAAGATGTTAATCCAAAAGAATTGGGCCTAAGGGCCCTCTTATGTACCTAAAGAAAAATGTATTGATTATTATTTTTTTTTTGAGTAAATTATAGTAATGGTCTCTCAATTTTAACTTAATTTGAGCAATAGTCCCTCAACTAAAAATTCATTATTATTGGTCTCTCAACTTATCAAAATGTATAGCTATGGTCATTTTCGTCAACTTCGTTAGAACTTCTACCAAAATGAGTTACGTGTCATGTACATGAGGCTAAATCAAGGGGCAAATATGAAAAATCAAATAAAAAAAATTGTATCAATGGTCCCTCAATTTTAACCCAATTGGAGAATGGTCCCTTAACTTTAACCTTATTGTAGTAATGACCCTTTCAACATAACTTATTTTGATAGAATTATGACGGAGTTGATAAAAATGACTATAACTACACGTTTTGATAAGTTGAGGGACCAATGGTAATGAATTTTTAGTCGATGAGGGACCATTGCTCTAATTTGATTAAAATTAAAGGACCATTGCTACAATTTACTCTTATTTTATTATAGGGTAATTAGATTAAATTTATCTAAACTTCGTAAAAGGAAATTCAAATTTAAGTGCAAATAGTGCAATAATAAATATTAACAAAGAAGACAACACCTATTTCCACCCCCAACACAACCACAAAATAGCAAAGATAGACAACAACACAGTTATACATAAACTTGATTAGTCACAAGATATCAATCAAGTAAGAAGAATCAACTCAGATAGCAGATATTAAGATTATCCAAAACTTATATATTTTGATATCAACCTTAGATTAGTATAACATTATCCAGATCATTTAAGTGACAACGATCAAGGTTCAAAAAGGTTTCAACCACACTATGATTTGGGCCCGAAAACCTTTAACTGGGTAAAAACACTTGGAGATACGAACTTGCTTTTCTAGTATTGGTGCTTTTAGGAGGAGTAATACTAGGAAGATTAAAAAATTTAAATCAAATTTGCAAACTAAATGATGTGGTTGTAGATGATTGGATTATTAATTAAGTATTGATTAACATGCTTATTTCTTATTGGTGACACATCATTTGGTTTGCAATTTGATTTAAAAAATTTAGTCTCCCTAGCATTTCACTTTTGGGAAATCAGACAAGATGCACGCATACATTGTCTTACATTCCATTTTGATACATGAGACTAATTCAATGCCATATCAATCAAACATGCTCAAATCCTAGGTTATACTAAAGGAGTAGCTTGTACCCCTGTGCAGCTTGGATTTCTTCAAAGGGGTTCTAGGTTTAGTCTTCACAACGATGCAGAGTCAGATGACTGTTTTAAGTATGCACGAACCCATACTTGACTAGGTATGCACGGGCCCAGATTTGATTAGGTAAACAACACTAGTCAAGATGCATAAAATGCAGCATTGAAATGCAAATGCATGAACCAAACCTTGTTTAGTGAGAGGGCTCAAAACTTCATCATATTATGATCTTCACTAACAATCTATAGTTCTAGTCCTAATTTGAGCATGGACTGGCAATGAGAAGCATAAGAAGTACATTTTTTTTTATCAAGGGAAGTCAAACCTAACAAAATTCTGGACTTAATAGATGCCCTTCTCCCATTACAAAGTTAGTTGAAATTTTTCTGTTCTAAAATATTAGAATTTGTTGTAAACATTCCTAGTTTAAGTGTGATTGTGTAAATCCTAGATTAGATTTTATTCTAGTTATCATTTCCTATTGTATCTTGTATTCCTTGGGGATGAAGGAATATCTTCTCTCCTTATATTACTATAAATAAAGGCACAATGTAAGAGGGATAACAACACACATATTCTCCTACAATTCTACAAACACATCTCTCTCTCTTCTCCTTGCCGCCGGCCCTCTCTCTCCTTGTCAGATAAAATAGACCACAACAGAATTGAAGTTTTATCTTTTCTTTTGAAATGTGATGTTATGAAAGACTTACATACATAAAAAGACCAAATAAATAGGCCATGAGACTAGGAAGAATAACTAACATAAATGACATTGTAATATTTACGATACAATGCTATACATTTATATTCCAGGATGGAAGAAATAAATTGGTATTGAACTCGCCAATTATGATATTCGAATTTAAGACATCTCATGTACAAGTAAAATAATATCACTACATTGTAAAATTAAGTGACAATTTATAAAATTTATAATTGAGAGAGATTATTGTTAATATGGGATGCCAACCGTCCGCTATGCTCCCTATACATCATACTTGGGCCTTTGCTAATCCATTAACTACAAACATTGCGCACTAAACAACTTGGCCATTCATTTGTATCTACCTAGCATGATGCGTATTATCTCTTAACACCAAATAGAAAATCATCTTGTTCTCAATTATTAAAACAAGATCAAATCAAAGTTTGGTTTAAGTACTTGTCTTATCTCATTTTATTTTTCCCTTTTTTAAGTAATCAACTAGATCTTGACTACATAAAGGGAGAAGAATTAAGTGAAAAAGGCTTGAACCACCACGAAGTACAATGATTGGTACTCCAAAAATCAATAGAAACATGAAAGAACATTAGAGGGAGGCAAAGTATATCTCAAGATACAATTTTGGGAAAAAATAAAAATACACACATTTTTTTGTCCTCAAGTGTGCGAAAGACTAAAAATAATGTGTAAAAATCAGCTTCTAAAGTTTAATATCTACAAACGTTACTTATGCTATCATGTCAAAGAATGAAACAAACCCATTATTGTGGTATAGCAAGTAGTCTTGCAACAATGTGCAGTTTGTAAGAGAAGCTTATGGTAAGAATAACTCCACCGTGTGGAGTAGCCCCAGCGACATGCCCCAAAACAAAGGACAATAGCCCGGCCTACTTGCTCTAGCGTGTGCCAGCCCGAGGGAGAGGCCTGACACGAATTGCCAGCCCGAGAGCCTGAAGGCTTCTTGACGCACAGCTGACGTCGGCCAGACGTCAGCTCCTTTTTTTATTTTTATTTTTCTGTCTAGTGCGTGGGCCTCAAGCGCGCGTAGGGCACGTTGGCAGACAAGATTGCAGGAACTGGGGCCTACAGCGCAGTGAAACAATGTTACCGTTGGGAAGCCACATGGCTTCCCCTAGTCCGTTGGATTTCAACGGTAACAAATTTTGGGCCGTTGGATTTCCAACGGTAAAAAAAAATTAAAAACCTTATTTAATTTCAGCCGTTGGATATGAGATCAACAGTCCACATTATTCGACGTTATAAATTAAAAAAAACATTTTAAAATTGTGAAATGTTACTGTTGTGCCATGTGGCACAATCTGGAGTGTTAAAATTCAATTTTTTTAAATCCAACGGCAGAGATTAATTAGGTGAATCAAAATTTAAAAAAAATGTAAAAAATTAATAAAAATCCAGATTGTGTAGGAACTTCAAGCACAAGCTTGGTATAATGCTAAAAGCAAAAGCAAAAACAAATCATTCACCCGGTGGGAATGTTGGAATATTGTCAAAGATTGTACTAAATTCAGAGTTGTGCCTGTCGGTCAAGAAGTTTTCATGAACAACACCCTTCTACACTTTACACCCGATCATGCCTCGCATGTTGATGAAGATGACGCAGAAGAAGTGCTCGAAGCGCCCCCCTGAACAAGCGTCGAGGTCAACCCGTTATCCAATTAGGCCTCAAGGTAAGAAGGCTTCAAAGAGAAAAGGGAGTGCTTCCAAGAATGATTATGCAAAGTATATGGAAGAACTTACTCGCCAAGGTGAAATGATTTTGGCACGGGAAATGGCGAAATTTGAGGCTAATAAGGCTAGAGAGGAGGCAAAAGCTGTAGCTGTTGAAAGAGCATTTCAAGCTAATGAGAGGGAAAAAAGAGCTACTTAGGCAAGAAAGGGAACATATTAGAGAAGAAAGAATGGCTTAACGAGATCATGAAATTATGAACACGCCTTTAGAAGGGAAGTCTCCAAATTCTAAATATTTTTGGAAGTCAGAGAAAGCAGAAGTGGTGCGAAGGAGGCGTGCAAGATAAGTGAGAGCAAGAGGATATGGTCCTAGCACTACAAGAGAAGATCATCATAGCACCACAAATTGGTTAAGTGATGATGAATATAGTACTTTTTATAATTGGAGCTCATAATTTTCCAATCATTTTTTGTTGTAATTTATTATTTATTGAATAGAGTACTTTATGTTGTTTCCAATTTATTGAATTTAGTACTTTATTTAAAATGATGATGAATAGAGTACTTTTTGGTAATTTATTTCAAATGACATAAACACACGAAATAAAATTACATAAACATACCAAATAATAAAAAACTCACTAAATGAACTAAAAAAAACACACCAAATAAAATTAAATAAACACACCAAATAAAAACTAACACACTAAATGAACTTAAGTATCTTGAGCTTGCTTCAATTCCCATTGTTGCTTTATCAAGTCAATTTGTCGGGCATTGTGCATATATGGCCTTTGAAGTGCAGTATATCGTTGAATGATCAATTCATTGTACCGCCCATCCCTTTCTAATGGCTCATGTTGCACGGGTTCTTCGGTGGCGTCATAAGCACAATATATACGTGTTCTTGAATTGTTCATCGTGTCTGGCTCATATTCATCAACGGCTTCATAATCATACTTATCTTCCACAATCATGTTGTGAAGAATGATGGATCAAAGCGACTCTACATCAAACATTCTCGCAGCACCCCTGACAATCGCCCAGCGAGCTTGGAGGATACCAAAACAACGCTCCACATCCTTCCTGCACCCCTCTTGATAGCTTGCAAAATGTTTTTCCTTTGCACTTCATGAATGTGGCACTGTTTTGACAAATGATGACCACCTTGGGTAAATGCCGTCTGCTAGGTAGTATGGCCCGTCGTACATATGTCTGTTGATGCAGTATGTGACTTTTGGTGCCTTTCCTTGCAGGACATCGTTGAACACTAGTGATTGGGCAAGGACGTTTAGGTCATTTTGAGCTCCCAAAACCTTGAAAAATGCGTGCCAAATCCATGTATCAAAAGATGCCACCACCTCCAAAATGATACTTTTTGTTCATTTTTTGTCCCCATAAGCGCATTGCCATGCACTTGGACAATTTTTCCACGTTCAGTACATACAATCGATGCTTCCAATCATCCCAGGAAAACCTCGCATCTCGGCCTTCTTCAGAAGCCTTTGCAAGTCCATGTTAGTAGGTTTTTGGAGGTACTCTGCAGTGTAGATAGATTGGATTGCTCTGCAAAACCTCATCAGGGACTCAAGAATGGTTGATTTCTCCATCCTTGCTATCTCATCCACTTGGTCTGCAGATGCTCCATATGCAAGCATCCGCATCGCAACAGTAATTTTTTGCTCAGGAAGGAGACCCATAACACCAAAAGCATCATTATTTTGCACAAAGTAAGAATCATGGTTGCACACATCAATTATGATTTTGTTAAACAAATGTCATTCCATTCTAAAACGATGTCTGAAGTACGTATCAGGGAATGGATTGTTACAAACAAAATAATTGTCCAAGAGCTCCACACCTCGTCGTTGCTTGTTTCTATCAAGGTTTCTGAAATGGCTGGGCTTGGAGATCGGAGCCATAGCTTGGATGACTTGATGGGAATGTGAGGCTCTAGCCATTCTTGCTTCATCATCTCTCCTTCTACACTCTTCATCCTCTTCCATCTCATTTTGGGCCACTTGGAGATTGAACATTCATTCAGATTGGTTAAACAATTCTTCCTCTTACTGATAGATTTCCCACATCATCCTTGAAGAAGAATACATTGTAAGAAGGAAGCAGAAACTATGAATAATGATACAGATTTTGATTTTGGTGAAGAAGGAAGCATAAACTATGAAAAATGATAGAGATCTTGAGAAAATTGGTGTGAGATTTCAAATGATGGATGATGGATTATATGGAGAATCCAAAAAGGATTAGGTTGTAGATAGTGCCACGTGGCATGCCGTTATTCGTTAAAAATCTGATCGAAATCTATCCTCAAAGATTCTGAAAAGGTAACGACATGTGGCACGACAACATTGGATAAAAATCTTATTGAAATCCATCACCAATAATTATCTTTTCGGATAATGACATGTGGCACAACAAGAACGATTTAAAATCTTATCGAAATCTATCCTCAAAGATTCTAAAAAGGTAACGACATGTGGCACAACGACATTGGATAAAAATCTTATCGAAATCCATCACCAATAATTGTCTTTTTGGATAATGACACGTGGGCGCAACGAGGACGATTAAAAATCTTATTCGAAATTACAAATAAAATTATTTTGTATTATTTAAAAAAAATAATATTTTATTGCCTATTGCCAAGGCCATTCAAGTGCAACGGTGGAGATGCAAAAGACAGTTACTGTTTATTAAGGGCAGTTATTGTTCACTGTGTGAATTAAATAGTGAATAACCTGGGGAGTTTCCCATGGTGGAGTTGCTCTAATGGATGACTAGTATCCCCAACATATCTCTTGACATGCGGCATGACTCAAAAACAAGTGGCACCACCAACTCTTTCAAGATAGGGAATCTATACTAGCTAGCTAGAGTTGCATAAATGGAGGACAATACATTCAAACCCCTATCATAAGTCATTTCACTTTCCGATCTAATCAATCTTGCACATGGAATTGTATTATATAATCGATAGAAACTAAGTTAACTAACATTAAAGTATGCGAGAGAGTAAGAATAAAAAGTTGCATTTCTTTTTTAAACAGGGTGAATTTTTTCTTTAACAATTGTAAATAGTGACATTGAATCAACCAAATACATTTGAAAAAAGTTTGAATAAGGAAAGTTTCACACGCTCTTTTTGTTTTGTACACATCTCTGTTTAATTCTGGTTGTTAATGCTGTATGAATAATCAATGACCATAAATAAATAAGATTGTGTGAGAAGCTAAAACAAAAGAAGTATGAAAATCACTCCTCTTGAAAAACTTCAAGTGTGTTTATCCGTATTATAAAGTTTGTGTGAATAAGATTGTATCCTATATGGAGTTTTTTATTTATTTTTTATAAAAATAATTTAAATTACCAAATTTATGGAAAAAGATATATTTTTAACAAACAATATGATTTACACTAAGGGATCAGGGGTGAGCTAAGCCTTACAATGGACTAGCAATAATGTGGTTCAAATTCGCATTTGGCAAGAATCGGGAGACTTTGGATGCGGTCCTTAGTTATGAATATTCTTTGATTGAAACCTTGTTGGTTTTTAATTTTTGATCGAGGTCCTTGAAATTAATGTGATAATTTATTTCTATGTACGTTACTATATTTTTTTAATTAAAAATTAAAAAATTTAGTTGTTTATATAAATGAAATTTTAAATAAAAAAACCATAATTTGTGGGATTAAAAATATTAAACTATAAATATACTATTGTGTGTGTGTATATATATATATATAAACATGGGTACATTCATCAAAATTAACCAAAAATGTATTGTATCAAAACATGGGTGACACACCCCGACCTAGATCGAGGCATGGTTGCGTCACTCTCACGTGACAGCCAGCATGCCTCGATCTAGGTCGGGGTTTCCAGGTGCCGAAGCCAGCACAGCTCGATTCGGGGTCCTAGTGGACATTCTAGGTCAGGGTGTGTCAATGGGCACATTCTTCAAAATCACAAAAAAAAAGAAGATATTAGGCTTAATAACATTAGTAAATTTCTTCGATTAAACTTGACATGGATACATTTTAAAATCAAAGAAAAAAGAATGTACCCATATAAGTTTAAAAATGGATTAGAAAAAAATTGAATAGATTTTATATAAAAAAAGGGTACATTTTACATATAACAAATTGGTATATTTAAGAATGAGTACATTTTAAGATTAAAAAGTTTTACATGAATGGGTACATTTAGCAAAATAAAAAGTACAAATACAAAAAAATATATGGGTACAAATACAAATAAACTTTAAAAAAATATGGGCTCAAAAAGAAATTAATATATGGGTACAAATTAAAATGGAAAAGAAAATTGGTACAAGTTAAAAAAGAATTACAAATTAAAAATGGGTACAAACTAAAACTAAAAATATGTAATAAAAAATTTAGTCATAAATATAAATATACTAATTGTAACATTTTTAACATTAAATGAATATATTTAGAAAAAAAATATATTTTATTATTGAAATAATTAATGATGTTATTAATACCCAATGACCTTGATCAAAAATTGAAAAGGAATAAGATTTTAATCAATGGAGCAGTAAAATGAAGGATGAGAATATAATTTCTCTTATTTTTAATTAAACTATCAATATCTCTTTAAACCTAAATGTTTTTTTTTGTCGAAGGAAAATGAAATGTTGTTTTATATGGAAAGAGATCCTCGCCGGATCCTTTTCCTAGGGATCCCGTGATCGTGATCGTTCATCGTATATCGTGCGGTTAGTTTTCGTCATGTACTATTTATATTTAATTTTAAATTTTAAATTTTGAAATGATTCATGACCGCACGATGTACGATGGACGGTCACGATTACGAGATCTGTAGGAAAAAGATCCGGCGATGATCCTTTTCCGTTTTATATGAAGTTATAGGGTTTTAGCTAGAATAAAAAAATAGGATAATGATTACATGATGGTAAGGGTTTGATTATTGAGTATGAGTTTATTGATAAATTTTATTTTTATTGTCCATTTCATCCTATATTTGATGATAATGATCCAATAGGGTAAAAAGACAATTCATATTTAAAGTTTATTTGGGTATACAATGAAGTTATATGGTTTCAAATAGTGTTTAAAATATCGACATCATGGATGAAGTGGAAGAGCGCAAACTCTGTTGGGTAAGTTTATTTTACACTGTCGATCCTAAGCCCAGATAAAGGATGAAGGGGAGGGTGTTAAGCAGTTGACAGCCGACAGTCCGTTGTTACGCCAAATCCTTATGATAATGAATCCTAAACGAAATTGCGCTAAAGTTAGGTCGTGACTCGTAAGTGGCGCGCTGTGTGGCCCAAACACAGTGATAAGTGAGTAAGGGCCGCTATATCTCCATCGGCACCCGAATACAATGTTAAACGAGCAAGGGGGCCATAGAAACTTCTTTTTGAATGACTCAACTCAAAGTTGTTTGGAAGCATCTGCTCGCATTTACTTTACTCAGGACACACAAAAGAAGTACTTTGACCTTACTAGGCGAGGGAGGGCAAAGAAGTTAGGATAGGAAGGTAGGGTTCAAGAGAGTAGAATGTGTTTAGGAACGTGGAATATAGGAACCTTAACAAGAAAATAATGGAAGTAGTGGAAGTTATGGCTAGGAGAAGGATAAGTATTATGTGCCTCAAAGAAACTAAGTGGGTTGGTGCCAAGGCAAAGGATCTCGAAAACTCAGGTTTTAAGCTTTGGTATGCGGGCCTAAATAGAACGAGAAATGATGTTGTCATCATCTAGGGGTGGCAATTTAACCCATCAAATATGATCCCCTCAAGTAACCGATCCAAACGATTTGGTTTTGAGCATTAAATTTTGGGTATTTTACAGTTACAGATAACCGTAGGGTAAAATTTTCGGTTTCGGGTTTGATTATGGTTATTAGGGTATCCGCCCTGAACCATACTTGAAACCGAACCATTTCATTTATTAATAAAAATATAAATATTTATTATATGGAAAGGACTTGTTGATAATCATGCATTATTAAATATGAAAATTAATTATTTACTTTTAGATCATTAATATGTATAAATTATATGTTTTTAATTTTCAAGAGTGTAAATGTTTTCTTGGTAATATAAATGTTAAAAAAAACTTGTTAGATATCGTTTTTATTTTCAATAATGTATCAATTGTATTAATAATAGCAATTTATTTAATATCGTTTTTATTTAAAAATTGTTTAATTAATAATATAAATATATAAATATCATAATCGGGAAAACCGCTTCCCAATGAAAAAATCGTCACCCGACGGGTTTGGTTACAGGGAAAACGCGTTCCGGATTCTACAATTTAGGGTTCAGAGAAAATAAACTTGTTCGGGTATATGGATGGCATATCCAAACCCAATCCACCTTGTTGCCATCCCTAGCATCATCGTGGACAAGACCCTAACACAAGATGTTGTAGATGTTAAGATGGTCGGGGATAGAATTACGGCAATCAAGATTGTGATAGACAAGAACTCATCAATGTGATTTGTGTGTTTGCACCTCAAATTGGATTGGATATGAGTTTGAAGGAGAAATTTTGAGAAGATCTTGAAAATTTGATTCAAGAAATTTCTCAGACAGAGAAGTTATTCATATGAGGAGATTTAAATGGACATATGGGTAAGGAGACAGGCAACTACGAAGATTTTCATGGCGGCCATGGTTTTGGAGAGAGAAATGATGATGGGGAAGTCATCTTGGAGCCAACACCTTCTTTAAGAAGAGAGAAGAGCATGTGATCACCTACAAGAGCGGGTAATAAAACACATAAATAAATTTCCTTTAATGAGAAAGTGTAACTTGTAAGGGTTAGTTTGGCTAACCAACATCACTTATTGGTGATGGGTGTACATATCAACAGAGATAGAAGAAAGAACAAGACCTTGAAGTGTCGAAGGACTAGATGATGGAATCTAAAAGGAGAAAAACAAGGTCTTTTCAAAGAGAAAGTTCTCACCCAATGGATTTGTGATACAGAGGGGACACTAGCCAAATATGGATTCCATGACTCATTGTATTCGAAAAGTGGCAAAATGGGTGTTAGGGGATTTCAAGGGTTTCGCTCCACATAAAAAGAATCTTGGTGGTGGAAATAGGAGGTACAGAAAAAAGTTAAGGGTAAGAAAGAATGTTGTAAAGCCTTATACAAGGATAGAACTGACGAAAACTGTGAAAGGTATAAAATAGAGAAGAATGAGGCGAAGCAAGGCGTGAGAGAAACGAAACTAGCGGCTTTTGACGATAAGTATAAGCGATCAGATACCAAAGAATGAGAGTTAGATATCTATAAATTAGCTAGAGCTAGGGAAAGGAAGACAAGAGACTTGAACCAAGTAAGGTGCATCAAGGATGAGAATGGAAATGTTCTAGCTACAGAGAACGCGATTAAAGATAGATGGATAGGGTATTTTCATAATCTTTTCAATGAAGGACAAAAAAAGAAGTGCTTCTTTGGGAGAATTGAGTAACTTAGAAGAGTGTAGAAATTACTCCTTCTACTTCCGAATCTAGAAAGAAGAAGTGGTTGTAGTTTTGAAAAAGATGAAGTATAAAAAATCAGTAGGCCCAGATGATACACCGATCAAAGTGTGGAATGTCTTGGGATAGGCGCGTATAACATGGCTCACAAACCTTTTCAATAAGATTTTGAAAACGAATAAGATACCAAATGAGTAATGAAAAAGTACTTTGGTGCCTATCTACAAGAATAAGGGCGACTTACAAAATTGCATGAACTATAGGGGTATTAAGTTAATAAGTTATAAAATGAATCTCTAGGAGAGAGCAATTGAGCATAGACTAAGGGAAAAGACATGGGCCTCAGACAATCAATTCGGGTTTATGCCAGGGCGCTCAACCATGGTGGCAATCTATCTATTATGAAGATCAATGGAAAGATATAGAGATATGAAAAAGGATTTACACATGGTCTTTTATAGATTTGAAAAAAGTGTATGTCCAAGCTATAAAGGATATGTATGATGGAGAAATGACTGCTGTAAGAACTCATGAAGAACAAACCGAAAGCTTTCCCATAATTGTGAGGCTACATCAAGGCTCATCTTTAAGTCCTTACCTTTTTTGCATTGGTAGTCCTTACCTATTTGCATTCGTAATGGATGAGTCGACATGACATATCCAAGATGATATTCCTTGATGTATGCTTTTCGTAGACGACATAGTGTTGATAGATGAAACTCAGGATGGAGTAAATGCGAAGCTTAACCTTTGGCGGGAAGTGTTGGAATCTAAAGGTCTTCGCCTAAATAGGTCAAAGACAGAGTATATCGAGTGTTAATTCAGTGGGAACGAAGGTTTAAATGAGTTAGGGTGAGGATTGAAGATCAAGAAGTACTAAAGAACGAACGCTTTCGCTATCTTGGATCTATCTTGCAAAAGAACGGAGAATTGGATGAAGACAATTGGATGAAGACCTCAATCATAGAATACAAGCTGGATGGATGAAGTGGAAGAGTGCATCAGGTGTGTTGGGGCTGTTGTATGCCACTAAAGCTGAAGGAAAATTTTTATAGGACAATAATAAGGCCAACAATGCTTATGGCACATAATGTTGAGGTAGTGAAGCATCAATAAGTACACAAAATGAGTGTAGCAGAGATGAGAATGCTTCGTTGGATGTGTGGGCACACGAGAAATGACAAGATTAGGAACGAGGATATCTGAGGCAAATTAGGAGTAGCTGAAATTGAAGGTAAGATGAGAGAAAATCGGTTAAGGTGGTTTGGACATGTGAAACGAGGACCTACAAACGCTTCGGTTAGAAGATGTGATTACAAGACAGAGGCTCAAGATCAAATGGGTAGAGGAAGACTTGGAAAGAGACTCTAAGAAAAGACTTGGACTACTTGAATTTAACAGAAGACATGGCGCAAAAACGAGCGCAGTGGCATTTTAGGATTTATATAGCCGACCCCACTTAGTGGATAATGCTTTGTTGTTGTTGTATCGACAAATATATTGAGTATCAATATCGATATAGGTTACTTTCGATGGAATCATGGAATTTAAAATGAAACTTTAGGGATTGTCAAACATTGGTTTGGACAAAATATAAGAGTGTTTCCAATATTTAACAGATGTGTCAGTAATATCGACGATATCTGTCGATTTTAGCCTAAACTTAGTTTATCCGATATGAGGTGAAGTTTAGACTTCACCTCCATATCTTTCTCTTATTTTTTGGATAATTCATGAAAATATCAACTGTATCAAAGAAATTTTAAACACGGTTTCAAGTAAAATTTCCCTGCACTCTCTTAACAAACTAGCCTAATTCAAAGTTGCATATAAGTTTAAAGTTAAATTTACCTTTATCTACTGTAATTTTATCAAAATTATTACCTCAAGTGTAGTGTGATATATCCTTCTTTTTGTCAGGTAATATATCCTTCTCAATAGCTTTTTATTCGGGTTGGGCATTAAAAGAAAAAAAACCAACTGAACCGCACCAGCGGCTTTGGTTTTTTTTTTTTTTAATTTTTGGTGGTTAAACCGAACCACACTGACCTTAATCGATTTGGCAAGTAGTTCCCAAAATTCTTAAGGATGCAGTTAGCCGAACTGTCCCGCATATATTTATTTTATTTTTTAGTCATAACTAATATGTGTGTAATATAAACAGTTAATTATTTACGAGTTACCATGTATCCACCCCATGAAAACAAAACTTGATTAGTTTAAGAGTCCCTTTTTCTTTCATTCAAAAAGCAAACAACAAAAAGGAAAGGCAACCTTTTTGTGCCTAAAAAGCTGAGGGGAATGAAATTATGAGAGGCATTTTAATGCCTTTTGTGATTATTAAATGCAGGGGAGAGAGTTGACCTAAAACAAATGCAGAGGATATATTACCTGACTTAATGTCATCCACCATTGATGATCTCCTTAGACTTAATGCCATGAATTCTCCTAAAATTAACAAACCACCATCAGCCTTAAACACCCACCACCACTAGACTCAAACACTTTACCACCACCGCCATCTCTACAAGCTGCCCATGACCAAAATTGCCTTTTGGCGCTGCGTTATGCTGGAGCATTCAATGAAATTGAATATGGAACTCGAAACATTAATGGGGTGAGCGTTTCAGGTATTGTTCTTAATCCCCTTAACTCACCTTTTTCTTTGGATCATGGTGTGGTTGGAGTTCTACCCCTCTACTTTGAATCATGTGACTACCTCGGTGAGTGAAGTATCTATTCCCATGCATTGTCCTAATCACCATCCTGTTGGTCATTGCACGACTTCCTCTGTGGAAACCATGACCAATGCAAAATTCAAAGGGTCTATGACTAGTCCTCTCCAAGTTGTACATAACATTGGGACCTCTAACAATTTGGGGAATCCATCCTTGTTGAATCAGGTGGGTAAGCCACCTTCCTACTCCTTTGCTGGTAGGAACTCATTGCCTTGCAATAATAGCCCTCTGCAGCTGAGGTACTACCAACCTAGTACTGAAGGGACACGTAAGGTAGTCACTCTACCTATCTCTATTGTCGTTGATGGGGCGAAAGAGTGGGATAATTGTTTAGTTGGCTATTTTCTTGATAAAAAATTGCCTTTTATTGCGGTTAATACTATTGCCCATAAAATTTGGCGAAATGTTGGATTAATTGATGTTTTAGCTAATGATAAGGGTTTTTATTTTTTAAAATTCAACAATACTTTGGAGTGCTCTAAAGTTTTGGAGGATGGCCCCTGGCACTTTGTTGGCAAGCTCATTATTTTGCGCAAGTGGCAGCCCAAGATGTTGCTTACCAAGGAAACTCATTCTAGAGTACCTGTTTGGGTTAAGTTCTATAATATTCCCCTTGATTATTGGAGCTCTAAGGGCCTTAGTCATATCATTAGTGCAATTGGGAAACCACTCTTTGACGACTCTTTAACGGAATAAAAAAAGGAATTTCTTTTGCGAGAATTTATGTGGAGCTTGATGCGAATGATGAGTTGATCGACTCATTTGATCTCAATATGTTTCCATTGGATAGTTCTGGTGATGCAATTATTGTTACCGTTGGATAGTTCTGGTGATGCAATTATTGTGGAAATTCTAGTTGAGTATGAATGAAGGCCTAAAATTTGCTCCAAGTGCAAGGTGTTTGGGCATTCGGATTCTTTGTGCCCGCACAACAGTTCCCCTACTTAACTAACTAAAGTAGTGGTCAAGGACTCTGTGAAAAATGCTCTGGCATGGGTTCCTGTCGGTATAGATTTATTTAATGGCATTACTCCCTAATTTCCTTTTGTTTCTTCTGGTCCCAATTTCGTTACAGAAAAGACTCCTTCCATAAGGATTGAACTGGTCATTGAGTTGCATACTAGTATTTCTCCAACCTAAACCATTGGAACTGATATCCATCATCAGCATTCCCTTAACCCCAATAGCCCTATTTCACCCTTCACTAGTTATCACTACCAGTAATGCTTTTCATGCGTTGGCTGAAGATGATGGTTTATCTGATCAAGAGTTTGCTAATACTGCAACCCTTGACGTATCTCTTTGGCCTAAAATACTAAAAGGGAAAAATATTGATGGGGTTCCTATGCCTAAAATTCAATCTTATGCCATGAAGTCGAAGAGTAAGAAGCGTGGCAAGAATGGGAAATCTTCTAATGCCCAAGTGTCTTCTACCTCTCCATTTCTTAATGATTAATATTGCATGTTGGGATATTCGGGGCCTCAATTCTAGTCCTAAGCAATTTGAGGTCAATAAGCTTATTTCTTGTCACAAGTTAGACTTGTTGTGCTTGGTTGAAACTAAAGTGAGAGATATTAATTTTTCTGTTGTGTCGTAGTTTATGTTTGGTGATTGGACTTGTCGTGCTTGCTTGGAACCCAACTATTCTTAAAGTTTCTGTAATTTCCTCCTCTGATCAGGTTATTCACTACAATATGAATATTGTAGATATGAAACTGGACCTCTTTGCTTCTTTTGTTTATGGATCCAATGATGATATTGCTCGTAGGGATCTCTGGTCTAATTTGGTTGCTCAATCCATAATGGTTTCTAATATTCCTTGGACTATTTTGGGAGACTTTAACGTGACTCGGTTTACAAATGAGGCTGTGGGGGGAGTGCAAAGGATTTCTTCTGCTATGAACGAGTTTGACTTGTTCATCAATAATGCCAATCTTGTTGATCTTGTTTTCACTGGTGTTCAGTTCACTTGGTGTAATAAGAGAGACAATGAGAGCATTGCTAAAAAGCTCGATAGAGTTATTGTTAATGAAACGTGGCTCTTCCAATATCCTAATAGCTACACTGAGTTCCTTCCTCCGCGCATTTTTTATCATGATTGTGCTTTAGTTCGTCTGGGCCTTAATTCTAGGGTTTGACTTGTTCCTTTCAAGTTCTTCAACTTCCTTGCTGACCTGGAGAACTTCCTCAGCATTGTTCATGATGCTTGGCACTCTAGTGTTCGTGGTACCTTCCAGTACCAGGTTTGCTATAAATTGAAAATGGTTAAGCAGAAATTAAACACCTGAATCACTATCATGTCCAAGATGTTACCATTAAGGCTAGAAAGGCCAAGCATGCTCTGAATTGCTGCCAGCGTGATCTTGATGCTAATGTTTTTTATCTTCAGTTGAGGGAGCAAGAGAAACTTTTTCTTAAATCATACTCTGATGCGATTCTTGTTGAAGAAAGTTTCTTTAGACAGAAAGCTTGTGTACAATGGCTTAAATCTGGGGACAGAAACTCGTCCTACCTCTTCAAGGTCATAACTAAGAGGAGGAACATAAACAATATTGTTTCTATTTCAAAAAGTGACGGTACCATTGCTACTAGTGACTGCGACATAAAAAATGAAGCAACCACCTTTTTTAAATCCTTGTTGGGTTAGTCCATTAAGGGTAATCATCGTCGGTTACAGGTTCTCAATAATCTTATCAAGAATCCGCTCTCTTGTGAAATGGTGAATCCCTTATGTTGTGAGGTTACTAAAGATGAAATAAAAGATGTGTGCTTCTCTATGAATCCCAACAAGGCTCCTGGTCCTAATGGTTTTAATGGAATGTTGTTTAGAAAAGTTTGGCCTGTGATTGATGGAGACATTATACGTGCTGTTCAAGATTTTTTTTTCTTCCAGAAAGCTTCTCAAGGAGTTCAACACAACCATCATCACTTTAGTGCCCAAAGTCCCCAACCCATCTACCATGGGTGATTTCAGGCCTATTTCTTGTTGCAATACTATGTACAAGATCATATCCAAGGTTTTTGCTAATTGGCTCAAATCTATTCTTCCTCATATTATCAGCAAGTCCCAAACAACTTTTGTTCATGGTAGGAGGATCATAGACAATATTTGTTTAGTCCAAGAGTTACTTAGAAACTATCACAGGGATAAAGGGTTTCCTAGGTGTGCTCTCAAAGTTCATCTTATGAAAGCTTATGATATGGTTGAATGATACTTCATCCTTAACACCTTGGCAGCGTTCAACTTCCCTCTTGTCATGATTAATTGGATCCATAGCTGCATCTCGTCCCCCAAATTTTCCATTTCTATGAATGGTGAATTGACGAGAGTTCTTTGCTAGTAAGAGAGGTTTGAGACAAGGGGATCCTTTGTCCTTTTCGTTATTGCTATAGAGGTGCTTTCTTATTAATTACCTCTAATATAAATGCTAGCCCTTATTTCAGATACCACTGGCGATGTGAGGCAGTCTAGTTTGCTCATATTTGTTTTACTGATGACTTCTTTATGTTTTGTGGAGGAGATTATCATTCAACTAAGATCTTGAATGACTCTTTATGCAGCTTTAATTCTTTGTCTGGTCTTAAGGCCAACCCAACTAAAAGCTCCATTTTTCTTGCGGGTGTGGATGAAGATGAGCATTCTAGAATTATGCTTCTTTTCAATTTTGCCATAGGAATGTTGCCTATTCGCTATCTTGGTGTGCCTTTCATTTCAACAAAGCTTAATTTGCATGATTGCACCATTCTTATCAAGCGCGTTGAGGCTAAAATTAGAGCTTGGGAGAACAATGTCCTCTCTTTTGCCAGTCGTTTACAACTTGTTCAATCTAATCTCTGTAGTATGCAAGTTTTTTGGGCATCACACCTCATGCTCCCTAAGAAAATTCTTCGCGATATTGAGCAAAGGGTCCGAAAATTCTTATGGTCTGGTAAGCTTTCTGGTCATTGTGTTGCTAAAGTTGCTTGGGATGATGTGTGTCTTCCTAAATATGATGGAGGACTTGGGATTAAAAAATTTATTGACTGAAATAAAGCGCTTATGGTTAGACACATCTGGAACTTGCTCACCGATGAAGACAATATTTGGCCTGTCTGGGCTAGAATCTATCTTTTGAGAAATATGAACATTTGGCATATTAAGATCCCCCAAAACTGCTCGTGGAATTGGAGAAAGCTTCTCCGATTGAGAGATTATGTTCGGCTCTTCTTTTTCCAAAAAATTGGAGACGGTAGGGGAACATCTCTTTGGTATGATAATTGGCATCCTTTAGGTCCTCTTGTTATCAATTGGGGTAACCATATTATTGTTGAGTCCAGGCTTCCAAAAACTACTTTGGTTTGCAATATTTGGAATGATTCTAATTGGTGCTGGCCTAATAATTCTTCTCATGAGTTGTTGGAAATTCAAATTTCTATGTCTAATATTGTGCCACATTGTAGCATGGGTGATATGATTCGATGGACTCCTTCATTGTCTGGCATCTACTCTGCTGCTTCTGCTTGGGATAAGTTTCGGCCATCCAAACCTATAGTTGGTTGGTCTAAGCTTGTTTGGTAGAATCAAAATATTCCCAAGATGAGCTTCATTCTTTGGTTGGCTATTAAATGCAAGCTTTCTACTATGGATATAATTTTAACTTTTGCTCCGTCAGTTTCTGTCACTTATGTACTTTGCTCTAGTGCTACGGAGTCCCATTGCCACCTCTTCTTTAAGTGTCATTTTACCGATGGTATTTGGTCTTCGATGCTATTCAAGTGTGGTGTCCCTTGGCCTCTTTTTGTCATGTGGGCTACTAGCTGTTGCAAGGGAAAATCTCTATCTTCGATAGTTTTGAAGTTAAGTCTTGTTTTTACAGTGTATTATGTTTGGAGGGAGCTGAACAACCGTAGATTCAAGAACTCAAGTCAACCCATTGCGGTGGTTCTCAACTCAATTAAGTCCACCATTAGACTTTGATTGAGTTCTTTGAAAATCACCCATTCCATTGCTAATGACTCTACTTTACGGGAATGGAATGTAACTATGAATAGTTAGTGTTTTTTTTTGCTGCTTTGATGCCGCGTTGTTAGCTTTGTTGTCTGTTTTTCTTTTAGCTGCAGCTCTTTGTTGCGTGTTTGTATTTTCAACTACTCTTTGCTGCTTGTATTCTATTTTTCTCATCAATATATTTTATTTACCAAAAAAAAAAAACACAGAGGAGAGAGATGAAAGCCACACCTTCAAGGGAGAGCATTTGGCTCTCCCATTTGGAAAATATAGCAATATGCTCTCCTATTTTGGGAGATAGAAGCAGACGTAATCTGTGACTAAAACATGGGGCATCATTTGGAGAAGGTAGCAAATGCTCTTTAGTGCTCTCCTTAGGCTGCATCATTTGTGTTTTCCTTTGAGCAATCACTCATATTGGTGTTACGTTCTGTAGCTTTTGGGAAAGGAATTTATTATGTATTTTCGTTTTCACAGAAACTGAAAACCAATCCAAACCAACCTAGCCACTGTCGGTTTACAATTTTGACCCAATCAACTAGGTTGGTTTGATTTCGGTTTAGGCCCAAAACCGACCCAAACCAAGCCACGCCCACCCCTACTTTTTATGGTATTATTTTTTTTTTTTGGCCAAGTTTTATGGTGTTATTTTTAATTTTCATCTTTTTTGGTCAAAATCCGAAAAGAAAGGTCACATTATGAATGTGTATACTTGTCTACTTATTATTTATTCAACATTTCTTTTGAACAAGCATTATTCAAACTTTAAAAAAGTTATCTGCACTACTTTTAAATTCATTTTCTATATATTTCTATATATTTAGACGGTTAATAATAACTCTGGACTCTTAACTGCAAAACTATTCTCTTTTCAATAAAAAAACCTTTCTTCTTACCCCATATATAATTTTTTTTAAAGTATTCTTTTACCACACAACTACAAAAAGGTAATGCGGAGATCAAATTTTTTAAACTAAATTTATAAATTAAATGATGTGGTTGTGAATGATTAATTATCTTTTAAGTACATATTAATGTGTTTGTTCTTTATAGATAATACGTTATCTAATTTACAAATATAATTTAAAAATTTAGTATTTATAACATTATTTACTAGCAAAAACAAAACACGTATCAAATGTCACAATTCTTGTTAAATTTTGTTCTAACTAAAAAACCAAAGGTCCAAAATATCAAAAGCAAAGAAGGGGAAGAGAGAGAAGAAAATAAAAGAAAAGCAAACGGCGAGGAGAGAGTGAAAAGGAGAGGGGAAAGACAAAGGAATCGAAAGTCGGCGCCTCATGTCTCGTAGCTTAGCCGACCAATCATCACGTCCTTTTCCCCTCCCCCACCACCTCCTCCCCCTCTCTCTCTCTCTCTCTCTCTCGCTCTCTCTCTAACACACACACACACACACACACACACTGTTTTCCACTTTCTTATAAAACCCTAACTCCCTCTCTTCCCTCTCGTTTTCTTCTCCTCCAGTTTTTCCGTTCTTGTTCCTTTTTATATTTTGTTTTTAACTTCTTTAATTCCTCTCTCTCTCCGTCTCTCTGCGGTTTCTTCCGTATATATTTTTTCCCAATCGGAAGACGCATCGATTCTATTTGAGATCTTCCCCAAAAATCTTATCTTTTTTGGGTTTTAATTTCTGGGTTTATTTGGAAATTGATTTTTTTTTTTGCTTCTTTAAATTATGAAAGGCGCGGTTGTTCAATCGGTTGTTGAAAGGGTTGAAGACGGCGATAAGGAGAAGAAGAAGAGGCGCAGATCCAATCGCCGATCCAAGCAAAACAATTCCACTTCAGGTACTTCGATCAATTTCCCCCTTTTTTTCTCACTGAGCAAAGATTCATTTTTTTATTTTGTTGCTGGGTTTTGTTAGTGAAACTGCAATCTGAGTTTTTTGAATTAGTTTAAACAGAAAGATGATTTGTGGGTATTGGAATTTTTTTTTGCTTCTGTTTATCCTTTATGTCAGTAGCGTATTGGTGCTGTTTGGCTGTTGGGTAATCTAAGTCCTGGTCAAGGAGTGGGATTATCCTGCAAATGCTAAGGTAATTACTGCCTGATTGGATAAAATTGGACTTTGATGGAGATATATATACTGTTCTTTGGGTTATATGCATTCTTTGCATTGAATACCTTTCTGAATTTTGTTTCTTATGCTCATGTAAAACACTGTTTCGATTTGATTTGTTCTTTTTCTACTCTATCTGTTTGTCGTTTTTGTTGGTTCTGAATTTTATTTTCTTGTCTGTTTAATTGCAGCAGCTAGTCCGATAAATGAAATACGAGGTGAAGTATTTGAGTGCCTGGCAAATGGAAGTATGCCTCATCATGTAAACACATCCTTGAAGCAACTTCAGTTAGACATGCATTCTCCATATGAGCACAGAATGATCAAAGCATCTAATTTTTCCTTCAATTCATTGCCAAGAATGCACATCAATGAACAAGTCAACCACGAGGATGTGCAAATTTTGGTAAATCAGCACTCTCTCCAATGTGATCCTTCCGAAAGAGTTATTGCAAATTCTTGTCCTGAACCCGTGGCTTGTAGAGGATCACCTGCGATGTTCAAGGATTTCCCTCCTCATAACATTGAGAGTCATGCTCGGAGAAAATGTTTTACTTCACACTGGCCCATAGAGGCTGTTAATGATGCTCTGGAGGTATATTTATTTGGTTTTAGACTTTAGTGTGCATTTTCCATGGGAGCTGTTTACTCATTACACATGAACCTGTTTGAAGTTGTATGGTTGCTGAAGAAAATGATATTATGTTATTTTTCCAGAAAGGTGATGCTTTCAGAGCTTTGTTTCGAGTCAATGCACACAACCGACTTGAGGTTTGTGATCTTATTCTTTCTATGTTTATGTTCGGATATGTTCTGTGGGATTTGTATCTCTCAATGCTTCAGTCATAAACTTCTTACCTAGCATGCATGCTATGTTCTGTGCTTGTAGGCCTATTGCAATATTGATGGTGTACCAACGGATGTTCTCGTTGGAGGACATGCTGAGCAGAATAGAGCTGTAAGTCTGGAATTATTTTCTTTTACATATTGCATCTTCACTTGGAAACCTTTTAACTTGTTTGCTTTTTTGTCTACTATACTTGCAAGTAGTTGGCTGCCTCATAATGTTACTGTACCACGTAGGCTTCATGATTATTATGGATTGATTATGGTGACATTCCTTTTTGTGGAGAATACAGTTCAATGAGTTAACAATTGCTTTGCATTGATTTTTTACATTTAGGTGGAAGGAGACATTGTGGCGATTAAGGTTGATCCCTTAGCGTTATGGACTAGGATGAAAGGATCAGCTGGGACTTGTACCAGCTCTGCACTGGTGGAGGATTTTAACTTACCACAAGAAGCTAATGAAACTTCTGGTCTTAACTGCAAAGGTAAAGATAAGGTAGACGAAGTGAATTTGTATGATAATGATAGAAGAAGCCTGTTTCCTGAGAGGGGCTCACATCCTGAAGAAAGTAACACCCTTGGTGAATCTGTTAATTCAGAGCGAATTGGACAAACAAGTTATGATCATGTCACTGGAAGGTACCCCTCGGCTTCAGATTCTTTACAAGCAGGTTCTCATGGTGAGCAGAATGAAGTTGCAGTTGCGGTAGAGTGGATGTGTGCCACGATCAGTTCATTCCCTTCAAAACGACCAACTGGCAAGGTTGTTGCTATCATTGAAAGGTCTTGTCGTCGAGACGCCGTTGTTGGTTTTCTTCATGTTAAGAAGTGGATTGCTTACAGGGAGGTTTGCAGAAACGACACGAGAAAGAACAAAAATGCATCATTTTCTAACAACGAGTACATCCAGATGACCCCAACTGACCCCAGATTTCCAAAAATGGTGGTCCTTGTGAGAACCCTGCCTGATTCGATCAAGAAAAGATTGGAGAATGGTGATGAGTCAATCGAAATGGAGTTGTTTGCTGCCCGAATAGATGAATGGGATGAACAAAGTTCTGCTCCTCAAGCTGTCATCTTGAATGCTTTTGGGCGGGCAGGTGAAGTACAGCCACAAGTTGAAGCAATTTTATTCCAAAATTCAATTAATTGGTCTGATTTTTGTCATGAATCACTTTCCTGTCTTCCTCCTCTCCCATGGGAGGTGCCTCAGGAGGAAATCAAAAGTAGAAAGGATCTTCGAAACCTGTTCATATTTACCATCGACCCTTCCACTGCTACTGATCTGGATGATGCTCTCTCAATTGAGAAATTACCCAATGGAATTTTCAGAGTTGGTATCCACATTGCTGATGTGTCGTATTTTGTTTTGCCTGACACACCCTTAGACAAAGAAGCTCAATCTAGATCAACAAGTGTGTATATGTCACAGAGGAAATTACCAATGTTGCCTCCTTTGCTCTCAGAGGATATTGGTTCGCTTAACCCAGGAGTAGAGAGACTTGCATTTTCAATTTTCTTTGACATCAACCATGTTGGGGATGTTGTTGACCGATGGATTGGCCGCACTGTAATAAGATCTTGTTGCAAGCTTTCTTATGAACATGCTCAGGAGATTATCAATGGGAAACTTAATTTGGAAAGTTCTAACATTTTAGGACATGGTCGTCCTCAGTTGCATGGCCATTTTGAATGGTCTGATGTAATTAGATCTGTCAATGACCTTCATGAAATTTCCAGAGTTTTGAAGGAGAGGAGGTTTAGTGATGGAGCTCTTCAGCTTGAAAGCTCCAAAGTTGTTATTCTGTTTGACGAAAATGGAGTTCCATATGATAGCATGTATTCTGAATGGAAGGACTCCAATTTTCTTGTCGAGGAGTTTATGCTTTTAGCAAATAGAGCAGCGGCTGAAGTCATATCTAGAGCTTTTCCTGAGAATGCATTACTGCGGAGGCACCCAGAACCTACTATGCGCAAACTCAGGGAATTTGAAGCATTTTGTTCTAAGCATGGTTTGGAATTGGATACGTCTTCTTCTGGGCAGTTCCAGCAATCATTGCAGAGAATCAGGGAAGAGCTCAAGGATGACTCTGTTCTATTCAATATTCTTATGAATTATGCTACAAAACCAATGCAGTTGGCTTCTTATTTTTGTAGTGGCCAATTAAAAGATAGAGAAAATGATTGGGGTCACTATGGACTTGCTGTTCCTTTGTACACTCATTTTACGTCACCACTGCGTCGGTATCCAGATATTGTGGTGCATCGCACATTGGCTGCAGTTATAGAGGCAGAGGAGTTATTATTGAAATGTCGGAGAATATTGAATAATTTAAGCAGGGGAGATGAAGTTAAAATGAGATGTTTCACTGGTATTTATTTTGATAAGGATGTTGCTGAATCCTGTGAAATCAAGGAAGCATTATTGGCAGCAGCAATAAAGCAAAGAGTTCCCTGCTCTGAAATGCTTGCTGATGTTGCCGCTTATTGCAATGAAAGAAAGCTGGCTAGTAGACATGTCAAAGATGCTTGTGATAAGCTATACATGTGGGCCCTGCTGAAGAAAAAGGAGGTACCCTTTTTTATTTTTTATTTTTTACTTATACTTTCTGAGTTGTATTTGGATGTTAAAATCTATGGCTTCATTGTTACTATTTAGCTGTAAAGCAGTGCAAGAGTTTCCGCCCGTCTTTTCATCACCAGTAACCTGATATAAAATAGTGTTTATGTATTTTTATGTGCCTAAACCAACTAATGCGTCCCATATTATACTAACGATGTTGTCACCATAACATAATAGTGTTACCTGACATCAGATCACTTGGTGTTGAACAGACTCATCGCATCCTCATTTTATTAGCAATCATTGTCTTCATTCTTGTTTAGTTGAGCTAGATGGTTCCTACTGTTGTTTTGTTCTGCTCTCATTTTGCATTTACGCACTAGATGTTTTAGCTTTGTTGTCTGTGCTTAATGTCTGGCTTTTTTTTAGCAGTTGCAGATTGTCCTATCAGAAGCAAGAGTATTGGGTGTAGGACCTAGATTCATGTCCATTTATATTCACAAGCTTGCTGTAAGTAGCTTTTATGGTGTCGTGTATTTTTATGCCAATATAGTATGGGTATCCATTTGCAATTGACTGTTACACACTACGTGCCTTCAGGTTGAACGTCGAATATATTATGATGAAGTTGAAGGCTTGATGGTAGAATGGCTTGATGCGACGTCCACAGTGGTGCTGAATTTATGTTCTAACAGACTCTCGTTCAGGAGAGGTAGTCCTGGTAAATGGAGGGCACTTGAAGATGTTGCCTTGGTTGTAAGACCTTATGGCCTCAAAGCTGAACTAGGCGGAACTGGAAATAGTTCTAATGAGGGTGCTGGGACCCAAGATGTTGGCGGAGCCACCCATAGTGAAATCGATCCTTTGGTTTTCCCCCTTACACTGCGTGTTCTTTCAACCATTCCTGTAGTGCTTCATGCAGTTGGAGGGGATGATGGACCCGTCGATATTGGGGCAAGGCTGTACATGAGCTCATATCTCTGCTAGATTGGGGTTTGAACTGGTTAACCTAGTTGCCGATTGATGGAACTTACAGAGACGAATGGTTTATTACAGATGAATGATAACAGGTCAGGTTCTGTTGCTTATAGGAATTTAGTGTATAGACCGGATAGAGGTTTAGAAGAAAATAATAACTTTGTGGTTTAGATATCCGCTGATGCTCTATGGATTTGTCTTATGGCGAAACGTTTTGTGGAAGGGTGTTGATAATGGAGAAAGGGGGTGTCTTAGTCTGTGTCATTGGCTTATCGCAGCTGTTTTTGATAGAGCTGCTTGCTGGAATAGGCCGCTGTTTTTGTTGGCCAGTCTCGTCCGGTGTAACTCGGTGAATATGCGCCTGCTGCGTCAGGCCCTTTGACACCGAGTTGTTTAAGCCAAAATTGGGGGGGTTTAATTTTCTGTTTTTGTTATTCCTGGACTGCTGCCCAATAAGGTTTTTGGCTTTGGGTGACCAGGATTAGTGGTAATGATCTGGTTTGTTCTTGTGACATGAATATGGGACTGGCAGTCTCCAGTTGAATCATATGCAAGCGCAACACTTATTTGAATTACAGTTTCCAACTTTATTTGCTGTTTATGTTTATGCCATGGATTAGGTATTGCCAACTTTCCAGTGTTATTTTGGATGACTGTTTTCTTCCAAGTAATATGATTCTTCACATCAAGTGTGTAATAACTAGCAATGATATTGAATTCACCCCCAACCCAAAGAAAAAAAAATATGAACTTTTTGTAAAATTTGATGAGGCAATGGCCCCGGCGCTTGCCACGTCATTATTCAACATCCAAATAGACATAAAATTTAGCAGAGGGATGGCATTGCAATATATTGTAAGTTGATATGTGACATTACAATATTTAAAGGATGAGACATGATTTGTTATAGGATGTAAAGTTGAGATAGTAAAATGTAATTTACTCCAATAATAATGCAGACCAAAAGAGTAATGACATTTTCTAGTGTTAGTGTTATTAAAATGCAAAATGATTTTCACACATCATTTTTAGCTGCTCAACACTCCTCATTATTTACCGTCACATTGGATAAATCAAATTAAAATAATTGACATGAATAAATAAGGGTTTGTGAGAAATTAAAAACGTTGTCCGTTTATCATTTCTCTTGAAATTTCTTTCATATATCTCAGTTGGTTGGTTGGTCAAACGGTAATTTTTGAGACTGTTAATAGAATGACTAACATGCGTTTAGTTATAAGTCATTTAAGCGCTCTCTAGAAAAGTAGATATTAGATATTTTTTTCATAATCTGCTTTTAAGTGATATTTTAGAAAGCATTTGGATTTATAATTGAAGATTAGAAGTTTCAATGTATATACATAAAATATTTCTGATTAAATTTGGTGTTTTATTTTGTTAATTTGATTTAATAGATGTGAAGATAACGAAATATGGTGGTGGTGTTGAGAACCTACCAGTATTCATCCCTAAGGCCATCTCCAACCGATGGCTGGCCAGAGGGCTCGTTTTAGCCCTCTGGCCCTCCAAGATTCTCCAAGATATTAATATTTTAATGAACAGTACATGGTCATATTTGTCTCCGTCTCCAACCGAGGGCCAGAGGGCCAGAGGGCTCGTTTTAGCCCTATCACAAAAAACCGTCTCCAACCGAGGGCCAAAGGGCCATAGGGCCAAACATAATTTATTATTTAAAAACTACAATTTAAATTCAAATCTAACGGCTAGGTGTTAAATATTGTTTAATTTGTATGTTGGTTAATGTTATTTAATGTTGTTTCATATTGTTTAATGTTGTTTCATGTTACTTAATTTAATTTAATGTTGTATAAATGGCCTAGGAAGTTATAGGAAAAAAATAGAATTGAAAAAATATGAAACAAATTTTGTGAAATAGAAGTTATAGGAAAAAAATGGAATTTAAAAAAATATGACAAATTTTGTAAAATAGAAGTTATATGAAAAAAAAATATGAACCAAATTTTGTAAAATAGAAGTTATAGGAAAAAAATAGAATTAAAAAAAAAATAGAAACAAATTTTGTGAAATAGAAGTTATAGGAAAAAAATGGAATTTAAAAAAAATATGAACAAATTTTGTAAAATAGAAGTTATAGGAAAAAATAATAGAATTTAAAAAAAAATTGAAACAAATTTTGTAAAATAGAATTGAAAAAAAATATGAAACAAAATTTGATTCATATGAAAACGAAAAAAAAGGGAAAAAAAAGAAGTTTAAATTCATATAAAAAAAAATAAACAAGTTAATACAACGGCTACTAGCCGTTATATTAAAAAAATTTCAAACTATTAGTGTCGGTTATAACCGACACTAATAGTAATTAAAAAAAAAATATTTGCCTTTGAATAACTATTACTGTCGGTTATAACCGACAGTATTAAAGAATCCTTCTTTAATGCTGTCGGTTATAACCGACAGCAATAGAAAAATTATAAAAAAAAAAATAGCCAGCCAGCCAGCCCTTTGGCCCTTTGGCCCTTTGAAATTCCGTGGGGCCCTCCCAGATTCCAGAGCCCTCTGGCCTAGCCCTCGGTTGGAGACGGTTTTAGGGCTATTTTCAGCCCTCTGGCCCTCTGGACCCTTCGGTTGGAGATGGCCTAAGGCCATCTCCAACCGAGGGCTGGCCAGAGGGCTCGTTTGAGCCCTCTAGCCCTCCAAGATTCCCCAAGATATTAATATTTTAATGAACAGTACAAGGCCATATTTGCCTCCGTCTCCAACCGAGGGCCAGAGGGCCAAAGGGCTCGTTTTAGCCCTGTCACAAAAAACCGTCTCCAACCGAGGGCCAAAGGGCCATAGGACCAAACATAATTTATTATTTAAATTTAAAAACTACAACAACTTAAATTTAAAAACAACAACTTATATTTAAACACTACAAATTAAATTTAAAAACAACATTAACATAAATTTAAAAATTACAACGACTTAAATTTAATATTCATAATCAATATCATCTTCATCATCCGCCATTGTAGGAGTATAGTCAGAGGTAAACAATTGCCGCCGAGCCATAATTTCTTTTTTTTTCCTATCAAAATAGGCCTTACTCATTGGAGTGTAATCCGAAGTGTTCCTTTCCATATTCTTATCATCCATCTCTTCTTGTATTTGTTTGGCTCGCTCTTCATGTCTACACTTCCTTTCTTCCGCCTCACGGGCATTTTGCTCCGCCAGTAATCGAAATGAGGCCGCCACTTCATGTTGAGCGGCGTAATCAGCATTTGCCTTGCCCTTTTCCCTCAACCTTCGGGCCTTGTTTCGTCCCATAGCCCTAGGTAAAGAAATTTCGGACGGAGTCGGATTTTCTACCCTTGTTTGTTGAATGGTAGGAGATCCATCTTCATTCGTATCTACAGATGGGGATGCAGCTTCCAAAGGATCCACTCTATGTTGAGGTGGATCTTCAAATAACACCCACCCTTTACAAATTTCCCAACAACCGTGAAACTGAAAGGGTTTTGAGCTGCCCTCCATATACAATTCCTCCGCTTGGCGTACCTAGAAAATATAATGAAAAAATTTTTAGGAAATTAATTCACGAAATTAATGTAATATAATTAAACATTTAAACATTTAAAATAAACTGTAAAAACACTAACTTCGTCATAGTAATTGGCGCCGCTTTCATGTCTACGTGCTGCTGCTAATAGTGCTTGATGCCATTTATTCAAACTTGGATGAAGATGTTTCTTCCATCTTGAAGAACAACTTTCGTGGTTTCGGGTATTCGGTGGAATGGTGCCTTCGTAGAACTCTAAGTATTTTTTGGACACACGAGTCCAAACACCTTCACTTGTTTGAGAAATCCCCCTCACACTATCTTCTGAGATCCATCTATAAGCCTTGTAAAGAGCTTCATCTTCTTTTCGGGTCCAAGCCCTACCTTTCATTGCAGATGAGGCCATTTGTTTTTAAAAAAAAATGAAGGAAATATTGAAGGAAATATTGCAAATGTTATAGAAGAAAATATTATAGATGAAGGAAATATTGGAAAATTTATTGAAGGAAATATTGAAAAATTTAAACAAATATTATAGATGAAGGAAATATTAGAAAATATATTGAAGGAAATATTGAAGGAAATATTGAGAAATATATTGAAGGAAATATTGAAAAATATTGAAGAAGGAAATATTGCAAATGAAGTGAAGAATTGAAAGAACTTCACTATATTTATAGAAGAAAAAAATGTTTAAAATAAATTAAAAAAAAAAAAAAACCAACGGCTAGTAATGTTTAAAATAAAAAAAAAAAAAAAAAAAAAACAACCAACGGCTAGCTGACTCAGCTAGCCGTTATATTAAAAAACATTTCAAACTATTAGTGTCGGTTATAACCGACACTAATAGCAGAACTATTAAAAAAAACAAAAGGTCTTTAATGCTGTCGGTTTTAACCGACAGCAATAGGAAATCATTAAAAAAAAAATAGCCAGCCCGGGGCTGGCTGGCTGGCCGAAAGCAGCCAGCCCTCCAGCCCTCCAGCCCTCTCCGATCCCGTGGGGCCCTCCCAGATTCCAGAGCCCTCTGGCCTAGCCCTCGGTTGGAGACGGTTTTAGGGCTATTTTCGGCCCTCTGGCCCTCTGGACCCTTCGGTTGGAGATGGCCTAAGATGTCTACTCCGCCCCCTACGAGTTCATCCAGGGTATGATAGTAATTTTCTTGCAAGCGTGACATTGGAAATAAGAGTGATACTGTCTTATTTTTTCACCCCATTTTAACAAAAATAATAAGGACATATTTATACTTTTAGATCCTTATTTTTAAATTTATTATAATCTTCCTATCCAAAAAATGGAAAATGAATGAAAAAACTGAAAAAGCTTTAGCAACCTTTCACCTCCCTTAGCCTCTCTCTCTCTCTCTCTCTCTCTCTCTCTCTCTCTCTCTGAATTTTGTTTGGGTTTATATTTAACATTGGGCTTTGTGATAATGGAGGCCCAGAGATGCAAAAGGAAATGAAGACTTGCGCGAACCTCTCTCTCTCTGTGTGTGAATTTTGTTTGGGTTTATATTTAACATTGGGCTTTGTGATAATGGAGGCCCAGAGATGCAAAAGGAAATGAAGACTTGCGCGAACCTAGTCGATAGGCCCGAGATAAGTGAAAGCTATTTTCAGCAAGGGCATAGACCACATGCTTATGATTGAAATGATGGGCAACAGAGAACACCTCACCACTAGCCAAGAAGCACTTTTCAGGAGCATAAATAAGTAAATAGGTGATGACTCATTACCTTCCGAAAGATATCAGCAAAAAGTAAGACCTGAGAAGTCGGGCCAAATTTTGTATAAAAGTAGAAAGGGACACCAGAGATAAGTACACTCAACCAAACTAATCAAAAGACATTCAAACTCTGCTCTCTAGCTAGTTCGTACTCTGAAAGCTGAATTTTGTCCAGATCCAGTCTCTTTTAGCTATAGTTCCCTTAGGAAAAACCATATTTTGTCAAGTTTAGAAGCTTTGCTACCATCTCTTAGTGTTGTAGTATCGATTCCCTCTAGTAAAACTCTCTTACTTTTCATCCTCCAAAGCTTACCAACCACTGTAAACACAAAGAGAAGCGGTCGAAAGAAGTTGAACCTTGATGGTGGAGCCTTGGGGCTAGTTACTATGAGACAACATGTATTTCAGGGACTATGGGTTCCCCAAAAGCTGGTGCTGATTGATGGGTGGTTTAGGTGGAGCCTTGGGCTACTTACCTATAAGACAACATGTATTTCAGGGACTATGGGTTCCCTAAAAGCCGGTGTTGATTAATGGGTGGTCTCGTGCACTAGAGAAGACTGACAAAAGACAACACATGTTGTAAGTTATTAAAGAACTGGAAGAGAAAATTTAAGGAAGAGTTTAAAGAAAGAAGACTTACAGAGGTGTCGTCATCCTCCACATAATGAAGCATCTCCTCAATTGTTGGATTGAACTGGGAAGTAAGAGTTACCACCATGGCTGGAGGAAGAATGGAAGAAGTAAGGCTGAGGTTTGCCCAACTTGAGGAGCTGAAGTACCTCCGCTTGCCTAGACAACAACAGAAGTGAATGATTAGCCTTTGAAATTCAGAAAATACATCTTAAGTGTTGAGGGAGAGAAGTGTACCTCTGAGGGCTCAGCCTGAGAAGGAGAGGGATGTGCCGATCGGGCTGGAGGAGAAGAAGGCTCTAGCTGAGAGGTTCTCTCTGCTTTGGTATCATATTTCAAGAAAACAACAAAGATTTAGTAAGAGTATTAAGGAAAGTGAACTTCAAAATAAACTTAGTACTCAAGATTTGAAAAGTTATACCTTCAACTCCTTAAGGATCTTGGCGATGACCTCATTGTCGTCTTGTTGCACGTCTTCGCCCAACTGCGTTTCTTTGGGAGTGGGGGCAGGTTTCTTAGTAACTGGAGGCCCTAATTACAAAGGAGAGAATGGATTAGTTCAAAACTTAGAAGAATCAAGGTTAAAGAAAGGAAACCAAATCCAAAATACTTACTAGCAGTTTTTTGTTTCTTTCTGCCCTCTTCAGCTTTCTGAGACCTAGTCCTCTTCTTGGTAGGAGTAGCTCTTAGGCCAGGTAAGGCAAGTTGAGCATGTCGTGCTTTTGACACTGAAGCCGTTTATGAAATAATCTAGGGTCTGGGAACGTCGTCTTCCTCACGGATCCAAGACGGCTGGGATAACGTCGTCTTCCTTACCGACGACAACGATGAGTTTCGGTCCATCGTCTGGTGTTCGCTGCCTCCGCTCAGTTTCTCCACAGCCATTGATTTGCGACGACTCGACAGTTACGACTCGACGGCTGCGACTAACGGCACAGTTTCTCCATGGAACAAGGTGGTTTACAAGGCGGTTATGGAGTGGTGTCGATGGCTGGGTCCAGGACCCGTTAAGCTGCGTTTAGGGCGAGTGAGATGGGAGAGAGTGAGAGAGACTGTGGGTGAGAGAGATCGAGAGGGAGGAGGTCGAGAGAGAGGAGATCAAGTCTTCGAGATCGAGAAAGTAGAGAGATCGATGGAGGACCGGAGGAGGAGGCTCGTAGTGGAGTTTGAGAATAAGAAAGAGAATGAGAGGGGAATGTTGAGTGAATTAGGTCTGACTTTGAGAATAAGTGAGAAAAGGTAATCAGTAGGAATGAACGATAGAGATTTAATCAGTTGGAATGAACGGTCCGGGCCAGGTACCCGTTTTCTCTAATTTTTAGAACCGGCCCGCCCCGTTATTTACAAGGAACCGGCCCGGCCCGCCCCGTTTTGTATTTATAATTTTTGGACCCGCCCCGAACCGCAAGGATCCGCCCCGACCCGCGGGTCTAGGACCCGTTTGCCCACCCCTACTTTGAACTCCCCAGGCTAGATCCTTCTGTTGAATGTAGCTGATGAACTTTTCGTTACACGAGCTACTGGCATCCTCGTAGAATGAATCTTGGAAAATTTGGTCCGAGAACCAAGGGTTCCTCCTAAGCACAGAGGCATAGAGGTACTCTACTCCAAATATGCCCAAGTTCGACAGATTCTGAAGAAGTAGAGGCAAGCGAGAGTGGAGTGATCGGTGGTGGAAGCCTCTGCTAGGATTTAGGCTGGAGCCACGCCCTTAGGGAATTCCAAGTTGGTAGCCCGAAACTGGGGAATGTACCACTGGAGCCAAAGCTGCACCATTTATGTGGCCCTATTAACATTGGTATCGAATGGCTCACCGTTCGTCATTTCATGGATAAGGTGGTAGAGATGTGCCAAAATGAAAGGCCCCGTGGTGACATCGTTAAATGAATACAGAGCTTAGTGGGATCCACTATAGATTTACACCCTTCAACTTGTTGGGGAACACATGTTTGTTCAACCAGTAGATAAAGAAGTAAATGTGTTCCTGGGCCTTATCTACAGTAAGAGAGGGCGGGGTGAACATCTTCTTGGCAAAGAGGATGAAGCCAGCGAAATACGTCCCATAGCTTTTGAAAGTGGAGGAGTTGTACTCCAAGTAGGTGATTGGCTTAGAGGCCTCTGAACTTTCAGCTGTCGGGCAAGAAGGCGTTGACCAGTCGTGTGTGATATCCACACACTTGCCCAAGGGCCTCAGGCCGAAGACCTGAGCCATGTCCAAGATTGTGGGGGTCATAGAACCCATTCTAAAATTGAATGTATTTGTCCCATTGTTCCAGAAGAGGAGTGCAGTGGCTAGAAGCTCGGGCTTGGCAGAAACAGTGACCTTGGACATCATGATAAGCTCATAAATGCCATTCGACATCCATTGCTGCTTCCAAATTGGCTACCCACTAAGATCAAGCCTTGTCCTTCACCAGAGGAAAGCTTCTCCTGAAATTCGACCACTTGGAGGCAAATATCCTAGCCTCGGCAGAGTAAAGGTTGGGAGTAAACCGATTGGCAGTGGGCATATTGTTCTCCACTGCAATTGAGACTTTGTCAGTCCAGGCAGGCCTCAGAGAGTGCACCCTTTCATCCTCAAAGAAGATGGATAGATTCAGCCCTGCCTGAGGGCGATGAAGACCGTTGAGCCGACGACGCAGATTGACGATTCCTTCTCCAGATTCACATGTAGGGTGAAGTTTGGGGGCCATGGTTGATTTAGAAGAGAAGAAGTGAAAGTGATTGATGGCAGAAGGCAAGAAAGGGCTGAGGGTGCAAGAGATTCGAGAGTTCTGAAAATTCAGAGAGATGCGTTTGCTCGAAGTAATGGTCGAGGAAATTTAAATGGAAGCTATTTAACGGGCAATTAGTTAACGTTAGAGATTGTGGGTTGGTGCAAAGGTCGATTTAGAAGAGAAGAAGTGAAAGTGATTGATGGTAGAATGCAAGAAAGGGCTGATAGAGCAAGAGATTCAAGAGTTCTGAAAATTCAAAGAGATGGGTTTGCTGGAAGTGATGGCCTAGGAAATTTAAATGGAAGTTATTTAACTGGTAGTTAGTGCAAAGGTTTATTTGAAAACCGCTGATTAAATGGCACAAATCCCCAGTTAAACATGTAATTAAATTTAATCATTATTAATGTCTTGGTTAACAGACTTGACAATGATTAAAGGAGGCACTGCCCTGAACTCCCTTCATCTTGGACATACAACGTTATGAATTAAAAGTCCTTGCTTACAAGGCAAGAAAAAGAACTTAATGTAGACTTAACCCATCTGCGACAATCCTTTGATAAAGAAGAAGTCTAAATAACTTGAGGCACAAGTAATCGACTTAATTCACACCTATTTAACAATCTGTTATACAAAGATAACAATAGCCCCCTCATATCTTTGTTAGTTTTGATAGTGAGTCTCAAGGCCTACACTAAAGGCCCCACAAAGGCACATTTCAAATTAACCATAAACTTGTCTTGCAGCACACCAAACAGCAAGGTCTTGTTCGACTGGCAAGAAAGAGCCATTTCCCTAGGGGGTTGTGGAGGAATCAGATCTAGAATCCAACCCGAACAATTTTTTTTTTTTTACCATCTTGAAGAAAAGCTCGAATGGGTTGCAGCATGAACAAATCTAATTTGAATTTCTAGGGTTCTAGTTAGTGAAGAAAAACCGAACACGATTGAGTTGGTTTTATCTTGGATGCTTAGTTGTGAGAGAGAATGGCATTGTTTTTATTTATTTTTTATATGAAGTAAGCTTCAATAGCTGAGTTGGATGCTTTCTTTCCAATTAGACCAGAATTTATAAGATGGCATGCTGCTTTCTCTGAAGATGGTCATTTGGATACAGCTAAAATGCTTGGACGAATCCAACGGTGGGGTCTGAGAATTCTTGTTAGGTTGCTTTGATCCAAATAGCACATTCGATGAACGAAATCAGCTCAGGCAGTGCCATAGGTAATATATATTAAAAAGGTTATTTTGGGAATAATAGTGGGTGGGGAAATAACATTTTAATTTTTTAAGTTTCTGTGGTGGGTGAAATTATAATGTGGGTTGGAAAATAAGACAATGAGGTGGGTCTAGTAGCTCTCCGAAACAATTGTCACATTGTCAACCGGGATAAAAGATATTACGTGGAGTTGGTGTAGCAAAAAAGGAGAAGCTGAAAAAGGGTAGTAGAATGGGTGAAGAAGAGGAACTCAAGATCTCCATGGATGTCAACTGCAGGAGGGAAACTCTCGAGAAACTGGAAAACAACCCGAGGACATGCTTTTCACTTTATCAACACTAACCAATTCTTGCAAGGCCCTTTTTTACGCGCTTGTTGCTAAAATTTTTCTGCCCTTCAACTCAATATCTCATGATCAATGCGAGGCGTTTAACAAGGAAGACATGTTTATTAGTAGGAAACTGTATAAAGCCGGTGATGGCGGTGTGGTGAGAGATCTCATTTTCACAGGCTGCCAGCTTTGTGGTTCCCCATTGGAGCTCGACAGGTATGTGATCAAAGATTAGAGATATTGTATTATGCTTTGTTTGCGTTGCAAGGTAGTTATGAGTACGGCATTTATGTCGATGGCAAATGTTTTGGTGCCTTGTCGTTGCAGTGAGAACGTGTTTAAGCAGAATGCAGTTGCGCTTTATTGTTCAAAAAGCTTGAACCACATTCATGCCATAAGCTTAATATACAGGGCCTTTATGTTATGACTTTGTTTTCCCACTGATCAACTTTCGTGCTATTCGAATTTAGTTTATGCCAACTATTCCCCCATGATTTGTTCCAATCTGATTACTTTCTGAGTTCTTGTTTATTATATACACGTTAAACACGGTTGTTCTTCTGACTAAAGTTATATGTGTGGGACGAAGCGAATTATGCACCGTTCCTGGTCAGAAACAAGGCTGCAGAGCTCTTGTTTGGGAACATCAGGGTTGAAAGAGTGTTCGTACTATAAGGGGAAAAAGCAAGCCGGAAAAGTTGATTCGAAAGATGTTCCGACACATACTAGTCTAAATGCCAAAGCGGCCTGGCAACCTAAAGCGGCTGAGGGAGGTGTTGTGGTTTCTTGTTCAGCAGACAGAGACAAGAAGAGCTCGGAATCAAAGGGGAAACACTGTTGAAAACAATGTTGCAGCAAGGAAAGAACAGCCCTTTGAAATTCGAAGTCAATGCAAATGCCGGTTTTGTTTAGACAAGGCAAATGGGAGGTTTGAAATGATTTTTGTGCAGTTGCCATGCTTCAAAACCAAATAATCTTCAAACTATATATTGTTTATCAAGAATTAAGAGTTTCTCTTCGTAATTATACATCGTATATTATAAGTCACAACATTTGCTGCTGAACAACTTTAAAGTAATTTTCATACAGGTATTTCCAAGATAAATAAAAACAGAGGAATTAGAATTCTCTGCTTCAAATGATTAACTCATGGAATTGTGCCATGCGAGGGAGATTAAACTGACGTTATGTCATTAACAACTTTCATGTGATTATTAACCCATGAAAAAGGGAAGGCAGAATTCAAGCAAATGGGTCATTCAACAGGTTCGACTATTAAACTTTTACAGTAAAGAAATTTGAAGAGAAAACCGACAGCAGCCAAACACGGGCATATGACCCATATGCTTAAGAGTCAAGACTATGATTCCGCCCCAGTCTCAGCAAATGAAGCATCAGTTGCAGATGTCTAGGCTTCTAATAGCTTCGCTTGGCGTTCTGCATGTTCTCTTTCACACTGAGTGATTCCCATTATAATATTAAGCATGGTACCTGTTGTGCCGAAGAACACAAGCGGCGCTAAAGATTTCCTTTTTATCCCCACTGGAATCGCTAACAAAGCCCCTGCTACGGAGAAAACCCAAGTGCCCATTACGCTGCAGATGGCCATGCACAACATCATTCAACTACACTTTAAGCTAGCACATAAATCAGAATAAACTTAAACGGGAAAGACTGTATCTACGATGCCAAAGAGAAGTACGGCCTGTGAACCATAAAGTGAAATTTGCCATGCTCTAATGAAGTTGAGTGATGTATTGCTGGTTTAGCCAGATGATATTCGGAATGTATTAATAAACTAATATTCCAGAAATTTTATTTATGATTTTTCTGATAAACCCATAATTTTTCTCTTTCGTGTAACGGCATGGGTCAATGAGACAATTAAACTGAGTAGAAACCTCTGCAGGATTGCGAACCATAAAACTGTGGAAGAAACCATCATAGAAACTGTGTATGGAGTCCAATGAGTCAATAACTAATACTGACGGGAGCAAAAACATGCTCGAATTACTTGTACAAGTTTTAGCAGACAGGTCTAAATTCTCCATGATAGCTAGAAGTCGCTATAGTCAAATGTACAAGTATCCTGGTTTATAACAAAATCTTAAAGTTCAACACGAAATTGGTGATCTCCTAGCTCTACAGGGATTTGTTAATATCAATTTGTTTGATATTCCAATATGCATAAAATTATATTGATTAAACTGTCCAAGATATGCACAGCTTAAGAGTATCTGAACAACAAAGAAAAACTTTTGGATCAAAATAATAGAACATCTATGGAGATGTGCAACAAGCAGAACCTTCCAACGCAATAAATCCGTTGATGAAAGGTTCAGAAAACGATTACTCACAAAAATTTCCAAAGAGAAGCTTCCAATATGTTAAACTGAATCCACTACTAAATCTTAGCTGGATTTGATGTAACGCATCAAATCCAATTAGCGGGTCATAGCTTACATGGGCCGGGTCGAATTGGGGGGGGGGTCGGGTTTATACTCAAAATAAAAAAAGCCCAAATCCCGGCCCAACTGGTATAAAGGAGTTTCAGACTCTCTTACAGGGGAACGAGGAGAGAGATGATGAGAGGTGCGGGAGGTCCTCTTCTATGCATAGGCGATCTGCTGAGCGACGTGGGGGAATCAGATGCTTCGCCGCCACCGCAACAACCTGAGACCTCTTCGTCTTCTTTTGTTTCCAGCTCCGATCAGAGCTTGGACCTCACCAAGTTGTTCCAGGTTTTCCTTTTTTCACAATCTCATTTGCTTTTTTGATTCGCTTTTTGTGAATTGCAAGAACAATCCGGTGGGTTTTCCACATTTTTGTTTGGAAAACCGAAAACCCATTAGGTGGATTTTTCAGTTGTAGAATCCTTTTTGATAGGAAGATCAAAGATGGACAAAAGTAAACAACTTTTATGTGGAATTTGCTTATGTAAGAAACACTTCCCCTCATAAACGCTCTTGCTAGAAGTGCTTTTATTAGAATTACATTGAAATTTTTATTAAAAATCAAAGTGCTTCTATGACCCAAAGAACTTTTATGTTTTAGTGCGAAATGTAGTCAGAAACGCTTTTAGTCCTAAAATACTTTTAGCCTTTTCAGAAGTGGTCCCAAACAGACCCTTAGACTTTAGAGATCATGGGTAAACCTGGTTCCTTTTGTAATATGCCGTGTGTACATGATCTTCAGATCTTGTTAATAAAGTTTTGCTGAACTGCTGTTCTGAAAGAAAAGGTTTCAGTGTCTAATAACGTAGTTTTGCAATTGCATTCTCTTATTGTTGTATGGGAGTGTTCCTTACTCTCTATACTATCTTCGTTTTAGGAGAACTATGAGCAGCTGAATGAGGCGCTTGACGGTACAGATCATTCATGGGCAGCTCTTACTTTGAAGGTGATGAATGATCTTATCAGAATGTATGAATGACATATCTATAGATTCTGCTAGGATGATTAATGTTCCACTTCTTCTTACTGTGCCATTGTTTGTTCTCCATAATTTGTGCAGCGCCTAATATGCTATCTAACATTTAGATACTTTTTCTTGCATGGTAAACATTTTATTTTATGGGCTCGGATGTGTGCATGTGTGTGTTTTTTGTTTTTTTTTTGGGGGGGGGGGGGACATTCACATAATTTTAACTGTAGATTATTCTTTGTTCATTATTTTGGGAAATTAATGTCTTGTAGGTTGTAGAATGTAGATCATTATACTCAGGCAATTTTATATTCCTTTTGGTACGATCAATTGCATTACAATTGGTCAATTATCACTCACATAATTAGGTATATAGAGAGAACAGTCTCATAACTTACGAGACAAATGATATCAAAACATAACAAAAATATATATATAAACCAGTTCATATTTTCACATAACTACGTAAATATTCCCTATAAGATTTTCACGTAACTCCTATACGATTTCTATATGCATGGTTGGAAAAATACTTAAAGAAATAAACTCCCCCTAATGCATTTGACATCACTGTGACTGAGTCTGTGATGTTAGTGTTTATGATCTGTGTGTGTGGTAATAGAGGTATCAGAGCAATTTTGTTCAAGCAGAAAATCAATGAGATGATGATCTCTGTTCGAAGAGCATGAAAGAATGGAGATGCGAGAAACTCGGAGTCGTAGCTCCTTGGATTCGATTTAGGTGTAACTGAATCCATGCTTACAGAAATGGAAATGGAGGTGAGTTATAGCGTTGGAGGGGCACTCACTCATCCAACTCACACACTCATGTGCACAACACATGATCAACTATAAGTGAGTTGTTATGACATGTGGCACACATGTAGCCTATTAGCTTTGTTTTAAACTCAGCCCTACATTACAAACTAAGAACAAACACTCAAAATTGAAAGGAAACATGTAACTTGGATCAAATGCAGCTGCGGAAGCTTAAGCACCGACACTCCCTTCTAAGCTGGCACCTGATTTGACTCCAACATTTCTCTAAAATAGTTGAACTTCTCCTTTGGCAGTGCCTTGGTCAAGATATCAGCCATTTGTTCCTCGGATTTGCAGTAAACAAGCTCAATTTCCTTCTCTTGGATAGCCTCCCTGATGAAGTGAAATTTCCTACTGATGTGCCTTGTTTTCTGGTGAAATAATGGATTCTTATCACACATTAGCAATGTAGGCTCCACTTGTTCTTCCCCAAAGTCTTCTAGCCACTTGGCTTGTGAAGTTGCTTCAACTGCACTCACATATTCAGCCTCTGTAGTGGATAATGCCACTGTTTTTTGCTTGATTGAAGCCCAAGAAAACACACATGATCCCAGATTGAAGGCATACCCTAAGGTGCTTCTCATATCATCCTCTCTGCCAGTCCAATCACTATCACAATATCCCATAAAAAGAGCTGATTTTCCCTTCACATACTCAATGCTAAAATCCAAAGTACCTTGAATGTATCTCAGTACCCTTTTTGCTGTTCCCATATGTTTCTTAGTTGGATCATGCATTAATCTTGCGAAGAGACTAGCACCAAACATAATGTCTGGTCTAGTGGCACTAAGGTACAACAAACTTCGTACCAATTTTCTCTGTTTAGACTCATCTGCAGCCTCACTTCCATCATTCTTGCATAGCCTGTCATGTGCTGCAAGTGGTGTTCCCACAGATTTACAGTCCTTTAGGCCAAATTTCTCCAACAGCTTCATTGCATACTTCTTCTGATGAATGAAGATGCTCTTCTTTGTTTGTATAACTCCCATACCAAGGAAATGGTGCAGCAATCCCAAATGTCATCTCATAATGCTGCATCATGTCATTTTTGAACTCCTCAAGCATTGTGACACTACTTCCAGAGTACACAATATCATCAACATGTAGAAAAACAATGAGAATTCTTGAGTTTTCAACCTTAGTGTATAAGGTGGCTTCACTTGGACTCTTTTGAAAACCAGCCTATGTAAAATAGGTATCAATTTCATCATACCAAGCTCTTGGAGCTTGCTTAAGGCCATATAATGCCGTATTCAGCTTGTACACTTTATCCTCCTTGCCTTGAATGACAAATCCTTGAGGTTGATCGACATAAATCTCCTTCTTGAGTACACCATTAAGAAAAGCAGACTTTACATCCAACTGAAATAGCTGCCAGTCCTTTTGAGCTGCAAGAGCTATCAGTGTTCTTATGGTGTCTAGCCTAGCAACTGGTGCACAGGTTTCATTAAAGTCAATATCTGGCTTCTGTGAATAACCTTTTGCAACCAATCTGGCTTTGTTCTTTTGCATTGTCCCATCTTGGTTCAACTTAGTCTTGTACACCCATTTCACACCTATGACAGGTTTGCTAGAAGGCCTATCAACCAGCATCCATGTATGGTTCTTTTCAATCATATCTAGCTCAGCTACATAGCCTTCTTCCAAGAATCATCCTGAGCTGCCTCTTCATAATTCTCAGGTTTTAAATGTATACATTGCACTGAGCCATAACTTCATCCAGTGCTCTCCACTTCTTTGGAGTGAAGTCATAGCTCTGTGATAGACTCAAGTCCCCCTGTGAACTTGGACAATCAATGTTTGAACTCAATTATTCCTGTGGAGTGATAGGAGCAATCTTAGAAGATACTAACTCTTCTTGTTCTTCTGAGCATGAACTGGTTCAATTTCTGCATTACCAGTAGTGGTTGGTACACTGAAATACTTCTTAGAGTTTGCTTCCCAATTCCAGCTACCATTCTCATCAAATACCACATCCCTGGATAGGATAATCTTCTTAGTGATAGGATCAAAGACCCTGAATCCTTTTTCACTGGTGCCATATCCCACAAAAATGCACTTGTGATTGTTACACTCAAGCTTGTGTCTCAGATTTAATGGAACATGAACATAGTATATTGAACCAAAGACATTCAAGTGTGCAATTCCTGCTTCAAGTGTGCAATCACTCTATTTAGATGATTCTGGGATAGTAAACCCATTTTCTACAAGCTCCCAAAGTCCATGAGACTTGAGAATGGATTGCATTCTGATTCTCCAGAATTCATAGTTTTCACCATTGAAAACTGGAGTGCGAAGCTCAGAACTCGTTAATCAGCCATATTAGACTCGGAGCTTCGATTTTCACAGGCTTTCAAATCACGATTCTACAGTGATGAAGCCTGATGAAAGCGATTTGCTGAAGAACACAGAAATCACAGATTCATGCCCAGATTAAAGCGATGAACCTGGCTTTGAGGCCATTTTTAGTGTTTATGATCTCTGTGTGTGGTAATAGAGGTATCAGAGCAACTTTGTTCAAGCAGAAAATTAATGAGATGATGATCTTTGCTCGGAGAGCATGAAAGAATGGAGATGCGAGAAACTCGGAGTTGTAGCTCCTTGGATTCGATTTAGGTGTAACTGAATTGATGCTTATAGAAATGGAAATGGAGGTGAGTAACAGCCGTTGGAGGCGCACTCACTCATCCAACTTACACACTTGCTTGCACAACACATGCTCACCTATAAGTGAGTTGTTATGACATGTGGCACACATGTAGCCTATTAGCTTTGTTTTAATCTCAGCCCTACATTACAAACTAAGAACAAACACTCGAAATTGAAATGAAACATGTAACTTGGATCAAATGCAGCTGCAGAAGCTTAAGCACCAAGATGTGACACCATATTAGTCACAGAAAGTCCCAAAACTTGCCAGGACAAAAAGATGGGACAAAATTATAACCAAAAAAAAGTTTGGACACCATATAATTTTGTTCTTTGTACAACAACGTAATGTTTCCATTGATATTTAGATTTATAGATTATGGGACTTTTCTGTGTTATCGTGTAAACAATTGTTGTGACTCGTAATATGGTGTAGATTCTGAAGTTTTTATCTTTTAATTATTCCAGTTATGCAGTGCTTTGGAAACTGCAAACAAGTTAGTTCAGTCAACAAACTCAAATGTCATGTCAATGTCGGAGAAGGTTGGAAAGCTTGAGGGAGTTATCAAGAGGGCAGATTCTGCCATATCAGCAGCGAGGGTCGTTCATGGTTCACTAAACAAAAAGGAAGGACCACTTATTGGCAATCAAAATGCCAAATGATCCATGTCTTGTCGAGAGCGAGGTTAGTTAATTCGATCAAGGGAAAAAATGTGAAAATACTAAGCCTTAGAAACTGCGGTGTTTGCTGTTAAAAAAGTCTTTTCCTTTGCTTTTCTTCATTTTCACAACAAAAGGTATCATACAATAGGAGTAAGAAAGCTAACCTGTCTGATGCAAAAGGGAGATGTAACTATCAATTATCCATCTTGTATGGATAGAACAAATCTATCTCTTGCTTATTTCCTGAGATGCCTCGTCAAACTGAGAGTTTTGGTTTCTACGGTTTTAAGATATATACCAACACATAGGTCATCACCTCACTTGCATAGAAAATTTCTCGTTTTATTCCTATTTGGTTGATATTATTTGTGAATCGACAATGTTGTAAAAATCTGTCTTGATATTCTCATTTTGGTAGTTATTGGTTCTTGCATTCTTGTTTACTAACTGTAGCCAAAAAGCTCTCTCTTAGAATATAGCATCGACAGTCTCATTGCTTTGGCTATATTTTCAGTTAAATGATTGCAAGCTTCGTTGACGGATCTGAAGCTGGGGCATCATTGCTGAGATGAATATTGTTTAGAAATCTGTAGATCGTAAGTTTCTTGTGTGAGAAATCGTTGACTAGCGTAGAGTTGTTTTCGGCTCCATATGTGGTTGCAGCGCAATACTAGACCATAGAGGATTCTATGGACACTAAAAGATTGTCCTCCGACGTCAGTTTTTGTAAATACAACATCCATTTTTCCTCTAGTTCCTCAAATTTTTGTTCTTATTATGAAAAAGAAAGAACGGTTTAACTTTATTGATCTCCATTTTAGTGACTTTGTATATAAGTGTAGCTTTTGAAATGCTTGAATCTCAAATGTGCAGAGATGAATTTAGAATTTTCGACCAAAAAAAGAGTTGATTTTGTGGTTTCCATATATAATCACTTTGGTGGAAATTCTCTCCCGCACATTTTTCTTCAGGACTGAATGGGTTGGGATCTAACTAGTTGAGATTTAGTTAAAATCTCAAACGTGTTCACGTTAAAACATGCGCAGGTCAGCAAAGCAAAGATTATCACTCGAAACTATATTACGAAGTGGCCCGAAAAATCCACTAGGAAATTTTGAACAGATTCATGACTCTACCAGGTTATAAAGTTTCAAACCCAAATCCTTATTATGACAATACAGTTTTTATTATGGAACTTTAACGAAAAGCACCCGGTACTGTTCACTTTAACGAAAAAACACATTTTAACACTAAAAAGTCAATCCTGGTACTATTCACTTTACCTTTTATTTTGTCCTTATCATTAAAACTCAAAGTTTTCAAGCCCTTTTCATTAGTTTTCATTTTTTATTATTTTCAGTATGGTGAAAATACAACGCTAATACACTATCAATATCGGTCATGCACAACCCATGCGTGGGCACGCGAGCCACTTAAATGTTTCCTACGTTGACAAAGTGGACGCATGGGATCATTTGATAATAAATTTGGGCCTCAGTGTGAAAGAAGCACATTTTAACTTGATCCATATTTGATACTATTATTATTATTATTATTTTTTTTAAACGAGTATATTTGATACTATCTAAAAGGTAAGAGTTGGGGTTAACTTAGAGCAGACTCCAAGTCACTTGGAAGATCGCTAAAGAGAATCCTAGTCCTAAGTGAGTTGGATATTCGTATCGATAAGATCATCGCCAAATCTTTTTGCGATTCTACTCCTAAATGAATTAGGTCATCTAACACCATTATATCAAGACCTCACTCCCCCCCCCCCCCCCCTCCAAAGTGTGCACTTCTAAGCCTTAGAGGGCTTTTGAACGACACCACACCAGCGTTCTCCCAATAGCTGTTCGTAGAGCTCTAGATGATGTCCTCCTTGGTTGCGTCGAGCTAGTTTGGAAGAATTGTTTGTCATCAATCACGAGACGTCACCTTGTTAAACCAATTTTAGTCATCAACATGGCAAATGAGGGATAGAGAGTGTAGAAGAAATGTATAAGGAAAGGTACACAAAATGAAAATTAAAACCAAAAACTATTATAAGTTGTTTTCACTTTCAAAATTTTATTTTCATTCATTTTCCATTCCATCTTGCCACCCTTTTTCATCCCTTATTTTCTCGCCACGTGATATCCCATGTCTCACGCACAAAAAATATAATAAAAATAGAAAACAAAACAGTTATCAAACAACTCCTAAAACAATCTAAGAGAATAAAATCGTATTAAATTTTCAGACTAACTATATTTAGACATCCTTGAAGTTTGAGGTGATTTTGAAATCCATACACCCATTTTTATTCAAGTCGATTGAATTGAAGATGACCAATAGCAAAAAATTAGTATGAGTATGAGAGGTAAAATTGGGTGTTGAAATAGCATTGTTCTTATGAAAATGGGCCATGAGGTTTCAATTCTCACATTGCACCCTACGGTTTTGAGATTGTATCGATTTACACGTTCTGTATCTTTGAACGTCAAATCATCCACTAAATTGATGAGTTTTTCTTTGTCATTGTGGTGCAAACATGGCTTACATGTCAGGCCATACAGAGTCTCAAGCTGACTGTCTCATTAATTTAATAAATTATCATATAATCAATCAAACCTAAGGCACAAATTGATACAATTTCAATACGTTATAGTGCAATATAAGACAATTAAAATTTTATAGCCCATTTTAAAAAAACACCTCAAATCTGAAGAGTATAAAATGTAGTTACCTCTAAATTTCCTATTCAAATGAAAAATGAAATCAGCGGTACGGTGGGTGAGAAACAGCACTTGCGCGCGTCACCAGATGAAGAAGATTACATTGTCAACAACCTTCCCATTTGGTCTGTAATCCAAGCAGCTGCCATTCGCAACTTCTTAATTAATAAAAGTCACAATCTGTTTTCCAGTTGAGCCCACTTGGTGCCTTTTAAAACCTCATTAAGAAACTACTTAAACATTTCAAACATAAACAACTAGATTATTCTTGCTGAGCAAGACAATTAAGTCCCCATCACTAATCACAACCCTTATCAGTTTCATTGAGTAATGTATATATCTAAGGCACTGACATCACTGCCTCAATTTTCATATTCTTGTCAAAATTTTATTTTATTTTTTGGGCTTTGAATATTATCCATTTTTTATTGATGTATATTTTAAATACAAGAAATAGGCATGACGTGCAATACCTCTTAACAAAAATCTTGGAGGACACCCAGAGACTCCCAAGTCCTAACCTTCCTGCATACATAAATCATATTTTTATTTTACATTTGTGTAGTTGGTCTCAGTTATGCAGCTAATTAAATCTTGGTTTAAGATATTTAGAATATGATTGTCAAACTCAAACATATGATGCTGGTGAAATGTCTTGTTCATCTTCACATACTGTTGAAGTTACATTTTGGTTTTAGTTAACTACCACTTGCCCTATAACATGGACAAACCTACGTTATGGAAACTAATTAAACATGGCAGTTCATGTTATTCGGTCGTATTTGTGTTGTGTCATTTTGTATTTGTGTCAAAGACATATTATGTTTAATTTATCGAAAGATTCATATCTAACCCGACTTACCCTACAACGCGTTATGAAAACTGAAAGCTAGCGATTAATGTTAATAGGACGTAACTGTGTTGTGTTCTTGTGTTAGTCATTTAAACTCAATGTGTTTAGTTTATTGTGTTGAAGGATTTAACCCTAACTCAGCCTATTTATATTTACGTAAATTTAGAGAAAAACTTGTATGAGGCTTAACTTACCACTTGACTTTATTGAATGGCACTACAAATCCATTCAAAATTCGCCATGTGGCAAATATTAAATATAATCATTTATCATTCTTTTTATTTAAGATTCTCATAAATATTATTTCTACTAATTAATATGCACCATGAGATCAATTTAACGGTTCATATTTTTACTTTTTTCCCCTCTTTTTTTTCCCAAATATTCCATTCAAATTTAGTGCTTTAGAATTTGTGTGAAAGGAGTTTTCCAACAGATATCAATTCAACTAGACTGATGTGAACAAACAATCTAAAAAACAATTGAGCACACATGAAGAACTATGAAGTGGGCATCAATTATTTCATGGAAACAGAAATACAATTTTCGAAAAATAAAAAGTGTTGCTAACTAGACTTGAGTGAATGGAGATGCTGATTAGAAATTCTTTCGTGCTTTTGGGGAAAAAAGAGAGAGAGAGAAAGACGAGAAGAAAAAATATGAACCATTAGATTGATCCCGTAGTGTATATTAGTTAGTAGAAAAAAATAATTATGAGAATTTTAAATATAAATGATTATATTTAAAACTTGTCACGTAGGCGAGTTTTGAATGGATTGTAGTGTCATTCAGCAAAATACAGTGGCAAGTCAAACCTCACACAAATTTTTCTTGTATATTTGAGTTAAGAACTTACAAGCTTCCGTTATTGAATCATTACATATAAAATAGATATTCACTTAAATATGAAATTAAAGTTTTGAGAAAATAGTACGATATTTATTGATTGAGAAAGAATATGTACAAATAGAGGAGTGTGCAATCATGGGTCTCAATAAAAATCTTGTCAGAGATTTCAACCTGGTCGAAGGGAAAAAAAGCGTCCCGCACAACCAACTTTAAAAGTTAGCTATCCTCAGAGTTACAGTGAAGGCTTTTAAACTCTAATACTTGGGAAAATAGCTTACGAAGAGCTTTCTTGCAGCAGCAGATCGAGAAGTATGTCAGGAGGAGCCAGAACCAAGTTAATTCCTCTCCACAGCCAAGTCCAGTAAGCGCGAGATGGTGGGCTGCTCCATTAGCCTCACAACGAACATATATGGTTGATCTGGGGAAGAGGAACTTCCAGTAGGTAGGCGCGGAGATAGTTGGTAATTGGTCCTAAGACGGAGAAATCCCCCTGCATCTTCATAGAGGCAAGCGCCAAGCTTGAGTCTCCTTCGAAAACAACCCTAAAAATTAAACTTACCAAACCATAAAAAAGAGAACCAGTAGTCTAACAATTATACAAATTTTCAAAGAATGCATATTAAAAAAGAAGAAGTTTATTGGCGTACAAAGTCTCAAGTGCAATGGCTACGTGAAGGTGATAAAAACACTCACTTCTTCCATGCTCAAACTTTGAAACGAAGAAGGAGGAATGCCATTCGGGGACTTCAAGAAGAGGATGGGACATGGTGTACGGATATGAATCGAATCCTGGTATCGCCATTGAGTACTTCACATCTCTATTCACCACGGATCAGGCCACCAATTTCTTGGAGATCTTGCAGTGTGTGCTGACTAGGGTGGGTGAGATGGATAATAATTTGTTGATTGCCTCAGTGACCAATGTGGAGATGGAAACAGCTATTTATCAAATACACCCAACGAAATCACCGGGTCCGGACGGATTCAATGCGGGCTTTTATCATCACCATTGGAAGACAGTTAGGGGTGTAGTTATTGGTATGGTTAAATCTTTCTTTAGTTCGGGAAGAATGTTAAAAGATTTGAATCATACTAATATTGTGCTTATTCCTAAAGTGGATCACCCCACGAAGATGTCCCATTTCCGGCCGATTTCACTTTGTAATGTGGTGTACAAAATAATTTCTAAAGTTCTAATGAATAGATTGAAAAGAGTTCTTCCTAAAGTCATTAGTCCGAATCAATCAGCGTTTATGGCGGGAAGGCAAATCTCTGATAATATTTTAGTGGTGCATGAACTCCTACATTCTATGCAACATGGGAATGAGGAGGGTTTTGATTTTATGGCAATGAAATTGGACATGGCAAAAGCTTATGATCGGGTTGAATGGTCATTTTTGAATGCTATGTTGCATAAGTTGGGTTTCGAAGATATGTTTTGCCAATGGGTGATGGAGTGTGTACAAACAGTGTCTTACAGTGTGGTTGTGAATGGGGAGACAACGGGTTATATAACGTCTAGAAGGGGGAATTCTGCAAGGTGATCCGTTATCACCTTTTCTCTTCCTGATATGTGCAGAAGGCTTTTCATCTTTAATTCATAATGAAGAGAGGATGGGACGCATTCGAGGTATGTCAGTAAATGTTTCTGCCTAGCCTCTATCACATGTGTTTTTTGCTGATGACTCAGTTTTATTGTGCCGAGCTACGAAGTTTGAGGCTCATAATGTTAAAGTTTTGCTCTAACGGTATGCTGAGGGGTCTAGACAATTCATTAATCTTGATAAGAGCTCAGTACACTTTAGTGTGGGGTGTTCGAAGGGATTGAAAGCTCATTTATAGCAGATCTTGGGGATTAGACCCCAGGAAGGATTTGGGAAGTATTTGGGTATTCAAGCCGATTTAGGGGCGTCGAAGAAAAAAGTGTTCGAAGAAGTATGGAATAGATTGGATGAGCGAATTAATGGATGGGCGGAACAATTTTTGTCTGTAGCTGGGAATGAGGTTTTGATTAAGAGTGTTGTGGCTGCTTTACCTATTTATACCATGTCTTGTTTCCAACTTCCCATCCAATTGGCAAATGAGATTGAACATATTATAGCAAGATTTTGGTGAAGGGATCAGAAATAAAAAAAGGGAGTTCATTGGATGGCATGGAACAAAGTTGCAAAAAATAAGAATTCTAGTGGTCTTGGTTTTAAGGAGATTATTACTTTTAACCTAGCTATGTTGGCTAAGGTGGGATGGCGACTTATAATTAACCCGGACTCGGTTCTGGGTAAAGTGCTTCAAGCTAAGTACTATCCTTCTATGTCTTTTTTGGATGCACCGGTGGGTAGAAATACATCTTGGGGTCGGAAGGGGATTTTACAAGGAAGGAAAATATTGAAGGCTGGTGTACGATGGCGGGTTAGAGATGGGAGGTGTATTCAAATTGCGAAGGACTCGTGGTTGCCGATACTAATGACGTTTCAACCTATGTCTCGTCATGAGGAGATGCCCATATTGGTTGTTGATTTGTTAGAGCCTGGGGGTAATTGGAAGCGTGCTGCTATTGAGAGGTGCTTTAATGAGGAAGAGGCTCGTATTATTTTAAGTATTCCACTTAGTTGGTTTGGATGTCTGGATCGTATGATATGGCATTACACTCGCAATGGGATATATTCAGTGAAATCTAGGTACCTAGTGGCGCAAGAAATGAATAGAAATGGAGAGCTTGGACAAAAAGACGTGGGTCAATCTAGTAGGGCTGACAATAATGACTTGGTGTGGCAGGATATAGAAACATTTTGGCAGTGTGTGTTAACTTGCAGCACAGGGGGGTTCGGTTGGAAACAAGCTGCCCTTTCTGCACACATGATGCGGAAACGCAGGTACATCTTTTCTTTCGATGCCCATTTGCTCGGGTTTTTTGGTTTGGTTCTCCTCTCCAATTGGATGTGACCATGGTGGTGGGTGAAGATTTATTGGAATGTTGGAAGTGGTTGTGTGCGAAATATGGTGAGGAGATGAAGGCTAGTGATTTTATGAGATGGGTGGTCGTTGGGTTATGGAGGATATGGAAGTGTCGTAATAATTTGGTGTTTGAAAACATTGAGGCAGAACCCCTTGCTGCGATACATTTACTTAAACAACAATGGGAGGAAATGGTGGTTAGTGATGGGGAACTAGGGCAGCAGCTCCCCTGTGGGCAGCGAGTGAGACGTCAATGCTTTCAAGGGCGGATCGGGCTGCATTTTGGAACTTTAAAGATTAATTGTGATGGAGCATGGTGTTGCCGGACTGGTATAGGTGGTGTTGGGTGGGTGGCGAGGGATTTTGTGGGCATTTTCAAAGGTGCTGGAGGTGTGGGAAATATTCCTTGTGTTTCAAGCATTATGGCAGAAGCGGAAGCAATGCGAGTGGCAATGTTGGCTTGTGTGGAGAGAGGCTTTCAGTACATTCAGTTGGAGACCGATTCTCAGGTTCTAGTCGACATGATCCATGGGCGATTACAACCAAAGGCAGTTCTAGATGGTATTTTGTGGGATATTACTCGTATTAAACAACAATTTGAAGTTGTTGAATTTTTATATGCTCCTTGTGCCTGTAATGTGGTTGCGCATCTTGTGTCATCTTATGTCACGCGTATAGGGGGTAGTCATTTGTGGGATGGTTTTGAACCAGAGTGGTTGTTTAATACTTTGGCATCTGATGTAAACAATTCGATTCGCATTTAAAAAAAATAAAACGTTGAATAAAAAAAATGGACATTAACAAATGAAAAATTAAATCATTTCCTTCATTTAATGCTAGTTAAACGTGTTTATCGTTTCAAACTCGATTTAGTAAGTTTGATAGTAACTTGACTCGCTTTACTACTCTTTTACTTCTGCATCTAATGAGTCGTGCCATGTTTGAGTTTATATTAGGAAATGATAAACGAAAACTAACTTGGCTATATTTTTATTGGCTAAAGGATTCCTACATTGAATGCAATTATATATATATATTTTTGTCGAAGATCAAATATTATTAAATACGAATTGAAATGTTTACATCAAAAGCCTGAGAATTAAACAACCACTCTGGTTCAAAGCAATCCCACATATGAACACCCCCCACATGCGTGACATAAGATGTCACTTGATGCGCAATCCCATTATAGGCACGAGGAGTAAAAAGAAACTCTACTGAACATAATTGTAGTTTAATATGGTGAATATCCCATATAATACCTTCCATGACTGCCTTCGGTTGCAAGACCCCATTGAGCATGTCCACCAGGATCTTCGAATCAGTTTCCAACTAAACTACCCCAAAACCTTTTTCCACACAAGCCAACAAAGTCGATCTCATTGCTTCCCCTCGCGACCCACCCAAAAACACCCACTCCAATGTGACTACACGAAGCCTCGTCACAATTCACTTTGATTGTACGAAATGGAGGTTTTGTCCACCCTTCCTGGATTTCCCCTCTCACTTTTTACCCACAGCATGGTTGCTGCAGCTGTTCCCCTTCACAATCCTCAATCTCACACCATTGTTGCTGAATTAGTTCCAACGCTACACGAGGTTCAACACCAACCTTCTCAAACACCGCACTATTCCGACACTTCCATATGCCCCACAAACCACATACAACCCAGCGCATTAGTTGGCCAGTCTCCCCCTCTTCGCCATATTTATTACACAACCACTTCCAACACTCCAAAAAATCCCCACCCTCAACTGTTACCACATCTAATTGAAATGGAGAACCAAACCAAAAAACACGAGCAAACGGACCACAAAAGAATAGATGTACTTATGTTTCCACATCTTTTGCACAAAGCGGGTAGTTAGGCTCCAAGCGAATCCCTCAGCGTTGCAAATTAGTACGCACAACAAGGATATTTTTGCACCTCTTCCAAATGAAATGACGTAGCTTAGGAGGAACCCTTAAATGCCATAATGCCATCCAAATCGGATCCTTGTTGTCTTCCCTACTTGATTTTCCCACACCTTTCCGTCCAATCTCCCCATTCCGATTCATCTCTTGAGCAACTATATACCCAGATTTAACCAAATACACCCCATTCCAAGTATAATGCCAAATAATACGATCAGGACATCCAAATTGGCTAAGTGGCATACGTAAGATAATACGAGCTTCCTCATCACATCGCTCAATAATATCCTTCTTCCATTTACCTCCAGGGACCACAATGTCGGCAACCATTCTAGGCATCTCTGCATGTCTCGAAAGAGGCTGAAACGTACGCGGTGTAGGCAACCATGGGTCTTTCATAATCTGAATACTCCTCCCATCCCCAACCCTCCATCGTATGCGGGCCTTCAGTATTTTCCTCTCCTACAAAATCCCCTACTAGCCCTATGAAGTTCCTCATCCCACCGGTGCATCTAGAAAAGACGAAGAATGATAGTACTTGGCTTGAAGCACTTTCGCCAAGAGCGTATCCGGATTACAAATAATACGCCATCCCACCTTAGCTAGCATAGCTAAGTTAAAAACCAATGATTTCCTTAAAACCGAGCCTTCCTAATGATTTCTTTTTAGCAACTTTATTCCAGGCCACCCAATGAACACCCTTGTTTGTCTCGTGATACCTCCACCAAAATCGTGCAATAACTTGTTCAATCTTCTTTTCAAATTGGATTGGTAATTGGAAACACAACATTGTATAGTTAGGTAAAGCAACAATTACTTTTTATTGATACCTTCTTCCCCGCAACCGACAAAAACTGTTTCGCCCATCCATTGATTCTCTCATCCAATCTATTATGTACATCTTCGAACACCTTCTTTTTCAACCCCCCAAAATCCGCTTGAATACCCAAGTATTTCCTGAATCCTTCCTGATGTTTAATCTCCATCACCTGCGATAATTGGACTTTCAAAACCTACAAACATCCCTCACTGAAATGCACTGAACTCTTTTCGAGATTAATGAATTGCCCGGACCCCTCGGCATACTGTTGGAGTAAACAGGTAACATTATGAGCCTCTATCTCCATAGCACGGCAAAATAGAACTGAGTCATCTACAAAGAAAACATGGGATACGGGCTCGGCAAGAGAATTCATTATAATCCCCCGAATGCGTCCAACCCTCTCCACATTATGAAGTAGAGATGAAAAACCCTCGGCACAAATTAGGAATAGGAAATGAGATAACAAATCCCCTTGCCAGAGTCCCCTACTAGGTGTGATATAACCCGTGGCCTCACCATTAACTACCACACTATACGACACGGTTTGCACACACTCCATCACCCTTTGACAAAAAATATCATCAAATCCCAATTTGTGCAACATAGCATTCAAAAAAGACCATTCAACTCGATCATAAGCTTTTTCCATGCCCAATTTTAACGCCATAAAATTAATACCGTCCTCATTTCCTTGTTTCCTGGAATGTAGTTGTTCATGAACCACCAAAATATTATTAGAAATTTGCCTTCCTGTAACAAATGCCGCTTGATTCTGACTAATTACTTTAGGGAGAACTTTCTTCATCCGATTCGTTAGTACTTTTGAAATAATCTTATACACCACATTACATAACGAAATCGGTCGAAATTGGGACATTTACGTTAGGTTATCCACTTTAGGGATGAGCACAATATTAGTATGATTCAACTCTTTTAGCATCCGCCATGAGTGAAAGAAAGATTTAACCATACCCATCACCACATCTCCCACCGTTTCCCAATGATGATGAAAAAATCCCGCATTAAACCCATCTAGACCCTGTGATTTCATTGGGTGTATCTAATAGATAGCATTTTCAATCTCCGCATCAGTCACCTGAGTAATCAATAAATTATTATCCATATCCCTTACCTTACTCGGCACACGCGGTAATATCTCCATAAAGCTAGCAGACCAATCCGTGGAGAACAAAGACTAAAAATATCGAACTGCAATTCCATGGATCTATTGCTTATCAGTACACCAGGTCTCATCCTCATATTCTAACCCACGAATAGCATTCCTCCATCTTCGTTTCAATGTTTGAGCATGAAAGAACCTTGTATTTTTATCACCTTCTTGTAACCACTGTACTCGAGACTTCGTGAGCCAATAGACTTCTTCCCTTCTAATTGCCCGTGTAAGATCAGCTTCCAACTCTCGAATTCGTTGGCCATCAAACATCGGTTGCTGATACGCAGTTCGTAGGACTTCATTCAGGCAACAAATCTCCTTTTGTTCATTACATCCCTTCTTTTTCGCCACGTCACTAAGCCATGTTTAACCTTTTTAAATTAGTCCCCAGGTTATATGGAGGAGTTTCACCGAGATTACTACCCCAACAGGCTCGTACCACCTCATCGCACTGTGTCTCTTGATTCCATCATGGGTCGTACATGAACCTTTTCTTTCGCCAAGGTTGATCCACCTTTGTTGAGAGCACTAACATTTGCATGGTCTGAGCCCTCCAACACCACATACTTTACTACAGCTTGCTGATAACATTGCACCAATTCATTTGTAGCAAGAGCGCGATCAATCATTTCCTGGATAAAACCTTATCACATTGATTCCTCCATGTATACGGGGAGCCTTCAAAACCCAAATCCAATAATCGTGCATGTGCCACAAAAGTCCAAAAAGATCGCATACTTACAACCGTCCTCACATTGCCCCCCTCATTTTCTGATTCTGATAATAAATCATTAAAATCTCCCATCAAAAGGCATGGCTCCGTGTAGCTAGAAATATGATCCATTAACACACCCAGTTGTTGTGCCCTTTTGCGCTCATCAGTACTAGCATAAACAACCACAAGCCGCCATCTACAATGCCATACCACATTCTCAATCATGACCTCAATGAAAAAATCACCATACTGAACCAAAACCACATCCTTTGCATCTCTCCAAAACAAACACATACCACCTGCAATTCCCCTAGGCTCGATAGCATGCATACACGACATTCCAAGCCTTCGTTTCAAATAACGGTACCTTTTACTATGATTTTTAGTTTCCAATAAAGCCACAGCCTCGGGTGAGTGGAGCTGATTTTGCTCCAAAATATCGTCAACTGTCAAGTCCCCCACCCCCACCCCCGGATACCCTGATAGTTCCAATATATGATTTTCATCGCGATCGCAGAGACCTTTCGTAGGTGGCCTCCGCTTGGTCAACTCCAGACATTTGGATCTTATTCACACAGGTCAAACCTTCTTCAATCACCTCCAACTCTTCACCATCATCCTCACGGCTCATTTTCACCTTCCCGTTGAGATAGCCTTAATTATAGGGAAAAGATTAAATGGATCTGAGTCCTGAGACAATAACCCTTCCCCCAAATCTCCACTTGTACCATCCCTCTTAGGAGGCATATCATAACTCTTAGCATGCTCATCTACAATTGGCATGTTTAGATCAATGTCACGACTTGGCTGCAATACCTTGGTACTTTCCCTATTAGCACCAACCTCTTCCAGATGATTCACCAACACTATCATCCCTGCTTCAGGTGCGATGGAACCTCCCGGACCAATGAGGCCTGCATCAAACGCTCTCTCCGGCTCTAACCTTTGACGTTCTTTCTCCTCGGCCTCCATGGCACGCCTTCCTCGTAGGTTAACCCCTTCTGAGCTATCATGTCTCCTCTAATTAGACGATGTGGACGAACCACTCCGCCCACTTGTTCCCCTCTAACCATTACCTTCCGCATCAAGCCCCTTAAATGCATATAAAGCCTTTGTATCCACCTCCGAAGTCTCCTCACCAAGTTTTTCAGCTTTACAGCATCGAGTGACATACCCCACCTTGCCACAAATGAGACAATAGTTTGGTAGCCCCTTATAGTGAAAATCAACCCATATTGTCCCATCATCTTGAAATTCCACATTTGCTCCCCTCATAAGCGGCTCTCGGACATCAAAAGAAATCTTCACACGTAAAAATCTACCAATACAATCTCGCCCATCGTCCATGTCCACCTTGACCACTTTATCGATCAAGCCTCTTATTGCCAAAGCAACAACTTCCATCATATTAAGTGGAGGAACATTATGCAATTGCACCCACATTGTTGCCAAGTGAAGAGGTTTTGCCCATCGACCATGGTGAGCACCATCAACAACCAAAACCATATCATCCCGAAATAGCCATGGCTTCTTCGCCTCCAGTATTCAACACATATCCCAACGGCCCATAAAACGAGCCATAAACCAAGCCTTACCCAATGCCCTAATTGATACCTCATCCCTTACTCTCCATAAACTAGTAAATTAATTGATAAACCCATTCTCATTGACAGCTTTCCTCAAAAAAACCTCCGCCACAACATTATAATGGAAGCCCAACAAAGCACCCTCGATAGCCTTCTTTTCAATTTTAGCCCCCCTTCTCCTTCTTTGACAGAGAAAAACTAGTTCCAAATTTCATTGCCAAAACCTCCATATTCTGCATGCCCGTCCTCTCTATTGCAAACCCTAATATCACTAGGGTTAGTCGCACTGGTAGGAATATGCCAGCAGGTCCCCAATACACGAAGCCACCACATGATCTGATCCCAAATCACCTTCTATGATCTGGAAAGCAGCACGCCAGTATCAGCGCTGTCACCTTCTTGAACCCTAACCCTATAGCCTTGTCGCACACGTGATACCCTCCTCACGAGGACTCGTTTTGTTTTTATTGAAAGCAATTATATGAGTAGCATATTTATATAAACTGGATCATAATTGTTTAATAAGTTATCAATTCCCATCTTTCATCCAATCCCAACTTTTCTTTAACCCTAGCCGAAAAAAACCATATTTCCCAATTCCTATATCTCTCTCTCTCCCCCAAAATTATACCCTAGTCGAATAAACCATCTCTCTCCCTCTCCCTCTCTCTCTTGGTTTTCTGGGTGAACTGGAAAAAAGAATAAATTGTGGGGTTTTGAATCCAAGGTTTAATTCTTGGCATTCTGGTCATACCAAGTTGTTTGATACTCCCGGGCTTTTGAATCCTCATCAAATTACAACTAGGTTGACAGGAGATGAATAAAGTCTTGTAAGCATTAGCAAGGAATTGAAGCCAAGGACATACAGAGTCAAAGGTAATCTTACTTGAGCATCAACAGATAATTGTTTAAGTATTGGATGTTCATTTGCTACTTTTTGGATTTTGTTAAAATGCATAGTTCATTGTCGATCTCAGAATATCGTTGTTGCAAATTTAGATTCCATGTGATTACTTAATATTTTTTCCATTTATCATAGCTCATTTTTCTTGTCATTTGGTTGTTACAGGATGTTGCAGGTTGATTTCCCACTGGGGATGCTCAAGGCAAAGAAGCATGTGCTTCTAGCTCCAAATTCAAAGAAAAAAAAATCATGAAAAAAACCGAACCGGGCCAAAACCGAACCGAAAAAAATCAAAACCAAAAAAAAACTGAACCGAAAAAAAATCAGAGAAAAACCGAACCGAACCGAATCGAATAGTAATTTCGGTTTGGTTTCCGGTTTCGGCCAAAAACGGAACCGAACCCACCCCTAGTACCAAGCTTGTGCTTGAAGTGTCTTCAAAATGTGGGAGAAGAAAAAATTATAATCAAAGTAGCTAATGTAAATTTCGGTATAGTACAAACAAATAAATAATATATTGTTACCTGATCCGCGTAATTTTCCCCACTTCGAATATTAGAACTAGATTGTGCCAAGGCGTTTCTCCAATGAGTAAATGATTAGTTGAGTATTCCCTCGACTTGAAAGTGATTGTTCTGTTCTTTTGCCACCAATTTTCTCAAGAAAAAGGGAATTAATATTGCTCCACATTTCTCACAACTGCATCTCATTACTCGTAATCAAATCATGAGTAACTTCAACCCAGCTAGAAGACAATGCAACATCTTCAATAAGCGTCGAAACAAAAGTATATAGAAACTTTGAGAGAAATATTGGAATGTGGTTGAAGGTATTTGAGAAAATATGAAACTATGGTGTAAGCTGGAAGATAATGATAAGGGATTTATAGAAAAATAAAATAATTTTTTTAAAAAAAAATTTCGGATTTTTTTAATTTTATATTAACTTAATTAATTTGTATAGTTGGATTACACAAAATTTGAAATCCAACCTTCTAGATTGTGACACGTGGCATAACGGTAACATATCATATTTTTTTTCTTTTAAAAAAAAAAAATTAAAGCCGAAAAACTTGGACCGTTGATCTGTATTCGAAGGGCTCAGATCGTGCCACGTCATCTAGTCGTTGGGGGAGTTTTGAAATTTTTTTTGACCTTTGGAAATCGAACGGTCCAGAAAAAAGAGTTGTTGAAATCCAACGGCCGAGAGGGTGCCACGTTGCACCCAGCAAGGGCTACAGACAGCCTGTCCAGCACGAGCCCCATCGCTGCAAATCCTGTCAGTTATACGCCCCCATGCGCGCTTGTGTTGCATGCACCTAACGCAAAATTTTTAATAACGTAGCTGACGTCAACTTGCATCATCCTCCACTTAGGCGCTCGGACCAGTGTTCTAAAAAACGCCCTAGGCGCCTAGCAACCGAGGCTTTTTTGGGCAAATCGGGCGGAAAAATCGGGTTGGGCCTAGGCGGGCTGGGCGGCTAGGCAGGCTAGGCGGTCCTAGGCGGTCCTAGGAGGTTTTTGTTTAATTTATTTTTTATTAATTGCATGCTTTTTTCTTTTTTGGTTTCATGGTGGTATACTTATGGAAATGGTGTATCTAATTTGCAAATGATGGATTTACTACAAGTTCATCCAATACTTATGGAAATAGTGTACCTAATTTGCATTTTATCATTATTTTATTATCCATACAAGTATAGTTTTTTTTTAGGTGTCAATATGTACTTATTTACAAGATATACAAGAAATTTACCTAAATCCGCCCGCCTAGTTGCCTAAGCGCTAGGCGCTAGCCCGCCGTCCGACTAGCGCCTAGCGTTTTTTAGAACCTTGGCTCGGACCTTGGATTTGCACCTGAGCTCTCCTTCGGGCTCCCCCTCAGCCCAATAGCCCGAATAGGCTGGAGCTGCTTAGGCTGGCGATTTGGATTGCTGGAGCAGCCGGTCCCCTTGGCGTTTAACCACGCTGGTCTTGCTCCAAGAACTTCCCATTACCCAGTCCTCTAGTTTGTTCATCCATCCATTCATCATGTCGGTGACTACTCACGTTAGTGTGGTTTGCGCTTCGATCGACATGAAACAATAATATAGTTTACACCAAAAGAAAAACAAAATGGCAGCTTTCCTTTTTAATACAATTAATTATTTTATTTCATCAGAAAGTCAGGCTTCGATCAACATCAAACAATAATGTAGTTTACACCAAAAGCAAAACAAAATGGCAGCTTTCTTACTTTAATACAATTAATTATTTATTTCATCAGACAATGAGAAAAACAAATTAGTGTAGAGTTGCCGAGCTCCGTATTGTCATATTCCAGTAACTCCAACCTCCAGAGAATGTTGCACTGATTTCAAAGTTATTCCATTAATAAACTGTACCTTAATTTGATTGAATCATGCATTCATTCATTTTCTATATATTAATTGGAAACGGTCTGATCATCAGCTTCAAAAATAAAATAGAAGTCCCACACACACACACATGTGTGTGCGCGCGCGCTTGTGTGTGTGTCATCATTGTACATAATGTAGGAATATAGTTCTTTTTTGTTCAAATTGTAGCAATATGGTTTAACAAGCTTAAATTCCTATGATATCAAGAGCAGAACAAAGTGGTGTTAAGTCTTATTTTGTTAAATTTTGAGGATATGCAATCACCACAAGAGTTAAGCTTGAAGATGTGGAAAGTGGGAGTGATCATATGTAACTGATGATTTGTTTCATTGTACTTAAACCATGTTGTGCTTGTACCCAAGCCAAGCTCCCACTACCGAGACAGAATTGGATTTTATATGCATAAAACCCTCACAAGGAGGATAGATAGCGGAACCCTAGAAAAATGGGTGGGATTTGTTCCCAACTTTCAAAACTCCTTCCAGTTGTGGTGATATGGCTAATTAAGTAGTTGATCATGGTAACGTGTACATATCAATTTTCTTTACTATATCAACTGCGCTAAATCAGCTTAGTGATTTAGGGTTTTTTTTATTAAAAACCAACTTGTCTTAGGAGTTACGACTACAATGCAATTAAAGACGCAAAAGCTTAGACTAACCATAAGATTTTACATATAAAAACAATATAGGTTCAGCTTCACCATATATATGTATCTGAAAACCACCAGAAAGAAGTAGATGCCTTTGGGGTTAGTTCAAGTCATGATGAGAAAGTTATTTCGTTGAGTTAGGATTATGATAAGTTTAGAGTTCATATGTAAATAAACGAAAAAGTAAGGAGTGAGGAGTGAAGGGATAAGAGACATTGCATACTAGTTCTGATATCGTATTAGACACCCAATAAAGCACAAAATACTTAAATTGTTAGGGATATTTGTCATACAAATTAAAAAGTTGAGTATGTAAATTTGTGTACTGAATAATCTTTCCTCTTTGCAGCATGAATGGCATATAGGACCATAAGTAGGTGAAGATAGAAAATTATGGGAGGTAAAACTTTAAATTTGTTCAAATAAAGTTTCAACAGGCCCGAAAGAGGATAAACAGGAAGTTTATTCTTGTAATTATGTTCATATTTGTTTGTATAAGTCCAACATCCATAAACCCCACATCATAATTACAAATTAAAAGTCAGTAGAAACAAAATTGATTACAAATTAAATTAATAGAGATCAAGCAGAGAAATGAAAAAATTATATTTTAGTTTAACTCATTAATAATTATGTATAATATAGTGCATTTTTTTTATTAGATGAGCAAGTGTAAGTAATTAAATATCTGTTAGATGAACAACGAAGATCAGACAAAGACAAAACGAAAAACAAGAAGCTCAAGTTCATAAATGTCTTCTTCTAATTAATTAATCTCACCAATTGGATTTGCCTCCTGATGATCTGCTGGTTGTTTAAGAAACAGTACCCGACTGTTGACTCATTGATTCCACCCAATGAAATCATCAGCAGAACCCGTGATTAAGCTAAACAGTGCACCTTAGCATGTTTGATCATTTCATTAATAACTAACTAAATTAATAATTTGTGTCCAGAATTACTTTTGAGCTGGCATACAATATGTGACCAGTTGGTCCAAATTATTATCAAGTCAGTAAAATGTTTGTTCATTCTGCAGAATTGTAACACCCGAAAAGGTTTTGGGTGGATAGTGTTCTCGGCACAATGTAAGTATTTGAATGTAGATGATGGAGTGGACTGAAGATCAAGGGCTCCAGTGTTTGATTTTCATTGATTTTTATTAGGATGTGAAGTTTGAAGGATGTATTTTTATTTTTAACCAAATTCGAGAAATGATTTTTGAACTATTACTCAAATGTAGTTTTAGCCTCTGAACTAAAAATTCATTAAATTTGGGTCTTCAATTTGATAAAATATGGAGTGTTGGTTATTCTAATTCAAATCCGTCAAATTTTCCTGTTAAGGTGCTTACATGGCAGGTATAAGAAACCCAAAATCACAATGATGGGATCAGTGGCAAAGTCAGAAATTATCGGGTAGGGGCGGAATTTAAAAGAGTAAAAGGTTCCCAAAAAATGTAGACAACCAAATCCTTTTAGATAGTAGACAATATATATCAATACAAACAAGTTACAATTGTTGTGAGCAAGGTTTCATGTTATGAAAACGTCGCATAATAGACTTATTATTAATAAAAGTAAAATACAACACTCTCAATGTAAACAATTGTGCTATCAATCAATTATTGATTTCCCATTTTGTTAAGCAGTAGTGTTTTCACAATATTAATAGCAACAAACACTCTCCATTGAAGCGGTTGCTACTAGTAACACCATATACAAGTGAGATGCAAAACCACTTTTACATCTCAGTATACATCTCCGGAGATGCAAATTTTATTTTTACTCCAATGCATAGATGTAAATGAGGAGATGAAAATTTCGATTTGTAAGTGTTCATTCTGTAGATTTTTTTAATTTATTTATTTTTTGTTAACATAACTTTTTTCCTAACAATGCGATCACAAAATTAACTTTTTCCTCACAATTCGATAAAAAAAATTTCAAAATTTGGACAATATTGATTTCATCAGAAGAACTTTGAAGCAAAACTAAAAAAAAATTAATGAGGAAATGTTTTGTGTGAGAATTGAAAGAAAAGAAAATTGGTGGATGGATGAACAAAATGTTATGCCTAAGTGTAAAGGAAATTGTTTTGTTTAAGTAGTATTTTGCATACCACTTGTACCTTTCTCTTCTTTTTCCCTTGTGGAACCCACCTTTTGTGATGCAAAATCAGTTGCAAATGTGCCTCTGTACATGCCTTTTCCGGTGAGTTGCAAAATTTGCAACTTATACATCATCAAGACTGGAGCAACTTCAGCCAGCGGCAAAAAGAATTGCAGGTTAAGAGGAATTAGAGAGGTAGATTTTTGCTCTTAAGGTCAATTTCTGACGACCGTAGGTGCGACCGCATCTCCTTGGGCTTTTGTGGCTTCGCCACTGAATGGGGTGACACATCGATGACAATAAAAATTTACTTTCTTAGTAATTGAAAATTAGAAAGAAAAAAAAGTTGGGAGGAGACGTTCGGCGGTGAGTGGAGCATCACTGCCCATAATTTCGAGGTCCAAGTCTCCGCAGAATAATGAAAACGGTTCATCCTTGGCATAGGGGTTGGGTTGTGGTGGGGGAAGGGCCGGAAGGCTGTGGTGCGCAGCTGGGAGAGATATGGATTGAGGAGGGAGAAAGATCGCGTCAGGGAGTATGGATTAAATTTCTTTTCGTTTTAGTTTAGTTTAGTTTAGTTTTAGTTTTTGTTGTGAATATTATAAATATATGTGATTGTGTAAATCCTAGTTAGATTTGGTTATAGATTATCCATTATTTTGGTGATTCTTTTCTATTAGATTTTGTATTACTTGGAGGACAAGTTATTCGTTCCTCATAGTTTACTATACATAAAGGCGCTGCATAAGAAACGCTCAGGTCCGATACGAGGAAATGCCTTAACTAAGTCAACTAAGTGTACTCTCAACAAAACTTTTGTTTAATGTTCACTAGGACGGACACATGATTCAAATTGGGAAGGAAACCCTTCTTGGTTGACCGTTGCGATTATTAAAATCCTCTTACTCGTAATGGGGCAAGGTGAATGAACAAACGGAATCAAAGTCATGCTTAAAGAAAAAAAAATTATTGCAAACACTTAGAACCTTTTGCAATTGTTAGCCATTATTCCTACTTAGCATGGCAATTGAAACATGTTGGACTGACATTAAGGTATGGATATCATTATGGACAAGATTCGTTATTTTTTTCATCCTTAATTCGTTCAATGCATCAAAGCAAGTTTTGGAGCAAGAGATCTTTCATAGACCTTAGACCTGGAGTTGGATAAGGTGGTATTTCGATTATCGCAACGGAAATCTTTATAAACACTTATATTAGTAGATAAATTTTTTCTTCATTGTTATCTGTGGCCAAGCCTTAACCTACAAGCTTATTCGCGTTTGACTTTGTTACTTAGTACTTCGAGTTGGTTTCCCTTGGAAAGATTATCAGATTAACCTATACTCCACAAGAAGGAAGGATTGAAGACTTGATTGAAGTCAACTTAGCAAAATATCTCCTAAGGCATCTAATTCCTTCCAAGGATGAAGCAAAATAGGCACATTCCACCTTGCATCCAACTTTTTAGTTATGCATTCGGAACTCCGACCAGGGGTTTACAATATGGCTTAGAACTCTTAAAGATTAGATCCTTGATAGACAAGCAAGTAAAACTAGCCGGACTTGGTTAGCTTCTAATCGAACAAGCAATTCGAAGGACATTTTGATACTCATTCTAAATAAGTTATTCTGGGATGATTCGCGCATTTTTCGTTGGCAACTATCCATCTTTGAGTGGGATGCACTCTCAGAAGCACAATTAGGGGAAATTATGGGACACTAACACGTGGCACCTCGAGTGACAAGAAGCATCGGAATACCCATAACTCACGACTGTCGGACTAGTCAGATTTCTCAATCAGTTGGGCTTAGCCTTAGTCTGTAACTTGTATTACTTGTCTCCGAAGTAAAAAAAACAACCCTAATTCAAGCCAAATTAGGATATCTTAGGGATTAGGCAACGTAATCATGATCCTAGGAGGATTGGATATCTTATCCTATATTCTTTCCTAGATAGTCTCTCGATTTAATGGGGATTACTCTCCCTACAAGAACTCAATGATCATTATGAATACCCTAGCTTAGGTATTTACCAGTGGCGAAGCCACGTGAGGGCGAGGAGTGGCGGCCGCCACTCCCCTCGCCGGAAAACATGACTGGAGCGTTGGTTCAGCCCCTCCCCTCGCCCGAAAACCCAGCTGGTTTGGCCCACTGCTGCTGTCGGTGATCTGGTTCTGTTGCTGCGCAACAGAGCTGTTTTGTTTTTTATTTTTATTTTTAAACATCCAAGCTTTTTTTTAAAACATCCAGGCTGCCGGAATCTGGGATGGGTTTGGTTCTGATCGTGTGATGCGGCACTGCCCTGCTGGTTTGGTTCTGGCTTTTCGAATCTGCGTTTTAATTTTTTTTCTTAAACTACCCAAACCAAACGACGTCGGCTAGACTTGGGGTTTGAAAAAAATAAATAAAACAGTGCGGTTTATGTGAAAGTGTGGTGCCAATTAGAGATTGAGGTGAGGGATTGTGGGGACCGCCTGATGAAATTCAAGCACCCCATGATTTGTACTTTGAATGAAGATAATCAATTTTTTACTTTGGTCTCATCTAAAAAGAAAACTATAAGAAAATAAATACAAAAAAGTTAACATAAAATCAAATAGAAATTTACAAGACATCATTTTTATTTAAACTAGAAGAAAATATGAAATTTTATATTTCATTTGTAAATTTTCTATGCTAAGTGGCAAAGGTTTTCGATGAAAATTGACTATCCTATAAAATATGGGTGGAAGACTTGAGTGTTAGGGAATGAATTTTGTCAAAATCAACTGTAACTTCAAATGATATGAATTAATATTGTAACTTGATTCTGATTGTATCTATATAGGATGAGATTTTTACTTGTACACCAGGCATAAACGTTGTATAAATATAAGCTTTTGTGTTATGAATCATTCATAATATGTTTTCTATATTAGGGTTTAGAGTGTCAATTGAAAGTGAAATTTTTTTGATAAAGAAATTCAATGGAAGATAACAATGCATTACAAGATGGTTGCGAAGTCATGCCTAAAGATATATAATTAATGACTAATCATTGTGATTTTTTTACATGGGTACCATGTTTGATCTTCAAGACCTCGGACTTATGGCGACCTCAAATTTTTTACATAGGTACTACCACGTTTTCATGACATGAAACTTCGTTGATAATAATTGAAATTTATTTGTATTGATAGATTATGAACGAAATTAATATTATTGTCTACTATTTAATAGGATTTGGTTGTCTACATTTTTTTAACCTTTTATGCTTTTAAATTTCGCCCCTCCTCCCGACAATTCCTGGCTTCGCCACTGGTATTTACTAAGGATATTTTTTCTGATCATATTCTCTCTCTACAATATAGATATTCTCTCATACACGCCGTTCACATACGCAAGCATGGAGAAGCATCTCCTACATCCACGGATGTGCGCGAATTTGGTTCCAACATGCTATTCGTCAAGGATGGTTCACAATGTTGCACACATCACACCATTCTTTCTTTAGAATTACACTAGTAATTCGGTTCTCCTTCCCGGAGATATGTAAGTAGTCTGATATGGATTCAATCACACCCCCAATCAAATTCCCCTTTGCCGGAGTTCATGGGTAATTCTAGATTTCGTCTCTAGCCGCAAATATGCATGAATTTAGTTCTAACATATTCCTAAAGCTTCTAGGGCTAAGAGGCATTTATATTTATTATTTATCTTATTATCAGGCAATAAAATTGGAGGTTTTTTCTCATACTTTCTCGTGGATTCCACAAGACTCCCCGCCCAAATTTATCTCATAACACGCATATCATAATAATTTGATGCATGAGCATATGAAAAGCTATAAAAGAAATTTATATTTCCATGAACTCAAAGGCTAGCCTAAAGAAAGGGAAACAACTAACAAACTTACATTTGTAAATACTCAAGGGTTGACCTAGGATCATTCCTAACCATAGAATTAAAGGAAAACTAATGAAAATGACTTAAAAACTTTGAGTTTTAACGATAATGACAAAATAAAAGGTAAAGTAAATAGTACCATGATTGATTTTTTAGTGTAAAAATATGATTTTTCGTTAAAGTTAACAGTACCGAGAGTTTTTTGTTAAAGTTCCCTAAAATTAAGGTGGTCATTTGCCCAAAAGGGTCCGACCTTGCCACCTCTAGTAGACAATTGAGTGACTCCAAAATTAATGAACATGCTGTGCATATACTGTACTCCATGGGTTAAAAAATATATTAATAAGGGAATCTCATTCCAATGGAAGGGACGAAGAATCTACATCACTCTAGTATTTCTAGAGCATATACGATTGCATATTTCTATTGGTTGAATTTTTTAGTTATATAGTGACCCGGTTGAAATAATTCAGATCAAAACCTATATATTATTCCGTATACGTCCATATATTTGTGGCCAATAATAGAGTGGTTTGACTTGGATTAATAATATGATAAATGGCTTTTAACCAACTACCCTTGTCACCCTCCCGTGATGCAAACTATAGATATGCTAATTAAGATGTTTTTCTTATACTATGCAGACGAGCAGCTTTTATCAATTTCGTAGATTTATTATGGGAGTTTTTATTTGTAGTTATGCAGTTAGTCTATGGTATCCTTTAAAGAAGAGAAGTGCTAATTATATTTAATTTAATGATATTTTTGTAATGTAATCACGTTTATGCATAATAGCCTACTTTGATAATATAAAAAGTTGCTGCAATGTAAACACAGTTTAAGTGTAATGTTTGGGAGATCAAATTTTTTAAACCGAATTTGCAAACTAAATGATGTGGTTGTAGATGATTGGATTATTAATTAAGTGTCGATTAATGTGTTTGTTTTTTATTGGTGACACATCATTTGGTTTAAAAAATTTAGTTTTCCTAGCATTACTCTTACAGTAATAATGATTCCATTCAATTTCAATAACTATAACCTTCGCTTTCTGTGTTACAACATGGCATTAGAAACTAGAGAGGTTTTGCAACCTTTTGAGAAACCAAAGAGGTTATGGGGGGATTCCCTTAGAAATGCTTCTGCATGTATTCTTGTCCTAATCGCTGGTGCTAGATAGCCTGGATTCATGCTGCATATGTCTTCTTTGACTAGATATATGAAGTTCCTGTTGGAATTTTTGGATCGCCGGGCCCGCCCCACTCTAACGACACTGATATTGTCACCAACTTAACCACCTGCCCAATCCGTCAGGTGTGGGGTTTTACCACAAAAGGCCTCGGTGTTAGTTAGAGTGGGGTAATACTATTTAAACCCCTTTGGTTTTCTTCACCCCACCGATGTGGGACAGTTTAACACTCCCCCTCACGTGTAACCTCATTTAGTGGTTCACACGTGGAGATCCACATCGGTAATTGAAACTCAGAGGTCGGCTAACGTTGGGCCCACTTGTTTTCAATGGAACTCAGAGGTCGTCTCTATATTAAGAGCTCAGACTTGTTTCCTTCCGGGTGGTGACAAGCTCATTGGCTTGCACACAAGCTCGTTGGCTTGCACGAGCCCGCAACCGTGGGCTCTGATACCATGTTGGAATTTTTGGATCGCCGGGCCTGCCCCACTCTAACGACACCGATATTGTCCCCAACTTAACCACTTGCCCAATCCGTCAGGTGTGGGGTTTTACCACAAAAGGTCTCGGTGTTAGTTAGAGTGGGGTAATACTATTTAAACCCCTTTGGTTTTCTTCACCCCACCGATGTGGGACAGTTTAATAGTTCCTTGCATGGTAAAATATGTGGTGGGTTCACGTTCACCTTGATTAGAGCGAGGTTGTTGTCGATCTCTTTAAGAGGTTAGAGGGGGAATTTGTTAGCGCTGTTGGCTAGATTTGTGAACTTTACGATGTAAAGGTGAAGAAGACTAGTGGATATCCTTCAGCTTTAGTGTTCTCTAGGCGAGTTTGGTGCTCTAAATTATAAAAAATGCTACTCTTACTATCTACTTGTATCTTCATTTGTATCATCTCTCTAATAGAGGGGAAACCCCCATGTGTTGGCGAGCCTTACCTCTATTAGAGAGGTGGTACAATTGATGATACAAATAGGAGTAAGTGTAGCTTACTCCTAAATTATACAAGAGTTTTGGTTGATTTAAGATCAATTGAGTAGTTTTTACATCATAATACTGGATGTGCATTGTCTGAATTTGTTGATTGAATGTTAAATATTGCTTTGGGATCATAAGGTGATTTGAGAGTTTTTATCTATTACATGATCTTCCAACATCGATTGCGTTGGTTTCTATGATTTTCCTCCTTTCTGATTCTAGCAACATGTTGTGAATACTATTTTGTATTTTTTACATATTATTGTTTGTAAGTATCCTCCTCTGAGAATCATATACTTCATCTGATTGCAATCTTTTGGAACTTTTACCTTCTCAATATTGACTGCCACTTACTCATGTATGTATAACTCTTCCAACATACAAAATAAATGAATAAATAAACCCCTCAAGAAAGAAAAACTGATGGTTGAACAGTCTCTTTGACCTATCTCTGCCGTCCCCCAGGTGTAAGAGCAGTGGAGTGCCAAAAAAATTGCGTGTGCTTCTGTCTACGAAACATGCCGGCCTTCAGATTATAATAGCATTTTGATCCAATCAAGCGCCTAATTAACATGTCACTCAAATAATTCATTTAACCCGTAATTTTTTATGCTCATATAGTCCCTTATTATTTCTTTTATCAATGAAAGTAACATACTTGTTTCCTATTTGGTTCTACAACTCCTAGTTCCTTTAGTTCTTCTTATTTTGGAATGTCACGTACAGTCCTTATCAAGGGATTGCTGAGCTGACTTTTCCCTATTGTATATTGTTGACTTTTAGTTCCACTTCATCTACAATAATCCTGGCCATTGATCAAGTTGACTTTGTTTATTGTGTTATTATCACTTCCATTGGTTGGCCATGATGGATTCGGGATTTGGGACTTGTATGTAGTGAACGAACATTTGGGGGTCTAGTTAGTTAAGAGGTGAATATGGCTTTAAAAGTTAAAACAATAACTGAGGTAAAATATTAAGTTATATATCGGTGAATTCATAATTTTTAAATCCTTGTTGGACTTAATTATGGTACATACATTTACATTCATTATCTAACGGTTAGATATGGTCAGATATCTATGAAATCACAAAAAGTTGTTAGTATATTCGTTTGAAAGAGTAAATTTTAGTTGATAAATTTTAAATAACAAGGAAGATATAAGAAAGATGCTAAATCACTAAAAAAACACCATTTCCAGACGAAAGAATTTCGTTAAGTCAAATAAGGTTTCGTCACCTATAGTTTTGCCCCCACGGAACTTTGTCGCACCAAAATCATAGCACGAACTTTTTCCTGACAAATATCTAAAATTCGTGAGGCAAACAGTATTTTCACGATGATGAGCTCGTTTGGAATTGCTTTTAAAATGACTGAAAGCGGTTTTGGTGAAAATATTTTTTTTGAACCAATTCTTAGTAAAATACAAGTAAACCCTGAAAAAGCACTTGAAATGCTTTTGGAACCCAAAAATATTTTCTCTAAAAGCGTTTTTAGTCATTTTAAAAAAACTTGCAAATGAGTCCAAGATATTACCGATGATGGTTTTTTAGAGCAAAGTGCGTTGACCAACTTAACCGGCCACAGCTAGCTTGCCCGACAATCGTATGTCGTTGGTCCTCGGTGTATGTATGGAAATAAATAAATAAATAATTTGTCGGCAAAAGTTTTGGCTGACAAGTAATATAAAACCGTTTATAACTTAAAAAAAAAAATTATAATTAATTAACATTAATTATTTTAATTTGTTAGTTATATTTAATTAACATTAAAGGTAATTTAGCCAAAGATCAGTAAAAACTTTATGACACACCCCGATCCTAAAATCAAGGCGTGCTGGCCGTCACGTGAGCGTGACGTAACCATAAGTGCGGTGCGGAAGCAAAGATAAGAGAATTACAAAGGAAATAAAATCAACTACTAGCAAGAATGACCAAATAGCATGCTAGAGTGAGTTAAAGTGTGAGTGCACACATAAACAGAGCTTAAGCAATAGGTGCAGTCAAGTAGGACTATAATTAAGATACAACACCCGCAGGTGAGTCCTACATGTAGAAGTCTGTCAGAACGCCGAAGCGAAACCTCGTGAGCCACCAACTGCTAACTAGAGCCTGGAGGGGCGCAAAACAAAATTGAGTGGGTCAGTAAAACAAAGCTTTTCGAAAACCTTTCATTTAAAACGTTTCTAACCCCTCGCTGTAAAACCAGTATACTTTCCCAGAAAATAGTATAATAGCATATAACTTTTCATAAATCTCAAATCATCAATTTTCTCAAAAACCAGAAAGTATGCCATGTTATAATTTCAAAAACAGAATGAATGATGCATCAGTGTAACATGTGAAGTGATGAATTAACCGGAGACCCTGCAGTTGGTCATGTGCGGTTAATTCTATAGCTCAACATCCAATCCAACCGGAGTCACCTCGGTGACCTGTACGGCACTACACTGCATATAAGTCGGAACTACCTGAAGTAGTCTGTACGACATGAATGGTGTAATAATACGCTCTAGTGCTTCTCTCATCAATAATCTGTGCACATAATCTAAGGTCACCTATCAGTCGGAACCCTCTCATTGTCTGTACGACATGTCGGAACCCTCTCATGGTCTGTACGACATGCACCTACTTGGATCCAAGGTGAGCGTACGGTGCGAGGTGAATAATATAAGCACTAACACCATGATTGCAGGTTATGAGCTATTAACATAATACACATCATCAACAATGCACATGAATAACATAAAACTCACCTGATACTTACTTGTGCGTCCATAGCACCAATTCACATATATATATGCATCAATTATCAATTCATATAACTCATATCATTCATATCATGCATGCATGGCATTTTAGAAACATACTTTCATTAAAACTCAATTTCTGGGAAAATTCATAGTATATAGGTATAAATAGAAAGTACTGCCCACTCACTCATAAGTCGAAGGGTCGTAGCCCCCGTGACGTCCCTGGATGCGCTCGTCCTCGGGATAGGTATCACCTATATACGAAATAACTATAAAAACGTTATTTAAAAGCATATAGCCAACAATTCGTAATAACTTCTCATACGGTGCTCAATTTGGGTATACGAATATACCACAGTGACCTACTCGACGTCACGGACGTCGAGGAATTTTTAGAAAAAATTTCTGAGGCCGCACGCGCCCCCACACGCCGGGAGGGGCACGGACCTACGCGCCTCCCACGCGCTTCTTCTTCTTCGAGCTCGCTGGACTGAGTTTTCCGGTGGCCGGAAAACTGGAGATTTTTCAATCTCCTTGTTCTCCTTCGTTTCTCAACCATTTTCTTCGTATTTTATATCAAAATGAAGCCCTAAGCATGTAGAATCATGTTACACTACTTTAAGGCTCTAAAAATCACGAAATCTCACCGGAGAAATCCCACGAAAACCGGCCAAATTTGAACGTGGTGATCCCGACGTCCAAAACTTCCAAACGAACGTCCCCGAGCTTCCTTAGGACCTCACTAAGCTCACTATAAGCTTGGATTGTCCTAAAAATCAACCAACACAAAGTTCATGAATAGTACCCAAATCGGACCTCGAGTTTTCAACGTGAAAACGAAGGGTTTCTTACCTGAAAATGGTACTTTTGAGTTCGTAGGACACTCACGAATACAATGGTGCTAATCTCCACTTCGATCCATGAAGTTTTGAGGGATTTGGTGCTTTGGTCCGTACGGTTTCGAAGGAAGAGAGAGTGAGAGTCGTGAGGGAAGAGAGAGAGAAGGCACGGGGGAAGGAAATGAGAAGTGTCCCGTGTGTGTGGGTGTGATCCATAAAAAAAAACAAGTCCAACTCACAACCCTAGCCACACAAACATACATATCACTTTATTAAATCAAACTTAATTCATTTCCAAGAATTTAGGAATGTATGTTTTAAACCAATTATATGTCACACACACATGCCTTAGTACCCGCTAAGGGTAATCCCGTCATTTCACATCCTCGATAAATCAAATCTCGGGACGGGCTGTGACACTTTACTATTCAGCCATATATCAGTGACATATTTTTGTTCTGGACTTAATTAATGATATATTTTTATTAATTAGGTATAGGTCAATGAGAAATGCTATATGGGCTTTAAGGCATTATCAATAGTTAGAATTTTGCCCTTTTCTCCTTCTCTCTCATTTTTTCAAAAAAAAATTAAAAATTATGATTACATGTTGCCCGACCTTTCTCCTCCACCCCACAACCAACCGTTAACCAGATCTACGAAATATGTACTCAAGTTGTCCACATGCGCTCCGTCTTCCCCCGCCAGGACACCACATCGATCTTTCTCAGCCTTCTCCCACTCCCATCTAGCAACTTGTTCTTGGTGGGACTCCTCGATGACACCACACCACCGCCACCACCCGCAAGAGAAAAAAGACCCGAATCAGAGGGTCTGATTTCAATACATACGCCTCGTTGCCGACATCTTTCATTGGAAATGCCTTCTCGTTGAGCCCAAAACGGGTAAAGCCGTGACGAGGATCTGTGTGGGATGAATTTGGGGTTGAATTTTATGGGCTTTGATGTTTTCTTCTTTTGGGTTTGAAATCTTTTTGCGTTTAGATTAATTTGATGGGTTCTATCTCCTTTTGTTCTATGATACGAAATTTTTAGTTTTTTTTTTTTTAAGTAATTTTATGGGTCGAGAGAGACTCCATGAAATGTGAAAAAGATGATAGGAAAAAGAAGAGAACCAGGAAACGGACACTGCAATGCAGCGTTTGAATAGAAATGTAAAAACAGAACCAGGAAACGAACACTGCAATGCAATGTCTAAATCCAAATGTATATAAAATTAAAATTAAAAAAAAAAGAAAACAGAACCAGGAAACGGACATTACATTGCAGTGTTTGAATCAAAATGTAAAAAAAAAAAAAAAACAGAACAGGGAAACGGACACTACATTGTAGTGTCTGAATCTAAGGGTAAAAATAAATAGTCGCTTGAAGAATGAAGCATAGAAGGCATGTGAGAGAGAGAGAGAGAGAGAGAGAGAGAGAGAGAGAGAGAGATATATATATATATATATATATATATATATATATATATAAAGGAACCAGGAAAATGACACTGTAATGCAGTGTCCAAGTGTAAAAAAACATAATCACGAAACAAACACTGCATTGCAATGTCTGACGTGTATTGACCTATTTCAAAATATGAAAAATATGAGAAAGAGGCCGTCAGTTGAAGTGGGTGCCAGCTGTAATGGCAGATTCTGTAATTTTTGTTTATTTTAAATGCATTTAAGTGTCATAATACATTATCGACCTATTTATAATTAACATAAATATTCTTGATTTATTGTCAATATGGTAACTTTGTATTGATTTTACTTAAAAGATATCACAACATAATTTTTTTTAATTGAATTATATTGAAATTGAAATGTTCGTACAATTATATTAAATTTGAAAAAAAAAATTACTCTCAGTTGCACATTGTCTCTTGTCCATGTCGAACTACTTTAGTCTGGAAGACATCCACCTCCAAAATTACAAGCTATGAAAATTATAATAAATAATTCCTAGAAAAATTTGATATATCTAATATTTTATAAAAATTTCTAATATTTATAATATTTCCTAAATTTTTTAATATATCTAATATTTCTAAAATTTTCTAATAATTGTAAACTTTTCTAATATTTACTACAATTTTTAATACAATTAATATTCATAAATTTCCTAATATTTCAAAAAAAATTCTAAAATTTTATAATTATTGTGAAAATACTAAAGTTATAATATTTCATAAAAAGAAAACAAAAATAAAATGTGGCCCCACGCCGTTCCTCATGGTTGAACATCGTGGCTAGACCACCAGTACCACATGTGCAAGCCGCCAGTGCAGTCTTCGCTGCAGTCCAGGACCAGTAGACCTACAGTGTAGCCCAAGCTGCGAAAGCAACCTATGTTGCAGAACGAAGCCAGGCCTAAGTGACATGACCCAACTTGCTCATCACATGGAGAGAGGCCAGAGAGCCCAGGCGCATTGCAACCCAGGAGCAAGCCTAAGCCCAACAGGTCCAACCCTTCCAAGCTTAAGCTCGTGTCATCCTAGCGCATGCAACAGTTACTGAGGCCCAAAAGACGCACAACCCCACCCACAGGCCAGAAAGACCCCAATCAGCACAAAGCACAACGTGCACCTGCAGCCCTTGGACACGCAGACCATACGGACCCGAATCCACCTGTAGTGCCCGACTTAAGCTTGCACCCGTGCGCCTAATTCTACCCCAGCCAACTAGGACGATTCTCAGATCATTTCAACCGAATCGTCTTAGCAGACCGTCAGACCGACGACTAAACCAGGGTTATTTTCGCCCTATTTTTATGTAGGTTTGGCCCATCCATGCTCGAATTATGCACCCAGAGTCTTTTACACTGCTACTTGAGTTCTTTCACCCCAAATAATATTTAACCTTTGTCCCGGCATGTCGCAAATTTGACGAGCGCCCTCGCCCAGTAGATGACCTTAGTGAGCCAGCATTTGGAGCACATCGAGACGCAGCAAACTCTCGACGAGGTATCTTGAAGCACTACAAGGGCAGATGACGATTTTCTTTCTAGCAACGTCCCAGTAAGCAGCCAGTCAACCAGCCACGAGTAAATGATTATGGCAGTGTACACTTCCAACGCCTAGAGATTGTCGATGAGGCGCTCTAGATAGACATATCCAACATAAGTAGGCCACCCTTCATAGACAAGATTGAGCAGACGGGCATTTCATGCAAATTCAACATGTCGAATTTCACCTTCTTTAAGAGAGATTAAGATCCAGATAGGCACTTGAAGCATTACAACGACGCACTTACGTGAAAGTTTTTTGCCCATAATCATGTAAGGCGAGGCACAAGACTGATTTGGAATCTTGCCACTGTGGTCAATCTGAAGCTTCAGTTAACTTTTCTTGGTGAAAACCAATGAATATTCATCCTATTGCTTGATCAAGAACAAGTTTGACCATATGTTCAACATCAATAAAGACCCAAAGAAGATGCTCCACAACTATGTGAAGGCGTTCAAGACAAAGAAGGCTCTAATGTGATGAGGTAATAGCTAATGCAACATTCAAAAAGAGACTCTTGGTAGACCACCCTCCGTTCGGAGATTTGATCATAGGAGAGAACTTGACCATCGTGAACTCATTTGCTTTGACCGAAAAGCAAGCACTTTGGGACAAAGAATGACGAGCCCAGAAAGCACTTGAGCAACCTCAGAAGGCGGACGAGAAGCAAGCCAACAATAAAAAACAAGCCATGAGCCAAAAGTAGGGATCGTTCTCCGATGAAAGGGGGTCTGACGCCCAAGATGCAAACATGAAATTTTTAGTCCTGATCAATCATATTTTTCGCGACCTTAAGAATGAATCATAGTTCAAGTTGCTGCAAGTGGAATAAGTACCTCGAAATGCTGATGAAGGAAGACAGGTGTGACAAATACCTAGATAAGATAGTTGCTCAGTGCAGTCCAAGTGAGACGAATAAGAAAATGCAGAGCCACCTGCCATGATCATCAGCATCAACTACATCTTCGTTGGGTCCCGACCACCAACAGCTCCAAGAAGAGAAAGATCCAGCATATGAGATCGGTCTTCCAGGTTCAAGCCATAGATGCTGTACATGAACCGATCATCAGCTTCTCGGAGCAAGATGCCAAAATAGTAGAATTCCCCTATGATAATGCCCTGTTGATCTCTGTCCAGTTGGCCTATGCCATGGTTGATATAATGATGGTGTCCAATAGACCTAAGATTTAAACACGAAGTTCTATGTCCCAATCAACTAGATCATTCGTGACTTCAAAACGAATCATGGTTCAAGTTGGCTTCATCTTCAAATGGAGACACCTTCAAGCTAGACCACTGGAAGCACTGCGCATTCCACCGAAGCCCAGTCCACATTACAGATAGCTGCTTTAAGTGGAAAAAGTACCTCGAAAACTGGTGAATGAAAGCATGTGGGACAAATACCTAGACAAGCCAGCAGCACAACCCAAGCGAGACGCAGAAGAAAATAACCACCTGCCAAGATCATCTGAATCAATAACATCTTCGCCAAGTCCAAGCACTTGAGGGCCCCCAACAGTTCCAAGAAAAAAGAAAATCCAGCAGGCAAAATTAGTCTTCCAAGTTCAAGCCATAGATGTTGTACCTGAACCAATCATCAGCTTCTCAGAGCAAGACACCAAAGAAATAGACTTTCCTAATTACGGCGCCTTGGTGATCTTTGTCCAACTGGCCTATGCCATGGTCCATAAAGTAATGGTGTTCAACCGGCCCAAGACATAAACATGAAGTTCTCAGTCCCACTTAACCAGATCTTCCATGACCTCAAGAACGAATCATGTTCAAGCTGCCGCGATTTACAAAGGTAGACTCATCTAAGTTGGACCATTCAAAGAATTGTGCATTCCTTTAAGAATCAGGCCACACTACATATAGCTACTTCAAGCTGAAGAAGTACCTCGAAAAACTAGTAAAAGAAGACATGTGTAACAAATACCTAGACAAGCAAGCAGCGTAGCCCAGGCAAGACATATAAGAAAATGCAAAACCACATGCCAAGGTCATTTGAATAAACACGTCTTTATCGGGTCTAAGCACTTGGGGGCTACCAACAGTTCTAAGAAGAAGAAGATCCAGCAAGCAAGATTGGTCTTCTAGGTTCAAGTCGTAGATGTTGTATCATCAGATTCTCAGAGCGGGACGCTAAAGAAGTAGACTTCCCATATGATGACACTCGGTGATCATTGTCCAATTGGCCCATGCCATGGTTGATAGAGTGATGGTGTCCAACTGGACCACTCGAAGCATTGCACATTCCACTAAGGCACAGGCCACACTAAAAGTAGTTGCTTTAAGTGGAATAAGTACCTCAAAAAGCTAGTGAAGAAAGGTAAGTATGACAAATATCTAGACAAGCCAGCAACGCAGCCCAGGCGAGGCGCATAAGAAAATGCAGAACCACCTGCCAATGTCAGTTGAATTAATGACATCTTCGTCTGGCCCAATCACTTAGGGGCCACCAGTAGTTGTAAGAAAATGAAGATCCTACGGGCAAGATCGGTCTTCCAAGATTAAGCCATAGATATTGTACCTGAACCAATCATTGGCTTTTCGGAGCAGGACACCAAATGAGTAGACTTTCCCTATGACGATGCCTAGTGGTCTTTGTCCAACTAGCCCATGCCATGTCTACAGAGTAATGGTATCCAACTGGCCCAAGATGTAAACACGAAGTTCTCAATCCTAATCAACCAGATCGTCTGTGACCTCAAGAACGAATCATGGTTCAAGCTGCCACCATCTTCAAAGAGAGAGACCCCTCTAAGCTGGACCACTTGAAGCACTGTGCATTCCACCAAGGCATATGCCACACTACAGATAACTACTTTAAGTGGAAGGAATACCTCGAAAAGTTGGTGAAAGAAAACATGTGTGACAAATACTTAGACAAGCTAGTAGCACAGGCCAGGCGAGATGCAGAAAAAATGCAGAACCACATGCCAAGGTCATCTAAATCAACACCATCATCACTGGGTCCAAGCACTTAGGAGCCACCAGCAGTTCCAATAATATGAAGATCTAGCAGACGAGATCGGTTTTCTACATTCAAGCTGTAGATGTTGTACTTAAACTAATCATCAACTTCTCAGAGCAGGACACCAAAGGAGTAGACTTCCCCCATGACGACACCCTGGTGATCTTTGTCCAACTAGCCCATACCATGGTCGACATAATGGTAGTGGACAATGGCAGCTCATTCAACATTCTTCAGTTTTCAGTGATTCAGAGGACGTGATTGAGAAACATAATCAGAAGCCTACTCAAAGTCAACAGCTTATTTCTTGACCTTAGGAGAAGATAAGTCGATGACGAACTTCTCAACAGTGGAAAATCTCCCACGAGCAGCAGAAGAAGTTTTTGGTTTCTTCTCAACCAACAACTCTTGAGCAGGTGGTGAAGACCTCATCTTTTCCCCTCATTGGCAACAGGCTCAACAGTAGCGATCGGACGAGCAAGCTTTTTGTCCTTGATCTTCTTGATTTCTTCTTTTGGGCGCAACCTATTTTTCTCATAGCAAAGAGGATTGAGAAACCAACGCCACTCGCGATACTCAATAAGAATGCCCAATGTGAAATGCACTTTCTTCATTTTGGCACAATTTTTGGAGTTGAGCAGAATTTCGAATTTACTTAAGGAAAAGTAGACATTCAATAATTTGAAGTCAAGATCCGCTCAACAAAAATTCCAAGTAAGCCAAGAACAAAGCAATTCACTTACCATCAATAAAAGCAGTCGGGATGCGTAGCCTAGGCAAGGAGTCGAATTCCCACTCTCCACTAACCTCTAGAGTGTCTTTGGCCCAATCATGATCACCTTTGCTCGAGGGGTCGAAAAGCCTATGGCAGAAATCCCAGCTGCCCTACTTCATCAATGTGGCCAATATCGAATAAGTACCATAACTCATTGATAATTAAGTCCAGGTAGAAGAACTTGCTTAGATTCGAGAATCTCACCATCATGTGAACCACATTCGGGAAGCATTGAGCAGGAACACACCTCATAGAGCATATCATATCTTGAAAGAAGCGCGACAAGGGAAATGTCCTAACATGAAAGAGTATGGATAGAACTTGATAGCTTTCTTACCCGACTTAGCAACTTCAATACAAGGCTCATGGATGCTTTCTTCCTTCACTCGTTTCACGCAGACTTTGGGTAGGATTGCTCGCTTGTACATCTTAAGGAAGTCCTAGAATAAATTTTCGGAACCTATTTTGGTGTGAGCAACCTTAAAGTAGCCGACTTTACTAGAAGATTCGCCCTGACGATACTTGGGCAAAGGATATTCGTCACTCTTACGACTGGACAAAGGCATATTGGAGGAAAACACAAAAGATTCTCAAAAGATGGCTTGAAGAAGAAAATAAATTAAAAATAAAAAAAATAAAAAAAGACAAACCGCACGAACACAACGCCCTAGTATAAGCCCCACGACCCAAGATAGATGGCGAGTCACAATGACCTGTTTCAATAGCAGGCTCAGTCCATTCATCACCATAACGCCTCTTCTCTCCTCCCTCACATATGGACTTGGCCCGTGCCAGTTCACCCATCAACACATTGCCAAAGAGAGCCTAGTGCACATAGCAAGAATAATGCATCAGGCCAGCCTGCACATTTCCCTTATCTTTCAGCCCAGTCTAACATAGGCCCACCAGAGCCTCTATCTCCCTCTCTTATATGGAGCCAGCCTGATCTAGTCCACTGGATCCAACAGTTAGGCCGGCCCAGAACACCTTACAAGCACAACTAGTGCCTCTCTAGCATGCCCTGCTGCGCGCAGAGCCCTAGCTCGCACCACCAGCACTTCGGCTCCAGTCGAGCCGACTCTTAACCAGAGTACCGTGGCTCCCAGCCACGCCATCCACATTCTCGGCTTAACACTGAGCTGTTTAGCAACCATGGCTCTAACCCAGCTGTAAATATATATATATATATATATATATAATATGTAAGAAGAAGACGACGACGATCAACTCTTCGCAGGGGAAACAAAAACATATATATATAATATGTAAGAAGAAGACAACCACAATCAACTCTTCGCAGGGGAAGCAAAAAAGAAGGTTTAGGGAATGGGTACAATTTTCTCTGGTTTTCTCTCTTTCTTGTTGGGAGAATAATTGTTCTCTGGGTTTATTTAATCTTCTACTTAAGGTGGACTTAAATAAGTTATAGAGGCAGTTGGTTTTCCTTTCCTAGAAGACGCTAACTTCAAGTCAAACCCAAAATATAAAGCAAATCAAGGAACAACTTTTGCTCGCCTACTTAACTTGGGATTTCTACACCTTTTCCCCTTCCTGTGCACAACACAACAGATGTAAGGGAATTTGTGGAACAAAAAAATCCTGGAGCTAAAACGTGGACTTTTACCAGCAAAAGACAAGAATGCTCTTATTAAATTGGTGAGGCCCACATTTAATCCACACGCAGTTTAACATCCCAAGAGGTCTGAGCTGCTGATTACAATCTCATCAAGCTCTCCTACATATGACAAGGAGAAAAGTCAAAGGTACTAAAGATATGATTAATTACTAAATCCAATTAGTGATTCCACAAGATAATTTTGAGATATTATTTATTAAATATTATCTTAGAATAATTCTTTTCTCATCTATCCTACGAATGACACACCTTGTCGGATGCCAACACATGTTAGGGCAAAACCCTACACATGTGACCAACCCTAGCTCTAGAAATACCCTTTCTCTCACTTTTCATAGAAACTTACTTAGGCATTGGATATCCATTGGCCAAAACCCCCCACTCGTGGGTGTGTGTGGCTTTAGTTGTTGATCAAAAGTGTTTATTTGTTTTGTTAAGTACAATTTTGTCAAGATTGTAGACTGCGAAAATTTACTACCCCACAGTACCTTTGGTGTAAAATTTTCTAGGGCAACTCTAATCTTATTTTTTATTGTATGGAACAAAATATCTTCATAATAATGTGACGCAAATGAAAAAAAAATACAGTCTATTTAAAATTTGACCAAATTTGTGAGCTATTGCATGAATCGAAACACTATTAGTTTGGCGTATATATTGGCTGACCTATTATGTTGTGCAACTCTAACATTTAAACAAGAATTTACATAACCAATGGCTCAAATTCACATACTAACATCTAATACTAACCTTGCTTATTTGGAAATTGCAATCACTAAGTAATTATGATGTTATTTATCACATCAGTTGGTAACTTAGTATTATAAAGTTTTTTTATACAACGTTATATTAATGGTTATGCTATTCACACACCTCATTTTAACTTCCACATACGTGCTGTTAAAAACTGTCATTTGATCTTCTTCAATTTAATTGATTCGATAGTCAAAAATTAAGAGTGTATGGAAGATATAAAGATGTGTGCGGATAGCACCACCCTATATTTATACTAAAGATGGAGGAATAAATTAGTATCGAAGTTGTCATTTATGAGATTCAAACTTAAAAACCTATCATCTACAACTATATAACTAGATCATAGTATTAAGTACTAGATTATAAAGTTAAAGATAATATATAATTGGTGCCAGGACTACTCTTGCGTAATAAGAAACAAAGTGATACCCTACATGGTTCCAATCATTAACCAACCATATGTTTCTCTAACCTACAGCTAGAAGATCCGCATGGGGTGGTGAAACCCTTGGTGTTATCTCTAACCCATTCACAAAGACATTCTCCGTGTAAAGTTAGTAATTGAAAGTGAAAGAAAGCGAACTTAGTGGGTCAGACAATCAAGATTTGAGCAATTCAAACTAATAAACAAAACACCTCTCCCTCTCTCTCTCGTTTTGGGCTGTTACGATTCAAACCCATCGCTTTCGCATAAAAATAGTTTGAAGTAAGTTGAGCTTGAGCCGGTCGAGCCGGCAAGAGTGACGTGACAAGGATGCTGATGTGGTGATTTTGCATGGTAGTCAAACAATCAGAGGAAGTTTTTGAACCCTTTGCAACGGCTGAATCGTAAGTGACACAAACAAAGGTTGTGTTTTATGGAGCTTTTGTCCAAAATCCCTTTTCGCAACGGAGCTTTCAGTTTGATGATTTCTACGCGAATACAAGTAGTCGCTCTCCTGCGTTACACTTCAGGGATTGCTTGCTTAATTTGCTGTGGAGGACTTGTTTTTTCTCGTATTTCCACTTGTTTCCACTATGCTTTTCTTAATTTTAACACTTCCCCATCACTTGGTTATACGGTTTAGTGATATTTCTTTTTACTTGTAAATGAAAGATCTTAAATTTGAATATAATGGATGACAAATTCAATACCAATTTATCTTTTCACTCCTTATTGTAAATATATTGTTGTACAAAAAACATTCCTCCAACTCTCCATGGATGCTTAATAATTAATTGTATTCTCACAGTGCATAAGCAAGCGAGTTTACTTACTTAATACATGTGGTATGCAAATATTTTTTGCTTTTATCAATCGGTTTGAATTTACAAAATCTCTTTCAATTTCAACATTGAAAAGAGAAACAACTAAACTAATAGGTAATTGATGCAAATAAAATCCTTTTAGAGGTTTTACACAAATTCTTGATAACATCACACATTAAAGAAAAACACTTCAAACTCTTTCTTTACAATAACTTGTTCTTTCTCTTTCTTCATAATTACAAGATTATCTACATTAAGAAGAGGGAGGTTTAGCTTTACAATGAGATAACAATAATATGGCTCAAACTCAAATCTCAATACTTTGTACCATCATAGGATTTCACAATTATAAATTAATTAAAAAATAACAAGCAGATGTATAAAAGTGATATTTCTTATCAATTGAGCTGCTGACATATTTTCTATAAAAACTTAGAATTATTTGCGGGTTTTTTCCTTTCTAATTTACTATTCACACACACACACACAGAGATATATATTATATCTATAAATCTCATATATGTATATATATATATATATATGAGATTTATCCTACCACCCTTTGCACTTCGCTATTCCATGAAAATAATGAAAAAATTGGTCGTGAGGTTTTTTCTCATGGAAAAAACGTGGAGTGTCGCACGTATATGTTTATGTACTGGAAACACATGTTTAAGGCTTTTTTTTTTTTTTTGGTTAAATATAAGTCTTTTTTTTTTTGGTAAAGTCACATGTTTAAGCCTTAAATGCATCCAATCCCGCTGAAAAGGATCAATATATATATATGTTTTATTTATGTGTGGCACTTTTTTCGAAGTTTGAGGAACAATAGTCTCGCTTTCTTATATATATTAGTTAGTCACACTTTATTGACAAAAAATGGACACTGTTCTAGACTCTTGTACACGTTTTTGGTATGCTTATTATGTATCATAAAACTTAACATTTTTATTTAAGCAAAAATTAAACTGATAAACGTTTCTTTTATTTGGCAGAATAGCTAATGCAGAATATGAGAGATGGACGATGAGGGCAATAGAAAATAAGAAATTCATTGAGAGTAGTCGAACTATTAAGGATGCGTTTGGATGAGGAATTTTGTCGAAGTGATGAAGTAATAAACTATAAAATGATATTAAAAATGCACTACATGATCATTACAAGGGCACTTATGAGGATTTTATAAATGACTCATTTTATGTAGTTATTTACCAATCCCTCTCACATGTTTTTTGTTATTTTCATGAAGTGCATTTCTAGTCCTCTCTAACTAACATTGTGTCCTTAGAATTTGAAAGTCCCTCGCCGAAACATAGCCAAAAATAGTGGTATTTAAATGAGGTAGAAAATAAATTTTTTTTTTTTAAACATTTTGACCTTAAACATCATTACCAGATTACCTTTAATACTTTCAATTATTTTATTTTACTTTTTATAAAAGCATTATGTCATTAGTTAAACTTTTAAATATAGACAATATTATCTACACTTAGGGTGGAGAAAGCGGGCTATACTTTAATCATACATCTAGATGTTTACAGATATCTAAGACATTAACAACGAAAGTAATAAACCCGAAATACAAAATCTACAAGCATCAGCACTAAACTAAACTCAAAAACTAAGCTCATAAAACCCAAAATAACCCGAACCTCAAAGTAACCTCTAAACCTTGACTGCCACACGAATTGAAGCCAGGCCCTAGAACTCGTCACGTATTGCCATATACAATCTGTGAAACAATTGACGGATCTATCGAATGGAACTTGATCTCCAACAATTCAATTGCGTGTAAAATTTAAAACCATTTGAAGTTCATGTAAAGTAATAAGTATGCATACTCCTCCTACCTATATATGTACTTGGACAATTTCTTATATTTGATATTTTATCTTTACTCAAAAACTATATTAAAATTCTTTGACGTATTATGTTATGTTACATATATATGTGTCAAATGATGTAAAAAAAAATATATATATTATACAAATAGAAAGAGGATCAGTCAACATTGCAAAAGGAAATGTGATCACTGGGTATAGCTTTCAATATGCAATCTTCTCAACTTAAAGAAAGCATTAGTTTGAATTTTTTTGCTTGAATTTTCAAAATATGATCAATTTTGAAGACTTAAATAAGCGAAAAATAAAAGAAACGAAGTATTTTACTCATTAAATGAAATTTTATCTTTAGTACACCAAATTATCACCCAAACACACAACAAATTCGCGCACCAAACTTATAATTCTACTTGCTCATTCACTTTCACAAACATGTTTAGCAAAATAAGATCGATGCCAATTAACTCGAACGTTTACTGTATCCATTTGAAACTGCAATTTGAACTTAAAACAAACTATCTCTAATTAGTTGCTTAAACTGAATTATTAATTAGTATTGTCACTGATATTTTAAATAAAAAATGGTGCTTTGAGATTTGAAGTTAAACGCATAAACAAATGAAAATAAAATAACCCACAAACATAAAAAGATACCCCCAATGCAAATTATTTTAATTAATTAGGTGGTTTGATTTTCTTTTTCTTTTTTTTTTTTTTTTTTTTTTTTTTTTTGTTGTTGTTGTAAACTAGTTGGCTTAGGTTTGAAAAGAGTAATGCTAGGAAGACAAAATTTGAAAACTAAATTACATGTTACCAATAAAAAAATTGTGCATGTTTATTGCCTAAGTAAAAATCCAAGCGTAATGGTAAGAAGACTAAACTTGTAAATTAAATGATATAGAAGTCGATGATTTGATTTTGGGAAGTGTTATTGGCACTCCAAAAATCTCATTCTACACTCCTTACAAGTGTATTTTTCTTTCCAAATATAGAAAGTTTGGAGTGTAAAATGAGATTTTTGGAGTGCCAATAACAATTCCCTTGATTATTACTTAAATATTGATTACCGTACTTATTTCTTATTGGGTGACACACCATATGGTTTATAAATTTAATCTATAAATTTAGTTTTTCTAATATTACCCGAACAAATTTAATCTCCTAACATTACTCGTTTGAAAATATGTTAAAACTTAGGGGCAGCAGTGTAAAGTGAATTAAATATATTTAACTAATTATGTCTGATTAAGTCCCGCAGTGTATAAAACCAAGCTCAACCTTGGGCAGGATGATTATGATGAGCCCATCAATTAGTCGATATTGATATCTTAAGTATTAGCTTAACATACTTCAAACTCTCTTGTTCCACATCCTTTTTCTCCTCTGATCCCTCTATCTACCACCACTTCTCCACCAAAACAAAAACCTATTAACCCGTTAACCTAACTGCATGACCCAGTTGCTGTTGAGCTCAGCTATGGCTATTGCCATTGATGGGCATGACCTCGATCTCGATTTATCCGGCTGCAGCACCACCACCACAAGCACCAACACCGTTTCCACCGACCACTGGTACGACTGGTCTCCGGTGGTGGACTGGGACGCTTTGGAACCGACGGACCATCTCACGGGCGAAGACTTTCATGGGCTCATTGAGTCGATGATGGAAGACCAAGACGGCAGCACTGAGCTGAACTTGTCGTCGGCCCAGAACGAGCATCTAGAATTAGAAGCAACTAATGACACAACGTCGTCGGCAGAAATGATGACGTTAACGGACGAAGATGGCAGCGCTAACGGCGAGGACTCGAAGGGGTTGAGGCTTGTCCATCTGTTGATGGCGGCGGCGGAGGCGCTGACCGGCGCAAACAAGAGCCAAGATTTGGCTCGGGTGATATTGTTTCGGCTCAAGGAGTTGGTCTCTCCAACTGACGGTTCTAACATGGAGAGGTTGGCGGCGTATTTTACCGAAGCCCTCCAGGGTTTGCTAGAAGGCGCCGGGGGTTTGCATGGTAAGCATTTGATTGGGAATGGGGCCCACCGCGATCACGGCCACCATCCGACTGACGACGTGATCGCTGCGTTTCAACTGCTCCAGGACATGTCGCCTTATGTGAAGTTTGGGCAGTTCACAGCCAATCAGGCGATTTTAGAGGCCGTGGCCCACGATAGCCGGGTCCACGTTGTGGATTATGACATCATGGAAGGGATCCAATGGGCATCCTTGATGCAGGCCTTGGTATCCCGGAAGGAGGGCCCACCTACCCCACATCTTAGGATCACGGCCTTGTCGAGGGGTGGCAGCGGGAGGCGGTCGATCGGGACTGTTCAAGAGACCGGTCGTCGTTTGACCGCATTTGCAGTGTCGATTGGTCAGCCATTTTCTTTTCACCAATGTAGATTGGATTCTGATGAGACGTTTCGACCGTCCGCTTTGAAATTAGTTAAAGGAGAGGCCTTGGTGATCAATTGTATGCTAAACCTCCCACATTTTAATTACCGTTCTCAAGATTCAATTGCTTCGTTTTTATCTGGATCCAAGACCCTTAATCCGAGACTAGTCACTTTAGTCGAGGAAGAAGTGCGGCCAGCAGGGGACGGAGGCTTTGTGGCCCGCTTCATGGATTCATTGTATCATTACTCGGCAGTATACGACTCCCTCGAGGCCGGCTTCCCAATGCAAAACCGAGCCCGAGCCCTAGTGGAGAGAGTGTTCTTGGGCCCTCGAATAGCCGGGTCATTAGCTCGTATCTACCGCGCTCATGAGGAAGTGGGTTGCTCTTGGTGGGAGTGGTTGGGCGCAGTAGGGTTTAAGCCAATGCCAATAAGCTTTGCCAATCATTGTCAAGCAAAACTTTTGTTGGGTTTATTTAATGATGGTTATAGGGCGGAGGAGGTGGCCAATCATAGGCTGGTTTTAGGTTGGAAGTCTCGTTGCTTACTCTCAGCCTCCATTTGGACGTCACCCTCAGAATCTGATGTTATCAATTAGCTCCTTCAAGTTTTTTATTTTCCTTTCAGCCCCTTTTTTCTCACTTATAAATTATCTTTTTCAATTTAGCTAAACTGCCAGCAAAATTTAGAACCAAATGGGGGTCAAATTATTGTAACAAAACAAAATTTTGGGATTTCATTTCAGGCCAATGCAGTTGAGAGCTCTTTTAAGTGTGTCTACCTTGTTGTGTTTGGGACTTTTAAAGCTTTAAGATAAAAAAGGATTTGGTTCTCTTGAGAATAATGGGAAGGATGCAATATTTTGTGAATATATGTAAATGGCAGTTTATCAAGGAGGTAGACAGGAATGTACATGTTAATGTTGTACATATAATATTAATAATATGGAAGTAATTTTCGTACACATCTTTCTTCTTATGCACATCTTTTTTTACTTTGTCCATCGATGCACATATATCATTTTCATACCGATTAAGATGCTTTGATAAAAAACAATTATTCACGCACATAAACAACTAAGTGCGTTAGCATCTGAAAAATAAAGTAAAAAACCTTGTCTTTTAATTGGTTTTGTTTGAACAACTAGTAATAAACATTCCCAAAGGTCTTGCAAATAAGCTAGTAAAATGTTCCTCTTCACATTCTACCACTGCATGGATTAATATTCTATTTCATTCTAGTCAATTTTTGCTTTTGAAGTCAATAGTCCCTTGTACTTTCGCGTTAACATTAAAAAAAAAATTCTAAAACGGGATAGTGAGCCATCAAACTTCAGATGGCTATTTTTTTTTTCTAAAGTTAATTTATCAAGTGAAAGTTTTATTCATAACGCAAAGGAGTTCAAACGTTAAACAATTGCAAATAAAACTGATTTTTGAACCTACATGGAACCCAATAATTTAACCCTAGATTATTGACTGATACAAATAGAATTAATGGGTGTTGGTAGTTGGGATATATCCATCTCCTCCATGTGTTACCCATCCCTACTTATGGGACAATATCGTAGGCAAAGCAGATTATTCGGAATATGAATTTAAACAAGCACTAAATTTGGATTTTCAGTACACCCGTGTACGTACATGACAAAATAGCTTGAGATGCTCGGTGTTCCCATCCAAAGCACCACCATATTTTATACACAGACATGTTGTAGGACGTCACCAGAAATTGTGCTCCCAGGCAATTGCTCAGAACCTTCAAACAATGCAGCGCCCACTCTTTCATAGATTAATGGTAATTAGGGTTTTTTAATTACACCAGATGCATTAATTATTTTCGTCAATAGCTCGTAAACTTTAGATAACAACAATTTAAAGTACATAGTGATAACATATGTATCTCCAGCTATTCATAGCTATGAAAATGAAGAAAAGGATTCGAAAGAAGAAAAGAAGAAAAGTGTTTGAGAAATAGAGAGAAAGCTTCTGATTGTATCGAATGAATGTATGTACAGTGTTTACAATGCTTTTATAACCATCCTACACCTTTACTTACGAAACTACCCTTCCTTATCTATCTAACAAACCAAATCCTCCAGATTCTAACTAACCACAACCAATTACACTCATCTCCAACCATATAATTCTGACATGTCAGCTACCATTGAAATACTGCCATGTGTCACTTATCATCCCCCCTCAATCTTGGCTGGGGTTCCAAGCCTAAGATTGCAACAATGTTTGAAAAACACTGGACTATGTAAACCTTTGGTTAAAATATCAGTTGTCTGCTCCTCAGTGGGTACATATTGAACCAGTATGTCCTTCTGCTGAACTTTTTCCCGAACAAAGTGGAAATCAGTATCAAGGTGTTTGATTCTGGTGTGAAATACAGGATTGGAACATAGAGCAAGGGCAGACAAGTTATCACAGTGTATGAGAGGAGAGTCAGGCAAAAACTGATGCAAATCCTTCAACAGATTCTGAATCCATGTAATATCAGCAGCATAATGAGCAAGAGACTTATACTCGGCTTCAGTTGAACTTCGGGAAGCATAAGCTTGCTTCTTAGACTGCCATGAGATTGGATTATATCCAAGATAAACAACAAATCCAGTAACGGATCTCCTGGTATTAGGATCAGCTGCCCAATCAGAATCTGAGAAGGCAACAAGAGACGGATCACTTGAGGATGAATAAGTGAGTCCATATTCAAGCGAACCTTGCACATAGCGTAATCATTTTGACCAGATCATAGTGCACTTCAGTGGGAGTATGCATATACTGACAAGCAGTATTAACAGCATATGCCAAATCGGGTCGTGTGAATGTAAGATATTGTAAAGCTCCTACTATACTGCGATAGATTGTTGGATCAGGCAAGGGAATGCCCTCGGAATCAAGAAACTGAGAATGAGGTCGACATGGTGTATTCACATATTTACAATTATCCATGCCTGCCTTATGAAGCAAATCTTTGGCATATTTAGTTTAACTGAGAAAAATATCTCCATTTGATTTGTATGTAATCTGCAGCCCCAAGAAATACGATAATCTGCCCATATCCTTGAGATCAAACACATCCCCCAATTCTGTAATAACTGCTTGAATCTTTGCTGTATTAGAACCGGTTAGAATGATATCATCAACATAGAGTAATAAAGCAATAACATCCACACCATCATTTTTCACAAACAGACTAGTATCAGATTGTGACATTGTGAATCCCATAGCAGGTAGATATCCAGTGAACTTGGCATTCCATGCTCGAGGTGTCTGTTTAAGGCCATAGAGAGACTTAACCAACTTGCAAACGTGATTAGGATACTGAGGATCAATAAATCCTTGTGGTTGGTGCATATAGACCTCTTCTTCCAAGTCACCATGCAAAAATGCACTTTTAATATCAAGTTGTCTCAATTCCCATTTGTGTTGGGCTGCAAGGGAAAGAATGAGTCTCACCGTAGTATGGCGAACCACAGGACTAAAAGTTTCAAAATAATCCAAACCATGTTCTTGAGAATACCCCTGAGCTACCAAACGCGCCTTATATCTTGAAATCGAACCATCTGGATTCTTCTTTAGTTTGTACACCCACTTACTTCCAATAACTGCCCTGTGAGTAGGTGGAGGCACTAAATTCCAAGTTCCTTGACTTCGAAGGGCATCATACTCCTCTTGCATTGAATTCTGCCAGTGTGTGTTTGTTGCAGCAGTTCGAAATGATGTTGGTTCAGCACTATCATTAATATGAGCCATAAGAGAAAAACCATTGTGACATGTATCCATATCATCCAATCTCAAAGTAGACAATTCAGGCAAAGATGAAATATAACTAGAGTAGTCTTTTCGAGAAATGGCACCAGTTTGCAACCTGGTTTGCATCCTGTGAGGGTGAGTATCACAGTGTGAGATATTATCAAGAGTAGATGGATCAAAGGGAAGAATTACCTTCAATTGTGCAGGATGAATGAAAGGTAACACAGAGGCTGTTTGTGGAGCTAGGAGAGTTGTTTCAGATTGTGGAGATGATGTAGAGCTATCAAATTTAGTGCTTGAACCCTGAAAGTGTGACTGTACCACTGGAATATGAGACTCAGAACTAGAAAGTTGCACCTCATTACTAGGAGACATATTCATAGTATCGGATATGATGGTAGCATTTGAAGAAATTACTGGAAGAACAAATGGTGCAGATGATCTATGACTATTAGCTTCCTGAGTATGAGACAAACCCTGAGATTGATCTGTGAAAATTGCAGAGTTGATCTTGCAAGGAAACACATCCTCATTGTGAATAACATGTCTAGAAATAATAAACTTTCTAGACTGTGGATGATAGCATATAACACCTTTGTATCCATGTGCATAGCCAAGAAAAACACATAACACTGCTCTTGGTTGTAACTTGTTTTCATTGTATGGTTTAATATATGGATAGAGTGCACTACCAAACACTTTCAACTCTTGCAACCTAGGAGCATCACCAAATAGCATCTGATATGGAGAATTCAAACTTAAAATCTTACATGGCATCCTGTTAATTAAAAAAACAGAATGAGCACATGCATGAAACCACAACTCTTGAGACAAACCAGCAACCGTCATGAGTGTTATGACTGTTTCTACAATATGTCTATGTTTCCTCTCAGCAACTCCATCTTGCTGAGGGGTATATGGACATGAAACTTGATGAATGATACCCTTTTGAGACAAAAAATTCTGAATTCTCTTACTCATATACTTTCCTCCTCCATCAGTTTGAATGCACTTAATACCAACATTAAACTGAGTAGATACAACACTATTAAACTTGAGAAAGACATCAAAGACTTCTGATTTATTAACTAATGGGAATATCCAAACATATCTAGAAAAGTCATTTACAAAGCTGACATAATATCTGAAACCTTCAATGGATTTTGTAGGTGAAGGCCCCCAAAGGTCAGAATGAATCTTTTGAAATTGAAATACAGATTTGTCTTTCTTATCTACAAAAGGTAATCGAGTCATATTTCCTGAAATACAAAAAGAACACATATGTTGTGTATCATTTGCACTACTAGTTCTCTGAGATAGCTTCAACATTGTAGACAACACTTTATTGCTCGGATGTCCACACCGTTGATGCCAAATCACATGCTTGACTTTCTGACCAAGTAATCCAGTGAGCTTGTTCTGAGACTCCACTACAACATCTGTAATCAACTTGGTAGGAATCTTAAACAACTCTCCATCATTGCTCCTTCCTTGGTACAACACAGCCTTGGTTACCTTGTCCTACACAAAGAAATCATTCTCATCACATATGAACCAACAGGAATTATCTTAACAAAGTTGTTTAACTGATAACAGATTTACTGCAATAGTAGGCACATGTAACACATTTCTCATAATTAAAGAATGAGATAATGTGTGCAATTTTGCAGATCCAATGTGATGAATAGGCAAACCTTCCTCATTGCCAATTGTAATTCTATCAGTACCCTCGTATGCATTGACTTGCTGAAGAGCATTCACATATGCAATCATGTGATGTGACACACCTGTGTCCACAATCCAAGAATCACTTGGCAAGTAAGTTGGCTGGACTTGTGCTTGCCTTGCAGTGAGAGACTCTGATGGTACACTGCCTTGATAAGAAAAATTGTTCTGATGATAGCAGTCCAAAGCACTATGACCCTTCTTCCCACAGATCTGGCATTCAACTACTGTACTGATGCGAAAATTAACTTAACACACAAATTAAACCCTCTTGTTGTCAATTGTAGTAAAGAATGTAAGTAGGGATCGTTCTAAGCCGGGGATTAGGAGGGATTGCTAAAACACTTGAAACTGACTTAAAAACGTAAAATTAAGTTTAAAACACCAAACTAGACTCAAAAGATGCAATACAAACTAAAAAGACTCAAAACTAGTTTAAAAGACTCAAAACAGCTTAAAACATTGAATTAGACTCTAAACTGACTCTAGGGATGGTTTTGGACGAAATTAGGTTCTAACTTGACTCAAGACACTTAAAAACACAAATCAAAACAGATTTTGACTAATAAAACACTTTAAAGTAAAGGGGGATTTGATTTTGACGAATTTGAAAAACAAAACAAACAGATTGTAAACTAAAACAGATTTTGGACGAATTTGGGTAAACTATGGATGATGGGCTAGCTAGAGGGTTCTTCTCCACACATGACACACTTGCACATAAACCAATTTTCAGTTGTTCTTTCGATAAATCATGAAACTCAACACCCCAGGTTAATTAGGTCCGCTTAAATTAACCTTCAAGTTCTCCTTAAGTTATTGAATTGGATGGGAAAGCGCATACAACAATTCAAAGCATTCTTCAAAATTCCTTTACGTGAACAACACAATAAAGATACAATCAAATATCATTAAGCATCATGAAAACTATAAGTATTGACGAGGCATTCGTTACTATGATGAGCATGAAACTCCTACCAAGAATTCATTTAACGCGATCGTTTATAAGCGACATCCACTACTTGTGAATATAAGTTTGTAACTATTAGGTGAAACTCCCTTATACTCTAGCATCATATTCATGCATGCAAACTAAGTGTGCACTCTTAATAAACATACACGAATAAGTTATCAATTAAGCAGTTAAACAAATTGAATTCACAACTTATGAAATCACAACTGAAGATAATCAGTAGATGTAATGGGTGTAGTGGATGAGTGTTGTGGTAATGAGTGGATATAATGGGTGTAGTGGGTGAATGTTGTGGTAATGAGTGGATGTAATGGGTGTAGTGGATGGATGTTGTGGTAATGAGTGTCTTTGCATGTGTGTGTTCCTCTTTGCATTTGCACACACATGCTCTTCACCATTTCAGCCCAAAATCAACACATTTGCACACACACATGCTGATTTCCAGCCTTCTAATCTTCAAAAACATCCATCCTCATGTCTCCATGTGCATGCAATCCAATCTTGGCCCAAAAATGCTTCAAAATGCTCCAAAATGCACTTTCTTGCCAACTTTGTTATTAGGACCTACAAACACACGAAAATGGCTTAAAATACATAATTAACTAAGACATAACAACATAAATGTACAAGAACAAGCTAACTAAGTCGCATAAATATGCTCCTATCATGTACCACTCGAGTTAGGAGTTGTAGACCTTTTCCAGCAATTTGGAGCGGTATGACCTCTTTTGAAGCAAATCTGACACTCGGGGACAATATGTGACCTTGTTTCAGTGTTACCCGACCAAGAATTCCAGTTGCCATTATTCTGCCTGGTACCAAAAGATTGGCCTCTACCATGACTTGTATTACTCCCACATTGTGAGGATCGAAAATTACCATTCCCATTTCCATTATTATTAGGCCTGAAAGACCGCGGACCACCATTGGTATTAGAAAACTGCCTTGGTGCAGCAACATTTCCCACAAAACCATATGCATTCAGAAACTCAGAATATCCCGAGAAAGAAGCTGATGAGGAAGGAAACTGATTTCCAGGAACTTGAGGATACAACAGTGGCATAGTAGAAGAAGCCGGTATTGAAACCGGTGTAAATGGCAAAGAACCACTGTTTGAAACAGTGCCTTGGGAAAAACCAGAAGCTTGCATTCCAAATGATGAAGACCCACTTGGCATTTGAGTTAAAACACCACCAGTTGTACATGGAATCCCTCCAGAGTTACTAGTAGACCACTGAGATGAACCTTGTGATGATCCTTGCATATACAAACCAATGAAATTATGAGGCAGAGTAGTCAAAAGAGACTCAGCTTCTCTTTCAGCACATAACAACTGCTCACGAAATTCTCTCAATGTGATAGAAGTATCCCGAGTAAGAATCATTGTCCTGATGGTAGAATATTCTCTAGGTAACCCAGATAAAGCAGCCAAGACAAAGTCATTATCCGAAACAATCTCTCCAACATTAAGTAATTGTTCTTTAATGACCTTAAATTTTGACAAGAATTGATCTATTGAATCGCCTCCTTTCTGCAAAGTCTGAAATTCAGTCTTGAGAGTATTAACTTTAGCCTTGGAGACTGAGGCATACCTATCTTGTAAGTTAGACCAAGCATCATGGGCAGTTCTGCATCCAATAACATGCTCAATTGCTTCATCAGACAAGGTAGCAAGAAGTAAACTTAACAATGCCATATCAACAGATTCCCACTCCAAGAAGGCTTCAGTAATTGTTGTAGTAACCCCATTTTCCGGATGAACAACATATTTTGAAGGACACACAGCAGATCCATCAAAGTGATCAAACAACTTATACCCTTTCAAAACTGATTTGAACTGAAAATCCCATTTAGAAAAATTTCGATCATTCAATTTAATCGTCAACATCCCCAAAACTCCCTCAATTTTCACACCAGGAACAGTCATGGTTCACAGATCAAATTATTGCACAGAGATAACGCCATAGTTCTCTGCCCGGAAAGAAGTCTTTTCAACTGCAATAAAAAAGGATGGAATTAGGTCATCGGATTGGCGCTTATGTGGTGCTAGTTGAAGACTCTCCGACGCCAGTTAAATCTTGTTAATGAAATGAAACAATAGTTGTTTTTAGGAGGGTTATGCATGAGAGTATCTTTCAAATCCCAATGAAAAAGTGCATAGTACTACAGTAGGGGTAAAAGTTATATTACATCTTAACTCGTGTAAATGTTACTTACTATCTTGGATTTCTGTTAAGGGTTGTTGCTAAATTCTCAAATTAAATGTTACTTATTATCTTTTATTTCTGTTAAGGGTTGTTGCTAAATTCTCAAATTATAACACATGAATTTAGAATTTAGCATTCATGATTATACACATGGTAAGATTATGTGAGTGAATTGTAACACTATATGGGCTTGCGTTATCGAAAATTTTCTTTTTTGCACTAGGTGTGTTTTGAGCTTAGTTATCTATAAATTGCTATCAAAGTTCTAATTCTAGGAAGTTCTGTGTATTATCAAGCTTATAATATCCACCTAGTGAAGGATATATTAGCTTCATATATACCCTATGAAATTTCCCTTCATCTACATTTGGGAGGCTCCAACACTTCTAATTTCGTAACCAAGAGTTTTTTTTTTCCCCACTATATAATGGGTTTATTTTATAGTTTTTATATATGTTTTATGTTGCAATGTTGCAAAGTCTACCTCAAATTTACTTATGATGTTAGTGTTAAAAATCAAATGATGGATTCAAATAAAACTGTTAGAACTATATTTGGAGCAGAGACCTTGTTGGCGAGCTAATACTATTAAGTTTGTTTCTCTAGGAATTATTTTCGTACGATATTTGGAGTTGTTGCTAATTAAGTGAGATTTTGGGGGTTGTTAAACTGTGGTAGGGTTAGGGTTTAGAGAGAGAGAGAATGATTGAAAGAGATGGAGCTGGAGGAGGATACAGCATTTGATCTGCATGTGTACGAGAGAAAGATGGCCATATCGTTTTATGCATGGGTTTTGGGATTTGACCAACCCCTACAGTTGAAAGCAGGCAACCGGTATCTGGATCAGTTCTCCCAGCGAGTGCAGCGAAACATGAACGATTTGTGTATTAACTTTTCCTTTCTTTCTTTTTTTTAGCGCAAAGGAGCCCTTCTAAGATATCTGAGCTCCAAAATCTCATAATAAGAGGCTGCAACGGTAGCTGGTTTTACTTTAATATATGCAAAACCAGAAATAAGAATTGATCTCTATATACTCTTTCTATGGCCTCCCTCTGCTATATATTTCACATGTAGGGGTCAGAACTCAGAAGAGCTACTAATAAGGGTGGGCACGGTTTGGTTCGGTTTGTTCGGTTCACCATCCAAATGAGGACCAAACCAGTTTTTTTTTAAGGTTCTGATTCGGTTTGGTTTTTCAATTCGGCTTTGGTTTAGTTCTAGTTATTGTTCGGTTCGGTTCAGTTTCCAGGCAGTTTTGTGCCTAAGCCCATTTAACTCCTTTTTCTTTCTTTTGTTTGGGCTTTAAGAAAATAGTGTCATATCTAATCAGCAACCCAAATATCCAAACTGAAGGCCTGCATTCAATTAGTCCAAGAAGCAAAACAATCAAATCCTAAATCAATATACAAACCAAATCAAAGCAAATCCTTTTTAGATACCAAATCCAAATGCATAAGATAAAGTCTTAATTATACAACTCAATTCATAATTTAAAAACTGAAAAGCACAATGTTGTCACGTATTTAACTGAAAGGGAGAGAGGGGTGGGGCGACAAGAGAGGATTAACTTGTCCTCCAAGTAAATACAATCCTAGAGGAAAAAATAAATAGTAACCAAATCTATCTAGGATTTATATAATCACAATCCAAGAATATCTATAATACTCCCCCTTGAGTGTGTAGATACTCAAGTAGATTCATCATCAGTAAAAGTTCAGGAAGTCGAATCGTTGGCACTAAACTGGGTCAAAACTACAACTTTACCAAAACAATAGATAACGTCCCAGCCTCTACATAACCCATCAACATAACTTCATAAGCTGACAATGTACCCTAATTTGTAAAAAAAAATTCACATATATCGACAAATTCTACTTAATTACATCAACGAACATACATAATTAACCTTATAGCTAACTCAATTTATACTGCTTAACAGAAATAACAAAATTAAATTCCACTGTTCCATTTTCAAAACTCACCAAATTTGAAATTCATGAGGAAATCAAATATGACGATGGTTATCGCAGAAGCAGTCTAAGCCTAGTTCAAGTGAAGCGAAAAGCACGTCCTTTCTTTGGAACCCACTGCACAGCCTTCAACCAAAGTCCCTTGATTTTCTTCACTGTTGTCTGGAATTTTTGTGAGACACAAGCACAGAGCAATGACGATACCAGAAACAAACGAAGCAAAAGCCCCAAAAAGAAAAACGAGGCGATCGAAGAAGAATGGCGATGATGTAAGACAGTTGCTTAGCAATCGCAACAATCCCTGCCGCTGCAGAGGTCTTATCGATCATCTGAAGCTTCCAATTAACACTTCCCATCAAAGCATTACAAGAAATATTATTACACATTCCAAAATAAAGGAAATAAAAAATTCAAAAAATATTGTACAATTCAAAAAATTCAAGTTTGCAACTGGGACGGTGACGGATGAACATGAAAGGAAATCAGGTTGGCAGGTTCTATGTCTGGAAGAAAATGGAGAGTAAGAAAGAAAGATAGAGAAAGAGCGAGGGGTTGAAAAGAAATCCTAGGGGTGGTGGTAGGATTTTGTTATGCTTATAATCTCTTCTCAAATCCTACAAAATCTCTTTTTGAAAGAAATCCTTCAAAAAATCTATGAATTTTTTAATACCTATAGATTTGCAAGGACTTTATAAGAATCCTTTAAAATCCCAGTTAATTACATCATGATTTTAAAGTCTTTTAAAATTCTTTAATTGACTACCCATGTATGGATTCTTTTAAAATCCCTTAAAATCCTCATTTGACTACCCCTGTATGGATTCTTTTAAAATCCTTTAAAATCCTCATTTGATTACACCCCCTTACTTCCTTTTTTGAAAAAAAAAAATTTTAAAAAATTATTATTACTTAAGGAAGGAGTAGGGTTCGAAATTTTTACAATAATGTAGGAAAGAGAAGAGTTCAAAAGTATTACAATAATTCAGGAGATGAGAGTTTCGAACCTAGGATGTATGGTATAAATACAACGCTCTATCCACAAGGATGTTGAACCACACGTAAAAACTAAAAAGAAAACATAAATCACAGCACACAAGTGTAATGTACCCCGATCAAGAAGAGAAGATATTTACCCGTAGAGAGTTTCAAAAATAAACTGTGCAACACTAACACCACAATACCCATTCCTTATCTTTAATGAAGACCACCGCTGGCTGCAAAAAAAAGTGCACATTATCAGGAAAATAATTTTCCCTTCTCAGATAAACGCAGGGATAAATCGATCGTTTAAAAGTTATTTAATTAGTCTTTAACTATTAATTAGTCAGGATATATGGTAAAAAGACAAACCAATTATTTGTTTTTAATTATATTACTGTTCTAAGGGCGGGCACTTACCACAGCACGGACATTGAACCATTTCATTGCGGAATCAGAGTCTTCCTATAGGTAGAATAAACCAACGTCAGGACTATCAGTTTTTAGGCATAACCAGAAATAATATCATAACTGCTCTAAGTACAGATGCACATATAGCTAATGCAAGTACAGATGCATAGCTAATGCAAGTACATTTGTTTCATCAGGTACAGAAATAAGCCATCCTTTAGCGAGGAACATGTAAATCAGCTAAGCGCCCATCAAACAAATGAAGAATTGGTGAATGAAAATGCAAATATAGGTTAGTTGATCATGGTCAATGACAACATTTGGTCTCCGGGCCGGTTTATCTAAATAATGAAGACAGATAACTTATAAAGATAAATGAGGTAAAAGTTCATAGTAGCCATTTTCCTAAAAGTGCATGATTCAAAGCCCACATACAACTTTAAGAGAGGGGGAGGCAAGGAGGGCAAGGCCAGGCCCGGTGTTACAACGGCTCCGCCTCTGCTTAAGAACCATAAGAAGATAACTAACAGACAGCTGTTTAGTTTTTCTAATCTTAAACTTAGAAATGGGATCCAACACTTAACAATGAGGCATGCATATCTAACGAATGGGAAACCCGAGGAGGCCAACGGGTTTAAAATTCCCCTTTTCATGTATATATATATACCATACCCATGCATATAAATGTAACATGTTCTGAAAACATGTACTTACCAAACATGAGAATGAGCTCAATCCTCTATTCGGCAAACAAAATATGGGCTCAAACTTTTTAAAAGGATAAGAAAAAGAACGAAACAAGTTAACAAAAGACCAAGTTGCAAAATGGCGCACCTTAGAAGCATCAATCTTAGATCCTTTGACATTTGAGCGTCATTCAATCAACTCTCGAAGGACTTGATTCATGATGGAGCCTGCACAGAAGAATTAAATTAATACGCAACGATTAACTTGAAGGATGAAGGTATTTAAATTTGAAATTTGATTGATAAAAAATAAATTCTTTGGAACTTACCAAATATGAGAAGCATGAGAGGCGGCAGGTGCAGTGAAGAAGAAAACTAGTGACATATCTTTTGAGCCTAAATGAATGATATATTTGCGTCAATGAATTGGGAAAGGAAAAAACAAAATAAAAACAAAATTAAGAACTTGACGAGACTATATATAAGTCCTAAGTCGCATAATCAAAAAGTAAACATTTACAACCGTGTTGATGCACAAAATCAGCAAGGACTTTGGTACAACAGAAAGTGTCAGGTTTTGTGACCTTCGCTTGGTTGCTTCGGTCACTAGCGAGGATAGGTATATAAATGAATAGAGACAGAAAAGCAAACACAAGATATACGTGGTTCACCCAGATTGGCTACGTCCACGGAGTAGAGGAGTTCTCATTAATTGCGAAGGGTTTACACAAATACATTGGTTCAAGCTCTCCTTTTGTGAGTTCTAGTGAATAGTTTAGTACAAAATGACATTAGAGATTATTGTGGGAGAATGATCCCTATTTATAGAAGAGAGTTTCTAGTTTTGTTCTGACATTGACACGTGTCATGTTGTGATTGGCTTCTGATGTTGACACGTGTCGCGCTGTGATTGGCTTCTGATGTCGACATGTGTCGCATTGTGATTGGCCTCCTGGTTGAAGGGAAGCTCTTCTGGATCCTTGACGGTATAACGTTGACCGGTGCTAAGTAGTTTCGGGATTGGTCAAGTATGGTACAAACAGTGCTCCCCTAAGTTCCCGAGTGAGGGAAGCTCCTCGGTTGGGGACTTGCAAGATCCAAGCCGCTGAGTAATCACGAAACTTCTAAGTACCGAGGTGTGGTATCGTCTTCATTTGCCTTATCTTTCTCATAGGTAGATGTGGCATCTTCTCTGGAAGTACGCTTCCTCCATTCAGGGGTGGTGTCTTCAACCGGTGGAGATGCACAAGGTAATGTATCAATTTCACTTGAAGCTTACTTGTAGTTTCGGGCTTGGCCAAATGCGATACAAACCCTATAGTAGGAGTCCCCCAAGTCGCCGAGCTAGGAGATCTGTCGAAGGAGGTGACCGACAAGGTAAGCAGTCAGGCTTCCAAGCAAGCAACCCAGGATCGGAGGTTCGACTTCGGCTTCCGGTTGATTGTTCTCCTTCTCCTTGTCTCTCATTCAGCTGCCAGGATAAGGAGAAGCAGATGGAGAAGAGATGATATGAGATACTTTTGCTTTTGAAGAAGTAATTTTCCACAGGCTTATTCTTGAACTGTGTCGGAGGGTTTTCTAGTCTCCTCCAAATGACTTTCCACAGACTAAATCTTGAACTGGATTCGATTCAAGGTGGCGGACACTTGATCTTGAATCGGGCTTGTGATATCTTCAAGGGTCGTTGGTGACATGATCTTTAAGGATTTGATTCAAGGGTGATGAATCAACACGTGCAGTTCACGACGCCTTAGTGAGTCGGCTCAAGAATTTGAGGGTCAAAACAAGTCCATCAAATCTAGAGTATGATCGACCCTGATGATATGGGATACTCTTGCTGTTGATAAAGTAATGAATGTGGTATGGCGAGGTTTTGCTCTTCGGCGGCGGTGCTAGTGAAAGGTTGTTGAAGCTTCTTGTGTTGTAACGATCTGTTTTAGCTCATCGTTGAACCTTCTGCTTCAATCTTTTGCCTGGCAGAAATGGTGTGTACCCTTTGCATTTAAATGGTCCTTCAGAACATTCCTTCCTAGTGACTCATCCACGCTTGACAGCTTCAGTGTAAAGAGCCAATATCTGATCAACTGTCATGAGGTATTTACTGGTGGAATTCGTGACCTTGACAACAGTTGAGGATGAGTACTCGAGAGCAATGTTAAGTAAGTAACCGGGCAAAGGTCTCAGGCAGTCAGTTCCCGATTGGAGGTTTGATTTCAGGTTCCGACTGACTGCTCTCTTTCTCCTTGTCCTGCAGGTGTGGACAAGGACAAGGACAATGACAGGGAGAAAGCATAATATGGGATACTCTTGCTTTCGACCCTGATGATATGAGATACTCTTGTTCTTGGTGTGGCTTATTTGCTGAGGTATTATCGGGGGGAAATAAAGCTGAGTATTTCGAGAAGTTATGTTGAGGGTGCCTTCTCGAATGCGAGAAAGAGTTGAGCATTTTTGCAGGTTTGCTTGTCCTTAGAGGAGGGAGGTTGACGTATATAGGGATTTCCCAATAGCAAGTAGTAATGCTATTCCTTTACCCTTCTTGGTCACAGCAATGTAGTGGGAGCTGCCAGCTTCACGTGCTTTAACTTTGTCAGAGCACTTTGAAAAAGTGGTATGTTGTATCTGGAAAGCTGATGTTGCGTGTGAAGATTACAGACAAGCTTTATCTAAGGAGATCTGGTTCTCGAAGTTCTGAGAGCTGTGCCTATTCGGTTTTCAAGAAAGTAATCCCGTTGGGAGTCTGGCCCTCGAGATTCGGAGAGTGACGCCGTTTCGGTTTTTGAGAAAGTAATTATGTTGGGAGTCTTTTCTCGAAAGTGAGTAAAGGTTGGACGTTCTTGCCAACCTGTCTTGCCGCAAAACACGGAGGTCGACACACATAGGGACTTTCCAGTTGTCAAGCAGTGATGCTGTTCCTTTACCCCTGTGGGTAATAGTAGGGTAGCTGGAACTTCGAAGTTCTCGTGCCTAAACTTTGTCAGAGATTTTTGACAAAGTTATATGTGGTACCCGAGGAGTTGATGGTGCATGTGGAGAGTGGTGATTGAATAGTAAGATTCACGTGCTTTCTACTTCACCAAAAATCTTCAACAGATTGCCCGTAATTTCCGCAAAGCTGAGTGTGCATGTGACAGGTGCTGACGAGGTTGAAAAAGCAGGTGCTTCTTCGATTTCTGAGATCAGCCCTCGTGGTCTCTGAGCAGCCCAGCTTTTGAGAAAGGAAGTGCCTCTTCGATTTTTGAGATCAGCCCTCGTGGTCTCTGAGCAGCCCAGCTTTTGAGAAAGCAAACGCCTCTTCGATTTCTGAAGCTCCGTCGAACGCAGATTTTTATAGAGGCTGGCATTAAGTTCCACATCATACTTGAATCTCCACCAGTAGAAGCTCCATACTTGCACTTCTAAGAACTTGATTTGTCCGACCTCTTCTTTTTCTCCACACCTTCGAATATGTCTTGCTATTCTGACCGTCGCCTTAACTTGAATGTCGGGGAAGATAGTGACCTATCTTCTCCAACCAACATTTGGCAGCCGTCATTCGTATCCCCAAATGGTCCTCTTACAGTTGGGGATTCCATGATGATGAATGATACAACCGCTTCGGTGGTGGCCAGAAATCTTCTCACTCCTAGAGACACTAGAATACTTTCCAGGCGGTCCGACGAACTCGCTGTTCAGGACTCTCTGGCTTACAGCGTCCGATGTGCAGGCTCAGTATCAAACATGGGCCAGCGCCTTCTTGCTCAACAAGCATGAAGAGGAAGCTTGATCAGCTGCAGGAGTCCGAAGTGCGGATTCAGAGTGATCATCAGAGGTTTGTGGCGTTACTCCAGAGGCAACTTCTGCCTTCGTCCTCTGGAGCTTCACCAAGTGTTGAGGCTCCGGATAATCAATCTCTGGTGCTTCGTCTTTCTGGGGCTCTCCCGATTGCTGAGAATTCCCATGAGCAACCTTTGTGAAGGCTCCCTCTTGTTTGTTTATTTTGACTCATGTGTATGTACATATTTGTAGCTTATCGGAAATATTAATAAATAAGCTTGCTTCATTTCAACGTATTGTGTTAAATACACCAAAGCCTTCTTCAGAAAGTTCTCTGAATTTTTTCTTTTGTTGAAACTTGTATTGTTGAAGCTTTGTGAGTGAAGCATGTAGTTTGAGGTAGTGTTCCCTTAATTTCCCGAGTGAGGAAAACTTCTCGGTTGGAGACTTGAAAAATTCAAGTCACTGAGTGGTTGTGAGACTTCCGAGTATCAAGGTGCAGTAGCATATGGTGGGAGTCCCCCAAGTCTTCAGGCGAGGAGAGTTGCCGAATGAGGTGTCTTGCTTGCTACTAATTTGTCAAAGTAACGAAGCCTTGTTTTGATGTCACACCTTCATATATGCCTTATCTAAAAATATTTCCAACTTTTGTGTGTTTGATGCTGCATGCTATTGATTAGACAATATCAAGTGCAATTAGTAGCTTTTCTCTCTTTTTCATCTTTTCTTTGGTGGAATTGCTTTTCGTTTCCACTAATCAGCCTGAGTGGATGCAAGATAACACCATTCTCTATAGCTCAGATTGCAAAGTCGTCTTCATGAAAGTTGTTCCTTATCTTGTGAACTACAACATATCCAAATTTGAGATCCATCGGAGTAGGACAACTTCAGAAATTCAAGTATGATGAGTAACTGTTCATCAATTTTCTGTTAACCCGTCAGACTTGTTGTGAGCTTCGAAACTCCATTTTCTCTTGTTCAGATCAACATACTTTCTTCATCGAAGTTGTTCCTCATCATCTCTTCCATAACATATCAAAAATTCAGAACAAACTAACGGTTGAATATTTCCAGATCTTCGAAATACCGCAGCAGCTTTGAAGCTTGGAGAAATCTGACCGTCATGTTTGGAGCTTCAACACTCTAACTTTCGTCGCTCAAATAGAAAAATTTCCTTCGTGAAAGTTGTTCATCTGCTCAAGAACTATAAGATGTCCAAAATTCAGCTTCACTGGAATTAGCTTCGCACTATCTTGATGAAGAGTGTGTGAAGCTTTTATATGTTTTGGTGTTGAAATTTTGTATTGTAGGTGAAGTTTTGGGGTTGAAGCTTTATAGTTGAAACTTTGGGGTTGAAGCTTTATAGGTGAAGCTTTGGTGGCACCATAAATTGATTTTGCCTCACACTATCTTGATGAAGATAGTGCGAAGCTTTTGAGATTGATATTTGTCCTCCATTGATGAAGCTTTTGGTGACACCATAAATTGATTTTGCTTCACACTATCTTGATGAAGATAGTGCAAAGCTTTTGAGATTGATATTTGTCCTCCATTGATGAAGCTTTTGGTGGCACCATAAATTGATTTTGCTTCACACTATCTTGATGAAGATAGTGCAAAGCTTTTGAGATTGATATTTGTCCTCCATTGATGAAGCTTTTGGTGGCACCATAAATTGATTTTGCTTCACACGATCTTGATGAAGATAGTGCGAAGCTTTTGAGATTGATATTTGTCCTCCATTGATGAAGCTTTTGGTGACACCATAAATTGATTTTGCTTCACACTATCTTGATGAAGATAGTGCAAAGCTTTTGAGATTGATATTTGTCCTCCATTGATGAAGCTTTTGGTGGCACCATAAATTGATTTTGCTTCACACTATCTTGATGAAGATAGTGCAAAGCTTTTGAGATTGTAGTTGTGTTCCATTGATGAAGCTTTGTTGAATTTCCCAATTTCCTTTTTTTTTTTTTTTTTTTTTTTTTTTTTTTTTTTTTTGGAAAACTAGAAATTTGAAAATGTGGGAGAGACAACGTATACAAATTTTGCTTCCACACTGTTGAGCAAGAGATTGTGATGCAAGCCACATTTTGTAGTAGTCGAAGGTTTGGATGAACCATATAAATTGAATTTGCTTCGAACAGTCTTGATCAAGAGCGTGTGAAGCTTTCTATGAGTTGTAGTGTTTGCATTGTTACAAAGGAGAAATGTCTGAAGCAGATGCAAGAGGGCTGAAGAGCTTGATCTTCGTATACCATGCACTGAAGCCATTGTTGGCTTGCAATAAGACTTTGTTGGTGACTATAGCTTTTGTTAGGCATAAGTGCTCCCCTAGTTGAGTTGTAAAGCTTGAGGGTTTTTGATTATTTGTGAATGCTAGGAGTTCACATGTACAAGTTGTACCACTCGTCTTCTGGAGCATTGTTTGTACATTTCATCACCTGGTTGGTGGCATGAAGGAGAGTACGCGTTGTACATTTCATCACCTGGTTGGTGGCATGAAGATGAGTTCCTTTTTCACCTGATTGGTGATAAGGGTGGTAAGTTTCCAAATAATATTAGAGTACGGGTTGTACATTTCATCACTTAGTTGGTGACACGAAGGTGAGTTCCTTCATCACCTAGTTGGTGAGAATAAGGGCAAGGTGTCGAGGTACATTGTGGTAAATGTCGAATGACACAAAGTGTGTTGAACCCTTTCGAAGCACAGTTGGCTTATGTATGGATGTGTTGGAATGTATGATGTTTATGTATGAATGTATTGGAATGTATGATGTTTATGTATGAATGTGTTGGAATGTATGATGTTTATGTATGAATGTGTTGAAATGTATGATGTTTATGTATGAATGTGTTAGAATATATGATGTTTATGTATGAATGTGTTGGAATGTATGATGTAGATCCTTTGTATAGTCTTGTTGACACATACTTAGATTTTGTTTTGTATTGGAAACATTTGCGTTGAAGCTTCAACACTTGAGTGTTTCATTGCTCAGAATGTAAAAGAGTTTAGGGCCGAGTTGGCTAAATCACCTCTTTATTGAACTCATACCAAATGGTCTTTGTTACATAGGATGCCGAACGGCTGTAGCTTAACACTTGTACAATGTGAGTCTATTTGTAATAGTACTTCAAGTGGTCAGCATTCCATGGATGGCCAAGGGTCTTGCCGTCGGAGCTTCTGAGCTTGTAGGAGCCAGGGCGGCTGATGCCGACGATCTCGAACGGTCCATCCCAGTTAGGACTAAGTGTTCCTTCACTCGGGACTCTATCACAGAGTAATCTCTTCTTCAGTACCCAGTCTCCCACTTTGAAAGAGCGAGGTTTGACCCTTGAGTCGTAGTAGTTGGAGATGCGCTGCTTGTAAGCAACATTCCTCAGGTGAGCCTGATTTCTGTGTTCTTCCACTAGATCCATGTTGAGGGTGAGTTGTTTGTCGTTCTCACTCTGCATGTAGTTCTGGGTTCGGTATGTTGCTTGCTCAAGCTCAACCGGGACAACTGCTTCTGTACCAAAAGCAAGTGAGAATGGGGTTTCCCCTGTGGAAGTCCGATATGAAGTGCGGTATGACCAAAGAACTTGGGGTATGAATTCTGGCCAACAACCTTTAGCTTTGTCCAAGCTAGTTTTCAGAGTGCGCTTGATTATTTTGTTAACGGCCTCGACTTGTCCATTAGATTGGGGATGGGCTGGAGAGGCAAAACATAAGTTGATGTTGAACTTAGAGCAAAACATCTTGAACTTCTTGTTGTCGAACTGCCGCCCATTGTCCGTGACTATCGCATTGGGGATGCCGAATCTGCAGAGGATGTTCTTCCATACGAAGTCTTCTATTTTTGCCTCCGTAATGGTTGCCAGGGGTTCTACTTCAGCCCATTTTGTGAAGTAGTCAACTGCAACGATTGCATAGCGGACCTTGCCCTTCCCTGCGGGCATTGGGCCGATCAAATCAAGTCCCCATTGGGCGAAGGGCCAAGGGCTGATCATAGGAGTGAGCGGCTCGGGAGGGGAGTGAGGGATAGTTGCGTATCGTTGACACTTATCACATGAGCGAGATATTCTGATGGCATCTTGGTGGAGTGTTGGCCAATAGTATCCTTGGCGAAAAGTCTTGTGTGCTAGGGATCGAGACCCAGCATGATCTCCACAGACTCCTTCATGTATTTCCCGTAGGACAATTTCCGCCTCCACAGGTGTAAGGCATCTTAGGTATGGCAGGGTAAAACCGCGCTTGTAGAGCTGGTCATTAATGATCAGGTAGCGGGCAGACTTGTATCGAATCTGCTTAGCTTGGACTTTGTCATTTGGGAGGGTGCCATGAGCAAGGAATTTATAAATTGGGGTGATCCAACTATCTCCTTGTTGTAAATTGCACACTTCCGCGACCATGGTGCTTGGTGCTGCCAACAATTCGACATGAATTTTTCTCCCAATCTTGTCTTCCACTGCCGAGGCGAGGCGAGCCAAAGCGTCTGCATGACTGTTTGCCGCTCGAGGAACTTGGGTGATCTGGTAGTGGAAGTGCTTGAGCAAAAGTCGCGTTTGCGCGAGATATGCCGCCATGGAGCTATCCTTAGCATCAAAGTTGTTCGTGACCTGGTTGACCACTAATTGGGAGTCACTGAAGATATCAATTTGTTTAACCCCAAGGTGCTTGGCCAAACGTAAGCCTGCTAGAAGGGCTTCGTATTCGGCCTCGTTATTCGATGCCTTGAATTTGAAACGAAGAGCGTATTCCATCGCCACTTTGTCGGGGGTAGTGAGGACTAATCCTGCTCCGCAGCCCTGTTGGTTGGATGAGCCATCAACATACAGACTCCATGCTGGGGTTGTTGATTCTATCTTCTGAGCTTCCGATGGTAGTGAAGCTACTGCTTCAGGTGTAGAAGCAATGTCAACAGGATATGTGAAGTCGGCGATGAAATCTGCTACTGCTTGACCCTTTTCGGCTGGTTTTGGTTGGTAGGAGATGTCAAACTCACCCAATGCTATCGCCCATTTGATCATTCGCCCAGACGTGTCAGGACTCTAGAGTATCTGTCGAAGAGGGTGATTGGTAAGCACGATGATGGCGTGTGCTTGGAAATAAGGGCGAAGTTTTCGAGCAGACATGACCAATGCTAGAGCTAATTTCTCAATGTTGGAGTATCGTGTCTCCGCATCTTGTAGGGCCTTGCTAGCGTAGTAGACGGGCCGTTCGACACCACTGTCCTTTCGAATAAGAACAGAACTGACTGCTGAAGCCGAAACCGATAGATAGATAATGAGAGTGTCACCAACTTCTGGTTTGGAGAGCAGAGGGGCTTTACTCATGTACTCTTTGAGGTTCCTGAATGCCTCGGCACATTCCTCCGTCCATGTAATGTACTTCTTATTTCCCTTGAGTGCTTTGAAGAAAGGAGCACATCTGTCTGTGGCCTTAGAGATGAATCTGGTTAAGGCTGCCACCTTGCCAGTAAGGCTTTGGATGTCTTTTGAAGTTACTGGCTCTTTCATGTTGAGGATTGCTTTGATCTTTTCAGGGTTAGCTTCAATGCCTCGTTGGCTAATCATGAAGCCTAAGAATTTGCCAGAGCCCACGCCGAAGGCACATTTGTTGGGGTTCAACCTCATTCGATACCTCTTTAGAATGGTGAAAGTTTCAGATAGGTTGGTGATGTGTTGGTCAGCATGTTTGCTCTTGACTAGCATATCATCAACGTAAACTTCCATGCTCTTCCCAATCTGTTCGGCGAACATTGAATTGACCAGTCTCTGATAAGTTGCTCCTGCATTCTTTAGGCCGAAAGGCATGACTTTATAGCAATATAGTCCCCTGTCAGTAGTGAAGGCTGTATGCTCTTGGTCTGAGGGGTTCATGAGGATTTGGTTGTATCCTGAATAAGCGTCCATGAAGCTCAAGAGCTCACACCCTGCCGTAGAGTCTATAAGTCTATCAATGAGAGAAAGAGGGAAACTATCCTTCGGGCATCCTTTGTTTAGGTCGGTGTAGTCGACACACATTCTCCACAAGACCTTTTGAAGCAGGAGACTTTCCTTGGTCGGATTTTTCTTAACAAGGACAACATTTGCTACCCATGTTGGGTAATTGACTTCACGGACGAAACCTATGTCCTTGAGTTTTTCAACTTCTGCTTTCATCGCCTCGTATCGTTCAACATCATAAGATCTTCGCTTCTGTTTTACTGGTTTGGTCTTGGGATCAATACTCAAGTGGTGACAGATGATATCGGGAGCGATGCCCGGCATATCTTTATATGACCAAGCGAAGACCTCGGCGTTCTCTTGCAAAAATAAGATCAACGACAGCCGCATAGGTGGTGACAAAGTGGTGCCAATCTTCACCGTGCGATCTGGGTGGTCTTTGGAGATAGAGACATTCTCTAACTCTTCAGCGGGTTGTGCTTGCTGGGTGAAGGAATCATCTCGAGGGTCATCAGGTTGACTGTTGCCATCATGAAGATCCGAGTTAGCTTCATCTGGACTGGTCTTTACTACCTGGTTATGTATAGAGAGGGTCTCCCTGGGGACAGGCAGGTGTTGTTGCTTAACTGAAGTGTTGTAACATGATCGAGCACTAAGTTGATCTCCCCTGATGTATCCATTGCCGAAAGGGGTTGGAAACTTCATCAACAACATATGTGTGGATACCATGGCCTTGAGATCATTGATGCATGTGCGCCCGAATATGACATTGTATGCTGTCGGGCAATTGACCACTAGGAAGTTAGTGGTAATAGTAGCTGTGTAGGGGCCTGTACCAATGGTGAGGGGTAAGTGTATACTCCCTAAAGGTTGTACGATATCGCCAGAGAAGCTTATCAGAGGAGAAATCGAGCGATCGAGCAAGTGTTCAGCTACATTAAGTGCCTTGAAAGCTTCAGCAAACATGATATTGACTGAAGCACCTGTGTCTATCAGGATTCGTTTCACATCAAAATTTGCTATGTGAGCCTCCACGATCAGCGGGTCGTTGTGAGGGTAGATGATACCTCTTTCTTCCTCAGGGTAGAAACATATTGGATCCCAGTTAGGTTTTTGATACTTGCCTCCCCTGATGTCTTCCACGTGAAACACTTGATGGCCATGTCTCAAAGTTCGTTCACTGTTTTTCATGGCCCTATTGGAAGATTCAGACATGGGTGTGCCGCCGCTTATGGAGTATATCACATTCACCTGACGTTGGTTACGGTTATCCCTTGGAGGGTGAAGGATGAACTGATCAATTTTTCCTTCACGTGCCAAAGCCTCGATATGATCACGGAGGATGATGCACTTCTCGCCGTCATGGCCATTATATTCGTGGTAGCAGCAAAACACGCCCGTGTTCTTCGTGGACTTGTAATCCGGCTGTCTTAGCTTTGGCTTTGGTATCAGGTGAGCTATACTGGGGTAGATGGCCGCGCATGTAGCGTTCAAAGGTGTGTATGTCTCATACCTCGGGGTAGGGCCTGTCTTGACACGCGATTGACCCACTGCGTTGACTGCCTGGGGATGAGTGTTATTGTGACGATATCCTGAGTTATCGCGATAGTGCCCCTTATTCTTTTTATTAAAATGAGATTGGTGAGGATGAAAATCTTTCCTTTTGCCCTGGGATTGATATGTTTGCTGACTTGGCGAAGCATTAAATGAGGCAGGGGGTGTGCTGCTACTTCTTGGAAGGTTGAGGTCTTCTCATTCGGTTGGATCTGGCCTCCACTCCTTACTTGCTGATAAGGGGTGACTGTAGGGGGTTTCCCTTGATATGTCTTTGCCTCGGCGGAGGCATGGTTGTAAGCTTGTGCCATCACCTCAGAGTAAGTCTTCCAAGTGTTGGCATTGATCATGTACTTGAAGAAACAGTCACGTAAGCCTGCCGTGAAGGCCTTGAGGGCGGTTTTGTCATCTGCCTCAGCGCAGCGGGAATACTCATGGCTGAAGCGGCCAGCATACTTTCGTAATGACTCGTCCGGCTTCTGGCGAATAGTGTACAAGTCATCTGCGGAATGCAAGCGATCGGTCTGGAAGATGTGTTGAGAGACAAACAACTTCCTCAACTCTTCAAATGAGTCTACCGTCTCGGGTGGAAGACGGCAATACCAGTTTAAAGCTCCGCCAGAGAGGGTGGAGGGGAAGAGAAGGCACCGTTCTTCGTCGGTGTGTCTCCGGTATACCATGGTGGACTCAAAGAGGTTAAGGTGTTCAATCGGGTCTTCCCTTCCAGTATAGAGTTGTAAGTCAAGCTTCTGCTTTGTTTTCGCTTGGAGGGGGGTGTTGAGGATCCTTTTTGTGAGGGGGCCAGGCCTGGGTTGGTTCCAGTCAGGTATCTCGGCTTGACGTTCAGCCTTCAACTTGTTTACTTCATCCAGGAGCTGTAGGACAAGGGGGTCCTGAGTGGAGTTGTGCACCACTGAAGTTTTCTTCCGTAAGTCCCCATCGCCTCTTGGGGGTAGGAAAGTTTGATCAAGATAGCGTGTTTTTTTCCTTGGACTCGCCATACTGACTCCTAGAGTGAGTATGTCGGAATATTTCCGAGTCCCCTGTACCTTCATGTTCTTCTGGGGCCTGTTGCCCATTCCCTAGATTGGCTGCTGACCTGGGTCGTGGAAGAGGACCGAGTCTTTCAGAAACTCTTGGGTCATTAATCTTCGAGCTTATGTGGATGAGATTATCTCGACGTTGCTTTAGGAAGTCTCGACAATCGCGATAGACGGCTTTTGATCCTTCCACTCCCTCTGTGAAGAGGTGTTTTCCTCTACTTCTTCTGCTTCGGGTTGAAGCGGCCGGGTTGAGAGAAGTCTCATGTTGATCGTCACATTGATGGGTAGCTCGATCCCTGTCAGGGATGTCCGTGTTGGATATCGGTGACCCTCCGTGTTGGGGGGCATTCAGATGATTGTTGACCTCGACAGGGGCGACGAACTTGTATGTTTGAGCATGCCTAGCCTCGTGAAGCCTCTCGAAAAGCTTTTCATATTGCTCTTGGAGGACCTCGTTCCTCATCACTATCTTGTTGTTCTGAGCTTCTAGCTCATCGACTTTAGCTTGAAGAGTAACTCTATTTCCTTCTTGCTTTTGTTGCTTCATACTAGGTCCAATGGGGGTGTCATTCTGTGTGCTATGGCTTCTTTCGCTCCCCATGTTGGAGAGAGATGCTTGGCCAAAAGAAAGTGTACGAGCGGTGGAAACCAGCTTGACAAAGCTGAAGAGAGTGGGAGTAAGTGTCTTTCCCACAGACGGCGCCAAATGTTGATGCACAAAATCAGCAAGGACTTTGGTACAACAGAAAGTGTCAGGTTTTGTGACCTTCGCTTGGTTGCTTCGGTCACTAGCGAGGATAGGTATATAAATGAATAGAGACAGAAAAGCAAACACAAGATATACGTGGTTCACCCAGATTGGCTACGTCCACGGAGTAGAGGAGTTCTCATTAATTGCGAAGGGTTTACACAAATACATTGGTTCAAGCTCTCCTTTTGTGAGTTCTAGTGAATAGTTTAGTACAAAATGACATTAGAGATTATTGTGGGAGAATGATCCCTATTTATAGAAGAGAGTTTCTAGTTTTGTTCTGACATTGACACGTGTCATGTTGTGATTGGCTTCTGATGTTGACACGTGTCGCGCTGTGATTGGCTTCTGATGTCGACATGTGTCGCATTGTGATTGGCCTCCTGGTTGAAGGGAAGCTCTTCTGGATCCTTGACGGTATAACGTTGACCGGTGCTAAGCAGTTTCGGGATTGGTCAAGTATGGTACAAACAAACCGTACACCCAAGTTTGAACATTGCCCTTCGAAATTGGAGCTCTGACTTAAGGCTAGTAAATCTTGAGCGACCTGAACTAGAACGTCCTGAGGGTGAGGAGAGGCTCCGGTGCTGCTGCAGCAGAAAATAAACATTTGGGGAGCGGAGGGAATTGGAGAATGAATTGGTTTGTGGAGATGGTGTAATTGGGTTTGAAGCTAGGGTTAGGGCTTTCAGAGTACGGTGTTGGATACAATTAGAATTGGCAAGCAAATTCCTCGCCATTTCCCTTTCCCGTTTCACTTCTCTCTCTCTCTCTCTCTCTCTCTCTCTCTCTCTCTCTCTCTCTTTCTCTTTCTCTCTCTCTGGGTTTGAAGCTAGGGTTAGGGCTTTCAGAGTACGGTGTTGGATACAATTAGAATTGGCAAGCAAATTCCTCGCCATTTCCCTTTCCGGTTTCACTTCTCTCTCTCTCTCTCTCTCTCTCTCTCTCTCTCTCTGCGTGTAGCAAGTTTAACTGAACACCCAGTCGAACCGAACGAAACAGTTTTGGTCTGGTTAAGTTTAGTTCTTGGGTTTGCCACTTACCGAACAAAACTGGTTACACTTACATGACTTGAGTTGGTCTACTTTTCAAAATTTGTAGTTTGCTAAAATACCGCTCGAGGTTTACTAAGTTTCTAAAATGCATAAAACAACGAGCAATATTTGACCAATTCATAAATTTTTGAATGTCAGGTGAACGATCTAAACCGTTCATCTCTCGCAATCCACCAAAATATGAAACTTAAAAAAAATGACTGAAAAACCTTAACGGCGATGACCAAACCAAGGCGTAAACATAAACGACAATCTGACGGTTACTATTGGCTGCAACGGATTCTGCATTATGGGTACATGGTTTGTACTTCTGTCCTTCACGAAAGTTGTATCCCTTGTCTATACGAGCGTTGCTATTATTTTTCACATTTATGAAAAAAATTACTTCATTTTTTACTAGTTTATGGCCAATCTAGTGAAAACACTATTCACCACCGTTTTAATCGTTCCAAAATTCCACATTGCCATATGACCATGACCATCACGTAGAGGATGTGATCCCGAGCCTCTCCATAATTTTTTGGATTTTAACATTTTTATTTTATTTTTTATCAATTTTATTCATAAAAATTCAATATTCCAAGGGAATTTTCACGTGACGTTATCTGACCACGCCGCGTGGATAATTCAGGCGGTAGTTGCAGCTGAAGAAAATACGATTTTTTTAGGAGAGAAATGTTTATGAAGACGATAAATCTTTGCTGCCCACATGGTAAATCTGGTGGTGGAGGTGAGTTTTTACCTCAGCCTTTAGTGTTGGCTCAGATTTAACACCCACGTTGGCAGATGAAGGGTTGGGAATAATTGTAGGGACCTCTACTCTTGGCATGCAAAATATTGGTGAGGAGGTTATGCCCTCTATGTGCCACGATTGAGCAGCCACTATCAAATATGGATGCCTTTCATTTCCCCTAGGCGCCTTGAGGGTGCAATGTTTGCATGCACATATGACTTCACTATGCACATATAACTGCTATATTGATCATCATTATTTGGTTGTTGGTTATGTTGTACACGCCACCTTAATCCTCTATTTAAGGGTGGTGGTGTTAAGTTTGCATGCCATAATCTCCTTGCTTTCTCATCATTCAAACCCCCAAACTGAAAACTGCCTCTTAGTCTTTCACTTTTCCAATGGCTTTCAACTTACGAGTTCCTGGAACTTCCTCCTGCCGTACGAGATCAATCTCATTGCCCGATCTTCCTTCATAGGCAAACCCATTCCCAATCCCTAACCATGCTCAACCCCCAATTGTCGGGGAAAAAGACAACTGTAAGTTCACATTAGAGAGGGGTGTCACAAGGATTGACACCAAAAAGATCTCCACCATGAACATGACCCATATGAAGTCTAGGGTGTTGATGGGCAAAATGTTTGGGAAATCCAAGGACGAAGAGTTCTCCACAGGAAACTTGCTCTGTGTTGGAAATGATGTGTTAAAAAAAGCTTCTTTGTGGACCACTTCAGCAGCAAGTGGTTTACGGCAGAGTTCAATGATGAGAACGAAGTTGATTACGTCATCAAAAACAGTCCTTGGTATGTCAAACAACAGATTTTCCAGTTCAAAATGTGGACATAACACTTCAAGGAATCAGACCGAGTAACTTACTAGAGGGTGGTTCAAATCCCTAGGATACATACCAATGCAGTTTAGGGACCGAGAAATCATGATGACCATCACTTAACCGATTAAGAGCCTTGTAAGGATGGATGATGGGTCTATTAATTCCTTTAATGCAATCGTCATCAGGGTTTTAATAGAAATTGACGTTTGTCTGCCGCTCAAGCGGGTATTAATAGAAATTGACGTTTGTCTGCCGAAAAGTTATTTGAGGCATGCTTCTATTATGGGAGAAGGGCAGTTGAGAAATATGGATGTGATATGGAAGAGCTAGAAGTAAGTTGGTTCCTCGTGAATAAGATGTTCGAGGATGAGCTGATGTGCTGCCACCTAGTGTTAAAGATGACTATATTACATTGGTAAACTTAGAAGATGATCTCATCCTTTGCTTCCCATAACTAGCAAGTACCAAGGAAGATGGTTTAGGGGATGAGTCAAGAGTGGGTCTGAAGGGGGATGATCGGGAGAGGATGATTGTTATTTGCAGTTCGTTCGACAAAAAGAAACAGAGATGCAATGGTTGAAGGTGCAGGGAGTAGTAAGATGGTCAGTGATGACAACTGATGATGGAATTGAACATTTTACAAGTGCATATGGTTTATTTCTTGTTTTAATTTATGATGTATTACTTTATGGTTTAATTTCATGTTTAAGATGTTTTAATTTATGCTTCATGTTTTAAGTAGTAGCTGTATTTTGCATTTCATAGGTTCTTTAATATCTCTCAACTTTTCTGAAATTTTGTTTGAATGTGGGAATTTAACAATCGAGGCTCGAACTCATTAGCCTTACTTATTATATTTGCTTTTTTCATCGCTATATGTCCTTATTTAGTCGCAGAAAGTATTTGTGAAGGAGGCTTTCATATTCCTCATTGGTTGAACATGTTAATGAAATAAATGTGACTTACGCATTAATCGTAGCGATAACTGGGAATGTCACTTACACATTAATATTTCATAACTTGTCACATACATTTATTCATTATACAAGTACCAATCTGGAAAGATATTAAGAAACAAGGGTTGGTATCATAAACTGTCACAAACGTTCATTCAACATAATAGTTGATTTCATAAATTCTCATCAACATTCATCCAACATATAAAATTGCAAAGGTTACCACTTACGTCATCCAAAACAAGTAGCAAGTCCTCACACAGTTGTCTAACACATTAAATTCATCCCACAAAATTACAAACGCGTAAACTAATGGAAAAAGATCTCCAACAAAATATATCAACAATATAATAGTTGTTTTGGGACTAACATTGTTCATCATATTATCTCCCTGCACTAACACTACACTAAAATTCTTACTTTTAACTCACTCTACACTTTGTGAACCCCATGCAACATGTCAATTGCCATCCTCAGTCACAATGCAGGTATGTTGGACGACGTAATTACATCCAAAGGAAGGCCAATGGACAACAACTCAATCACTTTTAAGGTGAAAATACCATAATTCCCCCTATGCAATACAACAATTCAACAAGTTCATAAACAATTAAATAATTTAACTAAACTGAGTAACAAATAAGTGAAATTCAACTCATTCGTTCTCTTGTTATAGGGACCTTGTACTTAAGTAGATTGGTCAAGGTCCCTTCTTCACATCCCTTGATAGACTAAGGAGGACATCCGGCAGGATGTGAGCAATGGGAGCCAATTTTGAGCCTCTTGCCACGTGTGAGTGACCGTCTTCATTGAGTCATACACAGATATTGTCCTATCTTTAAGATTCATCTCTACCAGCACCCAATGGTGATCAAGATTGAGAGGCATGTACACCCTATCCATACTGACTCATACTGTTATGTACATTACCGACTCATACTGTTTGGACTCAACCATTTTCCGCCCTCTACTTTTCAATTCAGCATTCCTCTCATCGTAGCTTCGTTGACAGTAAGACTATCCACAACTGTAAAATATATCAGAAAACATGTACAACGCTTCATCGAAATGAAAACAAACTCAACATCACAATTACCAAACTATACAATATTATGGGAAATTAAGTGGGATGCATTACCAGAAACCAATCCATTGTGTTAGTGGTCACCACTTTCCGAATCCTCCACGCCTCGTCCTCATGGTTCTGCAGAAGATAAAGCTATAAGGGAATGTGCTGCAATATACAAAATTTAATTCAACTATTACACCAACCCAATCACAACATATTTGTATCACTTCATAACATATAGGGTTTAATCACTTAAATTTTTGGCAGCCAACCTTCCTGGTCTAAAAGTTGCCTTTAGAAATTGGTGTCTCCAACCGTCATGAACTCCAATTGGGCAACGAGACTAACAATGTAAACAAAAAATTGTTAGCCTTATCATTGTATTCATTCTTTTGAAGCTTACATAAAATCTTAACGTTAGTGAGTAACTTACTTCTTCTCCTTCCCCTTCAAATTATTGAAGTGATGGAAATATTGCATCACCTCAACTACAAAATCCATGGCTTTATGTCATGCTCTGATTCTAGATTAAGTTCTAATTCAACATTAGGACATGATAGACACCTTAACTATACATTCTAAAATTATATACTTAAAACATGAAAACTAAAATATAAATAAATAAATAATGAATTTATTTATACACAAACTATCGGAAACAGAGTTGTATTTGAGTATTTTACATTAACGATACAACTTCAAAACTAATCAAAACAGAGTACAAGTAATCTTTTATTCAACAAAAAACAAATAAAAGAAAAAGGTTTTAAAACAATCCAAACTGCCTCATTATTTGATATGAACAAACTTCACATCTCAAAAAAGTAAACATCCAGTTCTCTAGTTCATTACCTACAGAATTTAGTTAGGATGAGCCTGCAAGCTCAGTAGGAACCTATACCTTTATGTAATATAAGAGTAAATTATTATAATTTGAATCCAAACAAATCAAAAGCAGAAGCACTAGAATATTAAGATGTACTACGCCACAACATCACATCTACCATGGCTGATTGACCACATACATAAAGAAGTCCGTTGTAAAAAGTTCAATTTAATCACAGACGTTTGAAGTCTGTGATAAATAAATTAGTTTAACAACGGGCCTAGAGTGGCCCGTGGTTGAAGGTGTTAAAGTAACAACGTGCATTTAAAGCCCATTGTAGTTTGCCTAAATATTATCACGAGGCATGTTCGGGTTACAAATTTTTTGACAACAACACCTTTGTAAATTTATCATGGACGGTAAGTGTTATTGTTATAATTTTATTTTTATTTTATTTTTTAATCAACCAGTATAATAATACACACTCAAATTTCAGATCTCAGTGAAACCTATTTACCGTTTTCATATCAGCAGGTCTCACCCCCTATTCTTATGTCGACGATTACTCCGAACCCAAACTACTCATTTCTTCGCCTTGCTCGCATACACTATTCGAACTCTAATTTTTTTTCTATTTCTTTGGGCATGTCAGGTATTCCTAATCTACAGGATGTTTGTCTTCGTCTCCAACTAGAGAGCACGAGATCTCGCGGGTGTATATCTCGGTGGATATCAGAGGCAGTGGCGGCTTTGGCACAATCGTCGTTGTCAGTCGAAATGGGAATCGATCTCTGAGATCGATTAAATTCTAGGTGGTGAATCTCCACCATTGATGAAATTGTGATTCTTTCTTTCTATGTTATAACTTTTGCAGGTGTGTGCTCTGTATATTTCTCTAATTTCGATTTCTCAAATCGCTATTGTTTATTAGATTTTGCTTTCGATCTGATTCCAATTGAGTTCAATTTCGAACTTGAATTTATATTCCATTTTGATTTACATATGTCCTAATTTTCCTCAAGGTATTGCTTCTTTGATTTTGATTTCAAGTTTTAAAATCGAAAGATTAGGGATCGGGGATTGGGCTAGGGTTTCAAAACCAGAGAGATGGAGTTGGTTTCAAAACTAGAGAGATGGAGTTGGATTTAGGGATCGGGGATTAGGCTAGCACTCTTCTCCACAGATAGTTTTAAACTTTTTATATGTTTAAGTTTTTTTAATATAATTTCGGGTAAATTACGTAGTAGCCCTTCAGGTTTAAGGTCTATTACAACCCCATACAACATCTTTAAAACATTTCACTTTCATACCTTACGTACTATTTTATTTCAAAATAATACATCCGTTACATTTTCCATCCATTGATATGTTAAGTGTTGACGTGGTAATTTTTTTTTAAACCTGAATTTAAAAAAAAAAAAAAAGAACAAACCTAGAAAACGAAGAGCCCCACCCCACAACCTCTCCCCACCCCTCTTCTCCCTCCCAACCACCTCCCTCTTCTCCACTGTAATACCCTGAAAATTTTAAATATATGAAAATGTGGAGAAAATCGAAAATAAATCGATTTATGATTATGAAGAATTAAATCGAGAATATTATTGAACTTTTATATGATTTTTCAAGAAATTATAATAATTCGTGTAAGTTTAGTTTTAAATTAAACTAGTTACGAGGTTTAAAGTTTGGACCTTAATTATTTAAAATACGTAGACCTTTTGAGGTCAAAAATTATATTTTTGAATAGAGCTCGACCTCACGAACACGTAGGCGCAAACCGTTCGTGAAACGGAGTTGGAACGAAGAAGTTATTAACGTTTAAAGTTAGGGGCATTTTAGTAAAATAGTTAAGTTCAAGATAATTCCAGATTTTTGAAGAAAATTTTGGAAGGCCACGTGTGTGGCCGAGATTTAAAGACAGAAATGATGGGCGGTGTAGAGGGGAAATAAAGGAGAGAAAGGAGGGAGAGAGGAGCCAATCAGAAAAAGAGGGATGACAGGTGACCAATGAGGGAGGAGAGAAAAGAGGTGAAAGGAGAGAAGAGAGACACGGGGGATCGGGACCCGGGTCTTGGTGACCCGACCCGGTCGGCATCATACACTTTTCCAGTGGATTTTCACCCATTTTTCCGGTGAAATGCATCAAACCACCCCTTGGAAACCCCTCCACGATCTTCCCTCTTCCTATTACATCCCAAAAATCATAAAATTTGGTCTTGAAATTTAAAGAAAGAACACTCGGTGCCGCGACTTTCCTTGTTCGAAATCCATCAAAATCTGAAATGTTTTGGTTCAATTACAACCACCATTAGACTCCCCTTAAGAGCTGGAACAAAGCCCATTCATTGGTTGGGGTGTCGGAGTTGCTATGGAGTCGAATTGAGGACACCCAAATCTTAGGGTCCCGACGGGTTTTGACGAAATTGGAGCCTTTCCAGGCCAAATTGGCCTTGGTTGCAGGTATGAAAGTTTCTCTACTCATTGAGATATTCATTTCTGTAATTTTTGAGAATTTTTAAAAATAATTAAATTTTTCGGCAAACCGGGGCGGCCGACCGCTACCCGCTGCGGTGGGTGCGGTGGCTCACGGCCAGGGAGCCTACAAGTGTGTTTTATGCGAATTTTGTTATTCTAATTATGTTTTTGAGATTTAATTGATGTGGTTTGAACATTACTACGTTTTTGGTATATGTTGGATTAAAGGAATATTTTCGGGTTTGGTTAAAATTTTGAAGTTTTGAACTACGAAAGGCTTGATCCCTGTTAAGGGTACGTAGGTAGTCTAACGAGACGTTAGATGCAGCCATAAAATAAATATGTTTAAATATTCGAGAATTAGTATATAGATGGAAATTGATCCAAGAGAAGAAAATAAATTAGCTATGTTTTTAGGTTGGGCCTACCATACTTATTTTCCCGAAATATACAAATATATCGGGGCAGGGGCGTTACATCCACTCTCTTCACCTCCCCTCCCATCCAAAAACCCACCCCACCCCCGCCTTCCCCGAGCCCTTTCTCCTTTTCACCCCCACTCTTTTTTCTCCCTTCTCTCAACTGCAACCCCACCCACAACATTCCAACATATTCAAATCATGAAATTGAAAAACAATTTTCTCAATTCATACACAGCAACCACCATACCTTTCCAGCCTTGAGAACCCTAGCCCTAGAGTTCCTCTTTAGCACATACTCCTCGTCGTAGGACCGCGGAGGGAGGTGGCTCTGCGGGTGGGTGGGGTGGGTCTTTTTTTTTGGGGGGGGGGGGAGGGTAGAAAGAAGGTGGTTTACGGGGGAAGAAGGTGGTTTCGCAGAGGGGGGAGTTTCGTGGGCGGTTTGGTGGAATAGGCTTCCAGGGTTCGGGGGGGGGGGGATCAGCTTTCTGGGGTTCGTGTTGGGGGGGAACGGGCTTGCTGGGTTCTGGGTGGGGATGGGGAATGAGGTGGGTAGGTAGGTAGGTGGGGGTGGGGGATTAAGGGATCTGGGGAATCATGTGTGTTTTCAGCTTTTTTTTAAGAAGATTCTGGTTTTTAAAAAAAATTAAATTTTTTTTGCCATGTGGCACATATTTGGCAGCCACGTGGCACAAATGTGGCAGTCACGTCAGCACTTAACGGATCAATGGATGGAAAATGTAACGGAGGTATTATTTTGAAATAAAATAGTACGTGAGGTATAAAAGTGAAATGTTTTAAAGATGTTGTATGGGGTTGTAATAGACCTCAAACCTGAGGGGCTACTATGTAATTTACCTTATAATTTTGAATCTGTGATTTTTTATGTAATCATTACATTGTAGTAATTATGCAATTTGTAAATAAATATTATATATATATATAATATTTATTAAATAATATATATATTTTGGGAATCGTTTTATAATGGGCATTGGTTATCGTCAATTTGGAATCCATAACAGTTATAGTGCACGTGGTTTTAGATTCCAATCTACCACGGGCACAATCTGTGGTTACATCACATTAGACAACGACCATAGCATGTGGTCGAAATTGTGACTTTTTATCACATCCAAATGACTAACATGCACATTGTCTGTGGTAGATTGCAATCTACCATAAGCATCAACTGTGGTAGATGGGTTTTTTTCTTCTAGTTATGGATGCAATGCACCAGAGGAAGTCGAATGTCCTACATTAGAAATATAATTTAAAGTATCAAAATTCACACATAATAACCAATAAATTATTACTAAGATTAGGGTAAAATATAGGGAATTTTTATTGGCACTCCAAAAATCTCATTCTACACTCCAAACTTTCTATATTAGGAAAGAAAAATACACTTGTGAAGAGTGTAGAATGAAATTTTTGGAGTGTCAATAACACTTTCCAAAATATATAGTATAATATCGACTCATCACTACACTAGTGCCGAAGCATGGTTTACGGTACTGAAGTTGCGGAATCCTAGGTAATGACATCAACGTTATTTTTCCAATATTTATAGCCAGAACCATTCCAACTTATTTGACAATTTGAGCATAATAGTACATAAAAAGCCTGATCATTCCAATAGATTCACACTTTATTTTTTCCATTTTTTTTTGTTAGGAAAATACCATGTATCATTTTCAACTTTTGCAAAGGTCAGTTGTAAAACCATAAAACATAGAACAAAGTAAACATATATATTATACAACTATTTTTTTACATGAGGAAACCACAACACAACAACTAGTTTACTTGTACAACTACTATAAGAGTAAATTATTGTAATTCCAATCCAAACAAATAAAAAACAGAAGCACCAAAATATTAAGATGTATGGATACAATGCAAAATACTTCATTTATTCTCATGAGTTCAAACAATTAAACACTTAGAATTAGCACGTCCCATACCCTGCTATCCCAAGTGAAAATTATTTGAAATTTGTCCAAACCCAAACCATTACTAAATTTTCCTATTTACTAGTCATCTTGCCAAAACACTTTTTCTCCAGTCCCGAATTGCCCTAAAGAGCTTGTGAACTGTGGCTGACATGAGAACCTGGTATCTGCCAATAGTTGGCTCAACTACACAAAACCTAACCGCTACCCAAAACTCCAAATTTCCTTCTCAATGACAAATAGATTTCCGATTTCATTTTTCATATGACAAAGAGGGAATAAATAATTCTGATGGATAACACAAAGCAGTTCAGAAATTAAATAATCTCATGAAATTGAAATTTTACTACTAATTCATAAAGAGCACAACAATAACAAACTTTCTAGTTAAGAACAAAACTCACTTGATTTTCATTGTATAATATATGTTTGATTCTTATATGTAACAATCTAACTCAGTTATGTAGATTAAGGATGTTAGATATTGGGATGTAATAATGACTAGAAACAGGTATGGAAGATGATATGATTTTTACTAACACTGCTTAATTATATCTCTTAATCAAAAAAAATATTTTAGATAGTCTACATAAATGAAGATCACAAATGAAGAAACGAAAATCTAAGTTATCACTATTTGTGTCATCAAGTTTATTTATTACGGACTAATATACAAACTTTATATAAAAATGTATCAGAGTATAGGTCCAGCAATATTGGGTTTAAAAATTTGGATGTACAATTCCGTTTGGTTTTACTCCCCATTCCTTATTCTTGAATTTGTGTTATTTTATCACGAATACTAATGTAAAATAGCACAATAAACTTACATAATAGATAACCTAACAGAAATGAATTCATAAATTATATACAAATATATAGATAGAAGGCTTCCCAGAACCCCCTACCTGGTTCACTAAAACTAACTTCTTCGAAAGCTTCCACTACTACGAAACCCTTTATTAGTGTCGCTATGATAACCGACAAGAAACGTATATTACTGTCGGATATTAAGCAAAATCCGACAGAAAATGGATGCAGTGGCGGATATAATAAGCGACAGAATTGACAGCGTCAGGAAATGAATTTTCCAACAGAAAATATCCTAAAACCGACAGAAATTGTGTCGGATATAACCAACAGAGAATATATTAATACTGAATAAATAAGAGTATTCTCTATCGGATAAAACCGACAACAAATACTCTAAAACAGACAGAACTTGTGTCAGATATAACCGACAGAGAATTTATTAATAATGAATAAAGAGCATTCTCGGTCGGATAAAACATACAGAAAATATATTAATAAAAAAAAAATATAAACCACTGGGAAACAAAACCTCTCATACAATGGACAAAAACAAAGGAAAACAGAAACAAAAATCAGCCCTAAACCCGGTGAAACCAAGAGATAAGATTACTTCCTCATCTTGCAGGTTTTTCTCTCCAGATGGTTTGGTCCCAGATTCCTATATACAGAGACTCGTCATCGGGACTCATTGATATCTCCCCGTAGAAATCAATATCTTGCCGCACTTTGTAATATGCCTTTGTGCTATATATATGCACAAAATCTGCAGGTTCCGCGACCACCATGAACTGACCATCTGATGAAAAGCGAATTGACCTAGCAGCACCCAAGTTATTCTTCAGAACGGCAACTGGCAATGAAAGATTTGTATATAGTTAGTAATAGTCTAGAATGACAAAAAAAAAAGGAGTTGTATATAGTTAGTATACGGTTCCCATCTTTGAAAATAAAACCTGGAAAATGCTTTTAGGTGTAAATTTGGAATTTAGAAGCACAAAATTTAAAATTCCCTCCCAATATTTTAAATTCCACCCCCCCCAAATTTTGTTACGATTTAAAAAAATAAAATAATAATTGTTTGGTTTAATAAATAAATAAATAATATGTATTATTAAAAATTAAATAAATAATTGTTTGGTTTAATAAATAATAACCCATATAAAATATGCGATAAAGAAACAAAAAGATAATTGTACAATGAAATTGTAATCACACAAACTAAATATTGTCTAATCAATACTTGAAAAACATAAATAAAAATTTAGCACCAATTACTTTTCCCACTTCAAAATTTAGGCAAATTTAACGGAGATATGCATTCTACGAAACTAGTTTCCATGATCTAACCGTCAAACTTGTTTGTAAATACTACAAGATCACATACGTAAAAAATCACAAAAAAAAAAAAAAAAAACATTCAGAGATTGGGTAACGGAACAAAAGTTTTCGACGGTTAAAAACGAAAAATCATAATTTAACAGTTATTTTAGCTCCAGTTTTGATTATTCTTTTACAGCTACACTCTCGACTCTATAAGAATGCAATGAACGAATTCAATTTTCAATTTAAAATATTTACACTAGTGGATACCACAAAATCTTATTTTATACTTAATGGAAGTATAATATTAACTCTAAGCGTTTTTTTAATCTACTGTTTTGACGCGATATGCATTCTACAAAACTTTTTTCAACGATCCAACCATCAAACTTATTTGTACATACTCCAAGATTGCATACTTAAAAAATCGTAAAAAACAAACATTCACAGATTACGTAACGGAACAAAAGTTTTCAACGGTTATAAATGAAAAATCACAATTTAACGGTTATTTTAGCTCCGATTTTAATGATTTTTTTACAGCTACACTCCTCGACCCTATAAAAATGTAATGAATAAATTTGATCTTCTATTTAAAATATTTACATTAGTGATACCACAAAATCTTATTTTATACTTAATGGAAGTATAACATTAACTCTTTAAGTGTTTATTTAATCTACCGTTTTGATGCGATACACATTCTATGAAACTTTTTTCAATGATCTAACCGTCAAACTTGTTTGTACACACTCCGAGATCGCATACGTAAAAAATCACAAAAAAAAAACATTCAGAGATTAGGTAACAAAACAACTGTTTTTGAAGGTTATAAACGAAAAATCACAATTTAACGGTTATTTTAGCTCCAATTTTGATGATTTTTTACAGCTACACTCCTTGACCCTATAAGAATGCATTGAACGAATCTGATCGTCAATTTAAAATATTTACACTAATGGATACCACAAAATCTTATTTTATACTTGATGGGGAAGTATAACATTAACTCTAAGTGTTTGTTTAATCTACCATTTTGATGCGATACGCATTCTACGAAACGTTTTTTAACGATCCAACCGTCAAACTTGTTTGTACACACTTCGAGATCGCATACGTAAAAAATCTTATTTTATATTTACACTAGTGGATACCACAAAATCTTATTTTATACTTGAATAAAACATTGATGATGTTGGTTGTTGATATCTCCCATAAGTATGATGTTTGGTGCATAATGAATATAGTGTAGGGTTCGGTAATAGTATTATATACTAAATATATTATGATGTTGTTGGAGCGGAAAAATTTGGGTACTCCAATTCTCCACAAACAAGTAATCTTGAAACCATGTTGAGAAGCTCATGACATAATCTTTACTTACCATCATTGAAAGCGGGGGGACCTGCAAGAAAACATTCTAATACTCAAGTCAGTATTTGTTTAGGGTGCTTAAAAAATAGAGAACGAAGTCATACCTCTCCCTTTTTCCCTCCTTTGTTGATGGGATTGTTGCCCTTTTATAGGCATTCAAGTCTTTGGGCTCCAAGTCCCACTTTCCTTATATTTCTCCATGTTCCACATTTCATGGATGTATCCTTTACTCTAGCCCACTCCCCATGTTTAGCATGCTAGTGACTTGTTTAGTGGAGGAGTAATTTTTGGCTCCCACAGCGGTGAATAATGAATATGGTAATAATAGTATGGGTTCACTCAAATATATATATATATATTATTCGGTGTGAATTCGGGGACGGATACGGATTAGAGACCCATATAACCATATCCAAAACCATAACCAAATAAAGTTCACGGTTTTTCCCCATATCCATAATATACTCGAATTTTCATACCCAAATATGCTCCATTCAGACGGTTATCCACAGTTATCGGGTTTAACAATTTGAATTGTCATCCCTACTGCCACAAAAGCTTGATAACTTTACATCTACTGTGAACAAAGCATCATTACTTAAGCAATTTCAATTCCCACCATAAATTATCAATAATTCAGATACAAAAATCAATCCCTACCACCATAAAATTTAAAATTAACAATAATTCAAATACAAAAATCAATCCCTACCATCATGAAATTAACAATAATTCAGATACAAAAATCAATCCCTACTCAAAACTACAACTTTACCAAAACAATAGATAATGCCCCAACCTCTACACAACCCGTCAACATAGCTTCATAAGTTCACAACGCACAAAAAAAAATCACATATATCAATAAATTCCACCTAATTACATCAACGAACATGCATAATTAACCTTACACCTAACTTAATTTATACTGCTTAACAAAAATAACAAAATTAAATTCTAGGGTTCCATTTTCAAAACTCACTAAATTTAAAATTCACTGGAGGAATCAAATATGACGACGGTTATCGCAGAAGCAGTCTGAACCCAGCTCGAACGAAGTGAAAAGCACGTCCTTTCTTTAGAACCCAATGCACAGCCTCCAACCAAAATCCCCTAATTTCTTCACTGCGGTCTGGAATTTATGTGAGGCCGGACAACACAAGCACATACAAACTATAACTAGGTTTGGAACATAAAGGATGTTTTTGCGGCAATGAGGTTTGAGCAAATGCGGGAGAAGGAGTGTTTTTGGTGGAGGACAAGACTTACTTAAGACGGTAAGTGTTGATGTCGGGGGGGGGGGGGGGAGGACAGTTTAAATCCTAAGATATTTTGAATTCATGTCAGGTATCATTTTAATTAAGTGAAATGACCCAGTTTCATCCTAAGCTCATTATGATGAAATCGTTTTCAACCGTTCCATTTTCGTTCAACATACAACATTCCGTCCACACGTGCGCAAAGTGCTGTCCACACGTTGAAAATTGCGATTTAGTTATTAATTAGCAACATGATCCATGCCTACCCAATAAAATTTACAATGGCCCACTAACTTATATTTTTTGGTTTGGGCCACACTTGGAAACCGTTCCCACTAAACTTAACAAATTCTCCTTCACAAAAAAATAGTGGTCTAGGTAAAGGCTACTAAACTTATCCCAACTCCAACTCCAACTTCGATTCTTCACTTGCCTTTCGTTGTCATTGAGGCATTTTGTCATGCAGATTCAATGCACCTGGCCATCCCATGAAATGCGCCTCAGCCCTTCCACATTCCTCAACTTTTCCAAGAATTTTTGTGCAGACTTTAACTTTATCAGGACCAGAAGCGTATCCTGCACTCATTGCCCTTCTTTCTCCGCCGCCATGTCCACCGTTCCCACCCAAAACGATGTCGTTCCTGGTCAATCGGAGTCGACCCAGAAGACCCAGCAGTTTTTACAGGTATTACCTAACTTGTCATCGTTCCAATTTCATGGCAGATTGTTAAAGTATGTGGCTTGAATCGAATTGGGTGTTTAGGGATTTTTGTTATTTGGGAACTTACGCAGGTAAAAACCTTCATTTTTGTTATATGGGTTTTGGGCTCTTTGATTTTCTTATGATCTGCAGTAGGATTCATTATGCAGGTTATGTTGGGATCCTTAACTTGTAGAATGATCCTTAAGCTTTTTCCGATGTACTGCAGATTGTCAGAATTGACTGCAATCCATCTTAATCCTGTTGAAGCAAGATCATAATTATAATTAACAATGTAATTAGATGATGTACTTGTAGCATTAAATATACGTTTATCATTGGATAATGGGGTTATTAGATGCACAAGTTTAGTGCCACAATGTCCAAAGGTTCATATTTTAACATCAAGTGAAGGAGTTGCTTGTTTTGCCAACTGCAAAACAAAACCATAAAAGTTACGATTGAGAATTACAAGATGACTACTAGTGATCCCTAATTAGAGTTTTAGGGAAGTCAATGCTGGGTTTTCCGGTTATGTTTTAATACAAGATGACTATGCTTTTATCTTTTTTTTCATTCCTTTTTCCCGCTTTATGTGCTTCAGTTTCATGTATACAGACTTAAGCCTTGCATTGTACAGTTTATTCATTTGTTCTTTTTCTATCTCTACGTCAATGCGTGCTTGCATCCAAAAGCTTTTGGCATACTTGTAATGCTAATTTATTTTTACTGGGGGTCAGAGGTGATAATATCATGGGATGGTGATATCCAATTGAGATGAAATATAGGCGGTGGTCATGACTTATACCATGTGAACTTTGATGAGGCTTGTGCATAAAGTATTGGGTTATGATTGAACTGCATTTGTAAATGCTACTTCCCTAAATTGCTCTGCAGTTGCAGAGTTGAAGTCTTCCTCATGTATGTGCATTTTTTTGTCAGGTGGCAAAGCGCTTGGAAAAGTTCAAGACAACTATCTTCACTCAAATGAGTAATCTCGCAATTAAACATGGAGCAATTAACCTTGGGCAAGGCTTCCCCAATTTTGATGGTCCATAGTTTGTAAAGGAAGCAGCAATTCAGGCTGTTAAAGATGGGAAGAATCAATATGCTCGCGGATATGGGGTACCAGACCTTAACAATGCCATAGCTGAGCGATTCAAGAAGGATACGGGACTCGTTGTGGATCCTGAGAAAGAAATAACTGTCACCTCTGGGTGCACAGAGGCGATTGCGGCAACTATACTGGGGTTGATAAATCCTGGTGACGAGGTTATCCTCTTTGCTCTTTTCTATGATTCATATGAAGCTACTATATCCATGGCTGGTGCTAAAGTAAAAGGTATCACATTACGTCCTCCGGATTTTGCTGTTCCCATTGATGAGCTCAAGTCCACAATCTCGAAGAATACTCGTGCAATTTTTCTAAATTCTCCACATAACCCTACTGGAAAAATGTTCACTCGAGGGGAACTCGATGTGATTGCATCACTCTGCATTGAAAATGATGTGTTGGTATTCAGTGATGAAGTTTATGATAAGTTGGCTTTTGAAATGATCACATTTCACCGGCCTCTCTTCCTGGAATGTACGAGCGTACAGTAACCATGAATTCCTTGGGAAAAACATTCTCCTTGACCGGGTGGAAGATCGGTTGGGCTGTAGCTCCACCACACCTGTCATGGGGAGTTCGGCAGGCACACTCTTTTCTCACATTTGATACCTCCACTCCAATGCAATGGGCAGCTGCAACGGCTCTCAGAGCTCCAGACTCCTACTATGTGGAGCTGAAAAGAGATTACCAGGCAAAGAAGGCGATTTTGGTCGAGGGATTGAAATATGTCGGTTTCAAAATGTATCCATCAAGCGGTACCTACTTTGTGGTTGTTGATCACACTCCTTTTGGACTGGAAAATGATGTTGCCTTTTGTGAGTATCTGATCAAAGAAGTTGGAGTGGTGGCAATCCCCACTAGTGTATTTTACTTAAACCCGGAAGATGGGAAGAATCTAGTAAGATTTACCTTCTGCAAAGACGAAGGAACTCTTAGGGCTGCCGTTGACAGGATGAAGGATAAGTTGAGAAGATAATTCGAATGGTCGGTTAGAATAAATGGAACTCAAACTTGTAATAAGCATCTGAACGGAAGGGATCTTATTCCTGTGCCCTGCAGTTTGAAGCCATAGTTTTTAGACCTCTGTTAAATAAAATTATTTAGCTAAATTAGCTGTGTGGAATTTTATGTTTTTGTTGAAACAAACAAAATCAGCAAGACAAGTAATGAACGACACGGAGCCCAATTTTGTTGAAATCATGTTCATTTACTTAATAATTCAAAGAAAAGATAACAGCATGTTTCAAATTGTCAAATCAAGACAACTGAAGTCTAATTTCAACAGGACGAAATGGTAGCAAGGGTAATTAATTTTAATTCAATTAGAGTAATGGTCTCTTAACTAAAAATTTGTGACCATTGATCTCTTAACTCGTCAAAACGTGTAACTATAATCATTTTTGTCAATTCCGTTAAAAATTCGGTTAAAATAAGTCACTTACCACACACGTGAGGTTGAATCAATGGGCAAATATTAAAAACCAAATGAGAAAATTGTAGCAATAGTCTTCTTCTTCAATTCTTCAGTTCATCGAATCTGGCGGCCGAAAGCTAAGAGTTCATAAGTAAAAACGGGTGTGTGAATAGCACCACCCTTGAAATTAGAGTAAATTGTAGCAATGGTCCCTTAACTTTAACTCAATTGGAGCAATGATTCATCAACTAAAAATCCATTACCATTGGTCTCTCAACTCATCAAAACGTGCAGTTATGGTCCCTCAACTAAAAATTCATTACCATTGGTTCTCAACTTTAATCCAACTGGAGAATGATCCCTAAACTTTAACACAATTGGAGCAATGATCCCTCACCTTTAACCCAATTGTTGCAATGGTCATTCCAACATAATTCATTTTGACAAAATTCTGACGAGGTTGACGAAAAAGACCATACCTACACGTTTTGATGAGTTGAGGGACCTTAATTGTAGCAATGGTCCTCCAACATAACTTATTTTGACAAAATTCTGACGAAGTTGACGAAAATGACCACAGCTACACATTTTGATGAGTTGAGGAACCAATGGTAATGAATTTTTAGTTGAGGGACCATTGCTCCAATTTAATAAAGTTGATGGACTATTACTACAATTTACTCTTGAAATTAATACCTAAGTGGTTAATGGGCCACTCCAATTAACTCAAAAAACCAAATAGATAAACCCAAAATTCCTAACTGCGTCCGGTTTGATCCCAATATGGGTTGAAGGGAAAAAAGATATGTGTTTATAGAATATATTAAGTCATTCATATAATTGTAATACTCATAAAATATCTTGTTTTTCCATGTTCCAATTTTTCACATTGTTGTTCAGTATTTCACTCTTCTTTATTCTACCAAAAAGAAGATGCTTTTGTAGCATCTGGTTTATTCAGATATTCGTAGTCCTTTTGAATATCATATGATTAAAATTGAAAACTCAGACAACATCTTGATATCAAATTACGTTGTACCACCAGGTCATTTCGTTTGTGTTGTCCACTTGTTAGGTTTGAAAATTCGTCACACATGAGGGGGCGTATTGAGAGTATTAATCTCGTATTATAGAAATAAGGGATCTTGCATATACTTATAGGGGGCGTTTGTTTGGCCTCGTTAGGTTTCACTGGACTGGACTGGATTAGACATTAGTGTAGGCCTGTGTTTGTTCTAGGCAGGATTAAGTTTAATGGGACAAAGGAGGACTCGCCTCGACTAAGTCCCTCACTAGGAGGTCTTAGCGAGACCCCCCCAAAACAACAGGATTGCTAGTCCCCTCTCCATCGTCTGCAAGCAGCGAACCCAGTCCTTCTCCTTCGTACACGAGCAGCAGCTGCAGCCCCCTTCTCCAGTGACCAGAGTAGAGACAACTCTCGCCGATCTCCACCATCCCGCAAACCCAGCGTCGATTTGGGGTCTTCCTGTTGGAAATGTGCCCTAAAGCCATTCATATGATGATACTTTACGGATATTTCACATGTTAAACTAATCTAGTTTACATATAAAAGGCAAACATTATTGTTTGAGGCGTCTCATATAAATGTTATATGCTTAAACGATAAAGTCCAAGGAATATGTGATTGGAAGAATGCAATCTAATGTAGTTAGATTAATGAGACCATTCTTTCGTAGACACATCCTAAACGTTCCTGATCATAGGATTGCCAATTGGGCATTGACAGTCCGATAAGATCAGTACGTGCTATGTCTTCTCTCAGGGAGAGTGACTAGTCTCGAGTCATTGGTGTGTGTGACATCAAGACAAGTACGTAGGTGCTCAATAGAGAATGAGTTCACTGAACACGATCAACGAGGAGTTCTCATACTCATGTCACATGAGAACTCATGTTTGGGATAATGCAAATTAGTCCTTTGACCTGAGGCATCACAGTTGTTGTCTTGTGGTTAAGTCCTTGATCTTTGATTATGCCAAAGTCACCCCATCGGGGTGTCCACGACATCATTGGGGTTAAGCCACTTAGTCATGGAGACAAGTGAATGCGCAACAAGGGATCTCTAACCTTCAATTGGCTTGAGGGAGAATACTCTATGATATGATTAAAATCTCTGGCCAGAGTATGAATGAGATTGGGGAATGCGTTCCAAATCACATTCAAGGTAATCATAAAATGCAAATGAATCACATTGGATAGTAGACATGAATAAATAAACTATCAAACCAAACAATGTGGTCAAGAGTATTAGATTAGAGAAAGACCGTATTGCATTTGTAATCCTAAACTGAATAGGTTCTCTACCTCTTCTGATTAGCTTGGGTAGCCATGATATGCTGCTAGGTGTCACTCATGGTTTGTGGAAGCCCTAAACGTGTGTAATCACTAAAGGGAGAATTGAAAGTAAGTTTCAATTCACAATCGATGTAAAATGGTTTTAATCGCCCACTGCCTCGCTAAAAGGAACCTAATGTATCGTACACCAAATAAGGTGGAGATTGAAGAAACAAAGGAGATGAATTAAATGGTTTAATTATTTATGGCAAGGATTAATTAATATGTTAATTAATCAAACGAATAAGTTCGTTAAAGACCTCGGGATAGTTTTGGACCTTAAGGCCCAATGGGCTTCGAACATCAAAGCCCATTGACTTAAGTTGTATGACAACTTAATGAATAAAGATTCACAAAGGCCCAAAAGCCCATATCCATATAGTGATGAATTAGGGTTTTTGGTTCTTTAGGTCATTTAAAGAAGTGACTATATAAAGAACTTTATAACATAAATTCATAAGTTGTTGATTTTAGAGAAAATTGGTGAGAACACAAAGCTTCCATTTCTCTCTAAGAGGCCAACCACCTTGGGGGATATTGTCTAGCAATTCTATTTCCTCAAGGTCACTCATTTCCTCTCCAATCCAACCTTGGTGTAGAATCTTTAGAGGTTCTCAATTTTGGGAACTTGGAGAACCTATTCTTCTAACCAAATCCATGGAGCTAAGAAGCAAGGAATGAAGGCCCTATCTCTTGGGTGATTATCCTTTGCATATGCAAAGAGGAATCTACAAAGGTAAATATTTCTCAACTAACAAATTGTTGTTTTTAAGTTGAGTCAAGGTTCACCAATCTACTAGGCTTTGAATTTCATGGTTGATGTTTTGTTTTTGAATGCATGAAAGCATGATTCCGCCTTTAATTTGTTAATTGCATGCTATATGATGTTATTCAAATGAACATGTTTTTCACAAAATTTCCTTCACTTCCGCCATCTGGGTTAACCCGAACACGGCAAAAACGGATCTTTTGCAACTCGATCATCAGCCACAGCCACAGCAAAAGACCCGTCCTTTGCAAAAAACCTCCGAGGAAGATCCTACTCTGGCCGCAGTCGATTGAAATTGAAATTGAATTTTTGATTGTTTGTGTTTTGGGAGCTTTATCGATTCAAATTGAGGAGAAAGATATGGTTGCAAGTAGTGGAATTTGGACGGAGAACTTTATCAATTGGAATGAAGGAAAAGTTGTGATTGTAATGTATGGAGTTTGGATGGAAAAAAGGGAGAGGGAAGAGTGGTTTCAGGGGTGTTCTAGAACAGGAAAAAGAAATAGAAAAATAAAAAAAAGAATTAATTTTATTATTTTTATTATCCTACTTCTTAATCCGACACTGCATCAAACGCTTCACTAAGTTAGTCCTGCTTAGTCTAGTCCAAGCCAATTCAGCTTAGTCCCTGAAGCTAGTCCAGTCCGAGATAGTCCGGTGCAACAAATGCACCCATAAGAAATAAGGTTACTCCTCTTATTACTAATTAGTTTTATAGTAAAACATCAACTTTCTTCGCAACTATAAACACAACTTCTGATTTAGTTATGATCAATAGTTACAATTGTTTATCAAACAATCTTTTAACTGTATATTATATATGAGCAAGTGCTAATCTTCGCTCATATGCATTGTATGTAGTGTTCTTTGTACTTGGGAAAAGATTTTGAGTGTGATTGTAACACCGTGGCCGTTACCCCATATTCCCGTATACCAGACAAGAAGAAGAAAAGTCTATTTATTCGGTCAAAATAAATATCTAGGGTACATAATAGTACAGTACTATATTGACAAACAGTGCCGGATGAACCAAAGTCTAGCTCCCTGAACTACATGCAGCTGATCAATTGACCAACTGCACAGGATAGTTCTGGATTTCTTCCGACTCTCTGAAGCTTGTGAGTTTTGTTGCTGTGCATAATGTCTGAGAGTTGAGGGTTTCAAGAAATCTATATGATGCACTTGCAGTTGCAGCAGTACTGGTTATAGGGGAACAGATACACACACACACACACACACGCACGCACGCACATATATAATTAGGTTTTGGGATGCAAGATTTGTGATGGCAGCTTGGACCACCGTCTTTACAAAAGTAAAGCCAGCCAAGTAATCAGCTTCAGGTATGTGTTCAGAAGATGGAGTCATGGAGGTGTGTAATTGCTAAATGTGTGTCAAATGGGACGCAGAGGCGAATCCCTTTTTTATTTTGTTGGAGCACAAGTGATCACCGCCATCTTCCACTTTGATACGGTGGTGATAGAAGAATCAAGGCCAGCCCAAGCCCATTAATTAATCAGTGATCAAAATTACTAATCTACTTTTTTAACAATTTAATTTTATCATAACCAGGCTATTAGAGAGTGTTAGAACCTAACTCATTGCAACCTTAAACTTGAATCATCCAAATTCTTTCTTTTTAAGGCCATTTTCGAAGATCAATCTTGGTTCATAACATGAGAAGTGCTTCTCTACAAAATCACCTACAGTGATTTTCCAAATAATTTAGGGCTCGTTTGAATGTGCTTTTAAAATAACTGAAAGCACTTTTAGAAGAAAAAAAAATTGGTTTCCAAAAGGACTTTAAGTGCTTTCTGCAAGAAGCACCAGTTATGTGCTCACTTTAAGTGTTTTTTTCGGGATTTACTTGCATATTTACTAAAGATTAGTTCTAAATATATTTTCACCAAAAGTCATTTCAGTCATTTTAAAACACATCCAAACAAGCTCTTACAAAGATACATATCTCATGTGCTTTTCTAAAACGAGTCCTTAATCAAATAAATAAATTATGATTACCAATTGTCGTGACGTTTTGGAAACATATATAACCCATATATGACATGAACAAAAGAAAAGAAAAGAAAATTCTTAGATTTTTTTTGTCAGATAATATAATTCATACATGAAACCTTAAAAAATGGAATGTTGGGACTAAAAAAATAATAATAAAATGGGTCTTATAGTGGAGAGGTTTTTCAGTGTGCTGCAAAAAATAGATGATATATCATGAATCAATATATAAATAGAGAAATACTTGAAAAATAAAATTTCTCTTCACTTATATAATTAAATGTGGTTTACCATTCCATTTTCATATTCCGAGCACACTGAAATTTTATTCATTATAGTAGTATCCCTCAAAGGAAGGGATTGAATAGAAGGTCCCTACTAATACCAGTGAAATGTATGAACAAACGTATATAGTGTAAAGGATCCCAAACCAAATCATGGTTTGTGTATGCAATTAGTGCAGATAGAGAGAAAACATTATCGTTTTTAAGTTACAAAGTACTTATTAAATTAATTAATTGGCTTTAAATATGGCAAGTAATATGTACATGTGGCTTATTAAGTATCCACTTGTTCTTCCACTACACCTTACCAAAAGTAATTTGACAATACGTACACATAATTATATAATTCATGTGAGATTACATCGTAACCGTACATGCAATTAGCATTACGCCATTTACAGTTGATTAGATGAGATTTCTCGATGTTATAACCTTTTGTGTGTTGTTTGTGGTGCAGGTAGCCTACAAATTTTGAAAAAAAAGGAAAACCTAATTTTCTATTTCACTTGTCACTTAGTAGAAAAAGGAACAAGAAAAACGTTCAGCCGTGCATGCGGCTATAAATTTTGAAAATGTGTTTGAAAATATGACAAGATATGGGAAATTATTGTTAAGGCAGAGATTTAGGTCAAATTCTCGACGTCATGTTTTATTTGTTGTCCGGTTCATGCAATATGTGACAAGTCATTCTTCTATTTGTCAAGTTCATTACGTTGGTTACGCATATAATCGAAACTCACTATTCATTAAGTTTCATGTATACTTATGCAAAAATGCAACACATGTCACAGTAAACATGACGATTTTCGCGGGCGTCATTTGTTCTCTCTTTCCAATTGGCTAATTTGGACCTTTTTTCTTGTTTTATTATTTCCTCATTGATTTGGTTAATATTCTTATGGCAATTTGCTGGCTGATACGACGCACTTACCTACTCGACCTTCGACTATGGGTCCTCGGCTTAGCCACGCTTTCGAAATATAAACATCTCTGTGAATATCCTTAACTAACTTTGATATGTGATGTCTTAGTTGTTTTACAGATTGTAGGTCTTAATCACCCCCGTCTTTACTTCTCTATATAAAGAATAGTAAGAGAGGAACTAGCGCGTTAAAAGAAAAGTTTCGTGTAGTTTTTAAGAACAAAAAGCGTTTCACGCACAATGCCTTCATTGGATACGCCTTGAAATGATCGTTGAATACGTACAAATACTCCTCGATCACCCATGTCAGGTAAATTGCCTTTGTTCTCGTTCTTTAGCCGAGTTTACATTGTATTATTGGTGATGTTTTTTGCATTATGTATGAAAAATGGCAAATAATTAGATGTTGTTTAGCAAATTTTACCAAAAAAAAATATATAGGAGGGTGGTCCCCACTTGCATTGCTTATTTGCATGGTTAAATATAAAATATTGGGATCTTTTGATATGGGTAAAAAGTAACTAAAAATTAGACTTATTTCAAAAGTCAAAAAACACTAAAAATTAGACCTATTTCAAAAGTAAGCATATAAAATTAGACCTATTTCAAAATTTTCCTAAAATATTTTGCTATTTTTCCCATGGGAGCATTTTGCTATAGATCAACTAATATAATTTTAAAGAAAAAATCTCTTCAGCCTAGTTTAACATCGTGGAACTGCGTAACAGGTGAACATTGCTCGGAAGGACGGTAACGTGGAGGTGGCACGTGCCGGCCTGCACAGTAAAGTGAAAAGGAGCCGAAGCCGAATCTAAGATCCGACGACCACATCTTTCCCGTCAAGACCGGGGCTATCCCAATCCCATCCAACGGCTCAGACCTCATCATCAAGATCCACCGTCTGATGAGAATCTGACGGTGTCGATTAAAACTCACTCCCCCTCCTCTCCTCAATGCTGCATCAATAAAATCAAAAGGCTCGAAGCCGGTCCAGTTCCCCTGACAAAAACTCCAGACTCACACACACACACTCTCTCTCTCTCTCCTCGGTTTTGAATCTTCAGGGGAGTTGGTTGTTTTTCAGTTGGTGCTAAATTGCGCCGGCGGTGGGTCCAGCGGTAAGTTAACGTGCGCCGTGGGTGTTTTGCGCGTGAGATGTCGCCGGTGTGCTCGATAATACCAGCGACGTTGGTTATAAGAATCTCGCGGTACAGGAAGTCGGTTTAGTACCCAGAAAAATAAGTGAAAAAGATTCGATCATCGGACGGTTGGGGTTGAATCAATCGATCAGTTGGTTTTCTAAATGGACGGTCAGAAAAGCCACGCGAAGCTCACGAGGACCCAGTCGTCGCTGCTGCGGTCATCGCCGACGATTCGATCCTCCATTCACAGCCTCAACTCCGTCACGGAGGAGGACGTCTTTGCCGCCAACGAAAACCACCACTACGACGAAGAAGAGCAGAAACCCAAGAATTACAATCCCGTACCGACCCACCAGAAATCCGGGTCGACCCGGATCAATCACCTGCACCTGGCGATGGCCGCCGTCACACTCTTCACCCTCTTCAGCTTCTCCGGCTTCTTCTTCTTCTTCTACCTCCGCCGCGAAGAAATACCCACCTCCGAAAACCTCCTCCTGGCGCTGGTCTTCGTCGCCTTCACGCTTTTCTTGGCGAACAAGAACAAGGGTCTGATCAACCGCAGCGTCTCCGTCCTCAAGCATTCCTGGGACGAGAATGCAAAGCGGTGCTGCTTCCACCGGTTCTACAAGACCAACGGAGGTGCGAAGCCGGTCCAGTGGTTCATCGGGTCGGACCCGAACCCGAACAAGACCCGGAAGGAGAAGAAGATCATAAGGGAAGGGGTCGAATTCTATAGCAATGGGGATTTCTACGAGGGGGAATTTCACAAGGGGGAGTGCAATGGCAGTGGGGTCTACAATTACTTGGTCAACGGCAGATACGAGGGGGATTGGATCGACGGCCGATACGACGGCTACGGGATTGAGGGCTGGGCGAGAGGGAGCAGATACAAGGGGCAATACAGGCAGGGACTGAGGCATGGTTATGGGGTTTACAGATTCTCGGCGGGAGATTCGTATGCAGGGGAGTGGTGCAATGGGCAGAGCCACGGCGTCGGAGTGCAGACTTGCTCCGATGGCAGCTGCTATGTTGGTGAATTCAAGTATGGCGCCAAGCACGGCCTCGGTTGCTACCATTTCAGGTCAGTTATTCGGTTCTTGGTTTTGAAAATTTTCGGGTCTTCGCCATTGTTTTTTATTTCAAATCTTTTGATATTAGTTGGGTTTTGGGTTACCAAATTTAGGTTGTTTTCCTTTTGACTGCTAGTGCAGTAAAGATTCAATCTTTTTGTTCAACTTTCGAATTGGATTTGGTTTGTTGGTTTAAATTTGAATTTGATAGATGTTAGGTTTTACCATAGTTGAACTGTTCATGGTGAATGAAACAGTGAAATCTGGTTGTTGTTGTGTTGTTGGTTGTCTGTGGGTATCTAAGTGTTAATACATCTGACCAAATCTCTGTTTTGTTCTTTTACATTTATGTCAAGAATTTGATTTTGTAGACCACCTTTTTGAGATTTGTTTCCTTAATTGTGCATTTATGAGTAAATTCTTCTTTCAACTCACTTGAGCTACTTGAATTTTCTTGCTGCGAGGCAATTCAATTGAGGAATTCGGTTCTGTTTGCAGAAATGGAGATAGATATGCCGGTGAATATTTCGGAGACAAAATGCATGGATTCGGCATCTACCACTTTGCGAATGGTCATTGTTATGAGGGGTCATGGCACGAAGGCCGGAAGCTAGGCTATGGCGTTTACACTTTTCGAAATGGCGATGCAAGATGTGGTATATGGGATGGTGGCACCCTTAAGCACCCTCTTCTGCCGCTAACCGATGCAGTTGTTCGAGCAGTTCAGGTATTTTATAGTCTCATTCAAACTAGTACGCAAACATATTACACTTCCATGGTTAGCATATACTCAATTTATTCGTCGCTCATTCTTTTGTTGGTATTGAAATTGCAGGCTGCTGGGAATGCAGCGGAGAATGCTGTTAACCTTCGGCGAGTGGACGAACAAGTGAACAAGGCAGTCATGGCCGCAAACAGAGCCGCCACTGCTGCCAGAGTTGCTGCTGTCAAAGCCGTTCAAAACAGAATGGACGGAAAATTTTGTGATACGAGTGTCTAAAAGACGCCATCTTTTCTTTTGGTAGTGTAAATTTTCACTAATTTTAAGTGCTTTCGACAATGTCAACCCGGCGAGCAAAAGCTGATCGGAGGTTGTGTGAGAGAGAGAGAGAGAGGGAGAGAGAGTGTGAGTGAGAGCATGTTTTCGAGGCTTGGATCATCACACTGTAACTTGTACATACATCATGTATATGAAATGGAAGATGAAATTTCAGACGAGTTTTTGCACTTTCCCCTTTACGTTACATTATTGTAGGGTTATTCTTCTGCATCACGTTACATTATTGCGTTGTCGCAATCATGAGACCAAATGTTTCGATCCCAGTCTTGTCAACCTCCTCATGCTCATCAACTTATCGTTATTGTCAGGGCCTTTTAAAAGTAGACCAAATTGGTACCACAAAATCCTATCTTCAATTTCAGTTACATTAGACGAATGGGAACGTACTACTACTACTAGCTCACTGCTCTGCATCTTGACAACGTTTTTCGGGGCTCGACAAAGGATTCGTCTCCCAAATTTTTATCGAGTGAACATAAATTGGTAGATACTAATTAGTTCCTGATTTCGTGAAACTTTTTCTTCGTTAATAAACGAAAACATAAGTAGCTTTCACTTCTAACCCAACTTTTTTGAAACTTAGTTCAAAATACCAATTATTATGTTGAATCATATTATGTTGTAATTTTCAACGGTTCAAATTGACAATTTAATATCGGAAATAAGTAATTAACAAAACACTGTACGTGTTCAACAGTCTAGATTGACAATCTGAATGCGCATGACGATTTGGTAAGGAACTTTTTCATATGCATATATTCCATGGTCTTTTCAATTTGTAGATGAGTTTGTCCTTGCTCAACCTTTTCCGTACATGGACCTTCCGACCAATTCATTGCCACGCCCATTTACCAGAAAATGTCAAATATGAGTAGTAACGTGAGAAGATGGGGAGTATTCCACTATGCATAATGCCACTGTGCCACCACAACGCTCCCACCCACATGTGCTCGAATGTGACCATTACTTGACACACCCATATGAAAGTCTCTCATCTTAAAGCTCTTTTAAATGAAAAAAAATCGTCCCCCGATCTAGCAATGGTTTGCTCACCGATTAGCTTTTGTGTTTTTGTCTTTTTTTTTCTATGCTTGTTTTTTTTTGGTGTGGTGAGAGTAGGAGTGGGCACTTGAAACCAGAATTCGAATTCGAAATTAAATTGAATTGTACCGAAGAGTTTGTTTTTGTGATTTTGAAACGATTTTGGTTTAAAGTCGAATCGCAAATTGAATAAACAGTTTGGTCTCAGTTCTTAGCATCTGGAACCGAACAGAAATCAAACCGCACTGTAGAATATATAAAAAAATATTTAATTTAATACCCAATTTGGTGTCTCGGTGTAATTGATTACTCTTGTAGGCTTTTTAAAGTCTATAACAACTAATGTACATAATTTATATTGGTTATGATTTTGTATTGTGTAGAGTTGGCCTATTTGAATTCAAGCATCGTCTTTATTGCTCTTAATCCACAACCACAACAAGTTCCAAGGCAATGTCAAGCTTTTAATTCACAAGATCCAGTGACTTCTCATCCATCACTTTCACTCTCTCAAGATCCGAGGTCTTTCCAAGTCTTGCATTATCAATCTCAAAGGGCTCCAAAACATTTGGAGAGTAAGGCCCCGTTTGGGATTGAGGTGATTTTAAAAAAAGCCACTGTGAAAAAAAGCTGAGGGTCATTTTTGTGTTTGGTAAACTGAAAAAAAATGGCTTATTTTGGAAGCTGCTGTGAGAATAAGCTGAAAATCAAAGGAAAAGCTGAAGCTGCTATTTGCTGCTTTGAAAAAAAAGCCAGTTTTTTCAAAGCACACGGAGCTACAGTGCTCCTTTAATGAAAAGACACACTATCATCCTGCTTTTTTTTCCAAAAGCACTTTCACAAAAAGTTTACCAAACACTCTACTGGCTTTATTTCACAGCCGCTTATTCTCACAGCACAGCCGCTTATTCTCACAGCAGCTTTTTTTCAAAGCACAGCAATACCAAACCAGCCCTAAGACCATCTCTAACCGAGGGCTAGCCAGATGGCTCGTTTTAGCCATCTGACCCTCCAAGATATTAATATTTTAATGAACAGTACAGGGTTATATTTGCCTCCATCTCCAACTGAGGGCCATAGGGCTCGTTTTAGCCCTATCACAAAAAATCGTCTCCAACCGAGGGCCAAACATAATTTATTATTTAAAAACTACAACTTAAATTCAAATCCAACGGCTAAGTGACGTCAGCTAGCCGTTGGATTTGATTTTTTTTGGGCTATAAATAGGGTGGATATTGGGTTATAATTCACACAACTTTGAATTCAATCTATTTCAATTCAATCTCTTTCAATTCAAGTTTGCAATGAATTCCAACTTTGGATCCTCTTCGAATTCCAACTGGGGGTCCTCATCCAATTCCAAATTGGAAGAAAAATGGGCGCATATGAGACGAGAAAATGAGGAGTCTGATGAAGAAGATGAAGCATGGCGCAACGCACAAAACATAGCAGCAGCCATGGCTGTGGCCATGGTGTGTCAGCCAACTGCGCAACAACCTAAATGGGGTGGCTCTGTTGCTGGTCGCTCTTACAAACCACTATACAAAGCGGTGATGCATGTCAATTTGATGAACAACTACTTCAACCCCAACTCGGTGTACATAGAAGAGGATTTCAGACGTCGCTTCTGGATGAGGCGTCATGTCTTCGAGCGTGTACTTCGAGCGTGTACGTCAATCCATACTTTCGACAGAAGCGGGACAGAGCATGCCGTCCTGGTTTCTCACCTCATCAGAAGATTACCGTTGCACTCCGAATGATGGCGTATGGCTCCCCAGCTGATTCGATGGATGAAACCCATGGTATGTCTGAGTCTACATGCCTTGAAACTCTTCAACAATTTTGTGTCACAATTGTTCAGGTTTACAAAGATGAGTACCTTCGCGAGCCAAATCAAGAAGATCTGGATCGGCTCCTTCGCAAAGCTGAAGACCGTGGGTTTCCGGACATGATAAGGTCATTAGATTGCATGCATTGGGATTGGAAGAACCGTCTCACCGGATGGCAAGGAGGCTTCTGCAGAAGGTCTAGAAAGTCAACTGTTGTGTTAGAGGCGGTTGCCTCGTATAACACATGGATTTTGCATACTTTCTTTGGAGTACCTAGATCCCAAAATGACATTACAGTTCTTGGGCGTTCACCTCTCTTCAATACCCTGACGGAAGGTAAAGCACTTCAACTTGACTACTACATCAGCGGTCGTCAGTACAATATGGGGTATTACTTGGCAGATGGCATCTACCCAAAGTGGGTGACACTTGTCCAAGAAATTCCAAACCCTAGGAATGACATCGAAAAATGGTTTACCTTACACCAAGAGGCATACCGGAAATATGTTGAGAGAGCTTTCGGTATTCTACAAGCACGGTGGAAGATCATCAGCGAATTGGCAAGGGGGTGGAGTCGAGAAAATTTAGACTCCATCATGATGTCTTGCATCATATTACACAATATGATTGTGGAGGATGGGCGAGATGGGTATATTGATGGAGATTCTGATGACGACCAAGAGGATCCAAATAGGTCGAGAAAGGCTCGTGCAAAAATATATGATGGGTCTAATTTGCCTTTCAATCCAAGAATTGGTAGTATCTCTATAAATGAGTGCACGAGGCGCTACAGAATGATACGTTCCGATGCCACAAACAAGTACCTACAACAAGATCTTGTTGCACATCTTTGGGCCAAAAATAGCATGGAGTAGGAGTTTAAGTTTTATGTTGTTAAATGTTTTTCAAAATGTTGTTTAAGTTTCATGTTGTTAAATGTTTTTTTTATGTTGTTTAATGTTATTTAATGTTGTTTAATATTGTTTAATGTTATTTAATGTTATTGAAAAAATTGAAGGAAAGATTATTGGAAGAGGTAAGAAAATATAATGTGAAGAATTGAAATAGAATGAAGTGAGATAGTATGGAATGGTGAAAATTATGTGAGAAATGATGTAGGAATGGCTTAGGTATTGCTTGAAAAAAAAGAAGGAATTTTTAAATTTCATAAACCAAGGCATAATTTAAAATTTTAAATGATGTAGGAATGGCTTAGGTGTTTATGAATGGCTTTGGAAAAAAAAAAAAGGGAATTTTTAAATTTCATAAACAAAAATTTGGCCCAAAAAAAAAACATTTGAATCTAACAGTAACTAGCCATTGAATTTCAAAATTTGGCAACCATTCCTTTTGGTTATATCCGACAGGAATAAGTACTATTACTGTCGGTTATATCCAACATGATTAATCAAAATTTTGGCCTAGCTCGGGGCTGGCTGGCTGGATTGGGCCAGCCGGTTGGCCATTTCCAGATTCTGTGGGGGCCACGAGCCCTCTGGCCTAGCCCTTGGTTGGAGACGGTTTTCGGGAATTTTCGACCCTCTGGCCCTCTGGACCCATCGGTTGGAGATGGCCTAAGTGTCCAAAAGGAAAGAGACCAAGAATGGATTGAACGATTTAAAGTAGTGACTTGAAATAGCAAAATTGTTTTGTTGAATTGCATAACCACCGTTAAAATGAAACTACTTTGTTCATTCATTTTCTCTTGCCTGTAAATCAAAGTTTTACATGTGTATTTAAATTTTATTTATGTTAATTACAACGACTAGAAATCACTTGTTGCATACCAAGAACCAAACAATACTACTTGTATAAAGTTAGGAGAGCGTTTCCGTAATCCCCTCTTCATCTTTAGCACTGTTGTCCTTAATTATGTTTGTTAATTTTCCTTATTTATTCAATCAAATGACTAGAATAAAATAAAGGAGTTCAAAAGTTATAAGTGTTTGAATACATGTGATGTTATCTACACTAAAAGGTGAAGGAAAGTGCTCAAAATCAATAAATGAGTTAATATTAGTTGATTATCCAACACACATTTTAATTATTAATCTAGTGCTAAGCAGCCATGTGCAGTCCTCATCCAGCAGGATAATATTTAGGAGGATTACAGTATTATTTATACAAAATGAGGACATCATGTGGGGGTGGTGGGTGGGGGAGGAGGGTTCTTGTCTCGGCGCTAAATTCTTTCAACTTTTCATGCTTGCTGGATCCACAATCTCTGTTGCATCCCAATGTAGAATGAACCAAAAAAAAACCATAAGAACTTTCTCTCTATCCTTTTATTTTATTTTATTGTTAATTTTTGTTAACAAACGATATATCCACATTATGGGAGTGAGAGACTAAGCTAAGCCTCACAATGAACTAACAATAATAAGGTTCAAATTCGCCCTTAGCAAGAATCGAATATAAAACCTGTCACTTACAAGTAAATAATAATATAAACTCATAAATTTTAAAAGTCCAATTTCTTTGGACTGTATCGTAAAAAAAATTATAATCACCTATCGTTTAATATTACCAAAATGGTAGATGAAAAAGTAAAATAACAAAAGCTGAATTATCCCCTCCCCAGATTCAAATATCTTTCTAGGGTAAATATAGTATGTGTCTTTTCTTTACTTTCGTTATCTTAGTTCACAAGGGTAATAATATTAATAATCCTCCCCAGATTCAAATATCTTTCTAGGTTAATTTTGCTAACAACTCCCACATGCATGTCGGAAAAGAGCGTCCCAACAAGCTAAAAAGGCACCGTTTGCTAACATTTTTAGGGTTTTAAATTTTTATAATCTTTGACCAATCTTTTTACGTTGTTTAGGTTAAAAAAATGAAAAACCCAGTGGATGGGGAGGGACTGCATCAGCCCTGACCTAACAAATATGCTCCTACTTTGGTTTCATTAATGGTGGGGATTTGGGGAAGAGATGATTGAGGTAGAGTTTTTTTTTCGGGAAAATGATAGAGGTAGAGCTAATAAGAGAGTTTATGCTTACTTAATTATCATAAATTTGTTGTTTAGATATGTCTTGGAGTAGGTTATGTCCCTACCACTACAATATTAACATTAGCAATTTGGTCCACATTGGATTATTAAATTTGCTAATTTTCTTCTGTTGGTTTCCTTTTTTTTTTGGGGGTGGGGGGGGGGGGGCCTCAATTTCTGACCCACTGTTGGAAGAGATTGAAATATTATATGCATATATATTATTATCTCTAGGTTTTTGTTCTTTCTTAATTTGAACCACTAAAATCTAGACTTCTAGTTTCCAGTCAAATTTTCTTTGGATGAATCCCAATGATTTTTTTTTTTTTTTTTGTTCAAGACTGAAGTACTGCCTGTGTAGTTGAGGGGTTCGAGCCCATAAACATCTCATAGAAAATAAGTGAAACTTCTCAAAATTTTGAATGCATCATCTAACCATCACTTGAAGGCAATAGTTCATCTACCATGGTATATGCCCGCTTGGTAGATTTTTATTCACTATACAGACGTTGTGCCCGTTAAATTGAGTAATAATGAACATATTTGGGCGTAATTAAGTTGGTTAAAGTTAATACTTAACAATGTGCTACATTTTTTTTATTCAAGTTCAAATCTCACTTTCAGCTATTTATAGTAGATTAGAAAACCGTTTTGTCAAAAAATAGTAATAGTGGATAAAAATTAACTTAAATCAATTAGTTTTTCTGTACTATTATCTCTAGCTCATTTGTTGATCTTGAAAGTTTAAATAGTAAATATGCATGTGGATCCATTGTTAATCTCTCTATTATATTATAAATATAATATTTTTTAATCTAATAAGGCATAGGTCAAGAATCTTAAATTGTGTTCTAACAAAAGGGTTATATACTGCTCAGATCTCCTTCTATAATAATTGGCTTTAAAATGCTAGATTAATTGGAAAAGTTATAGAGGAAGGAAAAAAGAATTGAAGAAAATTATAAGAAATTAGAAAGGAGAGGAACCTTTAAGCATGGAGTAGTAAAGTACGACGTTCGTGGCAATATTACTTCCTCTAGAAATCTGTATATATAAAAGTTGAAGCATTCAGTAATTTTCCAGCAGATTTCGTATTTAAAAAATGGACAAGATATGAGAGGCATGTCTGGTTCATGCATTGATTATCCATTATCACACTGAGCATTCCTCAGTGTCCATGTCCCCCTCAATGCTATGATTTCTTTATTTGATCGTTTTTTTTAATGTTAGAATAATGTTGATGAAATGAAAAAAAAAAAATTAATCTGATAAATATTACCTTTCTTTGGGAAATTGTATCGATCATCGGTGATTGGATCAATCAATCATCTTACAGCTAGCAACTGAGTTTTATATAAGTATTATCGACATGTTACAGTAAACCCTACAATATTACAATTATGCTAAGATAAAATGAGTGAGAGTCGAACTCTTCAAATAAAGTTAGAACTATAAACTTTCAGGCGCTAAGATAAAATTTTAAAAATCGATGCGAAATAAAACCAGTTGAAGTGCAAAGTCATCAAACAATGTACTGTTACGGTTTTAAATTAGGGAGTTTTAACGAAACATTCTCGGTATTGTTCACTTTTAACGAAAAACCACATTTTTATCTTTTCCTAATACCATTCACTACACTTTTATTTGTCATTTTTCATTAACTAATTTTTTTTTTAACTTTTTGTTAGTTTTCTAAAAGACGCTAGGCGCTAGTCGGGCGGCGGGCTGGGGCCTAGCGCCTAGGCGCCTAGGCGGAGTCTAGTCGGGCGCCTAGGCGGACTAGGCGGATTTAAGTAAATCCATTATATTTCGTGTAAATAAGTGTCTGTTTATACTTAAAATATATATAATTTCATCATAAACTACAAAATAAAATGACATATATATTATAAAGTATTGGAACATAATGAAAACATGGGGAACAAACATATAGTGTGTGCCAATTTAAGTATTCAACAAGTCTCTTACAATTTATTGAAAAAAATTAAATGCAAATTGAAAGTTATATATTTTCTATCAAAGTGAGTCGCAACCTGGGCAGGTGCCTAGGCGGGTTTGGGCGGTCTAGGTGAGCGCCTCAACTGGTTTAGGCGCCCTTTATTAATTTTCAAACGCCTAGACATTAATCGGGGCGGTGACCAGCCGCCTAGCGCCTAGGCGGGGCCTAGACGGCGCTAGGCAGAGATTTTTAGAACAGTGAGTTTTCCTTTTAAATTATTGTTCAAAACTATTGAGGGTCTAACTTGAGTCTTGCTTTTGAGTCCAAGCATTTTTCAAGAGCTGCCCGCATACCTGCCATATGAACCATGACCGTTAAATATATTATGTGAATCTTATAACTAAGATTTGTGATATAAAATTCGAAATATAAATAAGATTTGTGTACATAAATTGTACAGCGAGCACTATTAATTCCTATGTTATCAACATGGACACAGCAATTATCTTGGGAACCTCATAGTGCCACGTTCAAAGAACCCTAGCTCTTTAGTCCCCAACAGCATTTTCCAAAACAATGTACAAGCCATGTACAAATACATATACTTATACATTAATCAATAGAAGACAAAAGTTTATCTATCACGGTGGATGCCCGTAGTAGATCGAAATCCACCACAAACGTTTTGTCCATTAAGAATCTAAACGTGGTAAAAAAATGCATGTTTTCTACCACGGGCTTGTATAGTGATCAATGTTTTAAAAGGTGAATTCAAGATGTGGGTGAGGCGTTTGATGGATAGCCCGACCTAGGCAAAAGTCTTGAGGAGTGAGGCGGAGTCTCATGAGACCTAATTTTTTAAATAATATATATATATATATAATAGTCACAAACAAGTTTAACTCACATAACCAAGTTTAATCAAGTAATCAAATTAATCAATTTCAAACATCCACATAAGTGCGTGCCAATATATGTACACGCACGCATGCACGCGCACACACACACATGAGTTGGTAATATTTGGGTGTGATAGGTAGTGTTAAAAAAGGGACTAATAATAAATATAACGACTTTAATATATATATATATAACACTACAATAATAATACAAATAAAAAGATGTATTTTTTTCTATGGCCGATCATGAGAATATTCAGGAAAATAATACAAACAAGGGTGCATTTTTGCTCATCCACACTAATTATAGGGTATGCTCACCACCTCTTCCAATGCTTGTCACGTGCAATCCACACCAACCCTAGTTAAGCATAATTTTTTCTAATTTTTTATGCTTAATTAATAGGAGAGAGAGATCCCTACTTTTACCCAATCAACGCCTCAGGTGCCTAGGCATGACTCGAGAAGCCTAGGCAAGTATTTTGCCGCAAAATAGAGGCGAAAATGCTACAGCCCCACCTCCATGGCCGCCTAGACGCGCCCCGAGGCGAGTCTTTTAGAACACTGATCGTGATAGAAATGAAATGCACGATGTTGTGGATTCGTGGGACCACGGGTGAAGCCTATTGTAAAATATCTTATAACCATTGGCACTATCCGCTTTTAATTGCGTTTATAACCACGCGCGTTTGCCGTTGTAGATATACATATACATATGCATATCAAGTTGTTTTAGGCCATAAATAAACATAAGTTATGCTATGGGGCCAATATATTTTTATTTACACAAAGTCGTAAGACTTCGATTCATTAACTTCTAAGCCTACTCCAGGGTTCTATCATAGGGCTTAGACGACTAACTCACTTTACTCTACACTTGTTCGAAAGCTCGAACCCATTTTCTCCAAAGTGTGTTTGCCACGTAAACAATCAGACCTGAGAATATCTCATCTCCTTAAATGTTGATGAGTGCGCCATCCAATAGGCTAATGTCCTATAGCAATGGTGCAAAAAGCCATATGACACAACTGAAGGCCACCAACCAGGAATCACAGTCATTGTTAGTGTCAAATGACATGTCTACCCCTGCTTTAGCTTAGCGATAAGATCAAGGTTGCACATTCTCTACTGCTTATAAATGGGACCAAAGACCTTCAAGCTCAATACCTTCGTCAAAATCAATGTCTATGTTTATACAAAACCCAAGTGATTCTTCAATTAACCTAATTGATTTCAGCACAACCCGAATTGCTATTCAGCAAAACCTCTAGCCCTTCAGCTACAATCTCAAAGCCTTCCTTCAAAGCAAACAATGGCTACGATCCTTGAGATCTAGAACTCTTACAGCTTTGCCACCTCATGGTATGATTTGGTTGACGTGCAATTTCAAACACCTTGATCATCTCTATGAGGCAATGTTTCCTTTTTAGTCCAGTTTGATACTAGTGACCTGAGTGGACTCCTCTAACATTATCATGTCCTAACGTGGCATGCTAGAATATACTACATTCTTTACATTTTCAAGTCTATTTACTTTTCAAGCCATGTAGACTGGCTTATTAGCCTAGAATCACTTCTGTAAACATTTGTAATCTTGATTCCATCCAGTTTCTTGCCTTTACTTTCATTTATACTTTCATTTTAGGTATTACTTAGGCGTACTCTTATTTTTCACTGGATTTCAAGTCCTCGTTCACTCGAGGCATAAAAAAGAACTTAACTGAACTAGCATCGCATGCAATGCACAATCACTTGGTTAATATGCTCCTTAGTCAGCTTGTTTTCTTGCATTTTCATAGCTAGTTTCTGTTTATTATAGTGATTTAAGCTATTTTCGTGTGTTTGTAGGTCCAAATGACAAAGTTGGCAAGAGAGTGCAATTTGGAGCATTTTGGAGCAGTTTTGGGCCAAGAATGGATAGCATATGAATGGAGCAAGGTGGATGGACGCTTTTTAAGTTCAAGACGCTAGGAATATGCTGAAGAGATGAAGAAAATAAATTCAAGACAAAGAAGATAAGGAATCAGCTAAAAGGAATGAACATTATCCAAAACCTTATCCAACCTTATCTTATCCAAACTAACCTTATCTTATCTTATCCTATCCTAATCTTATCCTACCTTAATTCCAGCTGCAAGGGGGGATCAATTTCACATTAAATCACCTACAAATCAGGTTTGTAGATGCCAAGACATTATCCTTAAAAGTGTGCAGCACCTAGTCCTTCTAGAAGCTATATTTCCTGCTGTAAGGACTACTCATTTTCCTCCCTGGAATCTGATGAGAAGTGTCATCTTTCCTTGCTAATTTGGAGTCCTAATTCCCTTCCTTCTCAGCCTATGCCGTGCCTTCCCTTCTCCCTATAAATATATTGTGCCGTAGCACTCATAATTCATCCATCTCTCACCATAAATTCGCACCACACATCCATCATACACAGAAATCCCTCTTGTGCCGCAGCCTTGCAAGGAGAAAGGAGATGAGACCCTTGCCGTGCCCTGCCATTCAAGATTGGATTGCTGGAGCGTTCTTAGGTGTTTTCTATCTTTTGTTTTCAATGTTTAATTTAGGTTATCTTTGTTTAATTCCGAACATGAGGAACTAAACTCGTTTTGGCTAGAGGCGAATTCAAAGCCATGAACATATATTGCATATGAATTGATTGCATCCGGTTATTATTTCATGAATCGTGAATGCAATTTGCTTAACTGTTTGATTCAGAACTTATTCTTGTATGTTGATTAAGGAGGCCTACTTAGTTTGCATGCATGAATTTGATGTTAAAATATAAGGGAGTTTCACCTAATAGTTATGAACTTATATTTATAAGTAGTGGAGGTCACTGGTCATGATCGCGTTAAGTAAAATTTCTGGCAGGAGTATCATGTTGTTCATAGTTACGAATGTCTTGTCAATGCTTATGATTTTCATAGAACTTAATGATCTTTGATATGTATCTCTATCATGTTGTTTGTGTAGGGAACTTGATAAGAATAATTTGGTTGCGACGCTAAGTCCGATTCAATGAACTTAGGAAAATCTGAGGGTTAATTAGTGTTGTCCACGGTTAATCTGCGGTGTTGTCATTCATGGTCGATAGGAATAATAACTGGAAATTGATTTGTATGCATATGTGTCATGTTTGGAGAAGGACCCTCTAGCTAGCCATTCACCTTTTTAAACAGCCTAAATTCGTAGCAATTAGTTTAGTAACTTAGTTTAAGTTTTAAATTCGTCAAAAACAAAACTTCCCTTTATATTTCGTGTTCTTAGGTTAGAATCTGTCCAATTGGTGTCTTTTTAATGTTTTGAGTCTTTTTAGTTCAAAATTCGTCCAAAGTCATCCTTAGCGTTAGTTTTGAGTCAATTTGTTTGTTTTGTGTAGTTTTTAGTATTTTGAGTCAGTTTTGAGTCATAGGAGTCTAGTTTAGTGTTTTTAAGTCTAGTTAAGTAAAATTGAGTCTAATTTGAGTAGATTAGCAGTCCCTCCTAATCCCTGGCCTAGAACGATCCCTATTTATCCATAATACAATTGTCAAAAAGAGGGTTTAATTTGTGTGCTAGTTTAATTTCACATCAAATTTTGGCGATGCTGCCGGGGATTAGCAACATTGCTAATCTCCCTTTGTTTAATTTCGTGTGTTTTGCTTTGTGTTTTGATTTCTGTTTTGTTTTCTTTGTTTTGGGTACTAGTTTATGACTAGGAGTTCTCAACCTGTTGGTGCACATATCTTGGAGTTTGACGATGATTTTGAACGCACTTTGAGAAGGAAGAGGAAGCAGCCAGAACCTAATCCACCTAGTTCTAGCTCTAAATTCAAGTTTGAAGAAGAGGAAGAGGAAAAACAAACTATAGCTGTGGATAATCGAACAATCAAGGAACGCTTCGCCTCGGGATTGGACAATGTCGTGCCTCTTTGCATTAAATACCATACAGCAGCTCAAGGCAAGACCGATGAGTTCGAATTGAAGTCTAGCTTGTTGCACCACATTCCCAAATACCATGGACTATCCATGGAAGATCCGAACAAGCATTTGAAAGAATTTGAAGTTGTTTGCTCGAGCATGACGCTAATTAACGTAGATGGGAACATTTTGAAGATGAAAGCCTTTCCATTCTCTCTATTTGAAAAGGCTAAGGATTGGTTATTCGAATTGGCACTTGGAACGGTCACTTATTGGGAAAGCATGAAAATAGCGTTTTTAGAGAAATTCTTCCCAACTTCAAGAGTCATTCTTTTGAGGAAGAAAATTAGTGGAATTCAACAAAGCCAAGGATAATCTTTTCCAACATACTATGAACGTTTCAAGGCTCTAGTTGCATTGTGCCCTCAACACCAAATGAAGGAAGAGCTTCTAATTCAATATTTCTACGAAGGACTCTTTCAAGTGAGTGACAAATGCTAGACGCCTCAGCAGGTGGTGCTTTGGTCGATAAAACACCAATTGATGCAAAGATCTTAATTGCAAATCGAGCCTTGAATGCACAACAATACGAAGGAATTGGACAAAGAGAACCCCCACGGCAGACTCAAGTGAATGAGGTAAGTGCAATTTCAGAACTTCAATCCCAAATGGCTAATCTCACTGTTCTTTTGTCACAGTTTGCGGAAGGATCAAAAGTGCAAGGAACAAGCACTTGTGGCGTGTGCACTATGCAGGGACACCCTTAGAATCAATGCCCTAATTTAATAGAGAATGGAAGATGGGAAAGTGCCAACGCAATCAGATACCAAAATCAGCCAAAATATGATCCATACGCCAATGCAACCCCCTGGGATGTTTCAAAGGCCCTTCACACCAATGCAACCTCAACCACATTCGGCCCAACCACATTCAGGTATGTCTTTGGATAATGATAAAGTTATTCAATTACTCACCTCTTTGACGTAGGGAGTACAAAATCAAACCAAAAAGATGCAAAATCAAGCTAAAAAGGTAGATGAATTGAAGAAGCAAATGGGGCAAGTAGCGGAGTTCATGGGATAGTTTAGAGAACAAGGCAAACTGCCTAGTTCAACCATTGTGAATCCAAGGGGAGGATTTGAATCCGTCAAAGCCATCAAGTTAAGAAGTGGCAAGGAAGTTGGAACCGACCCACAAATGCCCAAATCAAGCCAAAAGAAAGACGAAAAGCTACAGCTTGAGGAAGAGGAACAAGACAAGGCCACGACAAGGGCAGATCAACCTTTGCCGCAGCCTCCTAAAGCTTCTCAAACATCCAACACAGGTAAGTTAGGTCCAAGTTCAGTTAATTCTAACCCTATTCCTCCGAATGCGCCTTTCCCTCGCAGATTTATGCAATCAAATAAGGAAGAAAGTGAAAAGGACATTCTGGAGACGTTTAAAAAAGGTGCAAGTAAATATCCCGCTCCTTGATGCAATCAAACAAGTTCCAAATATGCCAAATTTTTAAAGGAACTTTGCACAACAAAGAAGAGGATCTCGAACAAGGAAGTGGTACGGGTAAGTGAGAATGTTTCAGCAGTTTTGCAAAGAAAACTACCCCCTAAATGCAAAGATCCAGGTAGTTTCACAATCCCTTGTGTTATTGGCAATACAAAATTCAAGCATGCCATGTTAGACTTAGGTGCATCCATCAATGTCATGCCATATTTTATTTATGCATCTATGAACCTAGGAGAGCTGAAAAATGATCGAGTTATTATTCAATTAGCCGATCGTTCTAATGCATATCCGAAAGGAGTTTCGGAAGATGTTTTGGTGCAGGTTAATCATTTAATCTTTCCAGCCGATTTCTATGTGCTAGAGATGGAAGATACGGTCCATTATACTCCATTGCCGATCCTACTTGGAAGACCATTCATGAAAACAGCCCGCACCAAGATCAATGTGTTCAAGGGGACATTAACAATGGAATTTGATGGCGACATTATCAATTTCAACATTTCTGAAGCCATAAGGTATCCTATTGATGATCATTCTTATTTTTCTATTGATATACTCGATGTTTTGGCGCAGGAACGCCTTGAAGACTTACATGGGGATGCCCTTGAAACGACCATTACAAAAGGAATCGGACTCAAAAACCAAGGGGCAAAGGTAGTACACACCTTGAAGACTTAATGATCTTTGATATGTATCTCTATCATGTTGTTCGTGTAGGGAAATAAGAATAATTTGGCTACGACGCTAAGTCCGATTCAATGAACTTAGGAAAATCTGAGGGTTAATTAGTGTTGTCCACGGTTAATCTGGGGTGTTGTCATTCATGGTCGATAGGAATAATAACTGGAAATCGATTTGTATGCATATGTGTCATGTGTGGAGAAGGACCCTCTAGCTAGTCATTCACCTCTTTAAACAATTAGTTTAGTAACTTAGTTTAAGTTTTAAATTCGTCAAAAACAAAACTCCACTTTATATTTTGTGTTCTTAGGTTAGAATCTGTCCAATTGGTGTCTTTTTAATGTTTTGAGTTTTTTTAGTTCAAAATTCGTCCAAAGTCATCCTTAGTGTTAGTTTTGAGTCAATTTGTTTGTTTTGTGTAGTTTTTAGTATTTTGAGTCAGTTTTGAGTCATAGGAGTCTAGTTTAGTGTTTTTAAGTCTAGTTAAGTAAAATTGAGTCTAATTTGAGTAGATTAGCAGTCCCTCGTAATCTCCGGCCTAGAACGATCCCTATTTATCCATACTACAATTGTCAAAAAGAGGATTTAATTTGTGTGCTAGTTTAATTTCACATCAGAATTCAGGTCTACATGCAAACACAACACAACTATACGCTTATTATTGTTTGTTGGAAACCTTTAATAGTTGCACACCTATTCTCTCTTTCTCTTGAACCATCTCGTCGCATTGAAACCGAAAACAACACTTGAAGCAAATACGTGTTTATTCTAATCAAGAGCCGCCCGAGTTTTGACACTAACATAAAGGTTTCTCCATTGTTGTTTGACTCCAAATGCATCAAACCATGATGTAACTTTGGATCTTCTTCTTCTAAAAGGACATTTCTATAATGGAGTTGCCAGCCAAGTGCTTTTTGGTTCCACAATTGGTTTAAATTGCTCTCAGTCACAACTCTCAATTATAATGGAGAAAATTTCCACAGATGGAATGCAAATGCTTTCTTCAACTACAAAAGTATATCATGTTTACAAGGAATTTAATTTTGGCTTTGCACAAAAGATGGAAGTGATCACTTTACGAATCTGTTTCGTGATGAGCTTTATTTGTCCATTTTAAGCACTTTGATTTTGAGCACCACTGAGAAAAAAAAAGTCTTTTTTTCTGTTGTTAAATTTAATTTTCCATTTCCAAATTAATCTTGAATGGCAGCTGATGATCTTAAAGCATTGGTAACTTGGGATCATGTGGTGCAAAAAGAAATATGCCATTCCGATAAGAAAAACACAAATTAATTTCATAAATGGGAAACTCTAGTTAGCTTTTGGCTTGTTTTGTAACTTTGTTGCCAAATTAATCGAAAGGTTTAATTGTTGCTTTTTTACAAAAGCTTCTACCATTACCCTTCTTTAAATTAGTGGTGCTCACTGTCTTTTTTATCTTTCATAGGGGATTTCCTAATATGCTTCGGGCATGTTATACACCGAGATGTTTAGTCGGTAGATTCGTAATTAAAAATCTAATGATGTAACAATCTAAAACAGTGATCTATATGATACATTGGAGTATAATACAATGTTTGCGTATTTTTCTTTAACTCCATTGACCAAATATTGAATTACACTATTACGCAGGTGACCTGAATTTTCGACAATTACTTTGTTCTTAACCAAGCAAAAGTACACTTGTCCTTACACACCAAAATAGAGGAAAAAATATAAAAATAATATCGAAACAGTCAAACAAAGTTGGGATGAACTTATCAAACCATGACCTAGTTCGTGATCATCGGGCCAAAAATTAAAAGAAGAAGAAAAAGACCTAGTTTATGGTATTTAGGAGATCTTCGATCGGGTCTCCTGACCGTTGGTTTCAAAACTTGCTAGCGGTCCCCTGCAAACAGCTGAAGAAAAATGACTTTATCTCACTTATGATTTAAACCAAAAAAAAAAAAAAAAAAAGAAGTTGTCAAATGTGACGGTATGAACTGCACTTGTTCCTTGGCAATTAGGGAAGTAGTTGTGAGAGGTTTAGTCATCTAATTCCTGTCCTCTTTATTGACTTAGTGCCTAGGTTATTGTTTTTCTTTATTCGGATCCTAGTTTTTAAGTCCCTTTTGACTTGGGTCATTATCAAACGCAAAAGGTCCAGGTCAAAAAAAGCACAACGTTGAGTAGATTATAAACGTACACGTTAATAAGATACGACACACAAAAATTAATTTATAGAATGCAATAATTAGTTCTATATAATCTTATAACAATTTAGTTCTACAGAATATGGTAAAATTTTGTTAAAAGACAAAGTTTATAAGTTAAATTTTACGAAGTCGACTAATAATAATAATAATTTGAAGTGGTATAGTTAGCAATCTAATATGGCGTTAACCGCGTCTAGTCTAGTACAATATTTTTCATTAATTTGAACCATGTTATGCATATTATCTAAATGTGATTGTGTAAATCCTAGATAGTTTTGGTTTCGCAATTATCTTTTGGAATTATATTTGCTGCATAAAATGTTTTTGCAGTCTATTTGAATTTTTTATATATTTTGTGATTCGATATTGTGAAGAAAAAGAGAAAAAAATTAGGGTTAAAACAAAAAACCCAGCAAGTAGCGACTTCGAGTTGCGTCGCCAAGCAACCCGAGTTGAGTCGACCTATGGAGCTTTGCTGCTCCCCAGAACCCAAAACACGACACCATTTTGGTGTCGTCCCTATACTTGTCCTTGCAACTAAAACTTCACTTTGAAATGATTGATTGGGGCATCATACGTCGTGTGATGCGCCGCATCCTCAAGTTACACATCGGCATCCCCTAATCAAAAGATTAGGCTACATCCCCCATGATTTCTTATGCAAAGCTTGTTAATTGGGTAAGTTCAACGGATTCTCCAACCTTTCTTCAAAGGATTGAAAGGGACATTTGTGGATCGATTCAACCTCATTGCGGACTGATGCGAAATATATAAGCACACAAATTAAACCCTCTTTTTATCAATTGTAGCAAAATACGTAAGTAGGGATCGTTCTAGGCCGGGGATTATGAGGGATTGCAAAATCACTTGGAATTGACTCAAAAACGTAAAAACAAGTTTAAAACACTAAACTAGACTCAAAGAATGTAAAACTATAACTTAAAACACCAAAACAAACCAAAAGACTCAAAATAACACAAAAACACTCAAAACTGCCTTAAAACCACTTTCTGGGCAGTTTTGAACTCTAAACAAGATTTTGACGAAAATAGGCTTTAACTTGACTCAAAACACTTAAAAACACAAACTAACACACTTTCTAACTAATTTGACACTTGAAAACAAAGGGGGATTTGGTTTTGACGAAATTGAAAACAAAACATAAACTTGTAAATCAAAACAGATTTTAAAACGAATTTGGCTTAAAACAATGGATGGAAGGCTAGCTAAGGGGTTCTTCTCCACACATGTCACACTTGCATACAAAACGATTTCCAATTGCTTTTCAATAAACCATGAATTCTCAACGCCCCAAGTTAATTAGGTCCGCTTAAATTAACCTTCAGATTTTCCTAACGTTATTGAATTGGATGATTGCATACGACAACCCAAAGCATTCCCCACAAGTCCCCTACATGATTGCATAATAGAGATACAAGCAAGAATCATTAAGTTCTATGAAAACCATAAGCATTGACGAAGCACTTGTTACTATGATTGCATGAAACTTATGCCAAGAATTTACTTAACGCGATTGAGATCATCAACCTTTACTACTTGTGAATATAAGTTCATAACGATTAGGTGAAATTCCCTTATATCCTAGCATCAAATTCATGCATGCAAACTAAGTGTCGACCCTCAATCAACATACAAGAATAAGTTTTAATTCACATAGATAAGCAAATTGAAATCACAATTTATGAAACGCAATTAAAGGTAATCAAATCATATAGCAAGCATAAACATGGTTTCGAATCCCCCCCTAGCCAAGGGGGGTTTAGTTCCTCATACTCGCAATTACACAAGAATAACTTAAATTAAACATTGAGATCAAAGATAGAAAACACCTAGAAACGCTCCAACGCTCCCAATGCTAGGGCATAGGCACGGCACAAGGTTGTTCCTTCTCCTTCCTTCCTTCCTTGGAATAGCCACGGCACAAGAGGGATGAATGTGTTTGAGGGATGTATGAATGTAGGAAAATATGGTAGAGGGTGGTGACTAAATGGTGCAGCAAAGGATGGTATTTATAGGCTGAAATTCGCAGCCCCTATGTAGCAAAGGAAAAGGATTTAAAGGCCTAATTTGTATAGGATAATAACACACAATCCTTGAAGGAAAAGGCTAAGGCTTTTAGGAACCAAGGGGGAAAGGAATAATCAGGTTTCTAGAAGTTCTAGAAAGGTTTGGGGCGTCACTTTTGTAGGACAAGGGATAAGGCCTTCTAGAAAGGTTGTTTTGTGGCTGATTCCTAGAAAAACAAGGGATAAGGTGTGGCACCTTTGTAGGAGAGGATAAGGGCTTCTAGAAACCTATTTTAATGTGTCCTAATATGATAATAACTCCCCCTTGCAGCTGGAATTAAGTTAGGATAGAATTAGGATAGGATAAGATAAGATAGGGTTTGGATAAGATAAGGATAAGATAAGGTAGTTTGGATAATGTTTTGGATAATTCTCCTTCTTTTGAGCTGATTCCTTATCTTTAACTTTCCTTCTTCAAGTAGGAAACCTTGCTTGAGTAGGAATCTTCATTCTTCTAGGAATCCATCTTCAACTAGGAATCCTTGATTGATTAGGACTCCTTCTTGGACTAGGATTTCATCTTCATTTAAGCCATTTCCTACTTCAACTAGGAAACCTTGTTCAAGTAGGAATCATCATCTTTAAGTCTTCAAATTCGTCCATGCCTTTGGCTCTAAGTATGTGACATCCATTCAAAGCTCCATTTTGCTCCAAAAGGCTCCAAAATGCATCTTTTTGTATAATATACCCTTAAAACCTGAAAACACATGGAAATAGCTTAAAAGACTACTTTAACTAAGAAAACATAACCAAAATGCATAAGAACAAGCTAACTAGGGTGCATAAATATGCCCCTATCACGGACCATTTAGATACTTTATGGTATTGGTTGATGCTTCTACACGTTAGTCACATGTGTGTCTCCTATCCACAAGAAACATTGCATTCTCTAAACTCCTAACTTCAATTATTAACCTAAGGGCTCACCACCATGATTATCCGATCCAGTCAATTTTGACTGGATAATACTGGATAATTCACATTGAAAACCTTCGATGACTATTGTATGTCGGTTGGGATTGAAGTTGAACATCACATACCCCATGCTCATACCAAGAACGGCCAAACATAATCATTCATTAAGCACCTCCAATTTATTGCTCAGACTTTAGTCATGTGTACCAAACTTCCAATTTCTGTTTGGGGCCATGCAATACTTCAGCAGAAATGGTCCACTTGAGGCCCGTCACTACCCAACCTTATTCTACTATTTAGTTGGTAACTGGATACGAGCTCGACATCTTGCATCCATGCATTTTTTGTTGTGTCGTCAATATGCCAATTACGCCGCCCTTACGTATGAAAATGTATCCTCAGAGAAAGATGAGAATCTATGTTGGATATGATTCTTGTTCAATCATTTGTCACTTATAACTTTTGAAAGACTATCTCTTTACCGCACACTCATTTCGCGGATTGTCACTTTTATAAGACAAACTTCTCGCCATTCCAGAAGAACAACGCGAATTATCGTGGACGACTTCCACTACATCTCATTAGGATCTAGCACCGCACATTCTAAACCTGAAGTGTGAAGAATCCTAGATCTTCAGAGCATTGGTCAAAACATGCCGGATGCATTTACTGATCCAACAAAGGCGACGAGATCACATATACCAGCTACAAACGTTCCTGCAAATATCGACGTACCGTACGAACGTCGAACCTGTATCCCAGAAAGATGGGATGCCACAAACGTATTCAGCAGATTGCCCTACCTCGAAGGACATGCCCAACACTCTGCAGCTAGTCAATCATATGCTCTCATCCAGAAGTATGGTAGACCAGTTGGTTGAAAGGATTCACAACTTTTAAAGACAAAATCCACGGCATAGGCTAGTGAAACTAGCGTGAATCCGACCATATAAGAGACAAATCTACCTCTCGAAAATCAAGCAATTTGGGTCCACTATGCTAGCCTAGATGATATTTGGGTAATGAATAAGATAATCGATGATGCATTCACATATGCATTAGCTACTGAAATCATGCAGAGCGATGATATTGAACACCATTTTGTTGACGAATGTCGACGTTGAACAGATTGGGCCCGTAGTTAATACACAGCCACATGTGAAGTCCATTGGATGCAGGTGGGCTTTTGTAAGAAAGCGTAATGAGAAGAATCATATTGTAAGGCTCTCGAAAGCGTAATGAGAAGAATCATATTGTAAGGCTCTCTTTGTCTCTTAAGGGTTTTCTCAACGCCCTAAAATTGACTATGACAAAACTTATACACCAGTCATGGATGTGATAACGTTTCCATACATTGTCAGTTTGGTAGGTTTCAAAAAAACTAAACATGCAGTATAGACATGGTAATTTCATATCTTTATGAGGATCTTGATACGAAAATCTATATGAAAGTTTCAGAAGGATTTTCATTAACTGGATCAAAAAGTTCTAGACCACGGAACACCTTCTCAATTAAATTAAGGCGTTCCTCTAAGGATTAAAGCAATGCGGACGAATGTGGTATAATTATTTAAATGAGTATTTGACTAGTCAAGGATATGTAAACAACGAATTACGCCCTTGCGTGTCCATTAAGAAGTCACATTCCGGATTTGCAATTTTTACAGTTTATGTCGATGACATGAATCTCATCGGGACTCCAAAAGAGCTCGAGAGAACCACTACGCACTTGAAATTGGAATTTGAGATGAATGATGTAGGGAAAACTTCATATTGTCTCTGTCTGGAGATCAAACATCGTTCAAATGACATTCTTTTACATTAATAGAACTACACCCAAAAGGTGTTACGTCATTTTAACGAGGATAAAGTGAAGCCTTCGAGTACTCATATGGTCGTCCGAACGCTAGATGGAAAACAAGAACCTTTCCGTCCTAAAGACGATGATGAAGAGATGTTGGAACCAGAAGTTCCTTACCTTAGTGAAATTGGCTCATTATTGTACTTATCTTAGTGAACAAGACATGACATCTCCTTTGTTGTGAATCGTATAATGAGATACAGCAATGAACTTACACACGAACATTGGCAGGTGTTAAAAACATCTTCCGCTACCTCAAAGGTACGACAAATTTGGGTTTATTCTATCCCTACGAATCCTCGAATGGAGTCGCCACCCCCATCGGTTCTCGGGTTTATTCTTGCCTTGTTGGTTATATTGACACATGGTACTTGTTTAACCCGCACAAGGCACGTTCTCAAACGGACTACGTCTTTACCATTAGAGACACTGAAATATCTTAAAGGTTGACCTTTTCACTAAGTTATTGTCGAAGTCTACTTTTCAGAAGCTTGTCCAAGGAATTGGTATGCGTAAACTTTCTGAGTTGTAACATTGTTAGTTCTCTTTGGAAGTATGTCAAACTCAGAAGGAGGATCCCGAAGTACACTCATTTAACCTTAATATACTATTTTCCCTACGATTAGGAGCATTGTCCCCTTTGGATTTTTGCTACTTGAATAGGTTTTAATGAGGCACCTATCATGGGTTGGTCATACCCTTGTGTACATTCCAAATGCGTTTAAATTGGCTTTGCATCCAACTCACCTTTTTCCTTGGACTATGGGTTTTTGTCCCATATTGGGTTTACTATAGCTGGGTTTTGTGAGACTTATTTGCATATGCAAGTTCTATTTGTTTGAGACTAACATATTCCTAGTTCAGTGCTAACGAGTCGACTTCCTCACCTTTACCGAACCTGATTTTGCATCTACTTGAGTATTTACACACTTAAGGGGGAGTTTTATGAATATTATCTAAATGTGATTGTGTAAATCCTATAATATTTGGTTTCTAGATTTTCTATTATTCTAGTGATTCTTTCCTTATAGGATTGTACATACTTGGAGGACAAGTTAATCCTCTCATCTTTTACTATAAATAAAGATACTAGCATAAGGAGAATCACACAATCCCTAAGCAAAGTACAATTTCTCCTTTCTCTCTCTGCTGATGCACCCTCTTAGTCCCTCATATAAAATAGGCCACAACAAATCAATTATTTTTGAAGTTATTATTGAAAAATCATGCATGCAAAAAATTCATTGAAATGGAAGTCTCTTGATTATGATAAATTAAGCGAACATAGTTTGTCAAAAAATAATGAAATGTTGCATAATAATAATTAAAGGGCTAAACGATTTTTCAATTTGAGTGAACTAGAATGGTAAATGTATGATAAACCAAAAAAATGAGTAGTTCGGATTATAAGATTACTTATGGAACGGACTCATACGAGAGTGATCGTCATGTTAAATTAATATCTAATTAGCGCTTGGGCTCTCCAATTATATGTAATGAAAATAATTATATTGTTCTCTATCATCATCTTATATATTACTTACCTTTAATTAATTACATATTGAAATTATCATGCATGGGTACTACCGTAAAGGGAGTTTTACGTACGCCATTACATCACTTAGAATATATATATCAACATGATTTTTATTTAATATTTGAATTTTGAAGCATGAAAGTTCATTTTCGACTTAATTTCTTCAGCTACATGATCGACTGAAAGGGTACCCTAGTTAGTTGGTTGCTGGTGATGGTACTTGCCGTCACACTTTAATAAAATTATGGTTAAAAATTCTGCGCTTAAATTCAAAATATACCGAGAGTTATCGTACCAAAAATATGTATATAATTAATGAAACACACATAGAAAATTGATTAAAAATGTTTGATGACCATGAACTTTTCTTTTGTCAAAGATTAGGTTTGCATTATTCAAATGCATTTTTAATATGTTTCTTTTGGTATTTCCTTGGGAAACAAGATACAGAGCCAGTTGCATATATTAAATGGTCACGCGCAAACATGTGTATGATGAATATAAGTTCTTTTCTTTTTCAATCAGTACCAAAAAACAAAAAGGTATATCTAAATTATTGTCGACCACTCCTCAACATTTTCATTTTTTCTTTCTTTATGAAAATGGAGAGGTAGCAAGTCACAATTATCTATCATTCGGGTCCGGAGAGACCATGAAGAATTCCATCATGCCTATATATTTTCATTGAAACAATTAAACAAGTAGAGGAAATAAGTATTAGTATAGTAAATTTGTATTCTATCTCCCTATTTCATAAGCGAAAAGTTTAAAATTCCACTTCAGTGAATGACAAATTTGAGATATCAAATTATTATAACTAGTATGTTATAAGACTTAGTTTGAATTTTTACCTCTTAAATGTAAATATACTGTTGTATAAAAAATAAAAATAAAAATCGAACCAAGGGCAATGATAGATGCACAAGATCATGAGTTAATTAGTTATTTAAAAGAAAGTAAAGGTTTGAAGAGTGAGTCAGTGATGACGGTGCAACTTTATAATCTGACCTCAAATCACTAATTATAACATTGTTATCTTGATTTGAAATCTTCCTTGGTTTCATAATTGTAGTCACTTTTATCTCGTGGATGTGATCAATGACTTGTAATTGTTAATTTTCCACCGAATAATGTGATCATTAAACAAATATTGGTCGATAGGGCTGAGTTATTCAAACAATCTGCAGGCATGGCTCATTTTTAAGTTAAGTCTTAAGTTTCGTTTTTAGATACCCATCAATTTTATTTAAAAGAAAAAGACTCTTATATCCTTTTTATAACAATTTAAACTCTTATTCAAAAGTTTTTTGAAGATCTGCTACATCGGCCCGCGAAAGTGTGTAAAAATGAAAAGCCTAAAAAACAGGCCAGCCTGCCTAAAAAATTCTCCAGCCGATCCAAATAGGCTGCCACCCAGCCCAAGCCAGCTTCTAGGCCGGCCCAAAATGTGCTAGCCAATGTGAAGTCACGCTGGCGTCACTAGCCGGCTTCTACCGTGTCTCACTCCGTTCTCTAGTTTCTGGTTTCCCGGCGCCACCAACCACAATCCCAACAGCAACCACCCCTGTAATCAGGGCTCATCGAGCCATACAACCTTAGAGTGCACAACCAAATTTGAATTGGAAGTAGGATGATCTTAGTCGGGTTCAGATGGCGTTAGGTGAGGAGGGGGTTTATGGGTTTGGGAGAGATCCTTGGCCGTGGGTCTGTTTGTCTATGGTGGTAGGTTTGGAAAAGAAGTTGATTTCTCACTGTTGAAGAAGTCCATTTCTCATTGCTGAAGAAATCACTGGCTTGTGGTTTTGGTGGTGAAGGGAGAGGGAAGGACGAAGGGGGAAAGGAGGGTGAGGATGAACGGCTGAGAGCTCGGGGACGCAGATGAAGTTCTGCTTTTCCATTTTTTTTTTCTTTTTTCTTAAGTTTTAAAATAAAATTACCTATTCAAAATAAAACCCATAACCGCAGTTTTTTAAATGAGATTTGTTTTTATTATTATCTACGTGGAAGATCTATTGTGGGACCCGTGATGTACATGTGTCCAGATAACAGAATTTGTAACGGACGTATGATATTGAAATGAAATAATAACTAACGTATGAAATTAAAATGTTTTATTGATGTATGCGGTTGCAATGACATCCAAATTTGAGAGGGAAAAATGTAATTTATCCTATTTTATATAAAAAAAGTAATAATATTTTAAATGGGTTGGGTGCCAGCATATTTTGTAGGGGTGGAAATCGTTTATACCAGCGCATTTTTTAGGAGTGGATATACATTTGGCCAATTACTGTTAATTGTGTCTATCACTGTTCACTGAGTGAATTAAATGGGTTAGGTGCTGACGCAGTTTTTTAGGGGTGAAGTTGCTCTAAGGCATCGATCTCTACGAGTGGGTTAGTACGTATATAAAATTAGAGAGCTACTAGACCCACCCCATTGTCTTATTTTCCCACCCACATTATAATCTCACCCACCTTAAAAAGTTAAAAAATTAAAATGATATTTTCCCACCCACTATTATTCCCAAAATAACCTTTAATATATATGTACATATGAAATTATAAACTTGTCTCTTAAAAAATATAACAAATAATATATGTAAATGAAAACACTAAGATTTGCAAATTCAAATGGAAACAATAGAGGTATCCAAATTCAAAAGAATTCGACAATGATAAATTTAAAAATACGATGGACAAATTCAAATAACCTACACACAAATTATTCTTCTACCTTTTCAATGGAAACATAATCTTCTACCTCTTCTGTAGAAGCGTCATCTTCTACTTGTTCAATGAAAAAGTCATCTTCTAAGTCCATTGCTATTTTTTTTACTTTCTTTGAATGAAAGGAGATGAAAATATGAGTTAGGGTTTAAGGTAGACAAATTGTCTCCCATGCCCAACTTGTTTTTTTTTTTTTTTTTAAATTAAGCAAAACAAGATAATTAATGTCCTTATCAGTCTTTTTGTAAATGGACAAATTTGTAATTAAAAAATTCATTAAAAGGTGGGTGGGAAGATAAGACATTGATGTGAGAATAACATTACTCTAAAATTATCACAATGGACTTTAGTGATTTTTAAGGAAAATTATTATTTACTTGAGTAATGGTACAATTAATTGTATTTACTTTTTTAATTCTCTTCAGTAAAACACAATTATCAATATAAAAAAAAGGCCAAATTGGATTATTCATCCCCGTGGTCATAGGAAACTTGCATGATGACCCCCGTGGTGAAAAAACTAGGAATTAAACCCCTATGGTCAAGAATGTTAGCAAATTTAGTCCAAAAGTAAGATTTCTGTTAAATGACTGTTAAAAGTATGGGTAAAACTGTATTTTCAGTTCCAATTGACATTTAAAATAAATAATTTTTTTATAACAATTAACAAAAAAAATAATGCTTATTTTTTTTAAATAAAAAAAAAGCCCCAATTCAATGTCAATTGGAATTAAAAATACAGTTTTACCCCAACTTTTAACAGTCCTTTAACATAAATCTTACTTTTGGACTAAATTTGCTAACATTCTAGACCACAGGGTTTAATTCCTATTTCTTTCACCACGGGGGTCATCATGCAAGTGTCCTATGACCACGAGGATGAACAATCCAATTTGGCCTAAAAAAAAATTAGAGAATGCTAGCAGCCGCAACGACGCAACTTATCAACCCAACCAACCACCATCCACACCGCTTGTTCCGCCATCGGCATCACCGGCGACTCGCAAGAACATCAACCTTCTCCTCCCTGCCGCAACACTCTACTCTCTCGACAAATCATCAACCTCTAAACCCTGGTTTTATTCTTTCCATCGTAACCCAATCATCTTTTCCATCAAAAAAATTCCCAAACGTTAAAAAACCCAATTTCAATTCATCAAAACCTTTTACTTCTACAATGATAACTTTTTTTCCTGAGAAACTCAGAGCCCAAAAGTCTAATTTCTATGTACTGTGAGATAAAGAAAGATAGAAAGAAAGAGAATAGAAAAAAGGGAAACAAAAAGAGGCGAGAAAATTATGTGAAAGCCTTAATAATTAATACAAGAAAACTGGGTGTTCAAAGAAAATGAAAAATGGATGTTCAGAGAAAATTATGTGAAACCATATTTTTATCTTTCCTGATACTATTCACTACATCTTTATTTGTCTTTTTTCATTAAAACTAAATTTTTTTTTTTATACTCTTCATTAATTTTCCTTAAAAACAATAGTGTTCAAGGACTAAAATTGGATGTACACAAAACCTCCCCAAAATAAACATAAAACATAAAACAATAGGCCCAAACAATAAAAATTCCATGTTCCCTTCAAATTTACAGATTGACTACAATACTATGGAAAAAAAAATTAAAGTCACTACTTACATGTATTTAATACAATCATTATCTGACCGTCAAATTTAAGAATGAAAAATTTGTGCATCAATTCCATGGATGCACCATCTTATTCATCCATACCATACAAAATTCATAATCGAAATTGTTCATTTTCTTAATCATTATCTTCTAAGAATCATTTATGTAATCAATCAAACCAAAAATTGTTTACTTATTTATATGTATCGAACAAATCAAAAGTTTTAATTATTCGAAAGTTTTAGTATCAATGAACAACTTTATGATAAATTGTCTATTTATTTGATACATATAAATTGACTTAACAATATCAAATTTAATGGATTTCTTACATAGATGATATTTGAACAATGATTAACAAAAAAAACTGTCCTAATTATAAAATATGTAAAAAACTAAGGAGTTTTAATGAAAAATGCTTCTCTAAATTTTTTTTTTCTTAACCAAAAGCACTCCAATAACTTTATTTAATAAAAAATTCACAAGTTTCATACATCAACCCTAAACCCTAATATTGTTATCATCACCTTAATTTCATACCATATAATCCTCCTAATTGCACTTATATTCGTACGTACTGTTAGTGCCCTTGAATAATAATTATCATAACAAAAATTATGAGTATAATATATGTATGTATAGGTGTTTGGGCCCAAAATGATAATTTGGGCCGAGCTTAGAGTCGCTCTCGGCGCAGTGACCTTCATCTGGAATTTTGTTATGGGCCTTTGTTAGTCGTCATGGGCCGTCTAGTTAGGATCGGCCAAATTATATTCCAAGGAGGGTTAATTCGGATAAAGATGAAATAATCGAAACCTAGTACGACGAGGAGTCTTGAGGCTAATGACGCTTAGAGTTAGGGATGAAGCTGGTTTGATAAAAGAGCTTGGTTCAAGGTCCTAGTGGGATTAGGATTGGCCAAGACCGAGTCAAATTAGGATGAGGAGTTCTAATCCGAGTACGATTATAGCTCGGCTGTGAAGGAATTTGCTACTATAAATAGAGGAGGGAGTGCATCATTCAAGCCCCTCCAATTCAACACACAAACTGCCCTGCGCAAACCCTCACTCTATGCGAAACCTCTCAACAACCTTGAGATTTTTATTTTCTTTTTCCCGCCACACATCTTCAGTTTGGATAAACAGCACTGTGAAGGCAACTAGTGACATCTTAAGTTTGGATAAACAACACTGTTGCCGTAGAGTCAGCCGATCACGGAGTACCTTCAGTTTGGATAAACAGCATTGCTTCGAAGTCGACTGATTACCTATCCAAGTCTCGGTCGACAAGGATTTTCGAGTCCTTGTTGATAGAGGTCATCTCATTAGCCTTCTCGGCGAAGTGAGGTATTACCAAGTTACTACATTCGGCACATTGAAAGCCGAATCTGATATTGAACTTCGCAAAACTAGCAGCCTTGTCTTCAGGCTCTAGAACCTGAAGGCCGAGACGTGTTCCTTCCTTGGCCGCAGTCGCAAGATCAAGAAGTCAGCAGCGCGCTCAACGCAACATCAACACATTTTACTCCCTAGCCAAGCTCAGACGTTGAGTTGGCACGCCCCGTACATAACCGAAGGACGTAGTTAACTCATTAGTTACTCGATATGTGCGTCACGTAAGCTTAATAGTTTTTTAGGGTCAACAATAGGTCTTATAAATGTATTATATTATATATATATTAGGTACAAAGTTTTTATGTTGGATTTTGTCCTAAGCAGTAATTAAATAAAGTTACTAAAATGTTTTTGGTTAAGATTCAAAGTTTTGAACCCTTTTTCATTAGTTTTTTTAAATATACGTTAACCGCAAACGAATGAACAAGGTAGCGCAGCCATAGGGTGGATGCAATGTTTCTCCATCAAGAATATACTCTCGGACTATGAAACCTCATATGTTTCATTGCATGCATGCATGCATGTTACCCAATAGCTCACTCATCCCTTTCTTTGTCAAAACGAAATGGTGTGAAACCCTACAAACCCACAAAGGAAACTTTAGATACAAACCAGAATGCAGAAATAGAAAGAAAGAGGATTGCTTTGTGTACCCCAAAAGCCATTCTTTGTTTTCTCTTCCATCATTTCTCCATCATAGTATTTCGTAATAAAACCCTAAACATGGATCGGAATCGTCAATATTTTTCAAGCTCCCAAAACTAAACATGTCATCGAGTCCAACTCGTTCGAGAGACATTAACATTGACGATGGCACCACACCACCGTACCAGCTCTACTGGTGCTACCACTGCAATCGGACGGTGCGGATTGCCTCCAACAGCCCATCAGAGATAGTCTGCCCTCGTTGTTTCGGGCAGTTTCTCTCCGAGTTTGACATGTCGATTAGGCCTAGACTGCTCGTAGACTACACCAGTTTCGATCCATCCCCGGAAGCTCGTCTGCTCGAAGCACTTTCCCTCATGTTCGACCCGTTCATGAGACCTTTTAACCGTGAATTATTTGACCCAGAGGCTGATCCCGGAGGACGACGCCACCATGAGCATGACGGCGGGGGAACAGGTATAGGTACGTGCTCTTGAATTTTGAGAGTTAATTTATAGTTGTTCTTACATTATGGATATATATATATATATATATTTCTATCGATGTTTTGAATACCGACCAAATATAGCCAACGCCTACAAATTCAATGGTAATCATTAACTATGAAAATCTTGCTCCATCAATAATTTTTTTGACGGCTTAAAATTTTTCATTCTTAGGAACATATTTGGCCTAACGAGTCATTCCTTCTTGCTGGCAAATTAAATTTTGACACATATGCATAAAGTTGTTTTGTTTTTTTGTTTGAATGAAATATTTTGGTATGTGCCAAAGTATGATTAATAATGATGTTTCGGCTCCTACCGTTTAAGAAGCTAAACAGTCCATATGAATTTGCAATACGTTTCTCTGATATTTGATACATTGCTTTGGAACAGAACCTGAAGTTCGAGATTTGTGGACAAACAGGAGACGGCGGCGGCGGCGCAACCGTAGCTTTGATGGTGGAGAAAACTGGGAACTAGAACCGGAACCCCGTACGCGAAACCGTCCCAGGACTTGGATTATTGTCCGACCCGTCGATGATCCTTATAATCCGGTGGGACCCACTTCCCAACCACCTGAAAACCCAATACTACCTGTTCCACGTGGAGTGGATCTAGGAAACTACTTTTTCGGGCCGGGCCTTCAAGGACTGATCGAGGAATTAACTCAAAACGACAGGCCCGGCCCGCCTCCACTACCCGAATCCGCAATCAACGCAATACCAACTGTGGAAATAAGCGAGGCCCATTTGATCAACGACTCTTGCTGCCCAGTTTGCATGGAGGAGTTTGAGGTTGGTGGAGCGGCGAGGGAGTTGCCATGCAATCACATATTCCACAGCGATTGTATTATTCCATGGCTGAGGCTTCACAACTCTTGCCCGGTCTGCCGGGTCGAGATTCCGGTACCTGGTGATGGATTGGACGAGTCGGAGGGCTCGAATAGTGGCGGAGAGAGGCGTGGAAGGCGGGGTCGGTTGGGATCATTGTGGCCATTTCGAGCAAGGTATCGTCGAATGGAGCCACAAGGTGGTAATGCTACCTCTACCTCTGGAGCTGGTTAGTGTTAAATTATTACTCGTCTTATTTTATAAATTAAAAAAATAAGATTATGAAGTTATGGATTTTATACATAATTGTGACATTCATCTCGTACTCTGTTCACCCAACGACGTGAACCATTTCGTTTAGTAATAACTTTGTATTTTGATGCAGGTGATCCATGGTGGAGTTCTTGCACTATTCTTTAGCCCTTAATATGGCTGTTAATTACGCCAGACGCCATTACGCTGGCTATTATTCCTCTGCAATCCCTCTATCATACGCTCATTTCTATCTCTAAGGTAAGCAGGAAATTATAACACAGAAAGCTTGATCAAAATTTGGTTAAAAGCTGTTCGTGTTTTAACCGTAATGACATTCTGCAGCAGCAATCTGGTCCTTCAGATCACAATCGGCACTCAACGCCGCGGCAAAACCTTAAACCTTCCGCCAAAATACTGTTTCTAATGTTCCGATACGATTTGTCGGATACTGTTAATGTCTTATGCTTATGTAAATAATTGTATGTACATAAACACTTAATCATAAATTCATGTCATAATCCTACAGATAAGCCGTTCTGTAATCGGAAGACAACATACCGATGAGCCGGAGTAATAAGTCAAATGCGCTAGCCAGATTTTGTTGCCAGCATTCATTAATCGTAAACACGAAAAGAAGCATAAACGAAAACATTAATTTTAGAAAGGAAGCATCTCATAATGTTTAAATGGTCACGTACCTGTTTTATCAAATGCAGAAAAGTGTTCAAAATATAGCAGAGCATAAAATTGATACAAACTTGGAACAACTTGATTCTGCACTCTCTTGCGACGGAGAAGGGGAGAAAGAACTCAAACACTCCGTCAATACGTACGGTGTGGATGATGGTGCTTGCCAGCAGAAAACCCTTCGGTATATGCGGTGGATTTAAATATCATCTGCAATAAGAATGATCTCGTGATTACGGATTCGAACAATTGTTTCAAAATCTTCTGAGAAGATGTACACTAATGAGTAATGACGGTAATGAACATACACACTAATAGCTCTTTAATAACTAAATAATAAATGCTTCATGATCAAACATTCAACCAGAAGTGTAAAACACTTACAAGGGTTCTCTCGAAATCTTCTCGAAGTCGGCTTCTGATACTATCTGATACCTTAGTTCCCAATTGTCCTTCATGTTTCTTATAAGTCTCCTCAGTGATCTGTATGACTCGACTTCATGAGCCGACTAAACTACTGTTAAAGTTGAAACTGGAGAGAAGCGTTTATTGTACTAACCTCTGAAAGCAATAGAGAAGATGTTCTATCGAGTAAATCTTCAACCAAACTTCCAACATCTGCTACGGTCTTCGACACATTCACACCATTGACCTGTTTGTCCTTGGCACTTTTTGCACTACTGGATGGCTTAGAAGAGACTGCATCACGAAAAAATATTTTCTTGGTTAACGAGAATAAAAAACAAGAAAAATCATAATCTCTCTCTGAAAAATTAACGTTAATTGTAGTAAGTACCATAACATCATTGCAACTTATGAGGACGAAAATTACTTATCACAGAACTATATTAGGAAAATTTATCGTGGAATCAACTCTCATTCTATTTCTATTTATATTTATCTGCACTGAGTTTACTTTCACATAATAGTACCTGTACTTGCTGTTGATTTGTTAGAGACAGAAATTTGAATTTCTGCATGACCTTTGGAGGAAGCTGCTGGTTGTGGAGGGTCTGGCAACACCGTGGAACCAGACGGAACAAAGCATGCAAGATCAGGTGGTTGATCCTTTCCAACCGATGGGTTAGCCTGCATGAGACAAATAAGGTTTGACAAAATGATCTAGTGTTCCTTGAACTTTGGTTGACAAACTTAATTTTCATTACCTCCAAGTCAACATATGAGGGGTCTCTCCCAATTGATTTTAGAAACTTGTCAAGATCATGGGTACTAAGTGCTGGAAACAGAAAATATTGACAATGATCACAGGTGAACTCATTGAGAACAATAACATACAAAAATACGTATAGCGATTGCAGTACACAATTTTTAACTAAGATGCGGAGGGACATGATTATAAACTAGTCAATAAAAGATACATGAAAATTGAAAAATCTTGACAAACAACACAGCTTTTTTGAGTAAGAAACTAAAATCTTTACACAACATATAATGATAGCAATGTAAATTCTTTTCGAGGATGAAAATCATAAATCAAGTATGAATTTGTTCAGTTGCAGAATAGACAAGATATTAAAAACAAAACAAAATCCATTACAGAGAATCTAAAGGCTCATGTCTGGCAGGCACAAACACACATGCATAACGCTTTAAGATAACATCCAATTATTTAGCATTGTTCTCAAATATAATATTATTGAAATATAAAATGTTTGTCCACATATTTTAAGGAGTGTGATATCCACACACCCCATTTTACTTCTCAAACACCTTTTTAATTTTCGGCCGTCGGATCGGATGAATTGAAGAAGATCAACGATCAGAAATTATCAAGGGGTGTGAGAAGTAAAATGGGGTGTGGATAGCACACCCCTATTTTAAGAGTTTTAGAAAATTGAAATTCTCTAGATGAGAAAGCGAGGGGTAATATTCTTCTATCTTATTCTTTCAAAAAAACTAAAATATTCTTCTATCTTGATTATTTTAAATAATTCGCAACATTTTCCAACATTTTCCAATTCCTTACTGTTGTACTTTTATGCACAAATGGAAGCGAATTATAACAAAGTACCAAATATCAACGTCGTAAGTGAAAGCTAAAACAAACATTCTCAAACTGACACAAGAGATTTACGTGGTTCGGCGTAAAGCCTACTCCACGGGCGAAGCACAGCGAGGAATTTCACTAAACAAACGGAGATTACAAAAGAATGTTTAAACTCACACAACCCAAATCCCACAAATTACAAACCCTAAACCAAACGAGTAGAGAACCCAAACCTAACGGAGAAGATTCTCCCAAATTGCTCTCTAACTCACAAATTGACTCTCACCAAATTGCCACACGAATGAGCCACACAAAATACACTAACCCTAAGGTCCTATTTATAGTGCATAGGACTTAGGTTACAATAAGAATCCTAATAGGAAATAGATCCAAATCCTAATCAAATAGGTAATTAACAAAATATCTCCACCAAGGAAACTAACTAATAAGTCAAAACCAAACCCAAATAGGACACCAAAACCAAATAGGTAACACAAACCTAATTTATTGCATCATCCTAATTTTGAGCCATAAAACCCAACACTTACACTAAAGCTGCCAAAATATCAATGCATGTCCAACTCAAGAACCTTATCATTCACAGTGCTTTCTTACTAACATTGTTCAATAACTTAGTAACAAGATGTCTGGTCTTATTATTCCAGGAACTCTCAACAATTGATGCCTGATTAAACACACTAATCCACAGAAACACAAGCGTGCATGCATACAATCAGATGCACACCTGTATAGTCTTCGTTGACAATACATCACTAAACTTATAGCGTAACACTGATTCTGTATACCGTGTTACCAAAATTCCATAGCTCTAGAATTATTGGCACAATCATGCTTCCAAAGACATTATTGTTCAACCAAGTAAAGTAATATGATAAGAAAAGCAGAGACTTTACAATTGAAAGTGGTGATTCATTGCCTATAATATTCCAAACATATCCCAAATGACAAAAATTTCTCAAGGTAATTGTGAGCAATTAACTTGTAACATTATGCTCATGCTATACCCACAAGAACACACATTCTAGATAAGACTACACAGATAACAGTCATGTTTGAGGTTTATAAAAATGACGAATCCACAGCTAAACTATTAAGCAACATAAAACCTCGGGAGAATTTTAAGTACACACAGAACTTTCAACAGACGAGACAAATATATCATTTCCTATCATTGAAACACTTATCACTTACAGATCGACATGTCATTCGACAAAGGGTGGAAGAAGCACCGCTCCTGACTTTTAAATTTTTGATCCAACAACAGAGAGACATGGCTTCATGAAAAGAAAAGGCAGAATAAGCGTAAGAGAATTCACAGGAGAAAAATACATATGAAAGGAAAAGGATTACAGTATCAAAATGTACAGGCTAAACAACATGAATTCTGGTGAAAATATAATTGTTTCCACCACCTAAAAAGGATGGTGACAATTTATTTTTCCGTAACATCAAAATGGTCAGAACTATTCAGTTGGTTGTTGATCAAATGTGAAAAACATAGGGTAAAGAGCATCAATAACATGATAAGGAGTAACTGATTTAAATCATTTCAAAAGATAAGTAATTAAGTCCGAGGGAATGAGTAACTACTTATAACGCATGATTAGAAAATTAAGAAAACCAATTATTTATTTGAATATCTTAACTAAATAAAAGAGAAATGTATACCGTGCAGATTCATTCACCAGAGAAAATGGAGTAACACATCCCAGAGGCACCTTGCAACAAGAAACAGAATCAGAATCAGAAAGGTCACATATACAACATTTTTTAAAATAGCATAATCTCTTTTGTGTTTTTTATAAACATATGAAATATAGTCCATTAATTTTGAAAGTATCAGGTAAAATGCCAAAAGATTATCAGTAATCGAAGAATTAACATCGGATCTAATTAGTTTGAATGGACAGTATACAGAGTAGTAGCATATGCCAACCTGAAGTATTTCTCCAAGTGCTTCTTCAGGAGCCATTCTCAAGCCACCTTTTCCCAAACCAAGCCTCACAGATAGAACTGCTCAGCTTTCAAGTTGTGGATAAAACTCATAAGTATTCATACAAACTCCAAAATTCCAAACGATACATAATGCAAGAACCATTTACATGACAGCTCAAAAGCCACTCATTTGTGACGTTTCTAAACGCTAATACATAATAGAGTGACCAGAATTAGGAGTGCATGCATACCTTTCAGATCTACTTTAGTATCTGCCAAAGCGGAAACAATGTAGTACCTACTTTTCTTGTCCTGCATTGATAAAAGAAAAAGCAGCTACCTGGTGAAAAATGGGAAAAAAAAAAAAAAAAAACTGCAGAATTTAGTATTATGCAATGTGAATGCTGTTTCTGAAACTGCCAGAATACGATACCTTCAGGAATAAATTTTTACTTAGTCCACCTCCCAGATGTCCAACATATTTGGCCTGATGAAAAAAAAAACATATTCTTGCTTCAGGACATGCATCTAATCAACAAAAAAAGATAGAACATAACTTATTTCCATATTCTTCTATCTTCTTTTACCTGAGCTTCAACTGTCAGAACAACAGGATGTTCATGGTGGGAAAAATCGACTTGTAGCTCCTAATAAAGCCAACAGAAAAGGTTAGTTTCAGGAAATTAAGGAGATGCATCAGTAAAATACATACAAGGGGAAAAACACATACAAGTTTTATACAAAAACACATACAAGGGGAAAAAAAACCCTATGCTATCCACTTGTCGTGTTCTAATTGATTCTTAGTTCAGAATTCCTTCGCTGCCCTTCTCCCATAAATCAGTAGAATACTTCTCTAAGGCATTGGGTTTGAAGTGTTTTTCGCTTAAGTATAATGTCATCGAGGGTTTATATGCGAAATGCGGTAAAATAACTTTTTAGTTCACAAGCTAAAGCAAATGCAAATCAATATATACGCCCCAGAATAGTTGCTGCACCAAGAATTACGAAAGACCTTCAATCAACAACAAGTATATACAGATACCACTCCAAGCTATAGATTTGTTATGATGGTTCAAGAAAGGCATGAATTGTCATAACAACTTTCAATACTCTTCACAAACAAAGAATACCCAGATCACATAAAACATAAAGAATCGAAATTTCCCTAGAATTTTGAATTCTGAGACAAAACAAAGAAAACCCAGATCAAATTTAATAGCAAGCAACTGTTCTTTGGAGAGAGAGAGAAGGTGACACCTTTAAGCGGGTAAGCAACTGTTCCTTGGAGAGACCCATGAGTGCTTCGGTACTTGTTTTGCAGAGGCAGAGGCAGAGGCAGAGGCAATACTGGAAGAGTGGGGGCAGATAGAAGACGGCGAGGAGACGCAGAACCGGATTGTGTGCTTCAATTTGGAGGCTTTCTTCTCTCTTTCGGAACCCGAGAAAGTAATTTGGTGCTCTTCTACTCGGGCGTCCAGATTTTGTAATCAAATGGGTTCTAGAGTTGGATCAGATTTTAGGCCTCATAAATAAGTGATGGGCTTTTCTCTAACGGAAATGATATCATCTATTTTGGAAAACAAAGCCCACAGAGGCTGAGTCAAACTCGGCCCATTGGCGTTGGGAGTGAGTGAGTTTCATAGAAAAATGATTTTCGCACACTCGTTTGTTTTTTTTTGTATACCTTTGTTTATTTAGGTTCATTTCCGTCTTTTTTGACTTATTCAATTTAAAGGATAAAAATTAAACCTAGCAAACAAGTACCCAATGACAGTATGTACCCATTTATTTTAATACTGCTATAGTAAGCTGAATTACACAATACCAATATCAATACTATTTAACTAGGAGTGTGCATATACCACCACATTTACCACCACCATATATAACACATTGGAAACCCATAAAAAACCCAATGGGTTTAATTTTTACTTCCTAACAAAATCATGTTTCTTTTCTTATATTGTCATCGGATGGAATACTATGTTGGTAAAATTTATATTTTGAAGCTCATGTATTTTGTAATACAATATGACTCAAAGCTGTTGATCAATCAAAACACAAAATATATGATTACACATTTGAATGTCAAAATGTAAGTGGTAACTGTTGAGAATCAATGTCAAAGTTAGGCAATGTTAGTCAATGTCAAAGTTAGGCAATGTTAGGCAATGTTAGGTATGGTTGTGTGAAAACATAATTAGGTGCAATTAATGTGTTTTGTGTGGTAGTAAATAATCTTAGTTTAATTAAGTAGCTTTCATTTGGTTTGCTATAAATACCCAAGTCCCCAAGCCTTGTAATTCATCCAAAAGAAAAACAAAGCTAAGTGCTAAATAAGAGAAGCTTTGCTAATTAGTGTTCTTGTGAGCTTTCTTTAGAGTGTGCTTTATTTTCTTCTTCTTGGATCATTAGAGTTATCTTGTATACTCTTTTTGTTCAACAATTGGTATCAGAGCCAAGTCGGTCAGGGATCGTTCTTGGTAGAGCATTGGTTGTAAAGTCTCTTGAAATTCCGAGTATGCTCTGTGGTTGCAGTTTTGACTGATCTTCCACATCAGAAAAGATTTCTTGAGATTATTGCTGGGGTTATCACAAACCTTGAGAGGGAGCTTCTTTGTGTCGAGAGTAGTGTATTACTCTGCACGGTAGTCACTCAAGCTTGTTCGGTGTAGTCAAAGTCTTGCCGATACGATGGGTGATCTTCAAGTTGTTGGAGGAATCAAGAAGCTCAACAACCAAAACTATAACACGTGGGCAACGTGTATAGAGTCTTACCTTCAAGGTCAAGATTTGTGGGAGGTTGTCGGTGGTAGTGAAGTTACACAACCGGCAGCGGAAGATGCTAACGGCGTCTTGCGGAAGTGGAAAATTAAAGCAGGCAAATCAATGTTTGTCTTAAAGACCACAATTGATGAAGAAATGTTGGAGCACATTCGGGATGCCAAAACGCCAAAGGAAGCATGGGATACTTTTGTCACACTCTTTTCAAAGAAGAATGATACAAGACTGCAACTTCTCGAGAACGAGCTGCTATCGATGGCGCAACGCGACATGACGATTGCCCAGTACTTTCACAAGGTGAAGTCGATATGCCGCGAAATTTCAGAGTTAGATC